>JAHFWI010000032.1:0-2403679 GCA_028554975.1 Himalopsyche kuldschensis | reverse complement strand
TTGATTGAAACTTTTCTTTACCCAATCGGAAATTGGTAAAGTAAAAACTGATTGCATTGCTCAACTGACGATGTTTTTTACTTTATTACGTCGTGTTGAAATTTTCAAAACCATTTGACGCCACAACTGAAAAGATTACTGACAATTATGATAATAAATAAAATAAAAAATTCAACATTGAAGCTTTGATGGAACTCGAAGAATTTTATTAAATTTAATTTCAGTTCTCGCCGCCACTATTTAGTGCAGTTGTCGTCAACTCAGGACGTTTGCGAAGTTTGTTTTTTTATGGCACTGAATAGTGTCTCGATACATATTTTGTATGGTCCCCTCAGCTCCTTTTCTCCACATCGAAGAAAATAAATAAAGTTCTATTTAATAAAAGAAAAGCATTCGGGGTAAAAATCTCTTAAAAAGGTTACCTGTTTCTGATTTAGAGCTTTATTTTTTTGATATACGCCGTCAAATATAATAAGCTTTCGTTTAAAATGAGAACTGTAAAAAGAAATGAACGCTCGATCGGCTGTTATTTAAATTTTGAAGATTTTTATTTCTTCTGCAATCGTAATAAACGCTTCCATTTGAAGGTGCTCAATGAAACTTTAGTGAAACGTTTGAACGATCTTATTTTATTTTGTTTTTAATTTAAACCAATAAAATCATTATGTGCAGTTAGATAGTTCATTTAAGTTTGTGTCGTGGTCAAAAGAATCATTCGAACGTACGCCCTATATTTTTCGGTTTTAATACCATGAAAATTTATTAAATAAACATATTCAGTCCTGTAGCGGAGTGGTTAATGTTTTAAAGTGTTCGTTCCATTCAGTTTGAAAGTGCACGGGCAGGAATCCTTGAATAAATGTGATACATTGATTGTCGAATCGACTGATTCAGTTGTGTTTGAGAAAAAAGAGTTTTCTAAAGAAGGTTTAGCTACTGAATATCAAGGAGTTCTCTCAAAAAAAACTACTTAAATGACATAAAATATGTCTTTACAATATATATATAAGTAGACATGGTCACAAATACATGCATTTGAATCTTATATGCCTTTTGTGAGTGAAAATGATTGAAAAAATATTTTCACTTACAAAAGTATGATACGTTATGTCTCATCAAAAGCTCTGACCCACGGGCTGTGACCCCAAAGGGATCGTGGTAGATTTTCTGTGGGGTCACCAACTTATACAGTCAACTAAAAAAATTTTCACTATAGTGAATTTACATTGTTTTTTTTAATTACCTTATAATAAATGTATTTTTGAATTGCATGGGGGTCGCGGGTCATATGGCTTTTTATAAAAAGGGTCCAAACCACCCGAAAAAAGGAAACCTATGCTCTAACCGCTTGCCTAAATGTATTTCACAGGTAATACATTTTAAATGTATTTATTGAACCTTGATCCATTGCTATAAATGTTGAATTTGATGGAAAGAATATTTTCATTAAAGTGGTAAGGCAGATTCTGTGGCTTTAAGTAAGTGAATTGAAAATACTGAAAAAATATTACTGTGTTAATTAAGAATATCAACTGAAGGTGCTAGATTGAATATAAATATCAAATTTGAATCGTTTGAACTGACAGTTCAAATACATATGTGCACTTGAAATGCGTGAAGATGTGGAGAGGCGAAACCCGGGTCGTTAGCGACAAATTGACACAACTTATGGAAAAGTATAAAATTCAAACAATTCAAATTTGATAACCGTATTAAATAGGACTGTTTAGTGAATCATTATAAAAACAGCCTGTATAGTTAGCCCAATCTCGTTAAGGCTTCGCAAGACGTAGGAGCACAATAATATTTCAAGCGTCGCCTCCTTCAGCGAGGCACGCCCCTCGGCCTTGCGCCCAACGTCTGCAGCTCACCATCATCGTCCGCATCATAAATATCCTGATGTAATTCTCGCATTATGCAGCCCAGCACTGTAAGCCCTGAATTATGGTTCACTTATGCAAAGCGTGGCCGGGATTTCCCGAGCTGGTTAACGTATACAGGGTGTCGATTCCATCATCTTGGACGACCTAATCGAATCTATGTCAAATTATCATCTTTATTATTATGAGCATCTGTTGAAGTTGCCCTGGAATAATGCAAGTCTTCTAGATTTTATACTTAAAAAAATAATAATTTTTACCTACTCGACAATTAAAAACGAAACGTTAAATTTTGTACTTTTCCATTAATTTGGTCGCTAATGACTCGGGCTTCATCTTTCGGCACCTTCAGGCATTTACATTATATAAATTTTGGTTAACACCACCAAATTTTCAACACTATTTTACTGTAGAGTCAATCTTGCCGTACTGGCAATGTTTATTATATTGAGGATTTCGACTGAGAGTGCTTGATGAAGTTTCAATATTTAATTAAAACAATTCAAATTTGATATTGAAAAGTGTCTCTGTAATATAAAAAATCCTTCAAACCGATTCGATCCGATAAGAGAGGCGTGGCGACAGTGACAAGCTTACCATTAGTAATGTATTAGTCTTTTCTTTATTAACTAAATAAAGGGTATTTCAATAGGGACGCTCAAAATATGTTACTTTGTCCTGCTGAGTAGATTATTCATTGTTTAGTGGCCAAATTTGAGTCAAACAGTTTGGTAAATAATCGGCCTACACCTACCTGTACGTCATCAAAATACAATATCTGGTGAAAACATTGCTGCTGTGTGTGAAAGTGTACAGGAAAACCCAAGGCAGCTTATTTCTCGTTGTTCACAAGAACTTGGCTTTTCTGCGACTTCAACTTGGCGAATTTTGAATCGGGCCTTTTGTCTGCACCCGTATAAAATCCAACTAACCAAGGAACTTCAGGTAAACGACCACAGACAACGCCTGATTGGGTTCTGGAGCAGTTGGAAGTTTACCCAAATTTGTCAAAAAAGTCAACTTTAGCGACATGGCCCATTTTATAATGAATGGATATTGGCAGACATTTGATGCTATATTCCATATTTAATGCCGTAAGACCCTTTAGAAGCTGAGCAACTGAGTAACAAACAGTTTTTTTTTAAGTTTTCTGAAATATCTTCATTAGGAGACCTTTTGCTCAACATACAAAACACACAAAAAAAACTTATTGAATTTAGAATTTTTACATTGAATAATGTCATTTTTGAATTCGTTTCTTATTCAAATCATAAAAATATCATAAAATAGGCTAAAAAAAACAATTGACTAACTAATAGACTTTTCAGATGATACTTAATTGGCTCAGTACAAGTTCTAGTCAAAAAAGATCTGATAACTCAAAAGGTCGCGGAAATGACTTCAAACATTTTTTTCAACAAATAACATCATTAATATTTGTATGATAAATTTTAGCGCGAAGACAATGTAAATGAGCCGTCATCTATAACGATAGATTTAATGAAGCGGGAAATTTCCAGCATCCTGTGTGCTATTGCTTAAAATGCAAATGCCTAATATTGTGTTTAGCGATCTCGTTTCAATGGAGGCCGTTAAGCGTTGTGGTAGTGGAATTTAATCAACAATCAAACACGTAATGGTCACTTGCTTCTAATTCGTTAAATGGCCGACGGGTTTGCATTTGAATTTTGTATATGAATTCAGTGGACTTAACGGTGATTTAACACTGCGGTCTATAGACAAGGTTCATTGAATTAATACTTCAATACAACACGTGTAATTTTTGTTAGTGAAGATGAATTTGATTGCCTCATTGCATGTAAATATCTAGTACTAGAAATCAATAACAAAATATCAACCTCTCACTGGAGTCTTTAATAAGTTTTTTGAGCTATTTATACCAAAATTTGTCAAGCACCATTGATTTTTAAAATACACAAACTCGTTGACATCAAAAACATCTGTGCTACCACAATGTATCCTCATAGTAGAAAATTATCAAACAGATAAATGATATAATGATAAATCTAAAAAATCAAAGAACCTAAATATTTAATATCACTGAAGTATTAGTTGATGACAAAGTAGCCTGAAGAGAAAAGTCTTACATCTTTGATGGACAAACTTTTTGTCAGAACGGCCAGCTAATCAATTCTCAAATTTTTGTGAGTGCCGCGTGGATAAAAGTGATAAAATTTTCTTTTTTTTGTGTGTATTTAATTGAAAACTATTTTTTTTTGTTCTTCCATCGTCCGTGAAAGGTTCTGAATAAAAGAATGTGATTGATATTTGTCATATTGGACCGAATAAAATTTCGTTACGTTGTGCATCACTGTCTTACAATTATTGAGTAAATATTAAATCAATCAACACAATTCAGCCACATAATTATACATTTATAATATTTAATTATATGTAATGAGTATTTGTTTGACCATGTCCTCTCCCAATGTGTAGCTTATTGAAACTCAATTGAGCACATCAACAAATTATGTTTGTCTGTGGAAGTCAGTCGAAAGCTCTGCATCGATCATCGTGTGGGTACTTTATTACTGAAAGGTGGGTTGTGAATTTCTCTACATTCCATTTTAAATATGAAATATGATGTGAATAAGAAGGTTTAAAAACACCACACACACTTCTTTGCCCACGCCTTTAGAGTCTTTAGACACAAGTTTATCAATCAATATATTTAAGTTTCTACGACAGAAATAAAGACTGGTTCCTTTCTTATTTAGTTCAATAGCGTTGACTAGGCGACAATTTTAATAAGCAGCACACTTTTTTATCATGGATGAAATCTGATATTAAATGAAATCTTCAAAAAAACGCTTCGGTTTTTAATATTTTTTTGACTAATTCGGTTCTATTTTTTATTTTAATATTGTAGTTAGTATTCGGTCTAATTAATACCGTTGGTCTCTTTATTCTTCGGATAGATATTTTCCTTTTATATGAGAGGATTTTTTATTATCTTATGGCATAGTGATATAGAGTGAAAAGATGTTTTTTTGTGATTGACAACCTGCTAAGATAAGTACAGTTCAAATTTTAATGAAAAGCAGTCTAAAAATCATTTTTGAATTTTGAAATTTCTATTTTCTTGCTACAATTTTTTTATATATCCATTTGTTGAAAAACTGAAATTGTAAGATATTTTCATTACATTTTCCTCATAAATTTGTGTTTACTATCAATATTTTTAAATTAAGGAATTACGGATAATGTGTAACAATTCAAACTTTTCCATGTGAATAAAAAAGGTCTCAAAAGTTTAATCTAAAACTGGCAGTTGAAAAAAAGTATTTTGGATTTGTCCACTTTTGAAAATTAGCTCCTCATATGTACAAGGACGTACGTGACAAGGTCACATTGTAATAAACAGGTGAATTACTGGATTTTGCACGCACAGTATGTGAACAATGCGCTGTTAATAACGTTACTCCATATGTACGTTTAAATAACTCAAAAAAATGCGTAAAAAAAACCGTATAACTTTAAAATTACACCAAGTCGAAAGGTTTGAGTGTATTACTAATAATGAGTTATATAGAAGTTTTTATTGTATGACATTGTTATATAAATAGAATTTATAGCGGTAGAACAATTATACCAAGATGACTGTGGTGGTTTGATTCGGCTTATGAAAGGTATTTGAGCGATGTGTTGGAGCTGGTAATAATTTTACCTGGAGGGTGGGTGGCTGATATTTTCGTCACCGCAACGGTTTCTCAATATTCTTAGTAATAATGTCAAAACACGTCAAGCGTGGTTCTGACTTATTTGAGACGATAATAATTAAGTAGCAAAGGAAAGGAATATTATTGAAATATTTTGTATGAGAGCCATTCAAGAAGTTTAATGAACTTATTCTTACGTTACTTGAATTGGATCTTAATAAATCATATCTTTCTATTAAGTTGATACAATTTAATGTACACATTTGGTCTAACTTTACTATTTTACTATATAAATTATTGATTAAGGTGATGCTTTGAATTTATAATTTATTTGTTGAATATCAATAGTAATTTATTATAATGTGTTGTTTAAAGGTTTAGTGGAGCTATGAATAAGATCGCTTAAAAATATTGTCGTATCCACTTCTCCTATTGATATGTCACTTTGACATATAACGTAACATATTATTTTGAATAACTCCAAGCCGAGAAAAAGGGAGAGCCAAAATTATAAAGTAAAATTCTTTTTACAGAGGTATTCTCACACCATACGATGATTATATTGTGTGTAATTTAGCAACATTCCACACAATTCTTTTGTTTAACCGAAAACCAATTCTATATAAATATTTCTTTCAAAAAATGTCATCACTAAAATCATTGTTTTGCATTTTTAAAACTGGTATTAATGTATTTAAATTACGACAGAAATGCCGCCACTACAATCTCTAGTGTTAGAGTGCAGGGCTTAATGTACATACGTAGACAGTAAACTGTCGTGTAAAAAATATGGCCTCATATGAAACTTTCAATTTTTCCAATTTCATTTCTCAATATTTTTATAATTGACTCACAAAAGCTAATGAAATCACGGAGAAACGGCTAAGAAAAATAGTGAATGTATTTAAGGCATGATGTTAAAAGTATGTAATTAATAGCTAAAAATCTTTCTTATGCACATTTTTTTTTGATATCTATTTGACGGACTTTCAAGTTCTAGGAAGCGTTGATGTCTTAGTTATTCCAGTCTCTTTCGTCTTTAATTAAGTTAAGTGATATTATTTGATTGCATTCCCTTGCCATCGTTACTGACGCAAGTCACACGAGGTCGCAATCGCTTCAGTTAAAAAAGTCAGTTTACTTTTTCGTCTCTACCAATGGGGTGTCATCGAAAAGAATGGCTCTCGGTCTATATCAATTCTCTGATGCCTTCTCGACATAATTATGCAAGCAAAATATCGTTGGATTACAAAGAAGGCCCATTACCATGTGAAAATTTTTAGAAGTTTTACAAACGAACTTGCGAATATTGAGTACACTTATAAATATCTCGGTGTGATCCTGAGATCTTGTCAGAGTAAAACTTGTCAATTCTTAAGCAGATCCGAATATTTATGGTAAATTTATGGAGAATTCAATTTCACTCGTGCTTTATCTATGTTGAATAAAACGAAATAAACTTTCGTATTGATCTAACAGCGAGAATTTTATAATGTGTCACTTAATATCGCATTGTGTTCCTTTGTTGTTTAAGAAATCACATAATCTTTAACATGCGTAGCTTTGTGTAAGAACTTCTTAATGAAACAATTAACACCACGTCATTATATCACCAACATACTTCCGTTGTCTTAATGATATCTTCAAAGCAGCTATGGCCACACACTTGAGAACTGCGGGTGAGCCGGGTCCGATAAAAATTAAACTCAGACAGAAGAGAGACGGTCCCCATATAAGACATATAAGTCTTTATTTACTGGTTTTATTTGTCTCTAAATGGAAGGAGGATATAAAATATTATAAAATGTTTCATTCTAGGCATTGTGTGCTTTATATTTTTTTTTTGGATTTGCAATTAAAACACATAGTTAAATATGTTTTGATAAAATTTAGCAAAAGAATAATACCGTGTGATGGCTTCTAAAATGATAAAAATGATAATGGACTAAAAATAATCAATAAAATTATTTATTTTAGGCTTACCATAATATTTAAACTCAAAATCAGGACAGGAGTACATACGAGGGATAAAAAGAAACAAATTTTCTTAAGTCCTATAAATTTTTTCTATATAATAGTTTATAATACAGGCTATCAAGCTATTCTAGTTGACGTACTTTTCACTGGAGTGATTTTTTTAAATCTTTCCGCTTCTTAAAAAAAAAAAGATAAAATTCGATTCATGTTATGCCAAAACTTAATTTGAAGAATAGTAACGCTCGTACAGTAGTCTCCAGCATGCGGCTTCGGTCATCCGAGAAAATATGTTTCTTTATGAAGAAAACACGCATCAAAGATGGGGACGTTCCAAACAGACATACAATATATTCAATCATTTTAGACAGATATTGTTAAATTTTTTTCAATGATGGACCCAAAAAAAACCGGGACAAAATAGTAAGCCAGCCGGGGCGTATGATGTGCCTAGTTATGTGTCAGTTGATTTATTTGCCTGCGGATAAGATCCTCCGCGATTTTTGTCACTGTATGACATTTTAGGTAATGATTACTTCATCAACGAGACCCTTATTGTTTACGCCCTTGAAGGAGACTTTATCCTTTGTATATTGCATACCCTTTAGCCCTTAAGTATCACGGCGCTACACAATTGCTTGAGAAGATTTAATTTATGTACTCGTAAAATTAATTAAACGGTTCAGGCTTCGGAGAGAAAGCCTAAATGTCTTTTATGTCTAAAAATGGAAATCAGTAACATAAACTTAGGCCATATTTTTTTGCCCGTATTACCGTGTTTTATAGCCCTGTCCCACTAACGGAAAACGTTCAAGGGAGAGGAAATTCATTATTACTCTATAAAACAGAATTTGACAATTCAAAATGATATAGAGTCTAAGATAACAAAACGTTGATTTAATCTTGGTAAAATATATGAGTATTCCTAGAGTGATCGAAGTGGTTAAAGACGTTTGTTTTGGCTTCAGTGCTTAGAGGTTCAAATCCTAGTTAGAGCGCACAGTTCCAATGATTAATTATAAAAATCGATTGATTCTTTGTGACAATATGAGCCCTTGATAGGAGGAGTCAAATGACATTTTTGGGAAAAATAAGTTGAGTGCAGTACCATATTCTTCTGGTATTTAATTATCCTAAAAGTGATGTGATATCATTAAAAACACACAGAAACAGTGTTTTTTACATGCTCTCAGCTAATACAAAAGTTCATTATTTTTTTACTTGGCTCACTTCACTTCTCAAGGGCTCAAATGATATGTTAGCAGTCAACTAATCCCACCTGAAATATATTTTTCTTTTCATGTATGTAGTGAGCTTCCACGTAATGTTAAATGTGAAGATACTTCCACAAAAAAGCCAAATTTAAACATGATTGGATTGTGAAATGTGTAACCATTTTTGGACTTGGCTCATTTCACCTCTCAAGGATTGATATATTTCGTTCAGTTGGAATTATATAGATACTCTTTTGTAATTATTCCACATTATTTGAATAAAAAAGCATTATATTTATGACGATGAAACAATGCCGAAATAGCTTTCTTTATCGTAAGACTAAATGTAAAAATATTTTTGCATACATACAAAATTGCGTTCTCGTTCGAAAAATATAAAACAAAATAACAATGGCCACCACAGATCGATGACTAGATATAAGCTATTAATCTTTAAGCCGTCAGCAAGGTTACAATAAAGCGGTTTAATTATTGTCGGAACAAAAACAAAAAATATTGTATTTATATAAGAACTTTCCCTTTGAAAAAGAAAATTTGATAAAAACAGCAATACGATCCAGGGAAAATCAACATTCCTTATTTTTCTCGAGAGCTTTGCAGAATGTACATTTTGAAGTTTGCGAAATGCTCTCAATTGTTGTTCCTAAAGGTCACATTGGATTGAAACCCCAGACAAGATACGACCCTTCAGAAATGCAATGTAAAGTTTCAGAGACCTTATAAAATACAAGACAACGAATGTTGTAGAATGAGTTTTGCGAACAAAGTTTTTATTTTTTTTATATAAAAAAGCAATTGAAATTTTCTTCGTATAACGTTTGTAGATTCAACTTAATGATGTAAAATTATAATGGTATTGCAAACTATGCGAATTATTTTATGCAATACATAGTCTAAGGACGTTGAGTCAATCGATAAAGATTGAATTCCCATATTATATGCTAACTAAAAACTTATAAGAATTCATCCATTAAACCTTAAGCCATTGAGTCTTTTTTCAATAATCAGGGCTGTGGAGTCGGTAAAAAAAAGTTCGACTCCGACTCCAACATTGACCAAGAACACAACTCCGACTCCGAATAAAAAAGTTGAGTGAGAGCAATTTATTTATGATTAATTAAATGCCAGACACATTCTTGTCAGAATCTTGCTGCTAGATGAACACCGCAAATAAGTAATCAATTTTTTTTTTCGTTTGAATTATACATAGAGTTTACACCAGGGCTGTGGAGTCGGTAAAAAAAAGTCCGACTCCGACTCCAACATTGACCAAAAACACAACTCCGACTCCGAATAAAAAAAATTAATATCGTCAATTTGTTTGCCTAATTTTTCTTTTTATTTGTATTCAATTAAATGTCAACCCTACCAATCCGGCCAAAAGCCAAATTTGACTTATTACATGCAAAAATAAAAAGTTCAAACTTTTCAAAATTTCCGACTCCGAGTACGACTCTGGCCAAATCGCCGCGACGACTCCGACTCCGACTCCACGGCCCTGTTAAAAATACGTTAAGTGCTATATTACAGCTAATAGACGGCAAGTCACGAAATATTTTGGAAATCCTAATTATTGATCGGATTAAACAGATCTATTTGATCGTCAAGTTAAGATAAGTAAAACTCTTACCACAAGACCTGATCGGTCAATATTTTTTTCTTCTGGATATTGCACCGCATTTGCTATTGCATTCTTACTTTGAAGGAACTGTCAATTCAAAACCATAACCGCGTTATTTGTTTGTAAGAATTGATATGGTCTCGTTAAACTGTTTTTCAGAATCCTCATGACCGCTGAGCTGGAAGAGATTTTTTCCCACATTGCGCCTGACTTATCATTAAAATAAATATTCCCCATTTGTTAAATTCTCACACCTGTTAGATTTTATAGTGTTCATGATCATTCTTACTAATTTGGTTTTGAAAGTAGCTTGTATTGCTTAAGAGGACTTAAAAATTGTAGTTAAAAACTGTTTCGTTTTATTTTACCATGATTTATTTGCATATTTGTATAACCAATTTTTGTCATACCTTTAAAGTTATGTATACATTTTGTATAAATAGCGCTGCATTTTTGTATTTCTTATCAGTTGTTAATGCTCGCGATGAGCTAAACCGGGGTTGATCTAAAAAAAACAATGTTAAATAAGTACTAAAAATGTATTGATTGAGTAGGCATTTACTTGGTAGAACTCCATTATAATACGGTAATAAAAATAACAATGTATTTTAGTTCTACATAAATTTTATATATTTGTTGAAAGCTATTTATGAAATAGCTATCAACAAATATATAAAATTTATGTAGAACTAAAATACATTGTTATTTTTATTACCGTACTAAAAATGTGTTATTATTTATATTATAATGGTATTCCACCAAGTATTGACAGTGAACATCGATTCGAAATTCACATACAACTTGATTTTATCCGGTGATGGTACATGATACGTTCAGGAAAAAAACCATTCGTATTGGATCAATGTGATTGAAAATCTATCCAAAGGGTCATTTGACTTGACATGAACGAAGTGACATTGTGACATGATGCATATTCAGTGCACATGTGGTAAAAACACACGAAATGATACGTTAAGGAAAAAAACCATTCGCATGCAATAAATGGAATAACAAATCTATCCAAAGGGTCGTTTGACTTGATATGTACGATAAGAAATTGTTTGATTGTGCATTCAATGCATATTGTGTGGAAAAAACATAAAAGTTTTTATTATTATATTCATTGAGATGTGTTCACGCTTTGTGAAAAAAAAGTAAATATTACTTGATAAAATCTAATATAGACGACAATAATTGAAATTAATCACATGTCATTCGTAGAACAGTATTTACACAAAAAACTACTTTACTACCTGTAACTACATTTTTGAGATAAAACTGCATTTCGAGCTTTTATGAGCAAGCGAGTCATTTATTTTGTTATAAAAAATGCACAAAATTTAAAACTATATCCTGTTTGAATTACGTGACTTAGCATAGAGTGGCGTGCAATGATGCCAGTGTTTTTGTTTATTTACTCGTAGCGGGATAAAAACATATAAATAATTGATGGGGGGGGGGGGTTTCAGTGGTGACAACCACGCGGCCAGCATACGTGCCAATTGCAGAGTTCGCAATGCGCATAAAGATATCGCATCAGCAGGTCCTGCCAACTACACGGAGATAAAAAATCGCAATGGCTGTTGATTTTTCAACGGTCATTGGTTTATTTTAAAATTTATCGATAAAAATTATGACAGAGCGATAAATTCAGAAGTAAATCTATTCAATATCGCTTTGAATTGATAGAAATAATATTGAAAACTATTTATATATATAACACCATATCTTCTTGTTACCCTTTAAATACATCTATATATAAATATAGATATAACAGAATGTTTGCTTGTTTCTCTCCTATACCGTTCATCCGATTGCGTTAAAACTTTGGTGAGTTGTTGTGCGGAGGCCCGCTAATGTTTATTACTTAAATTCACTTGATTTGCAATAAATGCCGTCGCGCGTTTTAACATTGAGAATTGGCGTACCTATCATTTGTCTCCGAAATATAAATTTGTGACTTGTTTTGTACTTGCTTGAATTATGTAAATTTTCATGAGTTTTGTCGCTGACGACCCAGTTTTTGCCTTTCACCAACTTCATGCATTTCATGTACACTTTATGAATTAATTGAACTGAAATTTTAATTTACCCACACAAATACTTACAAAACTCATTGAAATGAATTAACATCCAAACATTCCTTAATTCATCCAGATTACAATAGTAACAATAAAACTTAGTGACCTACTTTTATCTTATATAATACTAGTATTGCTACCCGGCGTCGCTCGGACTAAGCGACCAATAATTATTTAATGTTATATCATTCGAAATAATTATATCACAAAATCTATCATCCAAAATAGAGTTAAAATAAAATCACACACTTTATTTAATTTGATGACAGCTCCATTCTCGCCCATTGAAATGTCCAAATTCAAGGAAAAAATCTAATTTGCTGTCAAAGAAATGTCAAATAATACCTTCCGTAAATAATAAAAGCCGGGGAAAGTTCAGTAGAAGACTAATTTATTACATTTTGACTAAATGTCTTCGCCGATAAAAATTCAAACAAATTTTCTTTCATATTCGTTTTCATGGCAACTTAATGACCAACAATGCAAAAGGGAATTACAGACCCACAGACATATGTACATACGCCGTTTCGGTTTTATATATAAGATATATAAATGACACAAAATATTTACGAAGCGCAAGGTCAAGTCCACCAGTGTACTTGAAATGCCCGAAGATGTCGAAAGGCGAAACATCGAGCTGTCGGCAATAAAACTTATTGAAAAGAAAAAAAAGCCAAACGATTCAAATACAAATGGGGGTTGAAAATCATTTTTTCAATGTGTTATTTTTTACCATTAAGTAATTTTTTATATTATCGATGTAAATAGCTTCAAGTAAAGATGTTTAACAAAGTTTTCTATTCAGTTGTATAACTTATATTTCAGATAGGGGAAGAATAAAAGAATAACTCAAGGAAACGACTTGTTAATTCCTTGCTTACCGTCTGTTTTCAATGTGAATAGATAAAAAAACATCGCAGATATTTCATGATTTTGAATACAAGTTCATACAACTATTTAAAAAATAATTTTATAAAAGACTTAGAATAAGATCTCAAGTAGACGCGTTCTACTATAGAATTAAAAACAGATTATTTAAATTTAATTTGTTCAGTGGAAATGAATTTTATCCAAATCAGTACCAAAATAATATATTCAAATGTTTGATTTCATGCAAATCAGTTTTACCTAAGTAAATAAAATAAAAGAATTAAATTTAAGCGTTGAACTATTCGATAGTATTTTATGTTCAAATTTCTATTATGACTGGTAGAAGATCAGGTCAAATTATTTAAATAGATAAAACTTCGTAGTACCAAGTCTAGACGGGTTTCTAATAATATTGCATGACTAGAAACTGTCTAGTAAAATGTATTTTTCAATTAGATTGGATCCATCGCTACTAAAACATCTAATCAATTTGATTGATAAAATTTTGCGACGAAATTTGAATAAAATGCATGTCTTAAACAAAAAAAAAACTTTTGATTACTTTTTCAATTCTAAGCGAGAAACAAAATGACAGTATTTTTCAAACTAGAGGAATAGATTTAAATCGAAAACCACTTTGCGAAATTTTATTTTGAATCCTAAAATTAATTTAAATTCAATGAAAATTATGTAAAAATTTAGTATCAAAGTGTAAGATTTCCACTAACATAGTTTAACTTCTAGAATTCCTATATCTATCTCGACATCGTATAGGTAACGCGCAACTCCTGAGTCCTGCTCGGCATTGTGATATTTGTTTTTTTGTAGTTACATATTTTTTCATTATCTTTGAGTGATTTTCTGGTTTAATTGAAAAATAAAAAATGGTAATTTATTATAATGTGTGATTTTAAGATTAAGTGGAGCTTTCATACGCATTGAAATATCTTTGAATCCACTTTTCCTATACATAGATATGACTCTTTGACACTTAACGTAACATATTATTATATATCTAGTGGTATTCATATTTCAAAACCGGCAAATATCAAGATACCTTTCTTTTATCTTAGGGTCTGAATTGCAATCGATTATTTGTTTTACCCTTTCTAGAAACAAGTTTCATTGATGTTTAAAAAATCTAATTAATAATAATGGTTCATTTCAGCGAATTTGATCTAAGGAAAAAATATTAACCATTTTTCTTAAATGTCATTCTTAATAAAATATTAATATAAGTTAGTGAATTCAATTTAATTTTGCATCCATTTGATATTAAAAACAACAGATTATTAACCTGGATAAATGTTTTTATTATAAATGTTGTTGAAAATGACTTTTATTTATTACAAGGAAAAATATTTTCATAAATGTGAGATGAAATGAAATAACCATTTTGAGAGAAATTCTCGGAAAACCGTTCAAATTAAAAACATTGGAACGAAAGAAAATGGGAGGAGATAAATTCTAGAGAAGTGGACGATCTCAGAATATCTTACATTTATTGTTGTCAATTGTGAATTCTTATACTTTAATAATGACACTTCAAAAAATATAAAGCGTTGATACTTGTCTTGGAAAATATGTAATGTGCATTTTAAGATTCAAAATATATAACAGTTGTGTTTTTGAAATTTGAAACTTAACATGAAAACCAGTCATCTTTCAGGAGTTCATTATATTTTTTTGTCAAGGATATGCATAATATAATGAGGATGTCATAGGAAAAATATAATTATTATCTAAGCTTTGTATAAATCGTTGTAAGGGTTGAATGAGTGAAAAGGATTGTTCATGTTACAAACATTACGTGCATTTGAAAATAAATCCATAATCAGACTGAAAATCAAATGTTGGAGATTCCTGTTCGGTCAATCGATCTCATGGACTGTAAATAAAATAAAACAATGAATAATTATAAATTTTATTAATACAGGTAGTCTTTGACTTACAACCGAGATACCTTATTGAGCTTTGGTCGTAAGACAAATTTCCTCAAGTATGTAAAATTATGTATGTGTCGCATATATGTATATATTATGTTAAATTTGTAGTCATTTATAAAAAAAAGACATTTAAATCTTAAATTTGGTAATAGCGCCCTGGTCAAGTGGTTGCAAAATACTGCTAGACCAATAGTTTTTTCATTTCGTAGATGAATACAAGACATTTTTTGTTATTATTGTAGATTTTATAGATGTTGCACATTTAGCTGATTCACACATAATTGTAGAATGCGAGCCATTTACTCGTTTTATTTCTAAATCAAAGTCAAATCGTAGTAGTCGAGAGTCTATCTGTATATTTAATATTTCAATGTTATTCCTTTTACCCGATATAGTGTGAATTTAATATGGCTATAATACGGAAAGAAAAATAAAAATGTTTTTAGTTCTACATAAATTATTTTATATATTTGTTGGTAGCTATTTCGGCTTACGCCTTCTTCAGAACTATGTTTTTAAAACGTGTATTAGAAATAGCTTATATACCTTTGCTAGACAGGGTGCCCCCTACATCATCTCTTTCTGTTGAAACCATACCTACGTCACATGAAAGAATTTAAATAAGTTTGATTTATTGGTCTAAAGTAATGGTGGGAAACAATGATTTGGGTATTTTTGGGTTATTTTATCGTGTGAAACTACTTAAAATCTGCAATGTCTAAGTGCATCTATTTTAAATTGTTTTAAGTTTATTGTTTGTTAAAGGTTTTAAAAGAGGTGAACTGTTAATTGTAATCTGATCGTTAAGAATTTCACTGGACTGATTATACCTATTAATTTCCAGCTGTTCCAATGCATTCAGCTTTAGGCCCTTATTACAGGAATGTAAATGAGAGTTTTAATGGAATATTGTAAAATGCCATAATGTTTATCACTGACGACCTAGTTTCTAGTTATCGACGACACCATCGGGTATTGAAGTACCTGGAATAACTCAACCTGGCAATATTTGGAAGATTAAATCTAAAATTATTATACTGGTTTACAGACGATGATATTACTTACGATCAATATATTTAATTTGTTTCTAAATAAATTATCAGCAAGTGAGTAGTTTTCTAAGAAGATGAAACTAAATTATTTTCTCAAAATAAATAAGATAAGAAATAAGACAACTTATTCATTAAGTATCAAAAGCTTTAATTTGATTTCATTCTAAGCTCTAATGCCTGCGCAAAATTTAAACTATTTACAGGGCGGTGTTTTACTTGTTGTATTAAAAAGACATTTAATTCACGGCAATGTTTTTGTACGTCGTAATTTTGTTCTTGCCATTGGAAAGTTTCTTTCGTAATTTGACACCTGACACGCTACAGCCTTCAGGGGCGCGTTGTTCCTTCACATAACACCCCAGTTTACGTAGCGTTTATCGTCTACATAAAATACAACCTGTTTTTACGCTTTTTTTAGTGATTGTTTTGTACAATATGACATTGTATTCCTTTTTCTTTTTAAAAGCAATATTGAGCTATAAATAATTAAAATATTATCTTCGGCAATAAACTATACTTGTGCCTCATATAACACTCATAAAACTTCGTGTTATACAAATCCTTTTTATACGAGTTTTGAAGTTTATACAAAAATAGACTTTGTGTTCCAAAAAAATATTTAAGTTATGATCGATTATACATTCATTATTCCTATAATTCTAAATGTTCGACTCTTTTTCGAGATTTAGCATAAAAAAAAACTGTAATAACCCTTTATCTGCTTATAGCGTATACATATTTACGTTTTTCATGATAAGGGGCTAAAATATATTCTAATTGCATCATGAACTTCGAACATTAGGATGATGCGAAATTCGTACGGATGATGCAGCTTGTTACATGTAACTACTTTCTGGGTATTAATTATGGTAAGTTTATCCAAAATTTCGACTAATTTTAGTTCGTTCAATGTAGGTATATCATCCAATATTTATTTGATATCTTGTATATCTAAATCATTATATCCTTCCATACCAATTTTAATTGATTTTTGATGTTCATTTTTTCGAATCCGTGTTCTGAAAAACGTGTTGAATAAACATATGCAACAATTAATCAACTGTGCTGTATAAAACCGTGTTATACGAAGCCCAAATGTATTTTAAATGTGGTACCTAGTTTACTCATTTCTTTACCATGTCTACTCCCTATTTATAACGTACGGACTTCTTAATTAGCATCTCAATAGAACTTTGTCTCTCGACAAACTAATCTAACACAGGTGGAAAACCTTTTTTTTCTCGATAGTGTCGACTTCATCTAATCTTTAGGATCGGATCAAAACTGTATCTATTAATGAATAAACTTAAAAAAAAACATGCATTGATGTGAGGTGTTCACGTATTCGAGTTCTCATTTGGGAAATCGTAACGATAAGTTTTTACCGGTAAACACCGCAACATACTCATCAATAAATACATTTTACTTTTTGGTTGTGACCAAAAATTAACGATTAATATCTAATTTGATTCGTTTGGCGTCTGTACTTTTCCATGAGTTTTGTCGCACACAACCCGGGTTTCACCTTTCGGTATCTCCAGCCATATCAAGTGCACGAATTAACTTTAACTACAAAATCGTTTCGAACCAACGGCGATTAAAATTTGATTCTTCAGTTGAAGTCCTAAATTATACTTTAATTTTACTATGCTACAATACTTCAAGTCTTCAATATCGCTCTAAAATCAAATATTTGTAAAAATATATCACTGTATTAATTAATAATTCTGAGCCAGATTCAATTTTGTTTCTTCTATTCCATATCGTTAATAATAATTCCTATCATAGCATATAAATGCTTCATTTTAAAACAAAACATTATACTATATGAGATACAAAAAAAAAAAGACATTTTCATAGTCTGTGTGCTGTTACGGTTCGTTTCCCAGGCTTGCAACATTTATTTTATTTTGTAAAAATTTAATGCGTTTTTTACAAATTCCACTGCCGTAAATCTGGATACCAGCGGTTCCACTGAATTCCACAAAATGCCGCGTTTGTTTTGGTTTAAAATTCTGAAATCTGCTGGAGCATGTACGTTACTAAAATACATGCCAAGTTGCGGGAAATTTTATCACTGAATTGCATTCCGGTGCATTTAATATGCACGCTGCATAGTCTTGGGACAGCTGGAAGCTTAGAAAGCTTGCGATGCTTTTCGATAGACTGATTTTCCTATAAGCCATAATAGATATTTGCATATTCAACACTTAAAAATATCTCCAATAAGAAAAAGATGCAAAATGCATAGAATAATATAATTTTATAATCAACACTTTTATTTGCTAGATTTTAGAGTATACTCGTTCATTTTTAAAGTACTCGATACACGAGTAATTTGAAAAATACTCGTTATTTATAAATGAAGATTTATTTCCAATTTTTTTTTAAACAGCGGACGGAAAAACCAGATAGCACTATTTAATTCATTGTTAACTTTTAAGCCAACGTCCACAGCAAGAGAGAGAGTTTTTTAACGATCCGTCATTTAAAAGATTTCATTGCGTCAACTCAGGCTCTTCAACTTTTGGGATAATTTAACTGTTGAGAACTGCTTAAAAAACGGTTGACTACTTTCATTGGTTTGGGAATTTACATATTCCTTTCCCGTATAGGAAGACTATTCCTGTAATTCCATTTTTAAATTGAAACTTATTCAAACATACAATTTAAAATAACTTTGATTATTCTATTTTATATAATATAAAGGGTCATTTCATTTTGTAGAAAAAATCAGCCATTTAGAAACTTTGCTAGCCAATTATTTTCTTTATCAATAATCTTGGTAGATTCATCTGAATAAGGATTCTAATAACAATCCTAAAAAAATAAATACCGATGCTGCTCAAAATGCAGATAGTGGTAGTTTTAAAATTGATTGCTTTGAGACAATAGCGAATAGAAAGTTTCATCTTATATTTCATCAACTAATCAATTAAAATCACGTTGCTTTGAAAATACAGTCAACGTTATGTTCATTATAATTCTATTCAATCGAATGAGAAGATCTGCATTTTTATTTTGAGACCGTTTCTCAACCCTGTTGTAGTTGAAACTGATATATCAAGCCGGTACCCGGCAAGCGTTGCAATGCCAGTCAAGAAAGTGCTAACGGATGCACAATATTTTAGATAAATAATTTCGATTTAATTTAACTTAACATTGTTCGGTATCGATGACATTTGCCGTTTTTTGCCGATTGTCTACACACGCCACCTACTGAAAATTAATTGTACTATGCAAGTCCGGACCGTGGTGCAGTGGCAACTGTTTTGATTTGCGTGCTGGACCTACCGGGTTCGATTCCCGGTACGAGCGGATTTTTTAAGCCGATAAATCTGTTCAAATGCATGGGTGTTTGTGTTGTTGATAATCCCTTACCACCTTTCCGATCCCAAAGAGCGACGCATAGTGACAGCGGTTAGTTTATCACTAGTCCTGTCCTAGACCTCGTTTCCTTTCCATCCCTACTCTCTTCGAAAAAAAAAGAGAGATTGAGAAACTGAGTAACAAGCAGTTCTCGTAAAAAAACATGCTCCATTTTGGGAGCGGACATGGTTAAAAAAATAACTATAACTTTTGCGCAAGTGCAACAATAAGTTGTCAAAATGAACGGTATGTCAACGCAAAAAAATATGAAAAAACATTGATTTTTATATAAAAGTCCTACTGTAAGCTAATTTTATTATGCTTACAGCCTTTGCGCAAGTCTAAGCAATAAATTGACAAAGTTTAATCGCAATCGGATGAACGGTATGGCAACGCATAAAATACGAAATAACAAACAAAACATTGATCTTTATATATTAGATGTCAATAGTTGTACTGTTACTGATGATCAACTTACAAAAAATCTGATGACGTTACAATAAACATGTAAAGATTTTATGCATGTATGGCTTGTATCACTCCCGCCAACATATTGCAATTACGTTAGATTTTCTCGACAAGATGGGAAGGCCGAAAATTATTCACTATGCTCGATTGGGATCCAGGCGATGGGGAAGACGCTCTGCCGTTGGGTTGACAAGAAAAATGTAAATTAGGAAAACCGAATGAATATTCGATCAGTACTGCAAAATCAAAGTTTCTCCTGCAAACTCAGTAACCTCATTGTTGGGGATGTTATGAAAATATTTAAATGAGCTTTTCAAAGATTTCTTTGTTTTTTTTGGTTGTTATACGCACAATGATTTTCCCGGAGACAGCATATAATATATAAGTAGAAAAGGTTGTAAAAATTACAAAAATAGTCACAGCTTCGTTTAAAGATCTCCGCTTATAACAAATACATATTTTACGTTCCCGATTGATAAGGCTTAACATTATTTAAAGATAATCACTTAAAGTCACTCCAAATCAACTAACAGAGCAAAGATATCACAAAGAACCATGCGCAAGATATCAAATTATATGTTGAATAAAATAACTCGCAGGTTCGAATCATAGTATGGACTGTTTTTTCAATCAATTTATTGATTTCTGTTCGTAGGCATCCGATCCATAGATCACATGAGAGCGATTAGCCAACCGCTTTTCTTGTCCTTGCCATATAATTATATCTCAAGTCAATTTAAAAAGAAGAGGTTGATCAATTGAGTAACAAGAATTTCTCTTGCATAGAAAAATAAACTTACTTATGTTGAAAAAGCTTCATTAGTGTTCCATTTGCTCTATATTAGTAGCGAACATCTTTTTAATCTATAAACATATAATGTTTTATATACCTCATCATTCAATATATAAAGATTTTTTTTAAGTTATCTGCTAACTGTAAATTCTCGGTAGAAAACAACTATTTATATAATAATAAGTAAAACATTTCTTCTACAAGAATTTATTTGACATGTACAGTGGTACCTCGAGATAAGAGTGCCCTAACATACGAGATATTTGAGATACGAGCCGTCGAGCGAGCGAAGTTTTGCTTTGAAATAAGAGCAAAATTTGAGAAACGAGGAACGGCTGGGTAACTGTATGCGCTTTGTGTGTGTGTGGAAGGGGTGTGTATGAATGTATTGGTGGCAAATCCATATATGTTTATCTGTGTTGGTATTGGATTCTACTTCGACTGTCAAACGTTATGGACCTACTATAAAAAACATACTTCGCTCTATCTCTTTCGCACAACCGACAAATCCCATACGTAAGGCATACAAAGATGGAGCACTACAACAGTTCCACAACACCATTATTTGGGGCTGCAACGGATTAAAGGCATTTCAATTAATTTCAATGGGAAAAATTGCTTTGCAATACGAGTAAATTTAACATACGAGCTAGGTTACGGAACACATTAAACTTGTATCGCGAGGTACCACTGTAATTTGATATAGATCATGACCGGGTTTACTCATCGAGAACAGTATTAATTTATTAAAAAAAATAATTTAATAGATTATTTTAGACTGATTGTAATAGATATTATAGACGGTAGATCGAAATCGGTTCTGATATTTATCAAATTATACAAGGACGAAGTACTATAAAAATGTGTTTATGGTACTTCATTAATTGAAATAAGATATTTCACTGCTACCGGAGGGCCACTGGTTTAGTTCTTAGTTGATTTTTTCTCTTGTCCCTTGCCCCTTGTTTGCAGTCAGTAATTGAAAAAAAGACGCCCAATAGATGGGATGCAAATAGGAAGCATCTCCTGGGTGCATAATTTCCCCCGACTTGCTTTTAACAAAAGGTTGATTATTCGAAATTTAAAAAACGAAATCTATTTACTAATCTGCGTAAATAAATGAGATTTGGGGGGGGGGGCGGATTTTTATTCAAATTGAAACGCCAAAAAAGATTGAAGCGTGAATTTAAATTATTTTATCATCAATTATTGTTTCACATTATTCATCAAATAAAAACCGATAGAATAAATTAATAAGGTTTTTTGGTACTTTCAACCATTATGGCAAGTTCGCGCCAATTAGTAGCTTAGGTTGACTGTGTACTTCTTTTTTTACATATTTATTTCGATAGAAACAATTATGATGAGATTAGACCAATATGTCGTATCTACAATGATAAAGTCTGAAATTTTACATAAATAAAATCATTTTTTTAGTACTACTTTCACATATAATTTTTTTAACAGCACTGGTTTTGATCATCGCCATTATTACGAAGTGAGGAAATATACGATGAAACAAAGCTATTTGTATAAAAAAAGGAAAATAAATAACCTTAACACGGTGCAAAATATTTCGGCTCATGACATCGTCAGAACTACATAGTTATGTATGTAGTTCTGACGATAATAATGAATTTCCATTAGAAGTGACAAATAGTACATCAGAAGATGGATTAAAATGTTTGAAGAAGGGGGTGATCGTTAAAATATGACTAAGAAATACTGCGGTATAGAATTTTGGTTAACTAACGGCATTTTTCTTAGCATGGCAGTTGTCATTTTTTTCAAACAAGCTTATCATATAAAAATAAAAACGTTTAGTTCTATTTTATAGCACATAATGAAACAAATATGTTTCTTTTTTTTTAGTGGTAAAGTAACCGATTACTTGAAAAGAAAAGAAAATGGGAATAGTAAAAGAGCCTTAAGGAATGAAAAGGTCACAGTGACGTTAAAATAATATAATAGTTCTTTCAATAACGACGCACGTTCGTGTATAATTTCCATCGTGGCATGTGCCGTTTGGTACGTAACGCGGTCCTGTTGAAACCGCATGTTATAGGTATATTGATAGTATTACCATCAATCTGAAGCTCACCGTTGGAGGTTCTGACAATGCCAGTTTTGTTTTGAAAAAAGTACGGACCGATGATTCCGCCAGACCAACATCCGCACCAAACAGTGACTTTTTGGGATGTATTTGGTGCTGATGTATCTCGTATAGATTGGAATCGCCCCATATTGGACAATTTTGCTTGTTCATATATCCATTCACCCAAAAATGGGCTTCGTCGCTAAAGCTTACTACTCGCACTCTTTTTTGAAAACATTGCGCGGAAAAATTCTTTAAATGAGCACTGACTCTGATAATAACATTGGATATTTTGCACACGTTGTTCAACAATATAACCTTCCATGGTGGTTTGCCGTACACTACTTAATAATTGAAAACAGATTTGACAGATGTCCCTTTGGCCAAATGGTTGCTCTAACCTAGCAAATTTCGAGCGTCCCTGTTGAAAGACCCCATATTTTACACATTTTATTCAGCCAGCGAATCATTTGATTTATAAAATATCGTTATATATGTAAATAACTCAAAGGAAAAAAATTGGCCACTCAGTGCTGGAGCCATACTGAATTTAATTCAATAAAGATTTGTATTATTACTATGGAAGAGAATTACTAATTAGGTTTTCACTGCGTTGAAGCAGTCCGGCTCTGTATAGTTGTGGACTTAATACGATTATTTTGGAGAAGCCGAGATTATTTCAACGAAAATTCTTCTTCAACAAAAATATATACGTTGAAAGCCTGAAATGTTCATATCTTTAGAAGGAAAATTCTCGGCGACGATTTGTTATATTTAAACCAGAGACAAATTACTGTATGACCAAAGTAGTGGAAAAAATGTTTATTCTTAGCAATGGCATATAAACTATGATTTAAAACAAAGTGTGCTCGTTTTTGCCAGCCATAAAGCTGAATGTTAAGCCCTCTTAGGCGTTAGTCCGATTCAGCTGTGTCCGGGGCTCAAATCTTCGAACGGACCATTTAATAAATTATTTATCCTTAAATCGATATTAAAGAAAAACATGTGTATAATTCAGTGTCAGTGTAATACAGTAAGTCCATAATTCGCTGTTAGTCAGAGATTTAAGTTTACTCACAATTCGCGAGTTCATTCGTGAAACCTCTAAAAAGATTCATAAGGCAATGGGCCATCACTGTAACTCAGCGATTTCTCACCTACAGAATTATGACGAGAACGAATCTGAGAATCGTTATAGACACGAAAATATTCTTCTCGATGACCCTCCATTGATAAAAACATAAAATAAGCTGAACTCTTGAACTGGCTTTACTAGAGATTGCTCACCACTACAAGACGCGCACTCCTGTCTGCAACCATACAAAGGGAATGCAAGTTGAATAAAAAACTAAACTTATGTAGAGACGGATACCGGAAGAATATTAACACGAACTTAGAACTCGATGCTCCATCAAATAGATATATAAAAAAAAATCTTCAATATAGATTTTTGGTATTACAAGAACGATTAGCTGACCACCAGTCATTTCTTAACTTTTTGCGACTTCTTCCTTTCCATTTTGAAAAATATCAGCTGATTCACTAAATAATAGACAGTCCTATATATTCAATATGTTAAAATGATTCGAATACACACAATATTCGATGACATAAGATTATAATCTAATATTATGAAACAGTTTCACCTCGTCTTATTTTGTCCATCTGGGTATAAAAATGATCAATTCATTACGTTTTATATTATACTGCCTGGTATCCGGCAGCTTTTCAATGCCACTCGAAGAAAGAAAGTGTTTGTGTTCATTGAAGTGCTTTTAGACACACAATATTTTTTCTTTTTCTGTCTGGTGCATATCCAATTGTTGTCCACAAACTTGTAGCGATTGTTCCTATGCTTTGTTGATGGTCATTACAAATGCGAGTAGCATCGAAAACTGCTAACGTTGTTATCTGAATGGCAAATTTTCCTGAATCATTGGTATGCGTAGCTACAGTTACAATGAGACAAAAAACGTTCATTTTCATTTGTATAGGTTATTAAAAAACTTTTGTGAGCGTCTACATAACAAATCACCAAAGTTTTATTGCAATCGTATTTACCGTATGGCAGCGCATTAGAGACTCCAATTACTCGACATCTCAACTACTCGAGTATCGAGTAGTAGAGTTTTAAAATACTCGAGTACTCGAGTATACTCGAGTAGTTTCAGATGTAACAAAATATATATTATTAATTCAAATTTGTGTACATAAATATATAATAAATAAACATTTATTTCGAGTTATGAAACATAAATATATTCAAAAATAATGGAGAATTAAACATCAGCAATTTTAATTTGGTTCAAAGATTGTTTTTTAATCTCGCAGTGGATAAAACTCTCTCTGTTGCTGTGGACGTTGGTTTAAAGGTAACAATGAATTAAATAATGCTATCTAGTTTTTCTGTCCACTGTTTAAAAAAATGGAAATAAATCTGCATTTATATATTACGAGTATTACTCAAGTATTTTTCAAATTACACGAGTATCGAGTACTTGAAAAATAGACGAGTATACTGGAGTATCGAGTACTCGATACTCGAATTGGAGTCTCTACAGCGCATAGAGTACAGACAAACAATTATTAATTTTTATATATAAGATAAGATTGCACATTTTATACTACCGTATATTCCCATATACATTTTGAACTCTACTGTTTGTATGTTGATATACATAGATACAAGTCTATAAAAAATACGGAATTCAATTAGTTCGTTTCTATGCAGTAAGCAGAAGTAATTATGAACCAGCCAACAGAGTAATATGCGGTAATTTTAGAGCGCCGAACAGAATGTGTCAATTTTAAGAGTTAAGTATCTTATGTTCTTTCTACAAGCTTTCTATGACGTGATATTGTTCCGAAACGATGATGAAATTTAATGGTGAACGCTCGATTGTATATTATAGTAGCTAACCAATCAATAAATCCATTCTCAATTATTTTTTTCTGCTGTGAATCCTAGTTCTTTTGCATTTGACAGTTATTAACGTCATAAGTAATAAAGTTATTTGTTTGCTGTGTTTCTATAACTTCCTCCTTGCTTCCAGTAAAAAGGAAAAATCCCAAACTACATTTTGTAATTTATGATTTTATATAGTAAAATCAATCTTGCCAATTTACTTAAGCACACTTTGCGATAGTCCGAAGTAGCATCTGAAAGAGGCGAATCACGTGTCACAATAAGTGGAATAAACAAAGTTATTTAAAAAAATTAATAATAATGTACTTTTATGTAAAATGTCTTGAATAACATAACCTGCCTTATTTAACGCTTAAAATAGTGTTATATACATATTTACCCATGTCTGTGTTATTGGTTGAAAATATGTAGCTTGAATTCATTGGTAAAGCATTCCATCAGAAAATCGTTATAGTCCGAGATTCATTCTTCTCGATTACCCTCCACATATAAAAAGAAAAAGAAGGCTGACCTCTTGAACTGTAGCGATCGCGCATTTGTGTCAGAAGCGATGGGAAGGGAATGAAACTTTAATATAAAAATTGAACTTAGATATGGGAAGAACTTTGACTACTACTTCATCAAATATATATTCAAAAAAGCATTTCAATAGCGTTAAACTACTAAAAAAATAACGATTATAAGCTAGTCGTTTAATCTTCAGACAATGGGCGTAGAAAAATGGGTTCTAAAAAAGTCTCGTAGTTGTCAATTATTTTTTTATCTCTGTTTTTATAACCACATACGGGAGAAGAGAAGAGAAGAAAACTCTACAGGCGTCGATCGATACTAGATAAAGACCGGTTCATCTTTCTATCAATCTGAAAATTATTATACTGAAGTTCCCGTACAGATTTATTGATTGAGTAGGCATTTACTTGGTAGAACTCCATTATAATACGGTAAGAAAAATAACAATGTATTTTAGTTCTTATTTGTTGATTGAGTAGGCATTTACTTGGTAGAACTCCATTAAAGTCATCTTATATATACCGCTGCCTTGCGGTACATGTGATTTAGTATATGTTGGACAGACCGGTAGAAGAATTTCCATTCGCGCAAGCGAACATGTTAAATCCTTTGACAATGGAAAAACTGATTCACGATATGCAAATCACTTTATAGAATTAACACATAATCCGAATTCAGTCCCGATTCGTTTACATTCCTGTAATAAGGGCCTAAAGCTGAATGCATTGGAACAGCTGGAAATTAATAGGTATAATCAGTCCAATGAAATTCTTAACGATCAGATTACAATTAACAGTTCACCTCTTTTAAAACCTTTAAGAAAAAATAAACTTAAAACAATTTAAAATAGATGAACTTAGACATTGCAGATTTTAAGTGGTTTCACACGGTAAAATAACCCAAAAATACCCAAATTATTGTTTCCCACCATTACTTTAGACCAATAAATCAAACTTATTTAAATTCTTTCATGTGACGAAGGTATGGTTTCAACAGAAAGAGATGATGTACGGGGCACCCTGTCTAGCATGGGTATATAAGCTATCTCTAATACGGGTTTAAAAACATAGTTCTGACGAAGGCGTATGCCGAAATAGCTATCAACAAATATATAAAATAATTTATGTAGAACTAAAATACATTGTTATTTTTCTTTCCGCATTATTTTAGTTCTACATAAATTTTATATATTTGTTGATAGCTATTTCGGCTTACGGCTTCGTCAGAACTACAGAGACTAGAAATTTCGACGATCCAACCGAATAGGACGAAATTCTTAAGAGTCAGCTACAAAGCTACAACCTAAACAAATATTTAATGTATTATAAAATATTGCAAGATGCCAACTTAAACTTGTTAAAAAAACATTTGAAACGTGGCTGAAACTTTAAGCAGAAGAAAATATCCGTATTGTGGCAAGTTGCGCGATAAACTTTACCAGAAATACTCTTTACTTTTTGTTTGCACACAAATATCTTTCGTTCACTTTGTCTATAAATAATATTGAGGGGTGCTTCGGATGGGGAGTCAAGTTAAACTTAAAACATTAGTTGTTCTATAAAATCCGAGAAAATGGCGAGCGTTGCTGCATTCAAAACAATATAAAATCAACATTGGAGTTGTTGAAATTTTATTCGTTACAAATTTTTCTTTGTTTATTTATGTACCAACCAGCGTAGCGTTATCTTCATTTATAGTGTCAGTACAAAGTATTGATATCTTTCTTCACGATTTGTTTGAGTTTTGTACTTTTCCATTAGTTTTGTAGCTAACTACCCGGATTTCGCTTTTTAGGTATCTCCAGGTATTTCAAGTGAACTGACACCAAACTCTTAGATCATTTTAATTCGTGCAATTGAAATGCCTAAAGATGTCAAAAGGTGAAACCCGGGCTGTAAGCAACAGTCGAAAAGTACGAAATTCAAACGATTCAAATTTGATATTGAAATTCCATCAAGCTCCTTAAGTCGAAATCTTAAATTATAAATGGCTTAGTCTTGACAGCAACAATGTTTAGTTTTTACACTTCCATAGCGACCGTAATTTCTATATAAATCACAGGTTACCAAAGTGGGCCTTCAGGCACCCTGGTGGAGCTGATGAGGGCTTGGAGGGCTCAGGGGAAGTAGAGGAGCCCTGGGAATCAAAAATGGGGCCATGAAAGAAATTTCCAGGGGGGCCGTGTGTAATTTTGTGTTTTAAAGGGGGTCCATGGATTAAATAAGTTTGGAAACCTCTTATATAAACAGTAAAGTACATACCTCCAATTTAAAAACCAACGATTCAATAAATATGCTTTTTTTGTTTTAATTTTTATAAATGCCTAACAATACATATTTTTTTACCGTGGTAAACTTTAATTCTTGAATAAAAAGACTTGATTAGATTTATAAAATATCTTTTATTTGAAAACTGAAAAAACTGAGTTCCACTACTTTAATTCGTCTTGGCACAAATATGTGTAACAATTTGTCAAAAAGACGACACACATGTCAAAGCTAAAAACACAATCAGTAAAACTATTAAGTGACTTTATATACGTATGTTATCCGTTGTGTTTGTCAAAAATATTGTACCCATCAATTGATATTTCGAGAGCACTGTTCTTCCCTATCATAAATAATATTGTCTATGTCATCAAACGGTCCATTTGAAATAACACGACGGGAAGTGTCGCCAGATATATTATTTTCTTTTAGTGTCAAAACGGCCGTTAGGGTCCACTGCCCTCTAAGCATTTTGATAGTTTTTAAGTAAATACATAATGCAACTCACGATCTTTGTCTCCCTCGCGCCTTCATCCCTGGTAAAAGACGTGTGGGAGGGAGAGGGGAGTTGTAACATTGTTCAGGGACCCGGGTCGGTATCTGTCCATCTATTCGGAAAACTACTGGGAATGCTATTGCCCAACAGGAAATGTCAATATTCCCGTATAAGAAAATTTTGTTTTATTTTTTTTGTTACCCATTTCCGCTTCTAATGTGTGTCATGTAAACTCACTATGCAACATTTTATTAACACAATTTGTTTCAAAAAAGCTTATCTGTAGGTTAAAAGACACACCAAGGGCTATACACTCTATTGAATGGTATTGCTAAAATCATTACTCATCTCTTCAAATCTCGGTTTATTCATTTGCGTCAGTCCAAGTTATTCAAAATTAAAATCGGCTCACATTTTTTGGCTTCATTTAATGATACAAAAATTATGACGAAAATAAAAATTGGAAATTAAATTTTTCTAGTAATGTAGTTGATAGAGAGCTGAATAGTTTAAATGCTAAGATATTATCTTTTCATGACAGTAATCAACACATCTGTAGACATAATCTAAGAGGTAATCTATCCATAAGAACGTAAGGATAGATTAGTAAAATAAAGATTATACTAGAAGACTTTTATAAATTTTGGATCCGATGTGATAAGTGAAGAAGGATTAAAAATCACAGAAATATGTGATACCAATTCACATTTCAATAACTTGACTGTGTTAAGAAGAGAAGAAAACATTTGGTTTGAAAATATCTTGAATTGATATATAATATATAAATACATATGTATACATAAAAATAATAACACATTTTTTAGTACTTTTTTGACATCTGATTTATTTTATCAGGACCGGTTTCGCTCATGGCGAGCATTATCAACTGATAAGTAATACAATAAGACAGTGGTATTTATGCAAAAGTTAAGGATGAAAACAAGGTATGACAAACAATTGGTAAAGCAACTAAGCAAATAAATTACAAGACAAATACTTTAATTTAAGTAGTTGCTTTACCAATTGTTTGTCATACCTTGTTTTCATCCTTAACTTTTTCATTAATACCACTGTCTTATTGTATTACTTATCAGTTGATAATGCTCGCCATGAGCGAAACCGGTCCTGATGAAATAAATCAGATGTAAAAAGGAAAAAGTACTAAAAAATGTGTTATTATTTTTATTATAATGCCTCTCCACCAAGTATTGACAGTGAACACCTTAAAAGTGATATACATATGTATACGTAATAAAAAGTCAGAACAATTTAGTTTTTTAATACCAGAGTAGGTAAATTGATAAGTTAAAGCTTTGTGGCCAGGTGTCAAGTCAAAACAAGATCAAAATCAAGTATTACATTGGTTTTTTTAATGTCTTTTCTGTTACAGTTGATCTTGAGTGACAATTTAAAGTTTTTATAGAGACTTGTGTTCAAGAAAATTTCATGATCTGTAACGTCATAAATATTTTATTATATACTCATACTGAACTGACGTATAAGATTAATCATTTGATTTTCTAGCCAAAAAGGTTTATTGGACAAAAAAATAATCTAATATAACTAGCATTTGAGATTTATTGATTAATCGAGCCGTAGAGCTGAGTCACTTTAAAGGTCTATAAATTTTGACATAAGGGATTATTCGACAAGTTTGAGTAGCACAAAAAATTCAAAGTGTTGAAATTCCCTGCAGTATAGAGATTCGAGAAAGGGGATGGGGTAATGATTAATGCCTCTCTTCGGAGTACGGAGAAAAAAAAGTAGATTGCTGACCAGCTATCTGGTTGCAATTTCACTTCAAGATATTTTCAATCTGATCCCTGAATCCACTCTATGCATAGTTTCAAAAAAAGAGTGTAGAATATTTGCGATGAATAAACTAAACCCTCACGCCGTTATTCATTTCGTATGAAGAATGATCTTCGTTATATTTTGTATATCGTGTAGTAAAATAATTTTTGACAATTTTGAATTTCTTATGGCTATAGCGTTTTATAAGATTTTTTCACTTTTATAAAGCTCAAATAGACATTTGAATATTCGAACTATTTCAAATAATTATTATTATTATTCTTTTGTGCAAATAGTCGGAATCATAGGTAAATCTAGTTTCCTTACAATTTATTTCAACAAGGTTAAAAGCTTGAATTCCCGGATAAGCACAATCACCTTAGCCTATAACGTTAATATTTTTTCTCTACTTTTCAGGAGAGCCAAAAAACAGCTTTCACTTGTAATCAATTTAACCAGATATTGTTTTTCATTATCTTTAAAAGCGATTTATTTCTGATTTATTTGTCATATGTTGTAATGTTAAGTGGACATATCAACAAGAAAGTGGTTTTAATACGCATTGAAATATCTTAGTATCCATGTATTTTATTGATATGCTTCTTTTATACGTTACGTAACATATTATCTTGTGTTAAGTTGCATTCATAACTCAAAACCGGTTAAAATCGAGATGCATTTCTTTTATCGAAAGGTGTCAGATTCATCGGTTTCCATTGATATGTGACGGGCTTTTCCATATGCCGAAAACGGTGTATACATAAAACTCAGTGAAAGATCATTTTCAACTGAAACTATCGTTTTAAATTTTTAAGCGATTAGTTCACCACTAGTCCTATTCTAGTCATATCCTTCCTATTCTAACTCTTATTTAAAAAAATGAGCAACTTAGTAATAAGCAGCTCTCGAAGAAATACTACTGTTATATACATATTTCACATAAGGAACTGATCAGTTGACATTTCTCACAATGAGAAAAACCTATCATGAATATTTTTTAAATAATGGATTTCTACCAAGAAGTGACACACCTTTTAAGTGAGTTCTACCATCATAGACATTATCTAGCTAGGCTAGTCTTTCATCTTCTTTTCTTTTTTGCAACGTACGGGCGCTTATTGTGTTGTATTCTTAAGGTGTACACTGAATTGCGTTTTTTTTTTAAACATTTATCTGGAAAATAGTACGACAACAACTATTGAAAACATTGTTTTACGTTATGTACAACTTCACTATGCAGCAAAATGTGTATCGATCATATGAAAAATGTATTTTATTTTTATTGTTTCAGGTGTTGTGTTGCCACTACGGCTATTGGGATACTTCTCACTGTTTGGAGACAATCAAGCTACCGAGCTGTTCGAGTGCGAGTACAAATTGGCGCAAGAAAAATAAACCAAAAAGAAATCAACAAACGATTCAAAATCATTTCTCATTGTAGAAAAATACACTAGACGCAACAAACAACCAATCGCAACTCGTCGGGCGCATTTTTAAAAATGGAACGTGACAATACCGACCTCTTTTGATAATTTAGCGAACGAGAAAAAGGCGGTAAAATAAAAATATTGAAAACAAAATCGTAACGGAAATAAAACAGACTGAAAAATTGAGCGCGTGTTCTCGCAAAGATTTAAAACACGTTTGAACAATATTGTAAAAGAGAGTGCACATTTATAAGGGATTGAAAAATAACCGTTCAAACTGTTTGTTGATAGCTAAAATTTACAAAATCGTTCGCGAATTTTTGAAATAAATGTGAAATCTTAGAACGAAATGATAAAATTTAAATTGTGAATGAAACGTCTTTTTTTTATTTCTTTCTACCGATATGATTTTAAAACAGTAATGTGTTTGCTTGTTAACAATGTAATATAGTAGCTGTAAGAGACATTTTGTGTTTGCTTTCCCACGATATTGGACTATACTTTCAGTTGATAGTTTTTAATAAAACACACACAGAAGTTGTTAAGAACATCTGATACAAAGCCATTTGTAGCCACAATACAACGCCCGTTGTTCGTAAGAGACTACGACGACGTCGATCGGAATCGAACAAAACAAGTGCCACAGTTACATAACCGATAACAATGGACAAAGAAACCGCCATCAAAATGCAATACAATAACAAAAAAGGCATCAAAGGCATCAATTTGAAACACAATGAAAATGGCGGATCTTATGCGAGAAAAACCGGATCTGATTCCCCGACCACCTGCTGTTTCTGTTTTAAAACAAACAAAGCGAAACGTAAAGGACTATTAACAGGCCTTGTCACAAACATTGGTATATTTGCCTTACTTTTAGCGTATACTCTACTGGGATCGTTTGTGTTTCTTGCAATAGAAGGTGGCGCTGCAAAAATGCATCAAAAAACTTTAGCAACAACTTTATATCAGCAACAAATGAAAGAGAAGAATTCAAACAGCCTGATGGGACAAAACACCAGCAGTAATTCAGATTTAAGAGCAAGGACGGTAGAGAGAATATGGGATATTACGGTACACTTGAATATTCTTTACAAAGAAAACTGGACGAGGCTGGCTGCTCAGGAGATCGAAAGGTTTCAGGAACAGCTGGCTTTGAAGGTAGCGGCTGAGTTGGCTGGCCAGGGAGGTGTGAGGGCGTTGGAGGGTGCTGGGAATCCGCCGCTCGATGACTTCGAGTGGAATTTCGCTAAGGCGTTCCTGTATTCACTAACGGTGCTGACCACCATAGGTAAGACTTAATTTTCAATTTATTTATTAAACTATGAAAATATCAATCGTCGCTTAACTTCCAACCCATTTTTAATATTAAATTAATGCTACTTTTAGAATTAAGATCGCTGGACGAAATGAATGTATCTTTGAAATGATGTCTAATTAATAAATTAATAAATATACAAGTCATGTACATTCAATTCGGGTAACTTTGGACGTCAATATAACATTGGACAAAACTTAAGCAAGTACCGTTTATTTTTTTTTCTGCTATCTAGTAATCGGGATCATTCTTGCATTTGATGAATATAAAAAATCGATCTTTTGTCTTATATATGATCAACAAAAGAAGCCACATTCACCTTTAAAATTATTTTTAAAACGAAAATGAAAATGGCCAGAAATAAGATCTTTTCGCAACCTTTTCACAAGTTAATAAGATTTTGCTGAGAAACAGCATGAAATTGTAAAAAAAATGTTTTTTGTGAAATATAAAGGATAAAATATTAGTTTCAAACAAAAATTACCTTCCTAGAGCATTTGAATAATTTCTGATGATGAATTGAAAATGACGTTTGAAAAACAAGTGCCGCACATGCCATTTTCATTTTCGTTTTAAAATAATTTTAGAGTTAAATGTGGCTTCTTTTGTAGATCATATATAAGACAGAAGATCGATTTGTTATATTCATCAATCGCAAGTTTTGTCCAATGTTATATTGACATCCAAAGTTACCCGAATTGACTGTAAAGTTTTAATTTTGCTATTTATATATCGTCAGAAAATAACAACAATGTTTTAAAACCAGATGATAGACGTTATCGTATAAAAAATGCACTTCTTAAAATCTGTATCAATGTTTTATAATATCTTGATATATTCGAATGTAACGCATAAATTTCACAGCCGCTTCTTTTTGGTAGCTTATTCAAAGCAGACAATCCTTTGGTAAAAAAATAAACACAAATTATCTAACATAAGTTAACGAAGAAATAAACTAAAAATACTTCATGCATTTCATTGAAATTTGGGTAAATTATAAATATATGGTCACTGGACAGAATCCCAATCCTCTCGAATTAAGCTCAAAAAATTTATACATACTGGCTTATTATTTTATGTTTTGACTTTATTCTTTGTTTCGAAATATCGAAAAATTATCCACAATTATTTTGAAATGCTTTACAAACACAACATGATAAAATATAATACGTAACTTTTGACGGCAAATTATTCGAAGACGAACGTTCTTTTTTTGAAATTTATAAAAAAATCCGGTATATCCGTTTTCTGGCGTCTCGCTTTGCAATAACGCACCGAAAATAAATTCCCGCAAAAAAGGATTTCTCACGCTCGGTTTGGCGACAATTGACGCGCTTTCAATTTATATACAACGGAATAACTTGTCAGTAGATTTTCTTTTCTTTCCTTCTTCTGTGGGGAAGCCAACGCGGGGGAGAGGGAGACGCCAGCCATTGTTGCGGCGGAGTGTTATCTCGAACAGGCGAATTTCGTTTAAACATTTTGTAACACATTATACAAGATAACGTAGACAGCTATATTTATATAATATTCCACAGTTGTTTTACTTAATACCATAATTCGTTTCAAAAGCGCTTTGTAAAAAAAACAATACGTAAAGTTTGTTTATTGAACATAGCCGTTTCTTCAAGCAATTCACAACATGATGATTGTTGCTCCGTTTCTATGCATAATCAGAGGCGGATTTTGTAACGGTGCAGTAGTGCTCTGATCCCCCATTTATGTTCAAGATTAATGTACCAATTTACTCATTTAAAACTCCTTGCTTGTTCGATCGAAAAATTGAAGGAAGCAATGATTTACACATCGACACCTTACTTTGAAAAGGTTCTAACTGCTTTTGACATTGTTTCGAGCGTTTGAAGTTACGATTGATTAAAATTCACTTTCACAAATTCACAAGAGAATGTTTCAAATTACTTATTTTAAGCATATTTTTTCACAACTCTTGCTGAGAAATAATGATCTTAAAGATGTAATGGTGAAAATAATGATGACAATCTTTGAAAAAATAAATTTAGTAAAAAAAGTGTGCAGATGCAGTACAACTCTGGAATTGTGCTAACTTCGTTATTCAACAATTGATAATTATGATAGATTGCGGTAAATACAAGCTTTTCCGACCAAAGGGTCATTTAAGGCAAAAATGCCAATTGGAATATTTTCAAAGTAAGGTAACGACATGTTAAGTGGATTGTGCAAAAACTATGACGAAAATATAACGTGCGTCAAGCCAGCTGATATATTCTGTTATGTGCCAAACCGAGTTGAACCGGTAAGCAGAAAAAAGAGTTAATGAGATCACGACAGTATTTACCACGCCACAATCAAAATTTTCGAAATATTAACATGTGTTCGAAAACGTTTTCATAAAACCGTTAGCACCGCAACTGAAACCAACGACATTGAAAACTCCGCAAAATGTCACATTTTTTTTTTTATTGTTCTGTGTGAGGCAAATATTGTAAAACAAAATTTATAATAATTATTTCTTTAATAGACAATATTTGTTTTATAATTTATGATCCCGGGTCAAAGCGTTTGAAATTCTCAAAAATACTATCTGCTTAGTCAATTGGTAAAATATTTTTTCATTGTCCATAGACAAAGATTTACTTTGATGTGATACGACTCGAAAATATATTGATAGATTCGTTTCCATCGAAGTATTGTCGCCATTTTTTTCATATTCACGGACGTCATACCCACCCCACAAAATTTAGTCAAACTATTATTGCACTACCCCCCCCCCCTCTTTCTGAATCATTATAAAAATTTCAAGAATACAATATAGAATGTAAATTTATAAATAAAGATTATAAAAAAAGCTATTAATTTTACCAAAATTTCAATATAGTTCGAGTAATCCAACCAAAAAATCAATTTTTGCCGTTACTTTGAACAATATTTAAAACATACGCGTTGAGATTTTTCCATCAAGAATAAATTTAATAGTTGGTTTTTTTTCCCAAACGGCTGTCACTATCAGTTTAAAATAATAATTGAATTTTGTAATAAACTACGTGTCTTAAAAATAAGTAAATTTTAAATAATATCTTAACAAAAATTAGTTGACTAAGAATTTTTAGGGTAAACTATTTTTTATGTGTTTCCGCTTGACAAAGTCATAAACCAGAGTTTCCTAAGCTTTTTATGTAAAGAACACATCGCAAACCCGTAAATTTTAACCGAAAAAATATTTCGCACTCGCATTATAAGATGACATTCAGAAAAAAATCAGTTCAAATTTTAATGAAAAAAAAAATCAACACGCACTTACTGACGAAACTTCATTTTAGAATTTATACACTATTGTATTTAAAAATATTTATTGGCCGTTCTGTCAGTCTTAGCAACTATCGTTAACTGACAAGATTTGTCAGAAACAAGCAATATACCACATCTGTTTCATGCACACGGTGTGAGAAAAGATGATCCTCCGCCTGCCGAAGTATTTGACGTCATAAACATCAGTCGCTTTTCAATTTAGTAGAAGATGCGTTGCATTGTATAAAGCCTGTCAAAATTGTCGCAGAACACTTAGTCAGGTTCAACGAAACTCTGGTGTTTACGAAGAATGTATATTTTTGAATAAAATTCATATATTTATCAGCAATGATTGTTATTTGCACGATATTTTACACATTTTCCAAATTTTGCAAAATATATGGATATTTGAAAACAGATAAAAATAATGGTATTTGGCAAAATGTTCAATTAACATTTTGAATTTTCAAGCCATTCTATGATAACTTATTAATTTTTTTTTAGCACAGTCACTCCATCCACGATTACTTAAAAAAACAATCCAGAATGGCAATATCACCAGTTAAGCCTTGTAAGCCTTAAGAAATATTAAGATAGGGAAATTTATCATTGCGCCTTCAAGTAATTAAACATCACTAATGTCTAAAAGAATGTAAAGTGGATTCATACGATAATACAATATTAAAAAATATATTCTACTACTTTATATAATATATAATCTATACGCTCTATTGTAACCAATCTTTTGATGTATAGTGATTATATTTCGCAATCTTTTTCCAATAAATCAATAAATAGTGAATGAAGTTAACTTATAAAATTACAAAAAACAATAAGTTCTAGCTTCCATCATATAATTAAGCCTCAAATAGAAAGCGGTCTTACTTAAACAAATATTTTTGAATTTTACATTTTTTGACATGCCACCCAGCTTGTTATTGATGAAAAAAAGAGTTTTGCATATAAATTGTTTTTTTTTATGGTGATTTATCATCGAAAAGACGCGGTGCGCTATATTTATTATTTTATTTTCGCTGTTATAAAGGAAGGGCTTATTGGAAATGATTTAAAGAAAATTAATGGTCGCCCAGTCGGCACGTCAAAATTGCAATAAACAGGGAAATTTATGTACGCTACAGCATAAAAAAACGCAACATTGCTACAATAGTACAATATAACTTTTTTTCCGATATTAATGTTTAATGGCGCTGTTTTATTACTATAAGTACACCATTTATAATAGAAATAGCAAGAGTCTTAATCAAACATAGCAAATACAATAGATTATTATTAAAAATATCAAATAAATTTGTTTTGCGATTGCAGTTGCTGAATAGTAACACTTTAAGTACATGTTTTTTGCCGTTCACGTTCATTTATTTGCGTCAGGGTTTCACAGCCCTTCTGCATTAAAAATGTATTTGATATTTATTTACTAATAGGTTTTGGTACTATTTAAATTGCAGTGAAGACATCAGTTATAGTTTTCCTAAACAAATTCGTTTAGTGATTAAGAAATTGTTTACCTCAGACAGATTACTATAAATATGACAAATAATTGCTTAATTGAAATGTTTGCTTACCTGTTTGTCCCGTATCCGTTCTTTTACCGGTCATCCGATTTCGATAAAACTTCGGTGAATTGTGTTGCAGACACTCACAAAGGTTTCTTAAATGGTACACTCATTTCACAATAAGAAAGATCAACAAAAAATAATGTGTGTCCAAAAGCACTTCAATAAACAAAATTAAAGCACTAACATTTTCTTTCTTTGAGCGGCATTGCATCACATGCGGGTATTCGTTTTATTTTATTAATTATTATTGCCAACATTGATAGTGAATCAATATCAATGAATTAGTTGTTAACGGCACTCGATATTATGCAGGGAAAAATGAAGCATGGATTTCATGAATAAGAAGTGAGAATCTATCGATATAAATGATTTTTTTATCGTTTTGTTATAGTATCTGTTACGTGTGTATACGTTTCTAAAGTGACATATTCTGGCCATATAGATTTCTGTTTTATCCTACAAAGTCAATAAGCCGTCTGGATGTATGACTACAGTAGTGAATTTCCGCTTTTTTTTAGTGTCGGAAACCTTAACAAGAATTTACGAATTGGGTAGCACTACCAAAATCGTTCTGGCGTGCATGGTTTGGGTAACATTAAAATATGTTGCAATGACACTCAAAGAAAGAAAGTGTTTGTGTTTATTGAAGTGCTTTCAGATGCACAACATTTTAGATACATAATTTCGATTTTATTTCACTAACATTGATCCGTATCAATGACATTTGCCGTTTGACGTTTGCTGTTTTCTTTTACCGATTGTCCATGGTATGCTACACACGCGCCACCTTCTGAAAGTTAATTGTACTATGCCTTTAACCTTTGGGCAAGTGCAACAATAAATTGTCAAACTGAACGATCATATAAAAAAACATTAATTTTTATATAAAAGACGTACTGTTAATTTATTTTACTATGCCTATATGCCTTCACGCAACTGTAAGCAATAAGTTTATAATGTTTAATCGCAATCGGATGAACGGTGTGGCAAGGCATAAAATACGAACCAAAAACAAACATTGATTTTTATATATTAGGTCTGTGTCATTCACACTAATAAATGTCACTGATTTCGCTAGTCGTGAGCCTAACTGATCGATTAATAAATATATTTATAAATCGATCGAAAATATTTCCAAAATGCCTTCTTAAAATATGGTATAATTATAGCTGTTAACCAACAACTTTTATATAATTGTGATTTTCAATGAAAAAAAGAAAAATACTTTTCATGTCATTCCAACTGTATTGAAGAGAGTAATTGTTTATTAAATTCGGAAAAGTATTTAAATAATAAAAAAAAAAACTTCAAGAAAGTAATGTGTTTTGTCTGAAAATGAAGATTGGAAAAAACTGTTAAGATTTCTGGTAGAAATACACAATTACAGTATTTAAATCACGATTATTTTTTTTTATTCTATTTTTTTAACACGTAGGAAATCATGCGCTTAAAATGTTTTCAAGGTAAACAATACAGATTCAGATTTTTTTTGTTGATTTACTTTGATTTATATGCCAAATCGACTGAAAAAATGGATGAACGTCAATGGAAAAATAGCTAGTATGTGGAAAGTTGGTTGGCAAGTGAGAATAAATTTAATACGAAACCTTTCTTTTTACAATGCGACTACTTCCGACGCATTTTTGCATACATTTTTTCTTGCTTTCTTTTGATACTATCCGTAATGATAGTAAGCAATAGAGCGTAATTTGAATTTAAAATAAACTGTATAAACATTTCAATTAAAAAAAGTCCAAGCAATATTGTACTTTATTTTATGTTAAACTAGCCGGTACCCGGCAAGTGTTGCAATGCCACTCAAAGAAAGAAAGTGTTTGTGTTTATTGAAGTGCTTTCGGATGAACAATATTTTAGTTAAATAATTTCGATGAATTTCACTAACCTTGATCATTATCTATGTCATTTGTCGTTTGACGTTTGCTGTTTGTTTTTTGACGATTGTCTTTGGTACGACACACGCGCCACCTACTGAAAGTTACTTGTGCTATGCCTATAACCTTTGCGCAGATGTAACAATAAGTTGTCAAAATGAACTGTATGTCAGCGCATAAAATATGAAAAAACACTTTTTTAATATAAAAGACCTACTGTAAGCCAATTTTATTATGCCAAAAACATCTTCAAAGGTGCAAGCAAAAAGCTTGTCAATGTTTCATTGCAGGGTGCGAACAAACAAACAAATATTGATTTTTATATATTAGATTACAGCAAACACTTTAATAATTATGTGATAGGGTACATCCTGGAAGATAATAAAATGAGTATAGAATCTACTATTTGTTATTATTAATACACAATTAAAACACGTTAACCAAGATATCGAACTGTAGCAAAACTAGCCCAACGAACAGGTCAAATGTACTCCTGTCACGTGATTATTTTGCATGGTAACAATATTTCACGTAAAAATGCTACCTCTGCTTGTAATGTGAAATTTAAAAGTGATTGTTGTGCCAAAAAATGCAAATTTTGCAACCCAAGAATTCTTTTACAACGTGCACAAAAAGCTGTTCTTTATTTCTACAGTCATTCAAGTTATTTTGCCAATTTTTCCAAGATTGCAAACATTGCTTCTATATACCACATATGCAATGATTTCAAATACTTCTAACATTCTTTTCAATTATATCCGCTTCAAATGTGAAGTACATGAACTACTGATATAGTTTAAGGACAAAACTTATCGCTGTCACAATGCATTTGGATGGGTAGGAAAATAGTTAATGGGATTTAAACCCGCGTTAGTTAAACCGACTTTAATGAAATATAGAATGCTTGATTAAGAACAACTTTGAAAACGCAGTTTATTACTCACTGCTTATAATATGCGTAAAGTTTGCTCGTTAGCCGAAATTTCATTTTTAACGGAAGTGAAGAATTTTTTAGAACAATTTACCTATGCAGAACTCGATTTTTTTTGTATGAACATTCAGTGAACCGTTCTACTGAATAACGTTCATAAAATTTATATTTACCCGGTATTTTTCAGTCAAATAAATTTTGTGTTTATTTTACCGAGCCCAGTTGAAGATATTCAAAATATGTTTTTATATATAAATATATTATTTTTCCTATCTCTCATAAGATGGATTACTGATTGCTAAATTATTCCGCAATTTTATAACGGAAAGTTTGTTTAGAAAGAAAGTTGAATTATATACTAAGTGTGCGACCATATGAAAAAAAAACATTGTTATTTTGTATATACATATAAAAAAATAATGAATTTTGATTAGCAGCGCACGTACTTCGTGGTTCACTTTCAATTATTTTCAAATAAGTTCTTGTTGTACCTTTTTTCCTTATCTCACCAGAGGTAATTTTGTTTGTGATTTTTCCGTTATTAAGCCTTGGAAAATTTTTGGGAAAGTTTTTTCTGTTTTTCTTTTACACCTAGAGCGTGGTAGTTTTATATAAAAAAAACTAAATGTGCTAGGAATAAAAATCACATTTGGCAGAGTGCCACCGTTCTGAAAAAAAAACCTGGAAATACTAATCAGTACACAATTGAAATTGATAATAAAATTGGAACATCTAAGCATGACTTCAATTTTAAAAATGGCACTCTAAAAGATGAAAAACTGTCAAACTTTATTAAATAATCAGTGGCAGGACAAAGTGTCTTATTTGGAGCATTATTTGAACATCTAATAGAGCAAGTCTTTCAATATTTCAACCTCACGCAAAGAAGAGAAAAAGATAATAGATGGATCTAGAAAAAAGGTTGTTGTAAGCTCATTGTTATCATATATATATATAGTCAGCCGTAATGCCATGATCTGTATTTTCTTGAATAAATAAATAAAAATAAAATAATTATGCTTCGCTTACAGAATCGGTTGTGTCGTGGCAGTGGAATGCAAACATAACATTTAGCCAAGTATTTGAACGCGAATCCAGATATCAATTAATACACCAATTGATTATCATGGGGATCCTAGCCCATTGATCAATAAATTCATGTGAGAACAAAAGGTTTTTAAAACTGTAGGTAAACGATGAGGTAAAAAATAGCTATTAAGAATATTAAGAATTATGCAAGAATAATTCAAAAGATTTGATCGCTATACCAGTATAAAACCACGAGAGAAACTAAAGAAAATCGCTTAAATAGCTTTGACGATGGCGTGATGCTGAAAAGATTTTAGGTTCAAACTATAGGACATAGTTGTGCAATTAGATACATCGAGTTTTAACGAGGTAGTCTTAGTTTAACTATTTCAGAGACAAGCTCACAAATAAATTGATAAACGGATATACAATACAAAGAACTAGTCAAAAAGCTTCTTTCCGAATACAAGTAGGTAGTAATAAATATAAATAATGCTAATTTAACAAAGGAGGAAATCCAATTTAGTAATATTCGCACACCGTAGTAAAACACGAAGATTGACTTCGAATGCCTGTCGTTGCCGCTATATTTTACAACCGTCGTAGACATCTCTACGCCAGAGTCTGATGTAGACGCTACTACGACATAGGCCGCTTAAAAGTCTACGGATAGTATAGGTTCGGTCACGCTTTCGGTCGTAATTTGTCGTTAGTTGACCTCGACCGTTTACGGATGACGTTAACGGGCCGTATTCGAAAGGTGAGCGAACCGAGGGTCACCCCATGGTATTTAAACTGTGAAATTGATTTTGCGTCATTAGCTAGAATTGAAATCATTTTCTTTGTTTTCGTCTCATTCATGCTACAGCGCACTTTGAGCAAGTGCAAATTTGTATGTGATAGGTAGTTTTAACACTAGGCTACTGTACAAAATAGTTTATACAAAATATTTTTTTTTATTACTTTAAAAATCCGACGTTAATAAACTAATTTTCAATAGAATGTTCAATCGTTTAAATGTGAAATAACAGTATATCCTCAAGCAAAGCCGAAAAAATTGTTATCAAATCTTCCAACATTGAATTTGATTAAGTACAAAGCAATTATGTTATTATAATATAAACACTGTGACATGGAATAAATAAATTTATTATTTGTGTCGGCTTACATGAGTAATACCATTATTTACACTATTTTAATAAAGCCATGAATATTTTGAAGTCGCTTATAATTAACTGGCTATTATATCAATACTGTCGATGGATTCGGTGGTAACTTTGTAGAAGTTCATTTGAATATGAAATTTAAAATAACTCTGATTATTCCACGTATTGTGCTAAAAATTGTGACAAGTTTCGCCTCTTTCAGATTCATCTTCGGACTTATTATCGAAAAGTTTTTTAATTTGTTTAAATGATAACATTGTAAAATGGAGTTTGTTTTTTTTTCTTTTTACGGAAAGCAAGGAGAGGGCTATAGAATCAAAGCAAAGCAAACAAATAATTATACTAATGATGACATAAGTATTACAAAATATCAACTAATAAGATGTAATAAATTGGGATGGGTTAATCCCATCAGTGGCGAGTAGAGACTCCAATTCAAGTATCGAGTACTCGATACTCGAGTATACTCGTCCATTTTTCAAGCATTCGATACTCGAGTATATTGAAAAATACTCGAGTAATACTCGTTTTAGTAATAATCGTCGAAGTTTTTTCTACTGGGAGAATTATAAAAAAAACATAAGACAAATTTAAAATTTGAGTCGTTTAATTCTCTATTATTGTTGAAATATATGTTGCATAAATGGAAATAAATGTATTAGTAATATTCAATAAGTTTCTTTAATTATTTGTCATTTATAAAATATACACAAATTCGAATTAAAAATGTATATTTTGGTACATCTGAAACTACTCGAGTATACTCGAGTACTCGAGTATTTTGAAATTTTACTACTCGATACTCGAGTAGTTGAGAAGTCGAGTAATTGGAGTCTCTAGTGGCGAGCAATGAAGACTATTATATCATTTATAACCGTGTCATAAAGTGTATAGTGACAACGTAATTGTATTTTGATGTTTATATGATCAAAAATTGTACGGCAGGGTGTTCATAAAGTTACATATAGTAGCAAGCTGTTTTGGTGAACTCATTTCCTTGCAAGTGCTGTAATAATATTGCAGAATACATTAAAAAGATCAAGAGGGCTTATTAAAATAAGCGTTTGAAAACCGGTGGCAAGCCGACCCTTGTCGGCCAGCGTATACCCGGAGGCAGTTGGGCTAAATAAACGTCACTTGCGAGCACATTCCCACCGCCGGTTTACCTAAGTGACACGTATATAATATATGTCTGCTAATATGTTGCTACATAAACACATACCTGCATAAATAATAGGGGCCGTACTGTATAAAGTACGAATAAAGTTATCGATTTCCATAATTAAAATTGACATCTCTGTTATTACACTTTGTATAAGTGAGATACAATTTAGTTACTGTACTCAATCTTATATATAAAACCGAAGCGTCGTATGTATGTCTGTGGGTCTGTAATTCCCTTTTGCATTGTTGGTCATTAAGTTGCCATAAAAACGAATATGAAAGAAAATATGTTTGAATTTTTATCGGCGAAGACATTTAGTCAAATTAGTCTTCTACTGAACTTTTCCTGGCTTTTATTAATATAATAATGTTTATTATTTACGTGAAGGTATTATTTGACATTTCTTTGACAGCAAATTAGATTTTTTCCTTGAATTTGGACATTCTAATGGGCGAGAATGGGGCTGTCATCAAATTAAATAAAGTTTGTGATTTTATTTTAACTCTATTTTGGATGTTAGATTTTGTGATATAATTATGTCGAATGATATAACATTAAATAATTATTGGTCGCTTAGTCAGAGCAACGCCGGGTAGCGATACTAGTTGTATATAATACCTTATATCTAGTCACATTACTAGACATTTCATTATATGATTAAGCATTTAACTGAATACGTTTTCATTTTTTAGGTAAACAAAATAAACATCTCTTCAAATTATATAAAATGTCTAGGAGAGTTTATTATAATTAAATTTGAAACTGTTTAACATCATATAATTTAGTATTTCGACTGAAGACTCGTGGTTGAATTTGAATCGTTTGAATTTTGAACTGTTCCATGAGATTCTTCGATGGCGACACGGGTTTCGCATTTCGGTATCATCAGGCATTTCAATTCAAGTTCATTCATGCACTTGAAATGCTTGACTTTTAACAGATACATCTTACTGAAGACAATGCAGCCTTCTTCCAAAAAAAGTTCTCCACCTTTGCCTTATAAAGCTACACCAAGCTTTCAATCGATAAAAATCATTTATTGATTGAATTGACATTTACTTGGTAGAGCTCCATTATCATACATTATGATGGTAGAACAGAAAAGAAGATGTATTGTGTACCCTGTCTACAACAGTATATATAGATAGGTTAATACGATAAGTTAATAGATAATGTTTCAACATAGTTCTGACGATGGCGTAAGCCAAAATAGCTATCAACAAATATATAAAATAATATCCATAGAACTTTAATACATTGTTATAATTTTCACAGTGTTTAAAATCATTTAGTTATTAAAAATATTTAATCGAAGTATTTTTTGTTTAATTTTTCTCTCCTTAAGTTCTTCACTAGTCATAGGTAATGCTATTTTGGTGGACTAACCACATTATGCATGCCCGTTATACTGTGACAGTCACAGTGAAATAAATTTGGTTAAGTGGAAACATAAAATTCTGTTTGAAAAAGTATAACACGAACACAATGGTAGCTACATGCCTCATCAAAAAAGCTGCGGTGAAGAAATCCTAAAGGAAAAAGGAAAAATTGTACATGCCGGTTCCCTGCTTAGCCTTCAAAGCATTTTCGGGAGCCTGGTGCGAGAGAAGAGAATGATAAAATAGCTCACAAGAATGAAAAAAGTGAAGGAATCTCGTTAAAAATTTACCTAAAATAATAAACACGTGTGGGCATTTATTCTTTTGTTTTTCTGATGAACACGTTTTCGGTTGGTTGGTTGGGTTGTTCGCTTGAGTTTTTGATAGTAAATATTGTACGAATTTATTTTACACTAATGTTAGCTTTTCAATTATAAAAATGAACACGTGTAAAGGTTTTATTATAGCTAAATTTAACAAATAGTCCACGCTTAGAGCGCATACTTCGTTTCTTTCAAAACACCTAATACATAGTGTATTTTTACAACAGGCTACCGAGGTACCGTTAAAATTATCTTTATTTTATAAATAATATACAAAACACATTTAACTCTTTTTGATGTCGAAAACACGGCATTTTTATATTTATAGAATATAAATATACGCTTTCAAACTCTCCATTTTTATTATTCAACCGTCTGCTATTAATAAAACTCATCCGCCTAGAAATTAAAAAAAAATAAAATTCTTTCTCCAAGTTTAAACTGGTTTAAAAGATATCTGTTTTACCTGCCAAGACGGTAGTTTCAAAAATTTTCGTAATTAAAAATGACAGAACACCGCTAGATGTCTCTGCGCGTCACATTGAAATTAAAATAATTTTGTAATGGAAAACTTTTTTGGGGGGTAGGTACTGCTGTTGGAATTAAGAGAATCTTCCGTCACGCAAAATAGAAGTTTAATTCGGGAAAAGGCAGATTGAAGTGTTCTTTTATGCCGTTCTCTTAACGAACGGCACCGTTCCGCTAAAATGAAAAGTTTTCGGACAAATAATAATTATGAGCCGTCGCTCTTTTCATAAAACCGTGTATTTAGATTGTTCAGGTGGGAAGATTGGCAAAAGAAAACAGTTTTAAGAAATGGTATTATGTTTGAGTTTCCAAAGTAGTTTAGGAAATTTAACTTCTTTGTTTTGCAGACTTTTCGTATACCTTAGTCGAGAATATTGAGGAAATATTTTAATATTTATTCAGATTTATGATTACGATTTCAAATCCGTTTATTATGTACCTCATCGAAAACTTATTTTTAGTAAAGGAACTTAAACTATTTTATTGAATTCTTCTTCGGAAATAATATTTTTACTTTTAAACTCTGAAAACTTCGAAAATATTCAAATTTTTACTGCTGATTATTAATAAACCTTTTTCATTTCCTCCTAACCAACTAATAGAGTACATGAAACGCATATTGTAAGGGCCTTGCTTTTCACTTGTTAGCAAAAATTTGGATTCATCATAATTGTGCTGATGTATTAAAAATTAAAAGATAACTATAAAAGTAAATTAACTATTGAATAATTACCGAAAAAAAAGCTTCTGCTGAATTTGTACCTTTTGGTGAGTTTTGTTTGTTAATGACCCGGGTTTCACTTATCGGTATCTTCAGTCATGCTTAGTGCACGAATGAACATGAACTGGCGTGTAGTGATATAGTATGTATCGCTTATATATAAGAATAAAAAGATTCTTCTACCAAGTAAATGCCTACTCAATCAATGAATAAAAAGATCACTATATTTAAATATATTTGTCGCAATCTAGATGAATTTGCGGAAATTTTGATGTTAGTGAGTTTCAATGAAGTGGATAAGCAATAATATTTATCAATCTTTTTACATTTAGTATTTTAAAAACTAATTATCAGGTAAACAGTATGGAAATGCTTATTAATAGATGAATTTTATCCGACGTCTTATTAAAGAAATGATTTTTTTCAATTGTTTGAATTTATAATTAATGATGTTTATTTAAAAGGATATAACAAAGGTGAGTACAGAAGATTGAATAATAATGTTTGGAAGGAATTAAATAATGTTTATTTTATTTACTGTATACAAAACATTTTGTGTACTATACTCACACATTACACAAATTGAAAATAGAAAAAAAGTAAACATGACAAATTGGCAAAGATGTTATCTGAGTATTTTTCGGCAAAATGATCTTTTTAACTGTAATACTGGGTTGCTAGTTGAAATATCAATACTGGTATACCTAAACTTATGCAGGCATAAACGGCTAATTTTATAATAAACATGAATATATGGTTTCTTAAATCTAAAGCTTGACATCAAAAAGAATAGTTTCGCGATCCTTTAACCCGTTAATATGTCGGAAGAATTGATCCAACACATATTGAACATTGAATGATTGAACCAAAACATATTGTGAAAACTAATATAATGTAGTGTTTTTCATTTTCAAAATCGGTATTCAGGTTTAGAAAAATAGGCGAGAGTATTCCGCCTATCGGAAAAACTTGTGGTAGAGTGTCGAGCCAAAGTCATAAAAAGCTAATCTTCTTAATATTTTCGATGGTTTCGGCGGTAACTTTGTGGAAGTTCATTTTAATATAAAATTTAAAATAACTTTGATTATTCCACGTATTGTGTAACTAACTGTGACACGTGTTTCGCCTCTTTCAAGCTAATCTTCTATTAAGCAGCCGGCTTAATAATATACTGTACTATTTATTACTACTATTAATATCTAAATCAACTTGATGCCATCAAAATTGTAACGAGCTACTAGATTCTAGCTAGCACCAAAATATTTGTTGATTTAAATTGCTATTGCAATGAGAATTGCTTATAATTGTCACTATACATAATTTATGAGATACGCAGAAAACGGGCATATAAATATTCCGTTTTCCCTAATGTAATACTAAACGCGAGTCGCGTGGTTAATTATCTTACGGGTTTTTCGATTACATGATATAAATATAAATATTTGAACTGTTATTGCTGTATGTAAAACTTTTCAATTCAGCTTATTTTACGTCAACTTTTAAATCAACATGGCAACCATCTTAATTATTAAATCTTTCAGCTATCACTATCTATCTGTCTATGAGCAAACTATACTAATTTTAAATGCTCAATCTTCCAAGGTCACCATTGTTATACCCCTTTAAATAAATATTATTAATTATCAATTCAAACACTTGAATCATCAATTATTGAATTATAAGTCGGGTAAAGCCCACCTTTTAGATAAGTAAGCATTTTCATACTATTAGCTAATAGTTCATATGTACGATACTACATTGAACCTACCTACCTGATAATTATAATTTACACACTTAATTCTTTAAAACTCAATAATTTAGCTAATTCATTTAGAATACGTAAATAAAAATTAAACTTAGTGATCTTTTGTATTTATATATAAACTGGTTACTACGCGTCAGTTTAGGTTCATACGTGCACTTGAAATACCGGAAGATGTCAAAAGGTGAATCCTGGGTAGTTAGCGACAAATCACATGTAAAAGTGCAAAATTAAATCTATTCAAATTTCGTTCACAGTCATTCATACATTTGAACTTGTACAAACTCATAAGCTTATTGAAAATTGTTTGTTTGATAGCTTCAATTCAAGCTTAAAAGTTTTGATAATTTTGCTACATGACTAGAATAAGAAATCGTATTATTGAAATTAGCTTATCCTTCACTTGAAGTATTGTATTGCCTGCCCAATAGTATGATACTAGATCCCTCGCTATTTCCACTTACAGTAATTTTATATTCCGTATACGAGGAGAGGGAGTTGTTTTTTTGCATTACGCGGTGAAACCGCCGGGGTTAAGCAATAATGTATCAAGCACAATAAATCGAAGCAAAGTGTTCCGAGTGTGCGGGTATGAGGGCGGTTTCCAAAGCGCTGCGGTTTTGGCGGAATTAATGAATAAATAAAAATTTTCTCCGCATATACAGAGCGGAACCGAATATGTTTATTATTTCACCCTGCTCGAATTTTAATAAACCTGAAATCAAGCATTCGTTACTCTAGTTAAGCGCTTAGTCGAAACATATTTTTCAATACGTGAGATGGTTGAAATTTGAAGTGATGTTCGGGGGACTTTTGAGGGGAAAACTAGCTTAGCATTTTGATGGTAAATTTGGTAACCAATCACGGATTTCATAAATGGTATTGCTACTGGAGCTTATTCCTTCTACATCTGTGATAAACACAGTCCAGATTTTTAATCGATTGATAGATTTGTATTGTAGGGGCTCTTAGCTCTATACCCCATGAACTATTTTTGCGCGCCCGTTACAAACTATTAAATAAGGGAAAAAAGCATACTTTTAGTATTTATTCCGCATACAATTTATTGGATCAGGACCGGATGCGCTCATAGCGAGCATTACCAATTGATAAGAAATACAACGAAACAGTGATATTTATAAAAAAGCTAAGTAGGAATTACAAGGTATGACAAACAATTGTTTTTACAACTAAGCAAATAAATTTAAGGAAGAGACATGCAAAATAAACTACAATTAAAATGTATTAGATATCTAGTAATTCAAGCTATTACATAAAAAAATCAATTAGTATGAATGATCATTAACTGCTAATATGTATTTTTAAAGAATGTGTTTTGTTATTTAATATAAGAAAAAATGCCCAACTGTAAAGTTTGTTTTAATTTTAACTCAATTAGTGTTAGTTCCTTTCACTAGATTAGTTTGAATATTTGGAAAAAAAATCTTTTGTTTGAATTATATTTAAAATTAATATATACCAACTTGCTTCTCGAAAGCGTACAATATGTATATGACTTGAGACCGTATTTAAATATCCTCGTACAAATATACAAGGAACTACAGCTTCCTGTATCAGCAAAGACAGCTTTCGTAAAAAGGGGCGTAAGCACATTCATCAGGAAAAGAAAGAAAAGCAATATGGTATTCGGTTTAGCAGGGGCTCAGCCGGATAAGGGAGGTTTATTAAGCCACCCTTAAGATCTTTATGGGTTTATTATTAGAATAAATTCGTTGACGGGAATATTTTGCTGCGATCGATATCATACAAAAATGGAGGAATTTAAAAAGCTTTCATTTTTATTTGCAGTCGCCCCACTAGAACTTATTCAGTCTGCTTAGAAAACCAGTAAAAGCTTTGGTTAGCGATCAGAAAGTTTCGGGTTATTATTATGGTGATACCCTGTATAGATTTTTTAATGGTTTTCATACATCAACATATTGCCGATATGAAATGTTTTCCAAAATATTATTATAATGATAATTGGGTATAAGACCATATAGAATAAAATGAAATTTTCTAAGAACGTAGCGTTCCTCCATTTAAATCTCTTCAATCTTTTTTAAGGTGTCCATTGTCAACACTTGGTAGAATGGCATTATAATAAAAATAATATCACATTTTTTGTACTTATTCCACATAGGATTTACTGGTTATCAGTTAATAATGATCGCGATGAGCGAAACCGAAACTAATCTAAAAAAAATCCTATGGGGAATAGGAAATATAAATTTTACTATTTAACTCAATGCCAAATGTTTATTTTGATTAGCTGTATCAATTATTTGTTACTGGCGCGGCTTTTTAGATTGTTAAAAAAATAGTTGAAAGTTAATATTCTTGTAAACACTCATACCATTTAAAAATTATGTCCTCCCATAGTTGTTATATAAAGATCAATTATTATATAAATTATAATTCAATGGTGTGGTAACTACAAATACTCCTAAGTCAATTCGTTTGTATCATTTAATATTAATACATTTGGATTTAGTTTAAGCAGGCTTGAGTGTGCTTCAATTGTTTAGGCTACAAAAAGTTTAAAATATTGGTCTGGCGGTAGAGAAAGGTCAGATTTTTTTACAGCTCGTTTTTTAAGGGGATATATTACTAGAATATCCAGGAACCTGTATTACATGCGTACTGTTTGAACACCCGCACGTGAATGTATGATACATTGGCACATAATTCTTTCGACTTATACGAGACCAAAATGCAGATGCTTCTTGACGTGACGATGTCAAATTGCTTATTCCAGATAATCATCAGGCGTTACAAATATTAATTCTTTTACTATCACAAAGTGTAGAGCCTGCATCGTAGGAGATTAGATATTTTTTCGTATATTGAATGGACTCTATTATTTTATGTATTGAAAATTATATAACTATGAACTCGCTTAGCAGATTTATTCCAAAACAAAATCTCACATTGACAGAACAAAGTGAACTGAAAAATTGTTTATTTCGTAATTCTTTTTTGATAAAACAATTTTTTTGTTCATGTTGAATAAAGAATGAACGATTTTTATTCGAATGCTTTGACTACTCAATTAATTATTATTGTTGGCGAACTGAAAAAAAACTGCAAATTTAACTATTTTTTCAATGTTTCCATTTCAACGAATTGCGTGGTATATTATGATATTTAATAATCAGGTACCGAGAAAAACAAATAAAGCACATAAACTAGCGTCGAAAAGGTTTCTGTTTGGGTAAGCTAATTAATGAAGATAAGTTGTGCTATGAACCTTTTCGTAATAAAGGTACCATGATTATTTTTTTCAACTTTGTTGAAAAACACCTGTCATACAATGTCAACATATCTCGTTTTGATGGAGTAACTACAGCAATATTACAGTGAAAATACACTAATAATACATCGATCTATTAAATGAAATCTTTTCCAGGAAGCTAGACGACGCTAGCATCGGCATATTTGAGGCAACTATTCACCCTATAAATATGGGCTCGAATTTACAAATAATCATAAAAAAATTACATAGTTCAAATATTAAGTACTTTATACTTCTTTTATTTAGTGTTTACTTCTAAACTACTAATTTTAATGTGATAGTAATTAATGTGTCATGGCCGTGATCGAGTGTCAACGTCGTTGGATTTCATTGAAGATCGCTCGGGTTCGAGTCCCAGTCTGGCCTCTTTGGATTCTTTGACACATAACGTACCATATTATTATGTATTTAATGTCGTTCATAATTCAAAACCGGTAAAAATCACGGTACGTTTTTCGGTCCAACTAAATTTGATAAAAAAAGCCCTGTTTGTAGTATACATATTATATCATTTCGTATTAATTCAGTATTCGAACCGGTTCAGATTATTTTTAAATGGATATACATATATTTTTGAACTATTTAGCAATATTTCAATTGACGATCAGCCGAAATTGATTCCCGCCCAAAAGCCGACCCGCGTTGCCGTTTACTGAACGCAACCACCGATCCGCATACGAGGTACAGTCAAATAACGATCGTACGAATCCGCATTTGATAGCTGATCGAAGTGATAGATGAGCAATGGATCCTTTGAAAGAGTCAAGCCGAACCACTCTGATCGGCTGCCGGCTAACGAGCGACTACTTCGAAATCGTCACCCGCCGTGTGAGGTTTAATCAAGCATACGCCCAACGAAAACATACCATCAAGGCTGCTCAATATAATACGCCATGTTTTTTGTCTATTTTTTTTTATATGCTATCAAATAGCTGATAGTAATGTAATAAAAAATCAGGTATTGAAAATCCTCGGGATCCCGGGATTGGAAACCCTAGTCCAGATCCAAATAAATTTAATATGGAATAATTTCAAAAATATCTTATTTTAATATGAAGGCATTCCACCAAGTATTGACAGTAGAGATTCCAATTACTCAACATCTACTCAAATAACGAGAAGTAAAATTTTAAAATACTCGAGTAGTTTCACATGCACGAAAGATATATGAAAATTCAAATTTGTGTTTTTTTAAATAGATTATTTTTCAATATTTTATTTTGTCTCATGTCATCACAGACTATCATTATAAATTTGTCATTGATAAGAAAAGTCTTAATTTAAAAATAAAACTTTCCGGGTTTGCAAAGTGTTCCATTTCAATAAAAGTTTTAGAAACACTGTCCTAACACATCACTCTCTGGGCTTAGCATTACAGTGGAACCCCGATCTTACGTTCTCGCATTGTACGTTTTCCCGCGTGATGCGTTCATTTTCTATAGTTCCGGCATTTAGTTCATGTATAAATCTTTCCCGCATTCATCGTTTACCGCATCAATCGTTTGTTTTATACGGTCCCTTGAAAAACGTAGAATCGGGGTTTCACTGTAACTAAAAATAAATATTGGGCGGCGGATTAGCAGTTAAAATATATTTTTTTCGAAATATCTATGATGAAATATGGTCAAAGAGTGGATATAGCCTGTAAAATAGCAATATTTCTTTCATTATTGTAGAGTAAATTAATTATTTTCGGTTAAACTAAGCGTGTACCTGTATTTCAGGTGAATAATTATCCCTTGAACCCAATATAACCTCAAAGAGATTACTTTGATACGGATGGTATTTCTTAGCACTAAAATATAGCATCTTAATTTGAAAACTTGTAGGCATATGCATCAAGAGCCGCATTAAATTCAAATAAATTAGAGAGTATTGGTGGAAAGTTTTCTCATAATGGTTCAACAAATAATAATATAAGATACTGTGCTCCAAGATTAAATAGTTTTTTGGGAAACGTTATTATGATTCATTAAAACATCCACTTTTTATAATATCACAGTCGCTTAAATAATTTCGATTGAATATTCGAATAAATCCAACTTTTCGGTCGTTAAGGTCGTCAGCGACAAAACTCATGAAGTGGTACAATATTCAAACGATTCAAACATAATAGTAATGTTAATAAAACCACAGTGTTAATAAACCGCTTGAACTTGCATGGTATTATGATAAAATGCAAACAATGATAGGTCCATGGAAAAGGATCATCGTCGTTGGCTTCGGCTACGGATGGCACGGTTCAAATCTTTGTCCGGACAGTTTCATTAATATATCAAATTATTGATTTATGTTCGGAGAACCAGATGTATGTACAATACAATCGCACACCCATCCAATCCTACAAAAACAGGTCGTAGTGAGAGTGACTAAGCGAACAACTAGTCCTGTTTTAGTTATATTCTTTGTATCTCTACTCTCTTAAAAAATAGTTGAACATCAGAGCCACAAACATTTCATCGATATACTCCGTCAGTAGACCGTATGCTCAACATTGGTAGATTACATGAAAAAAAACACTTTAACTTATCAAGTTGATAAAAACTAGGCAAGGTATAGGTGTCGTGTGATTATTAGTTCTGTGGGTGATTGTGCAATATTGGCGAAATGCGTATATGATGCGCGCCAATCGAATCTGTAAAATCCATCAAATGTATCGAAACGAAGCAAAATCTAGCGAAATGTATCGATTCCGTCTACGCATCAGTGCCGTGCGTGTCTATTGTGCTATTATCGCCGGCCGGTTGTGATTTTTCAACTTTTAAAAGCCAAAAGTATAGGCAGCGCTCGAAACTCCTTTAGATTTACAACAAAATTATCGATAACCGTGTTTTTTAATTCTGTCATTTAAAAATAATCAGAATTTACCTTTAAAGGAGTGAGTAAATTTATACTGAAGTTAATTCAACATTATCTTACTTTATTACTAATTACACTTTGCGATGGTAAGTCCGAAGATGAAGAGGCGAAACACATACGTGGAATAATCAAAGATATTTTGAATTTAATTCATTCCACTGTCTGAACCAAAAGTCAGTTTGCTCAATTTTTTTAAAACAAAATGAACGTGAAAATAGTAAACAAAATTTTGTTTCATTTATTGAAATGTTATGCCTTCCCACTAAAAATTTACAATTTACACATTAAAAGCAATTATTATTTTAGGTTAAACTAAATTACAAAACAGCCACACTCAATCATTCCGTTCAGTATTTGTTAATGAGTGGAAAACCAGTATCTTCAAAATTTTGCATGTTGTTATGTTTGATTCGACACAACCTTATGCGGCTATGGCGTAGCATTATTAATACAGTTAAGGCAATAAACATTTTCTCTTACTAAATTAACAGACTACTAAATTCATCTATGCGATGAAAATCACTTAAAGTTTTCGTTTCGACCTCTGGATTACTCGGGTCAAAGTTAATTAAGAGCATTAAGCTTGGTACGTAATATTCTTTTAATATTGCAAAAGGATAAAAATTGTGATGCCCATTAAAGACGGCTTCCAACAAAGACCCAAAAAGCTCAGAGTTATAGTAAGAAGCGTAACACTTTTAACCATTATGGTGAAAATATTTCTCAATGATTTGATAGTAAATATGTACATAAGTTTTAAAGATGACAGATGTTTTCTTTTCATATGGTACATAATAAAATAATGAAACATTTTTAATACTTATTCCACATTGAATTTATTAGATCAGGACCGGTTTCTTTCATAGCGAGCATTGTAAAATGATTGATGATAAATGAGATGATTCATGTTACAACATTGTAATAAAATCCCCTTTCGCATGAATAGGTCATAGAAAACGGAAGTAAAACTATTATTTGCGCAGCTAACCGTTGTGTCAATCTTGGCAACTGTCATTAAACTGACAGGATTGTCACCCGGTAAGATAAAAAAAAATATATCTTATCGTTTATGCGCACGGTTAGAGAAAAGATGGTCCTCCGCCTGTACTTAGATACTTGACCTCACAAGCACCAGTGCAGATTAGCCTTTTTATTTAAAGTAGAAGATCTTGAAATATGTTGCAGTGCTTAAAACTTTTTCAAGTTGTCGTGGAACACCTGTTCAGATTCAGCGAAACAAAGTTTAGGAGACTCTGGGTTTGGAAAAGACAAGCAGTTTGCATGTCGCTTTCGTAACACCACGTTTTTAGGAACAGATTGGCCGTGGCAGACACCCATGCTTTTTAATACAAATTCATAAAAGTGTGCATTAGGTTATTCTAAAAATTCTAACCAGTAGACATTACGGACCAAAAGCGTTGAATACTCAATAACAGAACTTGCATGTGAGATATAAATGTACATTTTTCTGATACGTCTCATTTAATAATAAATGTATGCAGAATTTGATGAAACACGTCATGTCGAGGAAAAATGCACATGTCTACAGGTCAGCCAATCTGGACACATTATTTTTTCAAAGCAGTGATGGCCAATCTGCTGATGCGTGAAAAAATTACGTCGCACTGGCACAAAATCGGTGTTTATAAAAAAAAAAAAATCATCCATAATATTATGTTGAGATGTCAATTACATTCATATTTGCAGAAAACCCTTGATATCCTTGTACTAGATGGCTATGCTTTGATGTATGAATTCCGTCATTAGTTAGCGACGATCGATTATGTACATATTGACACCGCCTTATGTGGTGGGTCATCAGAACTCTCTCGAACGATCTATTTTTCACCTCAGTCTATGAGTTTAAGTCGATATCAGGAAATAAATTCATTCTTATAATAATCTATAGCGATGCAATGTAAAGTTATTTCAATTTCTCTTATCTCTTGACGCCCGACAATGCATGTGCTTCATAAAAAGTTCGTAAGGCGATAAATAATCCCTTATCGGCGGGCGCACGTGTTAACGATTTTTGAAACGGCCATTGTTTTTTCTTTCTAAAGTAACCGTTTGTTTTCATACGGCAGTGAGAGATTGGACGGCATTGGGAATGCACGCGCCTAATCCGCTCCCTAAGAATTAAATTCGAGTCAAATTCCTGATATCTTCTTCGCTATCGTAATATTTGTGTGTTGTATAACGTCTGTGTAAACTATAAACAATTAAATAATGGATGCTAACCGCAACCACATAACGCTTTGAGATCGTCTTTTCTTTATAAGAGTACCATGTTTCTCCTACTCCGTCCCCAAAATCCCTCTCCTGAGTGTCGGATAGGAGGCTCCTTCTCGATTTACGAGGGAGCCGGAATAAAGGTCTTCTCAATATGTATGTACATTGAGTACGCAACAGAGTGCAAAATTATAAATCGTATTCTCTACGTTAGAGAATGAAAAATATTGTTATGCATTTTTTTGTCCTGGCTAGAATGTCCAATTTTGGGATACCAGATCACGAAGATTTTTAATATCTAACCTACGAATTAAACAACTTTGTTTACTTGCACGTGTCATATTTGGAACACTGGATGTTCATACAAAAAAATATTTGGTGCGTTATGCATTGATGCCAGCATCAAATATATAACATTATTACATTGCTCTTCTTATATGCTATGCAGAAACAAGAATATGTTAGCCAAGGCCAATCAATGTTCTTTGTCAGAACTTGTTTGTCACGTAGGTCATTTGAGTCGCCAGTCGCAAGGACTGTTCGGCTGATGAATGCACTGCCTGTTGATTTCACCGCGTTATAACGGAGTTCTACCAAGTAAATACTAATTCAATAATGCCATTGTTTAAATAAAAAGATATGTACATTGATACAAGTATTACTAATGTTTGGAATTTTTAAGAAAAATTTACTGTTCTTGCCTTTTTCTATTGTAAATTTATATCTCTATTTGGATTAAGTCCACCAGTCTCTTTACCTCCCCCCAAGTCATGTTAACGTCACGTGACTTCATCAATTATATCCTCCGAGGATGATTATCAGCGGCTTTACAGGGCGGAGCTCTGGCTTCTTTGGGTATTATCCAATCACTGTCTTTTTATTTTTTCAAACAAAAAAATCGAAAAATATTTAGGCAATCCATGTCTTGAATATAGAGAAGTGGTCCTCACGGAAAATTGCACTGTGGCCGCATCGTTAGCATAAGTGGTCGTAAGGAAATGTCTAGTGGCCGCACCAAATTTTTGTATTGAGTCTGTTGTGTGTGAGATATATCAAATGGACCTAAACATGTTTGTAAATTTACTATTGGTATTAATTGCGTCCGAAATATTTAATTTTCAGAGTATTTGTAGACAAATTAACTTGTAAAACCACACTTTTTTTAAATCAATATTTTTTATGAAGCAGTAGGTGGACGCAACCAATTCCTATGGTGGCCGCACATGAGAACAACTGATCTAAAGTCTCTGACATGAAAGCCTGGTTATGTTTTTATCTCGTATGATAATACTCGCTAAAAATATTCATATGTTTTGAATCGTCTGCACAAAAGATTTATTTCATTAATTGTAGTATTTAAAGGGTGTTCTACATTTAAGGTATGAAAGGGTGTGTGAGGTAGTGGATGGAAGCTTTACGTGGGCCTTATTGGGAGGCGGCAGGATGGAGTGGCAGAATGGGGAATTAAAAGATTTATTCTTGTATAATGGACGGAGAAAATAAGGCATCGTTCTAGCGTTACGTTATTGTGAGCCTTATGAAAATAGAAGTTATACGGAACTTTATATTATTAATTAATTTTGTATGAAATAAATCACCCCGTTGTATGCAAAAAATATTATGGAAAGGTTGCTTTTTGACAAGTATATAATTATATAAAAAATATTCCCTTTTAATCATGGTCTTTCAGAAAGATGAACCAAAATTAAAGAAATTCAAATGGTTTTTTTCAAACATTTTAATGCCCATGTCCCAATCCCTCACTTATGTGTAAAATTGTGCCAGACTCATAACTGTTACCGCGTTTTTGCGTTTTATATGGATCAAATCTGTCTCAAATCAAAATATCTCATTTACTTTGACCAAAGATAATCTATCAAAAATATCATGAATTAGTAAAATATTCCACCCGTTTACTCGCAAATATGAAAATACTGTCATACTTTTATGTTATTTTACAGATCAGTTTGGATTCAATCGAATTGTGTTTAATTTCAAAATGCTCAATTTTTTAATATATTATTTTTTTTGTAAACGAGTAAAGTATCAATTCTCTGCATACTTTCATATTTAGATGTTTGTTGTATACTCACGGGCTTTTGAGTGTATTATATTGTATTACAAAATTTTATATTATATATTAATATAGTGACATTCTACCAAGTTTTGACAGTGAACATCTTAAATATGATATGTTTATACCTATTATGATACTGGCATTCTCATTTCAATTGTGAATAAATTCACTGTAAACAAACAATATTTATTTTAAACATAAATAAATAAGGCTTGATTTTTAGACAAAAGTCATTGTGCGCTCACAAGTCATTGAAATAAAGCCAATGGAATCCTTTAGTTTTCTGTCTGAATGCTCGTAAATTTGTCAAACGTGTCAAATATCTATACCAGAAGTGTTTTTTTTATGTTTTACTATATGTACATGATATACTTACAATAGTAAAAACTAGGAAATCGTTGATTGCTTGATATATTATATTATTGCGTAACACGTCAACAAATCTGGGTAAAAACCCTTTTCACACTTAGCTTACCTATATCATTGTAGCCCAGTAGTGTGCTCACCTCCAGGGAAGGTATTTCCGGGTTTTTGGTAGAAGCCTTCAACAATATAAAAAGGATTAGACAATATATTTCGCATTTTTTTTTTTCAATTGATAAACCGAACCACATTTTCGATGGGGCTTCGGAACCTTTTTTCAGATTATAATGGGTGCAGATCACTAAAATCACTAAGGTACTATTGTAGACAAACTTTATAAGATTTTATTCATTGCATAGTTGACTATATATTAGTTTTATATTAATCATTATTTTACACGGGGTACAATAATCGTTTTTCAAACATTGGCTTAAAATGTAAATTGGCACTTATGTACGTGGTTGTAAATTGAATATTAATAAACAAAATAACGTATGCGATAAATGAATGATTTTTTTTAACGATTTAGTTTTTCTGAATATGATTCTTAACGAATCATATTCTTTTATTCGACTTTTATCTAAATATTACGATTATCGCTTTTTATATTCGAAATGAATTTTTCAGAAAGTAGTCGCCGTTTTCACTAAAAATAAAATTGTCAGGTCAGTAGTCAAGCGTCAACGTCAATGGCTTCGGATGTGGATGAAAATGGCTCGATTCCCAGTCCAGTCAGTTTCATTTTTCAGAGACATGGATATGGCTATGCTTAAAATTCCAAACCAAAAATCAAAACCTGAAAGTCCTGTCTATCACTGTGCTCTTCAAAAAAAGAGATGTTGAAAAAATGAATAACAAGGAGTTTTCATATCAAAAAAATGTTTTGAAATAAACTCCGTTAGAAGTACGTATGCTCCATATTTAGAGCGGAAATTGTTTAAATAATAAAACTACTTCTTGTATTGTTGGAAAAAAATGTTGACGATCTCTTACCATTTTAAGTTATTTACAACCAAAGCTCGAGCTCTTGTGAAGCAAGCGACACATATTTTACAAGACTTACTAACCTATAAATAATAGTTATAGCATACACACTTAATTAAATATATAAAGTAGCGAGCGAACCTCACACGCGGACCCCGACGCCCCCTTCTCGGAGCACCCCATCCAGTTCAAATTAATCACCTCGTAGGGGGGCATCTCTAATTATTCACACCGTACTTTAATTTGTTTTAATTACCTGGAGATAATCACCATCTCGGGATGTGTTCCGCAGTTTGCATCACAAATGCCAGGTTACAAAATGCTCTTGTTAACAAGGAGTCTCACATAGGTATTGCAAAATCGGACGAAAATAATATCAGTATTCGTGTATCGGTTTTTGATTTCAATATTGGTATTGCATATATTAAAATAAATCTAAAAAATATATAATATACTTATATACGATAAAGAAGTGTTATAATTACAAACTCGTGACACTGAAGTCTCTAGATGCGATACGAGAGAGAATTTCCAAGTTCCAGGAATCCCCAGGAACCGTAACCATAATTGAGTTTTCGCAATTGACATATGAACTAAATTAGCCATTTACTAGCCACCAAATCTCAAATCAAGTCGAATCGTGGTGAAAAGGTATTGTATTGAAAATGATTAAAAAAATCTTTTCAGTCCTAATTTCAAATAGATATTTTAAATATATGGACGTTTTTTCGCTCATCTCAAGTATTTGCAACTGATTTTCAACCGATTTTACCTTCACAAAATTGGTGTGGAAATAGATAAAAAAATTGTTTTGTTTATTTAAATATTTAAGCGATTCAAATTTGATATTGAAATTCTAGCAACTTCAGTTGAAATCCTAATTTATCGAAACATTTTATTGAGAGTACGATAAATACTTGGTTGAAATGAGAACTTTTAAAATGTGGATGAAACGGAAAACCGAAAAATCAAAGACTATTGAAGAATTAACAGTTTTTTTTTTATTTTTTTGCAGGTTATGGAAGCATCGCACCTAGGACAGCGCTCGGCAAAGCAGTGACGATGGGCTACGCCGTTCTGGGCATCCCCTTGACCCTTCTCTATCTGAGCGTGGTGGGAACGTTACTCTCACGCTTGGCGAGAAGTGTATTTTCCCGCGCTCTGTGCTGTTGCCTGTGCACCGGATGCGGATACTGCTGCTACGACGAACAAAGAATGGAGAGACGAGAACGCGACAGGAAGCTTCACCGCCAAGGAACAGCCGATCAGCTGATGCAGGAGCCATACTACGTCAGATCCCCGTCAGGGACAATAATATCTGCGTCACAGGCGCACAGAAACAACCACGCGTCTCCGATCAAAGAAAAACCTGGATTTTTAAAAGACTGCGACTCCCTGAGCTGTGGTGATACCGACTCAAGGGCATCTTTCCGGGGTCTTTCAATATTGGCACCAGTTTTACTATGCTTAGGAATGATTGCTTCTTACATTATACTTGGTGGCTTTGTTCTGTATAAACTCGAAAATTGGAAATTGCTTGACGGTATTTATTTTTGTTTTATGAGTCTGAGCACAATTGGGTTTGGAGATTTGGTTCCCGGTTCAGGCCCTCATTACAGAAAACGAGATTCAAACGGTACAATATGGTTTTGTTCTATCTATATAATATCAGGTCTGGCTTTGACAGCGATGTGTTTCAATGTTTTGCACGACGAGATTGTTCACCGCTTGAAACACCAAGAGCGAGTGCTGCGAGCTGGTGTCCAGCGTGCTCTCAAGCACCAGGAAATGATTGGGCGTCAGACGGTGTCCTGACAGTTTGGCGTAGATGAAATGCTGTCAAAAGACAGAATGTATCGGAGAAATTTGACCGAAGAGACACTGCTGAGTTCGACAAACTCGAACTCCGTATTGTTCAATACGCCAGATGGGGACATGGATGGAGGTTTAGATGGAAGCAACACTATCACAAGGGAGCCCAAGTCAACTCCTTTACCTGAAATGCTTAATCACGTGACAGCTGGACAAAGGTCAGCTGTTTATACTGTCAAGGAAGAACCAGAAGTTGAAGATGTAACGGAAATGTAAAGCTTATTATTTCGTTTAAATAAAATGAAAAAGCTTCATTTCTTTAACAGTTTTGATAAAATACATCACAAAAATTAGAGCTTTTGACAATTTAACTGTCAATAACATACACTAAATATTTTCTCCTAGACTGTTTGACTGAAAAACTATAAATATTCACGATGATTTCTTTTTGATTTGAAATACAAAATGGTTCGATAATTTTGGTTTTCACCATTCAATAGGTGATTAATCTTGGCGTCACGTCTCTAAAAAATTGATACAGTGAGTTTTTTGTGTTATTAATTGAGAATTTATATATTTAATCTGATTACTGGACGTCCATGTAATATATGAATGACATCGTGCTTTAGATCTAAAGTTTAGAAAACAGTAAAAATGAATTTTGTTTTTAATATTCAATTAAATTTGTTACGATGTCGGCTGATGTTAACCGGATCTATGAACCCTTTTGGTTATGCCCAACATGTTGCATATAGGGACTATTACAAGGTAATCAAAGAGTTGATTGCGTTTTATGGGAAGGGAAAAGATCTCAACTTAAATAATCTCTTTCAAATTCTATTTAACTTTCTGCAGCGCAAGCAAATAAGTGCTGAAAAAGTTTTTCTCGAATATGGGAAACATTTGAAACAGAAATAGTGATGTTATGACATACAAGACACCCTGTGAGAATCTTGAACTTGCATTGTTGTGTACGCGACACTAGAAAAACATTTGAAGACTCTCCAGATTGTTCAGAATAAGTCATTGCGGCAAATATGTGATGCGCCATGATTCGTACATGATATACCCACTATTCGAGTTCGTTCGTCAAAACTCTAAAAAGTTTCACAAGTCAGTGGCCATCACTGTAACTTGACGATCTCTTGCCTACAGAATTATGACGAGAAGACATCGAGGAATTGTTATAGAGTGAGATTCATACTTCTCAATGAACCTCAATAGGAAAAAGAAAAGGCAAGCTGATCTTTTGTACTTAAGCGATCGCACTTTCCAGTCAGCAGAGATGAGAAAGAAATGCAACTAGAATATGAAAAATAGTACTAAGATACGAAGGAGACGGGAAGAACTTTGAGCTCGAGGTTCCATCAAATAGATATCCACAAAACAATAATCTTGTCACATAAACGGTCTGTGTCTGTATAGTTTTTCTTGAAACATTATCACATTATAAGTCATCGGCCAGAAACCATCGGAAATAACAAGTAAAAACGTTTCTTAATATTGACAATGCCGCATCCGTATAATATATTATAAATTTTGGCTCGACTCTTCCACTGAGTGAAGTTTTAGACACTTGTTCCGTGGCTTAATCAGAATTTAGATTTACAAAGAAGAGAAAAATACATTACTCTTGCAAAAGTGACAGTTTTACGATGAACATATACATACGTATGAGGAATCTTGAGAACTTAAGAAGAAAACGCAAACATTCTTTTATGAACTACAGATATTTTAGAGGATTGTTCTTGTATAAGATTTAATGATTCAATGTATAAGGTTTATGTTAAATTCTATACTTTAAGTCGCCCATGCGAAAGAACAACCCGCACTAACAATGTATCATTATTTGTTTATTTGAAACGTTAAATTCTTGTTGCTTTAATGTTTTGTACATACAAATTGTGCTATTGTCACCGTTCTTAAAGAAATATATAACAAAAATAATAGCACATTTTAAGTACTTATACCACATAAGATTTATTAAGATCCGGAATACGTACCTACTTAAAGATGTGTTACTATTTTTACTATGATGCCATTCCTCCAAGTATTGACAGTGAACACCTTAAAAGTGAAATTTTGGAAATATTAGTTTTGAATATTGCAGAGCTTAATTTCATACATTTAGACGTTTTGTGTGTTTTACTACATTTTATAATTCAATGAATGTGTCTTTTACCACACAATACCACTTGGAAATGTATTTTTTTTTAAATAACACGACACATTTTGCGACAGAAGTGCATAAAAGTCCGTCATTTTTTTTAGATTGTTGCAGTTATTGCATTCAAATAAATCTGTGCCAATTCTTTGATGCTGATTAAATATAGATCTATGAATAACCCTAATCATACATGGAGTTTAGGCAGCCTGGTCAATTGTCTGGTACTGTGAATGTGGAGTACTCAGTGAATCTAAGGTGCTGACACGCTCCATACACGAGACAGATATGGCCTAGGTTCAGAAGGAAGAAAAGTATATTAAAGTTGTTCTTATTGTCAAAAATAAAAAAAAAATGTTCTCTCATGAAAAGTAGCGTTTGTCACTAACGAATCCGCCTTTTTGGCTTGGAAAGTGCGATATCAATTCACTTCGCTATTATAAATACATAATATTTGAAATATACACTAAAAATAAATAACACATAATAAATACTAATGCGCCAACTATTTTTATTGATCACTCGATATCAACTCGAGGAGAAATGACATCACAAATAATGAGCACATGATTTAAAATTTAAGTTGCAAGAAATTAAATTTTAAGTTTTATCGTCATTTGCCCAGTGTTATTCAGTGCTCCTCCTAAATAAGTATTAAATTGAGAAACATTAGTGACAGGTTTTCTGAATTAAGGGCCAACCAAAAATAAACTGATTTTAGTGTGTGAAACCTTGTGACTGCTATCAACTACCGGTACTGTTCCCAATTGAAAACTCATTCATGCAATGGTCGCGAAAACTAAAAATCGAATAGTATATTTGTATGTCTGTCTGTCATATCTTTAAGCTGTCATCTCAAATACATGGGACGCCGTAAGCGTACAGTTTGACGTTAATACCCATTTAAAAAAAAATAGTGTTCATGTTAAATCCGCAACTAGACAGGGTGTCCAAAGTGTTTTGAAACACGCGATCGTTTCGTGACGCTACCACACATACATTTTTTTGTCGCCAGTAATTTCTGTTTGCGAGTTGAGCTAGTGTCGCACTGTATCTCTCGCATGAGACATTTACACGTGACAGTAGTGCTCTTATGTGACACATAAATGCAGCGGCGTACGCAATTCTACCGAAAAACAAATATACTACAATTTGTACACGCAAGCATACCAGTTTATCTTTAATGATTTACGTTAGTGGTAAAAATAAATATTCACAGGTAAAATGTAGCAACTCGAATACGTAAATATAGAGTGATCAATAAAGAATATAATTTTTGTTTATTTTTAGTTCTTGGGCTTGGAAATTATTTTATAAAGGCACGACACGGTTTACGATATCGTCTATGTTTATCCATCTATTCAAAGGCATAACTTCAAAATAAATTCATCCACATACGTGGTGTGATGCTAAAATAATAGTATAGTAAACTAGATGCAGTACATCTTCCATATATATTATTTACCGTCAGCTTATCACCTAAAAACACGCAATAACTGAAAGGATCTTTGGTTTAACTTCAAAATAAAAGTCATGCCCTATGTTAGACGTAATTTATTGAAACACTTTTTGTAATTGTACTTGATACTTTCGTATCTTTTGTTAGACCTCTTTCGGTTCGTTTTTATATGAAACTAGTATTGCTACCCGTCGTCGCTCGGACTAAGCGACCAATAATTATTTAATGTTATATCATTTGACATAATTATATCACAAAATCTAAAATCCAAAATAGAGTTATAATAAAATCACAAACTTTATTTAATTTGATGTTAGCCCCATTCTCGCCCATTAAAATGTCCAAATTCAAGGAATAAATCTAATTTGCTGTCAAAGAAATGTCAAACAATACCTTCACGTAAATAATAAACATTATTATATTAATAAAAGCCGAGAAAAGTTCAGTAGAAGACTAATTTATAACATTTTTACTAAATGTCTTCGCCGATAAAAATTCAAACATATTTTCTTTCATATTCGTTTTTATGGCAACTTAATAACCAACAATGCAAAAGGGAATTACAGACCCACAGACATACGCCGTTTCGGTTTTATATATAAGATATCAACAATTATGTGCAAATGAAAGTAACAGAGCAGATAATAAACAACTTCATCAATATTAGAATGTATCTAAACGGTGCACACAATAATTCGAAATATCTTTATGTAATATCAATGTTTAATGAACCAAAACAATAATAATTTTATTTATACGATCTACCTACTAAACAAAAATACCAGAAGTATGTCAAGTTTAATATTTTATTTACATTTCAATATAATAATTACTAGTTTCTCAAGTTTTGTAACGTTTGGTTCTAAATTATAAGCTTCCAATGGGCCGGGAAAATGAGATCATCTGTGAAAAGAAAATAATGTATTTGTTGTTGTATATATTCAATATAGTACGTTGGAAAAACATTTTACTCTTATTTTAATCATCTAATGGCCAAAAAAAGATGAAAATAACTGCAGCATATAAAATAATCTAAATATTTCTTAAGGTTTTTCGAGAATATTTTACAGTTTTTTGTCGGCCTTGAACGATCTAAATGAACGCTAATTTAAAACTCAGCTAAGCGAAACTCACTTTGCTCGCATAAAAAAAAAATGAAAAACAACGATGTCGTAAAAAATAATTGTTGAAATTAATAAAACAATTCGAAATACGGTTCAAGGGGAAAAGTATGCGGAGGCTACTGCACTGCATCATCCTTAAAGCAATGTAAGCAAGAATATAAGGAGAGAGTTTTTCACATCGCAAGAAATGACGTGATGTAGTGAATATAAATTGCTGGGAAAATGACAAATAAAATAAGTACCAGTGATCTGCGTGGCAAAGAGGTTTTATGTAAATCCTTTGTTAAACATATTTCTCGGTTAAAAATAATGCCAGCAATCTTCTTTGTGAATGAATATTTCGTTCAAAAAATGAAATGATATTTTCCAAGGGCTTTTTTAAATACGAAACTAAGATTTTTAATTACTATGGACTTATCGTGAAGACTAATGTATTCCAAAAATCAATTTTTCAACCGATGCATGATAACTGTCATGTTTTAATTTCTTCTCAATTATTATCTTACCAAATGCGTTGTTAAGAAGAGATAGTTTAACCAATCATCTCTTACTTTCCTCGATTATTTATTCTCTCTGAAAAGACACATTTAATGACAGACTTACCTTTATCATCCAATTTATCTTATATATAAAACCGAAACGGCGTATGTATGTATGTATGTCTGTAATTCCCTTTTGCATTGTTGTTGCAAGATGCCATAAAAACGAATATGAAAGAAAATATGTTTGAATTTTTATCGGCGAAGACATTTAGTCAAAATGTAATAAATTAGTCTTCTACCAACTATTTCCCTGCTTTTATAATTAATAATAATGTTTATTATTTACGTGAAGGTATTATTTGACATTTCTTTGACAGAAAATTAGATTTTTTCCTTGAATTTGGACATTTTAATGGGCGAGAATGGGGCTGTCATCAAATTAAATAAAGTTTGTGATTTTATTTTAACTCTATTTTGGATGTTAGATTTTGTGATGTAATTATGTCGAATGATATAACATTACATATTTATTGGTCGCTTAGTCCGAGCGACGCCGGGTAGCAATACTAGTATAGTAATAAATTACATAATTTGTATGTGCAAAAAATCTTTTAAATGTCCGTACTTCGATATGAGATAGCTTCTCATATAACAATCAAAACAATATAACACAGGGGTTCATAAGCTAAGTGCTACTCTATGCGTATTTGAGATTCAAGAGAATAGTGGATTTCTTAAAAAAATAAAAATAAAAAAAATAATTATTGTTTATCATGGCTTCCTGGACGGCTTAACATCTGGGTATATGTAACATTCAATTTCAAAATCGTTAGAAAAAAAGTATCAAACAGTTACTCATAAATAAAAACTTCTACAATTCTGATAAAATTTGGGTTTTTTGGTTATGTGACACTTTGTAGCGGGCGCACAATAATAGCTCCGCATGCGCACGAGTGCCCGCGAGCATTACCTATATTATGTCACAAAAACATAGTGATTTAAAATATGCAAAGTAATTAACAATATTGTTGATGCCAACGTTGAAATAAAATTGTAAATATTTTCTTTCTGGTATCTAGCAATCTAATGATATAATGTTTGTGTAAAAAAATACTTGTAAGTAAAAAGAATCTTGTGGTTATAAACATATGTCATCAACAAGCTGGTAAGGGTCAATTTAAAATTACAAAATGTCATTAAAAAAAAGGATAACAAAAAAGTTTGCTTGTTTTGTGTTGAAAGTTTCTTTTGAGGCCACACTTAATATGATCACGAGGTCTGGCGTCATTAGGGAATATTTATGAATCTAAACTCGCCTACCCGATGCAACTTCATCAGATCATCAGAGTAAAGTACCTACTTATAATTTTTAATAATGAACCTTATTTCTGACACTTTTGTTTGTAGATATCATTTTCCAACAACATTGACTTTGTTATTCCACTGGTTGAATAATGAAGACATCGTTATATTACACGACCAGTGTAATAAAATAGTCGTTAATTTTAATTGTATGCAAAAATGGAATTCTACAAAGCTTACGTTGAATCCATCGAATTGATATTTAGTTATATGAAAAAACACAAGCAGCCGTAAGCTGGGCTGATAAAAATATTATTTACTGTATTTTAGAAATGATCAATTAAGTAGAAAATAAGAAATCAAATGTATTTTACTGTAAATGTAAATAAACTGATATTTTAGTGATAGTTTATATACTTAAAAAATGATTATAATTATTATAGATATGTATGTACCTAAATTAACAATATATGTGATGTAAATACAGGAAGAAAACAAAATGCCAAAACTAATAATCCATTAGATTTTTAATATAATATATTATAGTGGATAATAATGAAATGAAAAGCACTAGAGTAGTTTTTTATTCGCTAGGGGTGTGTGTAATATTTTTTGCAAGTAGGCAAATATTATTTTTTTTAATTTTATTTATTATAAATTCAGTTATGAATATTTAAAATTGTCAATGTTACCTCAATTATTGAATAGACACCTAGGTACAACCTGTAATTAATATACCTAAACTTTTCTGCAAGTAGTGATTTTTTCATTACAATAATTTTTAGTAGTTATTGGAATAATAAATAATTTTAATAGTGTTTGTTCGAGAGCAATTGTGTGTATGTATGTGTTGAATAGAGTGCATAATGGATTTGATGTAATCATTCTGTAATGAATTTAATAAAAGAAATTAAAAATGAAAACGATTTTTTTTTCAAGTGCTTGAAATGGAAAATTTTCACGATCCAGAACGTTCAACAATTTTTGTATTTAAATTTTTTTACGAGACAGCGATATAATCTCTAGGGATCTCTTCATCCATGCGCTTGGAATAAATATGAAGCCTGGTTCGATCGCAAAAAATAGCTTTTTATTTGGGAAGGTAGCAAGACTGGGAAGCAATTAAGAAAACTATTATTAGATAAAATATTTAGCATTGAAATCAAATAAATATTTTTAATGCAGGAAACGAACATCACAATGTAAGCTAATATTGTACCAAAAATATAATTACTGGTTGATAATTAATGCCAACAAGCCTAGCCAATAAAAATTACGTATATAATTTATATACGCAATATCTTCAACTGCTTAACAATTCTAGTACAACAAATGAAGCATCTATCAAACTAAAATACTCTTTGAAAAAATGGACATCTGTTAAAAGAAAAAGTATAAGAAATTCACAGCAAAAAGGCAGCAACTCTAGTTTTTTTAGCAAAGAATTAGTCATTGCAACTACTTTTTACAAAGAAATTAGTTTATTTTCACATCATCACATTAGAGAGTTCAAAATACTAAAACTTCAAAACACACACTATGTCATTTTTCTGAAGAAATTTTCAGTCAGTTACTGCCTCCTTGCTTGGAATGGCAGTAAAATAAAAACAAATTAGTCAAAACCTCCAAAAATAAAGATGTAAGTCACTATGAGGCATGTTGCAGGAAAGCGAACAAGTTTTGTTTTCTAATAATTGGTTTTAATGACTTTTTATTTTTAATATCTAACTTGAATTTTGTTCTCATAAAAAATGAAAGAGAATGTGTGAATACTGTATTGTTTGTCGAGATTGCCTATGTGCAGTAAGAATTATCCCGATTCTTCCAATGCTGTTTTTTTAATAAAAGAAATGTAATACAAATAATAATACATTCATAATTCTTATTCCACATAGAATTTATTGAGATCAGAATCAGCTTCGCTCATTACAAGCATTATCAACTGATAATAAAAACAAAAATACAGCGTTATTTTTACAAAAGCTAAGCAAAAGTAATAAAGGTAACCTTTATTAATAAATAACGCTATATTTTTTTATTTCTTATCAGTTGATAAAACTCGTGATGAGCGAAACCAGTCCTGATCCCAATAAATCTAAAAGATGATTAAGTATTAAATGTGTTAATATTATTACAATGCCATTCTAACGAGTATTGACAGTTAACACCTTTTGTACGCCAAAGTCTCACCCGTGAGTCGCATGCGTATTGACTCCATACGCCAACGTCTCACCGGTGAGTCGCGATGTTTTTTCGTTTAAAATAAAGATTTTTTAATACATAAACTTATAATATGTTTTTAATACATGAACACGAGATCGAATAAGCACATAAATCGTCCCGCAGCACAGAATGTACTGTACACACATGTGCCAGGACACACGAAAACATTTTCAAACTACAAATTAAATCACTTTTTTTGCAATTTGTATTTTCTCTAAAATCGTTGGCGTACAGCCGTAAATCGAATACATCGACTTTGGCGGCTAACAGGTTAAAAGTTTTGGAAAGTGTACATTATATTTTTCATAGATTGTAATTTTAATCAATGCTATCATTAACAATTTTACACTCGTTAGTATTGCGAGTCAGCGATTAGCAACTGCATTCATTTCTCGGACCGTAAATCCTACTGGCTAATTGAGAGAGAAAACCGTCCCGCAAGTTTTTCTTAATCTCTTTCTGGCCCATTATTAAAATTTCGCCGTCGGCCCGTAAACAAAACGTTCTTTTACACTGGGCATGTCAAGCTGGAACCCTGCGGACCTAGTGCGGTCTTCCAATAATTACAGAGGCTTCTCAGAAAAAACACATATTTTTATTAGAATTTTGAGTGAATATTTTTCACTTGATGGAATTCCCCAAGTTTCGCCTTTTGATATCTTCAGGAATTTCAAGTGAGCGAATGAATTTGCATTGTCGTTAGTGACAAATCTCATTTAAAAGAACAAAATTAAAAAGAAATAAAATATTGTTCTATATATAATATAAAATTATATTATAAATATAGTCCCTAATTAGCCAAAAGGCCGTTAGTAACATTTTTATGATTTTGAGTTCAATATGAGGTTCACAAAGACTGCCAAAAGGATGCTCTTCAAAAACATACAACAATACATAAAAAAGTGGTAAAGAAACGAAGTTTTTATAAGCAGGGCTGTGGAGTCGAAAAATTTCAAAAGTTTGAACTTTTTATTTTTGTTATAATATGTCAAATTTGGTTATTGACCGGATTGGTTAGTTGATATATAAATACATAAAAAGTGAAGGTAGGAAAAAAATGTGACGAAATTAAATGTTTTTTAGTAGTAGTTTAATTGAGTCGGAGTCAGAGTCATGTTTTTGGTAAATGCTGGAGTTGGAGTCTTAATTTTTTAACGATTCCACATACCTGGTAATAAGTGATATAATATTTTTTTCCTCTTTTTGCTCACCTGCAAAGAAGCGATTTCACACTAACGCCTTTTGGCTTTGGAAAGGGCTATATTTAGAAAATTATCGTATAAAGCCCGCAGTGGAAATTTGCCCCTAGTTTGAAATGCCTGCCCTGTACCCTTCTAGGAGGGGGGGGGGGGCAGTATAAAATCCAAATTAAAGTGAAAACGCGGTGAATAAAATTGACTGGTCGTTTCGTTTTAGGACTTCCTTACGAGCAGGTCAGTGGTGGAGATCAAATGCCATTACCCACATTTTCTTTCTTTATGTCTTTCCATCACGTTACGCGCTTTATGATCAAATAACTGCGATCCTTGAAATTTGGCTCGAGTTTACTCAAACCGGCTTGACATAGATAATGCCCACTTAATACTGCACATGTGTTCTTTTATAAACAACACATGTGATACAAATGGACTATGGATTATTAAATAAAAAAAAAACATTTGCCATTGTCGTTATGGTGGACTGAAAGCAAAACATTTAAATGTCTGTCAATATATGACATAGACCGTTGCCTAAAGCTTCATTGTATTATTAATATTAGAAAACATATTACATTTGGGTTAAAGAAAGGTCACTCGATTTTTGCCGGTTTCGAGTTATAAATACCACTTTTTTCCGCTCCAAACTTGGAGCATATGGACTCCTCACGGAGCTTACCTCAACATGTTTATTTCTAATAAAAATAATAACAATTCTAGTAGTTATTCCACATATAATTTATTGGATCAGGACCAGATTCGCTTATGGCGAGCATTTCAACTGATGATAAGATAAAAGTAAGAGTGAATACGGAGATAGTTCAATACAAATATTAAAAATAATTCCTTGTCCATAGCGCTCCATTAAATCCTAAAATGACACAAATTTGAGTCGTTTGAATTTTAGGTCGAAATTACATTGAAAACAATCAGTCGAAATCGTATATTAAAACAACACATTAGAATTACTTGCTATATTTTTATTTTACAAATGAAGAAAGAAGCCAAAGCTACGCATTTAAAAATAATTAAAATACAATGTTTACCTGTTTAAAAATAGGTAACATTGATTGGTACTGGTGAAACCTGTCTTTGGCTCTCCTAAATACTTTTAGGAGTTACTGTAAAAAAAATCATGAAGCTACTTTGATTTCAGTTGATAAAATGTTATATTAAATCGATTTCAGGAACGTTTGAGGGTCTGAGATATGAAGAAAAAACATAGTTACACTTCGAGTCTAGCGTGCGAGGTTATTTCATTTTTATGTCCGTTCATGAATTTAATATGTGGATCCTTTGTATTTGAGTGGTCGAACTTATCGCTTGGCCACCCCTGGCCAAGCAAAATGAATGACCATAAAGCATAGTGATGAAATAATCCTGTACGATTTCAAAGGCAGCGATTGGATGGCGTTGAAGAATTTAGAAATACCTCCTGGTGGGCATATGCTTCACTTAAGGAGCTTATGCATCTCCATGGACCAAGGATTGCTTATCTACAATATGATACCGTGGCTATTGTTTGTTATAATTGGAATGTCTCTGTCATTATTTATTTTCGAATTTAGACAAACATGTATTTTATAATGGTAATAAAATATCAGTTTACATAGTATGATAGTCTCAGTGAATAATATACCAAGAATGAAACAAAACGAAGTCATTTATAAAGTATCAAACTGGAACATCACATTAAAATTTAAAATGAAAACATACATACGAAGTTATATCGATCCTGATCATATAAAAAATGTTGTAAAGATTATCAATTAAAATACGTGCTTTCTTTTAGGTAATATACAAAACGCTTTCAAGCAATTAATACTAATGTATGGCAACTTATTATTCGGTCAGTTTCTAATTCAATAAATGGCCAATAAATATGTAATAAATGGTCAGTAATAAATACTTAAAACAGCCGGTAAAAATAATAAATGGTCAGTTAAAAATTATAAATGGTGCATTTTTTCTCCTCTAAATTAAATCAACTCGATGTCATACTTAATGTTTCAAATGGATCTTTTATTATAATAATTCTCACAATTAAAGAAGATAATTCTAAAAAAAATCGTAAACGTTTCACTTATGACTGACCACATTCATACTGATACAATGACAACTGACCGTTTGAAATAATAACTGACCATTTTTATTTTTCACTGACCAAAACCTGAATTCGATACTGACCCATTAAATACACGCCCTAATGTATTTTTAGAAATCTTCCTAGAGCAAAATATCTTTTATAAATTCCATTTGAATTTTCTATCGTTGTAATTTTCAATTACAATTTGAAGCATTTAAAAAATAATGAAGGCTGAACTAACGGTTTAATGGTTTATCATAATCTTAATTTATAAAAGAGGAATGGAAATCAAGTAACATATGCTTTCAGAAAACCAATCCGAAGGAATAATTAAACAAATGTATTGGCACGTCTAATAGAGAAGTTTTATTTTGAATTTATGCTTAGAAGCTTATTTTTTTTTCAAATCATTGAGAACCAACTTCAACATATTTCACTTTTTACTTAAATTTGTAAAAAGGTTATTTACCTATATTGGCTGACCTTTTAAATGTCTAACTTTTTTGACTTGAAAAAAATGAGTACCAAAAGATTCATGCCATTATTTTTTATACACATATTTTCCAACAAATATTCGTTCTTTTTTTCTTTCTTATAACCTTTGTACACCTGCTCTCATATTACATTAAATCCTAAGTCTCTTGGGCGTAAAGATTTACTTCTATATGTATGGAATATTAAATATAGTAGACGAAAAACTAAGAAATTCACAAAGAAACTTAGAAGATGCCGTAACTTTATATTTAAAATACAAAAAATGAATTATTTAAACCTCACCTTAAAGCTTAATCTAATTAAATCTTAATTCAAGTTTGTAAAAATTTAAGTATTAACTGTTACAAAAAAAGTTTTATTTATCAGTACCAGGCTTAAAATAAAAGTATTCCCTACAGTTTACGCGTGTTGGGGAAAAGCTTTTAAATGCGTAAATAGTCAAGATTTTTTTATAAGAATATATTTTCTATCAAGTTTTACTCGTAAGCTTTAGGTTTTTTTATCCGCTTTAAGGAAAATTATCAAACTCACCTGGCAAAGAATCAATACCTGCTTATAAGTTAAAAAAAAATAATTTTACGATCAGTTTATATTGCTAAGTCGGTTTTTACCTTTATCAAATTATATTGTAGACTGAACATAATTTTGTAGATGTTTAAATGAAGAAAAAAAACATGAACTTAAGGTGGAGTTAACTATAATGATTTTATTCATTTTTTTCATCAAAATCGTTGCACGGTAAGAACAAACTTAATTTACAGTAAATAAACAGTCGTACGCGTGAGACTCCAGCGTGCGGCTTTGGTCATCTGACCAAATATGTTTCATTGTCAAAAAAACATGCTCCAAAGGTACCGTCGATTCTAGCAGACATAAAATACATGGGATCATTTCAGCCAAATCTTTGAAAAATTGAATCCGTTTGTCGAAGCACCCAATTTGGTTGAACTTCACTCTTTATTTTTTGATATAATACAAGTTTTTGAAGTGGAAACTTGTCGTGGCAACAAATTTTGAGATCAATTTGGAAGTACAGTCTGAAGTTTTGATACGCGTCTCATCGTCATGCGAAACAACAACCGTGACAAAATACCAAGCCAGCTAAGACGCCGAGACGAAGTTCTAAAACCAGGGCAATCTCGGTCAAATCGGGACGGGTTAAATAAATGTTTTTTTTTTTTTTTTAATAATTCATTTTCGCTAAAAAGTGCCAGTTGATTCTTTAAAAATGAACATAACGATCATTGAACATGACGTGTGACGAGAGTGCTCATTTTTCAATTTAATTATGGATAAAAGAAAAATGTTACTAAGTATTGGTATGACCTTGTTTACCGAGGCAAAAATATACGCCACAGGTTTTTTAGAATAAGCTATCCTGGAAAACTCTCGCCATAAGATATACAGTATCTTTTCACTTGCCTATCTCTGCCGATCTCCCGCCAAATTAACTGTAACCGAGACGCCAAACGAGCAACGCCATGTTCACCGATTCGCTTGATATCTAGAATCTAAATGCTACCGTATAGCTGTAGTACAATACCAATGTATTTTTTTTAAATATTGGTAGCGCTGCTGAAAATTGTGTGGGTTATCGTATCATTGAATATAGTGATAATTCAATCAGTCATATCTGTATATCCTCACGGCAATATTTTTGGGTTTGTGTATCCCAGTTCTTCTCCATTTTTTTTTATTATACATAAATAGAATGAATCAACAATTATACGCAAAAAGAATCAAATATTTTTACCATAATTAAAGAGGTGATGTATTCAATTGAAGGTTAATAAACTCAATTCGGAAGCAATCCCACTGGTGTCTTCCAGAATAAGAAAGCCCGAATTATCAATGGCTTTTCCCTAGATTCCAATATGAACCCACAGCGTTTCGTCTATGATTTATTAGATAAGAAAACGTCACCTACTATCTAAGAAGAACTCTACTGTTTTATTTTTCTTTATATTCTGCTATTCGAATAAACTTTGAAGCCATGTCTTGATCTTTACCAAAATTTTACAATGTAGAATGTAGAAACTTCAGAAGCCGAAAACGATGTAGGGTAGAGTGCCTAAATCAAATTTATTTAATCCTTTGCGAGGTATAAGCGGCATCTTCCGGGAAATAAAAATGACAAACGACGTTCTGACAATGATAGATGGAAGCAGGTGATGCACAATAATCGCACTAATACAAAGGAAGTGTTATAAACACGAAATATTCTCCAAAAATATTTTATCCTTTCGATGTATTAATAATTTTAAAGTCTTTTCTTCTCCATATTATGTTGTTGTTTTATGAAAACTCTTCATTTGTGCGTTACTTAGATTAACAATACATTATTCATACATTTATTCAAATAGAGACGCTTTAGCAAAATCGCGTAAGCATAGGGGTACTGCAAACATCTTTGGAAGGTTAAATTATTTTGTCCGTACTGTTGTATTCGATCATCAAAAAAAAAAAAACAATGGTTGAGGGAGATGGATATAAACAACACGAGCTACATCACTTGAATACCTCGAAAGGATTAATGTATGGAAAAAATGTAGATACATTGAGATATGAAGCATGGCATTGGAAGAAGATGATATTGATGAAGGAAGACTAAGTATACTTGATTGGTACACTCGTAATATTTTGAGCTGCTGCTTAGATATCTACTCCATTAAAGCTAACCAATTTTAAGGTGTTCACTGCATTATAATACAAAACGTTTTTAATTTAGTAGCTTGTATTGCTAAGAAGAAGGCATTTTAATTAAAGTGTATTTTGATTTATTTGTATTACCAGTTGTTTGTCATAACTTTAAAGTCATGTTTAGCTTTTTTATTAATAACGCTGTATTTTTTATCAGTTGATAATGCTCCCGATATACGAAACTGGTACTGATATCAATAAATTCAATGTGCTGTTTTTTATTTAATGTAAATATATTCTGATTGAAGCAGAATTGATTTTATAAAATATTAATTTAATATCAGAGTCTTTACTATCGACAGCGATAAGAACTTTGAATGTAAACAGACTTATTTGATAATATTGAGTTAGCAAAAATGCTTATGGACAACGGAATAAGATGAGCGCTTAGTAGCATTTACCAAAACGACTTTACGTCCTACTAGAAACTAGATGCTCATCGTAATCATACATATAAGTACCTACCGAACTTTCGACAATCTCTGAGCAAAAAATCCGCTCCGGACTTGGTTTCGATTTAGTTTGAAAACTTGTAATAATTATCGCCGAAACCAAAAGCAATGACGTAACACCGCTAGTGAAATCGCTGGTTAATGATTCGGTTTGGGTCAATGTTTTGGTTTAGTTCATCGGGCCCTCTATTTTCTGGCCAGTCGGGTTTTTGTTTACCGTATAATCGTGGCTACAATTTACCACCCAATCTTGCGTTACGGACCATTAGTTAAATGGAAGAATTATCCTCGACTCCACCGTGGCAAACTTTACTAAAATAGCGAAGATCAATTATTTAACCACCATGTATATATTTAGGAGCTTTGATAGAGATGCTTTGGTGTACATATAGTGAGAACTCCATTTTATGATTTGGAAAGGATCAGCGATAAAATGAATCGTATAGTATCAAAAGTAGAACTATCCAGTATTTTTCGAAGCTGAACTAATACTGTCACATTATTCTTCTGGTCACAGTGTATGGCTAGCAATATAATCTTATATATAAAACCGAAACGGCGTATGTCCATATGTATGTATGTATGTATGTCTTTGGGTCTGTAATTCTTTGGGAATGATATAACATTAAATAATTATTGGTCGCTTAGTCCGAGCGAAGCCGGGTAGCAATACTAGAAATACAAAACGGCGTATGTATGTATGTATGTATGTGTGTCTGTAATTCTTTGGGAATGATATAACATTGGATAATTATTGGTCGCTTAGTCCGAGCGAAGCCAGGTAGCAATATAATATTTGTATAAAAATCATGTACATGTGGTATAAAAGCGTACAAGAAAATGAAGGCTGGTATCAAAATCAGAACGGTTCACAACTTTGGAACTTTAAGTATAATGGTTTGGTCAATAATACTTTCGACCAATCAAAGAGTTATCCTAAGATATATTGCAATTTGGCCGCTCAAACAAGTAATTTTAAATTTCATGTGCTGTTTTTAAAATTAAAAAATATAAATCAAGCTCAAAAAGTCAACATAGCGATTTTAGTATTATTCTCTATAAGTCGAAAAGTGAACTACTTTTGATACTATACGACTTATATGTAAATAGAGGGAAAACGTAGATTTAGGACATATAGTAGTGGTTCTCCCGTAAAATTTAACTGTGGTCGAATTGTAAACATCAATACCCTACGGGAATGTCTCCTGGCCACACCAAATTTTTGTTTTGAGTCTGGTGTATTGCATTTAATATTTTCTCACTTTTTATTCCACAATTTCCATGACATTTTTGGTAATACTTCTTGTAATGCAGGATACAATGAATACGAAATATTTCATCTGAGCCTTTGTTGACAAATGAGTCAATATTACTATGATAATATAATATTTACTATGAAGCTTTTACTGGCCGCATGAAAATCCTCTGGTGGCGAAACATTTGAACTACTGATTTAAAAAAATCATTTTAAGGGGGTCCCCCCATGTGATGGTCAGTTATTTTAGCTTTTTGGGATTTTTTTTTTGACGAACCTTACTAACGTAGAAGTTTGAAAATTTTACCATATGTTTATTGAAATTTTAACAGTAAGTCAAAATATTTTCAGACTAAAATCGTCATCACAATGTGTGGTGCACTACTCCAAACGCACCCATGTCGAAAAAAAGGTGGTATACGGCCTCCATCCGACTGGCTGATTGGCTTATCGGAAATCAAAAAAATTAACGGTTCTTTAATCTAAATAACTGTAAAAATCGTTTGACCTAGGATCTTTTGAAATATGGGAAATTTAACAATTTCATGATTTTTTTCGACTATTTGGTTACGTAAAAACAAAACTGCTGGGAATTTTTTCATAAAAAAAAAAAGTTAGTCAAAAAAATAATAGATGAACAGCATGGATTCAAAGCCGGGAGATCAATGTTCACTATATTTATTAATGATATTCTAAAAGTCTTTAAAAATTCTAAGTTCATATCAGCTTCTGATGATTTGAAAGTTTTTCTAAGAGTTGTCACCTTGAATGATTGACACCGTCTCCAGTCTGATATAGATAATATAATAGAATGGGGAAGAAGCAAAAAACTCGATTTAATATTGATAAATGTAGTCATTTATCGTTTACAAGGCGCTCACTGGTGTTATTCTATCGCTATTCAATTAATGGCTGAATTCTCACACGGATTTTATCAGCTAAAAATCTTGGCATACAAGTTGAGAACAAATAAACATTCAATAATTATCTACATTAATATTACTTGCAACAAAACATAGCAAATGTTAGGCTTTATCCTCTGTACTACCAGGATAGTTTCTGAAGTAAAAGTTTTTATCTTAATGTTAAAAATATTTTTTCACTCATATCCGTAAACTATTATTTTTTTTCTTCCAACGTTTTAATCTTTTTCACATTGCAAAAGCAATAAACTTTTAATTTGTAATTTTTGTAATGTAAATTTTTAATAAATACAATAAAAATCATGGTAAAGTGTCCAGATATCTTAAGGTGAAATGCCAGACGCAAGAAAAAAAAGCCTCAAATAATATTTGATTAATAATAATTAATAACAAACATATATTGTTTATTTGGTGCAAGCCGGGCGCATTATATTTTGATGCAGCGACATTTTCGTACTGGAAGCACTGGCCCGCAAGAGACGACAATTCAAAGCGTGCATCAAAAATTGTTTGATCATCTGACAGTTGTCAAATTTAATTTCAATGACTCAAATATGTTTTTTTATGGTAAGCCGGGCGCATTCGTGATTTATTCGTACTGGCAGCACTGGTCTGCAAGAGACGTCAATTCAAACCGTCAAGGTTGAATTTGACAGCTGTCAAATTTAATTTCAATATGATTTAACTGGCAAGTGCCAGTGATAATATATTATTGCGAGTGATAATATATTTTCGCTAGCGAAAATGTAGTAGAATATGCTTTCACTGAAATTCCAGTGATAATATAATATCACTGATAATACACTTTCGCTGTAACATATATACTATTTGAAACTATCTTAAATATTCATCTTAGATTTACTCAGTTGACTGTAGCAATAATATTTTTTTTCAATTAATTCCAGAAGTTTAACCTAAAATAACTTTCCACACAAATTATTGGTGAAAATTTCAGCTTAGTATGCCGTATTTACTTCGAATGTAACTACCCTAAGAAGGGTTTCCTTGTTGGGTGAATGCATTTAACGATGTAATTGATTTAATTAATATAATTTATTTATGAAACTATGAATATTCATGAACCTATAAAGGTTTATTGATAATATTGATACCGATCAAACTTTACGATAATAACTCTCTGAAACATCTTCATAAATCTTCAGTATCAATAATTATTAGAACACTTCAAAATAAGTGCTATTTTAGCATGAACGAGAAAGCCATGCAATGATTATTAAGACTCATAAATAATATACTGAAATTTAAGACTTGTCTTCCGAAAGACGAATTTAATATCAATAGATGTTTTATGAATACTTAAACGATTTTTGTTTAATATTATCGAGTTGATATTGAAAATTATTTATTTTAAATGATTCTTATATTCATGATATAAAATGACATAAATAAATCAAAAAGAATTACACCAACGGGGAAGCATGTGAGTGAGTTTTCATGACTGAATCCGAATGTTTCAATGTCTTTATTGTTTCCGCTCCCAACATGGAGCATATGGACTCCTCACGGAGTTTATCACAACATATGGCAGTAGGGATGGAAAGGATACGAGGACTAGGACAGGAATAGTAGTAAGCTAATCACTATCACTATACGTCGCTCTTTGGGATCGGAAAGGTGGGAAGGGATCTTTAACAACACAAACACCCATTGCCTCTGAGCAGAATCGATTTATCGACTGAAAAATCTGCTCGTACCGGGAATCAAACACAGGTGTTCCGACACGGTAGCCAACTGCACCACGGATCAGGCTAAATTATTTTAAGATTCACAATTATTCTCATTGAAGTCTTGAATACGGCTTTGCTAAACGAAAAGGTTCCTTATAAATACAAAATTTTAATCTTCTGATCTTAGGTATTATATGAATTATTTTCCAATCAACATTATAACATCCATTTAAAGCCATGAATGCATCTAATACATGGGTGGCCAACCTTTTCAGCAGCCGGGCTAAATTTTAGAAATGAGATTTCCTACTGGGCCACCCAACAAAATATTTTTTTTATTCATAGCAAACAGGAAATATATATATTTTTTTATGAAGATATTACAAAAATGAGAATCAAACATATTTATTAGATTAGAGTTACGCAATACAAAAATAATAAAAAAAATAATCAAAATATAATAAATTTTAGTGAGTCGTCTAATTTTGTTTGTCAGAACTAACATCATCAATGTTCATGACGACTGATGTTGTTGCTACACGCAAACAGTTTTCCAAATGCTCATCAGTTATTCGTGTTCTCATTTGAGATTTAATATGCTTCATTCGACTAAAAAGCTGTCCACTCGTGTAAGTGTTTCCAAAAAGCGAAATCATCGATAGAGCATGTTTGTAAAATGCAGGATATTTCTTCTTGTCCAAATATGTTTTGTAAAACTCTTCCAAGCCAACCTGATTGAATGTCTCCTTTGCATGCATTACAACACATTTCACAATGTTCCACTTGTAAAATTCCTGGCTATAAATTCACCTCTACTCACCGTCAATTTATTAACATCTGATATAATAATAATGATCAGTTGGTTCTGATTTAAATTAATTTGCTGTGAAAGACGTGAAAAATGTCTTATTATTGCTTGATACAAAAAAGTCACTGAATACCAACCATTTAATGTAAAAGAAAGTCTGCTGAGGCTGTCCATTAAAATTTTGCTAACTCTACATTGAGAGTGGATATGATACATGCATTAAACATTATACAAACAAACCATTCTCCCATAAAACCATTTTCCAAAGTTTTTGAAACCTATTATGCCCATGTCATAATTCATTTTATTGAGTTATAAACCTTTTGCCCCTGGCTTCCATTCGTCTAGCGTAGAGTGAAGAGTGTAGAGTGCAAGACACGGTGTGGTTAAGTAAACCTAATTAGAACGGCGTGCACAGGGCAGGCGAGCCCCTGAACGGGCTAATTAATCGAGTTTGAGTAACTTTGGTTATCATACCAAGTCAGGTGAATTGACGAACCTAGATGTTGGTGTAATAGTGAAAACTATGGGAATTATATAATGTATGACATCGCCAATAGAAATGATATGACTTAAGAGCAGCCGTATCCAATAATTTATAATGCCAAACTATGACAAAACTATCTACGATATTTATTATTTTCCTTGCCTAGTGCTTGGTTTTATTTTTCCTACTCAGTTGCTAGGTGACAGTTTAATTAAATAGGTTCATTTATTGATTTTTCAATCGACAACAACACTTGATGCGGGAATACCGTTCAAATATTTTACCATCTAAGATAAATTTTTGAACAAAAAGTATTTTTATACATTACTAGCCGGTACCCGGCAAGCGATGCTATGCCACTCAGGGAAATATAGTGTTTGTGTTTATTGAAGTGCTTTCGGACGCATGATATTTTAGATAAATAATTTCGATTTAATCTCACTAACATTGATCGGTATCCATTGCGTTTGCCGTTTGACGTTTGCTGTTTGTATTTACCGATTGTCAATGGTACGACACACGCGCCACCTACTGAAAGTTAAAAGAGGGCATAGAGTGCGAAAAAACAAACATATATTGATTTTGTATATTAGATTCAAGAATGTAAACAAATGTTGATAGTATTAAGTTAAAGAAATGACAGTTTATTCTAAGAATATTTCTCTACCCAAATTAATTAATTTTAGTTTTATGGCAAACATCAGTCAAACATATATTTTCAAGTTCGTTTCTCGAATCACCATAGCCAACCTTGAAAATTGAATAAAGAAAAATCTAAAGTTAACCACTAATAGTTTCTGTTTGGTCCGTGTTGCAATGGCTAATGTCGTTGGCTTCCGTTGCGGTCCTCGAGGACTTTTGAGTCACCTCCATTCGGGGTCCATATACTCCACATTGGGGGTGGAAATGAAAAAAAAATCAAGTTATGAATTATAGTTGATTTTTGCGAAACCCATTCGGTTGACTTCTTTGCCAATTTCCAATATTATTGTTTCTCTCTCTTCTTTCTGTGAGGCCATGTTTTTTTTATCTTCCAATGTTTTAATCTTTTTCCACATTGAAAAAGCAATTAATTACAAATTATTATTTTTGTAATGTACATATTACACATTAATAAAGTTGTGCAGATGGCACTCAATTATTAATTAACAGTGCCTTTTTCATTAACCAACTATTTGAATACATTGCAAGTACCTTTTACAACATTCAACCCTTCAAACTGACGTAATAGAATCGTACCCCATTCACAGTACTATAATTGCGAATAAAAAGGTAATACTATTGGTGAAATTATGCACAATATTTCGATTGCAACAAGAAAGTGAAACATTTTCGGTTGGTGTATTTACAACCAATTAAATTTAATTAACTTGAGTAGTTAAGGATACAAATTATAACCCTAACAAATGACCCAACCTCCAATTTGGGATCGGCCATAATGGGAAACCTTATACACATTCGACAATTTTCCTCGACCCTTTCTATACCGAATAATAAAGATCTATTGAAAACTTAATGCGTGCTTCGTGTTTGTATCGAAAATTTTATAAAACAACCATTTATGAGAATTCTTATTTAATTTTTGATTTTTTCTCTTTTTAATGTTTTAATTATAATAATAAGACTAGTCATAGCTCGAGACATGTCACGGCAAAATAGAGCACAAGTATAGAAGAGAAAGATAACTTCTCATTTCATCCAAACAACTGTAGTTAAATAAAATCAATGACCTAAACATTCAAATATTAATCAGTTTGTGATAAAAAAAAAACCGTTTAATAATTGGAAACTGGTATTAAATTAATATCAGCAACCTAGTTATTATAATTGTTATGAAACACATTTTAAGACAGACAATTCCTTTTAAGAAGTAAGCGTCGATAGTAACCTTTTATTAATTAATAGAATTAAAGAAGAAAGAATATAAATGTTGGGAATGTGGAGTATAACAAATGTTGTCCTAAACATATTGATATATTTATCTTTTATTTGAATATTAACGATACGAACCAAACGATATTAAAATAGAAATTAGTATTAAATGTTTTAGCGCAAGATCTACCAACAAAAAATGATTTTCTAAAGAGCTTGTATTTATTTGGTCACAGGTAAATGTGTAGTTATTGCGGCTACTAACTATTTAGCAATGGCCCATTTAATTAAGCAAAACGGTCTGTACTGTTTTAACCAAAATATTGAAAATCGTGGCTGTTTATCATTTATTAATGACCATTATTATATTTTTTTCTGTGTCATTTATTTGCTTTGCACTAAATGTGAGCATGAGGTTATTGCCTAAATAACTTTTTGCACTTTTATATAAATAATTACAATATTTATTTTGCTCGCTAAAATGCATTTGCCATTTTATTTGTATAGGCTAGCAAAAGGGTTAAATGTATGAGGTCTGGGACATAAACAGATATTAATTTAGTGTTTTCAACCCTCAGACCCCTTCTCTAAACTTGCGACAAAATAATTAATGGCTCTTCCGAACACCTATCAAATATTTTGATCAGACCTAGCATACGGAAGGACCGTGCTTAAACGGTATAAATTTAATCAACATAAAAACGAATTGTTATCAAGAATTCAGAAGACTTTAACAAACACTAAGTATTTTTTAATTGAAATTATATATTCATTTAAAATAGCATCAGTGCAATTTATATATTTTTTATGAGGTTGGTGGGAATAAATGCAATTGTTGGTAATTTAAAGGGTTTTACAGCATTTGACTTCGCAACCAATTGTATAAAATCCAAAGAACATTGACCACTCGGCGACGAAAGAAAATCAAATATTCTAGCAAGACCCACATACTTATAAATATATTGCACGAATTCAATGGCAATTATACTATATTGAATGGTTTAAATGCGATTTAACACCAAGTATCTGTTTTTGCCAATGATAGACACCATATGTATATAAATTTTACAACAATTAATTGTCAATTAAAAGCAACATTTAAATGGAATTTGAGCCCGTCGTGACCACGCGACCAAATATGTGGAAATATTTGCTTCAAAGCAAGTTCTTTTATCATACAATTTTAAAAACTAAAAAAAAGATTCATTTGAGTTAGATTGATTTCATATAATATATGGTCTTATTCTTCATAAAATTATGACCGGTTCCAATCATCACGAGCATTATCAACATAATGCCTTTTCGCCGATAATTGACAGTCAATACTTTAGAATAGATCTCTCTTGAAAGACGCCGGTAGCACCGTATCTATCGAATACATTAAAAGGGTAATAGAATATATTAATGATAAACAAGTCAAGCAATTGAGGTGTTTTAAAAACAACAATTTTCTTAAAAATGAATAATCTCTATTTTTTTCCATTTATTAATTTAGCTGTCGTAAGCCTGAGTGGCTTTTGCATTACTATTGATAACGATTGCTAAAAAAAAATTTGATTTATATAAATCAATAAATGATATTCAACATACACCAGAAGTGTGTGTAAGTCAACCTTAATTAGATTGTTTGTGTTGTTGCTGTGGCACAGAGTTGACGCGGGTGCCCCCGTACGTTGTTAAGCTGGACAAACACAGCCCAATTAAGGTCCGATCCCTATCGAAAGGTACCTATACATAAAATACATACCACCTGAATTGAGGGGCACTTGCCTTACCTACGTGTATAGATCGCTGTTAATGACAGGGACTATGAAACTTTCCATTTTGGCAAGGGTTGTTAATCCTTTACACATTAAACTTTTAATGTGTTAACTACGCTAGGTAGAAAGGCTTTATACATACATATATATTTTAAAAAAAAACCCATTTTTTTTACCGATTCTGTGAATTTAGTAGCTTGAAATTAAAGAATTGTATTATAAGTAAATTTGTTCCCAATTGAAAATATTCAGTACTATGTTTGATGCAAATGAGCAATCTATTCAAACACTTTAATATAAGACACAATTTTAAAACATCATTCAATTTGAAAATATTACCAAACTCCAGTATAAAACTTACCGCAGAGTTTGCCAAAAATATTTTTCAAAAGTTGAATTATACTTATGTCCGGTCCGTGGTGCAATGGCCGACGTCATTGGCTACCGTGTCGAGCCGCCCAGGTTCGATCCCCGGTATGAGCAGATTTTTTCAGTAAGGTTCTGCTTAGAGGCAATGGGTGTTTGTGTTGCTAAAAATCCCTTCCCACCTTTCCGATCAATAAAAGAGCGACGCATATTGACAGCGATTAGCTAACCACTAGTCCTGTCCGAGTCCTCGTATCTTTTCCATTCCTACTCTCTTCGAATAAGAGAGGTTGAGCAACTGAGTAACAGGCAGTTCTCGTAGAAAAACATATGTTTAGGTGAACTCCGTGAGGAGTCCACACACTCCAAGTTGGGAGCGGAAATGGTAAAAAAAAATCATATGTTTTATACAATTGATGGTTTTTGTTTGCGGGTCTTGTAGTCGAGTAGTTAACGTTCAAAGGCTTTCGTTTTATATTGCTGAAATAATAATTTCCTGCTTTCAAAATTGTATTTTTCAGTAAATTCATGGATGTTTGTCAAACGTATGTTTGTATGATGTGAATTTTACATTTCCTTCCACCAATCCGATCCTGTAACAGGGCGTAAAGAAAGCGATTAGGTAACCACTTGTCCTTTCAAAAGCCCACCTTTAATACTCACACTGTCTGGAATAGAGAGGTTGAGCCGCAGACTCAGTTTACGTAAAAAATACTTAAGCATAGTTTTGAGATAAAACAAATAAAGAATTTAGTGCTATGTTATTTGACAAATGAAGCGCATGTTATACAGCTAAAATGCGCCGTTAAAGAGACATGTTTTCTCATTCGTTCAAGCACACAAATGTATGTTTATAATTATGGATTACTTGATAATTGTAAAAATATAAAAATATTTTTTTTCTTTTTTATTTTCATTTGTATACTATAATAGATTATATCTATATCCACCCATATCTTAAAACGCTTACTTGGGTAAATGTCGCTTTTGTGATTACCGAAACAGGATTTGGCTCTAAACATGCTATCAGAGAATGATTGAAATAGTGTATACATATAAATCTATTTGGTGCCATTTAAAAGATATGCGGTATTTTAAATTATATTTTTGGGATTATAAAAATGTACATATGTCATCCCGTAATTAACAAACTGTACCTGCAAAATCCAGTGTTTCACCTGTTTATTACAATGTTACCTTGACACGTGCGTCCTTCTACATGTAATGTTCTCATATTAAGTCTTAGTTTTTTTATGCGATTATATTTTGTGCTATTTTCCAAGGAACGCATCTTCCGCACAAAAAACAGTTTATGTGTAAATTTGAACGGAGAATGAACCTTCACATGTTGTATTTTTCAAGATTAATTTTCTTTTAATTAAATTAAACATGCACGTGATATTTTTTATTTAAATAATATAATATGACGATTCTACCTGAACATTAATTTTGAGGAGCATTCGAAAATGGAAAATTTCCTCGTACCGCGATCCGAATTATTTGAGGCTGCATTGCTACGTTTAATGTAGCATACATCAAGAGCTTTTGTGCTTATACGGAAGGTGCTTTCACGTCAGGACCTGTATGAAGGCTGTATTGAGCTTTCCAATTGGATGTTGGGATGATTGATTTATACGGGACGTGGACAGGAGTGGATCGGTTTGTAATATTACCTCTGGGAAATTAAACGGTGAAATAATTTTGCATTTCTAATAACTTGGCAACTCTGATCTATGTCATGCAATGCTGTTTGATAAATGGTTAGAAATGAGGTATAACGGAAATGAAATTCGTTACACAAAAAAGAAACATTTTCATATATATTTATTGAAAAATAGATGCTCGAGTTTCATTAAAATTTTAAAAATAAAAATGAAAGTATATCCGATAACCAAATTTGTATTGTTTGTATTTTTGTACTTTCCATGAGTTTTATCGCTAACGGTCCGTGTTTCGCCTTTAGGCATCTTCGGGAAATGACAGTTCAAGTTCATTCGAGCTTTTGAAATGCCTTAAGATGTCGAATGGCGAAACCCGGGTAGTTAGTGGCAAAGCTTATGGAAAAGTACAGAACTCAAACGATTTAAATTTGATATTGAAATTCCATTGATCATAGCCGGCACACGGTACATCCAGGATTTTCTATCGCCCGTCAAACTCCTTTCTCCCAGGTGAGGTTCCCAGGTTCCCGGCGTCCCGTAGCTCCTCTGATTACATCCTATGAATGATCATCAGCGGCTTTACGGGACGTCGGAATCCACAAAGTTTCTTAAATATTTAATATTAAACATAAATATGTGCATTCCAAGAAAATTTATCAGTTGCTGTAAGTTCCTTTACGTTTGTTATAGTTAGACATATAAAAGAACAAATATCGGTGCTGTGGGAGGGTTGACATTAGGACACCTTATTTTGAAAAGGTTCTGCTCTTGACACTGTTTTGAGATATGAGCGTTTGAAGTTTCGATTGATTTAAATTCATTTGTAACATTTGTAACAATGAGCAAGTAAAAATGTTTCAAATAACTTTATTTGAGCATATTTTTTCACAACTCTTAATAATGAAATAATGATGATCAAAAAAGTGTGCAGATGCAATGCAATTCTGGGACTCTTTTAATTCTGTTATTCAACCATAGATAATTCTGAAATTCATATTTGATTAGAATGCGGTAAATACAAGATTTGATCGACCAAAAGGTTATTTTAGGCAAAAATGCCAATTAGAACGATTTAAAAGTAAGGTAATGATTAGTTAAATGAAAATTCAAGGGGAAGTGAAAAGGCTCATATCTATCGACAAGTGTATCGTTTAAACCTGAATAGCAATATAGTCATGTTTTATATGCAAATGAATTTATAATAAAATGAAAAAGTTCCCTATCTTTCCGTGACATAATTTTCCACAGATATAAGCTCAACTAAACGTATGCTTTTGTTTAATGTTAGTAAATAATAAAACACAACGACTGGCAACACTTCGAGAGATATCATATTTCCAGCGGAAAGTTGCTAACAAAAGACATTTGCAAAGTTGAGTTAATAATATGGTGGAACGCGAAACTTTAAATACAATTCAGAAATGATTTCAACTCAAACAGCGGTGTTGGGGAAAGCGGCAGCCATTAGCGAAGAAACTTATTGTTAGACAATATCGTACATGCTTTAAAATTAATGGTATATAAAATTTCATCATACGCTTAAATAATGCTTCACTTGGTTAGCAATTTTGTTTTCATATATGGCCTATTTTCCCTACAATTAACTTTTAAATAGTGCATATAATTATTTTATTTGTCTTGTTCGTACTATTTTGCGATAAATACCACATTCTTATTTCGAGATTTTTAGTAAATATTCTCAAATTTTTTATTAAGTGATAAATATATTAGGGCTATTTGAACATGGAAAAAGATCATAAGATCATAAAAGTAAAAAATTAAAACGATTCTAATTTGATAGTGAGATGCCATCAAGCACATTCAGTCAAAATTTTCAATTGTAATGAGCCAATCAAAACACGGTTTCGTCGTGTTATAACAGGAGTGGCCAAAGCGTCGATCGCGTAGCTATTCCAAGTTACCCGCCTGTCTGGCGCTCTAATTTACACATCTCTGAATCCTTTTTTATTTCAATGATAATAAATTCAATTTATTTTCTATCTATCGCCGCCAAAAATTTCAAAAAAAGTCGCCCGTAGTGTTAAAAGTTTGGCCACACCTGTATTATAATAAGTATCTACATCATGCGAAAGACTGAATGCTTATTAATACATTGAAAAATTTGGTTTGTCTTTCAAAATAGATTGTATTTTTTTGATTACATACTTACATTGGTTTAATTTTATTTCTATAAATGGTCCTAAACATGTAGCATTTAAAAAACATTATGCACTAGAGCTGCATCATGAAAATTTTCGCGTAAACAAACCGTTCAAAAGTGCATTGTGGAAACTGCGATTATTAATGGAGAGTTGACACTTTTTAGCTGGCGCCATTTACAAACTTTGCGTTTGAATTTTGCACGTTCCTAATGCCATTGTTCGAATGTATTGCTCGTAAATCACAACGAAAAACCTCCGCGATGACAAGTATAGAAAAAATTCCCTTTGAAATCGGCACGGCACTAAAAATTAGCGGAGATTATTTGAAAATTATTTCAGGTGTCATAATTCAAAACCTCTGCTTATCACGAGTATATTTTATGCATAGCAGGCCTGATATTTATAAAATATATTAAAAAAATATATCTTTTATTTATTTAAATATGAGGTCTTTCTAACAAGAGTTCTTTGTTATTAATAGCCTTAAAAATATATCATTGATATTGTACTTCAGATGATAAATGCGAGTATTGTAAATTGATATTGCTTGCGACGAGCAATTGATATCCTTTTCAAATTGTTTTTCTTTCTACGAAAAATTGACAGTTAAGAACTTTCTTCTTAGCAGTTTAAGTACTAGTCATGTTATCTTGTATTAAAATATACCTCTGTATCAGATTTCAACGTGTAAAGAATCATATAAAGCTCGTAATCGAAATTTTTATTAAATGTATTTAACGATAACCGGATGTATGCTTACCTTAACCTCACTTTTGAGATAATCTTAAAGATACGACGACGATTAAGTGAAAATATGACTTAAAAGTTATCATAAAATACAAGCTTTAATAAATTAGTAAAAACGTAAACATTTAACTATCTAAGTAATGTAAAATGAAAAAAACCAAGGAAGAGCTAACAATTCAATCAAAAATTATAGTACCAATATTTTAAATATTACATAAATGCACAAAGATGGAACCAAACAAAAAGTTAAGCCTTAAAAAATGAGAGGAGCCTAAAAAGGTGGACATGTACATATAACAAGGCCTTTGTAAAGGTGTTGAAAATGACTACTTTGTCAGAATTTTTATGTCGGAATACCATCTCCCTTTTACAATCCTTTTCAACCCTGTCAACCCAACAATCATTTTTTTTTGAGATAGCAGTTCTTTTATGATAAGCAGTTTTCTAATCATCATTTTCCGAAATAGATTGATTGATTATGTCGACGTTTTAAGACATTTGGCCGTAAAACAAACTTGAGGACTTTAAAGAGTTTTAAACATTTTTACAAATATGCCATGCAACTAAATGAAAACAGTGCTTAAATCAATAAGCATTAGAATCATACGATGATCATTTAAGTTTAATTATTTCTTTATGATAGTAGGCCTAAAGGGGACCTTTTTGCATAATATTATACATTCGATTGATTCAAACTGTTTTAAATATTTTAGGCATCATTTACATATATTCCTAATGGACATGTATGCCATGATAATAAAATGGTTAATTATTTAGTTACGGTCCAGTTGTTATATGAAAGAAGAGTAAACGCCAAAAAAAATTTAGTTGAACATCGATTATGGTAATCGAAATCTAGTTCTATTCGATCTATGTGTACAGCCAGTAAATTGAAATAAAAGTTGGAAAAGTGGCTTAAAATAATGATTAATATCTAGTCGAATTTTTGATATCAATATAATCAAAATAATGATACATTTTTTAGTACTTTTTCCACATAACAGTTTTATGTGGAAAAAGTACTAAAAATGTATTATTATTTTTATTATAATGCCTTTCCACCAAGTATTGACAGTGAACACCTTAAAAGTAATCAATATAATCTATTACAAAACCGAGATACAAGCTGGACTTTTTTGTTATTTTACGAAGTCAAGTAATAGAAAATGGTTTCCTGTCACATGAAATTATCACGATTTAAAAAAAAAGTAATACATACTCTTGGATTTTCTTTCATGCAATTATGCGACTTTAATTTGTATGGCTCCTTAATTGAGCATATTTAAAAAAAAGTCAGATACCACAACTTGGAGGTTCAATTTCGCTACCCCACAACTGTGTAAAAAAAAGCCAAATAATATTGACCACTTGTATACAGAACTTTATGAGTCAAAGCCAAAAAAATGTTTTCTAGTATCAGTATCTTGGTAATGATAATAAGGTATGAAATATCTTAAATATTAATGAACATAAAATTTAAGCACTCAAGATTGAATGAAGTAATTCCGCAAAACATTATAATTAAGTGATCAGTGACATTTAAAAAGTTGAATAATATATAGTCGTAGAAAATATAGGTATTTTTTAGCGTGTGCACTTTAAGGTGTTGACAATGAAAAGCTTTTGTCAAAAAGGACAATTCACTAATGGTGTGGTAAAATACGAGAGTTTTTTTCCCCTCAGTAGCTTTTTTGGAAGTCGCTAATTCCATTAAAGGCACGATAGTCCTCTTTTTAAAGTCGAACACGCAAATAATAATTTACAATGAGAAAAGTTTCGTTTTTAAATGTAGACTTTCTTTTGATTTGTATACACAGATGGCTCTAGACTTAAAAAGTCTTTGTCAGTTTTGTTTAAAAATGTTCGAGTGTATTAAAAGCTTTATAATGTCAGCTTTTGTATATTTCAATAAAATTGCTTTCAGTAAACAAAAAAAAAGTTCATTACATAAACTATATTTTTTTATGAACTTTACGAACTGAAGATAACCCTTGAAATCATACTTATGATGGGTATTAAAAATGAAATAACCAATATTAATTAATTAAAAATATGACATTTATAATTTTATAAAAAAGTTTTGTTTTCAGTGCCCATTCAAACCTTTATAACTCTTTAAAATTCTAGTTTAAAAATAACCATAATTTAAAAAAATATATGAAATTAGAACGAAATATGTGTTTTATTTTTATAATATCTTGATTAAGAGTAAGTAGTATTCAAAATTCATTGTATAACTATTTACTTTATAATAAGGTAAAATATTAACGTCAAAGAAGTATATAATAAGCATTTCCGCATTACGCCCTTATTTGTATAGATAATCTTAAGTTGTTGTTAATGTTCAACAATGCTCACTTGTTGAGAAGAAATCGGTACTTAACGCATACAAGATATAAAGCTCGAAGTTAACATTATGTAATAATGTATTCTTAAAAAAATCATATTGTGTGTATTAGATGCACATTTTTATTGAACTCAGTACAATGCTGTATTATCAATATAATTTGAACACCTTAAAAGTGAACAATTTATTAATTAGTTCTCTAGAATTTTCAACATAAAAAAATCATATTACTATCTCACATTAAATTTCAATATTAATATTTATATCCAGTGACGGCTAGTGACGGGGTGTTGGGGGGTACAAAGGAAGATTCAACCATTTTTGCAAGAGTTCTTTCCTATTCATTGGATTTTAAAACACTTCTATAGCATGGACTTTCAATTCAGATGTTCGCAATACCAACTGTTTCTCTTCCGTAGTACGGAAAAATATTGCACCCCCCAGCACGCCGTCACCAGCCGTCACTGTTTATACCTAGGTTGCGTTTGTAGTGTTGCAAATAATTATAGAGATGATAATGCCATATAAGTATGTAGAATAAAAAAGAGAGTTATATCCAATGTAGGAATGAGACAAAGTGACTTCGAGCATTTCTTTTTTCACAATGTGTATTTACTATTCGAGATAATAGAGATAGAGACTAATTGATAAATATATTTAAGCTAATTTTTGAATGAAACACTCACGCCCTGTTATGTTTGTCTAATATATAACGTAGTTTTTGGAATAGTATTATAAATAAACCTAAACTAATATAAAAGTCTAACTTATTAGATTGTATCAATCAATAACATAATTGAGAGGTTCCACGTGTATCTATTGAAGCAAACGACGATTTTCCTTTACCCTTAAATATTAATCGACAACTGATCTACTAAAAATAATAAACGTGCTTATGGGATGTACAATTATAACCGGTATTGATCAAGAATAAGTTTTAATTGAAGTCAATAAGTAATTTAATTACAAGTTAGAAGTACTCACAAACGAAAACACTCTAAATTGAAAACCCTTCGCCGGGATGGATGATGTGGAAGTTGGTTAACTTTTAATTCTATTCATTATAGAAAACTGCATTACAAACTCAGAAGGCAATTTTGATACTTTGTCAATTATTTAAAGAGATAAGTTACTTCCTTAACAAAGAGGCTTTCTATTTCATAAATACTGTCGGTTGATTTATGAATTACAAAAATGAACCACCAATTTAATTAGCATTATCAATTTTCAATGAAATGAGGAAAATAAGAAGTCATAATTAAACATCTCAAAAGGATTTTATGTGAACAAGTTGTTATTAAGAATCAGAGTAAAGATGAAAGAATGGTTCTTATATATATAAAGGACTTTGTTTTTAGGATTGGTTAGATTGGTTAGACTCAGGCCCGTTTCACCAAGAATGAAAATGCTCCACATTGAGAGTTGAGATGATTGGAAATATATTCCATTTTATAAAAAATACTAGTGGGTGTAGAAAATATAATATTTATTATTCAACAATTTTGTTTAAATTGGCTGCCTTCAATCGCCTAAATCAGTGGTCGGCAAACTTATTCGCCAAAGAGCCAAATATCAACATTGCAACGATTAAAAATAAAATTGGGAGCCAAATCTCTCAATTGATTTAATACACGATTATTATAATTTTAGACCATCATTTGTTATGGGTACACTAAATAAAGCTCGATTTTATACTTAATAAACGCGAGTTTTTTCAGCTGATCATAAGAGTAAGGAATACTATTCCAGGTGTTGAAAATTATCATGTCTTCCTTTTCCAGGTCTTTTAATAAAGCAGGCCACTTGTGCTTTAAAAAGTTCACATTTCTTTTTCTCCAATATTTCCAAATCAATACAGAGACGTTCAAATTTTGAACTCCATATTTCCTTGTTTTTTAAATCCAGCAATTGTACTTCAAATTTATGCTGCTGTTTGCTGTTCCTGTTTTTAAATTCTTAAAAACTGCTGAGAAATGCTTACCTTATATTTAGAAAGGTTGTTTTAAAATAGTGTTTATTAATATTTGAATTATTTTCTTGGCGATGCTTCCGCAGGCTCGGAAGGTGAAACAATGTTTCCCTCCCTCTTGAGCAAAAGTGATAATTTATTTTCAAATGAAATTACTTCTTCTAACATCGAAAAAATTGTGTCTTCTTTCCCTGGTAGTTTATGACTAAGCCGATTTAGATGAGTCGTGACATCTTCCATGAAATAAAGTTTTGTATCCACTGATCGTCTGTTAATTCTGGATAGTGATCATCCTTCTCAGGGAGAAATGCTTTGATTTCTGGTAATATTGATGCGAAACGTTTTAAAACGATCTCTCTTGATAACCAACGTACCTTGTTATAAAGCAGAAGATCAGAGTATTTACTCTCCAATTCAACTCAAAAAAATTATGTACCATATTCACCGTCTGAGTACAGCTTGACTCTCTTAGCAATCTCTTGACTAACAACAAAACTTGCCATATTAATATTACTGGAAGGTTGCATCCAGTTATTTAATACAGAAGAAGATATATTGAAGTCTCTTGACTCTTCTGAAGTTTGTAATTTTGTATTATTTTATTATTTATGTCTGAGCCGCACTTAAGGGGCCAAAGAGCCGCATGTGGCTCTGGAGCCGTACTTTTCCGACCACTGGCCTAAATATATGTATATACATATTTGGGTGAAATTGATGGTTTTCCCACTACCGCCCGTTATGTGTATGCAGCCGTTTTTCCAATCGCCTTCCATAACGCTTTTAACCATGCACTAAAGTGCTTAAAGAAAAAACAAATAGCAATGAAAAATGTGAAAAGGTTACTTGCTCAGCCACTTTGTTTCGTGATATAAAGTATGATGAGAATCCGCCATGGCGTTAGAGTTTAATCTAATTCGCGTTGAATCTAATGAGGAATACCGTTCCCCATATGATGTTGCAAATTTATCGAATGCCTCAGAATTGACCTTGGTCAAGATCAAATCAGCGTGGCCTATTAGGCCCGTATGAGGACGGACCGCATAAAAAAGCTTTGCTCGTTCGGGATTCATCTCGGGTCAGTACCGCACTAATTACATATTACATATGTGAAATAACTAAGAATGTAAGTAGGTATTTTTTGTTAGATTTTGAAGACACGTCAATTTTCGCTTTTAGACGCCACTATTAGTTATATGATAAATACCATTTTAAGTTTTCATTTTTTTTTTTTGATATTTTGATACAGATAAATTCAATTTAGGGTTTTGAATCATTGCTGTTTTACCTAGAATTCTATACCTATCCAAACATGGTTGCGTCTTGTTTTTTTTACATAAATTATGCTGTTCCGATAGTCTAACTTTGGTCAGGGCTTCCCAAAACGTGGATTGCGCAAGTATGACAGTACGTAGTAGTTGTTTAATGCAAATTCGTGGCCTCGTGGCGGTTGCTTGAATACTAAGTTGGGCAACACTTTGCTACTGTGCGCAAACAACGCTTAATCTAATCATCCCTCACACTTGTCGAAGGGTCTCACTATAAGGGAGCACTACCAGTGATGGACGCAGGCCCAGCTGTGGGATGCTTTTAATAATAATAAAAAATTCTCAACGTGGTATTCTGCCACCAAAATAAAAAAAATCTTTTTATAAACTTTTAATATTTTAATCTAAACCATGCCTGATTAAAATGTAAAACATGTGGTCCCTCAATTTAAATTTTTGTACGGAAACTGATTGACACTAAGTTGCTCCATCTCTAATTTGACGGATGGAATAATTATAGATTTTGGATAGCACTAATCTATCCATGCATTGAAACAAAAATCTATGTACATATATATATACCGCGTGAACAATCACTTTATGAAACATTTCGTATTGGGACTCGAATTCACTCGATCCTGTGGGCACGTTAACCGAATCAAACGACAGTGACTAGTTGAGGACCGGTTTCGCTCAACACGAGTGATACAAAGTGTACACTTAAATGTGTCCATGTCAAAATAACTGAGTCTTTTAACTGGCTATCAATTTGACGTCTTGTATGTAAAACTTTCAAAGTTCTTTTAAGCGTTGCTGTAGAATCGATTTGAATATTGTTAAAAATGATCATTAATGTAAGAATATCGAAAATGTCACTTATGAGATAAGAATATATCATAAAGTAAACTTAGATAAAAGTGTAGAGTATTTTTTTAAATTGTATAAAATGAAACGATTTTGACTGAAGATGCTTGATAGAATTTCAATATTAAATTTGAATCGTTTGAATTTTGTATTTTTCCATGAATTTCGTGGCTAACGATCAGGGTTTCACCTTCCGGCATCTTCAGGCATTTCAAAGTGCATGAATGAACATAAACTGACAGTTCAGAATCAGAAGATGTCAAAAGGTGAATGCAGGGTCATTAGACACGAAACTCATGGAAAAGTACAAAATTCAAGCGATTCAAATATTTTTTATGGCATATCTACAACTCGAGCAAGATGGTTGAATTCCTACAATTATTGATTTTTTCCTTTTTTACATTATGAAAATTGTTCAAAGCTTGTGGTGCGCGCACGCCACTTAGTCAAGGTGAAGGGTTTGGGTCCCTCCATCTTCTTATTCTATCCTTGTTGCCCTCCCGCGATCTTGGCCGCCTATTGATTTGCCTCGGACAGGTTTTGTGTTCCTTAACCCTACAAACGACGAGCATTTTGATAACAATGTCACCATTATTATTCAGTCAACACAATAAACATATTATAAAAATACATTTTCAGCGTTCGGTTTGGATGATATTAGTAGTATGTATAGTTATATTGTCTCTTGAATTGTGTTAACTCTTAATCGTTGTTGAAAAAACATTAGGTATACAGTTTTAAGCTCTTCTTAGTATCATTCCACCTTTAAATACCAAAATTATCACTTACACACAGTGACTTTATAATTTTAGTCTTCATAGACGGTCAGATGAAAATAAATTTAAAAATCTCGTCTTGTCTGTGTTTAACACTCGTTCAAAGTGTATTTGATCTATTGGTGGTATTGGAATATAATATTTACAAAAATTTACTATAAAGAATAATGTTTATTTCGTTTTTAACAGGGTTTTGAAGTCTTAGTCGTAGAGTCGTGGTTTTTTGGCCGGAGTCGTACTCGGAGTCGAAAATTTATAACTTTTTATTTATGTATATAACATGTTAAATTTGGCTATTGGCCGGATTGGTCGGTTGATATTTAATTGAATACACATACATAGGAAAGGTAAAACAAAACCTGACGAAATTAAACTTTTTTTAGTCGAAGTCGGAATCGTGTTTTTGGTCAATGCTGGAGTCGGAGTCGAGTTTTTTTTAACGACTCCACATCCCTGGTTTTTAACCCCGTATGTGAAGGAGTAATTCCGTTGCACATATTGGAGTAATACGTGTTTTTTGAATCCTGAATATGGTAGTATGGTAGTATCATTGCCATCTTTTATGCTACGACAAATAGTAAATTGATGCAACTATGACAGAGAAGAGGGTCATCAAAATAGCCTTTAGCTAAAATAGTAGATAAATGGCATACGTTGATAAAACTCAACTGTGTGATTTAAACGTGTTTGTTTTGGTCAGAAATCAGATATTGGTTATTGAAACTTGTAACTGTCTTTCTGATGGATTCAGCTGAACAATTTTGATACGAAAAGTAAAGATGTCGGTATTACACAATAATAAATTAAGATATTAATTGGCTTATAATTTCTCAGTCATGATAACCTCGGAATCCATTAAAAATAAAATTAAATATATTGGATTTAGAATTTAGATTAACAGCATAATTCTTTTATAGAGATGTGAGATGTTTTAATTCTATATGTCTAATCACATTATAGCACAAAAATTCTTGGATAATGTATGTCGAAAAACTCCATCGAGTGAGTAGAAAAGAATAAAAAAATATTTGGGATTTCAATTCAAGGTGCATGAAGTAATTTTAATATAAAATTTTAAAATGAATAGCTTGGATTTATTAGAAATAAATTTGAAAATAATTAGAAAATAATTCTTTATTATTAACTAGCAGTTTAAATAAGCCGTCGTTTCCTGTTATCGAATTTATTTCCGATGAAATTTGAACGTACAAGTAATTTATTTTGTAATTAATAGTAAATGTTATGTAGGTAGTTATTGTTTGTTTGAAGTCCCTCCGCGCACCAAGTAAAAGCGAAAAACCCCACGTTTAATTTCTTCTTTTATATATAAATCAATATTTGTTTGTCTGTTTGTTCGTACTCTATACGATGCCATACGGTTCATCCGGTTGCAATGGAACTTTGGTGATTTGTTGTGTAGACGCCCGGAAAGGAATTTGGGTGCCCAAATCGTTCATGTTGTGTTGACGCCCACAAATGTTTTTAATTACCTATACACATATATGAAAATAAATGTTTTTTGGTCCCTTATGGCTTATGCGATCCTTTCCGTCAATCCGATTGCGATAAAGCTTTAGTGATTTGTTGTGTGGACGCCAATGAAGATTTCTTAATTATCTATATGTCTATACATATAAAAATGAATGATTGTTTTTATATCCCGTATGCGGTAGTATAACGCTCATCTGATTGCGATAAAACTTCAATGATTTGTTGTGTAGATACCTACGAAGGTTTATGAATCAGTACAGCCATTAACTACAGTCATACACAATTAAAACACAAATATTTTTTTTCTTCGAGTCGCATTGCAACGCTTGACGGGTACCGGCTAGTATCTTATGAATGGATGTAAAGTATCTATAGCAGTGGTCTCCAAACTCAATGAGGATGCGAGCTACTTTGAGAAATTAAAATTGTCTAGTGAGCTACTTTTTTATATTGTTTTATCGTCGTCTTTTATTGTACTATACATATTATTATTTATTACTTAAATAAAATCGGACTTCGAATGAAACATAAGATGCGTACTTTAATTACGTATTTATAAACAAAACTAGCGAGTACCTGGCAAAGAAAGAAAGTGTTTATGTTTTAATTCTGTTTATTGAAGTGCTTTTGAATATAACATATTTTTTCCGTCTGGTGCGTACACGAAAAAATCAGAAGGTTTTCCAACGCGTGAGTAGGCCACTTGCAGCTGTCCATGTAAATAGCATGGATTTTCCAAATATATCATCGCGAGCTACCGAAAATGCCACCACGAGCTACCGGTAGCTCGCGAGCGACCACTTGGCGATCACTGATCTATAGAATGGAATAGAGTTAGTCGAGGGATGCTTCTCAAAGAGGCAAAACAGTTTCTCAATATTAATTAAATATTATGTTTATTAAATATTTCTGCAGTATGGGTGATAGCTGATAGCCTTTCTGTGAGTAGATTTGTCCTATACCTGTCAAACTTTGAGACATCTCAGAAGAGGAGCTTGTTGTATGAAGGGTTTAATCTCGGCATTTCACTAAACTAAAACATCTGTCGCTAAGCTGACGGCTTTTGAGCAAACTTTACTCTTCAGTCTATACATTGTCATCTATACATCGTCACTATAACTATTAAGTATCTATTCGATACTAACTCTTAAGCTACTAAATATTCAATGCCCTATTATATAAATCACAATGAACATAAGTTAGATTTGCTTAAAACCGAACTTTTTAATCTTCGGGATAGTCCTGTCTAAGGTTTCCAATCCTGGATCCTTAAATCCCGAAGATTTTCAATACCTGATAAATCCCGGGATTAGAAGACGTAAACCCGAATTTTTTGGGATTGGTTAATCTACCAAGCCTAAAAGATTTACAATTTTTAAAAAATCATAATTGTACGTGAAAATTAATTGCTTGCGTAATGCATTGATGACAGCATCGAATATAAAATAGTGTAATGAAATGAATTTAGATGAAGAAATATATCTAGTTACAAAACTCGAGCTCATTAATTCAGTCAGTCAATAGAGATAATACATTAGAAATAATGTTGATTAGTAACTTTACATATCTTAAAAATGATCAATACTGCTGGAATTCACTTAATTACAACCTTTTTACTAAATAAAATTATATTTAAATATCATTTAAGTAAAATTTCGTCTAATTGATTTTGAAATCTGTGAAAAAAGGTGCCAGAACGCCGTTCCACCGCCTTAAATGGAAAAAAGCCCTGCTAATACCTTCTTATATGTTAGGTAAAAAGCAATGATTTTAAACAACACTAAAGTTTAAAACAACCTACATACCTACAAATAAATGAAGATTTTGGCACTCGAGAACAGGCGAAATAGATTTTTACAATGTCTGGTTTTGTTTCGATTCATGTATACGACTTAAAATTATTTATTTTCCCCCGGTGGACATCGGCCCATTAGCTCAGTTGGTTAGAGCGTCGTGCTAATAACGCGAAGGTCGCGGGTTCGATCCCCTCATGGGCCAATTTTTTTTATTTTGATACAGCATTTAATGTATTCGATTGATAAGTGGTTTTTTATTCATTTGACTGACTGTCTTTACTGATTCTGAACACTCTAGAAATATCTGATAAAAGTAAAAAACAGTTATTTATACAGTTGGCTTTATAATTATTTAGTGTGTCGGTGAGTCGGTGAAAAAAAGTCTCCAGCATTTATCAAAACCACGACTCCAACATTGACCAAAAACACGACTCCGATTAAAAAAAGTTCAATATCGACATTTTCCCCCCTAATTTCCCTATTTATGTGTATTCAATTAAATATCAACCCTATCAATGCAGCCAAATTTGACATATAAAATGCAAAAATTCAAACTTTTCAAAATTTCCGACTCCGGCCAAAACGCCGCGACGACTCTGACTCCACAGCCCTGGTTATGAGTATTACGACTCTAGTCGCAAATGTTTTTTATTGCTGATAAACAGGGTGTTCAGTATTCGAAGTCGTGGATGGCAGTATATTATTTTGGCGATGACTAAGAAAGGCCTCCAACAATATTTTATGTGGTAAATTTTTATTTATGAGTTTTGTTTTTGAAAAGCGATAACACCAAAGCGTTCCGCGGACAAAACTCCTACGCACTAGGGCTATACAGGCTGTTCCATATTTTATCAATTATCCTTGTTTAATTTTCAACACAATTGAGTCCATAGAAACCAAATAATATTATATAATTTTAAAAGGGGTAGAAATTCTATTATTTCAGCTATTTACATGATTGTATAAAAAATGGCTATCAAAAATAAATTCAATAAATAATCCTTTCGCTGGATTTGGCGGTAACTTTGGTAAGTTCATTGAAATATAAAATAACTTGGATCAACGGTTTCCAAGCTGGGAGTAAATAAATCAAGTTTTTATAACTGAGTTTTTTTCAGAAGGCGTAGAAAGTTGGGAAACTACCGACTGAAATAATTTCATGCATTGTGTAACTATTCGTGACACGAATTGCGCTTCTTTCAGGGGCATCTTCAGACTTGTCATCGTAAGGGTTGCTTCAGCAAAAACTTTTATTTCCTTAAGCATAATATGCGATAATAGTCTGAGGATGGCTCTGAAAGAGACGAAACACGTTACACAGTTCGTGGAATAGTCTTAATTATTTTATATCAATAATCAGTATTTGTGGCACAATCATCAAAGTTCTTTGACGCTACTATTCAAGTTTCACATACATCTCGGAAACAGTGCTCGTCGTGCTTACAATGGACTCTTCATATGGCTTCTGGTAAGATTAACATTCTTTATACTCCACATAGCCTGTCATTTTCTGTCATCAAGATATGTACCATTTTGCGATAAAATTCCAATCGTATGAAGATAGATTGTTTCGAATCTATAAGGGGAAAGTCCCAATCTGATTGACTGCAGCTCATTAGTATGATTATTTGTTTGCTTTGTTTCTATTCTATCACCCCCTTCTTGCTTCCCTTAAACGGAAAAAAACCCGAAATCCATTTTGTAATTTCATAATTTAAAATGTTAGAATCAATCTTGCTTCATTACTTAAGCAAAATTTGCGATAGTAAGTCTGAAGATGCCTCTGAAAAAGGCGAAACACGCGTCACAGTTAGTAGCACAATACGTGAAATAATCAAAGTTATTTTATATGAAAATGGTTATTCTGCTTTTTGGATTTGGAACAGCCTGGTCAGTTTTAAAAGTAGTAACTTGACAATATTATTATGTATTGATCGGTTAGCTGCCTTGCCACAATTGAAAAGCTTACATTAAGTACAATTGGAAAGATAAAATGAAAAAATATTTTTTTTCTGAATTTCAAATGAAAATTATTCCGCGATTCTAGAAACGGAAAAGATTTATACAGGCCGGGATCCCCTATAAGAAAAAGAGGAGCAATAGGGACACAGAGAGGCTTGTTGTAAATAATTTGAGTGACATCACGAGAAAGAGGTGCCTAGAGGACGGTTGTGAAGTCGGCAATATACCTTAATGGGTCCAAACAAATAAACAATATGTTTGTTCAAGTACGCAAAGCTAAAATTATTCATCCAATTGGACGCCATTTCCCTAATGGTCACCCTACGGGATGCCATTTACTACGACGCCCACAGAAAAAGTTGCTTCAATTACCACATTATAGATGCCCGTGTATTAATTTAATGGAAAGGTCAAATATGTCGACCTCTGTGGTCTAGTGGTGAAAGCTTTGTCCTAAAGATCAGAGATTTTTTCATCAGGTCCAAAATACTGTTCAGAACATTAGCTGCAATGTCGCATATTTTTTTCTTGATATAAATAAAATACAAGATGGCTCGGACCAAATTTTGATCCCGGGATTTGAGGATTGCAATCAGTTGATTTTGGAATCCTGGGAATGACCTCGGGAATTGAGATATTTTTCATATATCATCGATATTTTTCATATTTGACATTAGTAAATAAATTCAATATCACAATCTTTATTATGAATATTATATTTCGGTTGTTTATCCATTATTGAAGAGCGAAAATATTTCATTGAAATAATGTTTGAGGGCATCGGTCTCGTTTGAATGCGATCTGATAACAAATCGAAATCAAAAATATTTCTGGTTTTATAATATACATACATACATAGCATCTACATACATACATGTGAGGAACAATTTTTTGTTTGTAATATTTTAAAATTTCACATAGCTATTTTTGTAAAATGAGGGTGCATTCAAGAAAATAAATAAAGTTTTTATTGATGACAAATCCATTACCATTTGGGATCTTGGGATCAATTTTAGAATAATTGTATGTATTTGGCACTCAATTAAAACATTATTTATCACCATGATAAATTACGAGTTTTGTCACTTGTTATTTTTCATCCCCTGAATTCATTCCAATACAGTGATTTTTTTATATTTGATGCAGTCATCAATGCGTAACGCAGGAAATAATTTATGTTCAAAGATTATCCGGTTTGCAAAGATGACACGTTCAAGTACACGAAATATTACAATGTTCTTAAAAATAATTCGTGTTTGCTTGATAAATAAATCAATCCCGAAAATTCGGGATTATGTTTTCTAATCCCGGGGCTCATCAGGTGTAATCAAGCTGATAGCGAATAAATATGGTTCGCAAAAATTATCTTAAATAAAAAAATAAACATGCTTTATGTATAATACATAAGCGAAAAAATATTTTGCTATGACAGAAGAAGTAGTGGTTGCTACGTGCTGTATTTTTTTGGGATTCCACTCTGCAGAATGAAGGATTTTAGGTCTCAAAATGCCATTACACTCTCGCTGTAATAATACTCTGGACGTACGATTTGGAGTGTTTTTTAGAATAAACGTGAGAATAAAAGTACTCTGATAATATTATACGTGTGACGTATTCTTAAAACGTTCGCATATTATTGTTTATGGGTCGTCCATAGATGACGTAACGCGAACGCTTTTAACTCTCCACTGCCCAGTTTTATATTTCCCAGAGAAAACAACACAATCAAATTGATATTTCAAAGGGATGATTTTTTTTATAGGGACTACACCCATAAATATAATAATATATTTTCAAATATTGTCTATCTCTTATACGCGCGGCTTTAACAGATTTCTTGGAACCCGACTCTACGGTCTATGAAATGTTCATAGGAACCACTTAACGATTACTAATGACCTTGACCGCAACGCATTTCAAAGGATAATGGCAAGGAGTTTATAACTCCTGGGGCACTCTTGGGAATCATTGCGAGTTTATTGTTTTGAAGCTTTTACACTGCAATTTCAATAGCACGTAACAAATCATTTAAAGAAAATCAGTTAGAACGTGAATCGAAATAGTTTTACCATTCAAAAAAAATTTTGTCAAAAGAAAGTCGAGTGGGAAAACAAATGAATCGTGGAGAATCCAGCTGAAAATTTAGCCGCGAATCATTTGTTTACGCATTGATTGATTGAATTGTGTTCGACTCAGACCAGAATAACAAATTTCCTTTGCCTTGTATATAATATTTTTATAAATGCATATAAATAATAAAGTGTATCCAAAGACGTTTTCGAAAATCTAGCAATCGAATCTTTATTCTACATCAGTGGTGCACAAGCTTTTTGAGAGAAGGGCCAATTTATCCATTTAAAATTTTTCGCGGGCCGCAAAAGGTAAAAGTGAAGAAAAATATTGATATATTATACTAGATGAGATATAAATTTTATATTTTATTTTTAATTTAATAATTACATAATTTTATCAGCAACTTCGATCCTTCTCCATTCCACATTACGTGCAGATTTTCACGATGGAACTTAGAGAGATTTCTGAGACTGTATACTGGCAGCAAGCATTTTGATGTCGGGTTCAATGTTTGTGGTTGCTATCCTCAGTACGGCACTGAGATTATCATTGTTCAAGCGGTTTCTGTGTTAAGACTTATTTAGTTTTAATATGGAAAATGCTTGCTCGCAAATGTAGGTTCTTCCAAAAAGACTTGAGAAGCACAAAGCGCAGCCTTTTTACGTAGGGTAGGAAACTGCTCTTCGGGAAGATATTTGTAAAAACTCTGTAGATCGCCTTCCTGATATTTCGATCTCAATTGATCGTTGTTCTGCAAATCGATCAACTCTAGTTGCAATGATGAATCGGCCTCATTAATGGAAACTGAGAAGGGGTTGATTTTTTTTTATAAACCGTTGCTACTGCATAATTTGTCAATCAATCAATCAATGCCATGTAAAGAAAACATTTCTTTGCATTGCGCAACGTGACACAATTTATTTTCATTCAGCTGTAAATGAAACAATTTAGGTTTTTCTTGGAAGGCTGATATATTTTATGATTGATGAATTATTTGTTATTTTGGGCCGCAAAAATATCCATTTCGGGCCGCATTTGTGCACCACTGTTCTACATAATTCACTTTTCAAAAATAGCTTAAGTACGTGCCATAATCGTATTATTCTACGTTTCATATTTATTGTAAAACAACTCTCCCGTGTATTAAAAACATACATCTAATAAATAAATGAACTCACGGTTCAAAATAGTATTTATTTGACACACAGAGTTAACATTGCGTACCAACACCGTAACGCTTGTACAACGTTGTTTATTTTGTTTGACTCCAAGTGCATACAAGGCGACACCTGTTGTAGCGTTCCGGTAGTACAAATAAGTTCATACCCGTAATTTGATTTCGTCGTAGAGGCAAGAAAGCTTTCATGTAGCTTTGTTTGAATGGTATTCACTTGTTTGTGTCGTAGACTCGTAGCTGACGACTACATACCCACGGTTGAGATTTAAGTCTGAGCCATGACTTAAACGTTCATTTTAGATCGCATACATACATATTTAATATATTCAGTATAATTTGAATTACTGCATGATTCTCTATTCAAAATCTATTTAGTCTATGACCTACGTGATGAGATACATATATAATATATATTTATTTATTGTAAAAAATTAAACAGAATACATGGCATTACAGCTGACGCCAATGCGCCATGCATTTGACAATTAATAAAAATAACACAAAAAGTATTACACAAAATTGAAAAAAATAAAATAAATATAGAATTCACAAATGTATGGATCAGAACAGAAACATATTAATTACATAAAAAGAAAAAATATAAAAACAAAGAACCAAGCTCACTACCGAAGATGTCCACATCAACAGGCAGTGCATTCATCAGCCGAACAGCCCTTGTGACTGGCGACTCAAATGACCTACGTGACAAACAAGTTCTGACAAAGAACATTGATTGGCCTAGGCTACGACCACGTAGGTAGAAACTGGGAGCATGCAAGCTTAAAGTTTCAAGGATGACAGGGTTATCAACTCGGCCCCGAAGAAGAAGAGTAAAATGTTTCAACATTGAAATCGATCTGCGAGCTTCAAGAGAGTGAAACGAAAGCATTCCCAAAAGAAACTTGGTTGGATAATATTCCATTAAAGAATTATCAAAAGGAAATAGATTGAATTTTTTGAAATAATAATAACGCAGAAATTTTTTATGAACTCGCTCCAGTTGCGAAATATATTTATTTTCATATGGACCCCAAATAATAGATCCATATTCAAGCTTGCTTAAAACTAAGGAAATATACAGAGTACGAAACACAGTAGGATTTTTAAATGGCTTACTTTGCCGAACTATGAATCCAAGAAGTTTACTAGCATGCAGGGTAATTGAAGAAATATGGGAGTGAAACGAGAAAGAAGAGTCAAATGTTATACCAAGATCAACAACTTCAGACAAACGCTGCAAATTTATATTCGATATCTCATATTTAATATATATATATTAATGTAGTATAATCTTGATTAGTTTACGCGAAATACAATACAAATACAATGATCAATAGAGTAAAGATCTGGATTATAATTATAATTATGATATATCGATTTAATTGGAATAAACTTTATAGAGCTCCATTCAAACAAGATTTCAAAAGAATATTTTTTTCCGTATCCGCTCCACGGTGCCTCCAGCATTCTCTTTCACCCGCCAACTTCCTCGCTTCTTCCCAGGTCATCCCGGCGTCCCGTAGCACTCCTGAGTACAGCATATGAATGGTCATCAAAGGCCTTAGAGTACGTTGGAATCCATCAGGTTTATAGAAAAGACGGGAAGGATTCAGGCTCCTCTGAGGCATACGCAGCACATGTCCAAGCCAGGTCCATCGTCGCCTTTTTATTATTTTAAATTATATATTTTTTTTTTCCTAAATTTATGGACGTAATAAGTAATAAGGGGGTCGTTTGTCCGCTCTCTTACCCAGTGTTCCTGACAAAGTCAAACCACCGTACTCTTAATATTCGCCGCAGGCATCTGTTTTCGAAGCACAGTATAAGGTTACCCTGTGCTTTTGTAATGTCACATGACTCGCAACCGTAAATCAGCACAGTCAGTATGCATGCGTGGCATTTAGTTCTGACCGTTACAACCGTGAACCCCAGTAGTTCAACAAAATCTTTGTTTTATTATTGATGGCTTTCGAAAGATCTATGCATAAAGAATTGTTATACACTGATATATACTGACTTATTCGATTCGTTAGTTTGAATGAAAATTATTTGATTATATTATATGTTTAATTATGTAAAAAATATTGGATGCTTACGATTGAACTACCCAATTTTATCAGTAGAATTGAATTGTGATGTTCTTTGTTTAGATATGTATATGTATGTTGCTACATGCCTTGGACATCACTCATCCTAACTTCTGACAAAGAAGATTATAATGTCCCAGAACGTCGCAATGATCATCAACTAAATGGTTTCGATTGAACTAAGCTTAAATAATGAAGACAGGAGTGAGAATATAATATTATTATATCAACAAGTTTTGACTTAGTGAAGCTATATTTTTATTAAAAAAAATGAATACAGTTAAAGTAGTCATATATTATATAACATTATTACTAAAGATATTGTTTGAACCATGTTCAAAAACCAAACTTAAACCATGATTTCTGGTCGCTTATTCAAACAAAGGTTAATCAATCACAAATGGTTTCTGAAAATCTTATAATCTTTCCACACACACACAAAAAAAAAATGGCGTTACTCAATAATTACCAATTCGAAGAAAAAATATCTATGGCTAGATATATTGATCGAGTAGGCATTTACTTGGTAGAACTCCATTATAATACGGTAAGAAAAATAACAATGTATTTTAGTTCTACATAAACTATTTTATATATTTGTTGATAGCTATTTCGGCTTACGCCTTCGTCAGAACTACGTTATAATAGTTCTGTAACGTAATAGTTCTGACGAAGGCGTAAGCCGAAATAGCTATTAACAAATATATAAAATAATTTATGTAGAACTAAAATACATTGTTATTTTTCTTACCGTATTTATGGTTAGACGTTATGATTTAAAATACATTACAAAACAAACTAATTTTGCATTAATTATTCAAAACTCATCTGGCAACACCCTGGAGTTGATTTGCTCGAGACATAAATGCAAAAAAATGAATTATTTAAATCAAATCATTAGCACTAATTTGTGAGCATTAAAGCGATATTTATGGAACTTATTTGCATTTAATTGATTCACAAATTAGTATTTAGCATCGATTAGCATAATTCTACTGAATTCCTTATATTTAAATACCTATGGCTTGATGTCTATCTTAAAATAGTGCAAACACACCTTTTATACCAAATTATTCAGATTATATTAATTACATTGAATAGATTCAGCGTTAGATTTGTGCTAGCTTATTTTTAAGATTGAATGCTTTACCATTCCACGTATTGTCTTACAAGTATTTAGTGTTTCGTTTCTTTGGAAACCATCGTATGATATGTGTCATTAACCATAGTACAATACATGGAATAACAAAGAAATCAATTTTAGTCTTATAGTATTGACATTTTTTGTGGCAAAAATTATCTAGAAAAACGAAGATCATTCACATACAGTTTTATAAACAGCTGTCAAAAGATTTTCGGTGATTGTGTGAAGAGGGCTGGATATTAAGTTAAGGCGAAGGTTTAAAATTCTACAAGACTTATTAACTCTCCTGTAATTATTATCAACCATGTCCTCGGGTGTCCGCACATGAGAACCACTATATGTTTTGATAGTGGTAAATGGATTTCGAGTCTAACCATTAATTTCGTTCAGATTTCCCACCTTGTTCAAAGTTCTGGCAGTAATGTATTATTTGAAGAACTTAAAGCGTTCCGAAAGGAAAAAACAATGTTTTATTATCAGAAACAGTTGAGATATATTATAAATAAATTACCTTCCCATTTAAACTTTTTAACCCTCTAGTAATGAAATTTTATTCCGGGTACATCTTCGGGCTGCGCAATTCCTTGAATTAACAACGTTAACGAACAAAAAAGGTTTTAAGAGAAAAAACCCTCCGAGACAGCCTGTTGAACTTTGAGTTCAATTATCAGGGACCTTTAGATGTCGACGTCACTACAAGACAATAATTAACATTCCTGGCAAAGGCTTTGTTTGAGTCACCTCTTCTTCTGGCCTCAGCTTCTGATACTCAAAATCAGTGGAGTGACAAACGTTAAAAAGTGGGTAAAATTAATTATAATTTTTTTCTCATAAAGTCATCGAAACATTTTCCTTAATTTATTACACGCAGTTGATAAAATTATGTACGCAAAGAATTAGAAATATTAAAGAAGGGCTGTGGAGTTATTGAAAAGAATTAAGACTCCGACTACAGCATTTACCAAAAACACGACTCAGACTCCAGCATTGACCAAAAACATGACTCCGACTCCGACTAAAAAAGGCTTCATTTCGCTATGTTTTTTCCTACCCTTTCTATTTATGTGTATTCAATTATATACCAATCATCCAATCCGGCCAATAGCCAAATTTGACAAATTATATGCAAAAAATAAAAAGTTTAAGCTTTTAAAAATTTCCGACTCCCTGTATTAAAGTACAGATAGAAGGTACCTACAAAGGCTGATTTTCCCACCCAGCATCAGCTTCAAGGTCAATTTTCCGAGAACCCTTTACAATTATACGAAAGTACTATCTAAATCAGCGCTGTCCAACACGCGGCCAACGGGCCGCATGCGGCCCAATTAATGATTTTCAGTGGCCCAATTTAATATTTTCTGCCGCTCTATTGGAATTTGCAGCCTTTTATAAATATATTTTACATTTTCATAAATCAAACAAAACAAAGCAGGGGCGTGAATTTATATCAGCATTTTGTGTATGACATGACATCCAATTGTCTTCATGACAGTCGGGCCACGTGGTGTGGTAAAAAAGTGTCATTGTAATTATTAATTAATAAATTATTTTTATAACGTGTCTTTGGTTTTTTTATGCGGCTCACCATTTACCGGTAACATTTTATTTGGCCCACCAAACGATTTCTGTTGGACAACGCTGATCTAAATGATATGCTGCGGGTTATAAAAGCTAATTCATAACGGATATGAAACTATATAAAATATCCTAATACACCTTATGTGGAGAAGTAGAAAAAAATATCTTATTTTTTTGATAGAATGCTATTCCACTAAGTATTAAAGAAGGTAATTAAAAAAATATTGTTTTTAAACGATTAAGATTAAGTTTTAGCTTCCCGGTATAACATGGACCACTATAATAGGTTCTACAACAACAAGCTTTTAATTCATCTTTTGCTAGGTGTATCATATCAAAAATATTCGATATACATATACTATTATCAATGATCACTTATAAATTATACAAAAAAAAATTGTCGGATATCCAATAAAAAAATACCTTCTACGACTCCATTAAAGCCCACCACTGGCCTGGTTGCATTTGTACCGGTATCTTTTAATTAATTAATTATATCTCCATTACGGCAGAAGCCTCCAGCAAAATGGCGATAAACAAAACGCGCCAAAATTCACAGCCGACACTATTATTTTTGGCGTGAATTTCCAAGGGGTTCTAATTACAAAAAATGAAATATTTGAATTGCGCGATAATGAATTTATTTTATTTCCCTCGCAATGATTTTATTATTTCGTCTTTAGAATGGCTTAAATTGGTATTTAAAGAATTGAGTGTTTAATATTTGTAAATATGCCCAACTGTTTGATGCTGAACATTCTCTGTTATTTTAATTATAAAAGGATATTTACATATAAAACCTTAAGATGATTTTTCTCTGCTTGAATTACAGTAATGTTAATTAAAGCTGGACTTACTTTATATTCGTGGGCCGAAATATTAGGTTGGGAAAAGATATTCATAAAAACCCCTTACGAATATTGAAAGAACACGGTGGATTTTCTTTCAGTTCGCTTTTTACTATTCCATTTCCAGTACAGTGAATTCAAGAGAGAAGGGCTTCGTCAATGTTGTCGGAAAATAGAACTATTCACAATACTAATTTATTGTGAATCTCACTTATATCAGTTGTAATTAGAATTAAAATCTTTGTTTGAGCTTTGCAATGTCAAGTATCATATATTTACTAGTATTCAGTATTATTTGTTATCATAAGTACAGTAAAACCTCGATATAACGGACTAATTGAATTGAAGGCGATTTCCGTTAAAGCCGAAAGTCCGTCATATAGAAATAGGTTTAAAATTAATCAAAAAAACTTTTTCTCGCTCCGGCTAGGTGCAGTCTACGATCAGGACGGCATTATGTCTCAAATTCTAGTGCTAGACGTACATATGCCGTGATTACCATGGCCGCTGAAGGCTTCTAATTTTGTTACATTTGACCGGATTTTTTGTCCGTTATATCCAAAGTCCGTTAAATAGAGGTTCATTATATCGAGGTTTGACTGTACTATAAAGTGATTAAATGTGCCAAAAAGTTTTCCAATCACAAGCTAACGATGCGGTTAAAAAAATCAAAGGGGGGTGATCACAAATATTTACAAACCTAAAAAAACAATTTTTTGTATTGCTAAATACGGTTATTGTATGATATAACGGTTTGCTGACAAAAGGTCGAAAACGAAAGAAAACGAAACGAATGGTCGACATATCATTTTCCATCGTCTTATAAAGCATCCGGAATAGAAAATAAAGCGTTAAAAGTGCCTGATCACGAATTTGGCTTCCAGTTTTGGTTAACAAATGAATTCAAATTTATGATGTAATATTCTTAAAATATAATCTATCTTGAACTTGAGAGCGTCTCGCTGAGTGACTAACTAATAAAATTATATTTGTTTTTTTCATACAGAACGAAGAGATTTTGAGACGCTTTTCGTTAAAATGGAAATATGGAAGAGTATTTTTTTTTGGTTATTTTCACTTATTTTTAATAAACTCGGTACTGCTCTATTTGCCGGAAGCCATTATAAATGGCCGAGTTTTAATTAAAGATTGCTTTCGGTCCGACAACTAAAAACTTCTCAAACTTTTTTGCCGAAAGTTTATCATTATAGCGTGGCAGCCGAAAATATTTTGCTTGTAGCAGAATTTTATCGTAAAATTATACCCGAGTTTTCCCAAATATTTAAAAGATTGTTTTCATGACACATTTATTTCTACAATTTTTCATTGCTTGTCCAATAATGTCTGAAATTATCACGTAAAATGATAAGGATACCTATCAATATTTTATTCTTTTCACCTCATTACATTGAAAATCATTTACTCTTCAGTTGCGATAAAGGTCAAGTCAAACCTGGACTTACTCACAATTTTCCTCCATCAGGCATAGTTTTAAGCATTCCTTTTTCTACCTTCAATATCTTCGACGTTAACTTTGTGGAAGATCATTTAAATATATAATAGATTATTCCACGTATTGTGTGACGATTAGTGACAAGTGTTTCGCCTCCTTCAGATGCATCTTCAGACTGACTATCGCAAAGGTCACTTTCCTAGTAAAGCTAGTGATATATTTTGTCAATATCATGACCGGTGTCACTCATCGCGAGCATATTCAACCGGGAACATATAAATAGAAAAAGAGCTATTTATGCATGTCAAATTTGGAAAGAAAAGACAATGAATCATACATAGATAACCATATCAAATTTGAATCGTTTGAATTTAGCAGTTTTACATGAGTTTTATCGCTTACGATCCGGGAAACATGAATTATATAACTGTTATGTGTATATTCATATCCATATTCCTAAATACTAAGTCATTAAATTACTATTCTGTGATACATAAAAAAATTAAATGAAAAACAGGGATTTCAGTATTGAAAAAACAGGCAAATTACCGGAAATCAGGTTTCGGTGATACCGTATTGTCATCACTAGTCGTTATTCATACCAGTCATTCACACTCGTTCACTATAATGGTTCGTATCAGTAGACTATTACAACAAACAACATCAAAAAACAGTACATCTTATGAAATTGTCAATTCATATTTTTGTTTCTTCTCGTGGTACATTTTGGTCAGCTAACTTATGATTTGTTCTATAAAACCGCAGCTTTAACTGACGGGCATAGCTTTTGTGAAATTAAAGTGTTGACGGTTTTTACATGCAAAGTGATTTTGAACCCGTTATATTTTCAAGTCTGTGATTTTTACGTTGTACTCCATCCATCTGATATTAGAAACAAGACGTAGCTAAAGTGACTTTATTTTTACTACCAGTATCCTAGCACCATCCTTTTATCCTAACCATCCCCAAAATAGAGAACCTGAGTGACTCTACAATAAAGAGATTTCGTAAAACAAAATAATTCCGTTGAGTTCGTATGTTTCACATTGAAAGAGAAGACACGGTTGAAAGAAATACATATGTTAATAAATAGTTGTTTCAGGTTTGAAACAGTTCTATCGAGAAGTTTTTATTTTCCTTCTTAAACACAAGAAAACTTTTCCACCTATTTCAAACAATCGAATATTGTTGGTCGTAAACCAGGGTTGGAAAATATGATTTGACCAACGTACTAAACAAAGATAATATTTAATGCATTGTCTCTCATGCCAGCCAGTACACATAAACATAGCATAAATAATTATACATCATAAAAATGTAATATTGATTGGATACAACACCACAATTTTAACACCTTTTACAAATTGTAATAATATTTATCTTTTTCTCGATTCTATAAAATTGTTTTGTTTTGTTCAATGTTTTAACAATATTATATGTATTAATGAAACATATGCGTAAGCGTTAGCTATCATATATCGATAATTTAAATAATATTAGTTACAGTGATTATATATTATAAATAAAACAATATCGTTATCAACATCAAATGAATTTCAAAAACATTAAAAGTTATTTACATAAAATTTAGTTTAAACTACCGTGTCATTTGTCTCTTCTCATTTTGTTAAAATATCTCTATCAATGTGCTTATTGTCACTTTATAGTGGAAAGGCATAATTTCAATTTAACATTTTTTTGTATTACTTCCTCGAATACGTTTTGATTGTTGGAAGTGCTCGCTACGGGTGAAACCGGTGCTGATTTTTAAACAATTATACATACAAGCAAGTAGGTAGTACCTGCAAAACAATGTTGTTATATAAATAATACCTTTTCACCAAGAAGTGACAGTCAACACTTTAAAACAGTTATTTATACCAAAATTAATAGAGGCTAATGACAAGGTTAGTAGTTTTATTCAGTTTGATATAAATATCCTTTTTTGTTTTGTATTTAATCAGCTTTATGATAATGATGCTTTTCAACCGAGAATTAAAAGAATGACACAAAATATTAATATGAAGGCATATTTTCATTGCACTGTAATACAAAACAGCGAATCTACTTATGCGAGCATGTTTCTTTTCCTGCAATGTATAATGCATGAAACACTTTCGCTAGATTAGTCGTTCAAAAATCGATATTTTTTTCAACCAAAAAAGTTATATGCTATTGTATACAGATGATTTTGTGCTTTTAATACGGTATTCTACGGTACAATCTATATAACATTCAAATAATAATTTTTCACCACATATTATTTATTTAAATGTAAATGCTTTGCACCAATAAATGACAGTTATTACCATAAAAGTGACTTTTACTTTCGTTGAATAATAATTATTGTATTGTGAAAAATGGGTGATTGGTTCAATAAGGTTAAGAACTAATTTATTTGAATTTAAATGAGGAATATTTATTTTTCCATGTCATTGTTCTTTCATGCAATATGATTATAGTAAGATTTTTGAAATTCGAATATGGGTTATAAGTTTATTTTAAGCCGTTATAAACAGTTAGTGCTCATATAATATACGACGCGTGAATTTAGAAGTGGATAAAGTAATTTGTTACTTTTGTTTGAAATTAGTTTGTAAATTTACATCGTGAAATAATATTTGACAATGAGTGTATTCCCTTATTTCAGCAGACAAGAGAACCGCTCTGTGAAAAGGTTGAGTCTTGCCAGGCAGCAAGGACGTTCTCTAAGGAAAATATCTAAATATATAGAACACACTACTACTCCTTTTCTTTGCGTAAAATTAAATATACAATTAAGTAACGAATTTTGTATCGCGACCAGGATATTAGAAAATAAACGCGGCCGCCAATGGGTTACTTTAAAAGTGTGACGTCGTAGAACATATTTTAGATGTGGGTGAATAAAAATATTACAATTAAAAACAATTTAGAATTTAATAAAAATAATAACACATTTTTAGTATAATACTTATTCCACATTTAATTTATTGGATCAGGACCGGTTTCGCTCGTGTCGAGCATTATCAACTGAAGATTTAATTGATTGAAGAACTCAGAAACTTTGAAGAAGAATTGATTGATGGAAGAACTCAGTTGATTATACTCGCCATGAGCGAAACCAGTCCTGATCCAATAAATTTAATGTGACATAAGTATTTAAAATGTGTTATTATTTTTATTATATTGCCATTCCACCAAGAATCGAGAGTGAACAGTTTAAAATTTAAAATGTGATAAATTACATTCAACATAAGATGATTTTCTTTAATGCTTGAAGTGATTCAGTTGATAATGCTGGCAATTACCGAAAGAAGTCTTGATCATTATTTCAATTGAGTGATTATAAATATTATCGGATGTTTCAATATTGTCTAATATCAATTAATGAAATTTAATTGAAATTAAGAAACGCAAGTTTTTTAGTACTTTCTATGTATATGATGTAAAGGTCAGGACCAGCATTTAAGACTGATGATATGTAAATAGAAGCAGGGTTAAATATCAATATCAAAATATATTACATTTTCATCGCCAATTGGTGGTCAAATGCTTGGTGATTCCCATGTAAGTGCATCGATGCCAATAGATGTGCGCATAGAAAATGATACAAAATGATTAAACCCAGCAAGTCCATCTGCCGGCCTCCCCGTGGCGACCATCGGGCAATGCAGCTTAGCTGTAGCTAACAGCAGGGGTGAAAGGCGAGCCATCCGGCGCCTCAAAACCGGTCTTCTGGCTAAGGGAAGGAAATCCCCGACAGAAAAACCGGGTTGAGCTAACCTGTAGAGCCCTCGTGACTCAGGCCTCGGAGGCGCAGGGTTAATCACCCTGTCCCCTTAAATAAAATAGATTACGATACCACCACCGCAGTGCCATCATCAAATGCTTGCACGATGGCAGTGGATGCTGCATAAGAATCGGTGATGTAACTACGGAATGGTTTGACATCACTACCGGCGTCAGACAGGGCTGTGTTGTAGCTCCGTTCCTCTTTATAATAATCTTCGACTTCATCCTGAGGAAGTCAATTCCACCTGACCGAGGAGTAGCCGTTGCCCCCAACCTAAAACTATGTGAACTCGAGTATGCCGACGACGCTGTCATCTTTGACAAATCAGTTGCGGGTATTCAGGAAACAATGGATAGACTGCAGAGCAACTCGTATCGCGTTGGCCTCAAAGTCAACGCGCGTAAAACCAATGTGCTCTGCAACAGCGCCTGTCCAGATCCAGACTACTCTCTCATGAGTGCAGGGCAAGAAATCAAGAGAGTCGTTGGTTTTAGGTACTTGGGAGTACACATCACGGGAGATGGCAACCCGCGTAATGAGCTCGCGATCCGATTAGGGATAGCTGGAGCAACATTTAATTCAATGCGGAAAGTCTGGGACTCACGGTTGTACTCGGTCAGAACCAAGTGCCACTTATTCAACGCATGCATACTGACTATGCTGCTTTACGGTTGCGAGTCTGGCACATCACAAAAGCACAGGGTAACCGTATACTGTGCTTCGAAAACTTATGCTTGCGGCGAATATTAGGAGTACGGTGGTTTGACTTTGTCAGGAACACAGAGGTAAGAGAGCGGACAAACCAGCCCCTAATTACGTCCAAAATTAAAAGGCGACGATGGGCCTGGCTTGGACATGTGCTGCGGATGCCCCAGGGGAGCCTGAATCCTGCCTGCCTATTCTATCAACCTGATGGATCCCGACGTCGTGGAAGGCCTCCGATGACCATCCATAGGATGTACTCAGGGGAGCTAAGAGACGCTGGGATGACCTGGGAAGATGCGAGGAGGTTGGCGGGAGACAGAGAATCTTGGAGGCACCGTGTGGCGGCCATATGCTCCAAATAGGGAGCGGATATAGAAAAAAAAATCGCCATTTGACAGCTCACAATAAAATTGAATGAATCTATATCCAAACAAAAATAATTTTTTTTTGCATCTTGTTAGATAAAAGAAATATGACCATGATAAAATGACCATGATTTTGAAAAGAGTCTCTCAAGCTTGAATTTTACTTCTGTGAGACAGTAAAATTATAGCAACATCGCTCACACTTCGTCATTTTCCGTCAATCTTACACTTTGATTTGTAAAAAAAATATAATTTTGAAATTTACTGGGGTCAATTCTTTTTCAAAGAAATCGGTTAGAAAATATTTTTTAAGGCGTTTATAAATGTTACTATTATTCTTAAGCAAGGTGTTAAAAAGATAAAGCCAATGGAATTAAAAGTACATACTAGGTACCTAGCTACTACTTAATAAAATATTTTCAAAATTTTCGCAAAATAGAAAATTTACATTTATAATTAGTTCGTTAATTTTATTCCGTTTTCCAACTGGGGGCGTAGCTCAGATGGTAGAGCGCTCGCTTAGCATGTGAGAGGTACCGGGATCGATACCCGGCGCCTCCAAGGTTTTTTGAAATTGTTTTATATTGCTAAAAAAATATATATCATAAAAAAGATTATTTTGTTTAAATAAATTTGTAAAAAAAATATTTTACCCTTTATATTTTTTCCATGATATCTTATTTTGTTGTATTTGTCGAATGCATGGCGCATAAGCGACATGTATTGAAGATTTTTACAATAATCTTTCGTCATGTCGACACAAATTTCAGCTTTTCTTTATCCAGTGGCATTTGCTTATGGAAACAAAGTTTTTCTCACGTCCTCATGTCCTAGATCACGGGCTCCCAACCTATGGGTCACGACGGGGTAGCCAATATAAACAGGCAACCAAACAAAATTCACTACTATGCATATTCGTTGTTTTTTCATTTACCTTATTAAAAATTCCTTTTTCAATAGCCTTAGGGGTCGCCACCCCAAAAAAGGTTGCGAGCCTCTTCTCTAAACAAGCTTCAAGAAAATGAACTATTTCTGAATTCATTTTAAATTGGTGTAGGTACTGTTTTTTCGCTTCGGCTTCACATTGCTGTGTCTTGTGCTGGGCATATAAATGGAACATCTGATAATTTACACTTTGTTTACGGGTTTTATTACCATACTAACTACGCACAAATTTGTGCATAACTTAAACAATGGGCTAACTCTTACGCTCATACACACTCTTTCTGTCTTCACATCGTTTGCATAAACTTAGTCCTTCAAATGTGTATGACAACAAATATTTCTGTATACCGTAAAAAGGGGTGAATAGAGACAAAAACAAGGATTCAACTTTAGCAAAACTTAACTAATCATCCAATGTATTTTTTTTTTATTTTTATATATAATTCTTTACAATTACTATAATACTATCTCTCGAATGACAAAACCAACTAAGTGATTGGCCAAAATTGAAACAAACGTGTTTAAGTTCGATGCCTGTGCAGTGTGCATCCTTACTTTTTGACCCCTAATAAACTTCTCTTTTATTGCACGAAAATTAAAATAAATCATGTTTTTTTGGTTAAAGGTTAAATCTCGACTCGTATAGAATAGAGGTTCATATATTCCAATCATTACAATCTGTATTTTTGTCTCTACTCACCTGCCAATTCTCGATTTACCCTCTCTTGTCTCTATTCACCCCGATTCAATGTAAATAGAGACATCGAACAAAATTGAGTGTCTTAATAACGATAGTGAATTTTTTTTAAATATTGTCATGGATGTGTAGTTAGACTATAGAAACAAGTTTCAATCCATTCATATTTGAATTATGTGGCGCAGGTATGAAGATACATGGTCGTGAAGGCTAAAAAAGTGTCTCTATTCACCCCGTACTCTTCTAAAATTCACGCAATTACCTGAATTGTATAACTCAAAGATGATACTTAATTTGCGAAACATAATAAAACGCCTTATGACTTATTTTTAGTATTTTCATTACGAAGGTATTGTTATTTTAATAAATAGCTGTTAATCAATTTTATTGCTTTTGCAATAAAATAAACGTGGCAGATATTGTATTTTTTTACATTGTCACGTTTCGCTGACGGTGTTGTCATTGAAAATGTACTATTGACTTTTTTCATAAAACATTATATGGCTTGAACGTGTAATTTTGTGTTTTCACCACATTACAATGATTGAATTTATTAATTGACCAAGTAAATACCAATTTAACCAACAGTGGTAATTAATTATAAGGAATATTTGAATTTATTGATTGAGTAGGCATTTACTTGGTAGAACTCCATTATAATACGGTAAGAAAAATAACAATGTATTTTAGTTCTACATAAATTATTTTATATATTTGTTGATAGCTATTTCGGCTTACGCCTTCGTCAGAACTATAAGAACAGAACAGAACATAGTTCTGACGAAGGCGTAAGCCGAAATAGCTATCAACAAATATATAAAATAATTTATGTAGAACTAAAATACATTGTTATTTTTCTTACCGCAATATTTGAATTGTTTAAATTTTGTACTTATCCATGAGTTTTGTCGCTAACGACCCGTGTTTCGACCGATGTACTTGAACTGATGCACAGTTCACAATATGTATCGTTTATGTACAAAAATATAAGTAGATCCTTAAGTTAAATTAGCGAAAATGTGATGTAAACTAGTTTCAACGAATTAAGTGGGTTTGTTATAATTATCGGGTTATTTTAATGAAGTATGGCAAATACTAATGACCAGATAATGACATAGGAATATGTATTATTTATGGGTTGATTGATTTCAAGTCTTTGAATTAAAACTTAATTATAGTATGAGCTTTAATTATTAACAAATGACAATTATTTAAAGGGGTACAATAATGGCGAATTGGGAAGATGAATCTTCTATCAAGCACCCTTAGTTGAAATCCTTAACTATAAAGAATTCAAAAAGTTTATTCTCTATTATTCAAAAGCCATTTTGCTTTTTATGTACCATGCCACTTAATCTTGAATAAATTTCCTCGGCCATTCATGGCACTTGAAACATGAATAAAATTTTATTGATTGAATTGGCATTTACTTGGTAGAACTCCATGTGACTAATTGAAGTGAAAGCTAATCTGGGTTTTTATTGAGTGGGAATAAACATAAATTTGTATTGTATTCAGTTGATTTAGTTAAAATTGCTTTAACCTTCCGTAATGGTGAGTAGCGGTTATGGATTATGAATCCACTCAATAAAAATTCAGATTAGCTTTGTCTTCGATAATTACAAAAAAAAAAATTGTCACATTTGATAAATTATTTTGGCAATATGAAATTAGGATGTTCGAACAGAGAAGAAGATGTAGTGTGTACCCTTTCTAGACCAGTATATAAAGGATAAGTAAATGTAGGTAAGGTTTCTGATTGCAACTGTTGCATGCTGAGAAGAAAGAAGGTCTTATTATCGAATACAATTATACATGTAAAATAGATATCTTGTTGAAGACATGAACTAGAACAAATGTATGTACTACTCATGAGAAGAGTGAACATTCTTTTCAAATGACAAACTGAACTTCTCATGAGTGATTAATAGATCCTTAGATGAATTTAGAAGTGCAAAGTTTAGGATGCTAAATTATCAATGAGTGAAATATTTTAATAAAACTGGCTTACCGCAGGTCGTTCAACTTCTTTATATTAATTTTACATAAAAAATCGATAATTTTTTTCAATATTTAAAATTTAAGCAAGATCGTAGTAGGTCAAGATTAATATACATAAATCGCAGTAATAATATTGCGACAAAAATTATTCAACCGACGATTGTATAAGGTTAGTAGTGGGTTTATTCAAATTAGCAAAAATACCCGTTTTGAATAAAAATGAATTTTTGATAGGGATTATAATACCTCAAACAATATCAATTTAACTGAATTGAAAACGTTATAATGACGTCGTTCTGAACGTGTTTCACTGTTGTGAATAATTTGCATATCGGTAAATACCAGTGAAGTTTTTCAAAAGTGTATGAAACATTTTTTATTTACTGACTAATTTACTTGGATTCACATTTGTCAATTAGGCGGGAAAAGGGTAAAAATTCCCAATTTGTAATCAATAAAAAAAATCAGGTTCGTGTATCAACGTCGTTGGTTTCTGTCGCGGAGCGCACGAGCTCGAATTCCAGTCAATCGAATTATTGATTTCTGCTCGGAGGTGTAGATGTCTGTGTTGACTAAATATCCCTCCCACACTCATCAGATCCTTAAAACAAGACGCAGTGATTAGCTCACCTCTAGTCTTCTTCTAGTCTTATCTTTTTTATCCGTACTCTCCCTGAGAAAATCATGCTATTTTTTAACCGTTCAAAAAAGGATCTATTGTACTTCATTTAGAGAAAAACATGCTATACATTAGGCCATGGTTAAAAAATGTGTTATCAATAATAATGTCTATATACAAAGGTATTTTAAATATTAAAGTTTAAGCGATTATAAAATCAATAATTTAGCCCAGCCTTAGTCCAGTGATGTACAAACCACGGCCCGTGGGCCGGATGTGGCTCTCAATGACATTTCATGCAGCGCAATATGACAAATATCAATCATATTTTTTTCTTCAGAAATTTTTACGGACACGGAAGAACAAATTACAATATTTTCATTTTGATATAAATTTTATTTACACTCAAAGTATCACTAATTTAATTACTTTTCCCCATGCGACCCTATAACTATCTGAGAATTAATTATCTGGCCCTTCTCTCAAAATGGTTGTGCATCACTGCCTTAGCCAAAGATCTTTTAAAAAGATTTAACGGCAATGCCAAAACCTTCCATGGCTGAAAATAGTATTGGAAAATAGTACTCCTCCAAGATTTCATTATTTAAATAATTTAATCTAAGCAATAAATGCTTGTCCCTGCTCTCGTAAGCAATCCTCACCATGAATCACCTGACTACATCTCTTTTTAAAACTATAAGGCTAAAATATGGAACAAAGCGTTTAATGGGCGAGAACAAACAAAACTGTAGGAAGATATTATAAGGAATTAAAATTGTTATATGAAATCAATAAGCTGCGAGTATTAAAAACCTTTAACAGTTATATTATTTATCTCCGATTGTATCTGATTATAATGACTGAAGTTCTTAATAGCTGCTTTATGTCTCAAGAATGGTATTATAATGGTGGATCTTAAAACCGATTTAAAAAAAAAACAAAATTATGATAAGCCCCACCGTTGATATCCAACCGTTGGTTCACGTGTGTGTTGTGGCCATAAATCCATTCGAACAAATCTTCCGAACATGTTGAAAATAAATTTCCATAGATACACTAGTGTTAAAGAAATGGCTGACCAAAGTTTGGGCATTTTTCGTATACTTTTTGGAAACACGTTATTAATACAATATCGTTGAAATAGTATGTGTATTAAAAAGGTTCGACCCCACTGACCTTTGATACAACAGTGTCAATTGACAAACCAGAACGAATTTAACCTATTCATAAATATTATAATATGGGTTCAAATAAATTTTGGATGAATCTATCAACTAAAAATAATACTCATATTGAAAAAAAAGCATCAGGAATAAAGACGTAGTATTTTTGAGAGATCATGTAACTTAAATATTATTTGGAACAAGATATGCGAGAATATAATCATATGAATAATAAGTCAATTGTATGTCCTATGGAGAATATATTATTACCAGCACTCTTTTCACTGGGGCCCTGTTTTCAAATCTGTAATAGATTCTTGGTAATTTTTTTTAAACCTTCAATGAAAATAATAAATTTGCTTTATTCCGAGTGGCTGCTTTAATTCTCTTTAAAAGAACTGTTGTAATATTCAAAATGATTTCACTAATAACGGGATATTTATTTATATATTCATATTGTAGATGATAATAATATAACATAGTAACTTCTATATTCGTATTGGTTTAAAAATAGACATAAGTAAACAATTGTATAACATGAAATATCTTGTATATAAAACCGAAACGGCGTATGTATGTCTGTGGGTCTGTAATTCACTTTTGCATTGTTGGTCATTAAGTTGCCATAAAAACGAATATGAAAGAAAATATGTTTGAATTTTTATCGGCGAAGACATTTAGTCAAAATGTAATAAATTTGTCTTCTACTGAACTTTTCCCGGCTTTTATTAATATAATAATGTTTATTATTTACGTGAAGGTATTATTTGACATTTCTTTGACAGCAAATTAGATTTTTTCCTTGAATTTGGACATTTTAATGGGCGAGAATGGGGCTGTCATCAAATTAAATTAAGTTTGTGATTTTATTTTAACTCTATTTTGGATGTTAGATTTTGTGATATAATTATGTCGAATGATATAACATTAAATAATTATTGGTCGCTTAGTCCGAGCGACGCCGGGTAAGAATACTAGTATTGTATAAAACGATGCCAATTCAGATTATATTTGACTGAAATCGTAAATATAAACAAATTATAGTTTTTACATACTACGGATATATTATAATTATAAACTATTTAAAATTCGTTCGGATGCCATAAAAAAGTGGTTTAACAACTTTTCTACAAATCTCTTAATATTTAAATATAAGCTGATTAATTCAGCATAATAATAAATAAATTATTTTAACAAGGAATGTTTAAGTTAAATAATACTACGAAACTTTCTTTTTTGTTAAATGAAATGAATGAAACTTTATCTCATATTAATAATTCTATTGCATAATATTTGTTTTTAGTTTATTCACTTTTTTGAAGCCACGAATCTCAAATTTATAAATACAAAATAATAATATAATACAACATGGGTTTTCCCGTGTCATTAGTAGCCAATGCTTGAGTTCCACAACATTTAAATAAATACGTCACTACTAGGGTTTCCAATCCCGGGATTAGAAAACATAATCCCGGATTTTTCAGGATTGATTTGTCAACAATAAAAGCGTTATTTATTTCCATTAATTTGTCCTTATTTAAAAAATGTAAAATTTAAAAAAAATTCTATAACCAGACAAATTTACTATTTCAATTAGTTGTCAATTCGTATTCGAACTAGACCGATACTCTCGTACGCTATATTTCAATCGAATATTTTCGCTTTACAGTATAAACAACCAAAATATAATATTCATAAAAATATAGTGTAATCAATTATACCTTACTATTTTTCATGTTACATTACCATGGCTATTATTTAATAAATATGAAAATTATCGATCAAAAATAAAATATTCCAAAGGCCTGACCAGCCCGGGTACTCGGGATCGATTTATTACAATTCCGAAAGCCCGGGATGATAATTTTGGCCCGGGATTGGAAACCCTAATCACTAAGTATTAAACTTTGCGATCTACTTTTCTGCTCATAATTATATATGCGTTACAAACTATTTGATACGTGTCAATTCAAATTATTTCGTGTACATACATGTATTCCTAGTGAAGATGCAGAAAGACGAAACCCGGGATGTTAGTGACAAAACTCAAACGATTACCATGTGTTATTTAAGCACGTTTACATTCTCTCATGAAATAGTTAACAAGAAAAGCACACTTTCTTTTGACTCAGTTGATGCCCCACGATGCAATTATATGCGTTCAAACCTTCAAACTCATCATTTAAATATTAAATTGAGCGAGGAAAAAAATCGAACGAAAAGTTTCACACAGGTTCAAAATTTACTTCTCACTTCACACTAAAATCATTTTTAATGCGTTATCATCAATGGAAATGCGTTATAATTTTTAACAGAAACACAATTCTTTTCGTTTGTAATATTTCCATAATTACATATATGAAAGGATCTATACCAGTTTCGCTAATTGGGAGCCATTTCCATTTTGTATATGTTCACTTTGTCCATTTTGTATATGTTCACTTGATTAAATTCAAGTGAACATATACAAAATGGACGAAGCCTTTTCATAAAATGGTAGAAGAATTATGTACAAATTGTATTTTTTTTAAAAACACTTTACTAATAATTGTTGATTTTAAATAATAAATTTTACTTTACACAAGTCTATAAGGCAATTTATCGTAAAAAATCTTTATAATGACGATCTATGTACCTGTGAAGAATAATATTTATTAAAATTCTATAATCTTTTGTAATACTCGAATAGAATTTTCACGAGCAGATGTTTGCTAACGAGTGTAAAATCTTACGAAAAGCTTCGTACAATATGAGTTATTATAGGCTGCGAATATTAGCCGCTGTCTAGAAATGCCTATACAGCAGTATACTTTTGACTAAAAGCAGGAGTTGGTATTAATGTGGAATCGGCATTACTTTCACGCGGCTCAGCACAATCGCATTTCGAATGTTATCAGCTGTTTTTCTCTCTCACTCACTCCCACGGCACTGTCGTAGTACAAACTTTCTCCGTATACTCACGTCGGCTTTCTCTTTCTTTCGTCCGCTAGCTTCTGCGATCGACGCAAGCGCGGCTATCATTCGTGATGCGCGCGCAGCACTGCTAGCTTATATGTAGCATGCAGCATCTTCGTCCGCCATCAACATAACCCAGTTTAATTTTCACTTTCTCGCTGTTTTACGCCAGCATTGGGATATGATTGATATTTCGGACGAATAAATCAAGCCGCGCACCGTTTCTTTCTTCGTTTCCACTCTACGTTAACAGTCATTTTTCTCGCTACACGATGAGTTACTCCACTTTAGAGAAGGTTGGCCTTGTGTCTTTAGTGGTTTTTGGTTATGTTATTGTGAATAAGTTCTTTTGGTATGTATACAGAAATTTCCTAGGACCGAGGGCGAGAAGGGTCGACTTCAAAGGACTCGGAAAATGGGCATGTAAGTGTAACAATTATATTATTATATCATTATTACCGCCTACATTTTTCTGTTCTCAAAAGTGAATATCGATTATTATGGACTATTCAATAAATGTTATATTACAGGGCATTAAGTGCAGTGTAGTTAATAATTACATATATAGCTGTGTATTAACACAATCAGATATTTGTAACATGACTTCTTATAGTTTTTTAACACTAGTTTATGTGTGTAGAATATTAGTATCAAGTGTATTCATAATATGTACCTACTTGTAAACAAATATAGATGATCGGAATGCATTTTTTGTACGTTGGTTAAACCAAAAAGCTTCACATGGACTGAAAATGACAAACATTATAGATTTGAAAACGTATATACCTACCCAAATCATTATGTTATAAAAATGTCAAATGATCAGAAATTTGTTAGTAAAGGTAATCTTGGTTTCAGCTTAAAAATATAAGGCCGACTGTGGATTCTCCAGTAATTCGTATTTCAAAAAAAAAAACTCCCGTCTATGTGTAAATTTAAATAATTGTACTGAGCAGTGTTTATAAATTGAAACTAAACTGATCATTAATTCAATTAGTGAGAACACACGTGGAGTTTTCACCTGAAGAAGCCCCTGGGTTACAATATGCGTACACACATCCTCTAGTTACTCCGCTATTTCTTTGCATTATAATATTATAATATTTTGCTTTGAAATGGAAAAAAAACTCAATTGCTCTATTGGGACAATGCTATTTTCATGTATGTATAAGACGTAAGCGCTTCTAAACATTTAAGGGTTTTTCAGAATCATTTTTTGGGCAAAAAAAATAGCAATATATTTCATTTTACGGGCACTATTTAAAAGGGTATCGATACAATTAGGCGACCCTTTTAAAATAATATCACTTCCCCAAATAATGGCAATACTATAGGAATATTACGTGATACTCATACAATGCTATTTTTCTCATTTTCGTTGCTGTTATAGAAATCTACTTATTGTCTAATGTCTAATACGTACAAATATCATCGATTTTTTTATCTGTAATATTATCTAGGCACCTATGTTTTTAATCAGTCGAAAGTTCAAAGTAACTATTTATTTCCGTCCTTATGTTATCAAATATATATCAATAGTTGAATTATATTATTTATCTTATCAAAATATAACGTTTTTGTACGGAAATGATAAAAAATGCCGATGTCCATGACGAAAAAATCGAGTTTCAAGTAAATCGATATTGAATATTTTTATCATCAATTGAATCGGGCTTGAAAGATTAGTCATAATATCAAAGGTTTTCATTTTTAATAAATATTTTATTTCACTAAAAATGATACTGCGAAAAATATAGATTTCAAGACCTCGAATGTTAGTATGTTAGTTCCGGCGATGCCCAATTATATTTTTTGCGGAACCCTAACTTATACTTAATAAGTATTTTTTGTATATTTAAGCACCGTCACTGCGTACATTGATACATATATTGATGTTTGAAACATTCAATAAAATGTTCTTCAATACTTTTGTAATAATCATATTAAAATTCCCCACTCCTGATACAAATTGTACTTGAGATTTGCTTAAAGCTATTCATGAAACCCTCACTTTACCTCACTTTAAGGTGAGTCTGTGAGGGGACAGGTGTTGCCTGATTTGGGAAACGCAGCATTAGTTGGTGTTATGTAATATTTGTTTCCTTGATTTTTGTTGATATGGGAAATTAGCATGAAAACTTATTTATTGAAAACACGTGGGCGCTAGATAAAAAGAAGAAGCCATTTATTCCTGAATTGTTCATAGTGAGTTTTGTCTACCCACAAAAGCTCTTTTATACATGTTTTGTATTTAATCTTATAATTGGTTTGAGAATCTTTTATTTTGTGAAAATTCACTATTTTTAAATGTGAAATACATCTACATTTTCGCTTTAATATCATTAATTTTACTATGCATGATATATATTATATACCATGTTAAGTTATGTAAACGTTTTTACGCATGGCACAATTTTAATTTGAATAAAAATGCTTTCTAAAAGTACAACTACAGTTGCAAAGACAGGAAGCAAGTAATCAATGTATATTGAGAACCGCAGAACATTAAATAAATTTGAGAAAATTATTTTTTACATATTTTAATGATGACTGCGTAGATTTGTTACACTTACATATTAAATTTAACTTTTTTGGCTTACCATTGTACCACTTTGCTGAAATAGTTTGGTCTAATAATGGACTTGCTTCGAAGCAGTAATAATTTGGTTTTATATCATTTAGCCTCGCAAATGGGACATGTTGAGATCTATTAGTATAATTGAAAATGTTGTCTTGATAATACATTTTCTTCAATACGTTGCTAAACGCAATTTACCGGATATGACCCCTTGGTCTCTATGCTTCAGGTCAACTGACCTCACCAGTCGTTTTATTATTTTACGGTTAAAGAATTCATACATTGATTAGTGTAGAATCATATATCGCTTTTCATAAATGCATCAACTGTAGTCCCTATCTAAAATAAAACTGATAATTTTGATATTCGTTGGTCGGTGATATTAATTGTGGCACGTGTTTCGCCATTTTGAAAAACGTCTTCAGACTAATTCTATTGTTAAAAAACATTTATAGCTCAATTGATTCCGACTTGTAACTGTCAAAATGAAGGGTGGAGTTTTTCTTGTCACTAGACTCGCGGAAGAACAAATACGACTGCACGCTACACAACACTAAAAACACATTTATATATACATATCCGCTACCAGTGTGGAACATATGATTGATGGATCTTATTAACAAAATATTTTTTACAAGCACTGGTTTTTCTTCAATTGCTCAAACTCTTTTTCGGAGAGAGTGAAGAGAAACTGATAATTTTTTTATTGTAAATCCTATTTTTGTTCGTTTTAATACGGATTGTATGTATTGCTTAGTGGATTAAAATGATATATTAAATGATATGTATTTTAATCTCAGCTACTTAAACTACGGCAATAAAGTATTGACTGCCCTGAAACTAAAAGATTTTGTTGATCTACTCTTTTTACTCGAGTTCTGCCGATTAAATGCCAATTCACTAAATAAATAAATTAAATTGCAAGGCTGCAAAATATGTTTTGTTTCGTAAATCCTAGACTTGTCTATTTGGTGATCGCTTTTGGTGAAAACTGATTTTGCAAATCCATTAAGTTTATAGTTATGAGCTGTTATGCAATACTGTGAATTATTTGTTACGTAATTTTTTTTTTGATATATTGTTCTAAAAAGGAAATTATTTTAAATACTGGATAATCATGTCCATTCGTCCCACGAGGGCCATAATGGACATACATACATATTATAGATACAACAATCTGAGCGCTTATTAAATTAAAAAATAATTAGTTATTATATTATTACCCATATTTGAAAAGAATCAATTTGCTGCTTAACACTGATGAGATAGTGTTTTTTCCATTAATTGGCAAATTGGGATTTATCAAAATTACATTTTTTGTGAGTATGATACACGATACCATTCATTTGAAATCATGTGTATTGATGATAGTCAATGGATAAGTATATTCTGAATCATTTAAATCTATATGTGAATCAGTCTCGTAGCCGAGTGGTTAACGATCATGGAGTATATTAAATTGATAATGTTATTATTTTATATTGTTTTTTCATCGTCCGTGAAAATTTCTGAATTAAGAAGGTGATTTTTATTTGTCATATTGGACCGCAAGAAATATTATTTCGGACCGCAGGTTTTGCATCACTGATTTAAAGTATACATGTATCACGTAATTTGATTTAAAATAATATATAGTTGTTGCATTCGTAATTATATGACATATAATTATACAAATTGGCAATGAAATAAAATATTACACAAAAAAATATCAATGTTCTCATCAATCGATCATAAAATTTACAAATTGCACATTGTATAGCGGTTATTAAAATGATGCGATGACTTAGAAATAACACTGTCAACACTATTGGTTGACAAACAAGGAAAACGCTGACATGTCAAAGTTTTGTAATAATGACAGTTCACTATTTTCACTAAATATACACATTTGATATCGTCCAATAGCTAAGAGTATATTTTTAATTAGTTATTAATGACACATGATTGTAATTAAGTACGTACATCAATTGTTATCAGATTGTAAAATTGTTGATAATACTCATTTCCGGATATTTCTTGAACATTAAATCTATTACGATTTATAATGTAGTACCTTTTTTCTTGAAATCGAACATGTTTGATAAGAGTATTATGCAATACTGTAGATATTGGCATTGGCAACCTTGAATAAAGTCTTGTACTTAATTTAGTATTGAAATATTTATTGTAGAAGTTGGACATTTTGTGTTGATAGAATATAATAGGAATTGAGAGACCGTAATGCAACTACATGTGTATAACACTTCAAAGTTTAACGAGGCACTGATATTTGCTAAATTATTTGCGTTCCTGTACCATTCATCCGATTGCGCTTAGACACTAATGATTTGTTGTGTCGATGCCCAAGAAGGTTTTTGCGTTCCTGTACCGTTCATCATATTGCGATAAAACTTTGTTGATTTATTCTGTGGTCGACCACGAAGGTTTTATTATTATATCCATAAGCATTGTGTATCCACAGCACTTCCTAACATAACTCCTTTTGAAATCGTAATATATTAATTATGCGAATTTCTTATGCTGTTATATCTATTTCCACTTCTGATTTATCAAGCGACATTTAAATCATAGCTTAAGATAAATTTATAAAAAAAAACAATTTTACACAATAATTTAGTAATTTATGCATATGATAATAGACATTCAATTAAAAAAAATCTTTCATTATTTGATGAAAAATATCCAGTTTTACTTACACTACTCTCAAAAATAATTATATTTGCATCTGTTTCAATTATTACTTCATCAATACACGTGAAAACGAGTTTTATGAATAAATTTTCTAATTTTTATTTGCTTATCTGATTAAAAAGTAGTTTGCCATCTTATATGTGGGTGAACTCTATTGATTCCATCAAAGGCATAAGTGTTGGTGCTGCCTGAAATGTCCTTCTCACCCATCCGATCCGATAAGCGGGGCATAGCGAGAGCGACTTGCTAACCGCTGGTACTGTCCTAGCCTTTGCCGTATCCTTATCCTTTAGGGAAACCTACTCTCATTGAACTTAACACTTACGCTTACGGGCTTTTTTAATTACAATAGTAATTACGCACAAATTTGTCCCCACCGTAAACAATGAGGAGACGTTGAGCGACTGAGTAAAAAGCAGTTCAGATAAAGAAGCCATATGCGCCACACTGAGAGCGGACATAAACATGGATGCATACTTCTAATGGAGCTTATCTTAACAGATTTTTTCGACGAGAGCATACTGTTTCACAGTTTTCTAACTTTTTTGATGATGTCAGTGGTAGAAGGGTAGTGCTTGAGTTTATCGCTTTCGCTACGCCCCATTCTTAGGATAAATCGATCTTTTAATCTTTTAACAATTATGTGCAATAAATGGTAAATAAAGCTACTTAATTTTAAGCTGGTATAAGCCAAATCCTTTTTGTCTCGTTAAGTTCGGCAATGGGCCGCGTACTGTTTGTTAGTGGTATATTATTTATTTTGTTAGCACTCTGTTACTGATTGAAGCGATGAAATAGACGGTTTTATTTTGGTGGTAAAGATGTGTACCATTATAACTTGACAGTCAGTGAGGGCGCCACCGTCGCGTGAGTGATGTGCATTACTCAACCAAAATTTAGTAACACATTTTTAAATGTAAGATATAAATGAAGAATAAACTCTATACATTTTAACCAAAATAATACAACTTTAATGGCTTTAAGACAGTAATGCACAAATGCGGCCCGAAATGGTTTTTTTTGCGGCTCAAAATAACAAATAGTTCATCAGCAAATTTTTCATTAAATATGATAAAAACTAATATTCGATATGTGAACAAATTATGCAGTAGCAAAGGTATATATAAAAAAAATGTTATTTTTTATTATTTAATATGATTATATTCACATGGATATAATTTTGTGCCCGAAATTCATTTTTTTAAATGAGTCATATCGTTTGCGATGCAGGTGCAGTCTATTTTTAGATTATTGTTTACAATACACGGATTTTATTGTTAGTTCTTCAGGATTTTTTTCAGTTCATGAACCCTTTGCGGCCCGCGAAAATTTCTAAATGGATAAATTGGCCTTTCTCTCAAAAAGCTTGTGCGCCACTGCTTAAGGTATCTACTCTTTGAGGAGAATTTTAAATCCGACTTCAGTGGCTGTAATTTAGGTATTGATGATAAATCTATAGAATGCAATTTTTCTCAAAAAGATAGTTAACCGTCGTAGTAAGTTCAAGTGCATGCGTTGGTAGTCTTGCAGCCATGAGAAGGTGCCATCGACCAGTTTTCTACTACAACCGCCGTTATTACGGGTGGCCTTGCAAGAGCAGAGTGGTCAAAATAAATGCATTCAAAACATAGAAACGTTCAAAATGAATCGCCTAGCAAAAATGGTTTGTTCCTACATTATTATGTTTCATTGGTACCCATTTACTATGTATGTGATATTTTTACCTCAAGTCAATGCTTGAAAGAAAAATTACCATATTAAACCAATAGATGCTATATGTAGAGTTGCCAACTATATTTGAAACAATATAGGGACATATTTTGGGGTAAAACGATGTAATTTTTTTAGTTGTAGGTGATACTGGTCGAACAGTTTGACATTCAACCGGGAATGCGACACCATTTCCGGGACTGTTGGCACCTTAGAAATTCGGAACACATTAAAATTATTATAATGATTAAGGAAAATATATAAGAGTGCCAACATATTGAAAATGAAACAAAAACACTTCCGTCAAGATTTATTTCTTTGAATACCTTATCATTTCCTTATTTGTAACGGCTTATTACAATAAATAGTTTTCTTGATTTATCTGCGAATCTGTAACACAGCTCACATACTGCGCATGCACTGACAAATAGAGAGAGTGTGAGTGTAAATTTGCTTGATTTACTATCGCACATCACACACATACTTTTCCTCTCCGCATGCGCATCGTTTGCATAAAGCGTTTTGGTCAAAAGCTGACAGGTGGTAATCTCACCTGGTATAGTAATAAGGCTCGTTCTAAATACCTTTGAATGAATGCGTTTTTTCTAAGTACTTTTGTATTCATTGGCACCGTCGACGAATTGTTTCTTTACGATTTTGAAACATTTGTTCAAAGCTCGTTCATTGTGAGTCTAACTAGACTCACTTTCTTTTCGTTGGTAAGAAAGAACAAGTCGTGTACGGCTGCAAAACATTGAACGGCGCACAAAAAAGTAAGCAGAAGAAACCTGCATGTTGTTACTGGTCCACTTTCACATCTGCCGAATTTATTTCGTTCTGCCAGTCGCTGACTGCATCCGGCATGCGAGCAAGAAGTGGCAGATATAATTTTTCATAATCATCGCCAATGAAAGCGGTCTGCTTCGATCGATAGACTTTTTGACAAAGTTCTGGCAAAGTTCCATCCTCATAATATATCATACCTGATGTATGTATGTGGATGGAATGTTTTGCACGTGGAATACGTTTCAGAAAGCACTAGAAAATATGCCGTATGTTCTAGTCAATCAAATTTAAATTCCTATTTCAATAGTCTTTGTATTTGTATTATTTGAAGAAAAATACATTAAGTTCAGATTTGTTTTTTAAGACATGTCTGTTCCCAACGTGGAGCATATGGACTCCTCACGAAGTCTATCTTAACATATGTTTTTATTCCCACACGAACTTTTTGTTACCCAGTTGATCCGCTCAATCTCTCTTTTTCGAAGAGATTAGCGATTGAAAGGATACGAGGACTAGAATAGGATTAGTGGTTAGCTAATCGCTGATACCACGCCGTTTTTGGTCTTGGAATGGTAGGAAGAGATTTTGACGACACAAACACCCATACCTTCGAACAGAATCGATAAGGGACTCGAACCCGTAACATGATAATATGGTCATTTGTAATTTTTAATCACCGCTTTGAAACAAAAATCTGATTACAAGAACTGTTATTTTTAAGGCGCAATTATGTATGTATGATTTATCTTCTAACTTCACACTGTGAATAAAATAAATTAAAATTCTACGCCGGCAACGAGTTTGTGTTGAAGCGATTGATGTGTAAAACAGTTTTTAAAAATGAAATCAGTTTTTTGACACTAGCTAGTATAATACTTATATAGCCCTTCGTTTATTATGCTAATTTTGTTTTGTAAAGTTCAATGTTCGCTGTCACTGATATTAATTTCTCTCGCATTTCTCATTTCATTCGAATGCAATTTGGGTCGGCGCCTCGCTGTAGAAAGGGCCATTTTGTTTTGAGCCGTAAACATTAATAATTGGCTGGCAGTTTTTTTGTCAGCTTTTAACTTGGTGTCGGTTACAATTTCATTTTATCCTAAAACGACAGTGACACTGAACGATAAATGAAATTAAGTTAAGTGACACAATTTTTTGGAATAATCAAAGTTATTTTAAATTTTATATTAAGTTAAGTGAATTTAATATTACGTACGTACAGAATATGTCGATGGAAAATAACTGCAATATAGTGTGTATGGATTTCTAATAGAGATTATCTCAACAGAACATTGTTCTGTGAGAAATAAGTGTCTCAGTCACTTTCTTTTTCGGACTAAAAGACGGTGGTAGACCTTTCCTAATGGTTAGCTAATCGCTATGCAACTTTTGAAGGGTCTTATGAGTCAGAAGACACTCGGGCAACATTGAAATCTATATAAATGAATTTAAAAATCACAGCGAACGACCATGGCCACTAATGAAGCCGAATTGTGGTCAAGCTTATGCTAAAGTTCGGAATTGTTATTGATTAAACATATTTTCCATCGCTTTATCTGTGGAATACTGTTTGACCCGGAAAAATGTATGATATTTAATTAACAAACAACTTAAGATTTTTTAGCCACGTGGAGGGCAGCGTGTCTTTTATTCGATGAAAATTCGTCAGGAAAGAAATATATAAAACGTTGACATTGTGGATATCTTTGTTTTCGAAAATTAATCTTCTTATCAATTGATTAATCATTTGATTAAATGGTTTGTTCTGGAATCAGACCAATTATACGCAACACAAGAGACATGAATAATCGTGAGTCTTTTAAGGTGTTCACTGTCAATACTTGGTGGAAAGGCATTATAATAAAAATAATAATACATTTTTGGTACTTTTCCCACATAAAATTTATTTGATCAGGACCGGTTTCGCTGATGGCGAGCATTGTGACAATGCTTAATATTAGTAAGATATTTAAAATAAGATAAAATAAAATATCTGATCTAATATGTCGTACTTGCTGATAGTAGCTGTATTCTAAAATGATTGTTTTATTTGCAAAAACTTACAAACAGGAAGGATTAAGTTCACTGAGTTCTAAATTTAACGATACGTAACGTTCTTTTATCTCAGAAAAGTTCATAGTCCCATTGTTTCGTAACGCATAAATACTTTGCACTTGTTATCAATGTTTTACCAGATAAGCCACGATTTTACCACTTCTGCCAGAATAAGTCTGCGCGTGACTAAAGATAATATTTGAATTACGTGAAAGATATGGCACGGTTAACACACCGATCGAAAGAGACCGTCTCAGGAGTAATTCAGCAAGGGACATTATCTATCAAGTTAATATACCTAAAGAGAAGATTAAAAAAAAAATCTCTTTTGCAATCCAGAAATAAATCTGTTCGGGTTTTCCGAAACCGGGAATGGACGGATCATCATAAAGCTTTGGACATATGTATATTGGCTGATTACCAATGAGGAAGTTCTAATGCAAAACAATATTTTCAGTTACATACGTGTAAACGCAAAACTTTTACGCTGCGTGAACTACGAAATACGTAAACTTATTATCAAATCAATTGTTTATAGCCATTAAGTCACAAGAATAGCTTGAGGTCTCGAAAATCATGTTATTATCACACAAGATATGCACAAATTGTGCGACTTAAAATCTGTTTGAATGATTTGATTTCACATTCTGGTAAAAATTCCACTTAACGTATATTTATAATTGTTTACATAGTTGTAGTTATTAATAAGCATTTGAAATTAGAATCTGAGATAATACATGTGTCTATATTATGATAGTTATAATATTGATGTTATAAAACATGTTGATTGATTGATTCATTAAAAAGTTTTATGGATTCTTCAAAACTGCTGCCACATTGGCAAAAGTGGTCCCTTTTTGACAATTGATTAATAAACAGCACGAGTGATTGTACTATAAATGGTTTGGATATCTATTGTTTGAAAAAAAAATAGAGGCGGCACATGTGCCTCGATTCGACATGGTGTTTGTTTCGTTCAATGTGAAACATAATGTGTACGGAAAAGGTTAATTTGCCACGTGCAGTCGTATACTAAACCAATAATATTTGTATATACTCATGTGATTTTCTGGCGAATTATGTTTATTTATCACCGTTTGGAAATGTGAACGAAATATGTTCAATGCTATCATCGTATAAATGTTTACTTTTTAAATTAAATTCCGTCTTGAACCAAAATTTCGAATGCTACATTGAAAGTGCTTATTTATGGAATAGTTTATTTACTAATTCACAACCGAGCACATATTAATCCGCGGGTACTCATTTTAAATTTAAATGAGAAAACATTTTTATGATTAAGTATTTATTATAAACGATAATTTCACGTCGATTTAACTGAATAATTGGAAAAATTCTAAAAAACTTAATTTCAAATTTGAATATTTAGATATTATCAAATTTTTTTTTTGTAAAAAAAATCCATATATTTACGAAACCGAACAGAGGAATCAGTAAACTAAAAGAAAAAACAGGCTAAAAATTCATTACTGAATATTACCGAGTCGTTGTCTTGCATTGATGGATTTAAATTTATTGTTAATTTTAGCGAATCGCGTTCTTCAACAGTCCTAACAGTAATAACTCTTTTCTCAACTATAACTTTACAGTTTTCATTTACAATTAATTTAAGATAATCAGGCATGCCAAGCCAAACTATTTGAATGCCATAGAAACCCGATTTAATTAATATCAAAATCGTTATATTTTTTTTGTAATATCGGTTTGAAGTATTTTCTCTGGCTTTGACATTTTCTTAATAATATATTTATTGAAATTTATCTGAATTATGAATATTTAATACAATCTATAGTATTTAGTGAAATATTTCACCGATTTAGTATTGTAATTTTCGACCAACATATTAATTAGTATTCCAGTATAAAAAACGTTTATTTTAATCAGTTGAATTACCATGAAATTTCCAAGCGGTTCATAAATACTCGTATAAAAGATACTAAAGAATATGAGTATTTTTGGTACAAAAGAAACATAATTAATTTATTAATGATATCTTTTTCCATTTGCATGAGCAATACTGTACATTTTATTTTAATTTGGTATTTTTAAACAGAACATTGAATATATTGCTCACATTTACCGGTGTTAGTGTTTTTTTTTACTATCGGAACGTTATCATATTTTGAAGTGATTTTTATCGAAGTTTTTTTTTATTTACTAACGAAAACATTATAAGAAATCGTCATTTAACCTGTTCCACGCCACACTAAAAATGTAACTTTTTCGATCAACTTTAAATTTACATTATTTAAGCTTTGTTCAGAAGCGAAAAAATAACAGAAGTTAATGATGTTTTTTGCTTGGTAATTTATATACATGATAACCATAATATCATTTTTACTTTTATTTTATTAATTGTAATGGCTCAATTAACTTTGGTAAAGTATCTGCTGACTTTAACATTGCACGACATACGCTCATTACAGGCTGTAAATCAGTAGTGGTTAATAGAGATTCTCACGTTTATTGTGAGTAATTAACTTAGAATTTAATCGCATACTTTTAACTGTAGCGTGCTCAATTCTTTTCCATCGGCTGTGATAGTTCGATTTATTTTGCTGCAGTGCAAACGAAAGTACTTTGCATGAAAATAAAATCAAATGAGCATCGGCGGCCTAGTTTTTTCGGCTTGTGCACCATTGGGAATAGAGCGGCGTGAAAGTGCTATACGCAGAGTAAAAAGTGTTTCACGAAATTGTGAGGCCTTGTGAAACTGGTGTACCTTGGCATTGCAAAGGTTGATCGTGCTTTGTATTGAGTGTCGACGATTATTCGTGAATCTCATATTTTATTTTCGCTATTTTATAATAATAATCATTTTATGATAATAGTTTGTCCCGTCCCGTCCTGCTTTGGCTACCGTGTTGGACCACCCGGTTTCGATTCCCGGTACGAGCAGATTTTTTCAGATGACAAATCAATTCTGCTCAGAGGCAATGGGTGTTTGTGTTGTTGAAAATCCCTTCCCAACTTTCCTATCACAAAAAGCGACGCACAGCGATTAGCTAACTACTAGTCCAGTCCGGGTCCTCGTATTCTTTCCATCCCTACTCTCTCCGTAGAAGAGAGGTTGAGCAACTGAGAAACAAGCAGTTCTCGTGGAAAAGAAATATGTTCTAACCCCGAGAGATAAACCCCGTGAGGAGTTCATATGCTCTAAGCTGGGAGCGGACATGGATAAAAAAATATTAAAAGACTGTGTTTTTATAACGATGTCCGCTCCTAGTGTGGAGCTCTCGGACTTCTGATGGGGCCAAGGAAAAGCACATATGAGTCGTCAAGTATCAAAAGTAAAACTATCCACTATCGATTTGTCGAGAAAAATACGCGAAACCTATTGTTGGCTTTTTGCGTTTGATTTATGTTTTTTTAATTAAAAAATGATTGAAGAAACCATTATACTTTTGTTTCCAAAGTCGTGAACCTTTTTGATTTTGACACTAATCATCATTTTCTTTTACGTTTTTATATCACATGGATATGATTTTATACAAATATTTTATTGCTAGCCATAAACTATGACCAGAACAATAATCTGACTGATTGATAAACATGAGACAGTTCTAATTTTCATGTTATACGACTCATATGCCCATTTTGCCTTTCTTCGCTTGATATCTTATCGTTCTTGTCAAACTGAATACTTTCATATTTTTACTGAATAAATATTCAATACCGGGGCCCTTTCATTGAAAGCGAAACAATGCAAGTTTTTGACGCCCCCGGCATTCGGTCCGGCCATTGAGTTCACCGCGCATCCGCTAAGTAGATCTATGTCACTTACGGAGACATTGAACGCCGAGAGCCGCGTGCGCCGTGCACATAGCTAGCTACCCGGCTCGCGAAACGGCAACAATAGCGCTCGCCGAGTACACTCAACCGTTCCATGGGAACTTTCACCGGCCCGCCGCGTCCGCGGGCGCGGCATTGAAAACGAAACTAGCCAAACCGCTTTTGGATACGCCGTTATTCCGACTAAAAGGGCCATGTACCATCGACTATCTGTCTAACTGTTATTTTATCAAACTCTTTAGCTAGATTTTATCAAAATAAAACACAAAATAAAAACATCACTATTTCCATACGTATTCTGAAAATGAATTGCCCAGTTTTTGATGCAATGGTCAACGTCGTTGGCTTCCGTGGCGTACCGCCTGGGCTCGAGTCCCTGTACGAGAAGATTTTGTCAGTTAATTTAGCAACTCTGTTCGAAAGGCAATGGGTGTTCCTGTTCTAGTCATCGTATCCTTGCAATACCTACACTCTTCGAACAGGCGAGGTTGAGTAACTGAGTAACAAACAGTTCTAGCAGAAAAAAATATGTTGAGGTAAATTCCGTGCGGAGTCCATACGCTTACAGTTGGGACTGACCTATTAATAAGTTGATTGATTTCAAGTCTTTGAAAGGTTTCAAGTCTTACGTGAAGACGTGTTTTAAGTTACACAGTATTATTTCGGCTTAAATCGCTTCTCCAGCATAACATTGTGATTAATTCTCTTGCCGTGCTTAGTATAGAGAAGCAGTTAGTATCGTCAATGCCGGTCTTTAAAATCTGTGCTATAGATGTATTTTCAAAATCCAAGAATAGGAGGTTAGATTTTTTGCATAAATAGGTTTTTTTATTGCACTCCCTAATATTCTTGTCACCGACCGCCACTGGTTGGGAGTGGACATGGTGAAAAATTTCGCTCATCACGATCATCGTAAAATAATAATCGTTTAAATTTTGTACTTTTCCATTGAGTTTTGTCGCTGTCGACCTGGGTTACGCCTTTCGGCATCTTCATCTTCAAAATTCAGACGATTGTAATAAGAGTCATTTAAAACAAAAAGAGAATCAGCCAGATGGGTGGAAATGAATAATCTTGAATAACAATCGGTGTTGCATACTGGACTAAATGGATATTTTTATATATCAAACGAAAAATGTACAATGCAAAAAAACAGAAGTCTTTATTGCACTCGCAATAAAAATAATCATACATATGTATGTAAATATGTATGTATAACATCACATTTCATCGGATATATATTCCTCACATCGTTTTGTGTTTCATAATTATATGCAAGAGTGCTAGAAATTTTTCCTAAGCATTTCTGTCTAAGCTTAAAAGTTATTTGGACAGTCACTAAAATTCTATCGCGTTTTTTGGTCTACAACATCTTTAGGTGGGCCAAGAGTTCGGTGAACATAAATCTATTGTAAGTAAAATATTCAAAGTTTAAGTGTCACTCAAATAACAGATACATTCAAAATGTTATTTTTTTTATTTAGAACAGACGCTGTTAGTATACTGGTAAATTCAAAAAAGGTTTATGTATAAAAGTTTAAAAGGATTGTAAAAAGCTGTTTGGAGTCTCCGATCTACAAAATAACAAAAAGCTATTTTTTTAATGGCGCCTACATAGTTGAATGAATCATGAGTCATGGTCATAGCTTCGTAAAATCGTTCCTTACACATTGACTACGGGAGAAATCTAGATATATATATAACGAAACGACGCATATTCCACGTTCCCTGTTTCCAATGTTGTAAGCAGCAGGCTAGCTAATAAAAACCAATTAACTACTAGATACAAATCAGGAGCTGTGTGACTGAATTACGACCAGTTCTAGTTAAAAAAAAGTCTAGGAAGATTTATTAGGATTCTATTCTAGTGGATTCTTCTAAGTGGATATTGTTCACTGTTTCAGTTATCAATCTCTAGTAATCAAATGAAATAAAATATTACATTCATTGATAATTATTGTATCCCTCCATTTTTTATCGCGAATGACGTATGTTTCGACTTTCCGCTTGTTCAGTTTGACTTCATCCGTGTACTTGAATGTTCTAATATGCCGTAATGCGAAACTCAGTTCGTTAGAGTCAAAGAAACGAATAGAAATTTTATTCCAGGTCTAAGTCTAAAGCTTAAAAATCATTGAGAAAAAAATCATTGGTTTCGAATCGTAGAATAATCTCACATCAATAATTATTGTGAACATAGTAAAAACACCCGTGGTAACAATGGTAACTAAAACTAATTCAAAACAAGTTTTATAAGTTCATGTTGTTTGAAATATTATGTGCAGTTGATATAGAGTTCGAAACATGGTTGCTATAACTAAAATACCACTCTATTATGCTTTAAATACAACTGGAAACTGTAATGAACAACTTTGATAATCTCATCCCGGCAATGTTACATCATCCGTTTGTATGCTTCTCATTATGTACAAGCCGCGGCGAGATTATCAAATTTGAATGTACTCGTATGACATGCATGTTCCTGTGGGAATTTTCGCCGGAGATGCCGCTCGGTGGCCCCCCCCACGCACACTTTGAACACCGCTGGTTGTTTTCTGTTCCTCGCCATTTCCAACATGCAACGTGGTTTATTATCGCGAGCTTGGAAAGTTTAAGCAATTACGATGGTGCTCAAACATTCATTGCGTTCTCTGATGTTGCCTCTCAAATGAGTTGTATTAGCAAGTGTTCCGTGAAACTTTGCGGTAGTTCTTTTTAAGAGGAAAAGTAGCGTTAAAGTGTTCTCTTAAGATAGGTATATAAAAGGCGAAGCAAGACCTTTAGTAACTTTTGCATGATGGATATGTTTATCAGTGAGAAAAATAAGTATGTACTTGTTATTGATATTATTTAGTATTTTTTTGAAAGTCTCAGTTTTTTTATAAATTCCTTATTATACTATTTCACCAACCGACTACATTCCATATGATTGGCGACAACCGCCTTTAATTTTATTTACATTAAATTACTTTCATATTTTTTTTTCTCTCGATGCACTATTTGTTATGTACTAAAGTAGACTTTTTCTCGATTAGTTGCCTTTACATATATAAACATATATATATGTATAGTGAAAATGTAGAGCATTGTAAATTTGAAAAATCGAAGAGATTCAGTTTTAAAATATATTTCAAGATATTGCGCTTTAACTGAATGAAAGAACTACAATTATTTCTTGAAGAAATAAAATACATTCTACTCCAAGAAAGGCACTGTTATTTTAAATAAAACAATTTGCTTATTAACATTCTGAAAACGTCAAAGTAGATTATATTATTATTTGTCTAACGGACTATATTCTATTTTAAGTTCTGAAGTCTGAATCTATGTCTATGGAAATATACACAAGCTAAAGCTCGAGTTTTGATTTGAAATGCACGTTTATTTTCAAATAAAAAACCGTCAAATGATTAGAAAAATATCTGGGATACAAAAATATGTTATATTTATTTGTTGATTCTAAGATAAGTTGCAGAATGTGAAGTGGAAAACCGAATGCGCGTAATGGCGTTCCATTTATAAACGTAACTTACTAAAAAATAAATAAGGTGCTGAAATAACGTTTAAAAAATGCAAATTTTATATTCGGTCTGCCAAAGAAGTATTATTTCGCGCAGTAAAATTTCGACTCCATATTGCAGAATGTAGAGCAAGTACTTAGCGGTTAATTTTGAATCTGGTTTTCGAAATTAGTTGCCTTTCTGAGTGGCACGAATTTAATGCTATTATTTTAATTAACTCCCCGACGCATAACTTGCCCGAAATAATCAGGTATTTTTCGTAACCGCTTTAAATTATGTAAAATAATTAATAATTTAAACACTTATTATTACTTGGAGATTTGTAGCGTTTATTTGTTGAGATAATAACAATGTTTTTATGAGTGTTTCTCTGAATTGGTTCAACACGGCTGGATTATAACCAGAAATATGAAACCTTAATTGTTACATATTGTGTTCTAAGAAGGGAAAGAAGAAGATGTTTTGTAAATTCAAAGATATACATTTAATCCACCATAATATCCAATCGGTTACAAACAATCAATCAACATTGCTTTCAATTTGGGATACAGTATAATCCTCTAATTTATCTCTTAACTACTATATATTATGTATGTTAGTCAACCCTCATATGGCACCGAGATAAAGGTTTATCAAAAGTAAATGGACGTACAGCAACCGATAAAAAGTATTCGAATGCTCATGTTTACGTATAATATTACATATTTACGAAACGTAATTTGCCTGAAGACTGGAGCACACGCTATAAAACCCTCTAAATAGCAGAGGGAGCTGTAGGAGGGTTGAAAGTATATGCTTAATTAATGCTAATGTGTGTCTTCTAAAGCAGTTTTGTTGTAGTGGATCAACTTTTTTAAGAAGAATTACCTCTTCGATGAGCGAAACCGGACCTGACTCAAATAAATCTTATTTGGAATACGTGCAAAACATGTGTTATTATTTTTTATATTATACCATTCCACCATGTATTGACAGTGAGGACGTTAACAGTAAGAATAACCTTCATTCTTGTCGTTCGAATCTTGAAAATCCAAATCAACTATGTATAAATTTTTGTTTCACTTTACGCTTGTTTGTGAAGTAATTATTTTAGACTTTTCTGTAATATACAAAGATACAACGTTTTTATCTATTATGGAATAATAATGTCAAGCATCTTACTCGCTACATTATATTTAAATATGATAACTCCGAAGCTTTTGAAGTATTAATTTGACTTTTTTACGTATATAAGTATTGGTTAGGTAAGGTTAGGATTTAAAATCCAAATCAAATGTCAAACGCGTAGCTTTAAATCGGAAAGAGTTTGTAACCAAATGTTTGGGCCGCTTTTGTGAGAATTTCCCTTGTGTCAATAATAATAAAAGAAACATTGAGCTAACAGCTTCTCTCTTAAATAAATGTTATCGAGTTTCTCAAATGTGCGTTTCACTATTTAATACTCAAAACAAGCCGTGTGTGAATTTTACATTATTTTTACAACATAATAAGCACGCATCATTGGCCGGTTCTGGCAAGGGTTTCCAATCCCTAGATCCCGGGTCCCGAAATCCAAGATTTTTCAATGAATGATGAATGATTTTTAGAAGCCATAATCCCGAAATTTTCGGGATTGATTTGTTTATCAAGGATAAACGATTTATTATGAAAATATCGTAATATTACGTGTATTACTTGCACGTGTCATCTTTAGAACACCGGATACTCTAAGAAAATAAATTATTTACGCCATGCATTAATGACAGAATTGAATATAAAATATTGTTTTGAAATGAATTCAGTGGTCGAAAAATATCAAAAAGTCAAAAACTGCAGTTCATTAATGGTGATAAATAGTGCCAAATTCTGTATGTTTTTCGCACTAGATTACATTCCAAAATGGCATTCTAAAATTGATCCTTACATCTTCGATGGATGTTGCATCAATAAAAACTTATGTATTTCCATTAATGTGAAATTTTAAAAGAGAACGCTCCTCTTTATTCCCAATTTTCAGATCGCATTCGAACGAGACCGGTACTCTCCTACATTATACATATTTTAATAAAATAATTTCGCTCTTTAATAATGGATAAACAAACGATATATAATATTCCTAAAAAAGATAGTGACGTCAATTATTTTAACCATTGTTGATACAAATTAACATGGCTAATATTTAATAAATATAAACATAATCGATCATTAAAAAAATATTCCAAATCCATGGACCAGTCCCGGGATCCCGAGATCGACTTAGGTATTTCAATCCAAATCTAAATTTTGGTCCGGTATTGGAAACCCTAGTTCTGGCGAATGTTGAACCCGATACCTACACCCTACACGTGTTTTCACTGTATCGTAGCGGTACAATGCCAAGCGGCGCTCTAATTGGCTGATTCAGGTCTTCTTGGTGGAGGTAGCCGTTGTATATATTATCTGACCGAGTGGCTGATTTAATCACGAGAACAGCTGATTGCAGAGAAAGTGTGCGTGTATGGCAAAAAGGTATAGGGAACAGCTGTGCGCTCGTGTGAGTGACACAGACCTGCTTAACGATATGTATGCTAAAGATGTATTTAGATGATGTAAAGGTGTATCTATTCATTTTTAATATGATAGATTTATTGGACAGTTTCGTTCAAAAGGTTCCCTTAGATACGTGATTCTATTTGGTATTGAATTAAAAAATATTCTGAATGTTTCACATTAGTTTATATAAATGGCGTATCAATCGAATGTAACATTATTATCTTATTTTATTATTAAGTAAAACTGATTTCAATAAAATTATATTATGGGGTTAAATTAGTAAAATAAAACACTAGTATAAAGTAACAAAAAAAAAACTTCCAAGAGTTGTCAGTTCAAATACCATAAAAGTGTGAACGTATTTAAATTGCTTATTCAATAATTGCATCAAATTACCGTGTTCCGTGGCTAAAAAAGGTGACGCTGGCTTCTTCCTGTTATCGGCACTGAAAGAATTAAAAAAGAGCCTAAACTCACTGCTTACACTTGAATAATATATTTCTTGAAAAATATAAACATGTTTCTATAGTTTAATTTCACCGAGTAAATGCCACGTGGCTGACGTCTTTGATTGTTAAAATACATCGCTCTGAATTATTTGTGAATATGCCAATATAAAATTTGATCGTTTGAATTTTGAACTTTTCCATGAGCTTTGTCTGACAAGTAAGTTCGAGTTCATTATTGCTCTTGAAATGCCAGAAGATGCCGAAAGGCATAACTTAGGTAGTAAGCGACAAATCATTAAAATTTTATATTGAAATTCCATCAAGCACCTTCTGTCCTTTATTATATTAATATATTTTCCATTTATAAGATGAAAATTTTAAGTTGTCCTGTTGTTATAATGATTATATAATATATAGATATTCAATCAAATTGATTATAACCATGTAACCAAACGAGAAAGTAAAATATAAAAGTATGTGTTTTTAATTGATGCGCTTTTCCATTTTGATAACTTCATAAAAAAAGCCGCATTTTATGTCAGTGTGCATATGCAGCTGAGGTTCTTTCTCAACTGTTAGAGGGCAACGAACGGATGAGAAAGTGATCGGACAGGTCATTACACTTGGACACTATTGTGGTACAGGGCATCTTAAACGGCTGACTGCGATATACCAGTTAATCTCGATGTGACGTTTTACCCAATCATAACTATTAACATTATTGAATATAATAATGGTAATGATTCAATTTTTATTTCAAGTTTTTAACTATCACTTTTTGCTGAGAAAGCGTTGTTGTAAATCAGTGACGCGCAGACGAAAGAGCCAGCTTGTCAATTTTTGGATTAAAAATAATAAAATATTTTTAATACTTTTTCCACATAAAATTTATTGGATCCCAAGTCCATTTCGCTCATGCCGAGGATTGTCAACTGATAAGAAATACAACGAAACAGTAATATTTATACAAAATTTAGGTAAGAATTACAAGGTATGACAAACAGTTTTTACAACTAAGCAAATAAATTGAAGAAAAATGCAAGAAACATAGATTATAATTTAAATGTTGAAGACCTCTTAGCAATGCAAGCTATAGCATCAAAAATCAATTAATTATGAATAATCATTAGCAAAGTGAGAACCAAAATAAGTGTATTTAATAAATAAATCTTAATGTCTTTCATCCATAATGTGACGTGGGAATTCCAGGGAATGTTCAATCCAACGAAAAAGTTCTGCAAAACGAATAATTACTAAAAATGTTTTTATTTTATTGCCATTCCACGAAGTTTTGACAGTGAACACATTAAAAGCGAATTTTTAGATTGTTTGAGGGCCGCATTGGTAAAAGTGAATAAATCATACCTAAATCTAAAAATGTACATTTTATTATTTAAAATTAAATACTTGTGTCTTATTATTCGCAAACCATTCTTCACACCATGACGTATATTTTTCCGCTACTGAACTCGCATAGTATCGATCCTAGTGAGACTCTCTTTTCCTTGCGAAGTCCTCCCTGAAACGTTTTGTCAAATTCTTTATGTTTCCCATTGACAGTGACAGTTCAGATTGCATTCCATTACTCCAATACTTTTTTCACATATTCAAGGAAGCAATACTTGTCCTTTCATTGCTCGTGAAAATTTAGTATTTGTTATATTGGGCCGCAGGTTGTGCATTACTGACGTAAATAAATAAATTTCGCTTATTGTCTGTTGAAAATGCCTGCAATGAGCACGATTCTGATAGTCATAAAATTATATGTTGAAGTAAGTAGTAAAAATTAATCTATGGAAAGTGTCTACTTATTCGAAACACAACCCGCGGATATAAGTTGCACTTTTTTATTCATACCTATGATTATGAACAGAAAAATAATAAGTATAGATTTGATTTTGTAATCATGAAAGTTGAATGAAGCGAAACGGTAGTAGTTAATTAAGTAATGATCAATAGCTAGATACATTAGGAAGTAGTCGATTATGGTTTGTTGACAGTCGCAGCATTTCTTTTTTTGTATTGCTGCTTCCTCGAGCTGATAGTTAAGTATTGATATATAATTTATGATTTCGTTTTTCTTTTTGTGAATTTTGCATAGTGTTAAACATTATTTTATTTTGATTCAATTAACATTTTTATTTGTGAGTTTCATTCAAATACGATTAAAACACTTTATTAACGATCGGTGTAATCTGAAGGAAACTTATTTGAGCGGGTCATTGTATATTGCAATAATATCGCCAATTATCGTGACGTGTACGCAATTTTTTTTCACGCCTATATATCCGGGTCCTTCTGTATCGTCTATAATTATGAAACAATTACATACTTGAAAAGTCATCTTATGACAAAATAATACAAATCCATCATTTACGTATCATATGATTAATTTATAGAAGATGAGTGAAAGTGGTCCTGATCATTAAAGAATAATGTAAAATCACTTCAAAAAAATATAGTTAATTTTATATACTTAGCGCTTTTCTATTTCGAATTGAAAATTGACATCTTGAATCGTGTAACGTGTATTATTTGTATTTCTTATATTTGAAGCTCAAAAAATGGAAAAATATTTTCCAGAGAAATATTCTTTTTAGTAAATATGTTAATGGAGGGTATGTGAACATCATAGACGTGTAAGCTTATGCACATACATTTTGAAGAGGTCTCGTGTACTCATCTATCAATATCGACGAAAGCCTTAGTGCATTTACTATAAAGCCAAAGGACATACAATTGTCTATAAATTATAGAAATCTCGTCATAAAAGGATTGAGACTGATTGACGGATGCAGTCATCGATTCATCGTTTTTTTCGTGGTTTTTGATATCTTGACCATTTCATTTATTGAAACTATAAGTACATTATGTAACGCTTTCTTATTCGATGGCAAATCAAACAATATTCTCAAGAAAGTTTCACTTTTATAACATTTACTTTCGAAATTTTATTACGAAACGATCATACAATGTCATAAATTTACCAATTTTAGCGTCGCATCAAATACATTTTGCCTCATGTGTTGATATTTTTAAGGTAAGTTTACGACATACAACGATAATTATTTCCGTCATGTTCCAAACTACTAACTACAGATTTGTTAAAAATATGCGTTTGTCAATGGCATTTGTATTAGTTTGGGCAATTTCCGTAATATTATGTGAGTTCGAAAACCTTTGTTGATTCGAGAAGACAAATAATTCTTTTCATGACGAATAACTCTAATGTCGGATTTTTTTTTTTTAACATTGTTTTCTTTACATCAGGAGGTCTTCGTCTGGTTTGTAGTCTGGAGTTATGTCCTACTTGGTTGAATGGTTATCATCACAGGCAATCAGAGGCATGTTATTGTGTGATGCTTTATTTCTTTCCGTATACCAATTATAATTTCTTATAATTATTTTCCGCTAACATATTCTGTAGTTGTAATATATGTACTATTAGCGCCGTCCTTCGACCTTTAGTACAATTCGTATATATAGGCTTTTTAAGGATACATAAGTTGCTATTTCGACTCTTAATTAGCTTTGGGTAATCTCTTTCATTTCCGCATTTTAATTATTTGTCAGTGCTTTCAGTTAATGATCTACATTTCGACGTGTTGGAACAAGTGTCATTTGATTTAAGAGACAACTATAATATTTAGATAAGCTTAATTATTAACTTTGAATAGTGTATACAGTGGTTGGGTTATTTAAGGTTAGTTTATGATCATTATTTAAAATAATATTTTTTTTCCAATAAAAATATCAATATTAATAAATAATAATTCACGAGTTACTTCTGCGTTTTCTTTTTGAACTGGAAACACTGACACGGTGGCCATGTTGAATTATACGTCAAAATAATAAGGAGGGGTAATGTAGGATAATACTTCGATATGAGTATGTGAAGGTAATTAAAAATGTATTGTAATATAATTAAAAAATAAATTATCTCGTCTTAGTTGATATTTACATTAATGAAAAAGAATAATTTGTTATACCTTTCGAATATGGTGTCAAGTGACGTAAAGATTTTAAAGGTGTATTTTGTCCAAATTATTATTAGAAAATAAGCTGCCTGTCCAAAAAAAAATATATATACATTTACGCAAAAATTGCTCATGTGCGTAATAAGTTTGTCGCAAATGTGTGTCATCTGTGTCAAGTTTAAAATTAAACATTGTTGCAACTGTGAGGAAAAATGTCACAATATTTTGTCACGGTGATAGCTGGTGCGTCCCAAATTGCAGTTTATAATTTGCAATCAACGAGATGTATAAAAGAAAACAACTATTAACATATAAACAGGTGAAGAATATACAATATTATGTGTGAAAATTGGTGTGATCTTTCGACATTGAATGGATTTGATTTGATTTATATTACAAATAAACATTACTCGATTGTTTTTGTTGTCTATGATATCGGATCCTCTCGAATATCGCCGATCTGCATTAATTGACTGTCGACGCCGATAGCTGACAATTTTATTCATTAGCCATTCGCGTCGATTGTGTCGATAGTTAAGTTCGTTATTCGAATGACAAAATCGAATGACGCTCAAATAACGTAAATTGTTTTTGACACTGTTGTTGAGACCGAATAATGGGATCGTTTAATATTTTCATTGAAATAATCATCCCCCTAAAGTATTTTTATTTCCATTCCTGTAATGGAGTTGATATCGCTCTTGAACGTTTTTTCTCTTCGTTTCACTATGCACGGGCTCGAATTCCTCACCTAACATATTCAAACGTTGTTTTCTCAATCAATTTATGGATTTTTACCAAAGTTTGAATGTCTATGGTGATAAATTACCTTCACCACTCATCCGATTATGGAATCGAGGCATATGAGAGATTAATAGCAAACAGCTACTATAATAAAAACTACTGTTTGGATGCTCTATTAGTCGCCTACAAGCATATATGTTTCACATTGGAAGCGGATGCGAAATTAATTTTGATAATGCCTTCGATGGATTCGGCGGTAACGGTTTCGCCTTTTTCAGAAGCATCTTCGTACTTATTATCGCGAAGGTTGCATAAGTAAATGCTTAAGTAATTTTAAATTTAAATTTGATACATTTATTGTTACTGTTTTAACCAGCGCTGTGGAGTCGGAGTCGGAGAGTCGGGGGTTTTTGGCTGGAGTCGGAGTAGATGCGGCGATTTGGTCGGAGTCGAAGTCGGAAATTTTGAAAAGATTGAAATTTTTATTTTTACATTTAATATGTAAAATTTGGCTATTGGCAGGATTGGTTGGTTGATATATAATTGAATACACTTAAATATGATATGTAGAAAAAAAGCGTGACGTAATTAATCGTTTTTTAGTCGGAGTCGTTTTTTGGTCAATGTTGGAGTCGGAGTCGTGATTTTGGTAAATGCCGGAGTGGGAGTCTAACTTTTTTACCGATTCCACAGCCCTGGTTTTTACTGAACCTTACAATTATTTCGTTTGTGTATAGCCATCCTTAAACCATAATCTTATATATAAAACCGAAACGGCGTATGTATGTATGTCTGTCTGTGGGTCAGTAATTCTTTGGGAATGATATAACCTTAAATAATTATTGGTCGCTTAGTCCGAGCGAAGCCGGGTAGCAATACTAGAAATACCGAAACGGCGTATGTATGTATGTCTGTGGGTCTGTAATTCTTTGGGAATGATATAACATTAAATAATTATTGGTCGCTTAGTCCGAGCGAAGCCGGGTAGCAATACTACTATTATTATATGTATTGATTCTATGAAATGAATTTAAAAGACGATGAATGGCTTCACCATCTGTAATGATAATTTCTTGTGACAGGGAAATAACAAAGGCAATAAATGCTCTTGTGACACGTTCAATATCATATTTAATTATAAACGTTTTATTTATTTGCAAGAAAGGATTGATTTTTTTACTCTTATTGATCTTGAATAATTCTAGTTTGTTTATTTTCTAAGCTTCTTTACTCTATGAAGTGTTTTAAAATTAAAATAACGGTGATATAATTAAAATTGATGAACTTACATAAGTCAAAATTTATTTGTTTCATATTCTTTCTTGCTAAACGAGACCAGTTGAGATTCACAATCATTAATTAATTAGACGTATAACTTGTTCATACGTTTACCTTTTCATTTGTCGAAGGTAACCCATTTTATATGAAAGGTGATAGAAATAATTCCCCCGAAATATAATAATAGTGAACATATTTGGTAACGGGCAGTCAGATGCAGTAACTAAAGCGTGTAAATATTCAAAAAAAAAGATCGATATAATTTAACCGAACATATACGTAATATTTGGTCACCGCTACTATTCATATTTATGAATATATTATTTTGCTAATTCTGTGAATATTTGTTATTTATAAAAACAAGATTCACTTGTTTTGTGTGACGATGGGCGGTCGTCATAATCGTCGAAATATTGAATCTTGAATGAAAGCGGTAAATATGTAGGATATGTGATTATGACGTATTTTGATGATGCTATGACGTCATAGAAAATATTTGCGAATTTGATTAAATCCAGTTTGTGTTTTTGGCATGGTTTATATATTATTGAAATATGCAAATTGTTTATAGAAAATAAAACACAAATGCTTATTTGTATATATAAATTTATGTGTTTTATTAATCAAATATATTATGTATTATTTAAATTACTAGCCAGAACCCGGCATTCGTTGCAATGCCACTCAAAGATAGAAAGCGTTTGTGTTTTAATTGTGTTGATTGAAGTTCTTTTGGGTAAACAATATTTTTTGTTTTTCTGTCTGTTGCGTATACGAATAAGTTAGAAGTTTTCCGACGCGTTAACTGGTTGTAGGTACTTATTAAAAAACTTTTGCGGGTATCTTTATATAAAATATGTAGATTTGTATTTCTAAATATTACCGATTTTTTGCTACACCTTTATTAGTCTTGCTTAGTTTTTGCTTAAATTTTGCATTAATGTATATTCTTAAAAGTTGAAAATGATCGCGATGAGCGAAACCGGTTCTAATCTTAATAAATTTACTGTGGGATTATTAGTTTAAGTAAACAACCACACAGTAAGCAAGTAATGTGTGCTCTAAAGATTCTATAGTATTTTTCGCATAATTTTATAATTAGGAATGCCTTCTACTTATTGTTTGAATCTGTTTGAATATGACCTTTACCTATTTGTTGCTGAACGTTGTTTACTAATTACTATAAATTTTAATTGAAATTTTGGTATTGGCGTTGTATGAGAAGCTTACTCGTAATATACTCGGAAATAATTAAGTTTTGGAGGAAATTTCTGTTCGACAGGTTAAATGTGAACCTTTATTCATACGCAGTCACTAGTTTTGATTTAGTTTTACTTTCAAATATATTTCATTTGTAACTTATTTTAGATATTCATATTCGATTTGTTAACAATTTATAAAAACAAAAACTACTGAAAGAACCCGCGTTACTATTCTTATCAGGGTGTTACAGATAATATTAATTAAAGATCACCAACTGCTTAAAAATAAATTAAAAAATATTATATTTGTACATATATATATATATATGTAAAGGTAAAAGACAGTATGTAAGATCGCTGACGATGGTATTTTGCAAAAGAAGCGTCACGATCTTTGTGAACCGATTTTTAATCAATCTACACAAATTGACAATGATGCTAAATTCCAATAAATATATTTTTATTCTGTGTCACGGTGATCTTTCGATAATTTGAAGGTGGTTGGGATCCCGGACTCAATCATTTATATATTTGAAAACTTTTTTCGCTCATAGATGTCGTGTTGAGTATTAATCGATTTTATAAATGATTTTGCATTGTAATAATAAAATATATAATTCCTTACTACATATTTTATCAAAACATAAAATGAAATTATTTTGTTATTGAGTGGGATTGATTTTTATTTATTGATTTTTCTTTTGTTTCAGTGATCACCGGAGCAACAGATGGCGTTGGCAAGGCTTATGCTAGAGCTGTAAGTAAACATACGAACAATCTTTATAATTTTTTTGGAAACATTTTTAATGTGTTGAAATAATTTTAATGAGATTAACGTACACCGTTCGTCAATTCGCCAAGTCGTTCGTGAAACCTCTAAAATTCTTCAAATCTCTTACCTGCAGAATTATGACGAGAAGGCACCAGAGAATCGTTATAGACCGAGGGCCATTCTTCTCGATAACCCTTCATAGGTAAAATGAAAAAATAAGCTGACCTATTGAACTGTAGCGATAGCGCCCTTCTTATCAGCACCGCTAGAAAGGAAATGCAACTTGAATAGAATAACTAGACTTAGAGACGAAGGAGACAGGAAAAATTTGGCACTAACGTGCCTTAGAACTTTAAGCTCCATCAAATAGATATAAAAAAGACTGGTACTGATATGCACTTTGTAAAAATAACTCTACGTCTCGATTTTTGGATCAGACCAGAGGGTGAAATAGTAGCCAGGAAAAAAACCAAATTGATTGCAAAATAAATGTACATAACTCGACATCTTATTTTGAAAAGGTTCTTACTTCTCTTGACATTATTTGAGATATGGGCGATTGTTTCTATCGACCATACTATTTGATTCAAAAGATAAAATTCAATTGCAACAATGAGCACGATCTAATGATGAAAATAATGATTACAATCTGAGATTTTTGTAAAATAAATTTATTACCAAAAGTGTGCATTTGAACTCCGTTATTCAACCATAAATAATTTTGAAATTCATATAAACATACGATAGAATGCGATAAATAGAACCTTTTCTAACCAAAAGGTAATTTTTGGCCAACATGTCAATTCGATCATTATTAATGTAAGGTAGACGAACTGTCAGAATTTACCACGTAAACGTATTGGAATAAGGTATTTAAAGTATACCAAATTTGTAAAAATAATAATAGTAATTAAACTGTAAGTGTTTTCGATTTTTATTATTATTTGATTTAATATCGTGTGGCGTTACGTTTTATTACATATAGAATATTTGGTGCATTGGCGTAAGCTGTAATGCCAAATAATTACTTTTTAAAAAAAATTTAAAAAAAAGTTATACATATATGTACGTACTCCTTTTGCAAGATTGAGGTCTCGGCTATTCGCTGAATCCCTATTTTATTACTTACACAATATTCAACACGGAAGTGTTCACAGTGCACGTATAAAACGCTAACATAAAACTCGGAGAGATGTCAGTGGCAGTTAAAAAATACTTAAACGTTCGTGAGTGGGGAATCCGTGCAAGAGCGTAAGGCTCACGGGCAGCGCTTTCAGAAAGGCTCTATCTGCAGACTTGTACGTTCAAGGATTAAAAAGGATTACATACCTGTCCCGTACACCTGAGTTCTTAAATAAGCCCGATTTTGTCTTTTGAGAAAGAGAAGCTAAACGAAATCACTTTTGGGTCCGCCACGTGTTGGATACCACCTCCTACAATATAACTGAAGACCAGAGCTGTAGAGTCGGAGTCGTGGAGTCGGATTTTTTGGCCGGAGTCATACTTGGAGTCGGAGATTTTGATCTTTTTATTTTTGCATGTTTTATGTCAAATTCGGCTATTGGCCGAAAAGGTTGGTTGATATTTAATTGAAAACACATACATACATAGAAAAGGTAGAAAAAAAACGTGACGAAATCAAACTTTTTCTAGTCGGAGTCATGTTTTTGACCAATGTTGGAGTCGGAGGTGTGGTTTTGGTAAATGCTGGAGTCGGAGTCGTAGTCGTATTTTTTTAACGACTCCACAGTCCGGCTCTAGACACAAGAATGTTTAAAAATCACGGTTTGATTTAACTTTTCAATCGCCCGTGATAAGAGTGACATGTACGCGCAATGCGTTCCACTTTCACACGTACGTAACGTACGATATACAAGCTGCCATTTTAGAGCGTTTCCGTGAATGAAATATATATTTTTTCAATTGAAATACTAGCAATCCTTATCACATATGGATTAGCTTCAATTATAAAATACAATGTTCATCGAATATGCTGCTGGAATAAAGAGATTTCCCTTGATGAGAAATAAGGGTTCAAGCTAGATTTTTTCTATGGTTTTTCACGAATGGGTGTTTGTGAAGCTCTCACTCTCCCCCAACTACAATGTTCCAACCAGAAAAAAGAGCAAGAGATTACTCGACACCTCGTAATTTGTGATAAAATTCGTCTTTTCTCAACTTCTCAGAAAAGATTCTTTGAACATCAGTCTGAAAACCCGTTCTCCATTGAGAACCCCTTTTAAATACTTCATAAGACGTGGTGAAAATGCATAATGAAAATGCAAATGCGCCAAAGATTTTTAATCGTGAAAGTCATACGAGATAGACTCGATGACAATTTTTTATGAATCAGTCGAAAAAAAATTAACGAAAATTGACACACGCACATGTCCAAGATATCTTTTTCAATTGAAAAACTCTGACTTTGCCGGGACTCGGGTTCAGCCCACCTGATTGCTAGGGTAACACTCTTGCCACTCGACCACAGGAACCGACAATAACTGTAATTATTATGCCATAAACAGATGTGTAATTGGCAAAATATTATAAACAATATCATGAATTCATTCAAATATCATACAGTTTCAAAAGTGTATTTTGTTTTCTTGATTACGTAATAATTAATAGTGTGACTACATTCAGTTTGTCACGGGCCTCACGTTTTAAACAACTGGGTATAATATTAAGCCCTTATAGTAAATGCTTGATACCTTAAAAAGGTCTTTTAAGTACGAAACATATTGCTGTTAAAAGTTTTGCTTGAATTAATTCAGATACGTTTTATTTATGATTTCGTCAACGTAGCGTATTTAAGGAATACAATTTTATTTAAGCGAGGCTCCATCCATTGAATGAACCACGTGTCTACCAAAAGGCGGCAGATGAAGGACAAAGTTACGAAACCTTATTCTTGACATTTGGAAATCCGTGCTCAAAATGATTTAATTTTCAATCTATATGGTAATGATAATATTATGTTTGCATCCTTATAAACATTTGTGGGAATAAATAAGAATTTGTTATCCTTGAGTTTATAATATTATGAGAGTCAAATTGTATCAGCTAATGAATCTTTTCAACAGTCAAAATTACAAAAGCGTTTTAATTAATAGTTAGTGGCAGAAAACGCCTATTGTAATTAAATTAAGCTTTAGTCGGTTCAGATGAAATTTTCGTTTTTATTTTATTGATTAGAAAAGTAGATCATTTTTAAATAAAACTGCCATAATCGAGATCGCCATAATTTTGTCAAAAAAAATACTTATTATCAACATTATATGCCTTCATGTGTGCAGTTTTGAATTAAACAATTACAGATAATGTGTAAAAATGCAAGCTTTTCCATGTGAATAAATAAAGTCTCAAAAGTTTCATCTAAAATTGGTAGTTAAAAAAAATAATTTTGAAATTGACCAGTCTTGAAAATTACCTCCTGGTATATACATTGAGTTATTTTAGAAATACTTAAATTCAACAGAAGAACAACGTTTCCCATCGAAATTTCAATTGAATTTACCCCAAAGCGCATAAATGTTGAACCTTTTTAATGTGATTTCTGGGAAGCTTTTCATATTATACTGATAATGGTAATTCAAATTCTTGACTATCAAAAGCTTTGTATTAGAATTCCCAGAAAATTAATTTACTTTGATCACAGCAAGGATATATTTATATATATTAAAATAAAATATAATATAATAAGTAAAATAAAATAGTCACACTTATTAGGTATCTCGTTAATCTAAATAATAATGTACATATTATTATATTTGTATTTATTGTTATTTTACGTTGCTAAAAAGAATACAATTCACATTTGTAATAATTGGAGTTTTCAGACGACTCGATGTCATTCAAGCAATATAAAAATGGTGTTTCGTTTATATTTTTTTGTTTTCCTACCTTTATTTAAACATCGAAACAGTTAGAACACTGCAAACCGGGCTTTAAATTTCTTAGCTATATTTATTTCTATATGTTAGAGGTCTGCACCATCCGAAATTTCAAAAGTCTACCCGGCCCGAGCCCGAAAAGCTATAGCCCGGCCTGGCCCGGAAATAAATAAAATAAATTTGGAAATAAACCTTCGTTTATAAATTACGAGTACTTTTTAAAATATTCGAGTATCGAGTACTTGGAAAATGGACAAGTATTCGATACCCGAATTGGGGTCTCTAGTTGAAAGTTAATAAATTATTTGATAATATGTTTAATATGTAAATAAAACTTCAATTCAGGCTTTTTGATCGAAGATGAATAATAACATTGTTAAAATTCGGAACACCCTCAATTATAATTTGGCTCGTTACAAAAATTCTCGAATCCCTTTGTCTTCGCATTATATGCCAGTGCCATTATTATTCAGCGAATTTGAAAAAAATATATTTAAAAAAAAACTTGGCGCTCATTAGTGGAATAATTAATCAGATGGCCGACGTCGAAATATGGCATTTTTTTATTTTTATTTTCGTGTTTTTATTTTAAGCCCCGCGGGTGGAAATAAGCTATCTTCCCGTGTGCTTTTCCGTCGAAATTTTCCCCAAAAGACATTTTCATCCATCGGTGATTTATCAATCAGAAAATACGTATCTAATTATTGTGAAGACGCGTTTTTCCGGCCTCTCATTAATTATTTAATTTATTTCAAAGTGCTTGTTAAATGAACGTTTGATGACTATTTTTATCGATGAATGAGAATTACAATGAATAATTCACGGTCAAAATAGCTTGAAATGATGCCATGATGAATAATTAATGAGATACAATTTAAAAAAAAAATTGTGCGATGGATGCGTTCCTCGGAAAATTGCACAAACAAACTCTGACTTAATATGGGAACATAGCATACACAAGGACGCACGTTTCAAGGTCACATTGTATTAAACAAGTGAATCACTGGATTGTGCATGTGAACAACGCGCTGTTTATTACGTTTTTTCTTATGCACGTTGAAATGATCCCAAAAATATATTTCAAAAAATAAAAAAATACCGACATAACTTTGAAATCGTACAAAAAGAGGTTTGGTGTCTAGTCAAAATGTTAAGGAAATTTATTTTATTAGATGAACCACACCTCAAATGAACAACTTGAAATGGTGTTCAAAAATACATTCTTTGGATACCAAACGTTTTTTTCAATAAATCAATTTAATTTAATAGTTTTTAATAGAAATAGTTAAGTGCACAGTATACATTAACCACTGTTAACAAATTTGTTACTATTGTAAAAGGGATGGGGTAGTGGTGAAAGCATAGGTAGGTAGTAGTTAGAATATCGATATATGAAAGCACTGTTTCCACAATTGGATAATATTGGTGGGAAGGTATGAACATATCAAAGACACAACCCCCCAATAGAATTACTCTGTGTACAAATCCGTGAAGCAATTGAAATGTTATAAATAACTCTTATGTCTTTACATATCGTCATTGATTTACATATTAACACTAAGTTAAGCATACATTTTGATAACCCAATTTTATATTGCATTTAACATTTGCTTTCTTTCTGTTTCTCAGTTGGCCAAAAAGGGATGTGGCATCATTCTCGTCAGCAGAACTGAATCTAAGCTGGAAGCTGTGGCAGCTGAAATCAGTAAGTGATTAACTTTTCTATGAGTCTAACACCTTAACATAACACTGCTAAAATTGTTCTTGACTGAAAAAAAAATACCGAAAAAACATTCTTTTATGAAATACATACATATGTATATATGTAAATCTTTTAACCAAGTTGTCTTCAATTTTTAATTGCGCTGTGATATCTATAAATTTTAATTACTTTACATAATTAGATTTTTCCGTATCGAAATGATTTTTTGTTTAATAATGTTTACACTGATGTGTTTTTTTTATTGTAGAGTCCGAATTCAATGTTGAAACCAAATGCATCGTAGCTGACTTCACCGAGACTAAAGGTGTCTATGAGCATATTGAAAAGCAGCTGACCGGCTTAGAGATCGGAATCCTCATCAATAATGTCGGGGTCTCCTTCTCGTACCCTGAATACTTCTTGGAAGTGCCAGAAAAGTACGTATTCGCCCAATCCTTGACACTTTCTAATCGTCTAATGATTGCGACCAATTTCACTACAGCACCATTATATGTACATAAATAATTGACATAATCGGGTAAAAGTAAAAATTACCTCTTAAAAAAATCAGATTTCCAATTTTCCTCTTCTAGAATATTTTTTCTTTGAAGGATCGTTGTTTGTTTCAACGAATTTAAAAAAAATCGTTTTAAGTAAGTTTAAAATAAGTTTTCCAATAATTCATTAATATTATCTTTCAACGAGACGTACAAAGTTTAAATTAGTTTTCATTTTTGAATACACAGAGTAACAAAAAATATTTGTTTTGAATACATTTTATATTAACTTGTTAGAATATCATAATAATAATTGATAATAATAATAATATCATAATAATAATAATATAATAATAATAATATATAATAATAATAATATATAATAATAATATATAATAATGTATAATAATAATAATAATAATTGATAATAATAATAATAATTGGACACAAGGAATGAAACACAAAGGAGTGGTAAGTTCAACAAGAATTATGTTTTAATGTTGATGACTAGCATAAAGTCCTATCGATTGCTTGATGGTGAAATGAAATAAAGCAGGGCTGTGGAGTCGGTCAAAAAAGTCCGACTTCGACTCCGACTCCAGCATTTACCAAAACCACGACTCCGACTCCAAAATTAACCAAAAACAAGACTCCGACTCCGACTAAATAAAGGTTAATATCGTCACTTTTTTCCCCTAATTTTCCTATTTATGTGTATTCAATTAAATATCAACCCTATCAATGCGGCCAAAACTCAAATTTGCAAAAACAAAAATCAAGCAAGATTGATTCTAATATTTTAAAATGATAAAATTACATAATGGAGTCTGGGATTTTTCCTTTTTACGGGAAGCAAAGAGGGGTATCATTAGTTAATATTTTGTAATGCTAACGTTATCAGTAGTATAATTATTTGTTTGCTTTGTTTAGATTCTATAACCTCCTCCTTGCTTCCCGTAAAATGGAAAAATCCCAAACTCCATTTTGTAATTTTAAAATATTAGAATCAATCTTGCTTCATTACTTAAGCAAAATTTACGATAGTAAGTCAGAAGATGCCTCTGAAAGAGGTTAAACATGTGTCACAGCTAGTAGCACAATGCGTGGATTAATCAGAGTTATTTTAAATTTTTTATTTAAGTACTAGTATTGCTACCCGGCGTCGCTCGGACTAAACGACCAATAATTATTTAATGTTATATCATTCGACATAATTATATCACAAAATCTAACATCCAAAATAGAGTTAAAATAAAATCGCAAACTTTATTTAATTTGATGGGGCTGTCCCATTCTCGCCCATTAAAATGTCCAATTTCAAGGAAAAAATCTAATTTGCTGTCAAAGAAATGTCAAATAATACCTTCACGTAAATAATAAACATTATTAATAATAATAAAAGCCGGGAAAAGTTCAGTAGAAGACTAATTTATTACATTTTGACTAAATGTCTTCGCCGATAAAAATTCAAACATATTTTCTTTCATATTCGTTTTTATGGCAACTTAATGACCAACAATGCAAAAGTGAATTACAGACCCACAGACATACGCCGTTTCGGTTTTATATATTTATAAGAAGATACTTTATAACGATATGTAAGAGTTCTTTCTTATGCAAATATCTACGTCGCAAGACTGAACTAAGTAAAATATGATCCAACTCTACCAACGTTGTCTCCATGGCCTCGACCCCTCGATCTGAAAGTTATTTATCAGGGAGCGGTGTCCGGCTGCATAGCCCATAAATTCTTAAGCTTGCAGCCACTAATTTATCAGCGTCGCGACGTCATCGCTGTATCTTGATCTCGGCGTCGCGTCGTCTGGGGGTTCGGACGGCGCTCGAGGCTGCCAACTTCTGTCCATGCTGCGATGCTGACCTCGCCGAACGAATTCTCTCTTGGGAATCGGCGGTGCATCGGACGTTTTTTTTTGCATATTTGATAGAGGCTCAAAGAAACAAGTATATTGTAGTCGCTGAGTCATAAAATAATCATGTTGTATATGTAGTTCTAACTATTCGTAACATCGAAAGATAGAACAGTCACTGAGAGTAACTGTTAGTATTTTCCTGTTTTTGGATGTAATGTTTGGTAATTTTGTTCGATGAAATTGTTTTATTTATACATGTCAGAAAAAAGTGAAGTGAGAATTTAATGGCAAGAAAAAATGTCTTGGTTCAGGCCGTTCTGAGACCTGTCCATTTTCATGATTTCGAATTAAGTATGACTTGCTCTGTAACCATAACATTCATGATGTTACTCCAAAATCGAAGAGTATTTGCAATGATTACAAAAGATATTGTTGAGTATTAATTAACAAGAAACTGCATTGCGAAATGAAAATGACGATAAAAGAAACAGTTCATCCCGACCGATTTGGGGACGACAGCACATAATTTTCACTTTTTTTTACGAACCCATTTTTTTAGAATCTAAAAGCATTCTTAATCTCTTCGATGCCGCGGCCGTGTTTACACGCCAAACAATTCCATGCTCGTAGGGCCGGTCATACAAAATAAGCGTGTTTACACGCAGTTTTTGAAACGTGGCCCTAGCCGGCATCTATCAGGTTAAATGAAATAAACCTAATTATATTTTATTGAAATGTAATGTTTTTACATGAAATTTACCATTATTGTTTATGTGATCTCTGACTTTCTGCACATTCTATGCATTACCCTCTCGTGAAATCTGAGTTATTGTAAGGCATCAACTATTATCTAAGACCCATACCAAATTATTGTCTTACTCTAAGTACGTAAAAGAATTTGAAAATGGAATGATCTTAAAAAAGAAATAATTGTGTAGATAAAATTTGAGGTCTTCACTGTCAATTATTGTTGGAAAAGCATTATAATTAAATAATTAAAACACAATTTTTTGTACTGATTCCATATATCAATTGATAATGCTCGCGATGAGCGAAATTTGTCCAGATCATTATAAAATATAAACGGATTTTGTACAAATAAATATGTGCTATTTATTTGAATACAGTAGTACATGAATATAAAATTATCAAGTGACAATGACTGCACATTACCTAACTTTGAAAAGCTTCGTTTGACATTTTTGCCCAAAATAACCTGTTGATCGGATAAACTTGAATTGACCGCATTTTATCATATACTAGTATTGCTACCCGGCATCGCTCGGACTAAGCGACCAATCTGAGTCTAGCCTCTCGTTCCTCGGCAGTTTCACCCAAATTAAACGATCTTTTCCGTTTTGACATGGCTCTAAGAGGAGCAAACTATTTGCTCTATCAATATTTTGCAAAGCAAGTAATGCCAAGCAAGGCAGAGTAAAAACTGTTCCCAGATTAGAAGTTTATGTCCGAGTATAACCAGTACAAACGTCGCGTTTCCAGCCCGTCCGAGCGCGTCCGTCGTTTAGACTTTTCGAGCTAGAATCCGTCCATCTTGACCAATGGGAAAGCGGGCTACAAAGTTTCAATAATTTGGCCAATAGGATTGGCGCTTATTTGACAATTACAGACATACATCCCCCGTTTCGGTTTTATATATAAGATATGAATTTCAGAATTATCTATGGTTGAATAACGGAGTTGCACTGCACCTGCACACTTCGAAATCAATCTAAACTTCAAACGCTCATATCTCAAAACAGTGTCAAGAGCAGTTAGAACATTTTCAAAGTAATGTGTCGAGCTGTCAAGATCAGCAAACTCGTATGCTTATTTTATGGAAAATACTTGATAAAATATATGGTAAAAAACAAATAATCTTTTTATATGTTTTTTACCTCATCAATCTACGCTTTAATAGTTTATCGTAAATCTGAAACCGCACATATAATATTTGGCTTTATACCTCCTGTGTAAAAGCTATTGCAACTCTGCTTACTACCTCTGTTGTTTTCGAAACGTATTTGAGATGCCGGGGCAATGTTTTCGTCGAAATATTGTTATCCCTTGTGGGTAAATCCGGGTAAACAAGGTGAGCTATCTAGCCCCACCTCCCCCTCGCGCTTTCCATCTGGTCTCAACTACTCGGTTAAGTTTGTCGGTTGATATTACATAACGAGTCCCGCCGACGCTTCAGTTCATATTGCCCTAGTAACTGTATTATAATGTATACAGTAGAACCTTGATATTACGGACTAATTTGTCTATCGGGGTTGGCTGGCTTATATTTTTTTGCTGGAATTGCTTTTTAGTTTTTTGAATTAATTTATTTTTATTTGAAGGTGAACTTTCAAATTCTGCTGTTTTATCACGTTCGGTTGGTGATCGACGAATTTAGTTCAAAGATCCGAATTTTCCATTAATCGATTATTTATACATTTTATAGAAATTATAAAAAAATATAATTTCTCACAATGATTATTACGATCATGTAATTCTAAGCAACCATTCGAAAAAAAATGTTTGGAGAAAATCACGCTTGAAGCTTAAAAGATTGTTAATAACTGCTGTTTGCAATTTTTGTTTTTCAATCGGGAAAATAATGAGAGACTAAGCTTTGTACTTCTATACCTCGGGACTCTCTGTCGAGTGATGAAGTCAACTATGTAATCAATCGTATCATAACAATTGGTAGAAGAAAACCACTTGTAATTTAACTTACACTTAATAAAAAGACTTTATGCAGCCGGAGCGAAAATGGACCATTTTCGACTTGGTGTAGGTTGTAGGCTACCTCCCAGGTATATAGACGTATTTTTTTTATCAAAGGACTATGCATATTACGATATATTTTGGTTTTTCATTAAAAAAACAACACTAAATATATTTATTTTTTAAATATGCTGATTTTACACAATAAAGGTGTGAAATACAAATACGGATATTTTTGCATTCAATTTTCTTGTGTTCCTTTTGAATTACATGGTACACTCCGACTTCTTTAACATTCCACTCGAGTGTGCGGCAGCCAATTTTCAGCAGTAAATTTTCTCCCCTCTGACATAAGAATCCACCTACCGCACTTAGCCCACTCGTTCAGTCTATATCAAATTTGGCAATTAAAATTTTTCGATCTCTGGCATTATTTTTTTTGTGAGCGTCGTCATTCAGGGCATTCTCACAGCGCCACTCTTTCGAGTGCATAAGTAGCGTGGTCAGTCTATATGAGAATCACACTTACATAATCACTCGATTACCTGTCCTGTTTTTTTCCGTAAGAGGCTCTGACGTAAAAATATATTTCCAATGATGGCTGTTTTTGTATCCTTATTTAGATTTTGGAATTGGCTAATTAGCATTATTATTTTAGAAAAGCGTCTGCAGACTGAAGATGCTACATATTTAATAATCGATATATTTAATAGTAAAAATATTTCATTTGAATGTGTTCAGAGAGCTTATCTTGTGGTTCCAACTTAGACACGGCCCGTCGCGGAATTATGCATCGGAGCGTACAGCTCGCGAGATGCATTTCTTAAAATTGCATTTCTCGCAAGGAAATAATGCAGTTTGCGAAACCACTGCGGTTCCACGCAAATCTGTCGCATCCACTCACGAGGGAGACGTGCGCCACACTACTAAATACTAAATGGTCTGAATCAATAGACGTATTTAATATTTTTAATTTTAATTAAAATTTCTGAAAATTTCCTTCAATTAATTAAATGAGAGCCCTCGCCGAATCCATCAAATGAATTATTTAAATTTTAAAAATTGATTTAAAATTTGGTATCACTTCCGTATATATATTATAAAGATCAGGACCGATTTCACTCATCGCGAGCATTTTTAGCTGATAAGAAGAACATCAATACATACATAGCTATTTATACAAACTATTTGAATAGACATCGAAAGACGAATCCCGGGTCGTCAGCGACAAAACTCATGGAAAAGTACAAAATTAAAACGATTCAAATTTGATATTGAAATTCCATGAAGCCCTTCTTTCAAAATTATCGCGATGAACGAATCCGGTCATAATCAAATTAATTTTATCGCGTAATAAGTACAGGCAAAAAAAAATGTTTTTATTATTGTTTAATAAATTATAAGATGTGAGTTAGTAAAAAAGATCATGATTTTATTTCAATCTCAAAAAAATCGCAACGTAAATATTTTCAGCAAAGTCCATTCTAATAGCGAAAGCGCGGATAAAAAAAAAACTTTTTTCAAAAACCCTTTTCCGGGTTGAAAGGGCAGACCCGCGCGGCAGACGAAATGTAAAAGTTCCGTCGGCTGATGGCGCGATAAAAAGGTTCGCCAATTCTCGAGGGCTGAGATATTGTGTGACGCAATCATAAGCGGCTCGGCGGCGGTTGTTGTAAACTTTGTAATTCGCTACGGTTAATGTATTTGTTGTGTCGAAAATCGGACTGTTTCGAACATTCGCAAGCCGCAGCGCAGCCCCGGGAGAAAAAACCGCCGAACGCCGCGACATCTCAGAACAACCATGGCAACTAGGCGATTAGAGACTCCAATTACTCGACATATCAACAACTCGAGTATACTCAAGTAGTTTCAGATGTACCAAAATATATATTATTAATTTCAAATTTGCGTATATGTTACAGTGAAACTGTATCAAGTAATAGATTTGTAGGACAACATGATTTCACTGGTCACGATCATTGAAATTATTGGCCCAAGTCGATGATTTGCCCGCCTAAAATTTTGGTTTACTTCAATGAAACAAAATCAGCAAGTAGTCCCTTTCATAAAAAGAGAACCAAAGAAAAACACAGACAAACATTGGGCTGAAGATAGGGCGGTCAAATTTAATTTCAATGACAGCTTGGAGAAGAATATATTTTCACTGAGAATGCAGTTTCACTGTAACAAATACACAAAAAATTGTCTCTTGTCATCAGAGACTCTCGTCATCATAAACTTGTCATTGATTTGATAAGTCAGCAGGGCCTTAAGCTAAACAAAAGAAATTCGTGCATTGCATAATCAACGGTAAAACCATTTAAAAAATAATATCTGAAAATCCACGCGTGAGACTCAGTTAAGTGCAACGTTAAACATTATATAAATATTTATTCATGAAGAAATAAAATTTGGAAATAAATTTTCGTTTATAAATTACGCGTATTACTAAAAAACAAAAGACTTCGATGTGTAATAAGTACTGAAATGGGTTTCACTGAGACAATTTCAATTGTAGGTAAAAACAAAACACATTTTGTGTATAGTGATCAGAACCAGTTTCGCTCGTCGAAAAATAACTAACTGATACGGAAAAATATTTTTCGTAGCCAATCTGATCATTATAAAAAAAATCATTATCTTGTCAGTCAAAACATCACGAAATAATATCCATACCTCAGTATCGATTGAATACAGCTGCATTCTTAACTCTACCTTTTACACAAAAAAAATGTTATGGGAAACAAATAATTTTTCATATTTTTTTTTTGGTGTGCAGAGAAATCTTGTACGAGCGCATCATCAAGGCAAATGTGGTGGCCGTGACGAGGATGTGCGGAATCGTCATGCCGGGGATGGTGGAAAGGCGGAAGGGTCTGGTGATCAACCTATCTTCCTCGGCAGCTCTGATGCCAGCTCCACTCTTCGCGGTATATGCTGCCAGCAAGGTAATTTTTGTTTACGTTTACTAAGACGCTAGAATTCGACAGAAGACGTTGCACATAATGTGTGCATGCGAAACAGTAAACTCAAACCTCTTTTTGTGCGATTTCAAAGTTATACGGTTTTTTTAATATTTTAATTATATATTTGTGAGACTAAATAAACGTACATTATGTAATAACGTAATAAACAGCGCGTCGTTATATAATGTGCATGAACAATCCAATGTTTCACCTGTTTATTACAATGTGACCTTGATACGTGCGTCCTTGTACATGTTATGTTATGTTCCCATATAAAGTCATATTTATTTTTGTCTATCTACTGCACAAAAAAAGTTTAGGTTTATAACTATCTGTGAAAAACTACGGCCATTAATTTTGCTTATTATAGAATGGATACAGTAAACATGTTTCGTTTATTACGGAAAACTTATTTAGAACTCGCAAATCTGCATACACTGAACAATGCAAAACAATGCAAGTTATTAAATATTTGATTCATAGCATGAAGTTATTTGTTTTATACAGTTAACACTTGCTCAGCCATGCAGTAATCATAATAGTTAGTTGAGCCATTGTAATTAATTAAGTAAAAGTAAATTTTAATCGTCTGAATTTTTTACATCTCCATAAGCTTAGGCATTTGAAATGCACGAATGGACTTTTGACGGCGTAGTAAACAGTTTATATCGTTTATATGCAAACTATTTAGCTGAGCCCTATTTATTTCTAATATTTCCTGGTAAAATAATTTATGATCGCCTGTGTTTATATATAATATTTTAATCCCCTCATCCGCATCAAACGATTGATTCTCAAATAATAAATAATTGGTGAATGTTGAGGTGCCTTTATTTAATCGAAAAGCGGCTAAATGTTCAGCAACTCTTATATTTAATGTGCGAGTTGTTTTTCTCACGTAAAAATGTTGGCAGGTACTGCATCGCAATCTATAAACTCGGTTTGTTTGCGACAAAACTCATAAAAAAGTACAAAACTCAAACGACTCAAATTTGATAATAAAATTCTATTGAGCACCTTCAGTCGAAATCCTAAATAATATCAATCTTATTTTTTAGGGTGCTTTAATGTACTATGGGCCCTATAGTATAGGGTATCGATCATCTCTTTCGAACTCCAATAAGGTGTCCAGATGTATATTATAAAAACAATACAAAACAGTGTTACAACTTTTTCTAAATTTATGCGAAATTAAATCGTTGAAATTACTGAAATCTTTCCCACCAGATGTACGTCGACAAACTCACCGAAGACCTCGCTTCATCATACTCCCGCCACGGCTTGATCATCCAGAGCGTGCTCCCGGGGCCAGTTGCCACCAAGATGTCCAAGATCTCCCGCGCCACTTGGATGGCGCCAACGCCCGACGACTTTGTCAAGTCTGCGCTCAGCACCTGCGGAAAGTCGGACGCCACGACTGGCTATCACCCGCACGACTTGCTGGTCGGTGCGGTTAAGGGCATTTCAGCCATTTGCCCAGCGGCTGCAGTCTGGCTTGTCACAAAAACGACGGAGAACATCAGAAGGAGGGCGCTGAAAAAAATATCAAGCACAAGTCTTTAAACGAAAACCATTGAAGCAGAAAGTTTGACTATATCGTCCCTATCAAACCAAAAGGGCGTTAGTAATATTTTGATGATTCTGAGTTAAATATGAGGTAAAGTTCGCAAAGCAAATATGCACAGACTGCTAAAAGAATGTTCTTAGAAAAAACAATCCAAAGAAACGAAGTTGTTATAATTGACATAATATTTGATCACTCTTTTTGCTGTCCTGAAAAGAAACAATTTGTCACTAAGGATTTCTCCTTTTGTCTTGGATGGGACGATATGTTTGACTCAATTAAAATAATTACTTGTTCTTCTCTACTTCGGATTTAATTCATTCTATACATATACCATTTGTGCACGACCTATTTGGCAGAAGAGCCAATTCATCCATCATTACGATTGCTCATGGGATGCAGTGGGTTTAAGTGATAATGAAATATTACAACTATCCATGGGCCTCGAGTTGTGCATCAAAGGTGTGTTTTAAAATTTAGAAAATTTACTATCAATCTACTTCAAATAATCAATTATATTCCTTCAATAGTTTGTTTTGTACAACAGTAAGAAAGTCAATTAAAAAAAAAAATTATTACTCACCATTAACAAAAATCAAGATTAACAAAAATCAATCAAAAGTAATAAATTGGTCCATTTTAGTATCCTAGTATCAGCAATCAATCCAATACAAATTGTTCAACATGCACAATCGTCTATTTCTCCTTTAACACACTTTTATATATAATTATGACCTTTTGATACCTGTTGTTTGTTAATATACTCTTTCTATTAACGTTATGCTACTGTTTTGTTGTATTTAATTATGCTTAGTTTAAAATAAATATAATATGTTGCAAAATACGGAGTTCTATCAATTAACGTTAATGATTCTTTCATTCACAGATTTGTGATTTATTTATCTTAGATTACATCGAAAATACTTAATTATAATTATTGTGATCAAATAAATCAATCGTCATATTAAATTTCATCTACAGATTTTTTCTCAGCATTCTTAGATATTACTGGCATTCACATGTTTGTCAAAGCCTTAAATATTATTCAAATTTGTTGCCAGGACTAATCAATTTACTTATTTTTATTTATTTCAATTATCGTATAATATATGTATCTAGTTTTAATACTATTTATAAAATGAGTATCTGAGATTTCTCTACTCTATCAACGGTGTTAGTTACCAATCTAAACTGTTTTAAATTTATAAGTAATGTAAGTGTTTTTTTTTTTTATTAAAATGACTAAATTAGTCAATTTTTAACTTTCATTGCATTGATGATAAAATGCTACTACTTTTATTTCCTTTTTATTTAGTTACTAAAAAATCGTTACTATTTTTACTCCCTATGAAATATTATTTTGTTGACTGTTTTGTGAATGTATGTAAGATGAATGTATTGTTTTTTGATTTTTGTGAAGAAGTTTGTTTGTTTTCAAATATCATTATTTTGTATGTAAATATCTTTTATTTGGTATTGTTAAAAATAGGATTATTATTAATAAAAAAAATGATTTTGGGATGTAAAAAAATATTTGTATTTATTTCATACAATTTGTTTACATCTATGTATTTACAAAAAAATCCTTTTGTTTCTTTTCTTAATCTAAATAATACCATGTTTGATTCATAATTCATCCTCACATTTACTGTAAAAAAAAGTGTTTTTTAATGTGTAACAATATTTTGATTTGGCTGTTTGTAACTTTTTCAAATGATATAATAAATATATTTTGATGAAATGTTGTTTTTTATACCAATTATTAATTGTATTACTAACACAATGGCCGTTTGAATTTTTATTTTGATATATTTTCAAATACATATTACTAAAATTAAAGACACTTTATTTTCTTATTTTTGATTTCATGACAAAAATTTAAAAGCTTCCGCTCTTCGTTGAATTTTTCTTTTTTTTATTTTCATACCAAAAATCGAAGATATAATATACTTCAGTTATTTTGGGATTATCATTTTTCAAATCATAAATGTAGTTTCCTTATTATACAATAAAAAATTCCATCAAATAAGCTATTATCCAATTCTTATATACCAAAAGTTAAATTAATCTAGAGCCAGTTTCCTGAATGTTCCTCTCATGCCAACCATATCGTCCAAAAGAAAGTCACTCTTTCCAAGTCTCTTCGACTCATCAGATTTTATTGTGTCCAGGTCCAAGAACCATTGTCTGACTTCGGGAGTTTTAAATGCTGTATTCCACTGATCTGAAATAAAATAAGCCATTAAAAATTTAAAAAATAGGGACAGTAAATTTTACCTAGAGATAAGCTTTCACAGGTTGACCTACATATGTAAATATATACTGACACCGCCTTATGTGGTAGGTCATCAGAACTCTCTCGGACGATCTATTATTCATCTCAGTCAATGAGCTTAAGTCGATATCAGGGAATAAATTCATTTTTAATAATACTCTATATTGAAATCTATAGCGATTCCAATATAGAGTGATACAAATTTGTAAAAGAGACATTTATGCGGACGTCTCGCTCTAAATGTCTCTTGACTCTTTCACGCTCTGAGTGCATGGTATTTCATGCACAGTTCGATAGGCCATAAATAATCGCTTATCGCGCGTGACGTTTAACGGTCTTTTTCGTTGCTACGGTCTTCTACCTAAAGGAATCGCTTTTTTTCAGGCGCAGTAAGAGTTTTGAGAACAGGGAGAGAGCACGCGCTTGCCAGATAAGTCTTAAGGTTGTGGTAAGCGCTGGAAGTGGCCTGCAAGCTCCTAATCCTCTCCCTAAGAATTAAATTCGAGTAAAATTCCTGATATCTTCTTCGCTATCGTAATATTTGTGTGTTGTATAACGTCTGTGTAAATTCTTAACGATTAAATAATGGGTGCTAACCGCACCCACATAACGCTTTGAGATCGTGCTTTGTTTTAAAGAGTTCCATGTTTCTCCTACTCCGTTCACAAAATCCCTCTCCTGAGTGTCGGATAGGAGGCTCCTTCTCGATTTACGAGGGAGCCGAATCAAGGTCCTCTCAATACAAAGCTGTGTTTAAAATAAATAAAGCCAAACGTCATCGGCTCTTTTTTTTTAACCCTTTTAATGCCAAGCCAATTCCATGGATTTTTTCCACAGGCCACCATTGATTTTTTCATGAAAATGCATTGAAAAATCATTTTATACCCAATTTATTTTTGGTTTTCAAAGAAATGGGGAAAAAAATGTTTCCAGGGATATTTACGACAATAAGGTGCAAGTCCTAGTGACATCTGTTAACTACGATATTTATTCATAAATAAACTGGTAGTGGTGCTGGCGTGCCTGCACGCCGTGTCGTATGAACCGTTAAAAAGGAGGAAGATTTTTGAGCCAAGTAATATTGCTCCTAAAATTTGTTCTTAATTTAAAACCAAGAATTTTCATTTTTTTCCTCTTGGGAATCCAAAACCGGAGGTTGCACGTGTCCAGGGGTGCCGCGGATTATTTTTTCAGATTTAGAGGGCCGTTGCATGATACAGTTTTGGAATCACTAGTTTAGTTCACTGATTGTTAGTTTTATTTAGCTAACAATTTTGGAATATGGTAAGTGATGGATTGATAGTCAAACTATCAAATAAAGCATTGGGTCGGCAATAAAGTAGTTGTCAGAATAATAACTATGGTCTTACTGGCAATTTCTTTCACCGAATAAGGAAGGTCTCCCCCCAAGTCTTTGGTAAGATATTTCATTGGGAACACTTTTCGGAACCCTTCCATCGTCGAATGTATCTTGATCCTATCAGCAATTTTTTTCTTTAGACACCCTTTGATGAAATTGAAAACAACCTCGGCAATTTGTGGTGCATTGATTACATGAATTGATCTTATTGAAGCACCATAACAGCTCTGCAAAGAAAAAAATGGAGAGTAACATTACGAATAGAAGCAATATAAGGTAAGTGATGATGGAAGGAAGTAAAAATCGTTGATTCTGTTTATTTACGTCTCCGTTTTATAAAATAAAGTAATTTTAGTATCAGTGAAAATTTGTTGCTTTAATAAAATCAAGATAATAAGTCGTTACTAGTATTTTTGAAATATTTATTAAAAATACAATTTTATCAACATGTTTTAGTTGTTCACTGTCAAAACTTGGTGGTGGAGTGGCATTATAATAAAAATAATAACAAATTTTTAGGACTTAATCCACATTGAATTTATTGCGATCAGGACCGGCTTCGTTCATCTCGAGCTGATAAGAAATACAACAATACGGCGTTATGTATACTAAAGTTAAGCAAGACTTAAAAGATGAGACAAAGAATTGGTAATAAAAATATGCAAATAAAACAAAATAGACTATAATTAAAAATATTGAAAGCTCTTAGCAATATGCAATAATATTAAAAACCAATTAAGTAAGAATGATCATTAACAATGTAAAAACCAACAGTTATGTGTTTCAAACAAATGTGGAAAAATATTTCATAATGATTAGTCAAAGTGGGAAAAAAATACATATATGAAATTGCTATTGCACTCATGGTCCTTTTGCATTACATGACCGATATGTCGATTTAATCATTTTTTAGCAGTTAACAGCCAACTCTCGGCGAAAAAACAAATATTTAAATAAAGAAGACATTTTTTTGTAGTAATATCATATTTTTTTTCAAACAGGACCAGTTTCACTTATCGCGAGCATGATCTGTTTATCCAAGGAAGTAGTACAAAAAAAAATGTTGCTTTATTTGAGTCGTATAGTATCAAAAGCAGAACTATCCAGTATTTTTCGACACTGAACTAATGCTGTCACATTCTTCATCTGGTCATAGTGTAGGGCTAGCAATAAAATATTTGTATAAAAATCATGTACATGTGGTATAAAAACGTAAAAGAAAATGATAGGTGTCAAAATCAGAACGGTTGACGACTTTGGAAACAAAAGTATAAAGGTTTGGTCAATCATAATTTCTACCAATCATAGAATTATGATACGTGATGCTGCAATGTGGCTGCTCATACAAATTTTAAGTTTCAAGCTTTTATGAGCTATTTTATAAAAAATATAAATCGAGCTCGAAATGTTACGGTCAAAAAGTAGTAATTTATTTTAGTTCCACAAAAATTATATAATCAAAGTCCTGACGAGTCCGTTAGTCTAAATAGCTATATCAACTATATATTACATGATTTTTGTAGAGCAAAAATACGTTGCTATTTTTTAGTGTATTATAATGAAGTCTACTAAGTAAATTCCAATTCAATTAAAATATTGAAATATCTTTATAATGTAGACCAGGAAACACTACAACCCCTAAGGTGAAAGAGAACGGGCAACAACTAACGTTTTGCATGCATGTTAAAATAATAGCAATATATGGCATTACAGCTAATGCCAATGCGAAAGTCGTACGAGATAAACTTGATGATAAATAATGATCAGTCAGATCAATCATTCGAGAACAAGTCAAAGAAAAATTTCATACACCCATGTCCAAAATCTTTTTTTCAATTTATACAATTTGACTATGCCAGGACTTGGACCTGTGTCCTCCTGATCGCTAAAGCAATGCTCTTGCCATAGATCGCAGGGACCGACATAAATATACAATATAAGAAACAGCATTATCTAAATATTTGAGTAATTGAAAATCTCTCTATTTAACCACTCTTATTAAATATTTTTTTGTAATGAACATCGTGTAATCTCTTACCTGAAAAATGAACAAAAATTTCTTCAAGGAAGCCAAATTCACTTGTTTTATTTGATTAAATGAAAAATTTGCTATGTCCCAAACATGAACCTCTCCAGAAGCACAGTCAAAATGAGTTCTTATGTCTGATATCATGAACCCACACACCGCCGTCAGGTCAAGGTCGTGTGTATCTTTTTTGTCGATATTGGACCTAAAATAACGCAATTTTCGTAAAGAGTTTAATGATGAACTGCAGAACAATTCCGAATAACAAAAATTTTGAGCGTTATCAATATCATCACTGTTTAACATTACTTCATCAACAGACAAATCAATATACATATTTACTAATATATATGTAACATTTAAGGTGTCAACTGTCACTTATTGGTGGAAAGACATTATATAAATAAATAAAACAAATTAAATAGTATTATTTTACATGTATTCTGATACAGATCAGGGCCGCTTTCGCTCATCGCGAACATTGTCAACTGATGAAATATAAATACAATAGAACAAGGTTATCAGTTGAAAATGCTCGCAATGAGCGAAGCGAATCCTGATTTTCATAAGAATGCACAATGAAATAGTACTATATACCTAGTGGGTTTTATTTATTTAAAAATGTAAAGTCATCTATAAACTTGCCTTGTCATAGAACAGATAAGTGCCAAGGGATAATTTTCAAAAAAATGATTGACGCTTAAAGCTTAGAAGGCCGTTTAAAAAAAACCTGTTCATATCTATCCAATTCTCAAAAAGAGGCCAGGCGAGAAAGTGGTGAGATTTTCCACACAGAAAGTGAGGGCGCAATGTTTATAGTTTACGAAACAGCATATCAATTACTAAATCATAGCCTTACCTAATAAAAATGATTCGGCTGTTGTCGTCAGTTCGTGTTGGCATAATAGCGATATCTAAGGAGTCAAGTTGTTTTGAGATTCGCGGATTCCAAGGATCTCGATCACTAAACAATTCTGGTATACATGTCCTTGACGTGAGAAGTTTTTCTATTTTATTCTTCGTCTTTTCTTCGTCGTATTTATTCATTGCCAAATGTCGGATAAGATAACGCTCCTCTGAAATTAAAATAGTGAAATTTTAAATAACTTTGATTATTCCATGTATTGTGTTACTAATTGTGGATCGTGTTTCGCCTCTTTCAGATGAATATTCGGACTTACTATCGCAAAGGTTTCTAAAGTAATAAAGCAAGATTGATTCTTCAATAATAATATTCTCAAATGATAATTACAAAAATGGAGTTTGGGAATTTTCTTTTTAACGAGAAGTAAGGAGGGTGTTGTAGAATCAAAGTAAAGCAAACAAATAATTATACTACTAATGATGTTCTGCAATAACAATAATATTAATCAATTAGGAAGGGTTAATCCTTTCCTTGAAAATAATGTAAGCAGGAACGCGTGTCCCAACTCAATACGTAAAATAATCAAAGTTAAAATTAATGATACATTTTTAGTACTTTTTCCACATCAAATTTATTTGAACAGGACCGGTTTTGCTCATTGCGAGCATTGTCAACTGATAAGAAATACAATACAACAGTGATATTTATACAAAAGTTAAGTAAGGTATGACAAACTAAGCAAATAAATGAAGCAAATAACAAGAAAAATAAAAGGTTGAAGACCTCTTAGCAATGCAAACTAATACATAATAAATCAATTAAATATGAATTATCATTAAGTTCTACCAAGTAAATGCCTACTCAATCTTTAAGTTATTGATATTATTTTATGAAAAGAAAATAACTAAATGTCATTTATTAGATGGTTAAGAATCACAGATAGATTACGTACCAAGCTTATCCTTTGGCAAATGAGGTTGAATGTTATACCAATCCCTGATCCGATCCAATTTTTGGTTTACCGTCTTCTGAGACACTTTTTGTTCTTCCATACAGTGAATCAAATCTTCATCGTTGCATTTGAGGAGGGTTTCCTGTATGTACGTCGTCATTTTTGTTCGTGTACTGTGTCACCTGCAAAGAAAAGAAATACATATTGTTAAGCACATATCCGAATTCTAATAAACAGCCCTTCCAAAGAAGAAGGCATTTACTCGCAAAGTTTCTAAAATTGAGTTATAAATGGCATTTGTTAAATATTTTTTAAAACTATATTTATATGGTCTTTACTTTTATAGAAGTGTCATAAGTAGTGGCTTTGAACTGTCTCTCTAGCAGTGTTACGTTCGTACGGGGGCGAGTTTTAGTTCTTCTAATTTGTTTCTCATTAAAAAGTGTTTCACTCAAAGAAATGTATAGCTTTCATGATTTATTCAATACATATCATGATATAATATTTGATTTTAATAATATTGATGTTAACAGTAAAATTTATCAACCGCAGTACCCCCAGATATCTTATCCAAGAACCGCCACTAGCAAAACCTAAACTGAGACCATGGTGCGTTTGGGTAAGACAAATACCACAGTTGCAATACTGTGGTTGTTGGAATTAATTGTTTTACATCACCTTTGAAATGAGAGCGAACAATGTAGCATGGAACAGAAAAAACAGCTTAAAATCTAAATCAATAAAGGTATCCAACGATGATAAGACTCGAACACTGAGAAATTGAAGTTTGAAAAACCGAAACGGCAATAAATTTCATTTCGGTCTATAATTATATTTATATTTAGCATGCAATTACTACGCAATACGAAATAAGTCAAAACTCATGATCACCTTGTTTAGTGACGCAGGTATTAAAATTACATTTAAATAAATATAATTTATGTATATTGTTCTAAAGTGACATTCGAAAAAATATGTTATTTAGCCTGACTAATAATTTAGAAATACTCCACCGAGTAAATAAAAAAGGCTTAAAGATGAATAGTCAAGAATTTTTAGAAATAAATAAAACTCTTAACAAAAAAGAAAAATTATTAAATAATATTCTTAATAGGACAGGTTGCTTGCCATTACTAACATTGTTTCCAATAAATAGAGTAACCACTGACCTATCTGATTGATTGCAGCTCATTAGTTTAATAGTTTGTAATGTTTAACGTCATTAGAAATAAAATTATTTTTTTGCTTTGTTTCGATTCTATAACCGCTTATAAGGGAAAAATCCCAAACTGATTGACTGCAGCTCATTAGAATCATTATTTATTTGCTTTGTTTCGATTCTATCACCCCCTCCTTGCTTCTTTTAAAAAGGAAAAAAACCCAAAATCCATTTTGTAATTTCATAATTTAAAATGTTAGAATCAATCTTGCTTCATTACAAGCAAACTTTGCAAAAGTAGGTCTGAAGATGCCTCTGAAAGAGGCGAAACACGTGTCACACTTAGTAGCACAATACGTGGAATAATCAAAGTTATTTTAAATTTTATATTAAATATTAATCCGGTCTTATATTATAATATGCAATTATGAAATTAAATAAAGTTCATTTATTGATGACGCACGCATTTTTTTTATTTAACCCTCGAAAGACGGTCCTAGAAAAATTACTTGTGATTCGAAGGGGGGGGGGGACTAAAAATACCCCAATCTTTTGGTTTTATTGGCATAGATTGCATTAAAAAAAATTATTATGCTTAAGTGTATCTTTATACATCGTTCTGAAATAAATCTTTTTAAAAGTTGATAACTTTCCTATAATTATTCATATTTTAAGTCGCAATGAAACAACCTGATCGTGTTAACGCTAATTCTAGACTGGTGATATCAAAACTGTGTACGCGACTTCTTATCTACACCATCCATTTGATTTGGAATGTACGTTGAAAGAGGGCGTTTGAGAAAAGATAACGTTATCATATCGCGTATAGGCAGTGTGTTTGGATCCTGCCATTTGGTAGCAACAATATAAATGGTTTTCGGCCTGTAATAATCCGACTTACTATCTATTCTATTTAATTGCGACGAAACGAGATGTAAAAAAGAATGATTTTAGAATACCAAAAGTTTTCACATTCTATCACTAATATTAAGATAGATATTTAAGATAAAGTAGCAGTGGTGGTCGACTGTTTTACACTCAGCCTGGCCAAAGTTAAAAAAAGTATGATTCAAGGTTTTATTGTAGCATTTTTATATTGCATCATTCTAAGCTCATTGCGTAAAGCAGTAGAGAGATATTTAATTCTATGCGTAAGTTGTGATTTATTTTATTGCTTGTCCTACATAAATATTCGAAGTAGGTAGTGAGCTTGTGTGCATGAGAATAAGTGAAGAACTATCAGAGGTATCTCAAAAAATAGCATTTAAAAATATGGAAGCATTAAAACCAAGACTGTGGAGTCACAGTCGTAGTCGTGAAAAACATTTGAAAAGTGTATCGAAAATAATGACCAGAAAATAACATAGGGATATTTAAAATAAATGTAGGGTGTTATCCGATCTATTATTACTGAGTTGATTGATTTCATGGGCTTGAATTAATAATAAATGATAGTAAGTGTATGAATTATTAATGCATGATAATTATTTAAAAAGGGTATAACAATGGCGAGTTATGGGAAAATTAAGTTGTTCGTTTAAAATTGGTAAACTATTAAGCTGAGCTCTGTTAATCTCTAATATTTCTTGATATAATAATTTAAATTCGCCCTTATTTATATGTAATAAATCAATGCCTGAGTCTCAATTGAATGTGTTATTGCCAAAAAGTAAATGATTGGCGTAGGTATCATTTTTAAACGAAAAGCGGCTAAATACTCAGCCACTCTTATAAATATTTAAAGTTCGAGATATTTATCAATGTAAAACATAGGGCAGTCACTACACTGCAATCTATAAATGCCAGATTTTTTTGTACAATTTATGCTTATTGTATTGATTGGTTGATATTGAATTGAACACACATTAATAAGAAAGGTAGAAAAAGAGCATGTAAAAAATTAACTTTTTTTAGTCGGGTTCGCGTTTTTTAGCGACAGCCCTGCTTAAAATCTTTAAAATAATAGTAATAAAATATATTATTGAAAACAAATACGTAGGGCTGACGCATGATAACCAAGGATTTATTTAAATTTTTTACCATAATGTTTAACGACTTGGGTAGTTTCCTATAACGGAACCGGTTTTTATTCTTCAATAAAAGGTAAATAGAAACAGCATAAAATACGCATTGAAGAAATTTGAATATATCAAGAGATTCCTTTTAAAAATTCTAATTAACGAATTATGTGGATAAAAACTTATATTCAATAAAATTTTCTCGCACATGTTTGTAAAAGTATCAATGAATTTTAGAAGAAAAGTTATTTTAACACTATCGGAACTTATTTATCTTATGATAATTTTAGACATTTTAGTATAATAATTGTATTATTTTCGTAGTTTTTTTTGTTGATTTCAATTGAATAAAAATGCTTGAGAGTACTGGTTGATTCACTCGATAAAATGTGCTCTATTTTAGCGATGCCTATGGTGCTTTTGTTATATCACGGGTTACCAATCTATGGGTCGCGAACTTATACAGTCAACTAAAAAAAATATTCACTATATCGCAATTTTTGATGCGAATTTTAATGCTGCTTGTTATTTCAATGTATTATTTTATTAAAAATACATACAATTTCAACCATCGCATTAAATTAATTTTTAAACATAATTTAAAATATAATTATTCTTAAGAAAACTATCTTTTTTTTAAGTTAAAAATAAAAAATGACCTTTTCAATTATATCGGGGTCGCGGGTCACATGGACCGTCGCCTGAAAATGGTTGGGAACCTATGTGTTATATTATCATTAATGTTTGAGGTAAGTCTCTAAATATCACAATAGTAAAATTAATTGAGTTCACAATTGCCAAAATTGACGCCCACAAAAAATAGGAAATCAGTGACGAATATCTAGTGAAAAATTATTGGTAAGAAAACGAAAAAAGTTCAAAGAGATATGAGCGATTAATATCGACTTTGTTGAATGATGCGTATTCATCGTCCTCCGTAATCTGGGACCTTAGCTCAATGACGCCTTTTCCACGTTCCCGTAGCCAACGTGTTAAGTAAGAAAATTTCTTTAAGTGAGCTGTCAACGATACAAAATATTCTTATATTGCGCGCTAGCGTCGGCGCGCTAATGTCCTACTGCCATGACATTCGCATTTTAGAGAACCACTGCCTGAAGATGTCACTTAATGATATTTCAATCCAAATATTTTTGTTGTATTTGGCGGTCACTAACAGAAATAAGTTTTTAATACAAAATAAAAAATAATAGACTTTTGTTATTTCAAAAGTTGTGTGACGAGGTGCGGCCCAACTAGTGGGATAGCAATATTATCAAAAATTTTGATTTATTTCAAAGTTTCTGCTGAATCTGTCTTAAAATTTCCATTCAAGGATTCAAAACTGTGACCCCGATTAAATGAAAGACCAATACTTTCACGATGGATTCGACGATAGCTGAGTGGAAGTTCATTTTTATGGAAAATATTTTTTATTGTTCTGACATTATTGTTTTGTTTGGTTTTAGATAACATGCTTGTGACCGATATTATTTAATGGCAATAAAAGGTTATCAAAAACCCAGACAAAAGTTATCTTTTGGAGTGTATTTATTTATTATCAAGGAGTTGAGATAAAAATATTCAATTAAGTCTTGTATGTATTGATCTAACATTAATTAATGAAATGTTGGTATTACTTTTTTAATCATATCATCTCCAATGTGGAGTTTATCTCAACAGAAGTTTTCTACGTGAAATGCTTGTTATTCAGTTGCTCATCTTCTCTTTTTTGAAGAGAGTAAGGATCTAAAGTTAGGCCTAAGGCAAGAGTAGAGGTATGATAATTGTTTTTATAGCTCTGTATTTATGATTAAATTAGTGTGAGAGTTTGAAAAATTTTGCAAACTCTAATCTAATATGACATATGACCCTGTAATTTTTTTTTTACTACATATCTCGAAAGGAAAAGACATATCCGTGTTATTAAAGCCAAACTCCTTAAAAATAAAAAGTGTATGTCAGGTAGTAATTTTCAAAACTGGTCAAATCCAAAATTATTTTTTTTAAACTGCCAAATTTTGATTAAACTTTTGAGACCTTTTTTATTCACATGGAAAAGTTTGCTCTCTTACACATCATCAGTAATTCTTACATTTAAAACATATTTTAATAATATTTCTAGTAAATACAAACGTACGAGGAAAATGTAATGGAAAGTAAGATGCTTTTGATTTGACCAAATTTGAAAACTACCTCCTGTATGGTAATCGTGCCTGACTTGTATTTTCAGCAGAATGAAAATGAGAGATTTACTATTTCTTGTGTAAGTTTTCCTGTTAGTTAAAATACGAATAAATCTGCTAAAAAATACCCACGACTTTTATTGTTGATTAACATGCCGAATTCAATTTATGACTGGCCTCAGTTATGTGTTATGAAATTTTATAGACAAACAGAGGTTTTGGGACACACGTGGCGTTTATTTGTTTGCATAATTATAAATTTGGTGTACCAATAAATCACTGATGCACAACCTGCGGCCCGCGAAGACATTTCTTGCGGCCTAATATGATAAATGTCAATCACCTTTTATCTACAAAGCTTTTAACGAACGATGGAAGAACAGTATAAAATAATAAAATCATCAATTTTATATACACCCAGTCCTTGTTTAACGCGATACATTGGTTCCAGAAAAAGGGTCGTTTCAAAAAATCCCGTAAAACTACCAAAGTTTAAGAAATATACATAACAATTGATTTTTTAAGAAAATTAGTTTCTTTATTGATTGTAAAAATACAATGAGAAACAGATTGATATATACTTACCCAATTATATTCACTTATCCGAGTGATTCGCTGCTGTCACTGTCAGATTGAATCGAATATAAAATGAACTTCCACAGAGTTACCGCCGAATCCATCGAAAGTATTGAATCGAATATAATCGTTCACCATTTCTTCTTTCAAAAATAATCGCGTTAAAACGAATAAATCGCGTAAAAGTAGGAACGGTGCCCTCCAAAAAATCGCGTACAAAGAGGACTGGATGTACACTACAAATATAGATAATTTAATTTTAACTCATAGGGCCCTGGAACTATTTGAGAATTGATTATCTGGCCCTTCTACCAAAAAAGTTGTGCATCACTGATGTATAACATCCCATATTTAAAGTTTTTTGAATTAGGTTAATATTATAGAAAGCCGGAAATACTTACTGAAATCTTTTATTTAATACACTGGTTGATAAAAACACTAAAGTAATTGACCTATGTATGTATATAGATTATTTTGAAGTGCGTATCCTAAATGCACTTAAAGCTTAATTATTCTCCTCAGATATTTATTTAAATAAAAAAAAAAATCCGCAGCACAATAATTGTTGTTTCAATCAATACGATACATTTTTTACGACTACCGTACTGGAACTGTGTAGTTGCTCTTTCAACTATTTTCAGAACACTGACGCCGGTTCAAAAAGTCCATACGTTTTGAGTATTTATAGGTCAGTGATGTAAATTTATTTATCTAATATAAGGCACTGACCGCTGTTAAAATATATTTTTTTTAAAGTATTTGTTTATTAACGAGTATAAATCACAACTGAAGTAAAAGCTTTGTATGTTATATCAACCAATCATTGTAGGCATTATTTTTTTCTCCTTCTAAACATAATATTAAATAAATATAATGATATTTGGGACATAAAAAAGCGTCTTATTTATTTGAATTGATATTTTACACGTTCACCTTTTAATAGAAGCCATTAAAATAAGGTGAACGTTTAAAATATGTGGTTTCATTGTAAAAAAAAATATTCGTATCGATCAACTTGAGCTTCAATTTTTCTGTGACGCACTTCGAAAAAGAAGTTTAAATAATGTCAATTCTTGGCGTTGTAGATTCGACAAATATTCTGACAAATATTAGGACCGGTCTCGCCCATCGCGATTGATTGTCGACTGATTTTAAGGTGACACTGCTCGCGATGAGCGTATATATTTTTTGTATAGCATATTTAAAAATATCACTCAGTTAATCTGAAATAAAAACAAAAATTGTCGTTTAGCACTAAAAACAATGATGCACGTAAAACTAGTTTAAATTAACACTTACACTGCGTAAAAAAGCAACCGGTATCTCGCAAAATAAATGCCGCAAGTGTTAAAAAAATAACACACTATTTAATGTCAGGCAGTCTCAGAAAATGTCGCAGCAAATCACACGATACTTAAAGATCTTCTCATAATCAGAGGACAACACAACACAAAACAGCACCAAGCAATGATTCGAGTCGCTGATGCGAATTGAGACAAGATGCGAGACGTGATTTTTAGTGAGTTGGTACTGGTATGCATGGCATGATCGAGGTAAATTCCTTATCAAGGTTGCAGCTTGCGGCGATTCTTGAGATATCAATTTTATCACCAAAAAGCCCAATAACGGCGTAACCTATGTGTTTTGTTGTTTTTTTAGCTGATGTCCACTCCCAATATAGAGCGTTTTTTGTTTTTACAATAACTGTTTGATTTTACCTATATTCTCTTTTGTTTGATAAGCGTAGGAATAGAAAGGATGATGATAGGACAAAACCTGTAGTGTTTTACTCCATAAGCGCAAGAGGTGCGTGCTTAGGGCCTCACATCTTTGGGCCTTCAAAAATAACTTACCGAACTTCCCAACTTGAAACATATGGATTACTCAAGGTGGTTAAAAAAGTTATTGTTAATATTCTTAACAGGTTGCTCGCCATTACTTACATTGTTTCCAATTATTAGAGTAATCACTAACCTATCTGATTGATTGCAGCTCATTAGTTTAATAGTTTGTAATGTTTAACGTCATTAGAAATATGTTTATTTGTTTGCTTTGTTTCGATTCTATAAAGGGAAAAATCCCAATCTGATTGATTGCGGCTCTTAAGTGTTATTTTCTGATTGCATTGTTTCGATTCTATCACCGCTTCCTTGTTTCCTTTAGATGGAAAAAAACTCGAAATCCATTTTGTAATTTCATAATTTAAAATGTTAGAATCAATTTTGCTTCATTACTTAAGCAAACTTTGCGATAGTAAGTCTGAGGATGCCTCTGAAAGAGGCGAAACACGTATCACAGTAAGTAGCACAATACGTAGAACAATCAAAATTATTTTAAATTTTATATAACACAAACACCCATTGACTTCAAACAGAATTGATTTATCGACTGACAAAATCTGCTCGTACCGGGACTCGAGGAAGCCAACGACGTTGACCACTGCTCTGCGGACTTTTGTGTAGCCGACTAAATATATTTTCAATACAGAAAAATATTTCTAGCACTTGTGTTTGGGTCTGAAACTTGGGCTTGAATATATATCATTATGTCACAACAAAAAAATCATTGTCAACGGTAGTAATATTAAATGACCGATTGGCTATTAGGATGGTGTGCGGGTGAGCTTAGTTCTCATTCTGAATTGTTTCTCGTGAACTGCAGGAAATACCATACAATGTAAAATTAAAAAAAAATATATTTTTTTATCCCGAATAAATTTCGCGTCATTCGGAAGAAAGGGCCTCCGAAATGATTTTGCTCCCAAGTGCTTAATTCGCCACTGGACAGAACAAATGGTAAGCATAATCAGTTGAAATACTTGTACGGTTATTGCATTTTAAAAACTGGTATTATAGAATTGAAAACATGGTCAAAATACCGATCACGGTTTCGGTAACGCCAGTATGGCAAGCCCTATCCATATATAGCATCACCCAATCGACCTTTTCTTATGTAATTTCACCTTATTAATTCGAACGCATGGAGAGTCACATTTTACTTTTGAATTTTGCGACGCAAAATTAAAATACTTTGATTCTTGCTTGTGTCAATCTTAATTTCCTGGAGGATTATTGGACGAATGATCAGTGACGGCTCGTTCATACGCACTGCGGAACAGCAGCACCCTAAGCAAATTAATAAAAATGTCATCTTATAATATACATAACTATCAATATTCATGTTGTGCATGCATTATAATACAAATCGGTCCGCGGGCGCCATGGCATCCGCGGGCACAGAGTTGAGGATCCCCGTTGTAAACAATCGAGGCGGATAAAATTCTTGTTGTGTTATTGCTGTTTTAAAAAATAAGAATTCATTGAATAAATATGTATATTAATATATATATTGTCAGTGTCTGTGGTCAAGGTCAGATTTTTTAAAGTAAAATAAAGATCTTTGACTTGGTATATAACATTTTTTGTTCAGTTGTTCTCAATTGATGTTTCAACATTTCTCATCAAGTATATCTCGCATGACTTTCATATTCATAAATATTTGACGCGTTGTCATGAGTTGTAATGCCAAATATTTTTTTATTACATGCTTTATTAAAATGTTAAAATTAATAGCCGCTAGATGTCATCAGTTGCACTGCTATCAAGTAAGCAAGCGTTAGGGTGAAACGATGTAATAAAAACTCCGGGCAGATCCGAAGACGGCATACTTACCTGGCGTAGGGGACACCGTGATCACAAAGGCGGTACCCCCAGGGTGAGGCTCTTCCATTGCACTTCGGTTGGGCTGACCCTTGCGATTATCCCTAATGCGGATAACTCGGGCGCGTAATTTTTGGTAGTCGGGACTGCGTACGCGCTGTCCCGGATATACATGACTCTTACTTCATTTCTTCGTCACACTCGTCGTTAAAAAAGCGCCCGGTAGAGATAACATCAACAACACTATCTTGAAACGCCTCCCGCAAAAAGGTATCATTTTCTTAGCAAAAATATATACTGCTTGTTTTCTACGTGGCTACTTTCCAGTAACGTGGAAAACGGCACACGTCGTCGCGATTCCAAAACCTAAAAAAGACCACTCATTAGCTGTCAACTACAGACCAATCAGTTTACTTGATTGCCTCAGCAAACTGCTCGAGAAAGTGATCCTAGAACGCTTTCTCCCCGTTCATAACCCTATTCTACCTGAATCTCAATACGGTTTCAGAAAAGGCCTCTCCACCACCCTTCAGCTATCCCGCATCACGGGTCAGATCACCGAAGACTTTTACAGGGGAAGAACCACCGGAATGGTACTGCTTGATCTGGAAAAGGCATTTGATACAGTTTGGCACGACGGCCTTGTTCACAAGCTCGTTGAGACAAACACTCCCCATACATTATTAAAATCATCCAAAATTATCTGAATGACCGATCCTCTATGCAGCGGTTAAGAAGGAAAAATCTTCTCTCCGCTCAGCCTCCGCTGGGGTACCCCAGGGTAGTCTCCTGGGACCTAGGCTATTTAACCACTTCATTTACGACCTCCCAAATCCCAAAACTGCTCTGTCGCTCTTTATGCGGACGACACGGCCATCACCTCCACGCACAGGGACCGGGACGTAGCTATACGTCGCCTTGAGTCTGGCACAGCCCAGCTGACTGACTATTTCAGTCGCTGGAGACTCAAAGTAAACGGCGCGAAAACAGAGGCGATCCTCTTCACGCGTAAACGTAATAACAAAAGTTATAACGGGAAAATCACCGTCTGTGGTATCCCTTGCTGTTTCAGCCCAGCTGTCAAATACCTCGGGGTATTTCTGGATTGCTCCCTCACCTGGTCTACGCACATTGCAGAAGCCAGGCGGAAAGCTCACGTTGCAATTGGCGCGTTGTACCCAATATTCAATGCTAGAAGCTACCTCAGCATGGCTAATAAGAAGGCACTATACAACATGGTAATTAAGCCAACCATGCTGTACGCCTCTCCCATATGGTCTGTAGACATCCCCGACAGCAAACTTCTTCTCCTTCAGAGGGTCGAAAATAAATGCCTACGCATAATCACAGGCTTGAAGAAGAACGCCAGCACCCGATGCCTCCGGGCGTGGTATAAAGGCCCTGACATTAAAGAGACCCTACGCCTCCACCGTGCCAGTTTCGTGGAAAGTTTGAAGCAGGGTCCCCACCTCGCTCCAACTCTCCGAGCTGTGAAAATATCTAACTTTAAAAACCAACTAAAGGCCTCTAAGAACCTCGTCAGGACGATGTCTCAAACCTTATGCTCCACCCACCTTTCTCCTACAGCAATTTCTTATACAGTGGAGGCAAGCGTGGAAGAAGCCAGCAGCACTGCCAGCTTCTAAACTAACGCCCTAAGAGATACATTTTAAGCTACGAGCTAGGCTCGTCGATTTAGTAACAGTTAGGGACTGGGCATGTCTACTATAAGAACAAGTAAACTCCTCAAGTTTACGTAAACATTACGAGCAATTCCTAGTAAGAATTGAAAATTTTTAATGATTCCAAGACAATCATTCTCGTAAGGGGTTTTTCTTAAGTGTTTTCCCCACACAAAGCCCTCAGCTGACAGAATCTTTTAGAAAGTCAATACTTAGCTAGCTTACATGCGGGAAAGGGAAACAAAGACTTAGTCTGTATCCACCCTAGCAACAAAAATAGCCAGGAAACTAGGAGCCCGCCTAGCGGACTCCACATATAGTTTCAGTAGGAAAGTAAAGGTAGGAAAAAAAAAAAAAAATTTCTTCATCTACTCGATATCTGTTTCATTGTCGATGAATCAGTATGCAGCGACTGTCCCACAGCCGCCTTTCAAAACACTTGATCAAGCTTGATGAGAATAAAATATGATGACTCAAGTTGGCTAGCCCGAGATAAAACCAGCGTGGCCAAATGAAACCGTATGAGGAGGAGCCCAGCAATCAGCTCTGCTCTGATAGAATGGAATTCATCTTGAGGCGGTCTCACACGTAGACACTTCAATTACTCGACATATTAACTAGTATCGAGTAGTAAAATTAAATACTCGAGTAGCTTCAGATATATTTTTAATAACTTTAACTATTAAACAATATATTATGCTTTCAATAATTATAACAGATTAATAATATTTTAAATACGAATGACTATTCATCACTTGTAAAATAAGTTGTTAATTTTTCACGACGATAAAACTTGCATCAACACGTCACTTTCAATAACTTTTGAACGTGATCAATTTGAGTGAAACAAAATGCAACATAATAATTAATGCAATAAATTTTTATTACCTAGAAATACTTTTATGGTGCCCCGATCAGTGTACCAAATAAATATACAATAGTACTTTTTATTGGCGCTATAAATACAATGTTGCACTGCCTGTTAATTTCTCAAGGCGTATTGTAGTGTAATGTATTTTGGACCTATGAAAGTCTGGCAGTTTTTTGAAAAACCGGATTTCAAGAATTCATTTAATTGGTTTTAATGTTATTTTACCATCATACTGTTACACTAAAGAACTCTTACAGGGGCATATTGACTTCTAATTTTTTTTTTACTTATAATTAATTATAATAAACGTAACAGATCCTCAATTAAAGAACGTAAAGTCTTTCAAGGTCTTTGCGTGGAAAAATCCCAAAATAATTAGCGTAAAACTAAATAAATACAATTAGGAAAGTTTTTGAAAAAAATGCTCGTAATGCTTTATAGAATAATTATAATGGAATGTGTACATTATTTATTTTACAGTGTTTAGTTACACCAGTGGTCTCCATGCTCAATAAGGATGTGAGCTACTTTCAGAAAATGAAATTATTTGGCTTATTACTTATATAATATACTAGCTGTACCCTGCGCGTTTCTACGCCATCAACTAAAATAAATTTGAAGGAAAGATATTACATAAATATTCAATTCAATTTGAGTCAATTTGAGTGAACGCCAGAAAGTTTCGCAGAAGTGTACTCGAGAAATTTGTAAAAAATCGATATGAATTTTTGGGGGGAGGTGGGTTGTTTGGTGGGGTGGGGTTTGCGGGGGCGTATGGGGGGTATGCCAGAAACCTTCAAAGGAGTGAACTCGAAAAATTCGTAATGTTTAAAAAAAATATTGGGAGGTGGAGGTTGGGGGGTGGTTGGTGGGAGAAGTTGGTAGGCCAAAAACCATTGCGGGAGTGTACTCAATAAATTTGTAAAGTTTCACATCGATCGGTCGAGCGGTTTAGTAGTCCATAGACAGACAAACATTCATTTTTATATATATATTATAGATGAGGGTTTTGGAAAGTCAAAGTTAGCAAATTTAGCAATTGGAAATAAGCATTTTAGAAAAAAAAAAACAAAAACTATTTTTATGCCATAAGGTTCAAGGCAGAATTTCGATTTCCCCTAAGTAATGGTCAGAAATCATCACACATCACATCTCGATTTGTTTTATCTACATATGTAGAAATAGATTTACAACTTATTATGCATTATGAACTCCTGTCATTTTGCCACACTTTTTTAGATATTTAAATTATAAATGTTGATAATGCTACATTTGCTTAAAATTTTTCGAGACTGCTGTTTTTGCACCCAAACGATTGATACAGTTTGATCCTAGGCAAATTCATAATAAGGTACAATATCATACGCGAGCTACCGGTTGCACGCGATCGACCGTTTGGTGATCACTGAGCTACACACATAAGCATACATACTGTCTTTATTATACCTGTCAAATACACGGTGCATTGGCGTCAGCTGTAAGTTTTTTTATTTTCATTTAAATTAACCAATACATAATTTGTAGAATTGAAACGTTGGAAAAAACAATTCATTACCTATTCTGCATATTCAAAAATGTTAATTATTCCTTGCTTATGTATTATGGGATCTTGTCCCAGTCCGGGCAGTTTAATTTTTTATTGACCTATATGATGGAGGTTTTGACTTTTCCTTTCAACGAGATGCAGGGCAATAATAGTACCTGCTTATTACACGAACATTACAAATTAATGAGTTTTGTGAGGGTAATGTGATTCAACGAATGAATAGTTTTTTCTCTGAAAATGGTTTTCAGGATCTGAAAATGGGTTTCAGGATCTGAAAATATTTCATAAATATTTCAACAATGATAATTTCAGACTAACGATACTATTTAACTGTGGGAGCTTTTTTATAATGTATAGTTGAAGGATTTTTTTCGTTTTAAATAATGTTTTGTTATTCCAAGTTTACTTCATTCAAAATAGGTTAATTGGTTTGGATATATTCTACCCTCTCATGGAAGAAAATCGAAGCCAATTCCACAAGTCGTCAGCTCTTTGGTATATGCACTTTTCTTTACTACTAGCTTACTTGGCAAAACCGGTCCAAGTTTTGTCATAGCGTTAGAATGCACCTTATTCAGTGGCACGAAACCAAGTCGCTTATTGCCCAACTGTGACAAACGGCAGCTTTTCAATAATATTGAATTCAACAAGAGACACAATCGTTTTTAACCCTCGAAGACTGTCCCTGAATAATAACATGTGATCCGAAGGGGGGTCTAAAAATACCCCTTGTGGTATGGACTTATTGGTATGGATTCAACTAAAAAAATGTTAAATTATGCTTTAACGTATCTTTATACATCGTTTTAAAAAAGCACGGACTGATGATTCCGCCAGACCAAAATCCGCACCGAACAGTGACTTTCTCGGGATTAGAGACTCCAATTCGAGTATCGAGTACTCGATACTCGAGTATACTCGTCCTTTTTTCAAGTACTCGATACTCGAGTAATTTGAAAAATACTCGAGTAATACTCGTACTTTATAAATGAAGATTTATTTGAATTTAAACAGTGGACAGAACAATTATATAGCACTATTTAATTCAATGCTAATTTTTAAGCCAACGTCCACAGGAACAGAGAGTTTTTTCTACTGCAAAAATAAAAAAAACAAAACATTGAACCAAATTGAATTCTCTATTACTTTTGATATATGTTTCATAGATTGAAATAAATTTATTAATTGAATAAAATAAGCTTATTTATTTATTTATCATCTATTTATGTACACAAATTTGAAATAATAATATATATTTTGGTACATCTGAAACTACTCGAGTATACTCGAGTACTCGAGTATTTTGAAATTTTACTACTCGATACTCGAGTAGTTGAGATGCCGAGTAATTGGAGTCTCTACTCGGGATGCATTTGTTGCTGGTGTTGACCCAAAAGTCATCTTTATCAACGATGTTTCTCGAACGAAGCAGTGAATTTGATGATTTGCACACGTAGTTCAAAGCTATACATTTCCATGGTGATTTGCCGTACACTATTAAACCATTGACGACACATTTGAAAGATGTCACTTTGACAACAGGGCTGCAAAAACCTAAATAATTTCGTGCGTCTTTATTGAAAGACCTGTAGATCTAGATCTAGATATATTAATATTTTATTTTTTTATCAAAACCTGGTGTATATTTGGTGCAAGGATTGTATTTTTGTTTATTGAACGCCCAATGAAATCGAATTGAGTGAATTTTGAAAAATGCCCTTTAAATATTCAAATATGAATACATCAAACTTTATTACACTGATTTGGACGTTCATGCCTCACATGCAAAAATGGATAAACTAATTCGAAGAACCCTTGCTCATTTGTGCAATAAATGAAGCGCTATTTTGAAATACGTGTATGAAGATTAAAAAAAAAATTTCGATTTTACTATCCCTATATTGTTCGTAAAAAAAATTATCTACATCAAAATGTTTTGTATTTTTTATGTTTATAGATAAAATAATACCAATAAAAAATCAAAAGCAAGCGGTAAATTTTTCTGGCATTATAAAAATGATTAAAAAGCGGAATAATAAAACTGAGTTTATGCATTTATGACCTCTGTCAAACATAACAGTAAAAATGCACAGACTTTGTCTTAATATCAATTGTTATTAGTTTAGAAAAAATTAACGAATCCTTGACGATAATAAATTATTACATCACCGAACATTAATTGAGTCATATAGTATCAAAAGTAGAACTATCTACTTTTAGAGAAAAATACGATAAACGTTTTGTTGGCTTTTTGAGCTTTGTTTATATTTTTCAATTTTTCATAAAGCATCCTATAAAAGAACGACAATCGATATTGACATTGTCGAGATGATGCGTTAGTAAAAATATGTTTTTGATCCTCAAAAGAATCATGATTAAATAACTTACCCTAAAGAAGCTCACGTGCTGCCTTTTTTTTAATAATACAGATAAAAAAACAAAAGCAAATTTCTCTTTATTTTAAGGGAAGGGGGGGGGGGGTTAGATTTTTAAGGGGGGACAGCCAATGTTCTGTAGTGCGAAGTTTTACTTAAAAATACGTGGAACGGCTGGGTATCTGTGTGCGCTTTGCGTATGTGTGTATATAAAATCCCCATATGTATATCTGTGTTGGTATTGGATTCCACTTCGACTGTCAAACGCTATGGACATACTATAAAAAACATACTTTACTCCGTCTCTTTCGCACAACTGACAAATCCCAAACGTGAGACATAGATGGCGCTCTACAACTGCTCCACATCGCCACATTTTGGAGGCTGGAACGGATTAATGGCATTTCAATTAATTTCAATGGAAAAAATTGCTTTGAGATACGAGCATGGTTACAGAACGAATGGAACTCGTATCTCGGGGAACTGCTGTATTTTGCTTAAATGAAAGCTTAGAAAACGATTTTTTTTTTGTTAAGAGTGGCACTAAAAAAATACTTGATTTCAAAATCATTCCTTTCACGAAAAAGTTTGTGAACCACTGCTATAAGTCCAAGCCCTGCCGAAAGCTCTCACAGTGTAGAAAATATTAAGGTTATTAGTTCTAAGCAAGATTATTGATGAAATCAATATTAATTCAGTTTAATGGAAGGCTTGGCTCCTCGACTGTGAAGCAGCTATAATGCATATGCAAACCTTATTAAAGTTTAGCGCGGTACAAGGGATATGAAATAAAATCAGTAGGTATCGAGAATACAAAACTCGTTAATCATGAGACTTGGGACCTGAGTGTTGCACTAAATGTATCATCCTTGGGTATCGCTGCGTCGTATACTGGAACCAACGTATCCGGGTAAAATTGATCTTAAACTTCCGTCAGCCAAATGCATAATTCGTTTTTTTCAGTCGATTTCGAGTATTATATGCAGTGGTTGAGTGAGGCCAAGTCGGGCCAGGTCAGCGACTGGGCACCTGAAAATGAGCCAGGGCGCCGCCCTGCCACCTTTTTGACTTATAACTTATTTTTCAATGACATACATATATTTCATACATACATAGTACATTGAAAAAAGGGCTTTTTAATTAAGAGTAGGGGTGGCCAAACTTTTACCACAACAGGCGACTTTTTTTGAAATTTTTGGTGGCGATCGACTCGAGAAAATAAATTGAATTTATTATCATTGAAATAAAAGAGGAATCAGAGATAAGTACCACTGCCTCTCCTGATCTAGACTCTAGTCTAAAGATTACGTAACATAACGATGATAGATAGAAAAACGACTCTAGGTGGAAACGGACGATGTAAGGACATAATAAAATCATAAAAAAATAATTAACGATAATTATAGAACTTTTACCCATACGGCTCTCGAAGAATCTGAAAATTGATTAGCTGGCCCTTCTGCTAAAAAGATTATGCATCACTGCTTTAGACCATTCGTCGTAAATCAATTTAAATGTTGCTGCGATTGACCGCCTACTTTATTTTTGCAGAGACAATTTTATTAACATTACTGCAATGCTGTTTGCTATCTACGTTGTATTTTTATCGGGGCTGTGGAGTCGGAGTCGTGGAGTCGAGGCTTTTTGGCCGGAGTCTTTGGGCTTATTCGACTGCCGCGATCTGTTAGGTCATGCACAGTAATGTCTGGTTGAAGCCACGGCAGCAAATTGAATATGCATATGATTACTTTATGCACGTGTACAGTTTTATATAATGGATAAGAGAACATAATAGATTATAATTATGTTAAATAGGTCTACTTACGACTATCTTTCGAGCATGTGTAGCATTAACCAATGTGTGAGGTGTATTTATGTCAGTTTCTAATTCTATAAATGGTAAGTAAATATTAAAGAAATGGTCAGTAATAAATATATAAAACGGTCGGTAAAAATTAAAAATTAATAAGTAATTTTTGTCATTTTTTTTATTGTTAAATGGTCAGTAATTATCTGTGAAAGGATCAGTAGATATCTATAAAAGAGTGAAATAAGTTATAATATATCATATAGTACCAAAAAGATATGGTGCTCATTACCTTGCTGTGTTAAGTAATAAGTGGTGCGAGAGAAACAGCACCGAAACGACTTGGTGTACTTTACCACTGAAAAAAAATACTTTAATTTCGTTGCTGACAATCCCAAGATTAAAATGTCAAAAATCAAGACACAATCTATAACCAGTTAAAATCCAATACTGACCGTTTGATTTAATAACTGACCACATTAAAAATGATACAGTGGTTACTGACCGTTAATAATATTAGCCAACCATTTTGATATTTCACTGATCAAAACTTGAATTACATACTGACCCATTTAATACACGCCTTTTATCAATTGATATTTTTATCATTGCAAATTTCACTAAGCCCCGTTTTAAGATAATAAAACGTGTTTTAACTGGAGATTAAATATTATTGTAGAACTGGTTAACGCATTAACATGTTTGACAATTTAATATTGGTATTATTTGCATTCGAAATATTTAATTTTCAAAGTTTTTGTTGACAGATTATTTTGCAAAACCACATGTTTTTAAATATTAATATTTACTAAGAAGCTGTTGGTGGCCGCACATTAGAACCACTGTTGTAGAAGGATTAAAAATACTATTACACGATAAGCAAAAGTGGTCTTGATCTTTTTTAAAGTATAAGTGGAATTATAAAAAACAAAAGGAAATATTTATTTAAAATGTGGTTTTCCGTTATATATTTTGAGTCGAATAACAAAGTAATTAAGACATTGTAGTGAGTATAAAGGTGAAAAAATTTACGATCGGTATTTTATACTATTGTAATTTTGGGCTGTTATGCCAACGATTAATCTAACATATAATAATCAAAATTTGTTTGATCGTTTGTTTGTACTCTATGTGCTGCCATACCATTCATTAGATTGCAATGAAACTTTGACAAACTTTTTTGGCATAGTAAAAATAGCTAACAGTAGGTCTTTCATATAAAAATCAATGTTTTTCATATATTATGCGCTGAACGGAATGCATTTTGACAGTGTATTGTTGCACTTGCGCAAAGGTTTTAGGCATAGTAGAATAATTAACTTTCATCAGTTGGCGCGTGAGTCGTACCATAGACTATCGGCAAAAGACAAACAACAAATGTCAAACGGCAAATGTTATTGATGCCGATTAATGAAATTAAATTGAAATTATGTATCTAACACTTCAAAAAACACCAATACTTTCTTTCTTTGAGTGGCATTGCAACACTTGATGGATGCCGGTTTTTAATAAAGGAAATTAAGAATAATAAACGTTGTTTTGACAACACGCACTTGGCACTTGGAGGTATTTGTGCACTGGAATACCTATGCCAATAGCGTTTGAACAGCTGTATAGGAAGATGTTGTCCCGTGATAATGTATGAAACAGTATTGCGCAGTAAACCATAGTTTTTAAAATCATAAAGGGTATTTTGCATTATTTGAACTATTTCCCTTCAAGTTTTCTCAGTCAAGAAAATCAAGGAAAGAAAATGTTTCATATATAATATTATTTTTCGATCAACTTAATTTGATAGACCTGCCAATGTTCGTAACAAACTGGACAGCCGTATTATGAGATACATAGTACAGAGCTGCTAGTGGCATGATCAAAATTTAAATAATAATTGTATGTTAAAAAATATATACTGCATCAAAAGAGGTTGAAATAAAAAAAAAAATATTTATGATATTGATTTATTATGCCTGTTTCTGAATCAGTCAATTTGAGTTATTTCTAACAAGTTTAGTATTGCTTAAACATATTAATTATAGATAGTTTATACAATATTAAAAATTAATCGCTTGTAAGTATGTCAATGCAAATCTATTAAATTATGTATGTACTTTATACATTGCGGAAGAGCAGAACAATTTTCTAGTATCATCACAGGCTATATTATAATTATAATTTTTTTCAAAAATAGAACGACTTGTCTTGGAAATTACGATGTCCATATTTTATGTAAAAATCAAAAAACTCAATTTATTCCACGTATTGTGAGACATATAATGATATGTGTTTAGCCTCTTTAACATTGCCTTCCCGATGGGTGAGACAGTCGACCACCACTGCCACTTTATCTTAAATATCTATCTAAATATTAGTGATACAATGTGTAAACATTTGATATTCTTAATTCATTGTTTTTTACACCTTTTCCAGTAAAAAAGATTTTTATCGACTGCTTTTGTCGCAATTAAATAAAAAAGAAAATTTGTGGGAATATTATTGTTCGAAAACCATTTAAATCATCGCTACAAATTGCCAAGATTTAAACTTCACTGCCCATACGCGATTAGATAACGTTATCTTATCTCGAGTGCGCCTCGTTAAAACGTACGATTCAAATCAAACGGATGCAATTTACATTAAAAGACTTAGATAAGAGCTCTGCTTACAGTTTTGATAACGCCAGTCTATCATGAACATCAGCACGAACATCTTGTCCTTTTATGCGCGACTTAAAATATGAATAATTATAGAAAAACTATCGATTATTGTATTTATATTTTTTTAGAACGATATATAAAGATAAAGAACTTTTTTAATGCAATCTATGTCAATAAAGCCACACCACTGAGGCATTTTTAGACCCCCCTTCGCATCACACGATATTTTTCAGGGATCGTCTTTCAAGGCCTAAGAAACACCATCTGACCTTTTATCAAACGGTTGCTTAAGTAATAAGTTTACGATTGGTTTTAATATCTTACACTCTAAATAACAATTAACATTAAGAACTGCGTCAGAGTTAGTTCGGTTTATTAATACTTCAAGCAAATAATATAAAGTTAATTTATAAAACAATATATATTATATCGATATGATGACTTTAATAATTCTGTTATGTGGAGACTGAAATCATAAACAAAACTGCATACATGCTTCTTGCAAATCCTTGTTGCAAGTAGCAAGATTACAAAGTTTACAATCTTCAATTAAACTTGCCCAACAAATGTGTCGTAGAAGCGAAATAGTTACACATTTCCTCTAATACCACGGATCAGTGAACACTAATTTCACAGTGAAATTACCAGGGCTGTGGAGTCGGAGTCGTGGAGTCTAGGCTTTTTGGCCGGAGCCGGATTCGTCGTGGAGTCAGAAATTTGGTAAATGCTGGAGTCAGAGTTGAATTTTTTTTCCGACTCCACAACGCTAGAAATTACACAATAAAACTATTGCTAAATATTTCAGATCAAATTTAATAATATGTGTGATCTTTGTATGGAATATATCGATCATCTTGCATAAGGACATCTGTGTGGAATTATTAGCTTAATATTGATTGAATTGGTAGAACTCCATTATAACACCGTGAAAAATAGGTGCAGCGCACTTTAGCGCGTAATACTATTAATTTTAACATTTTAATAAAAAAATCCTATAAAAACATTTATTTTAAAAACCTTAAAAAAATACATGAAATACTCAAAACACATTAATTAACCTTTCCTTTACGGTGACAAAAAACACTTCTGATCCGGTCTTGTGTTGTCATTACGCTTCATGCAAAGATGGTGTTTTTGTGGTGATTTATTGCATTTATGATATTTAAAATAAGGATGACCGCTTGATTTGTTTTAGGAACTAATGAATCTGGTATATATTTATTGAAAACAAAACTTACTTATTTCAATTTGTGTGATACTGACCTTGACTGTTTATAAATACAGGACTAACTGTCATCATTTTTTTACATCGCAAAAATATAAAAATATTATTTGACCTTTGAATAATCTGTTCAATCATGTCAATTATTTATGCCAAGACGTATTTTTGGATACTTTGTATGCCAAACTCTTAAAATAGGTTCTTCAACTTTTCATAAAATATTGTTCGATAAAATATTCAAAGAAATTTTTATTTTGAAATCAGTACAGTGAATCTATCGTTTTTCAAGGGACCTATAAAAATAATCTATGGATGCGGGAAAACAATGATGCGGGCATATAGAAAAAAAACACATTGATATTTAAATATTCAATATGTACATACATATTCTCAAAATGATATATATTTCAGGTATGATATATAAATCATGTTCGCTTCTTTTTTGTTAATCTGGGAAGTATAAAAAACTCTCACATGGCAAATTTCTTTTTCTTACAGAAATATTTATATTAATATTAACTTCCCCAAAAAACCTTGTAGTAAACAGATTGATGATGCTGAAAAGATAACTGTTATTAGTCATGCTGTAATTACACATTATACAAGCTAGTGTATTATCCCAGTAATTATTATCATACAAAAATAAAAAAATAAATGAGTAATTATTTTGATGTAGAAAAAAATATTTTACCCAACATTGAATCTCAGTCAACGGTCATAATATAAAAAAAGTGTTCAAAATTTTGTCAAAACACAAAAAAAAAGTTTATAAAAATAAATAAATTAGACGGTCGTACAAAGATTTGAGTTCACAAATTCTGTAACAGCGCTGCTATGGGCTCACGCCGACTCTGTTGAGCCGGATGTTAAAATAATTTTGGTTCGGAGAGCTGGTTCTTAAAGTAAAAAGAGCGAATTTAAGTAAAGTAGAACCTCGATTATCCGGACTAATTGGGGATGAAGATAGTCCGGATAAGGACAAATCCAGATAATCGAAAAAATCATAATTGACAGGAAAAGACAAGTATATTCAGTAAAAATCATTTTTATTTCAATATATATAGCTTTAATAATACATTATTTTTTATTGAAAAAATCAATTATCGATTTCTGCTTAAAGCTAGTTTTTTTTTTCAATGCTGCTAAATCACGAATACTTTTAAGAAACATAAGTTGTTTTGAATAGCACTCTTCTTGACTCTCATTAAACAATTGGTAAACATTTTTTAATATCCGAGATTGTTGACGTTCCGACACCATATTTATAAGACAAAAAACATCCCTATTCACCCCGTTTCAAAGCATCGATTATATCCATTTGTCTTTTCATGAATCTACGACTGGTTTTCTCTTCGTTGACATATCGGTAGGTAGTATTAAAAATATATATGAAAATCGTGATCAATTTTTCAAGAAATAAACGTTCAATGCGCATCGAATTTGGACGATGACAAATCCATATTTTACACAAGACTTATTGCTAGAACAAATGCAACGATCAAAATATTAAGACTGCATTCCATCATGTACGTAAACAGTGGACGCAATTCGCCACGTGTATAACAGCAAATTTGTAATATTTTTGTTTATTTTGACCAATCCGCATAATCGAGGTCCGGATAATCGAGGATCTACTGTATTTGACATATTTACATATATCAGACTTAATGACCATTAATTTGATACGTTTGCCAGTGTCATCATTCGTCAACCTTTTGCAATCCTCAAAATAATATTTTAACCCTTCCAGCGACTCCTCAATAGATTTGAGAAATTGATTGATATCACAGGGTTTGCGTATTTATTACACGAGATCCCGAAAAATATATCACATTACGACATGTTAAATATTTTAACAAAGGCACACGATTTTATAAATACGGTCATTCAAATAAGGATAATTTTAAATTAATAAAAAATAATTTTCCAACGAAGTTTTACAATGTCGGGTAGGACTCGACATAGAGGTTTCGCGTTACCTAAGCGTCCTAAATGATGTAGAGCTAGACTCCACATAGGAGTTAAACGTTATTCTAAACCAGCGTTGTCCAACAGAAATCGTTTGGTTGGCCAAATAAAATATTACCGGTAAATGGTGAGCCGCATAAAAAAACAAAAGACACGTTATAAAAATAATTTATTAATTAATAATTACAATGACCCTTTTTTACCACACCATGTGACCCGACTGTCATGAAGACAATTGGATGTCATGTCATACACAAAATGCTGATATAAATTCACGCCCCTGCTTTGTTTTGTTTGATTTATGAAAATGTAAAATATATATGTAGAAGGCTGCAAATTCCAATAGAGCGGCAGAAAATATTTAATTGAGCCGCTGAAAATCTTTAATTGGCCGCGTGTTGGACAACGCTGTTCTAACCCTTATTGGAACTTGGGCGCATTCATATGTGATTGAGGAGAATAGTGACGGATGCAGACCAGATTTTTCTTAAATCAAATCTTAAGTATTACATTTTTACTAATTTTCACTATTTGTTCTTGGGAAGTTTAACATATAATAAATGTTGCATTCATGTTCCATTGTTTTGATTTTCCTTTACAAAATGTAAAAAAATACAATACATTTAAAAAAAAGTAAAAACTTTGGAAAAAAAACTTCATGAAATAGTAAAATTTGGGTTTTTTCGTAATTTTCGAATATGTGCAGGCGGGCACAGGGTTAAGAACCCCTATGATAAACGAATAAGACTTGTCACGGTTAAAGATTCGAATGAAAATCAAAACACTATTTGGAATGAAAGTATGAGATATTAAATAAATAATTTTGTAATGTTTGATAATTTGTTTTTAATTTTAAAAAAATATTTATTAAAATTCGGTCAGTGTTTACCAAGGTGCGAGCCGGTTGACAAAGTTTCAGCAGCACATCCTGGTTAAGACGCTTAATAAAAGGAAGTCGCCATATGCCCCAAAGTCTAGTTATTGTTTGTGATAAATTTAAATCTTTTGAAATGTAAATAGATATGAAATTTTATTTTTTTGCCTATAGTAGATAATTTTTTGACTTCTCAATACATTTCTGAAAGATAACTTTTTTGACCCGCTGAATGACCCAATTTTTATTATACGTGACTAAATTATCTTTTACTGTCATATTTCAAATGATCACTATTTTTAACAATCTAGCATTCCATTAAGCATTAATTATTTGTAATATTAAACCTTTTCTATCTGTCAACATCCTTACTATAACGTAGTTCTAAAACCCAATAACAGTCAATTCAATTAATTAATTATATTTAAAGATAATTTTCATTTATAAAATTAAAAATAACTTTAAATATCCCACGTATCGTGCTACTAACCGTGACACGTGTTTAGCATTTTGTAGAGCCATCTTCGAATTATCTTAGTTTCGCAAAGGTTGGTTAAGTTATAAATTATAATTGATTTTAATATTCTTACATCATGTATAAAAAACAGATTGCAAAGAGAAAAGGATATTAAAAAAAACAACAATATTAATACTATTAATAAGGTTAACATTAAAAAATTATTAAATAATAAGTTGCATCAATTAGAAAAGGTTAACCTTACTAAAGCAACGTTTACAATATTAAGATAGTCTGAAGATGCCACAGAAAGAGGCAAAACACGTGTCATGATTAGTAGCACAATATGTGAAATAATCAAAGCAGAAATAATGTGTCATAAACTATGAGCACACAACAAAGGATTTTTTCAAGGATGGATTCATCAACAATTAGTGTTGTGAGTTATAGTTGGTTATGCAACCGCCACTAGTCTGATCTATAAATTATGAACCCTATTACACTGCAGTAGATACTCCAATTACTCAACATCTCAACTATTCGAGTATCGAGTAGAGCAATTTTAAAATACTCGTGTAGTTTCAAATGTACCAACACATATATTAATAATTTAAATTAGTGTATATAAATATATAATAAAGAAAAAATAGGCATTTTACATTCCATTCATACATTTATTTCTATTTATAAAACATAAATTTCAAAAATAATAGTGAATTAAACGTATTGTTATTTTATTTTTCAATATTTTATTTTGCCTCTTGTCATCATAAACTTGCTATTAGGTAAGTCATCAGGACTTCTACTAGAAAACTAACAAATAAAAGTCTCGCATAGCATTGTTAACGAGTATTATATCGAGTACTTGAAAAATGGATGAGTATTCTTGAGTATCGAGTATTCGATACTTGAATTGGGGAATCTAATCGAAAATAATAATTTTTATAGCTTAGATACGTAGCTATTGATACAATATTAGGTTAACTGGCGGAATTGTGGTGAGAGCGTGATTTTGATGATTATAAAAAATACCGATACAATTTTAATCTAGATCTCACAAAGACCTTGTAAGAGGCTCTACGTGTAAGTAATTAACAGCCAGAGGTGAAGAATTTTTGTAAAGGTGTCTTGGCTTAGAAGTTGACCAAGTGTTTAAAAGATTATTACGCACTGTATTTTGAATTGAAGGTTTGGATTCATTTATTGATATTCAGCACAATTATCGATTTTATTTGCAGTTGCGTAATTTACATTAAAGATTATATAGCAGTCATATATGTAGATATATAGATACATATCAACTAGTCAGTCATTGATCGTTTAATCAACGACATTGGTTTGGTTTTGGTGATCACTGGCACTGAGTACCTGTACGGCCAGTTATATTAGCCTTCGAAAGACGGTCCCAGAAAAATAACGCGTGATCCGAAAGGGAGTTTTAAAAATAATCAATTGGTATGGCCTTATTGGCATAGATTGCATTAAAACTTGTTATATTATGTTTAACCGATAAATTTATACATCGTTCTAAAAATAATTACATATAAAAATCGATAGTTTTCCTATAATTATTCATATTTAAAGTCACGCATGAAAAGACAAGCTGTTCGCGTTGAGGTTCATGACAGACTGGCGTAATCAAAACTGTGAGCGTGAGCACTTATCTACGTTTCTTACTGACTGACAACCAACCAGTTTTCATACTATAGATGTACCATTATTACTTGACCGCCGCTAAAATCGAAACTAAAACTATCCTCATGGAGTAGATATCTACCAAAACCATTTAAGTTGTATTGTTATAGTAAAAATATACTAACACATAGATTTTTTCATTTATATCTTGCGTATAAAAAATTAAACATTGGCAACCTCTAGCGATCAATTTATAATGGAACATTTATCACAATGTATTTTGAAGTGTTTCATTGGATGTCGATATTGTCCACACCAGGAAATGATTGGGCTTAAAATACTGACAGGAAAAGGATTAGTGGATCAGAGTTCTAGTGGTTTGAAATAGGAACAATTTTTATTGATGACTATTTACATATCGTATTATACGGAATTTTAAAACAGCTTTATATTTTTATACAGTGTATAAGTAAGGTTAACGATATTGTCACCCTAGGTATTTTATTGACCATATTAATTGCACTGAGGCGTTTACTGCAGCAATACTGTCGCAATATGTTACACAAGTATTATGTAACATATTGCTTTTATGTTAAAGATAATAAATAATAAGTTACCGTGTCGAGTGATCCTATTGACTTTAAGGTAGAACTGGTTATGAAGTACACTAGCAATCAAAATTTCATACTATTTGCTATAGTATCATCGAGGTAAACTCTCAGTAATAAACGATTATTAACAGAAAACGGTTGATTTTATTTTATTAGTTAGATATCAAGTGTTATTAATTTTGGATCAAATAACGTGAGTTATGTTTTATTGTTTTTAAAAAAGTGGTACAAATTTTATATTGGATCATAGAAAACATTTAAAATATATATTTTTTTTAAATTTTTTTATTTTATTTCATTTTATTTAAAAAAATATTTGGCATTACAGCTTACGCCAATGCGCCAAATATTCTGAGTTGAGAAAGTCAAACGAGATTAACTCGATGGTAAATAATGTATCAGTTGTGCACAAAATCAACGATTAATAACATATGTATGTTTTTTTTCAATTGAAAAAATCTGACCTTGCCGGGGATCGAGCCCGGACAAAGCTCTTGCCACTAGACCACAGGAACCGACAGTCAATTAATCCTCCTTAGTAAACTGAAAGAAAATCTTTGAAATACTATTTTTCAATAAACGAAACGCGTTTTTCCAAATTTCGACCCGTTTTACTGAAGCTGAGGAAACTGGTTAAGTGGTGCGTTATTTGTACTTCAAAACAAATGCTTCTTTTATTCGAAATAATGTATTTAATTAGAAATAGAAAATCGTATTTTGATTTTTTAAGCTAAACCATTAATTTGTTCATGGTATCTTTCACGAGCCATACAGCTTTGGATCTAATATTTCAATAATTACAAAACTAGATTTAACCTTTTATGCATTAAAGACTAAGAAATATGCCCGTCGTCGAAGAAAGCTTTAATATACTTAGGCATGATAGCAATTGAAGTGTTTTTCTTTGAATGATAGAAATAAATTAAACGGTGTGTTTGAAATCACCAAATCATCTCTGATAGGTATGCAGATATAATAGTTTTATCTAGATACAATATACTTTTTACGAATAACGATGAAACCAAGAATTAAAAAGTGAAGAAATTCGTTAGTAACCATGCATATTGACAAACAAATTTACGAAGCGAGATAAATATAGTACATCTATATGTGTGTATGTCCGCTATGGACTACTAAACCACTCGACCGATCGATGTGAAACTTTACAAATTTATTGAGTACACTCTCGCAATGGTTTCTGGCTTACCAACTCCTCCCCCCAACCACCCCTCAACCTCCACCCCCAAATTTTTTTTTTTAAACTTCATGAATTTTTCGAGTTCACACCTTCGAAGGTTTTTGGCATACACGCCCCATACGCCCCCCAAATCCCACCCCGCCAAACAACCCCCAACCCCCCCAAAAATTGATATCGAATTTTTGCAAATTTCTACTACACTTCCGCGAAACTTTCTGGCGTAAACCCCCTCCCCTACCCCCCCCAATCCTCCCTACAATTGCTGGCGTAGCAACGCGCGCAGGGTACAGCTAGTTTGTATATAAATCAATGTATACTTTCAATTAATTTAGATTTTCCCCTCTCTTTATTCGTTGCTTTTTCTACAAGTCTTTAAATTACCTTGGTTACACATAATCAGTATAATTATTATAGTTTATCGCAATCGTACTGTCTGAAAATAAATGATATCTTTATACAAATATATTTGTTTTAATTAATTCTACTGCGAAATAGACTTAATGTAATTAGGTGTCTAAAAATAAAACCGGTGACGTATTGTAAAAAAAATGGAAAGCAACAGAGAGGATTTTTGACTAACATTTTCTTGAATAACTCACATACGGTACAATCTGTAATTTAAGCACGAACATTAACAAAATATGATTTTAAGAGAGGAAACAAGATTGAAGACGATTTTTTTTACAGCAACCAACAGGGTTGGCATTAGTGACTCCAATTTCTTGACATCTCAACTACTCGAATATTCAAACAATATATTATTAATTCAAATTTGTGTATCTAAATATTAAATAAAAAAATAAGATTATTGAATTTATTTAATCCATTTCTTTCAATTTATAAAACATGTATTTCAGAGAGAATTAGACTCTTGTCATGATAAAATTGTCATTGATAAGATAAGGCAGCAGGACCCAAAGCAAAAGAAACAAAAGAAATTTTCGCACGGCAAAACCATTAAAAAAAATACCTGATAGTTTACTATATGGATTTTAAGCCACGCATCGGACTCAGTTAAATGCAAAGATTAAACATTATATTTATAATTTTTTTAAAAAGAAATTTAATCATGGAAAAAGTATTCATTTATAAATTGCGAGTAATTTTAAAAATACTCGAGTATTCGATACTTGAATTGGAGTCTCCAATTGGCATCGAGTCGTATCGTTATATTTCATGAAATTTTCCACTCCACGCCCAACGAAAAAATACCAGATAGATATATTATCGAAAAAATTTTCGCTATAATATTTTTTATTGATTGAGTGGGCATTTACTTGTTAGAACTCCATTATAATACGGTAAGAAAAATAACAATGTATTTTAGTTCTACATAAATTATTTTATATATTTGTTGATATCTATTTCGGCTTACGCCTTCGTCAGAACTAAAATACATTGTTATTTTTCTTACCGTATTATAATTTTTTTTGTTTTCTTTTTATTTAAAGAATTGAACCATGCTCCTGTCAAGTCCACTTCTTATCGTCTCCAATGAAGAGAGAAACACAATCTACGAAACCCTTGGTATCACAAAAGAACGACTCAAAAAAACAATGGTGGATCTACAGGTCTGGTATAAATTACAACCACAACTTCCAGAAGAAATGCCAGGTATCTTCCTTTCACAAATATAAAAATAACATCATTAGGTCTTTTTTGACCATATATGCTTCCAATGTGAAGCATATGGACTCACACTGGAGTTTATCTTAACAGAAGTTTTTTCTGTGAGAACTGTCCGTTACTCAGTTGATCAACCACTTTTTTTTCGTACAGCGTAAGGATAGAAAGGATAGAACTACGACAGAGCTTATCATTGGATTGGATGTTGGGGAGTTTTCGACCATGTCTTCGGACATATATCACTAATTCAATTGTCAAATTAAGCTACCTGGACTGAGAATTGACTATCTGGGAGCTCAGGATCTGTAGCCAACAAAATTGATACACGCCTAGTGATCCGACAGAAATTTATTACCCTTTTAAAAATGTTGAATGATGACTTTCAAACTACCAAGTTCATATTATGATATGAGGTGAAGAGAGCCAACTTTTAAAATGGTGAAACTTTTCCAATGGCCTTTCAAGTTCCATCACGTTTTTACTTCGTTTTTTTGCGCAAATATCTTAACATTTTAACACTACGTAGAAGCTTACTTCATAAATAAACAGAAAAACTTTTTTTAGAGAAATAATGATTGAAGTAGTTCTACATTTGGAAAACGTCCCGAACTTTGAATATAAAAATGGCTGAGCATTAGGCCACTTTTCGATTGAAAAAAGACAATTCAACCTTTGCCAATCATTTACTTTTTGAGTATTACGCTTTTAATGTAGATACAGGATTGATTTATTACATATAAACAAGAGAGAATATAATTTTTTTTATCATGAAATATTAGAAATAAATAGGGATCAGCTTAATAGTTTACCAATTTCAAACAAACATCTTAATCGTGAACCGTTTTGATTTTTATACGAACCATAATTTTATTTTACGTTTTTATACCAAATGCACATGATTTTTTTTTACATTTTTTTTATCGCTAGCCATACACTATGACCAGAAGAATAATGTGACAGCATTAAATCAGTTTTCAATCTGCCCAAAAATATGAAATAGTTCTACAGTAGAACCTCGATTATCCGGACCTCGATTATCCGGATTTTCGATTAACCGGATTGGTCAAAATAAACAAAAATACTACAAATTTGCTGATTTGCACGTGGCTAATTGCGTTCACTGTTTACGTACGCGATGGAATGCAGTCTTAATATTTTGATTGTTGCATTTATTCTAACAATAAGTCATGTGTGAAATATGGGTCAGTCATTGTTCAAATTCGATACGCATTGAACGATTTAAATATTTATTTTTAAAATTACTGATATGTCAACGAAAAGAAAACTTGTCGTAGTTTCATTAAAAGACAAATTGGATATAATCGATGCTTTGAAACGGGGTGAATCGGGACGTTTTTTGTCTAATAAATATGGTGTCGGAACGTCAACGATCTCAGGTATAAAAAACATAGTGAAAAAATCTTGAAGTCTACCGATTATTATTAAAGCTATGTATTAATCTAAAGAAATAAAAATGATGTATACTGATTATACTTGTCTTTTCCTGTCAATTATGATTTTTTAGATTATCCGGATTTGTCCTTATCCGGACTATCTTCATCCCCAATTAGTCCGGATAATCGAGGTTCTACTGTACTTTTAATTTTGTTTTCCAGATCAATCGCGCCTTGAGGTCCTGCTAATAGTCAATCGAATGTCCGCCGAGAAAGTAAAAATGAAACTTGATTACCAACTGATGATAAGGAACTTCATGCCAGAATTTTTCGACTTCAGGAGATTGCTCGAAAACAATCTGCTGAATATTTTTGATAATATGTGAGAGTATAAATTTACATAATATTGTTTTCGTTCAATGCGTTTCGTTTGCGGGCGTTTTTAAAAACCGGTTGAACAGGCTTGTGACAATTTAATCGTATTATTATGCAACACAATTCACGATTTTGACGTGCTATATTGTGATAGTGTATTTCAAGAAAAAACAAATAAAAATTTTATACTGGTGATTTTTACAAATTTTGTTGTCCTAAATCAGTGATTCACAACCTGCGGCCTTCAATAAAATTTCTTGCGGCCGAATATGACAAACATTAATCACATTTTTCATCAAAACTTCTTGCAAACGAATTATCTTATAAACGGTCCTCAAATTATCTGAGAATTGATAATCTGGCCCTTCCCTCAAAATGATTGTGCATCACTGCTCCTAATCTAACGTCAAATAAGATATAATATATTATATTAACTGATCGAAAGTTTTTTTATCATGAGTTACACTATTATTTCAATGCGTCTATATTGGCATTTTTCATCTATATTTGTGCACAGTTACCTCCAGATTCATTAAAAAAAAATGATCCGGACTGGTTTCGCTCATCGCATTCATCAGTTAAAATTGCTCGCGATGAGCAAAGACGGTCTTGATCTTAGCACAGTTATTATCAAATAAATATTTTTTTTTTATTGTATTATTCCTTTCCACCATTTATTGACAGTGAAGAATAGATAAAATATTAATTTTAGTTTTTTTCAATGTGATAAGCGGAGTATATTTTGACCTAGATAATAAATATGCGTAATTTATTAAAAAGTAATTAAACATTTTCTGTACTTATCCCAAAATTAATTTATTAAGTTCAGAACCGGTTTCGCTCATCACGATCATTTTCATCTGATAAAATGAATACATCAACACATGTTGTGTGAGTTATTTATTCAAAACTAAGCAAAAATCCTAAAAAAAATGTGCAGTCATAAAAAGAATATTAAATATTCATTTTTTTTAGTGAATGGGTTCCTCTCCCTAAACTTACGTCAGAACTTTCAAGAGTTACGCTATTGAAGATAGTAGGAGAACCAGAAAACTTTTCTCTAGAAACATTACTGAATTTTCAATACTTGGTAAGAGAATATACATTCTTTTATTCAAAAAAAATCAAAACCATTTTTTGGTAATGCTAGTAAAAATGACCAGGCATTAAGTTCTCTTCACAGACATTTGCAATATTCTAAAGTGAAACGAAATACAGATACTATACAATAATTATATGAAAATGATCAAAATACCAGATATAATTATTAACGAAGCTGTGATCTATTGTTTTTAGCATTCATTTTTCAATTATATAATACCACGCATCATCCATCATGTTTTAATCTTTTTTCAAATTAAAATATTTTTGATCATAAAATCAATGAACGCGGCTGATAGATGAATTTGTCTTACTGCATGAATCCCAGATCATAAACATCGGATTATTATGTCTATGGTTTTTAAGCCCAAGATTTTTTTTCGTTGTCTACAAAAAGGCTGCATTTTTTTATACAATTGTTGAAAGTAAACGAAACAAACTATGAATGCCTGATATGATCATGACATTTTTCTATGTACGAATAAAATATGTTGTCACTCTTAGTATAATATATGTACATTAGAGGTCTGCACGAGCTCGGGTTCGGCCCGCGGGCCGGGTAACGAGAGTTTGGATTCGGGTCCGGGCCGGGCTCGGGCAGAGGCACACAAAAAATATAACAAACATCGGGCCATTTCTGATTGAGCTCAACATTATCGTAAATCTAAATTTAATACTACATATAATAAACTTCACGCACTCGTATTACAGTCATCTTTTCGACACCTTGTTCGTTATTTAAAAACCTTATCTTCTCGTATGAACACATCCATTTGATAGAAAAAAACGCATTGTTCTTGATTTAATGATTGCTGTCGCCAGTATAGTATTTTTTAATGATGTCTGCTGTTGAGGAGTTTGTACAATACGCATAATAAATTTTATAATATGATCCCAAATTCAGTATTTCTTACATGGTTGTTTTGATCGGTCGCAATTCGATTTGATAAGTTGTTTTTTTTTAAATTTACCAGCAAGAAATGGGCATTTTTCACATAAATATTTAATAGTAAACTGGTAACCAATTTATATTGTTAAGTCATTACGTTATTAAGTAATTTAGAAGAAATTTATTTTGCAAAACCGCACACACGATAGTCGAGTAAATTTTGATTTTGATTATTATTAATTTTTATTGGAATTGTCGTAAAAAAAATCGGGGTTTTTTCAGGCAAGGCTGAAAAATGTCGGGCTCGGGTCGGGTTCGGGTAAGATTTTGGAAATGAGTCTCGGGCTCGGGCCGGGTGAAATTTTAAAATTTCGGCCCGTGCAGACCTCTAATGTACATACATGATATGTAACTCACTCATGATATGTATGGCCACAAGCATACTGTGGGTCTAGTAAAATTAATAAACACTATCATTATAGGTCGGTGAATATCGAATTACATATGACTGTGCCTTGAAAGATAGATACATTTTGGATTTTAAAAACTTTAAAATGGGCCACATTATGAGACTCAATCTCATGGTACTTAGAAAGACAGATACCGCACTCAAAGTAAGCAATTTTTAATACAAAACATTCTGAAATTATCAATCAAAACAGCAAGCATCGGCATCTTCAAATACATCCGTGCACTTGAAATGTCTGAGGTTGCCGAAAGCCGAATCTTGCTTAGTCATTTCAAGTGCACGGATGTACTTGAACTGACCCGTAGTAAACAGTTTTTATCGTTATATACAAAAGTAAAAGTAGTCCACTAATTTAAATTGGTAATAGTTACGTAGTCAATACGAATTAGTGAAAATTTGATGTCTTGATAAAATTTTGAAGGCGATACCCGGGTCGTTAGCGATAAAACTCATAGAAAAGTACAAAATTCAAACGATTAAATGTGATATTGAAATTCCATCAAGCATACTCGAAATTCTTAATTATACAGTCAAATAAAAAAAATATTCACTTTAATGCATTTTTGTTGATTTTATTAATTACCTAATGAAAAATGCCGTTTTAAATGTGGCCATGGAGGTTGCGCGTCACATGGTTTTCATGAAAAGGGGTCACCATTCGAAAGAGGTTGAGAACCTATGTTCTAGGTGTGGTATCTATACACAAAGGCTTTTCAAATTTCTTCTAACTAACATATGATTTAATCATTTAATGGGATCGATATTTTCAGAAAGCCTACGGCATGCATCTTGCTGGAATCCATATCCTGAATGCGCCACCATTTATTGACAAAGTGATGTCTATATTTAAACAGACCCTTAATCCAAAGCTGGCAGCTAGGATAATTGTCCACGATTCGTATGAAGCACTTTTTGATTGTATTGACAAAAATGTAGTGCCTTGCGATTACGGTGGAGGAGAAAAATCTACATCTGAGATCGTTGGTAGGTGAATTTTGTGAAAGCGGAGCAAGATTACATTTAATAAGGAAACAGATCTGTAGTTCAAATACATAATATTACGATAGTAAAAAATTCTAAAAGCATCGATCACGATGCCTTTGTACGAGCAATTATGTTAGTCAAAAGAAAGCGATGCCACATATACCTGCAACATCTTTTCTTAATAGTCTTTCTCTACAGAAATTTTTCTTCAAGAAAAACTTGAATTGTTACTCAGTCGCTCGAATCTATCATTTTAAAATTCCTTTAATGATAGAAGAACAGACCTTAGACTGGAAAATCAGTTGGATGGCTTAAAGAATCGAATAAGTGTGATTGGGCTTAGATATCAAAAACATCGACCGGTGCATTTCAAAAACAAATCTATCACTCGATTGAAAAATGATTCCATGGAACTGTTGGTACTTAAATGGAAGCTAATGACGCTGACCATTTGATCATTGTACTGCGTAAAGATATAGCTTTATATAATGGCATGCAAATAGATTCTCAAAAGTATGCTAGCGGTTTATCTATCATTGCTATCTATATAATCACTGTGTTCTTTTTAACAAAATATAAGACTATTGAATTACTATATGTAGCAAAATTATCTTTATTATTTAGTGTACATTGTCAACCTACATCTGACAATAGTTTTATCGACTTTATATACCATCTCATGTTGAAACCTTTTCTCAATTTTTAGATGATTGGAAAAAAGAATTACTGACTGAAAACTGGAAGCAAAAGGTTCTTAAAGTATCCAGTATGATGAGTGACGAAAGTAAAAGATTGGACAAATCAATACACGACGACCTGTTTGGAGTTTGTGGGTCATTTAGAAAACTAGATGTCGACTAAATTTAATTTACTTCATCTAAGATATTAGCGCATTATTCAGTGCTGTCTTTCTGATACAAAATGCTTCAAAATGCTTGATACAAATCACTTGCTTTCCTTTTACTTAAACATGTTTGGTTGATAAATGATACGAAGAGATTTTTTAATCATTTTTTTTTAACTACTCATTCCTGTAAGAATTGAGTGAGAATATATACGCACATTTTCTGCCACATAAACACCCCAAAAAATAAGACAGATGTACATATTTAGACATTTGCAGTGGAGTGAAAGAAAGTGTTCAAATTTGAATACTATGTATCGTTTAAATCGCTTAAATTTTATACATTTATACGAGTTTTGTATCTAACGACACGGGTTTCGCCTTTTGGTATCTTCAGGAGTTTCAAGTGCACGATCAAGCACCATCAGTCAAAGTTTTCAATTCTCGATTGTTTTATAAAATTTTTTCATAATCAGGTCTCAAAAAAAGGGTGGAGACCAAACATAAATATTTACATATTTCAGCCTATATATCAGAGTCTCCAACTATTATTTAAAATAAAGAAACGCCTTCGACATGTACTCTTCGACTTTGACTTAAGACAATTCGCAATAACGACTAAAAAAAATAGCATCTTTGTATTTGGACACTTATTTACACATAATATACTCTTTTTTTTTTTTTTTTTGATATCTGCTTGACGCAGCATCAAGTTCTAAGGCGTGTCAGCGCCAAAGTTCTTCCAGTCTCCTCGTCTCTAAATGTTTTAACTCTTGAATTTTATTTGTTGACATTCCCTTCCTATCGCTTCCGACAGGAGGGCGCAATCGCTACAGTTGAGAAGTCAGTTGATATTGCGTCTCTATCTAGGGAGGGTCATCGAGAAGAATAGCTCTGGGCCTATATCGATTCTCTGAGGCCTTCTCGTCATAATTCTGCAAGCAAGAGATTGTTGGGTTACCGTGAAGGCCCACAGCCTTATGAAACTTTTTAGAGGTTTCACGAACGAATTCGCGAATAGTTGGCACACTTAAATCTCTGTGTAACAGCGAACCACGCACGAACCATGAAGCATCACATATTTGCCTCAATGACTTATTCTGAAAAACCTGGAGAGTCTTCAGATGCTTTTGGGGAGCAAAAGCCCACACTGGTGTGGCGTACACCATAATTGGACGAGTTATTGCTGTTACACATAATATACTCATTTAATATCTGAAGTGAATAATTGAAAAATCGTGCACATAATGACTGGTAAACGGAGTAAATCGGATTAGTAAGATATGTGCAATATATTTACAAATAAAACTCATATTTAAAATATAAAAAGCATATTTAAGAGTATGAGAGTGTGAAAAAGATGAAGGGCATAGCTCGTGATGTAAAAGTATCTCATTTAACGATCTCTACAAATTTGAAGATTAAAGTAAGAATCAGTGAAACTGTGAAATGAAAAACTTTTATAAAATCAAGAATAATAACAAAAAAAGACTTGGACCCATGTATAAGCTATCGGTTATTTTGATGGAAGATTTTTCAAAAAAACGAATACGTACTATTCTATATCATAAAAGCCTTTTTAATAACTGAAATTGACTAACTGTTTTTTATTGTAATAAAGCATCACAAAATAAATCATTTAATCGAAACTGGTTTTATTTCGACTGATATTGTGTTAAATTTCAAATATCATTAGTATTGTCGTATTAATTTGCATTTATTAGTTTTTTTGAACCTTTATTTTATATGAGGATAATTTGTATAAAACTGACACTACGTCACGCATGCTGTCACGACCAACAAAATTGCCATTGTGTTGCCAGTCGCATAGTAAGCAAGACCAGTGTTTTAGGGCCATTTAATTTGTTTTGATCCGGTGAGACGTATTCGAAAAATGGAATATATTCAAAGAGAACTTTTAAGGACCAACGACAAAAATCTCTCAGCTTTCACTGATTCGTATAAAATAACCCCAAAGGATGTGAAACAGAAAACGCAGCGCCTTAAAGAGTGGCAAAAATTCCAGCCACATCTTCAAAATGTGGAAATGGGTATGTTTTGATCATGATAACTGATTTATTTATTTACCCTTTACTTTAATAACAAAAACTTTTCGGAACTTTCTCTTACTTTGCCATCGACTTTTATAATGTTACACAATTGGAATATGCTAATTTAAGGCTGAATTTTTACCCTAAGCCAATTTAGGGGTGACAATACCAGTGCTATTAAATAGCAGTTCAGAAGCTGGGTTAAGTCGTTTGTAAATAAGTGTATTTTCTGAAGGTGCTTGATGAATATTCAAAATAAAATTGAATTTTGTAGTACATAATAAGTTTTTTACCACAGATCCAGTTTTCGCTTTTCAAGTTAATTCGTCGTTTGAAATGACTGTTGATACCGAAAGGCGAATCAAGAGTGGATAGTTATAAAAATCAAAGAACTGTTGAACATTCATACCATTAAAATGAAAATATTTATTTTTTGGGACATCATTTAAAAACAAACAAACAATCAGTGATCCATGTGGCATTTTCGGGAAAAATGAATAAGATGCAGTATCATATTCATAAAACTGTCGTACAAGTGAAGTGAGATCAAAAGAGACACCGACGATGCTACTTGGCTCACTTCATTTCTTAAATAAGGGCTCAAATAATATGTTTGTTGTGAACCAATCTCACGCCTTTCATAACAATATTTCAATCATTGTTTCCCTGAAATATTTTTTTCTATTCATTTCTGAAGTAAGCTTCTACGTAGTGCTAAGATGTTTTGTTATGGAACTTCCCTTACAAAAAACGAATAAAAAACGGGATTGAAATTAAAAGCAATTTAAGAAAAGTTTCACCATTTGTAGACTTGGCTCACTTCACTTCTCAAAGACTCAAGTATAAACAAGTATTTCTAATAATCCGCTTTGTGCTATTACGATGAAGACATAACTTATTTAAAAGCAATATTTATTATGTAATTTCGATAGGTACTGAGATAACTATTGAGGCTTTTTTTAAAACTCGTTTTTACCTTTTTCATCATACTGGTATTTATATTCCAAATAACTAGACGAAATGTGACATATTGAAACACCAGTTTTAATATAGCAAATTGGTCTTGTATTATTGCCTTCCTACGTAAGATATTACTTATATAATTGAAGCCACTGAAAATTTTGACGAAAAATTGCTAGTAAAAAATGGTCAAAAGAATGAATAACTAATTGAAACTCTTTAATAGTCGGTTTCAAATAAAGTTCACGAAAAGCATTTACACGAGCCAGTTGCGTTTTATTGCTTAGGACAATTGTTCAATTATCAAATGTATAAAAATCAATTTTTGTTTGTTTATTTGTTTGTACTCTATGTGCTGCCATAGTAAAATTAACTTACAGTAGGTCTTTTATATAAAAATCAATGTTTTTTTTTTAATATTTTATGCGCTAAAATACCGTTCATTTTGACAACTTATTGTTGCACTTGCGCAAAAGTTATAGGCATAGTAATAATTAACTTTCAGTAGTTGGCGCGTGTGTCGTAACATAGACAATCGGCAAAAGACAAACAGCAAATGTCAAACGGCAAATGTCATCGATACCGATCAATGTTAGTGAAATTAAATCGAAATTATGTATCTAAAATATTTGCATCCGAAAGCACTTCAATAAACACAAATACTTTCACAATATAATAACAAATGTATACATAAATAAGAACTTCTTCGTATTGATACTGCAATAAACAAATATATAAAAAATATTTACTATCGTATTATGAAAAGATGGCGCCCGAATCTCACGATAGACATTGTATTTTATTTTGTGACTTTTGAGAAGTGTCACATTGAAGAAACTGTGATAGTGAAATATTTTGGGAGGGCAAATTTGTTGTTACCACGCCCGTTCACAATGCTATTAAGGGGGTCCCCCCATGTGACGGCCGGTTTTTTTAGCTTTTTTTGGGATTTTTTTTGACGAACCTTGTTAACGTAGAAGTTTGAAAATTTTACCATATGTTTATTGACATTTTAACAGTAAGTCAAAATATTTTCAGACTAAAATCTTTATCAAAATGTGTGGTGCACCACTCCAAACGCACCCATGTCGAAAAACAGGTGGTAAACGATCTCCATCCGACCGGCTGAATGGCTTATTGGAAATGAAAAAATTTAACGGCGTTTTAATCTATAAAACTGTAAAAATTGTTTGACCTAGGATCTTTTGAAAATGTTGAAAATTGAACAATTGACAAGTTTTTGAAAAAAAAATTCAAATTTCATGATTTTTTTCGACTATTTGCTACCCCTTAAGTCACTTAATCTCTCCTATTCGGAGATTGTTAAAATGAACGTATGGGGCTCTCGCTACGCTACCTTTTAAGATCGGATAGATGAAAAGAAATCGTGACTGATATTGCTAGAAACACACAAATTTTATGTTCACAGTGCTCTAACTGATAAAACGATTTTTTTCTAATGAAAATAAAATGCCATTCAATGACGGCAAAATTATAATATACATCACCTTGTTATTATTGTTTTGTTTTCAATAGAGATCGAGATTTTAAGATTTTGTGAGAGAAATTGCACATTTTTTTTTATATGATACTGCTTTAAAATCTGAAATGCATTTTTTGGCGCGAGAAGAATTTATTGAAAACTAAATACACTTTTTGTGCGATTTGAAAGTTATGCGGTTTTTTATTGAATTCTGATTCACACGAGACAAGGTTAAGGTTAAAAACGTAAAAAAATATCAAATGCAACAAAATAATAATAAGCATTTGATATTGCTAAGACGTAAATCTTAAAAATTAATGCATCTCTAACAGCCATACTCTTACATTGCGAGGTATATTGAAATACATACATAAAAATAATACCTAAAAAATATTTTATGTGAATACGGTAAGAAAAATAACAATGTAATTTAGTTCTACATAAATTTTATATATTTTTTGATAGCTATTTCGGCTTACGCCTTCGTCAGAACTATATATAAATACTAAACTATAAACAAATATATAAAATTTATGTAGAACTCAAAGACATTGTTATTTTTCTTACCGTATTATAATAGAGTTCTACCAAGTAAATGCCTACTCAATCAATATATTTTATGTGAACTTTTTTTTTAATCATGTCCGCTCCCAACTTGGAGCATATGGATTCCTCACGGAGTTTATCTCGACATGTGTTTTTCTACGAGAGCTGCTTGTTTCTCAGTTTCTCAACCTCCTTTTTTTTCGAAGATAGTAGGGATGGAAAAGATACGAGGACTAGGATAGGACTAGGGTTAGCTAATCGCTGTCACTATGCGTCGCTCTTTGGGATCGGAAAGGTGGGAAGGGATTTTCATCAACACAAACACCCATGCCTTTGAACAGATTTATCGACTGAATTTTGCTCATCGCGAGCATTATAAACTGAAATACAAATATATAGCGATTGTATAAATAGCCTACCTACCATGGTGTAAGTAAAAAATAACACTTGCCGTTTCATTTTCAGATGACAATATCTTATACAGAGCTTTGTGCTACAATAAATTTGACGAAGAAAAGATAAAAGTCAAAATTGATGCCATGGCCACAGCAAGGACAGCAATGCCTGAATGTTTTCAAAACCGACACCCGTCGAATCCACGCGTGTCAAAAGCTCTGGAGTCCCTACAATTGATTATTATGCCAAAGCTAACAGAAGAGCATATGAGAGTTACAATCTTTAAGTAAGTTAACAACAACAATATTGGGTAAAATAAATATTTCAGTTTGCCTGAAAGTATGTTATACAGTTAATTCAAATACTTAAGGTATGGCGCATTGCATTACAAAAAGCAGCAACTTTTAGTCAATTTTAACATTTCTCACCGTCTTGCTCAATATTCACGTTTAAGCCTTAAATTGAATGCAAGTTAAGACGGATTGACCTTATTCAATCACTTTTAACCTGACGTATTATTTTAAAAATTGGAATATTTTGATTTGCATTTTTCATGATATTTACTATGTATAACAAGGGTGAATTTAAGAGATGAAATTGCTCATTTGAAATTGGAAACCTATTTAACTGTGCTCATATATATATGCTTTATAAGATTTCTGGGAAAAACAGTTTAAAATCACTAATTTTCACACCTTCGCTTCATTCAAGCAAAATTATTCAAATAAATTTTAGGTACATTATGTAAGGGTCTCAATTTCAACACTATTTCGAACATCATCCTTCACGGCTGGATGTATAAACGCGTTTATGACGTATCAAATATTATAGTCGTGAGACTAGGAATTTGTTGGAAAGATGGGACTCTGTAAGACATGCAAGTCGTAAATGGTTTTGTAGGAATACAGATGTACGAGTCAATAATATTATAAATCGAAAATCCAAACAACTAGAGTGTGGGCTTTTAAACTATTTTTTGAACTGAAAATACCTGTTCCGAAAATAGTTTGAAGGAATAAAACGATTTTAGTTATAGCTTCTGTGTGATGCAGAAAAAATACCATATTTGATTGATTTACATTACATATTATAAAACACCTATGTAGATACCTACATCGATTTTTTTCTAATATTTCTTGTTTTAGATTAACGTTTAACGATATCTGGCAAAAGATAATGATGACATTGAATGCCAACCTTGATATACTATCGGTCAAAGTTATCGAAATGAATTTGTTATGTAGCCATATGACCAACATTTTAGATATGTTATTTTTAAGTGATAAAACACAAGTTTTGAAAGTGAAACAAAATAATTATTTGATTCTGTATAGGAGTGGTTTTCTACGTGTAATACTGCTTATTTTTATTCCACTCTATAAAAACTCAGAATCAGAAAATAAAAAGTTAAGTAATTGAGTACTAAGCGGTTGTCGTAGAGCTACTTCTGAATGATAACAATGATTTTGAATTTCCTTATGCTATTTATTTATTTATTTACTGGCCAAAAACTATATAAAATACATGGCATTACAGCAAGCGCCAATGCGCCATGCATTTGACAAATTAATAAAAATTACATAAAATATTACACAAAAATAAGAAACAGAACAGAAACATATTATTTACATAAGAAGACAAAATTTTTTAACAAAGCATCAAGTTCACTGCCGAAGATGTCCACATCAACAGGCAGCGCATTTATCAGCCGAATAGCCTTTGCAACTGGAGATTCAAAAGACCTACGTGACAAACAAGTTTTGACAAAGAAAATTGATTTGTCTTTGTTACGACCACGTAGGTAAAAGCTGGGAGCATACAAATTTAAATTTTCAAGGATGTCAGGGTTATCAACTTGGCCCCGAAGAAGAAGAGAAAAATGTTTTAATATTGAAATTAACATTCGAGCTTCAAGCGAGTGAAATGACAGCATTCCTTAAAGAAACATGGTTGGATAATATTCCATTAATGAATTGTCATACGGAAAATAGTTGAATTTTTTGAAATAATAATAACGCATAAATTTTATATGAACTCGCTTCAGTTGCGACTTAAATTTATATTCATATGGACCCCAAATAATAGATCCATATTCTAGTTTGCTTAAAACTAAAGAAACATAAAGAGTACGAAACAGTAGGGTTTTCAAATGGCTTACTTGCCGAACTATGAATCCAAGAAGTTTACTAGCCTGCAGGGTAATTGGAGAAATGTGGGAATGGAATGTGAAAGAAGAGTCAAATGTTATACCAAGATCAACAACTTCAGACGAACGCTGTAAAGTCATATTCGATATCTCATATTTATATTTGATAGGAAATTTTGAACGAGAGAATGAAATGCAGTAACATTTCGAAATGTTGAAGTCAAGTTTGTTTATTTATGTTATATTTAGTAATAAACGTTTTTGAAATTCCTAATATGACATATACATAATGTGGTTTTTTTTTCACATGAGTATAATATAAAATTACTAAATTTGTATTTTTTCCCTGTTGATTAAATAAAATAATTTAAGCCGCACGCCAGCGTCCTTAAAAGCCCGAAAGCAGTTCGAGCATTGCCGTTTGGCGACACCTGGCAACAGTGGTTCACATATTTAAATCACTTATAATAATGTATCGTATATAATTAAAGGCGCTTCTTTAATATACCACTGGCTCTTTGGCTTCTTACTCACTTTACCATTCACTCACTGACACTGTATCATTCATACTGCAAAACCATAGTTCTATTTTTCGGAAAAATGTGTTAATTGAATTAAAAATTAGGAAAAAAAATTAACATTTTTTTATTTATTTCAGGTTCAACATTGATAATGAAGAAGTCTTTGATCTAGACATGTTTGCCTTAGGATTTTTTATACTGGCAGACCTTCGAATCATCAATGAAACTTCTATAGGTGAAGTCGTTATCTGCGATGTCTCCAGTTTGTCAATCAGTCAAATATCACAATTGAGTTTTTCTAGCATCAAGAAAATATTGCAAGTTTTGGAGGTATGTATGTTTTATTTGCACTATTTCAGAGATAAGGAGGCTGCTTCAAGATTACTTTTGTTTCATGATCTATTCCAGGAATAGCAAGAACAACGCTTAGTCTAAAGTTGATTAGTATTTGATTTCAGCTGTGTTATAGTTGTGGGTTCAAATCCTAGAACGGATAGCACGAAACGAAAAGTCAAGTTTTTTTTTCTCTTTCAAGACATTCATATACATATGACAAATTGACAACTATAAAATTAAATTTAAAATTATGTTTTAAAATAAATTAATGATTAGTTGTAATGGTTCAATCAAAATTTTGACGACATCTTACAAATAAATTACCACCTATTATCCACAGGTAGGTCTCGACTTACGACCGAGATACGTTCCGCGTACGTAAGTCGAATTGAATTTCATACAAAAAATGAATTAAAATAAATCATGTATGTAGATAAGATATGTATACAGTATATAAATTTATATATATTTTCAATATTTGGTGTTATTTTCCTTGTATTTCAGCATTCAAAAAGGATACGCGCTTTTGCTGTATGGTCTCAAGGCTAAAGGAGATTCGATTTTTTTAAATTAAATCTTCCATCTAAATATTCTTAATCAACAATAGGTTTTCCATTTTGAAGATGGGTTTTATTCTTTGCGTTATTATTGTAGATTTTAAAGTTGTTTTTCCTTTAACCAGTTGTATGCCAGAAACGTATATATACGATCTACAATTCCGTGAGCGCAGTGCCCGCCATAGAAAATGCGCGTATATGGTCAACTTTACACCCACTAATACTGGACAAAATCGTCGATTTTATAACTCAAACATTTTATGCACTTAGCGATATCTCTTCAAAAAGCGAATCATAGTCCGATATTTTGCATTATAATCAATAAAATATCGTTTTTCAATAGAGATTTCTTGTATTAACGATATCCATCGCTATTTTCTTTTAAAAAAATCGCAACCCTCGGTACACAGTTTCACTGATTGAGACTTCATTCTTTAAAATTGTAGAGATCGTTAAATTTGACAATTGTAGATCGCGAGCTATGTCCTTTTCTTTCTTACCACTGTTTATTTATTTTCAGTTTTATTTCTGAATCCATTACACTTCTTCTTTTTTATCACAATTATTCCGTTAACAAGTTATGATGGGCAAACTGTTATGAACTGTTTCCTTCAGATATCAAATGCGTATACTATGTCAAATTAATATTATGAAAAATGTCCAAGCTAGAAGATGCAATAACTTTTTTAAAAACAATGGTATTTGTTTTTCGGTCTTAAGTGCGAATTGTCAAATTTATCGCATAAGCAAAAATATTCGTCGATGTTAAGCCGAAATCGTGCACATATGTACTTGTACATAGTTATTCCGCATTAAAAGAGTATTAATGATTTTGATTTCCAGGAATGTTACAGCATCTCGCCTCATTGTATTCACGTTATAAATGCACACCCAGTCACTGAAGTAATTATAAAATTTATAAAGTCAATCTTAAAGAAGAAGGTTTCCGATAGGTTTACGGTACATTCGACAATGGAAAGCTTCCATAAAGCATTCCCGGCTAAATATCTTCCCAAAGATTTGGGTGGCGATGAACCATTGACTATGAAAGAAGTCGCAAGTAAGTACAGATTTTTTAACCATTTATGATATGGAAAGTATCCGATAAGGGTGGTAAAAATATTAAGCCATGAATGTCCTATAAATAAATAATCAAAAAATTCCTATGTCCGGATATATCAGTTGGATTATAAGGAATTTTAACATTAGATATATTATATAAGTGTAAATTAGAATCCGGTAAGAAAAATAACAATGTATTTAAGTTCTATATAAATTATCTTAAATCAATAAATTAGAATCGTTTGAATTTTATACTTTTTCATAAGTTATGTCGCTAACGAACTGCAGTTCACCTTTCGTCATTTTCAGGCATTTTAATTGCACCGCTGAATTCGAACTGACACGTTAGCAGTTTGTATCGTTTTTATATAAAATTAAAGTAGATCACTAAGTTTATTGTTATTAACGTAATCTATATGAATTAGTTAACGATTGATGCCAATGAGTTTCAATGAATTAGGTAATTTCAATGTAGTATCGTGATGACTAATAACTGAAAACATGGAAATGTCTTCTCATATAATAGGTGGGTTTTATCATACCCCTTTATTAAAGAATTGACTTATTTAAAGTGTTTGAATTAATAATTAATGATATTTATTCAAGAGGGTATAACAATAATGAGTTAGGAAGATTGAGTTGCTAATTTAAAATTATCAAGCGAAGACCTATTTATTTCTTATATTTCCTGGTAAAATAATTTGTGATCGCCTGTATTTTTATGTGACATTTTAGCCCCTTGAAAAAACTGTTGGTACACAGTCATATCTTGCAATATATATATTAAATTCAATTCAATAAACGTGCTTAACGTACAAAGCTGTATAAGTTTATAACAACTCACATTATTTGTGTAATGAAACATGTATTTATTTTACAGAACAATGGGCGAAAGCAATTAAGACTCCAGAACTTACCGAATTGCTCCTGAGAATCGATAAAATGAAATCTGATGAATCCAAAAGACTAGAAAAAAAAGATTTCTTGGCCGACGATCAGCTAGGCGTGAGGGGAACGTTAAAAAAACTAGCACTTGATTAAAACAATATTCATGAAATAGTCTTGGCTGCTTAAATATTTTTTAATAAACATACATATTTATTTGTTTGGTCTACGAAAACATTTGGCACAAGAGCTGATGTAAATGCGCTACAAAAAAGATAATTAAAAAAAGGATGTAGCTAGAAAACTCATGACTGAATAAATGCATCTCTTATTGATTAACGATTCGTAAAGTTTGTTGTAAACTTCGTTTCATGAAAGTCATAAAGAACATTCATTAAAAAATTTGGAATTCGAATTATGACGATATTTTGAAAAATATTCAATATTTTGTCAGAAATACCATTTATTTCGTTGGTCCATGTATTGACCAATTAAATAGTATTTTAAGTCAACTCTTGGATATTGAATTTTGAGGTTTTACCATCAAAACGTGTCGAATTTTTTTACAAAGAGTACAACAGACTGATAATTTATGCGATTATTTTTATAAATGTAAGTGTAATTGTATATTAAATGATTATAAAAATATATTTTTTATCAAAAATCTTTAATCTGAGATCATTCAGGTCCAAATGCAACATTGTGCTTCAAAACTCTCAGTTGCGCGTACAAACGTGCAATATACAATTAACTCTCGGAAAAAGACTCGATTTTCAGGGAACAACACAAACTTTCCGTCGATTGAAAAATTATCGAAAAAGGATTGAGATACTAATATTGACTTTACTATGGGTGGTATTGGATATTTTAACCTTTACGCGATTGGGAAATATACTAACCAATATTGGCCTTTGCCATGTAAGGGGTTAAGGAGAATATGTTCAAAAGAAAATATAAGCCGTATACCTACGTGCTTGATTACGTTATTCATACTTTAGGATTGTGAACAACTAGAAAATCTTTAATAAGTATAAAAGATTTCGCGCATTAAAACAATGGATAGACGTATATACTATAGAAAAATCAGGCTTGAATTAGACAAGCCTGCAATTTTTTCCATTGCCCTTGGTGTTCTTTATACAGTAAAAGGTCAAGTTTTATAAAAATGCCTTCATCGACTGACATATTTCAAAGCTCTAGTTAGATAAATAATAACAAAAAGTTTCGTAAAAATCATTATTTAAATAATAGTTATCATCAATAGATGTCGCTGTAAAAAGTTGTAGGTTTTTCGACTTAACTGATTTTAATTAGTGGAATATCAATCTAATAAAAAATAAAAAATAACTTTCCACGTATTGATACCTGAATAATCAAAGTTATTTTAAATTTTATTCTATTATCTCGTCAGAGCTAGTTAAAATAGTTTTTGAAGTAGTCGCCCGGTTATTGTTTCCCGGATTCGAAGCTTAGAGTTGACAATACAGTAGGTACTCGAAAAGACAAGATACGTATTTACGACAAGGTTTTAAGTTAACTGTGCCCGCATTATTCACATCATCATTAATATGGAAATATCTCGTGGTCACACATTTTTTTTGTTTCAAAATGTGATAAAATACCACTTGTGTGTTCTGAAAAAAACGAAAATAATTGATTATTCAATAAAAGACATTATTTAGTCAAATTGGTATTTATTTATTTAAAAATAAAAAAAATGGAAATTGTTTAGTTCTCACTTCCAATACAAGCAGCAGCGACGCTTCTAAGTTTATATATATGTTATACTAGTATTGCTTCCCGGCTTCGCTCGGACCAGTTCGGGGTTATGTTCACCTCGGCACGTAAATTCAGACGGGCCAAGTTGAAACATTTTTTTTCATAATTTACTAATGAAGAAAGACAACCAATTTACGATATCCTTGGTATCACAAAAGACCGACTCAAAAAAGCGATAGAAGACCTACAGGCCTGGTACAAGCTACAGCCCCACCTTCCGGATGAGATGCCAGGTATCTTCATTTCAAAAAGATAGTTTCAGAGGTAGACATGATAGAACTTTAACGGAGCTAGTGGAAAGATAACCGATCTCGCTGCGTTCCATTTTCAGGATCGGATGCGTTTGCGAGGGATTTTCGACAAAGCAGACATATATTGAAAGATGTAACTACCCGGTCTGAGAATTGAGCCAATGGGCTCTGGATCTGAAGCTAACGATGTTGAGACGGACTCAGATCCGACAAAATGAGGGCTTTCACATTTGTTATGTTATTATACACACTTTGAAGATTGAAACCATCAATTTAATTTTCTTTTTTTTTCATATCTATCACGGCTTGAGCTCCTGCTGATAGCAAATCGAATGTCCATTGAAGTAAAAATGAAAATTGATTACTTAAAAATGGGTCACATTATGCAAATCAACCTCGTGGCACTTAAAAAGACAGAGATCGCTTTCAAAGTAAGTAAATTTTTTATAAAATACATATTTTAAATATATATGAAATTTAACGAAATTATCTCAATCGTTTGTGAAACATTAAAGAGCTATTAAAAAAAGAAATTTCATTAGTATTTTAGTGCAACATAATATGGCTAGTTGTCGATTAGTTAGCGCTTGTGAATTTTTTATTCAATGAAAATCCGGGCTGGAAAATTTGATACATAAATTGATCAATTTTTATGATTTAACACCCCTTAATCTGCACTTACCATAAACACGAGAACCCCATCCTTATTAGACACTTGTCTTTTCCAAAAAATTTGAATCGTTCAATTTTATACTTTTATCAACTGACAGTCGTGCATTTGAAATGCCTGACGATGCCGAAAGGCGAAACCCGGGTCCTTAGCGACAAAACTCATGGAAAAGTACAAAATTAAGACGATTAAAATTCTTTCAAGCACCTTCAGTTGAGATTCTTAATTACAATTAAGAATTTATTTTAAAACAGAAATTAAAACTTTTATAGAAAAATAAACTGTCCGTACTGAACCCGTGAGCTCCGTAACCGAAGCCAACGACGTTTACACTTTTCCACGGACCGGACATTCAGTTATTCTGCATGAATAATCATTTGAATTATTATACATATCAGTCATGCCAGAAGGTTTTTGGACATAATTTAATTTTGATTGATCAGTTGAAAAACAATATTAAATCATAATTAAGTATAAACTCCATTTGACGCTTACTGATTTACAAAATGTATAGTCGCTATCAGTTTTAAAGTGAAATAATCCAATCGAAATTTTCAGAAAGCCTACGGCTTGCATCTTGCTGGAATCCATGTCCTGAATGCGCCTCCGTTTATTGACATAGCGTTGTCCATGTTCGAGCAGACCCTTAAACCAAAACTGGCAGCTAGAATAACTGTCCACAATTCGTATGAAGAACTTTTTGATTGTATTGACAGAAATGTAGTGCCTTGCGATTACGGTGGAGAAAGATCTACATCTGAGACCGTTGGTATGTTATGAAGTCTTTTATTATTTCAAACAGTATTTATTATATTTGCATATTTCAAAATAGCGAAGCCAGATTAAACTCAATAAGGACAGATAGCTGTAGTTAAATACACTTAAAATGATAATTCAATTATATAATATTATGATAATACAAAATATTAAAAACAAGGGTTACAATTAGAAACTCCAATTACTTGACATCTTAACTACTCAAGTACTCGAGTATACTCGAGTAGTTTCAGATGTACCAACATATATATTATTAATTATTTTGATTGTATTGATAAAAATGTACTGCCATGCGATTACGGCGGAGGAGAAAAAAGTTTTTGATTATTTCAAATAGTATTTTTAGTTAATAACATTTGCATATTTGACAGCGAAGTTCTTTAAGAAGCTAGTGTATACTAAATGAAATAAATGAAATGAAAAAAAGCTGTATTAAAATAAACTCCTTAACAAAATATTAAATATTAATTGATACAACAAAATATATCGTTTCTTTAGACGAGCAATTGTGAAAATCAAAGGAAAGTGATGACACGTATTGTGCACTTTCAAGCAATAAAGCCAGTAGTGCTTCAAACAAAATTTTGAGAAATATTACATAATGTTTTTTTTTTGAAGTTTTATTATTTCAAACTTATAAAAAGCAGTCGGTGCGAAAATTAACTAATTGATTTGAAAATAAGCAGTAGGTAGCTGTATTGACTGCCTCTTTGCCAAGGAAACTAGTGTTGCTGCCTTTTTGCCCAAACAATCTTATACCATTAGAAAATTTTCATTTTAAGTTATTATACTGTCATAAAAAAGAGCACCATATATAGCATTCCGTAGACGTAACTACGGAATGGTTTGGCATCACTACCGGCGTCAGACAGGGCTGTGTTTTAGCTCCGTTTCTCTTTATAATAATCTTCGACTTCATCCTGAGGAAGTCAATTCCACCTGACCGAGGAGTAACCGTTGCTCCCAACCTGAAACTATGTGACCTCGAGTATGCCGACGACGCTGTCATCTTTGACAAATCAGTTGCGGGTATCCAGGAAACAATGGATAGACTGCAGAGCAACTCGTATCGCGTTGGCCTCAAAATCAACGCGAGTAAAACCAATGTGCTCTGCAACAGCGCCTGTACAGATCCAGACTACTCTCTGATGAGTTCGGGGCAAGAAATCGAGAGAGTCGATGGTTTTAGGTACTTGGGAGTACACATCACGGGAGATGGCAACCCGCGTAATGAGCTCACTATCCGATTAGGGATAGCTGGAGCAACATTTAATTCAATGCGGAAAGTCTGGGACTCACGGCTGTACTCGGTCAGAACCAAGTGCCACTTATTCAACGCATGCATACTGACTGTGCTGCTTTACGGTTGCGAGTCATGGCACATCACAAAAGCACAGGGTAACCGTATACTGTGCTTCGAAAACAGATGCCTGCGGCGAATACTAGGAGTACAGTGGTTTGACTTTGTCAGGAATACGGAGGTAAGAGAGCGGACAAACCAGCAAACGTCTAAAATTAAAAGGCGACGATGGACCTGGCTTGGACATGTGCTGCGGATGCCCCAGGGGAGCCTGAATCCTGCCTGCCTCTTCTATCAACCTGATGGATCCCAACGCCGCGGAAGGCCTCTGATGACCATCCATAGGATGTACTCAGGGGAGCTAAGGGACGCCAGGATGACCTGGGAAGATGCGAGGAGGTTGGCGGGAGACAGAGAATCTTGGAGGCACCGCGTGGCGGCCATATGCTCCGAATAGGGAGCGGATATGGAAAAAAATAAAAATATATAGCCAATACGAATTGATAATCTTTATCTACCAACCTTAATTTAGGTCAGAAAAAACCATTCCTCGCGTTCAAATTTATTCTCATTTTTTAGATGACTGGAAGAGGGAATTATTGACTGAGTCCTGGAAGCAAAAAGTTTTGAAAGAATCCAGTATGATGAGTGACGAGAGTAGACGAATGGATAATTCAATACAAAAAAACCTGTTTGAAATTTGTGGGTCATTTAGAAAACTAGATATCGACTAGATGTAATTAACAAAAAACACGACTATTACTAGTAGATATTTGCAGTTGTAAAAGAAAGTCGTGAATTATAATTTTATCCTTCTAAGTTTTGTTGTTTGTATATTGGCGTCATCACTGCACACATTACCACGTATTTCTCATATTGAAATCGGTATGTTGATAAAATATCAATACAGTGTATGTGCACATCAGTGCTTAAGCTGTCAAGAAGATCTTTTTAAATATTGCATACACCAAAAAAAAAACACGTAAACATGTTCATTTATTTTCAACTACTTAATGGAGCACTTTTAAGGTGTTTATTGTTACGACTTGGTAGAATGGCATTATATGAAAAATAAAAATATATCGCTTTTTCTTATTCCATATAAGATTTATTAAGATCAGGACCAGTTTCGCTCATCGTGAGCATTATCAAATAAACAGTTGATAACGCTGGTAATGAGTGAAACCCGTCCTGATATTAATCAATACAATGTGAAATAAGTACAAAAAATTTGTAACTATTTTATCTTTATGGAACTCGATTTAGAAAACGTTGCTTTATATTAAATGTATACAAAATGTTAGTGGTTTGACTAAACTGTTTTTGTATTTATTCTGTGATTTTACTTTACACATAAAATATATCAACAATTGCTATTTGTTAATTTTGTTAATTTACATCTTTGAACATTTCATCCATCAATAATATCTTGAAATTTATTTTGACGAAACTTGTTTTTATTTGATCTATCGATTAACAAATAGGTTAAGAGTTCCTAATTATGGAAATTGTCAGGTTCTTAACTGACTGATAAATATTAATGACATCTAAATTGTGTGTTATTTTATAAATAAAAAGGAGGTAATTCTAAACTTGATAGAAACGGATATTTTACGCTGTCACGACCGAAAAAAAAAACATTTTGTCAGTCGCATAGACCAGTGTTGTAGGGCATTTGATTTTTTTTTTTTGATGAAGTTAGTCGTTTTTGAAAAATGGAATATATTAAAAGTGAAATTTTGAGGACCGATGATGAATATCTCTTCGCTTACACAGATTTGTATAAAATAACTACAGAGGATGTGAAACAGAAAACGGAGCGTATTAAAGAGAAGTAAAAATTTCAACAGCAACGCAAATGTGGAAATGGGTATGTTTTGGTCATGACTAACTGATTAATTTAATTACTCTCTTCTTTAAAACTGAAACTTTCTGTTACTTTACTATTTCCTTGATGTAACGCTATCTTCTTACCTTACGCCAGGCCAAAGGTTGCAAAACCGGTGTTAGGAAATGATAACTGAATAATTTACTTACCCTCTACTTTAATAATTAAAATTTTTGGAGCGGTACAGACCGGGCTGAGGACCCGCGATATACACAAATACTTCTGTGGGAAAAATCCATTTATTTAGCTCTTATAAAACTCAAGCGGTGGAAAGAGACAGTGATCTCAATACATTGACATTGATTTATTTAATTTTTTGAACGAAGGGCTGTGGAGTCATCGAATCGGAAATTTTGAAAAGTTTTTATTTTTGCATATAATATGTAAAATTTTGCTACAGGCCGGATTTTTTACTGATATATAATTGAATACACATACATAAGAAAGAAACGAAAAAAACGTGACGAAATTAATCGTTTTTAAGTCGGAGTCGTGTATTTGGTCAATGTTGGAGTCGGAGTCGAAGTCGTATTTTTTTAACAACTCCACAACCCTGGTTCCATGTCTGAGGAGCTTACAAAACAGAATTGTTCATCCCGTATAAAAGGCGGAAGAAAAATGCATTTTAAACTAAGATATAAACAAGTATTTAAACTGAGGGTGCTTGATGGAATTTCAATATCAAATGTACTTGAACTGAACTGTCAGTTCAAGTACATCCGTGCACTTGGAATGCATGAAGATGACGAAAGGCGAAACCCGGGTCGTTAGCGACAAAACTCATGGAAAAGTACAAAGTTCAAACAATTCATATTTGATTTTGAAATTCCATCAAGCGCCCTCAGTCGAAATACTTAATTAAGATATAAACTGTTAAATTTACAGACGATATCGACTATTAGGGTGTAAACTGTAAATTATTGGTGGAAAAGCATTATTTTAAAATACGATCAGTTGAAAATGCACCTTTACAATATATGTACATATGTAGAAGGACAAAATTTAAAAAAAAAGAAATGAAAACATTGTCATTAGCTGTACATTAGACCGAAATTTGTTCATCATTAAGCAGTGATTATGCCACCAGGCTGCAAAAGTCAACAACTGTATTTGATATTACATAAGATTAAAATAATGATAGGCGAAACTCATCAAAAATTTTAATAGCTTTAATTCATTGACGAAATTCAAATAACAAACACACGTAATAGCTGATTGGTATATGTTTTATCGGTGTATTTAACTATGAACCTAATGAATAGATTATTGCCAGTCTTCTTATATCCACCTAAGGAAGAACATACATAGTTTCTCAAGCAGTATAAAAAAATCTTCATTTATTTAGTGTAAAATTATCATAGTTATATTAAGTTATTTAAGAATTGTAGTTGTTATAAGTTGCTCATATTGTGGCTCATACTTTAAGGTGAGACAGTTTCTAATGTATTTATTAATGTACAGTTTCATAGCGATAGAGTTTTAAATACTTGATCAAAATAAATTATAAATCGATCTAAAATTTAAAATAATTTTGAATATCCCAAGTATTGTGTTACTAATTGTGACACTTGTTTCGCCTCTTTCAGAGGCATCGTTGTACTAAAGTTACACAAAGTTACCGCTGAATTCATCGAGAGTATTAAATTAGCCAGTACGGCAAAAAAGACGCTTTTATATCGTAATTTGTTTATAATTTTAAAGTTTTAGAATGCTTGTTTGCTTTATTATGTTAGCAAAATTTGCGATCGCAAGTCCGAAGATGCCTCTGAAAGTGGCAAAACACTTACACAATAAGTAACACAATACATGGAATAATCAAAGTTTTTTTAAATTTTATATTCACATGAGCTTCCACAAAGTTATCGCCGAATCCATCGAAGGTATTATTAATTAAACATTCATCGGTGCCAATGGTTATATTCATTACACAACTTGCACCTTTTATTTGTATTTTGTTTTTAAATATGAGCATGGATAACTTCACTTAACATTTTTACGTCACTTACTAATGAGATTTTGCAATTATTTTACATGATGTTGTTTGAGAATACGGAATTTAAATTGTTTGTATATAAGCAGACAGTTAAATAATTCGGTGAAAAAAAAACAATGTATTCTTATTCTACAGAAATTATTTAATATATTTGTTAATGGCTGTTTCGGCTTACGCCATCGTCAGAACTTTGTTCAAACCTACATTTACGTTTCTTTACATACCGTTGTAGACAGCGTACACAATACATCTTCTCCTCTATTCCAAAAAATCTGTTAGTAAAAACATTAGGCTTCACTTCGAGAAATACATTAAATCAATGTGTCACATTTATTTACTTATTATTACCATATAAAATTATCATGTGGCATAGAGAAAAAAATGTATTTTGTACCCTGTGTACAACGGTATATAACGAAAAGTAAACGCAGGCTTAAGCATAGTTCTACCAAGTAAATGCTAATTAAATCAATAAAATTAAATAATTCATTTAAAAAATATACGTCAACCTTTGCCAATGATTTATTATTCGAGATTCACGATTGATGATTTGATACAGATACAAAAGTTGAATTTCTACATGAAAACACAGACGAACATAAATTATGATATCGAAAGTCACTGGGTAGCCCTTGAAAATAGCACATGTAGCTGGCTTAAGGCAGTATTCTGGTCTAGGATTCTGAAAAAGCCGTTTTATTTTTATTCCATATTTTCAATGTTAAAATTTTTGAAAATATGTGCTTACAAGATTTTTGTAATTGTAATTATTGTTAGAGATAAAGCTTCTTTAGTGGCGTAAAATCTCACCAATCTGGGCGGTTTTTAGCTTTGCCCGAAACTTTAAACACGTTTTTCTCGGAATGGTTTTTTTCAAAAATAGTTACCTTGATATTTCAAGTTCTACAAAACCGATTTAGATGAAATTTAACGAGAATTTTTTCATACATTCTTTTATGGTACATACATACTAGGATTAAAAAGAAATTTTTTTACTACATATTTTAAAAAAATTCGGAAAATCAAAAATACGGGGGAAAAAAAGATTTTTTTTTCAAACCTCCTCCATTTTGCGAAAAAAAAATGTTTTGAGTTGGTTCTAGTATATACCAGAATTGAATTTTTATTGATTACAAATATATTTTTTTTTTATTTCACGTGACTAAAAAAGTTGGGATCATGGCAACTTTAGAGCGTCATTATTTTGAGACCCCCTACTTTACCAGCCTGTAACTTTTTAGGTTTTTTAGTTTTTTGGTTTGAATAGTTTTTGTATATTCTTTAAATATTAATAAATATCTGGTAAAAAATGGACGGTAAAATTATTATCACTTTTTTTTCTATAGCACTTGCAAAAACACCTAAAATTTCAGCCTCTAGACCGGAATACTGCCTCAATTAAAACTTTATGTGACTGCGACCGGTGAATGTTTGGACCCATTTCAATATTATTTATATAAAATTCATATAAAACCACATACGGTGAAAAAATTATTTCCAAACTCAAATAAAAACTATAACATATTTTTTTATCATTCGTGCTATAAAAATTTTAAGCCCTTTATCGTTCAACGAAAGATTCTCAGAGAACATTAAGCAAATTCAATTCAATCTAAAAGCGGCTAGTTGTAAAACTACTCGTATATTCAATGCGCATGTGGTTTTCTACAAAAAAGCATAATTCATTTTTTTTAATTGATCTCGAATATAATATGTGACGGGCCGGGCCCAATATGCCACGTTGACTTGATCTCAACCAAGGCCAATTTTGAGGCATTCGATAAATTTGCAGCAACATATGGGGAACGGGATAATCTTGATTTCTCTTCAGATTCAACGCGAAGTAGATTAAGCTCCACGGATTCTCAGTATACAGATATATAGGATACTAAATGTCACTCTAACAAAGTGGCTGAGCAAGTCACATTTTCTTCTATTTTCCTTTCTATTTTTCTTCTCTTTAAGCACCTTATTGCATGGTTAAAAGATCAGTCGCGTGCAGCACTCTCTCGGGCCAAGTAAGTGATGAGTAAATTCGTTTATTTTCTTGATGTATAGCGTTATATAAGGCGGCTGTGAAAAACGGCTGCACACACGTAACGGAAGGGTGGTGGGAGAACCAACTTGTTCACCCAAATATATAATATGTGATAGTTTGTAAGTGTCAAAACGGTTTAACTATAATTTGACACTTCAGTAAACTCTTCCACTGAACTGGAATATACTTATGTAGTTATGACAAGTGCGTCATGCGTTCAACATCGTTGACTCCGAGAGCGGTGCTCACGAGTTCAAATTCCAGTACAAATTCATGAATCAAATTCCTATTGATTTATGGATTTGTATTCGAATGCATATCAGTGTTGTTTTAATCATTCTCGCACATTCTAAAAAGGGGGATAGTGGGTGCGATAAGTTAAGCACTAGTGAAGCCCTAGCTTAATTCTTAATTAATACTCTTTTTCAGCGGTCACCATACTACGGCCGAAAATAAATTATTCAAATAAAATTTGGTTGTGAATTCAAAACTGTTTATTTCAATTCATCAAATGGTACATATGTATAAGATAGGACAACGTATGAAAGCATAAAATATTATAAATATTTTCTGTTCCGATAGAAATTAAATTATATAAGAACACATAAATAAATATTCTTATTGGATTCCAGCACGAATTTATTTGTCATCCGGCTCGTCAAGCTTAACATTTTTTAATTCGGCCCATTTCACAAAAAGTCCGGTGACCCCTGCTTTATTTGTAAAAAAACATGTTTGAATAACAAAGCAGTTACTGTCAATCCGCTTCTGTCTATGGAAGGCATTTGGAGTTATTATGCTACTAATAGGTCGGGAGGGGGGGGGGAGGGCATTAAAATGTAATGCATATAATGCAACGCTGACTGAATATTTTCGGTCTGGCTTAATTTACAGTGAAAATTCTAATAATTCGTCTAACATGCGAAAATACAAATATTGAAAAGATCTTAATATGTTAATTAGACTAAAATATTTACTTGGAACTTGGGCCAATATCAAACATTTTTTGAACCAGGAAATGAAAGGAAAAATGAATTAGTTTGTAATGGTTTGGATGTTCAAATTTCTTAAAAAAGCAATCTTAAATTTGTGTTCGATATTTAATTAAATGGTCTGCGATTATCGCCTACTTAAATTTTGTATAGGCAAATTTACTTACATTTATGCACCGTTGTTTGTTATCTGAAATGTATTGTTATTAATAATCATTCCAATTACATTTTGCAATAATTGACTGTTTGTTTGTATAAGTAAATAAAAAAATTCAGTCTTATGTTTAATTAATTGCACCCACCACACTATATCTTATATGTAACGATCTTTTTATAGGAAAAGCTACTAACAATAAACCTATTATAATGTATTATATTTAATTATATTTGCAGTAATTAAATACTTAAATTTTGTCCACCGTTTTTTAACGAAGTTCTACCAAGTAGTATTTAGTTGTTATGTAAGAATTGAAAATATGGTATATACCGAAATATAATATATCCAAAGGGTAATCTTGATATCATTTTCCCTTTTTTTAATTTATTGCAATAGAGCCTATTTTCTGAAAAAATCGTTATGTTTAAAAACCAACTGAAGGACTACGAGAACCTCGCTAGAAGAATGACACACAAACCATGCTCCACATCCCTTTCCTTTACAGAAATTTCTCCAATAACGGAGAAAAACGTGGAAGAAGCCACCAACCTCCATCTAAGCACCATAGAGATAAACCATAAATTCCTATCAATGCTCATCTATTCAATTAGGAACTGGGCATGTCTATTATAATAATGGTAAACTATTCAAGTTTACGCTACCAAAACCAGCATTTTTTGATAAGAAATAAAGCTTTGCTAATGATTACAAGAAATTTGTGTCTTTAAAGAATTTGTCTAAATCATTTTTAGGGTGTTCACTGTCAATAATTGGTGGAATGGCATGAACATAGAAACACATTTCAGTACATAATTATTCCACATTGGAGTAAAAAAGCTTGTTTTACGTATAAAATGTTAACGAATCCATTATCGCTTTTTGAATTTATTTTATTTTTATTTGAAGAATTTCATCATGCATCCGTCAAGTCCACTTCTTGTTGTCTCCAATGAAGAGAGACAACAAATTTACGACCTCCTTGGTATCACAAAAGACCGATTCAAAAAGGCGATAGAAGACTTACAGGCCTGGTACAAGCTACAGCCTCACCTTCCGGAAGAAATGCCAGGTACCTTTATTTCACAAATATAGAAGGGATTTTTTTGTATAATGTCAGCTTCCAGTGTAGAGAATATGGACTCATACTGGAAGCTGACATTTAACAGAGGTTTTTTTTATACGAAAACCGTTACTGTTACTTAGTTACATCAACCTATCTTTTTCATAGAGAGGAACGATAGAGCTCGAAAAAGGCTAGTGATAAGCTAATCGCATCTTGACACCTTTCATTGAAAAGTTTTTAATAGCACTTGACACTGTTTTGATATATGATCGTTTGAAGTTTCGATTAATTGAAATTCACTTGTAACAATGACCAACTAAAAATGTTTCAAACAGCTTATTTTAAGCATATTTTTTCACAACTCTTGGTGAGAAATAATCATCTTAAGGATCTAACGATGGAAATAATGATAACAACCTGAAATTCATAAATATGATAGAATGTGGTAAATACAGTTATTCCCACCAAAAGGTCATTTTTGGCAAAAATGACAATTAGAATCTTCTCAAAGTAAAGTAACGATTTATGTCTTCGAGCTGGTATCACTGACTAAATTAAAAGATGTATGTAACTACCTGAATGGAGAACCGAACTTGTGAGCTCTGGATTTGAAGCCAACGACGTTGAGACGGACCCGAACCCGACAGTCGGTTTTTTTTAAACCTTCAATGATTAAAATCATCAATTTAAATTTGTTTTTGTTTTCAGATCTATCGCGCTTTGAGCTCCTGCTGATAGTAAATCAAATGTCCATCGAGAAAGTTAAAATGAGAATTGATTACCAACTCATGATAAGGAACTTCCTGCCAGAATTCTTCGACTACAGGAAATTGCTCGAAAACAATCTGCACAATATTTTTGATAATATGTAAGAAGATACTTTTATATATTATTGTTTTCGTTCAATGTGATTTAATTGCTGACTTTTAAAAAAACTGTTTCACAGGGTCATGTCAATTTTCCGTATTATTAAGTGTTGTAGATTGTTTGACGGAAAACAAAAAAATCAAGATGAAAACACACTACTTTCGGACTGGTTTTTGTTGATGACATCAATGCACTTTCGTGATTTTTTAAATTAAAGTTTTAGTAACAGGTGTTCAAGATTTTTTTAAAACTTGCTATTTAGGATAACAAAGATCTTCCTCTGTTAAAAAAAATTCTTCTGACGACCATGAAAGTTTACAATAAAAGGCAGATAGCATTGCAGATAGTATACATTTTTTATGATTCTTCTTTTGCTCCAAATCTTTTGTCAAATGAGATTTTTTAAAATTAAATCAATCTGTGAAATAGATTATTTAAAGATTATTAAATAGAAATTTACCAATGTCTATGTTTGTGAACAGAGAATTTCATCAAACAATATATTCACTAAGCATAGCTACATCGATGTCTTAAAGAGTAAATTTGCTATTTGTTTTGGTTAATTGTGCAGGAGAGGGTAAAAACTGATTATCTTGTTATTTTCAAGCCGATCGAGAAAATTTCAAATAGGACTTTCAAATAATTTATTCGTACCACCGATGTAAAACAACGAATGAATGACAAGTTACAATAGAAAATGGCATAGTTTGATAATTAGTAGTGTGGGTTTTAGAACGACAATGGTGTTTTTTCCTAAAACGTTTTTCCGATGCACTCAAATATGTTTTGGTTTTACAATTTTTCGGGGACTTGCACATCGATTGATACAACAAGAAAGCATTATAAATTAGTTATTTTCAACCAACCTGGAGTTACCAAAATAACTCTTTTTGCCATTGACATGTCTTTTTTAACGTGATAATAATAACAGATTATAAATATGGTAAACCGATGTTAGCGCGCAACACTTATAATTTTGTTACAAAAAAATATTTCAAAAACTTTATACATTTACATGAACAAAAATGTTAACAGCTTGAAAATAACATCGATCAAACAACAGAAATGTCAAACAACATTTGACAATTAAAAGACAAATCTAAACAGTATAAAATACACTTTAAAGGTGTTCACTGTCAAAACTAGTATACCAGTAGACAATACACAAAGTCATATTATATTTTAGTATTATTAGAGATTATTGATTGAGTAGGCATTTACTTGGTAGAACTCCATTATAATACGGAAAGAAAAATAACAATGTATTTTAGTTCTACATAAATTATTTTATATATTTGTTGATAGATATTTTGGCTTACGCCTTCGTCAGAACTAATAGTAATAGCCGAAATAGCTATCAACAAATATATAAAATAATTTATGTAGAACTAAAATACATTGTTATTTTTCTTTCCGTATTAGAGATTATTTTAAAGAATTCTAAGTAACTATCCTCGAGTAGATAAACGCTTATATATAATTTATATTTTCAATAAAATTTGTAAATTTCACACTGTCGAATGTCCATTTCTTAATATTTGTTTTTCAATCAATAAAATTTTCTTGAATATATTTGTAAAAGTATCAATAAATTTTAAATTGGATGTTGTTTAAGCCGAAAAGTTATCTTCGGTAAGTAAATTTTTTAAATTAAATTAGCAGTCAAAAATACAAAAAAATAGCGCGCTAACGTCAGCGTGCCAATAAATTTTATTTCACAAATAATTTATTTAATTTTTCAAGGTTTTGTTCATCGCAAGGATTTTCAACTGATCAGAATAAACATCAACTCATTTGCTATTTATACAAAACTTTTAAATATTGTTGACTTATTATACTTTTTTTTTTTTTAGTGAATGGGTTCCTCTCCCTAAGCTAACGTCAGATCTTTCAAGAGTAATGTTAATGAGGGTAGTAGGAAAACCAGAAAATTTCTCTCACGAAGCACTTATAAATTTTCAATACATGGTAAGAAATAAAAAAAATTTTCATCAAAAATAACATCAAACATTCAGTAAAGCATTTATTAAAAAAATTGCCCAAATTTTTAATTTTTATCAAATATTTTTAATGTCCATATGTCCAATTTTTGAAAGTGGAAACAAATATATAATATGCAAAAATATAAAGAAAATTATCTAAATGGCTGATATAATTCTTCCTACATGCAATTTATTGGATCAGGACTGGTTTCGTACATGGCGAGCATTATCAGTTGATATAATAAATTTTCTGTGGAATATTTGTATGAATAATTATGACTCTAAGATTTTCTTTGACAAATTGTGTTTTCTCCCAAAATTTGTTTCATCCGATTTTTTTTGTCCAGTTTTTGGAAGTTCTTAGCATACTGAACTAACTATAATGCCGGATGTATTATGATCGTTACATTTTGTACGTACAAATAAAAAAGGATATATATAACTCTCATTATGCATGATTGGGAAGATCCTCAAAGTCGTGATATGTATAGACGCAGACATACTTTGGGTCTGGTATAATTTATTTAAACTATCATTTTAGATGGGTGAATATCGGATAACATGTGACTGCGCTTTGAAAGATAGATACATTTTTGATTTGAAAAACTTGAAAATGGGCCACATTGTGCGATTCAACCTCACGACACTTAAAAAGTCAGAAACAGCTCTAAAAGTAAGTAAATTGTTTATAAAATACATTATTCTGTTCCTATATGACAATTTACAAATATATTTTAAAATAACAACAAAATTTGTGCGTAATCAGTATGGTAATTGGAAAGTCCGTAAACAAAGTGTAAAGTCGCTTGGAATGATATCAGCAGTATTGACGGCAACAAAAATTAAAAATAAACAGTCCGGTTGTGCAGCTCTGAAATCAATTTGGTTTGACGTCAATAGTGTGGATGTTGAAAGGTAGTTTAGTAAATATAATATTATTTTTACCGATTGTCGCACGAATTTAAAAAAAGAATCTATATAAATATGCTCCATCCTGAGCTTTAATATATTTAAATTAGATTCAAGTATATAAATAAGGAAACATTTTTTGGTTGGTTCTATAACTTTTTATTCGTTGTTTTGTCTTGAAATTGTTTATGCAAATGTACATAGGTTTTATTGAAATACATCGAAATTGTTTACTATTTGAAATTGAACTTTTTATAAAATAGATGCTTAATTAAACATTTTTAATGTCTTAAACGCTTAAATGAAAAATGAAAATTGACAAAAATTTTGCACTAAATATTTTTGTCTTATTGTTAGTCATGCCAGTAGGTCTTTGTAAATTATTTAATTTTTATCGGTTAGTTGGAAAAAATATAATCATAGTACATACCTAAAATATTGTGGAAACATAATTAAGTACATATTGAATCCATTTAAAGATTCTGATTTACAAAATGTATAGTGTACCCAGCTCTTAAGTAAAATATATACTTCAGTGGTTGAAGAAGGGTGCAGATAAATGTCCGCTATTTCTTGCCCGGTCCGCGGTGCAGTGGTCAACGTCGTTGACTACCGTGTTGGACTGCCTGGGTTTGATTCCCGGTACGAGCATAATTCAGTCGATAAATCGATTCTTGTCAGAGGCAATGAATTTTTGTGTTGTTAAAATCCATTTCCACCTATCCGATCCCAAAGAACAACGCATAGTGACAGCGATTAGCTAACCACTATCCCTGTCCTAGTCCACGTATCCTTTCCATCCCTACTTTCTTCGGAAAAGAGAGATTGAACAACTGAGTAACAGGCAATTCTCGTAGAGAAACATATGTTGCGATAATCTCTGTGAGAAGCGGGCTTGGCTGCGGATTTGAAAACAAACTCGTTTGTTTGATGAAATTGTGATGATGTAATCCAATCTTTATTTTCAGAATGCCTACGGAATGCGTCTTGCTGGAATCCATATCCTTAATGCGCCTCCATTTATTGACAAAGTGATGTCCATGTTCAAGCAGACCCTTACGCCAAAACTAGCAGCTAGAATAACTGTCCATGATTCGTATGAAGAACTTATTGATTGTGTTGGCATAAATGTGATGCCTTGCGATTACGGTGGACAAGAAAGATCTACATCTGATATTGCTGGTAAGTTTATAATTATTTCAAATGTAGTTTTAATAATATTTGCATTTTTTATAATAGTGAAGTTTGTCAAGAAGCTAGTGTAAACTAAACGAATAATTAATAAACTCCTTAAAATAATATTAAATATTGAGTGATACTACAAAATATCACGATGTCTTTGGACAGGCAATTGTGTAAATCAAAAGAAAGTGATGACACGTATAAATGCACTTCCATGCAAGGAAGGAGGTGAGGGGTTCAATCAAAATAAGCACTTGACAGTGTTCCCTATAAATTGATTGCTGATGTCTATTTCTACGTGTTGGAACTAGTAATATTTCTACGTGTTAAAAAAAACCTAACCTAACCTATACAGACCAAACCTAACCTAAACTTAAAAAACCAAACCTAATCTTAACATGCCAAACATAGTCTTACCCTAAACTGACCAAAAATAAAATTAAAAAAAGCTAATTGATGAATTATATAATTAGATTATTCCACACATTATCAGCAATATATTAATAGGGACCACTGTCGGCAGCCATCTTGAATTATGTGTCAAATGCAAAAAAATGATTGAACCCCTCACCTGAAGGATTCGTTAGAGATTCAAAAAACTTGACGCATTATGCGTTTTTGAATTTTTGTATTTAGAATTTGTAAAAGGCGATTGATGCAAAAATGTACTAATTGGTTTGTAAGGAAGCATCAAATTGTTGCATTGACTGATTTTTTGCTAGTAAAAATAGAGCTGGATAAGAAACTCCTATAGAAAGAAATCCTTTATGGCCAATCTCATGTTAAAACTTTTTCTCAATTTTTAGATGACTGGAAAAAAGAACTATTGAGTGAAACCTGGAAGCAAAAGGTTCTGAAAGTATCTAGTATGATGAGTGACGAAAGTAAACGGATGGATAAACCAATACACAACGACTTGTTTGGAATTTGTGGGTCATTTAGAAAAATAGATGTCGACTAAATGTAATTTTCATACTCTGAAATAACCCCGCATAGAAAATTGGTGACTCTGTAAAAAAATCATTTTTATTTAAAAAAATAATATTTTATAAAACTAAGCAGCCTATCGACACTTAAAAGGTGCTCTTGACACTGTTTTGAGATATGAGCGTTTGAAAATACGATTGATTAAAATTCACTTGTAACAATTGAAAATTATTACTTAATTTAAGCATATTTTTTCACAACTTTTTAGCTTAGAAATAATGATCTTAAAGATCTAATGATGGAAATAATAATGACAATCTTAGAACTTTGTTTAATAAATTTAGCGAAAAAAGTGTGCAGATGTAGTGCAACTCCTGAATTCTGATAACTACTTTATTCAACCATATATGTATAATTCTCAAATTCATATATACATATGTATGTGTGTACATATGATAAATTGCGGTAAATACAAGCTTTTTCGACCAAAAGGTAATTTTAGGCAAAAATAACAATATATCGGTTTTCAACGTAAGGTAATGCTATTTCAAATTTTTTTTTTATGAAACTTATTATATTGCAATCATTTAAGATTTAAATGATAGTAAATCCATTCATTTTATTAATATACACGGCCTAGATAGCTACAAAACACAACTATTTAGACATTTGCAGTGGTGTGGAAGACGGATTGACAGAAAGTCGTCAATTATTATAGTCTTCTTCCACATTTTGTTGTATATATAATGGCATTATCACTGCACACATCACCACGTGTTTGTCTATTAAAATCGGTATGTTCATAAATAACATCATAAGAAAATATTCTTGAATATGCATGCACCAATATATTTTATTTATTGGCAAAAAACTATGTAAAATATATGGCATTACAGCAAGCGCCAATGCGCCATGTATTTGACAAATTAATAATAATTACAAAAAATTTTCAACATAAGAAACAGAACAGAAACATTCACGTTTCACAAACAAACAAGTTCACTGCCGAAGATGTCCACATCAACAGGCAGCGTATTAGCGTATTAGCCGAATAGCCCTTGCAACTGGAGATTCAAAAGACCTATGTGACAAACAAGTTTTGACAAAGAAAATTGATTTGTCTTTGTTACGACCGCGTAGGTAAAAGCTGAGAGCATACAAATTTAAATTTTCAAGGATGTCAGGGTTATCAACTTGGCCCCGAAGAAGAAGAGAAAAATGTTTTAATATTGAAATTAATCTTCGAGCTTCAAGCGAGTGAAATGACAGCATTCCTAAAAGAAACTTGGTTGGATTATATTCCATTAATGAATTGTCATATGGAAAATAGTTGAATTTTTTGAAATAATAATAACGCAGAATTTTTTATGAACTCGCTTCAGTTGCGGCTTATATCTATTTTCATATGGATCCCAAATAATAGATCCATATTCAAGTTTGCTTAAAACTAAGGAAACATAAAGAGTATTAAACACAGTAGGGTTTTCAAACGGCTTACTTTGCCGAACTATGAATCCAAGAAGTTTACTAGCCTGCAGGGTAATTGAAGAAATGTGGGAATGGAACGTGAAAGAAGAGTCAAATGTTATACCAAGATCAACAACTTCAGACAAACGCTGTAAAGTCATATTTGATATCTCATTTTTATATTTGATAGGAAATTTTGAACGAGAGAATGAAATGCAGAAACATTTCAAAATGTTGAAGTCAAGTTTGTTTATTTCATGTTCTCCTTCATGGAACTAGATTTGGAAAACGTTATTCTATATTGAATGCATAGAAAATGTCAATGGTTTTGTAGACTTGTTGTTATATTTATTCTGTGATTTTACTTAATAAATAAAATATTATAAAAAAAAATATGTTACTTGCGACAGTTTATTTATTTTTATAATTTTTACTGCATTGTTTTTGATCGATATCAGTACTCCCAAAACTTGTTGAAATAAGAACTAGTTCATTTTGATTTGTATATAAACATAATGGAAGTGTTTTACCTGGGCTTAGCATACGTCCCGGATTAACTGGGCTTTTCCCGGATTGAGAAGTGTCTAAGAAGACTCGCGAGTCTCGGCTGGTTTGGTATTTTCTCGAGATTTTTTAGATGAGACGCGCTTCAAAACGTATGCCTACAATAAACCCATTTGATATCAGCCAAAATCATCCCATAATAAAATAAATTTAGTCGGGTGACCGACGCCGCATGCAGGAGTCTACTGAACATGCCTCGATGTACTATAAACTAACGCGTAACATCCAACGACTTTTACTAAGAAAAAAACTTGAAAACAGTTCACCCCAGTTGCTTCAATAAATAGTATATATAATAATCCCAAGATACTAATAAAATATAATATTTATAATAAGCAAATAATGCCATCTTGTTGTATCATATTGCATGGTGCATGTCCCGTAAATTTTTTACTCCATTGACGTTCTAAAACCTACTCTGCTAATTATCCAACTCCACAATTTTCTATTGTCACCTGTCATTCATTCGTTTTTTTTTCAGCGGTGGTACACATAAATCGTTCGAAATACCTGTTTGAAATTTTCCTGATTGGCTTGAAAATATCAAAATAATCAGTTTTTACCTTCTCCTGTACAATTGGGATAGCAAATTTACTCTTTGAGCCATTAATATACTAATTATGTAATAATTTATAATTTTGAAACAGTCAGGATTTTATCCGGTTGACTTATATAACTTGTATTTAAATTTATTTATGTCGTTTAATGAATAAAAGCAGGTTATTTTAAAATTGATAGAAAGAGAATATGTTATCGCATCATGCCGTCACGACCGTCAAAATTGTCATTTTGTTGCCAGTCACATAGTAGACAAGACCAGTGTTTTATTATCCATTGTATTTTAAAAATGGAATATATTCAAAGTGAACTTTTGAAGACCGATGACAAAAATCTCTCCGTTCACACGGATTTGTATAAAATAACTCCAGAGGATTTAAAACAAAAAACGGAGCGTGTTAAAGAGTGGCAAAAATTTCAACCGCATCTTCAAAATGTGGAAATGGGTATGTTTTGGTCATGATAATTGTTTTTTTTTTTTTTTTTTTTCTACTTTAATAATAAAACTATGTGAAGCTTTCAGTTCACAGTGCTATAACTAATAAAACGGATTTATCCTTTTAGAAAAAATCCATTAAATGCTGGTTCTAGTATACCAGGGATTCTTAACCACGTGCCCGCGGGCGCAAATGTGCCCGCGGAGTCATGTTTATGGCTCAGCGTAAACATTCACGAACCGATTGAAAATGAACTCTCAGAAATCTGTCAGAAAAGGTCTGTTTAAACATGATCTTTTATAAAACTTAACTGCTCACTTACTATAAATGCTTGTTATTCAGTGTTATAATTTTACCAACAATTTTTTGGTATAAGAGAGATTAAACTGTTTTCGGATTGTAACGACCAATACTCCTGACTTTCGTATTCATTCATACTTATTATTGAAGGATATTGAAAGTTGCAAAAGTTTTTATAGAAGCCTGATCTTGAAATTGAGAAGACATATCCGCCGTCATTACGTGAGTTATGTATATCACAAGATGAAACTAATACTATCATACAAATCAAAATTTAATTTATAACAGTCATTTGAATTTTGTAAATTTCCATAAGTTTTGTTACTCCGGGCTTAGCCTTTCTTCAATATCAGGCATTTCAAGTGTATCTATAAACTTAAGCTAAACGTTGTAAATATTTTGTATTTTTTTTTACATATAAAAATAAAAATTTTCATCACAGATTAAAAAGTTATTGATGGCAAACTGAACTATTTTCTAATGAAAATTGAATCGCGTTAACTTTGTACATTTTGTTCTGTTTTGTCACTAATCGCAAATGATCTGGACATTTTAAAGCTATTGATGGCAAACTGAACAATTTTCTAATAAATTAGAATGGTTTGAATTTTGTACAATTCCATGAGTTTTGTCACCAACGACCCGAGTTTCGCCTTTCAGCATCTCCAAGAATGTCAAATGCTCGAATGAACGTGAACTGTGAATTGTGAGTTTATAATTTAAAAAAAATCGTGATCAAATAATACTGGAATGGTTGATATTTTGAAATTATTTAAGTGAACATATATTTTTCTACTCAAAATTAAGCAGGAGTTAGAATAAAAACTATTTTTGTTAAATAAAAAACCGAAAAACTCCCTCATATTCATTTGTGAGGGCAAAAGCCAGGCAATATAAAGCATGCAAAAATAGCGTCGCACCTCTCAGGTCACATAGTCCACCCATTTTGTTTATTCCAAAAGACACAGTATTCTCAGGAGAAACCGACCACGATGTTAGTGAAAAAATACCCTAGTTATAAATAACATACGCCTTTTCATTTTCAGTTGACAATATGTTATTAAGAGCTTTTTGCTTCAACAAATTTGACGTAGAAAAGGTGAAAAAAAAATTTGATGCCATGGCCACAACGAGAACAGCAATGCCCGAATTCTTTCAAAACCGACACCCATCGAATCCACGCGTGTCAAAGGCTCTGGAGTCCTTACAATCGATTATGATGCCAACGCTGACAGATGAGCATATGAGAGTTATAATTATGAAGTAAGTTAACGACTATAATATTGTTATATTAAATACTAGTATTGCTACCCGGCGTCGCTCGGACTAAGCGACCAATAATTATTTAATGTTATATCATTCGACATAATTATATCACAAAATCTAACATCCAAAACAGAGTTAAAATAAAATAAAAAACTTTATTTAATTTGATGACAGCCCCATTCTCGCCCAATAAAAAGTCCAAATTCAAGGAAAAAAACTAATTTGCTGTCAAAGAAATGTCAAATAATACCTTTACGTAAATAATAAACATTATTATATTAATAAAAGCCGGGAAAAAGTTGGTAGAAGACTAATTTATTACATTTTGACTAAATGTCTCCGCCGATAAAAATTCAAACATATTTTCTTTCATATTCGTTTTTATGGCAACTTAATGACCAACAATGCAAAAGGGAATTACAGACCCACAGACATACATACGCCGTTTCGGTTTTATATATGTACTACTCGATACTCGAGTAATTGGAGTCTCTACACACACATTGATAACGAAACAAATTTACCGTCGAAACTTTCGCGAGCGAAATCAATTCGTTTGTTTGAACTTGCAACAACAATGCAAAAGGGAATTACAGACATACATCCCCCGTTTCGGTTTTATATATAAGATTTCAGCTTGTCTGCAAGTATACAATATATTTAATATTTGACCTATCGACACCTTACTTTGAAAAGGTTCTTACTGCTCTTGACACTGTTTTGAGATATGAGCGTTTGAAGTTTCGATTGATTAAAATTCACAACCCTTGCTGAGAAACAATCATCTTATGGATCTAATGATGGAAATAATGTTAACAACCTGAAATTCATAAATATGATAGAATGTGGTAAATACAAGCACTTCCGACCAAAAGAACATTTTAGTAAAGAATGTCAATTAGAACCTTTTCAAAGTAAGGTAACAAATTTCAGCTTAAAACTACACTGCCAATATTCACACCGTCTAACCAATGGTAAATATTTAAACGTTAACGTGTTATGTCTTTTCCAAGCGTATATACCAGGTGCTTTGGTGCAGACACAGCTATGCAAAATAAAAAAAAACAGTTCATTCAAATTAACCCGTTATTACGCCAACCTAAAAAATGTCGTGAAAAAGAGAAATAACCCTATTCAACCACGTTTAGCTCGCATTTTCTTAAGAATTAAATTATTTTGATTCCTTGAAAAGTTGTCAATATTTTATCATAATTACTCTCATGCATAGAATGCAATAAGAGTGAATAAGAATAATGCTCATTTAAAATTGGGAAACTATTTATCTGTTAATATCTGTTGATTTATAATATTTTTTAGATGATCACTCATTTTCACCCATTTACTTGTGTTGAACAACTTATTATGTTGATACCAACCAGACGTTATATCGCCGTCGATGTAAGATCCGAGTTAAAGTGTAAAATATTTAAGTTAAAGTACACAAATAAAAATATTTAAAAAATCTGTATGTTAAATCAAGCAATACCGAAAGCCAAATACCTTGAGTTCGGGCTATAAAATAATTAATGAACCGATAATGCTATACCCGAAAATAGTTTTAGTTCATAAAAAAAATGTTATAGTTTTAGTGTTATTCAGAAAAGAATTGATTGATTCACTCACATTTGATATTATAAAGCACCTAGAAAATCTAATATTGGTTGTTTTGGATTAACGTTTTACGATCTCTGGCAAAAGACAATGACGAGATTAAATGTAAACCTTGATAGACTATCGGACAAAATTATCATAAAGAAATATTTTTGTTATGCAGTCACGTGACCAACATGTTATTTTTGTGTTATTTAACAAGCCAAAGTATTTTTTGTTTCTCGTCTACACGAGTGATGACTCAAAATGTAACAATGCTTAATTTTATTCTTTTACATATATACATATATACTGTGATAAAAAATGAAGTGCAAAAAATGAATGTCTAGCCAATGACGTTTTCTTTGCTTTTAACACGTTGCAGTCCAGAGGGCTCGTATGCGCGTCCTCGATGGGCAAACGCAGAGGTCCGGGGGAAACGTATGTGCGTTTTCGTTGGCGCTGATGTTTTTGATTGATTATTGGGATAGAAATTATTGGGGAACACATCTGCACGAGTCATTTAATCATTTGTCGATTTGATAATTACAATAAATACAAATTTCTGCGAGTAAAATATTCAACAAAAAAATCATAACTTACTTGTTCCGTTAAACAAGTTCGAATGGTATTATTTTTATTTTTTGAAAAGGCCAGTATCCAATCTTTTTGTTGGATCACTATTTTGATATCTATCAGTGGCGGACGGTGGGTGTTAATATTGGGTGTGCTGTAAAAAAACGTACATTCTTTTTAATAGCTGAAATATAAAATTTTAAATAAGCAAAATCATAATTATTTTTACTATAAATCTACTCTTCTTTCTTTACTCATAACTTTTCAATCACGTTGCCATAAAAGGTGCTCTTCTTTTTAATATCCCGCGGACTGTAGGTTGTGTATGACTGATTTAAAGCTCGAACGAATGATTTACGCTCTTTTATATTGGAAAGACCTTTTTGTAATGATTCATCATTATTGGGGTAAATAAAAAAATTGAAACTAGAATGAAATATATAAATATTAATAATGTGTAAATAAGATGATAAACTATTTTACGCCAAAATATAAAAAAATAGTGACCTTTTACTGTGAAAAAATGTGATAAAAATGCAACGAAACAAGAGTTTTTGACGTACGAAAACTAAATTCGAGATCGACTTTACTCAGCGCTGTCCGTCGATAGGTCGACTTGGAACGTTAAATCTACCAACGATTTGTATGATTCACGGCTCGCCGCCACGGTCGGCGTGCCAGTTTACAGTTGTTATGTCAGGTTACTCGCGCAAATGAATTCAGAGCGACCTGCCAAATACAAATACTTACTGTACACTGCACACAATATACAAGAGCTTACAAATACTACTGTATCCAAAACAATATATTGTTTTGTACTAAAAAAATTCTAAATTGATGTTTTAGATGTTTTTGCGGTTTTTGTCTAGCACACCCTGAATATATGCCCCTGATATCTATCCTGAATTTAAGCCATGTCAGCTCCCAACTTGCAGAATATGAACTCCTCATGGTTTTTGTAATCAAAAATCATTTATATTTCGCTAATATGCTAAACACAATTTGAGAATCTTTCAACTAACATTTTTTATAAAGGGATAACCTTTCTTAGCCCAACTAAGCAATTTTTAATGACATAGCTTAAATAGCATCAGAGTTATATCAACACCACTGAAGTACTTAAATTTGCAATTGTTATCGAGAAATCGCCAGGACCGCACCGCAACTTGTTAATATAATATATATTTTTATTATTCCTAACATGTAACCATTCTCACGTAAAAGGCTCAATGCCGAGTATGTAAGCAATACATTGATGTGGGACAAGCACTAGTGAAATTTCAATTGAGGATGTCTATAATAATCACAAGCTGTGTACACTAAAAAAACAATAAACTTTGAAAAGCATATGTAACACTGTTAAAAGTAGCGCATGAACGTTTGTTATTTTATTTTTGATATTGCACATTGAAGTCACATGTGAAAAAATCTATCTTCTTATAATTATCATTTATTATACGGAAAGAAAAATAACAATGTATTTTAATTCTACATTAATTATTTTATATATTTGTTGATAGCTATTTCGGCTTACGCCTTCGTCAGAACTATGTTTAAAACGTGTATTAGAGATAGATTATATACCTTTGCTAGACAGAGTGCCCCTACATAATCTCTTTCTGTTGAAACCATACCTACGTCACATGAAAGAATTTAAATAAGTTTGATTTATTGGTCTAAAGTAATGGTGGAAAACAATAATTTGGGTATTTTTGGGTTATTTGATCGTGTGAAACCACTTAAAATCTGCAATGTCTAAGTGCATCTATTTTAAATTGTTTTAAGTTTATTGTTTTTTTTTTTGTAGGGGGCACCCTGTCTAGCAAAGGTATATACGCTATCTCTAATACACGTTTTAAACATAGTTCTGACGAAGGCGTAAGCCGAAATAGCTATCAACAAATATATAAAATAATTTATGTAGAATTAAAATACATTGTTATTTTTCTTTCCGTATTATAATGGAGTTCTACCAAGTAAATGCCTACTCAATCAATAAATTATCATTTATCTTATCATTATTTAACTTAGGAATAACTTATGGCTTGACAAATAACTGACCATTTATTTAATTTCCTGACCAAAACTCGAATTAGAAACTGACCACAAATATACGCAATATTTTTATACCACTCATAATAATTTGTCTTGTATTATTAAAGGCGCTACACTAATGTACCGCCGGTCCTTTGGCTTCTTAATTTACTCACTGTATCATTCCTATTTCAAATCAGAGGCTATTTTGTAGGCGTATGTAAATTTTATACTGAACGAATTTGCAAAATTAAAATCATTTTATTTATTTCAGATTCAACATTAACAACGATGAAATTTTTGATCTAGGCTTGTTTGGCTTAGGATTTTTTATATTGGCAGACCTTCGAATCGTCAGTGAAACTTCTTTGGGTGATATCATTATCTGTGATGCTTCCAGTTTGTCAATCAGTCAAATAGCACAGTTGAGCATTTCTACAATCAAGAAAATGTTGCAAGTTTTGGAGGTATATATATATTTCTTTGCCCTAGCCCAGAGTCTCACTGCTTTGTAATAAGAATGCTTCAAGATTGATTTCCGAAATATCAACATTGAGCTTAGCTAAGTCTTTGGTTTCAGTTGTGAAGTTGTAAGATTCTAAACTTATAACGATCGTCACGAATTTGTTGAAGTCCAAATAGCAAGCTTATTTATAAAATCTTTTTTTCTCTTACAATACATTTATAATACATTTTCAGAGACAAAATGACAATTTGACACCTTACTTTGAAAAGGTTCTAACTGCTCTTGACACTGTTTTGAGATATGAAATATGAGCGTTTGAAGTTTCGATTGATTAAAATTCACATGTAACAATGAGCATGTAAAAATGTTTCATATTACTTATTTTAAGCTTTTTTTTCACAACTCTTGCTGAGAAATAATTATCTTAAAAATCTTTATGATGGTAATAATGGCGACAATCTTAGAACTATTTCAAATAAATTTAGTAAAAAAAGTGTGCAGATACAGTGCAACTCTGGAATTCTGCTAACTCTGTTATTTAACCATAGATAATTCTGAAATTCATATATATGATAGAATGCGGTAAATATAAGCTTTTTCGACCATTAGGTCATTTTAGGCAAAATTGACAATTAGAACGTTTTCAAAGTAAGGTCACAAACTGTGAATTAGAATTTTATTATACTAAAAAAACCCATTCGGTGGCTATAAGTCTTTCATTAATTTAAAAAAAATGAATGGCTGAAGTTCAAATGATTATATTAAATAGTAAAAGAATAATCAAACTTATTCCTTTTTCCTACTATTTAATTAGATTTATAATCGTTAGACTGGTTTTACTCAAAAAATTCTATTTAAAAATAGGACATGTCTACTGACAAAACTTATGAAGCAGAATCAGCCAAAATAACAAATCAATATTTACATATATTTATTCATAATTGAAAATAGATTATTGACAATAAATGTTTTAACGAATTCTCAAAAAATTATAATTATCGATAATTCTGGTCGAGATCTGTTCTTTATATATTTAATATAATATTTTGTATTCATTATGTACTGAGTAAAGTTATTGTTCAGTTATGTTGTAATATAATTTTTATTTCCAGAACTGTTACAGCGCTTCTTTACAAGTTATTCACATAATAAATGCACACCCAGTCACTGAATTAGTGCTAAAATTCATAAAATCCACGTTTAGTAAGAAGATATCTGATAGGTTCACGGTACATTTGACAATGGAAAGCTTCCATAAAGTTTTCCCAGCCAAATACCTACCCAAAGACATGGGTGGAGATGTACCATTCACTCTCAAAGAAATCGCAAGTATGTGAAGGTTTTTTAATCATGATATAATTAGTATAAGAGGATGACGATGAAATGATGAAATCATAAATATTTATGATGACAAACTTCATATGTCCTGAAATAGTAGTTGGATTTTAAGAAGTTAAGATTTGTCAGTCTCTTTGGCTTAGTAGAGTTTTGCCATTGCGATCAGGTGGGTCCGATTTCAAGTCCCGGCAAGGTAATTTTCAATTGAAAAAGAGGTATCGAAAATTGGTATATATCGTTAAGTTGTTCTCGATTGATTCATAGAATTTATCATCGAATTGATCTCGTATGATTTTCATATTAATAAAAATATAAATATCACATATGCTCATAGATATAATTTGGTGACAAACTTTAAGCGTAGTAAAAAACGAACGTCGTTGGCGAAATTGAGATGCGGAAGGCCCAGGTTCGAATACCAATCCGGGAAAATTAATTTTTCAATCGAATTATTGATTTCTGTTCGGAGGCATCCGAAACCTATCCAATCCTTAAGTCACAAGGCAGCGAGAGCAATGATATAACCACTATCGACTATATTAAGAGTCCATATGCTTCACACTTGGAGAGGATATGTATAAAAAAGATGTTTTGTTGTTTCCGGGAGCGTTGTGAAAGGCGGCCATGAAACATTGGCTGCATATACACAATTAGTGATGGTGGGAGATTGCGGGATTAGATCTCTTGGTTTCACAGTCAAGCGGGAGAAAAGTTCATGCGCACTTGCCACTTAGCCTTTCGCTTGTCTTCAGAATTCTGAACTTACTTTGACTAAGCTATCATTCTTTTAGGTAGACATAAATTTATTTACTTTTGTGTATGCGTTATTTATTCACAGATAGTGTCGATGAAGTAGAGTGCAAAATTAGAAATTCAACAAACTATAACTCAACAGAGAAGTGGTTTTCTTTGTCATGCAATTTCATTTCAAATGCAGAAACCCAAAATAAACACATTGCTCGACAGAGAATAATCAATATGTTGGAAATAAAATACTTGTCTGTTGGTTACGATATGTACATATGTATATGTCTGTTTGTTTTGTGGTATTTGATTTAAATTCACGTTTTATTAATTATTATTAATACAATTTTTTATTTTCTTAAAAAAGATAAGAAAATATTTGGCATTACAGCTTACGCCAATGCCCCAAATATTCTTAATTGTGGAAGTCATACGAGATTAACTCGATGATAAATAATGAATCAGTTGTGCACAAAATCAACGATAAATAACATGCACCCAGCCCAAGATCTCTTTTTTTTAATTGAAAAAATCTAACCTTGCCAAGAATTGAAAACGGGTCCCCCGATCGCTAGAACAAAGCTCTTGCCACTAGACCACAGGGACCGACCGTTTTGTACTTTGTATGTAAAGTATATTAATTTCCGAAAACTGAATATCATTTATATTGTATTGTTTAACTGTGCAAGTTAAAATGACCTAAATAAATATTTGCCTGACAATTTGCATATAGTCAAAAAGATAATCGATCAACAGGTGGGATAGTCATATCTAAGAATACACATATTTGGAAAATAAATTAAAATATATCATAGTTGTCAAGTATAAATAAAATCTTTTCACATTTATAAAAATAGCTTTATAACATTAAGGCAACTAGCACTATTTGTGTAATGAACGATGTATTTCTTTCACAGATCGATGGGAAACGGCAATTAAGACTCCAGAACTGACGGAATGGCTCCTGAGAATCGATAAAATGAAATCTGATGAATCCAAAAGACTAGAAAAAAAAGATTTCTTGGCAGATGATCAGCTAGGCGTGAGAGGAACGTTTAGGAAACTAGCACTTGATTAAAAATAATATTTATACAAATGTATCGTCTGTTTTACGTTACTATTTGTTTTGTAATATACGCATTTATTTTTTGAAAATAGGAAAATATGTAGCTCTACATACAGCTGATGAAAATTTGCTATGCAAAGACTTCATTCAAAATAAATGAAAAAGTTATCATCGAAAAAAAGGATGTGGATAGAAAGCTCGTAGAATAAATGCATTCTCGTGGAATGATGGTTCAGAAAGTTTTTTGGAAATGTCGTTTCATGAAGCACACATAGAACAGATTTTTCGAAGAATAACATCAAAAGTAAATATTAACAAGAGGCCTGGTTGCTTACGTTTACACTTCAGGATTTTATAAGAAAGTAAAACTCAATACCTAGCATTAAAATCTTTGCACATTAAAACAATGAAAAGAAGTTTAATTGTTTTAAATAATTTCCAAATACAATATAAAAAAAATCTTTCTTAAATTATCGTGACAATAATAACTTGCATTCATTTTTTAATTGAATGCAAATAATGATGGCGTTAGAAAAATTGGTTACATTGTAAAATTGATTATATTCACTCTACATGCTTGATCTAATAAAATATAAGTCATACATAATATTGCCGATATTAGATCTCAACTATTGTGATATTATGAAATTATGTGTGCTGGATACCTTTTTTATTTCCGTGATTTATTGAAAGAATCAATCAATAGACAATGTGGTTTTTAAATAAGATATGAAGTATAAATAGTTTATATCACCTTTTAATAAACCCTACCTTATTAGAATCTTGTCAATCAAATACAGTAAAAGGTAAGTGGAATAGTTTTATAAGAATGCCTTCATCGACCGAGATGTTTCAAATGTCTAGTTAGCTAAATATTATCAAAAGTTGTTACAAAAATGTTCTTACAGATCGTTTATATATTTTTGTCATTAATAGATGTCGCTGTAAAAACTGAAGCTTTTTCCCCTTCACTGGTTCAAAAATCGAATTTTATTTTCAAAAATATTAAAAAATTATAGAAAAATATAGTTTTGACTATTTAATATTCTCACCAGTAGATACCGCTGTCATATAAGTTTCGGTGCGATGCCCCTTTTATTAAGCGCTTTGAAATGATTGCCAGGAGGTTGTCAAACTTAAAAGTCTGCTTGAAATAGTGTGTAACTTTTATATTAATTAACATAACTAAAATTTGCGCTCATAGCTTGGCGCCAGCGACAACTAAGAGTTTAACCCACAATTAGACAGTTTTGAACAACTCTTCCCTTCCAATGTGCATTTGGAAAGCTTTGTCGTCAAGCTTTTTAATATTATTGATTAACTAAAAACTGCCACGTCAACTAGTATTTTCTGTTCCTATTGGCCACTAAGTTGGTCAAAAATGACCAGAAATAAAAAATCACAACGGAAGAATTACGAAAGTAATTCCAACTTGCGGCTGATTCAATCGTCTACACGAGTTTAAGGTAATGTAGATTTCTACCTTTAAAACAGAACCATTATCGTCTTCACGTTTTAAATATCTCTTTCTTATACAAAGCATATTTTCACCACAGAGAGAATTGCTTCAAATGTTGTTTTACAATAATGGTTGTATGTTATTCTGTCACGAAATATTTTGCGACTAGTAAAAGACTTAATATGTGTTATATAACTGTCTATTCACCCTGATTTATGAAATGGATCGGATAGAAGATTGACTCTAAGATATGTAAATTGAGTCATGTCTGAGAAAAGGGAATATAAGCTCCAAGGGATGAACCAAGGCACAAGGCTTTGGTCACTCATTTTAAACACTAAAAAATGGTAAGTATGAGTACTGAAGTACAATTTGGCGCAAAGCAACAATTTGTTGTGAAACTTTCCAGTGATACTCTTGGCAAACGATTAAAAAGGTGCTTATCGTGGCTGCGCTAAAAGATTCTCGCATTTTAACTGGATGATAATATACATATAGCGGGTTTTAGCAACTTACATTTGTCTTAGAAACATAATCGAATAACAAAGTTGTCAAATTTAATTATACATATATACACTCAAACCTCTTTTTGTGCGATTTTTTTTAATGCAATATTTTTTTTACACCTAAGAGCGTATTGCTCGCAACTGTGCGTAGTTGTTTATTATAACGTGACTTTGGCACATGCATATTCCCAAATTGTATGCGTAGTTGGGAATTTCAACCAGTGTTGTTTCAATATAAAAGAGGGCTCGTGCCAATACAATGCAGCCCGCGCTCGGCAGGATTAGGCACCCCTGACTGCAGCTGATTGTTACACGTCACATTAACGCTGCGCCAATTATGTGAGATATCCATAAAATGTTATTTTTTAATAAATTAAAGTATATAAATATAGATTTTTATCGTATTTTTTATGCCTTATTGTTTTATAAACATATTTTGTGCGGTTTTGGGTATATTTTATATAGCATTTTCAAAGATATGCGGTTTTTAAATCCATAGAACGCATCTTCACTTTTTCTATGAAAGGCATAGCTTTATTTGTGCGATTTACCGCGGAACGCATCTACCGCACAAAAAGAGGTTTGAGTGTATTGCTGTGATTAATATTCAAGCTTCTATAAAAAAAGATTTTCATAAATGCGCTATTAAGTAAAGTATAATAAGATCGTCCGAGTTCTGAAATTCGGAAAATTCGGATATAATCCCAGTTCTGAGAAAATCAACGATGAATGTTTGTGTGTGCAAGTGTGCATCAGTAATTGAAAAATGCTGTTTTAAATGTGTAATGGAAAAACCTAGGTGTCCAGGTTGAATAACAAAACATTTAAAAATATATTTTTTATTTCAACAAAATGACGATTTGAATTTTAGAAGGTTAATGAAGATTATGAAACGCGCGTTTGAACATAAAATATTTGGTAAATTATGGATATATGGTCACGGGACAGAATTTTTGTAAAGATTTATGAAAAATATGCACATTAAATGAAATGATCGTAAGGCTTATGTTTTTTTTCTGAAATGTTTCGTCTTTAATTTTTCAATTTATTGTAATAGAAGATTCTAAAGAATACTTCGCAATAAGTATGAAATCGAGTTGTTTTAATTTACAGGAGCAAAAATGCAACCACAAACTACACAAATAATAACAGTATACAGATAGAGACAGTCACATAAGTTTATTATTTGTTTAAAATAAAAAGAATAATTTTATTATAGGCTAATATTAAAAAACAAATTTTTCTTTCAGAACTAATACAATAATCAGTAATATTTTTCAGATTTAAACATTTTGATTCCAACATTTATAATAATACACAAGAACTCAAAGAGTTAGGTCAAAACACAAAATTATAAGCCAGTATGTATACATTTTTTGAGCTTATCTCGAGAGGATTAGGATTCTGTCCCGTGACCATATATCCATAATTTACCAAATATTTTTTAGGTGACTTTTCAAATATTGCTTGATTTGAAAAATCAAATGAATAAGTGGTATATTTAGGATTTTGGTATATACAAAGTGGCTATACACAAATGACCTTGCGTAGAGATAATATAATATTAAATTGAAATATAATATTTTTGACAATCGTTGTTGTACGTAGCATTTATTTTTCATTCCGAACCTTTATTTAATATTTAAGATTAAAAAAATAATGCGTGCCTGAAAATGTACGCCAAATCAATCAGCTAAGCACTTAAAAACGATCGCTCAGAGCAGGAGTACTTAATACTGTGCCCGCAGAGCTATTATCGTGCACCCTCCACAAAGTATTAATTAATGAAAAAGCCCAAATGTAAACAGAATTATATTTTATTTATTGAAATTATTTTTCGAAGAAGTTTCATTCCAATGTAACTGTACGGTTTTTTGAACATTTGTAGAGAGAAATTAAAAAAATAGTACATGAATGTAACATATGTGAAAGCTTCCCAGGAAACATTGATAAAAAATAAAAAATATATACGAAGTGCTTAAGATTTGTTTTATCAAAATCCGACCTTTGTCCGTCACTTTCCCCTGGATCTTAAACTTACTCTTAAAACCGAAATTCTGATTCATGCTTTGGAGAATGCCCTTAGTAAAAAATAAAATATATATGTATGTATCTTACTAGCAGAAAGTTGGTGCGTTTATTTTTGAAAGTCGGTTTGAGAATGGCCATGTTCAACGTACACCGCGCATTGCCACCTATAATAATTGCTAGATATAAGAATTTGACTTAACTTACACCTACACCGGTACTTGTAAAGTTCTAAAAAATCGTTTTCCGGTTTCAAAGCCTTGAGTTGACAGAATATAAGTTACCTACACATACAGTATCTTGAACCAACATTAGAAATGAAAATAGCGGAATTTAATGTCGAAATATTTACTGTTTGTAAGCAAGATTAAAAAAAATATTTTGCCTGCTTTTCCAGTAAATTCTGACTAAAACTATGTCTCACCTAAGCTTAATTGCTTCTAGTCTAGTGGTTCTCACGGAAAATTGCTCTGTGGCCGCATCGTCAACATAAATGGTCCTAAGAAAATTTCTGGTGGCCGCACCAAATTTTTGTTTGTCATTTTGTGAGGTATGTCAAATGGACCTAAACATGCTTGTCATGTAAATATCAATTTACTATTGGTATTAATTGCGTCTTTTCTTATCAATTTTCGAGTCTTTGTTGACAAATTAACCTGAAAGTTAAAAGAATATTCAATAGCAATATTTTCCGAGAAGTTGTCGGTGGCCGCAGCCAAGTCCTCTGGTGGCCGCATGCGGCCACAGTGGCCGCACATGAGAACCACTGTTCTAGTCTGTTCATTTTTTGGTTGCTGAATTAGTCCTGCGCTAAAATTGGCACAGCATAGGTTGCGTAAAATATGCAGATAATATTATCACCAATTATTTTGTGGGAAGAATCAGCACCATATAACTCTTCGAACTTTAACATTTGGAAGAGTAAATTCAAAACATTGAAATATTTGTGTTTTGTACAACTGAGGAGTTGAATAGAAAAAGTATCTTGCAGGGATCTGAAGCAACCTTTTTTTTGAGTTGCTTCGCTTTAGTTTCGCTCCGACACTTAAATACTTGCTCCAGCTTCGCTCCGTTCTCTAATCCGTGCTACGAATTGTTTCAATATGAGGCATATTATTTACTAATTTACTTCTTATTTTCCTTGTATTAAATGCTACTAGGGATAAAAAAAAAACCATCAAATGTTGAAATTATCATAAATTGAAAATAAATTTTAAGGATATAAGAAAAGGATAATTTGTAAATTTTCCTGCTCCCGCCAAAAACCTGTTGCTCCACTGCTCCTCGCTGCTGGTCCAGATTCGTAGTATCTTTAACAAAAGGTGGAAAAAAAACGTTGTATTCAACTAGAATAATTATCAAGATTTTAACTATAAAAATGTAGTGTTGCTTACACAATGTTTATATATATTAAAAAACACAAAATATTACTGTGAAATGCATTTTTCAAACATTAAAAATTGTCAATTAAATTACCACTTCTACCAATAACATTCTAATAATAAAATTAATTCGTTTCTAATTATTTAAACGATTAAGATAGTTTTAAAGTATTTTTATATGGATATAAAAAAAAACTGGTTTCAGTTTTAGTGTCCCCGAAAACATTCTCGCACATGATTAACATACAATTAGCTATAGAGTTGTAGTAAATAAAATATTGACGACCTTAAAATCTAGCGCACACTATTTTCCGCTTTGACTGGGTTTCCTTGATTGATGATCCATTTGAATGATTGCGCGCCTATAAAATATAAGCGATTGTTTTGTTGCTATAAATTATCTATGGGAGTAGAAGACGTTGCAGAAAATATGTCATTGCGAAAATAAAAATTTAATTTTAAATAACGCTAATGTTGATGAATCTTTTTTTTAAATATAGAGCTTTAAAATCTTTTGTATTAAGACGACCAGGGTTTCTTCCCAATCTGACTGCGTCAGACAGCGTCATTCTAAGGCGTTCGTCGACGGAACTTAGGGACAGGATGGGGAGAAAGATGTCTCTCGCAAAGATTTCAAACGGTTTCTCTTTGCCGTAACTCTATCCCAGAGTAGGCTAGTGCTCAATTTAGATTGTCAGTTACACAGATATAATTGTAGTTGCGACTACATTTCAAAGCGTAAGACCAAATGAATATTGTGACTTCCTCCTGTCCGAGACAGGAGGGCGATACGGCTATCGGCTTGAACGGTTACGACTGCCTCGCTTGGCGGTTATTTTATTTGACAGCCACATTTATACTCCGTGATTCTAGTATGAAAAACAGCTCGACCAATCAACGCAAAGCATTCTGGCATTGCAGGCTACACGGCTAGTGCGTGGTCTGACAGATGTCGGCTCTACTTTATACGTAGAATCTTAATAACTGGACAACGCACGGCGCTTATCGCAATGACAAAAGCATATCGCACGACAAGCAACGAGGCCCTGCCGGTAATGGCAGGCGTCCTGCCGTTGGACTTGCACATACAGGTTCGGGGCGCTGTGACCCATTTTATGGCGGGAAGATCTGCCATGATCGGAAACCAGATGATGGCTCCCCCCCCGGGGCTTGCAAATATTGACAGGCACCTTCGCCTGGACGCCTTTCGCGCCCATGCAGTGGAGGAAGCGCTTCGGGTCTGGCAGACGCAGTGGGACGCCTCCCTAAAGGGGCGGCAAACTTATAAATTTTCCTGCCGTCAAGTGGCGAATGGAAGTCTCGAGAGGACTTTTTGTTAATCATTGGACCAGCCAGTTCATATCTGGCCATGGTGGTTTCGCTGCCAAGCTCTTCCAGCTCAGCCGGAGGGTAGATGGGCCGACATGCAAATGCAGCGAAATACAGGATGTTGACCACATACTGTGGGATTGTCCATTAATGTCGGGAGAAAGAGAAGAGTTGCTCAAGGTGGTAAGACCTTCTGTCGGACCCACGGGACATGCGGACTTGGTGGCTAGTAAATTGAATTACGCGGCCTTCAGAAAATTTGCGGCGTCGTACGGCAACAGAGCGGACCTATTCGTATAGTCCCCCCGCTACGCGATCGGAAACTAGAGTCATTTCACTGTTTTGCATTTTTAATATTTTAAACTTAAATGACAGAGACAGTCAGCACACTTAAGTGCAAGCCTCCAAGTACTTGAGCTTCTGCTCTCGGACAATTCCTGCGATCAAAACTGAACAGATACGCTTCACGTTGTTACGCCACGGGACACGTCTGCTGAAACCAGAACGTACGGCCGTGGCGGGTGGTGGTTGGGAACAACGCAGTGAGCTGAATTCAACCAATCACTGCGAAGCCGTCGCAATGAGTCGGTTACATGATTTTATAATAATTTTAATGCATTATTCGCTTTATATTACTCGTTTGGTCTTATTATCATTGATTGTGGTGATAAATAAGATCGTCCGAGAGAGTTCTGATACCCTACAACATCATGCGGTATCAGTATATTTGGTAACTTAAATCAATTAAGTTTTGCTTGATAGTTTCTTTTTATGATTCGATCGTTGATTTTGTTATTAGGACATACATATGCACTTTAACATTTTTAGAAAAACTAGTTGTTATGTCTTTATGTAATTTTGAAAAATTATGCTTTATACTTTTAGGGTGTTCACTGTCAATACTTGGAGGAAAGGCATTATAATAAAAATAATAATACATTTTTAGTACTTTTTCCACATGAAATTTATTTGATCAGGACTGGTTTCGCTCATGGCGAGCATTATCGATCACACGAGATCAGTTGAAAATGCTCGCCATGAGCGAAACCGGTCCTGATCAAATAAATTTTATGTGGAAAAAGTACTAAAAATGTATTAGTATTTTTAATTATGCTTCTTATTTTATTTTTTTAACCATGTCCGCTCCCAAGTCCAAGCACGGATTTTATCTCAACATATATTTTTCTACGAAAACTGCTTGTTTCTCAGTTGCTCAACCTCTCTTTTTCGAAGAGAGTAGGAGAGATTGAAAGGATACGAGGACTCGGACAGGACTAGTGCTTAGTTAATCGCTCTCGCTATGCGGTGCTCTTTGGGATAGGAAAGGTAGGAAGTGATTTTCAACAGCATAAACAGCCTTTGAACAGATTTATCGACTGAAAAAATCTGCTCGTACCGGGGATCGAACCCGGGTGGTCGGGCACGCAAGCCAACAACGTTGATCATTGTACCACGGACTGGATCTTCTTGATACTATAATTCATTTTTTTTTTGCAATCAATATTGATCGATAACAATAGCCAATGACAAAATTTCTAGAAATAATTCACGACAACATTTTACTGAACTTTCAACAAATCCTGTCTCGTTAATAAATCTTGCGTATATTTTTTGTACTTATTTCATACTGATTTTTTTTTTGATAAGGACTTGTTTCGCTTATCGCGAGCATTTTCAACTGATAATAAATACAAACATAAATAGTTTGTGTAAAAAGCCTACCTTATATAAGTAAGCTTAGCCTTATCACAATTTAATCATTTAACACTTTTATGGTGCTTAGTGCCAATACTCATATTATTTACTGAACCTTATTTATATCAAATCATTCGCTGATAATTAGCCCAGATCACGATTTATAAAATTTCAAACTTAATGATATCACTTTTAAAGTGTTCACTGTCAATACTTGGTAGAGTGGGATTATAATAACACATGTTTAGTACTTATTACACATACAATATATTGGTTCAAGACCAGTTTCGCTAATGGCAAGCATTATCAACTAATTAGAAATACAATAAAACAGTAATATTTATACAAAAGTAAAGCCAGAATTACATACATGGTAAGACAAACAATTTGTACTACAACTTAGCAAATAAATTGAAGCAAAATTTACTATAATTAAAATGTTGAAGACCTCTTAGCAATGCAGTAATCATCAAAAATTAATTAAGTATAAATTATCACTTACAAAGCAAAAACCGAAATATGTCTAGGTGTCTAATACTTGGTGAAATCTTATACATAAAACCGAAACGGTAGATGTATGTATGTAATTGTCAAATAAGCGCCAATCCTATTGGCCAAATTATTGAAACTTTGTAGCCCGCTTTCCCATTGGTCAAGATGGACGGATTCTAGCTCGAAAAGTCTAAACGACGGACGCGCTCGGACGGGCTGGAAACGCGACGTTTGTACTGGTTATACTTGGACATAAACTTCTAAAATGGAACAGTTGTTACTCTGCCTTACTTGGCATTGCTTGCTTTACAAAATATTGATAGAGCAAATAGTTTGCTCCTCTTAGAGCCATGTCAAAACGGAAAAGATCGTTTAATTTGGGTGAAACTGCCGAGAAACGAGAGGCTAGACAGTAGATTTTTTCCTTGAATTTGGACATTTCAATGGGCGAGAATGGGGCTGTCATCAAATTAAATAAAGTTTGTGATTTTATTTTAACTCTATTTTGGATGTTAGATTTTGTGATATAATTATGTCGAATGATATAACATTAAATAATTATTAGTCGCTTAGTCCGAGCGACGCCGGGTAGCAATACTAGTAGAATTATAATAAAAATAATAAGACATTTTTGACTTCGCTAATAAATATAATGCTATTCCACCAAGTCTTGACAGTGAGCACCCAAAAGTATATATACGATTAGTTGAAAATGCTCTTGATTAGCAAAACCAGTAACCCTTCCAAAATATATGTAGATATCGACATAAACTGGACTTATGTGCGAAATTTGTTTATCACAAACGATGATCTTGCCATAAGCCTACGGAGGTCAACAAGTGTTTTTAATAACTCACAAAAATAAAATAATTTTAAACGAAACGCATGGAAAAATTTAATAGTTTTATTTTATTGACACAAAATGCAAATAAATAGTTCAAATTTCAATAAATGCATTATTATAATTATGACATAATATTATGTGTAAAAATAAGAATGCTTCGCCGAGTGATTATGATTTTTTGCTTTACTGGTAAGGTAAGGTGGTGAGAAATAATTGACCGCTTTATATATCTTTTCAGCGCATTTAACTTTGAACCGAATGAATAAATTATTGCCAGTCTCCTCATATCCACCAAAGGACGAACATTGTTTCTTGTGCAGCAAAAACAAGGCGTTCATTTATTTTCTGAGCATAATTATATGTATGATATAAAAGTTGCGATACGTAAAGTCGTTAGTGTAAATATTGTGGGTGCAGAGTTTTCAGAGTTTTCAGTTTTATTTAAAGGTGAGATAGTTTCTAAAAAATTAAAACTTTAAATTAAGTATACGTTACACGCGGAGAAGTTTTATTAACGCTTTAAAAATATGTGAATAAAAGTTTTCAACACTTGAACAAAATATTTAAACCAATTTATTAGTGACAATAGTCAATTTTTTTACACAATTTGCAGCACTTATTTATTATTGTTTTAAAATATAGCATTAATAAAATATAAACTATTTTACGTGATATTGTTAAAGAATACTTATTTTTTGTACGTGAAACTAATTATTCCAATGAATTTTTTGTTTTGTATTTATGAAAGCTTGTACGGTTATCAAAAATAGAGAACAAGTAATGAATTAACCTATCTTTTAAAAATACAGTTTTAGTTAATATGTTTATAAAACAGTTTTTAGTGAAAGTATAGCAAAAAATAACCGATTTTTGATCTTTTAGCCTACTTAAAAAAGATGATTTACCTTAAAAGCGTTATAAATTGTCCTCACATAAGTTTAATATCATTACTTTATTTTTTCAATCAAGTAACGGTATTTTTGATTTTATATATTATACAAATTTTGATTAAAGACTATAATTATTGTGGTCCTCCTTTGAGTCATGGTTCATGCAATTGCGGCAGAGAAAATAATTTAAGTTAAACCAAAGCAAATGAACAGTGAATTTAAAAATGTTGGATTGTGAAATTAGGATTCATCATGTGAATATATTATGGCAAGTCAAATTTTTAAAAGGATGATGACATACCTGCTTTTGCTTGTTTTTATTGAAAGTTATTTTGCATTGAAGTGATCTTAAGAATTGTTTCAAAAGAAAATAACACCTATAGCGGGTTCAAAACTTCAAGGTGACTGCTACCAATGAATGCTTGGAGTCATGTCAATCTTATTTATATCTTGTCAAGCTTGTTAGTAAAAATAATAAAAAAATGATAAATTATAGCCAGGCTATGCTTAATCAAATTAAAGAAATATGGATCATTTTGACAATAGACGTTATAGTGTGCGAACCTTTTATAACGTATGTATGTATTTTTCAAAAACAACGGACTATGAAGAGGGAAACATTTTTCAATACTACAGTTATATAAAACTAAGAATAATATAATCTTCCAGTTGTGTGTCATAAATTTGCATGTAAAGTGTATATGGAAAAATTAACAGCACACATTCGCATTCTATATTAAAAAGAAATTGTAATATACTTCGTTATAATAATATTTCGATGATGGCGAGTATAACGCGTAATTTCAAAAAACATGTGAATACGAATACCTATATTTGAAATTGATTCCAATTTAGATAATCACAAATAATCTATTAGATTTTTTTTGAATTAACCTTAGTATGTATACTTTATACCAGTGGTTCTCACTTTGAATCGTACCGTGGACGCATTTTTAACATAAGCGGTACGACGATGTCTGGTGGCCGCACAAAAAATTTGAATTGAGTCTGCTGTGTTTTAGTTTTGTCAAATGGGCTTGAACATGTTTGAGTCTTTGTTGGCAAATCGACTTGTAAAACCACGGTTTTTTAATATTTATATTTACTATGAAGCTGTTGGTGACCGTAGCCTAATCCTCTGGTGGCCACACATGAGGACCAATGCTCTATACTTATTTAGGTAAAGAAAATTCTTGTATTTTTTTTATCCGTTGTAGCGGAAATCTTTTTTGTCAGAACATTAATTAAAAAAATGTTTAATTACACTTTTATTAATACTTACTCGATATCCGTGGTATAAATTGAAATAAATTGATTTAAAATATTGAATAGTTGATATCCTAAGACCTTCACATCGAAAATATGTGAACTTGATTGAGTCAACGTTTTAAAATATACATATATCAGCAATATATTAAATAAAGATCGCTACGCACTGAACAAAAGTTAGGGAATCCTATCGAATATTCAGACTTTCGATAACGTATTCGTCCGTAGTAATCTATCTATCTATCTATATATATACAAATGAATGTTTGTCTGTCTGTATTTCCGCTATGGATTACTAAACCGCTCGACCGATCGATGTGAAACTTTACAAATTTATTGAGTACACTCCCGCAATGGTTTTTAGCCTACCAACCCCTCCCCTCAACCACCCCCCAACCTCCAGCCCCCAATTTTATTTTTAAACTTTACGAATTTTTCGAGTTCACTCCTTCGAAGGTTTCTGGCATACCCCCCATACGCCCCCCCAAACCTCACCCCGTCAAACAATCCCCCTCCCCCCAAAAATTGATATCGATTTTTTACAAATTTCTCGAGTACACTCTCGCTAAACTTTCTGGCGTACACCCCCTCCCCCTCACCACCCCCCAACCAACCCTACAATTGATATGGAAGTATACAAATTTCTTTATAATTACTCCCGCGAATATTTCGTTTTAGTTACTGGCGTAGCAACGCGCGCAGGGTACAGCTAGTTATATATATTTATAAACCAACTTGGTGAACAAATTTTCCATTTGACTTTGCATTATAATAGCTTGATAACGTTTAACGTCTTTTTTTATCCAAACTTTTAGTGTAATAGCAACACATTTTTTTCACTTATTTAGCATGTTTTAATAATATCAGAACCAGGTCTACGGCTGGAGCTACGCGAGTATTATTATAATTTACATATCTTAGGTAATGTATTTTGTTTATTTGAACATAGCAATCTATAGAACATTGAACAAAGTCACCGTGGAGTATCATAAGTTAACAGTTGCAAATTGTTATCAACACCTATTTTTAACGCTTAAATTTAAAAATGATACATATACTTAGAAACAAACTCAGTATTATTTTCACTATTGCTCTTGAAAATAATTAATAATTCTAAACGCTTGACCAACTATCGTAACTGCATGGCCAAGAAAGTGTTACACCATAATTGTTATTCAAGACACGCTTAAAATTTTAATGACACACCAAAAAACAACGAATACAAAAGTTAACGATTTTTTTCATAAATTATATTATTCTAATAAATTTAATTATTCGAAGGGATAATCCGATATTAGAATATTTGTTTCAAGCGAATATTTAAAATCACAAGTTATTAGCAGCGTAAATAGTCATCAGTTTATACCTACCTAACTATAGCAAATAAATGCTTACTTTATTGACCTATAAATAAAGATAATGAAACATTTTGTTATTTATTCCACATGTGATTTTTTAGATCATGACCGATTTCGCTTATTGCGAGCATTATCAACTGTTAAGGAATACACAAATACAGCGTAATTATACAATAGCTAAGAATCAATTTAACAAAAATGTAAATGCATATATCTGTTGGATTTTATATTGGTAATGATAATAATTACTTCATTGGTTTTTAATGTAGAAGCTTGTATTGTTAATTAAGAGGTTTTCAACATTTTAACATTATTATACATTTTTATATTATTATTATACTTATTTCTTTTTCTTTTCCTATATCTTATTTGTATTACCAATTGTTTTTCATACTTTTTAAGTCTTGCATAGCATTTGTATAAATAACGCTGTATTTATGTATTTCAGTTGATAATGCTCACCATGAGCAAAACCGGTACTGTTCTAAATTAATCCAATATGGAAAATGTACTAAAAATGTGACATTATTTTTATTCTAATCTCATTCCACCAAGTATTCACAGTGAACACCTTAAAAGTGAACTATAATATTATATACGGAACCACATCATCAATAATTCTTGGCAATCATTGCTTGAGTTAAGGAAATGAAGGAATTCACGTTAATATTGTTATAAAATTTCCACCTTGACCAGTTGTTGTTGGTGGTATATTAAAATTGATGTGGAAATATTACAATAAAAAGTATATATTTATTGTAAAAAATTAAACAGAATACATGGCATTACAGCTGACGCCAATGCGCCATGCATTTGACAATTAATAAAAATAACACAAAAGTATTACACAAAAATGAAAAAAATAAAATAAATATAGAAATAACAAATGTATGGAACAGAACAGAAACATATTAATTACATACAAAGAAAAAATATAAAAACAAAAAACCAAGTTCACTACCGAAGATGTCCACATCAACAGGCAGTGCATTCATCAGCCGAACAGCCCTTGTGACTGGCGACTCAAATGACCTACGTGACAAACAAGTTCTGACAAAGAACATTGATTGGCCTTGGCTACGACCACGTAGGTAGAAACTGGGAGCATGCACGCTTAAAGTTTCAAGTTATATATTATGCCTATCTGCAATGAATTTACAGATAACCATTAAAAAGCGATTATAAGATTAAAATGACAGAAAAATACATCCTCAAGGTTGTATAAATTTTCCATACGCGTTTGCAGTTAAATTTGAATATAAATCATTTTTCGGGATTTACCACAAGGCTAATCATATATCAGCTTAATCAGATTTTCTATTTCAAATACCATCAAAATCAAACGTGTTTAAAAAAAAATTTGGTACTCAAACAAGATTCTGTGACATTGATGTATACATACATAGAAAAATTAGGACCCAGATTATCTTTTGCACCAATAAACTAAACTTATTTAAATTCTTCCATGGTTGGTATGGTTTAAAAAGAAAGAGAGGATATACGGTGCACCCTGTCTAGCAAAGGTATATAAGCTATCTCTAATACACGTTTTAAACATAGTTCTGACGAAGGCGTAAGCCGAAATAGCTATCAACAAATATATAAAATTTATGTAGAACTAAAATACATTGTTATTTTTCTTACCGTATTATATTAACCAATATCGGCCTTTTCCCTGTAAAGGGTTAAAATAAAGTGAAAAAAATATCTATGTATTTTAATTCTACAAAAACTGTATTCTAATGGAGTTCTACCAAGTAAATGCCAGTTCAACCAATTAAAAAAAAAGTGTTAAAAAGTTCATTCACAAACCGGTTATCTTGTTTAAAGCTTCAAGATAATACTGAATAGGACTCTAATTGCGGTGAAACTAATTCCTCATTAATAAACGAGACGCTTAAAATATTATTTGATTTGGGCAATATAAAAACGGTGCTCATAAATCACAAGTTATTTGGTAATATTTATTTTGTTAAGAGTACTCGCAATGTATTTGCATACTCCAACGTCGGTCATAGGAAATGTCAATAATAGTAATCTCGAGGACAAAACGTATGGCACGAGACCATCATAATATTTATGCAATATAAACTATTTCATGTCGCAATATATATTAGGATAGATTATTATTCATTATCCGGCCGCATTTTTGAGTAAAGTTTTTAATAATAACTTCGTACAATCGATGGATTCGGCGGTAATTTTAGTTATTAAGCTCCAAGAATTCCTAGAAGTGAGATGAGCTGTTTGCTGCGGTCCGTCCTCATACGGGCCCAATATGCCACGCTGACTTGATCTCAACTTATGCCAATTTTGAGGCATTCGATAAATTTGCAACATCATATGGGTAACGAGATAATCTTGATTCCTCCTCAGATTCAACGCGAAGTAGATTAAACTCCACGGATTCTCAGTATACAGATACATAGGATACTTAATATCACTTTAACAAAGTGGCTGAGCAAGTTACATTTTCTTTTTTTTCCTTTCTATTTTTTTTTTCTTTAAGCACCTTAGTGCAAAGTTAAAAGATCAGTCCCGTGCAAATCTTCTCGTACGATGAATGTAAAGGGTAGATTTCTTTTTCTATCGTGATAGCGATGTGAAAGGCGGCCATGAAACATTGGCTGCACATATGTACATAGCACGTCGTGGTGGGAAAAACAATTTTGAACTCCTAGAAGTGATGCCATTACTTGGAATTTTGTAGATGAATAATATGGTACAAGAAAGTAATTTGAACAAGCATAACTTTCTTTGTTGTTTTAACCATTTACACTTTCCACCAAATACACAGCCGCATAGATTCCTTCTGATGGTTTTCACCAGAAAGAGCTTACCGAAAACTGATTCAAATTCAGTTTCTTTTTTTTGTAAGTTTAATGCTAGGAACTTGTCGCTCACTCTACAATGCGATCAAGTTCCGAAATAATAAGAGTTAAACATGTCTTAATTCATAAAAAAAATATTTTCCTGTTTCAAAATATGAATAACGATAGTATCTGTTTACGGATGTTAAACCAAAAATAACAAAAGCCTTGTAGCAAGCAGCAATGTCAAACTGAAGCAGTAAGGTGTATCAAATCAATAAAATATTACTGGCGTTTGGCGGACCGTACATTTATGTATAGAAAAACCCAACGCATTAATTTAAATATTATTTAAAACGATAATTATAGTGACATGTTATAGTGAAAAAAACACGTTTTCGATTGAAAAATGTTGCTTTTGTCGGATTCAAATATTTTTATTAATAATAATTTAAAGATATTTGTCATTCCGAGCCGCATGAAATGTCATTGAGGGCCGCAGGCTTTGCATCACTGGTTTAAAATGACGTTGCAAAAGCGATAAGATCACTTCTTGGTTTCTTAATATTTCCATCGCCCATCTATATTCACCCTCTTTGAAAACGAGATTTCATTCAACTGAATAACAACTAATTTTCGTAAAAGGACTATTGAAAAAGCTCATTTAGGTGTCGACATGATTCACATAAGGACCAAAGATAGTTTCAAAATATAATTTACTCTAAACGTATTTTTTTTATGATATTTACATCATGAAGTATTAATTTTGACTACCAAGCTCTTAATTGACTTCCGAAGGCGGTTCAGTGTGACCGAGAGCTTAATATTTCTATCGGAAGGTTGCGCATGCATTCTAAGAATTAATTTTCTCTGTAATTTTCTTGTTTTCCTTGAATGTTAGTTGCTTGATTTTATGAGTAGAAAAATATACTCATAATTTACTTGATCAACAACAAGACCAGTTTTTTGGATTTAGAAGTACAACTAGAACAATTATCGGGAATATACTAGTGTGTTTATAAGGACTTCTTGGGCAATAGTATATGATCTTAACAGTTTAACATCCGCATACGCCACGTTGGCGTCCTCTTTCACCCATGCGTTATCTACCGCATACAAGTTGGCGTCTTTGGGCATACGCAACTTGACTTAAAAAAATATTATCTAATATTTATGCTTCGAAATGTCTAGAGTTTAGACTAATTGGTAGGAAAAACATACAAAATATCGATTCAAGAAAAGTTGGCAACTCCTGTTCGAAAATACTGATTTATTTATTTATTAGGTTTTTAAAGACGATATGAAGCTGAATTTATATTTTTATTTAAATAAGTTTAGAACATGGGCTCTTAACCTTTTTCGGGTGGCAACCCCTTTTTAAAAACCCGCCGCGAACCCTTTAGTGATCGCTACCCATGGGTTGGGAACCCGTGGCTTCTAGTTTTTAAAATTATGTTTACTTTACGAAATCAATCCTTTTATGTTAATTTTTGTAAAAAACATGCGCAATCAGGCGTAAGTTTTCAGCGAAATTGTGCGGTCAGTAAAGTGTTAATATTAGTTTTATAAGTAAGTGATCAACAATTCTTTATCGATTAATTTTCTCAAAATTATAATAACTTCTATTGGACAGCTTTTCTCACTTTTTTTATACATTGGATATAATTATTACTATAAAACCTTGCAACTTAATTATAGTGATTAAAACTTATTCAATATACTGGTTTACACGTCAGATATTTTTTGCTCACAAATATTAAATTCGTTAAAAAAAGTTTGTTTTATTTTTAATCTGTGGTGAATTTTAGCTGCCTTGTTTTAAATTATTTAATTACTTAGACGATACTGTTTCATCCGTGCTAATTAGTTTTTTGTGTTAAATTTATGATAGAAGTATTGTAAAGTTGCTGTGTGTGTGTTCGAGCTATAATGTGACTTATATCAAGGATCAGATAAGCACTTGTTTTATATACATAAATAAAAACATTATAAATTTACATAAAGAGCTTAACTTATCACATCTTTACATTAATGCAACAGTAAGACAATCGTAAAAAAACCTTTATCGATTTATGCTAGCCATTTAAGGAAATCAGAACTTTTAATTTAATGCTACATCTATATGCAAACTTTCTGACATTGTCACTCTGAAAAATGCTGCATTGTTACAGTACAATATTTCGTTTAATTCTAAAATCGTGTAATTTTTTTTTCAGAATTTAACTTTTTGATGTTTTCAGTTTGGAATTGTAGATACGCATCTATGTCATTCATTTAATTTCCAAATATGAATTTGGAAGGGGTCTAAATCCAAGTGAGAATTTAACGTATCGCAGTATCTCCTTGAACGAAATTCGAATATCATGTAACTCATCAGTTTCCCTGAAATCTATGTATGTGCAAGCTATGCAGCTTCGATTCTAGCACGCTGAAATTATGTGGAATTATTCATTAAAGTCAAAGATTCTCCCACAAAAAAAAATCAAGAAGTTGTTTTCTTTACGTTGAAATATTCAGTTTTAACTATCTCCGGAACACTTAACGTAAACTGACTTACACTAAGTTAGAATTGGTTCAACGATGTGTTCTTATCAATAACATATATTTGGTACATCTGAAACTACTCGAGTATGCTCGAGTACTCGAGTATTTTAGAATTTTACTACTCAACACTCGAGTAGTTGAGAGGTCGAGTAATTGAAGTCTCTAGTACAAAGGTACGTAAGAGCAAGATTTAAAATTTAAATCAACACACATCATGGTGAAACACATGATGCTTATATAATAAACCTCAATAACAGTAAAAATAATATGAAGCTATCGTTTTTTCATATTTTTTTCTTATATTTCGTACAGTTATGATGATTGAACAACTTTTGAAATAAAAAGTTTTAAATTGCAATTTTGTATTTTTTTTAAGAAAAACTTAATTGATATTTGAATGCTACACGATTATTTATATATTTTTAAATGTTAAAGTAACACACAACAGACTTGAGTTGCATAGAAATCATGCATGTAATCCAAACATGACTAAATAATAAATCATTGATTTCATTTGTAAAGATTTTTTAGATTACAATTCATGGCTGCAAATAAACAGGTTTCAATGTAATTATTAGTATAAAATACTCTTATTATTGACCACGGTAATAACTCATTTTACATGAATAAAAAAACAACAAATATTTTTAATTATTTTAGCATATCTCAAGACGTTAAGCACGACTTTATTAGCGCCTTTCAATTGACGCCTTCTGACATCTTACATCTGACAGTCGTTAATATTATGACTGAAAAAGATAACACATTTTAAGCTTCATTTTATATATCGACACCTTACTTTGAAAAAGTTCCAACTGCTATTGACCCTGTTTTGATATATGAGTGTTTCAAGTTTCTATTGATCAAACTACTCAATTCAAAACATAAAATTCCTTTGTAACAATGAGCAAGTAAAAATGTTTCAAATTACTAATTTTATAATAAAAATAATATAACATTTTTAGTACTTATTCCACATAAATTTTATTGGATCAGGCTCATGGCGAGCATTGCCAACTGATAAGAAATGCAACGAAACAGTGATATTTATACGAAAGTTAAGTAAGAAATACAAGGTATGACAAACAATCGGTATTAAAACTAAGCAAATAAATTGAAGCAAAATACAAGAAAATTAGACTATAATTAAAAACATCCACTCAAAGCGGAAGAAATGTGTGTATTATTTTAATTAACTTCGTTATTCAAGCATAGATAATTCTGAAATTCATATAGGTATACGATAGAATGCCGTAAATACAAGCTTTTTAGATCAAAAGGTCATTTTAGGCCAAAATGTCAATTCGAAATTTAAGCTAAGCTAACGATATATTATTGTGTCAAATTTACTTATCGTTGTATACAAACATTTAAAATGATTTATTAATCGACAAAAAGGGATTTCTTTGTAATCGTTTCCGCTCCAAATGCGGTGCATAAGGACACCAACTTTATATTCTGAACATACCCAAAGTTTTACAAGGAAGCGTTTTTAGTCATTCAACTAATTTTTTAAAAGAAATTGAGAGGATGATACTTCAAAAATTAAGCAGTTAAATTAAAACCACCCTTCTTTGACCACTTCAGTATCGTAAGGCCACTGGTGGCCGCCGCGTACGGACGTCGCGAAAATTGCAAAATATATAAAAAAAAAATCCTGTAATAATTTTTATAATATTTTTCTATTCATAGCTAGTGACATCTATACCTTGTCTCTATAAAAAATTGTCCTTCTTTCATGAGTTAATCTTTTTAAAAAAGAATTTTCGTAGATGTGTTTAATGTAACCACTTTGCTCGGCACTGAAGCAGTTTGGTATATCGTGATTATCAGTTTCACGTCTATTTTTTTATATGTACAAGACGATCGATTTGACTTTGAAATTTGAATGTGAAGAGTAGATACTTGATCTTTGGTCTTGTGTAAGTGTTTTTCTTCATCGAATTGCATACTTCAATCAAAACTAAGCGTCAAAAAATCTTTTCTGTTGCAGGTGTTCATCTACTTTTATCAAAATGATAGCAGATATTCAACACAGGCTTCTGAAGAGCAGCAATGAGATTTTAGAGACATCCATCGACAAAGAAATTTCTAAAAAGAATTTACAACAGGCACTGGAAAGAATAAAGGATTGGTACAAGTACCAGCCACATCTTCCGAGAATTGAGCTAGGTAAGTAACAAACATTTTGACAGTATAAGTGTAATACACTTGTCATCAATCTATGTCACCTCATATTTAAATTACAAATCTGATTTACTTTATTACCGTTTTGTAGATAAGGGTTGTTCGTGTTTCCTGTTTGTAATCTGTCAAAAAGTCAATTGATATATTTTCGCTAAAAATGTACATGGGCATTCACTTTTTTATGACATTGAAACAGTGCAGTGACATTACCGCGTAGTACATTGCTGCAACAACATTACCGCGCCGACGTTGGCGCGCAATATTTATAATTTTAACATTTAAATAAAAAAATAAAATCCGTTTATTTTCAAAAATAAAAAAAGCTCAAAAACTACACTGAAAAATCATTAAAGTAATTTAAAACAGAATGCAAGCCTTTGGATTTATTTAAATAGTATTATCTGCTTTAAAATAGGTACACTACCTTTCTGTATCTTAACTTCTAAGCAGTGGCGGCTGGTGACAGAGTATTAGGGAGTACAAAAAAAGATTCAACTATTTTTCCGTACTACGGACAGCCAAAAATTCATAAGACTGGCACTCTGTTGGTATTGCGAACATCTGAATTGAAAGTCCATGTTATAGAAGTGTTTTAAAATCCAATAAATAGGAAAGAACTCTTGCAAAAATAGTTGAATCTTTTGTTGTACTCCCTAATACTCTGTCACCAGCCGCCACTGCTTCTAAGCATTATTTTTTTTTCATTTCATGTGTTTATTTTTCATAGTCCTAGTCATAAATTTGCCTGTTACTGCACTCCGGATGTTATACATATGAAATATTTAAAACATTCTATGTATGTCAAAGATAACGTATTTAACCAAATTATTCAATGTATCAATTAATTTAAAATAAGATGCCGTTTTCGTAGAAAACTAAACTTCTTTAAATGAGCAGTCAACAAATAATCTTATATTGCGCAAGTGTCAGCGCGGTAATGTCGGCCCGAAAATGTCGAGGTGCCTATTGAAACATAAGACAGTTTCAAATTTGCAAGCCGTACAAAAAACAACGATAAAATTATATTCTTGTTTGTGTGTTTTAATGATTTTACAATTTTATTCGCAGAAGATGGATATTTAATGCGGCATCTAAGAACAAATAAATACGACGAAGAAAGATTAAAAAAGAGAATCGACGCGCTTTTTACTGCAAGAACTATTATGCCACAATACTTCGCAGACCGCGACCCATGGAGTCCTCGTATATCAAAAGCCCTGGCTTCTTTAGAATTGCTCACGATGCCAACACTTACAGAAGAAAATTACAGAGTTTTAGTCTTAAAGTAAGTATTTGTATAAGAATATTCCCATTTATATTGATAGTATAAATCATTTTAGATTATGAAAAGAACTAAAGTATATATATATATATTTGGGTGAACAAGTTGGTTCTCCTACCACCCTTCCGTATGTGTGTGCAGCCGTTTTTCACAGCCACCTTCCATAACGCTTTACGATTAAGAAAAGAAACGAATTTACTCCTCACTTAATTGGCCTGAGACAGAGCTGCACGGGACTGATCTTTTAACCATGCACTTAAGGTGATTAAAGAAAAGAAAAATTGAAAGGAAAAAAAAGAAAATGTGACTTGCTCAGCAACTTTGTTAAAGTGATATTAAGTATCCTATTTAGATAAATGTATACTGAGAATCCGTGGAGTTTAATCTACTTCGCGTTGAATCTGAAGAGGAATCAAGAGTATTCCGTTCCCCATATGATGTTGTAAATTTATCGAATTCCTCAAAATTGGCCTTGGTTGAGAAGAATTAAAGATTGTATCGATTGCAAGACCAGAATAATTGAGAGAGAAACAATGCCGGGATTTGATTAAAAATTAAAAAAAATCAATATTGTAAGCAAGCCAAACGAATCAATAAAAACATAGTCACAAACCGTCTTACAAAATACAAGTGGTCATCGACGTTTTATGTCCTTGAAGAAATCCGTATTAAATAACAAGTTGTCTGTCAAAGTTTCGCATTTTTTGTATGCCTTGCGTTAGAGGTCTGCACGGGCTCGGGTAAGCCCGGCCAGGCACGTGCACCAGGTCGGGACAAGGTACACAAAAAATAAAACATAAATCTGATTATTCAGGATGTATCTAAATTACTAACATATCATAATTTCATGATTTGATATGAAATTAATTTAAATGTTGATTACAATTTTTATGAAAGCTTAAAAAACTGTCGGGCTTGGGTCAGGGCCAGGTTGGAAATTTTCGGGTTCGGGCCTGGTAGAATTATAAAATTTCGGCCCGTGCAGACCTCTTATTCATGTGTACAGCTTAATTATTCATATTTGGTTCGTGACAAAGAGTACAAATTTATGTTACGAGTATTGTTATATTTTTTTTTTAAATATTTATCGTTTATTTATAAGTTTGTCTTCATTTCGTAAAACTGGTATTGATATTTGTAATAACAGGATTAAATATGATATCTAAATATAGCTTCTGCTCACCAAAAATATCTAAAGACTCTACTGATTATTCAGAGTAAGTCATTGTGGAAAATATGTGATGCTCCATGGTACGTGTATGGTTTGCTGTTCCACAGACATTTAAGGACGCCCACTATTCACTCTTACCCAACGATCTCATGTCTGCAGAAGTATGATGGAATCAAATAATCGTTATAGACTGAGAGCCATTCTTCTGATGACCCTCCAAAGGTAAAAAGAAAAAGTAAGCTGACCTCTTGAGCTGTAGCGATCGCGCCCTACTTTCATCAGCGATGGGAAGGGAATGCAACTTTAATATAAAACCTAAACTTAAAGACGATTGAGACTTGAAAAACTGTGACGCCAAATAATATTAAAAATATCTAAGCTTGTTTAGAAAAGACATAAAAAATGTTTTTTACTATCTGTATGCTGTCTGTATAGTTTTGCAAGTTGCTAGCACTACATCGTGTTTCGTCTTCAAGACAAAAAGCGGAAATTATTCATAAAAGCGAAGCAAATACTAGCTTGCTCGTATTTTACGCGGTTTGATTACGAACGAGAAAGCAATGAATTCTGCTAACTCTCTTGAGATCTATGTAAAGCTGCGGTTCTTAAAAGACAAACCAAAAGAACAAAGAAAGCAACAATTAAAAAAAATATATATTATGTACACTCAATTCGGGTAACTTTGGACTTCAATATAACATTGGACAAAATTTGAGCAAGTACCGTTTATTTATTTTTCTGCAGACTTGTAATCGTGATCATTCTTGCGATTGATGAACATAACAAATCGATCTTTTGTCTTATACGTGGTTAACAAAAAGAGACCATTCACCTCTCAAATCAATTTTATTTTTTTATTATATTTTGTAAATTAAACTATGAAAATATACAATTTTTTCGAAACAGTTGGCTTCGCTTAAGCCAAGTGTTACGGATAGGGAATAGGAAAATGTTGTAATTTTTTTTAAATATTTTCCATTGACAGACTATCCTTCTTTATAAAAGTTCAATTAAATGTCACCAAGCTGGATGATTTAGCTAAAATTCACTCATCGAAAGTGGTGGTGTCCAATGTTACCCAATTATAAATTTAGCATTGGACCGCCCGTAAAAGCAGTTTTAAGTTATTTTTTCTTATATTTTCTTAATATTTGAATTAAAAATTATCTAAAGGAAGTGGTAAGAACACATAATAGTCTAAAAAATGCAACTTACTATATCTATATATATAAAATGAATGTCTGTATGTATGTCCGCTATGGACTACTAAACCGCTCGACCGATCGATGTGAAACTTTACAAATTTATTGAGTGCACCCCCGCGATGGTTTCTGGCCTACCAACCCCTTCCCCCAACTACCCCCCCACCTCCACCCCAATTTTTCGAGTTCACTCCTTCGAAGGTTTCTGGCATACCCCCTCCATACGCCCCCCAAACCCCACCCCGCCAAACAACCCCCCTCCCCACCAAAAATTGATATCGATTTTTTACAAATTTCTCGAGTACACATCCGCGAAACTTTCTGGCGTACACCCCTCCCCCCGGTCCCCCTACAATTGCTGGCGTAGCAACGCGCGCAGGGTACAGCTAGTCTGAAAATAAAAATATCACAAAATAACACCTGAAACGTATCCAAAGTTACCCGAATTGACTGTACTAAAATTACAAAAATATTTATTTCGTCTATTTTACATGATGTATGCAAATTAAACTCATCTTACATACAAGATGACTATCTGAAATCAATAATCGTATTAATTTGTTTGTAGGTCATTAATTTATCGTTTATTTGAAAAAAACTAATAAATATATTACATTACACCGTTACGTATTTAGCGATATAGATATTAAAGTATCGGTAACCTAGAGAAAAGTATTTTTATGGTGCCATAATATAAGTTGTTTAATTTTTTGAAACCGCGTTCGCTCCCACTAAAACTACACAATTATGACCTCGTTAACTGATATTTATAATGTTACATATACATATATGAATCGAGACAAGCGATGGTATTTTTTTGACCTTCTCGCTAATCTAACTGTATCGACGTACTAAAACAAGTAGGTAACTAGGAATTCCAATCGAATTTTCGATACATGGCTTATTTTGTATATTCATAAAATCAAATACTACCACTGGAATAGGAACAATGTCATTCATCGTCACACTATAACGGGTCGTCTTAGCTGGGCGAAGCTGGGCGAGGCGATCCGGCGCAGCTTTGAAAGCGGCAGAGTTTTAAAATATCAAACGGTCCTCGCCCATGCAAGTGTCATATGTGGGCGAAGCGATCCGGTCAGGACGGCATATGTCGCAAGTCGCCTCAAGTGCCTGACTCATGGCGCACGCGAATCGCTTGCAAATATCAAACGGTCCAAGCTCACCAGAGCGTTAATTGCGTCCGGCCGAGCGATGGCACATAAGACCTTTGATCAACTACGTTTTAAATTGACTGGATTCGTCTAAATTCGCTTGCCGGTTCGCGTCGCTTACCTAAGACACGGGGTTACTTGATGTAATGTAATATAATTATTTAACTTTTCCTTCGTGGTAGGGGAGACAGTCGACCCATACTGCCACTTTGTCTTAAATATTTGTGTTCTTTATCGACCAGCTTTGTCGCAATTAAATAAAAAAGAAAATAATCCGGATTATTAGTGGCCAAAAAACCTTCATAAGGTAGCTACAAATTGGCACGATTCAAAATTCACTGCCCGTACGCGATTAGATAACGTCATCTTATCTTAAACGTGTCTCGTTCAAACGTACGTCTCAAATCAAATGGACGCTTTTTACATTAAAAGGCGTAGATAAGCGCTCGCGCTCATAGTTTTGATTACGCCAGGTTGTCATGAACATGACTTAAAATATTAATAATTATAGGAAAACTATAATTTTTTTAGATAGATATAAAAAGATACGTAAAGCATAATATAAGACTTTTCAATGCAATCTATGTCCCTAAAGCCATACCACTAGGATATTTTTAGGGATTTTCCCTTTCGGATTGTGCGCTATTTTTCAGGGATCGTCTTTCAAAGGCTAAATATAATAATAGTTAATCAAGACACGTGCTAGCACCTATGATTTGTTATCAATATTTCATATGAAAAATAACGTACACGGTGCAATTGATTCGAATATCGAAGGTTTTTATTCGAATATTATCTTTCAACAAATATTTGTACAAAGTTTTTCAACAACTGGTGTAGACAATACATGAACCAAAAAATCAATCTCTTTTCTTACTTTAATTAATTTACAGTTCAGTTCGTACCACCATGTCTGTACTATATTACTCTAACATTTTATACACATCGAACCTTATGAAAAACACCGTCGTAAGTCTGAGCCATTTTGCCGTGTGAAGTTAGGCCCTGAGAAAACATTTCTTTACAACTGTAGTTTAAGTATAAACTTCTGTTGAAAGCCAAGGTAAGCAGGATCGAGCCCCTTAGGAAAAATCGGCAAAACGTTGCACATGAAATTTGGTTATAAACAGTCCGCATTGAATTAGATATGGCTACAGCTAGGCTTACTATAATTTTGAAGTTTGAATCCGGGACGGGAGTAGGGTGAAGGGGGGTGATTAGAAACAAATACTCACAAAAAGTATTAACGAAAACAGTCAGAAGAATTGAAACGCGAAACAACAACCGGGACAAAATACCAAACCAGCTGGTACGCCGAGACCAAGGTCTAAAGCCGGGACAATCCCGGTCAAACTGGGTCGTATGGTAAACCTAGCTATAGCCCTGCTCATGCTCTTTATGCTTCCGTCTTCCAAGATATTTTCACATACATACATAGATATCTGAAGGTGTCAACCTTCAAAAAAAAATATTTAACTGATGATAAGGTTATTTGCGTATTGTCAATTATTAATCCCACCATTAATGGTATTGTATCTTTGTTGCAGGTTCAATATTGACAAACAAGAAGATTATGACCTGGAGATGGCATGTTTATGTGGATGGATGCAAGCTGATATTCGTCTTCACACGGACTCTTCGTCTGGAGATATTTACCTATGGGATGCTTCAAACCTCACCTTCAATCAAATAAAACAAATCCATCTACCCTCCCTTAAAAACATAGCATTTCTTTTGCAGGTAAAAATACACAAAATACTGAGCAATTATTGCTCATGTTAAATCCTAAACGTGTTTCTAGAAAATGTGATAGTAGTAGACCGTCTCCAGTATGATATAGATGATATTATAGAATGGGGAAGATGTAACGAGCTCGATTTTAAGTTGATTAATCTTTACTTTTATCTTTAACAAGTAGTTCACAGATGTAATTCTTCCGCTATTCAATGAATGGTCTTATTCCCTCGCAGACTTTCTGTGTTAAAGATCTTAGCAGTGACGGCTGGTGACGGGGTGTTGGGGGGTGCAAAGGAAGATTCAACCATTTTTGCAAGAGTTCTTTCCTGTTCATTGGATTTTAAAACACTTCTATAGCATGGAATTTCAATTCAGATGTTCGCAATACCAACTGTTTCTCTTCCGTAGTACGGAGAAATAGTTGAATCTTCCTTTTGCACCCCCCAGCACCCCGTCACCAGCCGTCACTGGATCTTAGAGTACTATTTGAGAGAAAATCAAATTGAGATTACTTGCAACAAAGCATTGGAAATGTTGAGCTTTCTCGTATCACCTGGTTCTTTTCAAGGGTAAATTTTTTTATACTATTGTATAATTCTTTAGTTCGAAGCCGACTTGAGAGTAGAACAATTATTTTGGCTCCGAGAGGAGTGAAACATGTTCTTACTATTTTATCTTTTGGAAATAGGACTCTTTAAGAAGTGGTTTCACCACTGTTTCCCAAAGTGGGCGCTAGAATGTTTCGAGGGGGTGGTTGTAGTTGGTAGTGCGGTGGTAAATAAATAGGTACCAGGTTTGTATTCTAATAATGTTTGAGCCCTTCCTTATACTCATACCTTTTTTCTGGTTTTATTTTATTTTACCGAGAAAAAGAGGGTTCTGGCCATTGAGGAAAAAAAATAACCTGAAAAAGGTAGCAGGGAGGCGCCATGACTAATTTTCAGGTGCCAGGTCGCTGACCTGGCCCCATTACACCGTTAGTTTGAGTCTTAAGTACTATTGTACGGTGGAAAATAAAAATAAATGGGAGTTGTAAAAATAACTGATACTTGGTAATTAGTCATAAGCTAAGCTAGAGCTTTTCATATTTAGATGTAAGAATCATATTTTGTGTTTTATTATTTCTTCAAGAGCTGTTATGGCACTCCCATAAAAGGCATCCACATAATCAATGCACCGACGGTAGCGGAGATAGCTATAAATGTAGTGAAGACTGCTTTAAAGAAGAAAATTGCTGATCGATTGGTTGTCCACTCGTCGAAAGAGAGCCTTCAAAAAACGTTTCCAATGAAATATTTACCCAAAGAAATGGGAGGAGACGAGCCACAAACCTTGAAAGAATTGGCAGGTATGAAAATTTCGCAACATAATCAGAATTTAAATTTTAACATTTTGTTTTGAGCCAAGTTTATTGACATGTCTACAGGGTGGTGCTCTTCAAAAAATTTGCACTCTCAGTAAAATATTTAACCATTAAAGGAGTGGGTAAATTTATACTGAATTTAATTCAACATTATCTTGCTTTATTACTAATTATACATTGCGATAGTAAGTCCGAAGATGCATCTAAAAGCGGCGGAACACATATCACTATTAGTTAACACAATACGTAGAATAATCGAATATTTTAAATTTTATATTGAATTTAATTCATTCTACTGTTTGAACCGAAAATGTGTCCATACTCTTTTAAAGGTTAAGTATGAAATTCATGACTTTTTGCCTATTTTTTTATAAAATATATCTCTAAATATTCCAGAAACAAATCATTGAAAGATTGCTTGTTCATTCACGAAATAAATCTTCAATCTTCTATTTGCTGTCGTTATTTCGTTACTTTAATTTGAAATGGTTCCAATGAAGATTTTTTCCTAAAATTATCTTTTGGTCAGATAAGTTTGTATTTACCGCATTCTGTGAAATATATGGGAAGGGATAAATCCCTTCCCACCTTTCCGATCCCAAAAAGCATAGTGACAGCGATTAGCTTATCACTTGTCCTGTCCTGGTCCTCATATCCTTTCCATCCCTACTCTCTTCGAAAAAGAGAGGTTGAGCAACTGAGTAACAAGCAGTTCTCGTAGAAAAACATATGTTGAGATAAACTCCGTGAGGAGTCCATATGATCCAAGTTGGAAGCAGACTATGTATATGAATTTCAGAATTATCTATGGTTGAATAACGGAGTTAGCAGAATTCCGGAGTTGCACTGCATCTGCACACTTTTTTTAGTAAAGTTATTTGACAAAGTTCTAAGATTGTCATCATTGTTTCCATCATAAGATCTTTTGGATCATTATTTTTCAGCAAGAGTTGTGAAAAATATGCTTAAAATAAGTAATTTGAAACATTTTTAATTGTTCATTGCTACAAGTGAATTTTTATCAATCGTAACTTCAAACGCTCATATCTCAAACAGTTTCAAGAGCAGATAGAACCTTTTCAAAGTAAGGTGTCAAAATGTATAAAATAAAAAGCACAGTTTATAAAACTTATTTTACCAAGGCAGGCTTCGTAAGTGAGCATTTTCAGTTTTATTTTCTTCTTTCTTATATTATGCTGATTGATTTCCCTAACCTTAAGCATTTTTTATATTTCAGTTGAATGGGAAAAGGCCCTGAAAACACCTGAAATGAGGCAGTGGTTCCTAAATCTTTCTACATTGAGGTCTGACGAGTCGAAGAGGCTTGGTAAAAAAGATTTCGTAATCGATGACTTGGTTGGCATGAGAGGCACATTCAGAAAACTGGATCTAGACTAGAATTTAATTAAACAAAAATATAGATGCTCAAAATAAGTTATTGCTATTATTGTAAACATATTATTTGAAATTTATCATGCGTCGATACATAAATATTCCTAGGAAAAAAAGTTAACTGTGATTTGAAACTATTTTTGTATTGATTAATTTTACCCAAAGTTGGGTTGGGTGACACGCCGATTAGTGTATAGTTTTCTGGGTAAAATAGCTGCATGCTGGTTTTTAAGTTTTTTTATATGAAAATAAGCCAACAATTATAGTTTTTTTGATCTCTTCAGTAGTGTTGGCAATATAATATTAATCATCTTTAACACAATTAATATATATGATATATATTTCTTTGCTATAGCGTTTGTAGTTCACGCTTAGTGGTAAAGATGTTATGATTATATCAAAGATCATAATTTAAAAACAATTCAAACACCTTACACCTTTCAAATACCCAGCATCTAAATGCACATATTGATAAAAAAATACCGTTATCCAGATGTAAATAGTTTGGCATTTGTTTTTAATTTCGCCAACCAGATAGCATTTAAATTATTTTTATTAACATTAATTAGCCAGAAATATGTTAGAAAATATGATATTATATAATATGTAAATGAACTACTTTTTAAAAACTATTAGTGATGTTAAATCTAATAAAAAATGTAATTATTGAAAAACAAAGAATGAATTAAATGTATATGTTTTTAATAAAGCTTCATTTCTGTCATGTCATACAAAAAAATTATTATTCCATAATCCAGACTTTAACATTGCAATCCACATACATATGAAGTGACCACAGTAAATACTTGCAACTAACAAAGTTGAAAAAATTTACTCCAGTGCTGTTTTCAACGGTCCCTTCAAATCCCGTACTTTAATTAATATATATATACATATATTGGTTGATGTCAGTGATGCACAACCTTTTTGCGAGAACGGCCAGATAATCAATTAATCATAAAAACAATTAAATTGTCGATATTTTTGGTTTATGTATAATTGAAAATTTTTATATTTTTTATATTGTGCTTCCATCTTCTGAAGAAAAAAGTTGAATGTCATTGCGGGCCGCAGGTTGTGCGCCACTGCTTCGCGTCGACGGAGCCAACTGTGGTAATTAAATAACGAATGCACAGCGTACGTCTATTTAATTTTGAGTCCAGTAATGGCAGTTAATTTTGGCTTCAAGCCATAAGCAATGATGACCTTGAAATGCTATGTACGTAAATGGATTCAATGAGAAAAAAAATGGTATCTTTACCACGCGCTACAGTCGTGTCATGTAATAAGTTAAATAGTCTGCAGCAGGCAGCTACACTGTAATAAATGGTCGCCCATACAGCGAGAATACAAATCATTATCATGTCATAAATGACGTCTTGTGGTCATTCAGTGGGATTAAACAAGAAGTCCTCTAACATTTCCATGCATTTCCGCTCCAAACGTGACGAATCAAAAACTCCCAAAAAAATTGTTTTCTTTGAGATTGAATTGCTATACTTTTTTCACATATCAAACACCACTTTTATATATCAGATGATTTATTTTTTTAGACCATAGGCTCTCAACCTTTTTCGGATGGCGACCCTTTTTATGAAAGCCATTTGACCCGCGACCCTCAAGACCAAATTGAATAAGACGTCTATAAGTAATGATATTGCTATTACACATTTATTTTAATTTCGGCGATCTCATAATTACAGTTATTTTCTTGTTGTGGCAACCCTATTTATATGTAGTAAATTACTCCACGCAATCATCTGAAAATGAAATATATTTTTTTTTTGTGCCAACCAGAAAGGTGGGAAGGGATTTTCAACAACACAAACATCCATGCCTTTGAACAGATTTATCGACTGAAAAAATCCGCCTGTACCGGGAATTGGACCCGGGCGGTCCAGCACGCAAGCCAACGACGTTGATACTGCGCCACGGACCGGCAAATCGTGGCAATCGGTGGTCTTTGAATTCTTTTCCACACGATTTCCAAATTAAAAACGAAGCAAAGAGTGCTATAAGCCAATTATTGTTGTATATTTTTTTTACTTTTAAGGTGTTCACTGTCAATACGTGGTGGAATGCCATTAAACTAAAAATTTTAAAACATTTTTAGTACGTATTCCACATAAAATTTATCGGATCAGGATCGGTTTCGCTCATGGTGAGCATTGTCAACTGAAAAGGAATACAACAAAACAGTGATATTAATAGAAATTTTAAGTAATAATTACAAGAATGTTTGTCATACCTTGTAATTTAGTACTTAAACTTCGTTTAAATATCATTGTTTCGTTGTATTTATTATTAGTTGACAATGCTCAACATGAGCGAAACCGGTCCTGATCTAATAAATTTTATATGGAATAATTACTAAAAATGTTTTATTATTTTTAGTATATTCTCCTTTAATCTTTTTGTTCAACGTAGAAGAAAAGTTCGGTGCTAAAATGACATTGATTCTTGCAAACTTGTAATCCTTCAGTCATAGTGAACATGACTTTAGACTTGTTTTTCCACTTGGATCGCCAAAGTCAAGCAAAATCTTATGCGGAAATACTGGCAATCGGTATTTTTTTTTAAATAGCTTGTTACTTATTTTGCAATTGATATAAATCAAATGTTTGTTAGAATCAGATAGAATAACCATTACATAAAATTTTCCTTCAATTTCATTCATGGCTCAAAATATGTTTTTTTTCGATTTTCTTGCTGTAGCATTGAAGAAGCGACAGTTTTTAAGTCATGCCCGTTTCCAATGTGATGAATATGGACTTCTAACGTAGATTAATTGAACAGAGATTTTTCTTAGAAAACTTGTTGTTGTTCAGTTGTTAATCTTATCTTTTTTCTTATAGTAGAGATAGGAAGATATTTTATTTGCATATGTCAGACTTAAATGAATAATTAAGCATACATTAAAGATGAATTGCGTGTTGCATTGGTGAGAGCCATGATGCAAAATGTTATTAACCTAAAAGAGTACAAATAATATGAAGCCATCCATTTGTCTCTTAAACTTTTGGAAGAAAAATGAAAACTAATTTTTTTAATTTTTCTTACGAAACACGTTATCGTTTAATATTTTTATGCGACTCACTAGTTGATATTTTATTTATAAACTTATAAATTTCATAGCTATACTCAGTTGAAAATCATGTACATATGTAATCGAAACAGACATAAATAATTATTGATATAATTTGTATTTTTTTGTCAATTATTATAATTACTACTCACGGTTGCAAAAAAACAGGTTTCAATGTTATTTTAAGAATAAAACACTCTTAAAACTTATCAAGGTAATAGTTTCTTAAATTCTTTGAGTTTATCCACAAAGTAGCACTTTTTTCACTAACGCATGTTTATTGACGTCGTTTTATTCTTGACAGCCGCTTATATTATGATAGACAAAGATAAAAAAAAATTAGCTTAATTTTATATGTTATATATATTTTGTTAATTAGTCACCGTTGCATACAAATCGGCTTAACTTAATTTGAAATTATTTATTTTGCAATAGAAAATCTTTTCAAGGATATGTACTTAATAATTTCCACTCGTAATCCACCGCATGATGACACCAACCAATTTGATATTCTGATACCGGAGTTTCATTACGAAGCCTTTTCAGTCGTTCAACCTCTTTTTTCGGAGAAGGTTAGGATCGGAGGATGTCATTTACTAAAGACTTTTGGCTGTAGTTAGTCTTTAAAACCAAACGCATTAAAAAAAATCATTGTTGTATTTGTTTTTTGTGATTATTAGATTCGTATATTTTTTATTTACATAGTTTTAAAATTCGAATGTGAAGATTACTTGATCTTTAATCAAGTGCCTTTACGTCAGCAAATTTTATTTGTTTTAAGTGATTATCGACTATTATCAAAATGATAGATATACAACACAGACTTTTGAAGAGCAGCGATGAGATGCTGGAGTTATACATTGAAAAAGAAATTTCTAAAAAGGCATTACAACAAGCCTTGGAAAGAATAAGGGATTGGTACAAGTACCAACCACATCTTCCAAGAATTGAGCTAGGTAAGTAACAAACAATTTTATCAAGCATATTATATAGTCTTCAAACAAAAGAAAGTGACACAGTATAAAACGTTTATTATCAATTTGCAACACTTTATATTTCAATCATATTTTTAATTTAATTTATTACCGTTTTGTGGACATATGTGACTTGGATATTTACTATTTATGACGGGGATTTGTTTTATAACTGATTATATTAAAAAACGGCGATCGAAATTAATGAGTACTTTGAGTTTATGAGAAGATGTTTGAAAGTGATTTTTTGATAAATATTTCCAAAATACTTCTGCGTTTCTCATCTGAGATTTCGCAAAAAAGAAAGGATATTTAAAATATTGTACTGACGGTAAATCAAGAGACGAGTTTAATATGTTTTTGAGAACGGTTTTAAAGAAGGTATAGTGTGTATTAATTTGTTTAATTATCACATTCATATAAAATGTAAGTATAGTAAGAGATGTAGATTTGTGTATTGATGGTAAATAATACACGAAATGACACATTAAATGAGCACCACCTAGTGTATCCATATAAAAAAGTACCGCGACTATTTAATATCCGGAAATGCTAGGAACTAATCGAATTATTATAGAGTAAATAAGGTGCCTTTTAATATGATGCTCAGTTTTTTTTTTTAATAAAATTAATTCATTTCAATTTCTTTTCGATGCAGTCAGAATTTCGAATGCTCCCATGATATTTTTTCAATTGATTTGACATCGTCTTAATCTGAAAGATGACCTCTACTACCACTACAAAGCTAACAAGACAAGTTTATTTCAAGTTACATAATATAAAATAAAAAATAACTTAGTTTTTTCCACCTATTGCGTGACTTGTATTTTATACTATGATTGTTACTCTACTCTTAGTCTAATTGCAGTTGTTTTCGAGTGGAGAATTGAACCAGTTCCCTCAATTTATAGATATCATTTTTTGAATCTTTACTCGTTGAGAAAACTTCTTTACATTTTTATTATATAATAAGTGTAAGCAAAAAAGCAAATTTTTGATTAGCTGGTGGAAAATAGTATGAGAGATGTTTTCAAATCCGCAAACCGTAGAATAAATGGCGAGAGACTGTTTTCATATTTTTGTCTGTTTCATGAAAAGTGTGTCTTAACTTGTCTAATTTACAATTTTATTCGCAGACGAAGGATACTTAATACGTCATTTAAGAACAAATAAATACGACGAAGAAAAGTTTAAAAAGAAAATCGACGCACTTTTTACGGCAAGAACTATCATGCCACAATACTTCGCAGACCGCGACCCTCGGAGTCCTCGTATTTCAAAAGCACTGGCGTCTTTAGAAATGGTCACGATGCCAACTCTAACAGAAGAAAATTACAGAGTTGTAGTATTAAAGTTAGTAATTTTAGTTCATTTTAATATAAAATTATTTTGATTCTTCCACGTTTTGTGCTAATAGCTGTGACACGTGTTTCGCCTAGGCATCTTTGAACTTACTATCGCAAAGTTCGCTTAAGCAAGATTGATTCTAATATTTTAAAATGATAAAATTACAAAATGAAGTTTGGGGTTCTTCCCTTTTACGGGAATCAAAGAGGGGGTTATAGAATCAAAACAAAGGAAACAAATAATTATACCACTACTGACTTAAACATTACAAAACATTAACTAATAAGATGAAATCAATCAGATAGGTTTGGATTATACCATTGGAATTAATGTAAACAGTGGCGAGCAACCTGTTCTATTTATTAAGAATATTATTTAATAATACTTCTTTCTTGTTAAGAGTTTTATTTATTTATAAAAATTCTAAGCTTTTCATCTTTAAACCACACAGTTATGTTAAGTAGCACAATACGTGGAGTAATCAAAGTTATTTTAAATTTCATATTGGGTTTATTTCTATTTATTTTCATACAAAAAAATATTCAAGATATTATATGAGGAGAATAAAAGTATTTGTAGATTGCACAACCAGAATTACCGAGAGCCTGCTTAAAAAATGTAAAAATATCGAAATTAAAAACTAAGTAAATAAATTATTGAGGAGATATTAACACACCGTCATATACAATTTTTATGGTCATCGACGTTTTATGTCCTCGTAATTGCCTTTGAAGACATGCGTAAAGAAGCCAGGTCATGTATAACATTTGCGAAATTTTTGAATGCCTTGCGTTAATTCACGTGTACAGTTTAAATATTTAAATTAGGATTCCGGTTGTTTGCAAACGTAAGCAAAATTGAGGCATACGCAACACATTGCACATGACATTCGGGTTTGGGCAGTCCGCATTGAATTAAATATGGTTGTAGCTAGGCTTACCATAATAATCATGAAGCTTTAAGCCGGGACAGGAATGGGAGCTTGGGAAAATGAAACAAAAACTACCAAAAAATTTTTCAGCACCTTTAAATCTCTCAGTCAGAGAAGAAGTTAAACCTATTTATTTATTTATTGTTTCGTCGTACTTTTAACATATGAATAATATATTTGTTTATTTTAATTTTCATAAACATCAGTTAAAATGTTCGCCATGAGTGAAACTGGTCCTGATCCAATAAATTAATTGTGTAATAAGTCCTTAAAAGAGTTTTTTTTATATTAAAATGTTATTCCACCACGTATTGTCAGTGAACACCTTAAACGTGGTTCATAAATATCGTTACTTGTTAGGCGAAAGTTTAATTTGTTGTACAATTACGTTCGCACGGTTGACTCTAGCATGCGCTACTTCGGTCATCCGACCAAATGCGTTACATGAACCACAGAAATTTTAAGTATATTGTTCACAATATGCGCACTAGACCCAATGCCAAAGAAATCAATTCCACGTGACTTAAGTTGACTTTAAACATAATTGTGTCCTCTACTATTTACGCGTAAAAAATATGTTTTAGGGTACGGTGACAGTGACAGGTGTAGCTACTTCGGTGGCGTATAATCACATTCTTCATTATCAAAGTTTGCCGCAATGAGTTTAACGATGGCGCCGTCTGAAAAGTCGAAGCGCAGCGTAAATGCTGAAGTCAAATCAGTTTGAAATTTAATAGCGCTCGCTTCGGCGTACAAACTGTTCACGTTATGACGATACGTTTCCAATTCTCAGACGGCGCTATCGTTAAAGTCATTGTGGCAACCTTTGATTATGAAGCAAGTCTCGCTATGCTACGTCATAATTTTATTTTCGGTTTCGTTAATTTTTTTGTCATATTGAGGAATATAAACATCTGCGTTACAAGGTTGACTCTTGGGATATGCGGTGTGTTATATCCGGCAGACTGTAATAAATCAGCTTCATTCACACCATACCAAACCATTTTTTTCCAAACCTAGAAATTTATCCTTTGGGCTGACCGATTCTTGTTTCAAGATAGCTGTAGCTTAAATGGATTCGTTTATTTGTTTACATAGAGAATTAGAAAGCGTATAAGTTACTGTGCTGTTATTTGTTTGTAAATTATGAGCAATCTTTTATTTTGCTAATGCTTTTTATTTTACCCACTTGATTATTTTTATTTTACCTATTCGACTTGTATTACAGATATAACTATTTTTATAAGAGCTATGGATCACGCAAGTAATTCGCAAAAAATGTTAATATAACTGATATTAAGGAACTTTTTCTTAATATGTTTAGTATTTGGGTCTTTTGATTAATAATCCCACCACTAATTGTGTTTTACAAATATTGCAGGTTGAATATTGACAAACGAGAAGATTATGACTTGGAGATGGCATTTTTATGTATATGGATGCTAGCTGATATTCGACTTAATGCGGATTCTTCGTCTGGCGATATTTACCTATGGGATGGTGAAAATCTCACCTTTAATCAAATAAAAAAAATGAATTTACCGTCTCTTAAAAACGTAGCATTTCTTATGCAGGTAAAAAACATGATATACATATATTAAGCTAAAATCATTTGAAATGTTTAAACTGATGTTTCTAACAAAATGTATTTGTCACCATTTCCAGTCTGATATAAATAACAAAATATAATGGGGAAGATGTAACAAGCTCGATTTTAACCATCGAAAGACTGTCCTTGAAAAATTGCTCGTAGGCCGAAGAGGGGTTTAAAAAAGACCCCAGTATTATGGCATAAAAAACAATGATTTAAGAATACCAAAAGTTTACACATTGCATTACTAATATTAAGATAGATATTTAATATAAATTAGCAGTGGTGGTCGACTGTTTCACCCTCAGCCAGGCAAACGTTAATATCATATTTAGATATAAGCATATTTTTTTTGATCGTTTTGCTATTTCTTCTAGAGCTGTTACAGTGTTCCCATAAAAGCCATCCATATAGTCAATGCTCCGACAATTGCGGAGATAGCTATAAATGTAGTGAAGACTGCTTTGAATAAGAAAGTGGCTGATCGATTGGTTGTCCACTCGTCGAGAGAGAGCCTTGAAAAATCGTTTCCAATGAAATATCTACCCAAAGAAATGGGAGGTGAAGAACCACAAACCCTGAAAGAATTGGCAGGTATGAAAATTTTGAATATAATCGGAATGTAAATTGCTTAACAGTATTTTTGAGTCCTAGAAAATTGATACATTAGCAGGCCTTTGGAGTGGTTTGCAATATCACTATTTCAAAATATATCTAACAGGAAAAAAACTTTCTTGCTTTTTTAATCATTCACAACATGAATCTTAATTATTTTATTTACTGTATATATTTCGTCACCTTACTTTGAAAAGGTTCTGATTGATATAATGACAAATATGGCTTGTATTTACCGCATTCTAGCATATGTATGAATTTCAGAATTATCTATGGTTGCACTACTACATCTGCACACTTTTATTAACTTTGTTTATTTGACAACGTTTTAAGAACGTTATATCCATCATTAGATCTTGTAGATCACTATTTCTCAGCAAGAGTTGTGAAAAATATGCTTAAAATAAGTAATTTGAAACATTTTTACTTGCTCATTGTAACAAGTGAATTTTAATCAATCGAACCTTCAAACGCTCATATCTCAAAACAGTGTCAAGAGCAGTTAGAACCCTTTTAACGTAAGGTGTTGATTTGACAAATTTATAAAATAAAAGCATAATTTATAAACATATTTTACAGCGACAGGTTTCGCTCAGCAAGTGGAAATTTTCAGTTTTATTATATTCTTTCCTATATTACGCTAAGAGACTTAAACGCATTCTCTCTCTTTCAGTTGAATGGGAAAACGCTCTGAAAACACCTGAAATGGTACAGTGGTTCCTTAATATTTCTACATTGAAGTCTGACGAGTCGAAAAGGCTTGGAAAAAAAGATTTCGTAATCGACGACTTGGTTGGCATGAGAGGTACATTCAGAAAACTGGATCTAGATTAAGATTTATTTAAACAAAAATATAAATTGATAGGATTATTAATTAAACATAACTTTTCAGGAAAAATATGGGAAAATACGCTATTATATTAATTGTGTATGAATTATTTCTTTTAAGCTATTTGTTATGTCTGACAAAAAATGATATTTTAAATATTCAAGGAATGAATCAAATGTACATATTTTTAATAAAGCTTCATTTCTTTCGTTAAAAACAAACATATCATTATTCCAAAAACCTTCAAATGATGACCAGTGAATGATACTACATTTAACAAGGCAATCAGGATATGAAGCGATGACAAACATAAGAGGGACTTTAAAAAAACTTTTAAAAACATGCAATTGCAAAAAAATCATACAAATACATTTTTTAACAAAAATGGTTCTTTTGATAGCACAATTAGTTTATTATCAAGATGGTGGGAAAAAATGTTCTAATCAGATATTTGAACATCTTTTTTCCGTGAAGTGTTTGTTTGCGGGTAGGAACTCCTGTCCACTGTAACAGAATACAATATAAGATCACTTGACTACTGGACCAACTCACCACCCATCCAGTAAGGTATCATATCACATTGCTAATCTTATATATAAAACCGAAACGGCGTATGTATGGATGTGGGTCTGTAATTCCCTTTTGCATTATTGTTGCAAGTTGCCATAAAAACGAATATGAAAGAAAATATGGTTGAATTTTTATCGGTGAAGACATTTAGTCAAAATGTAATAAATTAGTCTTCTACAGAACTTTTCCCGGCTTTTATTATTAATAATAATGTTTATTATTTACGTGAAGGTATTATTTGACATTACTTTGACTGCAAATTAGATTTTTTCCTTGAATTTGGACATTTTAATGGGCGAGAATGGGGCTGTCATCAAATTAAATAAAGTTTGTGATTTTATTTTAACTCTTTTTTGGATGTTAGATTTTGTGATATAATTATGTCGAATGATATAACATTAAATAATTATTGGTCGCTTAGTCCGAGCGACGCCGGGTAGCAATACTAGTATTTAATAAAAATGAAAAAATCATCCATTAAAAAATATACCAATTCCTAGGAACTGTCTCGGGCTTGACTAATTGGAATCCCGGGATTGGAAACCCTACTCACAATCCAACTACTAAATATTTGATTTGAAATTAAAAGTATGATAACATTAAATGATCATAATAAATGTTTTCCGTAAAGGCTAGCAAACGCCATCTATGGTTTAATCAAAAAACTTTTTTATTACATCGGCTTCTTTTTATTGATTTATTTAAATTAATACTTATAAACAGCAGTAATCTGTTATGGATTTGAAGCATTATACTTTTATGGTTACATAAAGTGTGTAAAAAACTTAATACCTAACCTCGCCTTTTTCCAAATCATTGAAAAATCAATATTACACCGTGATTTTTAACACATTGCAGTAAGCGTTAAAGTGTTTTGACTATCCCACAGATGTCATATTCCTAAATTGATTACCAATGTTTATGTTGAATATCAAAATTCGATAGTAGTTTCACTAATTTCATTACAAAATTTGAAATCTGAGACATCGTTCTGGTACATAATGAAATTTTAGTGCGACAGCCCCATCGCGATCTTATTGTGATGGCTAAGAATCGGATAAATATAAGAGAATTTATTTATTAAATTTAAACGTGAAAATAGTGACATTATTTCATTAGATCGACTCTTAAAAGAGATGCACTTTTACTTTGAACGGTCCAAATTTGAAATCGAAGCTGCATGAAGCGTTGCAGCTGCATTATATTAATTTGGTTTTTAAATCATAACAAATACTCGTCGGTGTATGTTAGATTACACTATTTATAAATAACGTGGTAAATAAATTTGATATTTTCATTGGAAAACAAAATGTTTCAATCAAGAAAGATGATTATAAAACATGTTGAACTTAATGCCAGTAGGTATAAGAACGGTCAAGCACGGAAGGCTGTGATTTTCTTTCAAACAATAGCTTCCTTGTAATAACAAGTATTACAAGGAAGCTCTCTTTAAAATCGATATTGCATTTATTTTAAAATAAAATATGGGAACTGTAGGTGTAGGAATGTATTTCTTTGAGATGTCACTATGTATGCATATAAAATGTTTGAATAATAAAATCGTCGACCTTTTCCAGTATTAGTGGGTGTAAAGTGGATAGTATATACATATACACGAGCATTTTCTATGGCCGGCAATGCGCTCACGGAGTTGTAAACCGAACGTATACGCTTATGGCACAGGTTAAGAAAAATATATTTTTCGTTAATTATGAATTGTATTTTGTACGAACAGTCAACAAATCAAAGAATCAGCAAAGGCTAATTGAGATTAAACTTTAATCTTGTATAACATAAAACAAAAAGAAATGAGCAAAATTAGCTTAACCAATCAACACAGTAACTTTTACAATAATTTTAATAAACCAACTATCAAATTAATGATTGAATGTATAGTCTTACATTAGCGTACAAAATAATATTTAACACAGATAAATGCAAACTAAAAAAAAAATTAACGTTCAACAATTTTGTAAAGGATTTTTTGCAAAATACATGATTTTTGAATTACAGAGAGTTTTATTATATTCAATGATAAACCAATGCAGAATTTTATCTTTGTTTACTTCACCGAGCATAGTATACATCATATATCTTTTAATTGATAAATTTTTTCGGTGTGATAAAAACTGCACGAATGAGTACACTTGCTACACGTGCTAGGATTTTTTTGTTTGAGTGAACTGAGACCTTTATACCAGATAGCTACAGATGCGAGGTTAAATTTTAATATTTTATCTCTTTCAGGTGATTGATATACATTTCTATTTGATAACAGCAACAAAATAAATGACATTGAAATTTTATACTTTCTGGATAAAATAAAGCACGCAAAACTCTTAATAATGCGATTTCGCTTTTAACTTGATAAAACTATTAGTGTTATTTTAGCCACCATCTCCGACACGCGTAACGTGATATCGGCAATTTACGTTGTAGTAGATTATGTTTAATTTTTTGACAATACATTCGCGCACTTTTACTATCAACCTCGTGATGAATCTGTGTCCAAAACCATGGCACTCAGTAGAGACTTCAATTATTCGACATCTCAACTACTCGAGTATAGAGTAATAAAATTTTAAAATACTCGAGTCGTTTCAGATGAACCAACATATGTGCAATTAATTCAAATTTGTATATCTTAATTAATTTAGATTATTTTATTTTGTCTCTTTTCATCACAGACTATCGTCATCATAAACTTGTCATTGGTATGAAAAGTCAGCAGGACCCAAAGCAAAAGTAACAAAAGAAATTTACGTAAAGTCCACTATTATTCGTGAGCTTTTAATCATTCACACTTGACGCGGACATGACTTCAGAAGTTCCGCTTGAATTTTTGAAGCGCAGTATAAATCTCACGTGAAAATACTGGCAATTAGTATGTATTTAAAATAGGAAGTTAATAACTTAGCTGATAGTCAAAATCAAAAGTAAAAAAATATTTATACATATGGACATTAAAAAAATCACAAATTAGAGGTTAATTGCTTTTGCAATGTGCATGAACATTGACAATTGTAAGAAAAAAAATATGGTTTACAGAAAGAAGAGAGAGAAAATAAAATTGCGTTAGAAATTGGCAAAAAAGTCTGAACTCACTTGGTTCCGACCAAATCAAATACAGTGAAACACTGATTCTACGTTTTTCAAGAGACCGTTAAAAACAAACGAATAATGTGGGAAAGTTATAAATATGAACTAAAAAAAATGTGCACTTGGAATGCCTGAAGATGCCGAAAGGCGAAACCCGGGTCGTTAGCGAAAAAACTCATGGAAAAGTACAAAATTAAAATTTCACTAAATTGTCATTCATAGTTCAAAGCACGATTTTCTTACTGATGCATTGATGTTGCGAATTGCCCTTTTCAAGAAGGATAACACGTCCGAAATTCAACTCGACAGGTCTTGAAACATGATGAATATATCATGCTTCCATCATATGAAGTGATTCCCGGCAAGACCTTACGAATTTATTATTGAATTATAGACGTTCAATACTCGGACTTCAAACTGTTACTAAAGATAAGAACAAAATATCAAAACACTCACATTTTCCAGTATTCTAAATTTTCGACGCAGTAATACTATTTTACCAACAATGTATATATATTATTCCGTCTAAGATACCACGAAATCTTGCATATCACTGTTTTTTATTCTTCATAAAGACTATCTCGTTATGTCAATGCATGAGCTGGGCTGAAACAGTTTTGAGCAGAACCATTTTTGACTAGTTCGCTGATCGAATAAGATGGTTTATTGCACCGCTGTTTTCGCTAAAGATAATTCATAAAAATTTATGTTATAAAAATAGTGAATTGGTTTATAATTGTTTATTGTGATCACAATGTTATTATTTGTGGATTCTTGATACAAAATAAAAAGGTATGGCTTACAATTTTAATAAATAATCCGAGGGTTCGAAATTGTCGTTTGTCTTGGCTTAAATAAACATCCAATTTTTTTGTCATTATGTTTTCATTGATCTTATATTTGTATACTAATATATTTGAATACAAATGACCTAAAAGGTTATCAACTACTTCCTTGTTCCTATTTCAAATCTCAATCATACTATATTTGAATACTGTTTTAAGTACTTTTTGATAACAATTACCAGCAGATATAGTTATTTACAAGACGGTGCGCTACTCTCAGCGGATTAAAAAACAACGGAGCGCCACGCCGCTACACATGGATACACACGGGGAATGCAAATTGTTTAAGCATATTTAAATATTATTCAACTTTATCCGATGCTCTTTTTTGATACGAGTTATCTTGATAAAGGGTGGAAAGAATGGGAGGTAGTACCGGAAAATTCAGAAGTCGTTTTATGATCGTTCACTCAACGAACGATCCTGTAAATTTTTTGAATGACGTGTAATTTTTTGACGTGAAAAAGACATTTCTGTTTTCCTATTTTATATTCACCTGAGATAATAAAAATATAAGTACAAAAATCTGACGTAAGTTATTTTGCTCAATTGACGCTATATATATTTTTAAGTCGCATTAGAGATACGAAAACTTTAATTAACAATTCATTACGATACAAAAATTAATAGATGAACAATTAAGCGTTGAATAAAAAAGTAAATATAATACTTATTCAAATAAGTATATTAAAAATCTCTTTAAAGTTAATTATTTTAATAAAACCGTAATAAAAATTCACAAAAAATTAATTTATATTTAATAAAATAGAATATGAGAAAATAAAATGATTAAAACCACAAAAAATCTACAATTGATAAATTTGTGTGTATTTTGTTTACGCGTCTAATACATTCAAATTTCAAATATGGAACAAGAGAAAAACAAAAGAATAACTTTATTTTACTTTCGACATAAGCATAGATAAGACATAAGTGATTAATGAATGATGTTTTTCTGTCATAAAAGAAAAGAAGAAAGTGTTTTATTTATATTTTAGGCATAATAATAATATTAAATAGTGTACATTTGCGTGTCAGCCAAAATTATGTGAGTAATTTATTTATTTGAAGAAATGTGTATAGAATACTTTCGGTGGATTTAGCGGTAATTTTGTGGAAGATCATCTTAGTATAAAACCAAATTGATAAATTTCCATATATTGTGCAACACATAGTGATAAGTGTTTTTCCTTATCAAGAAGCAACTAACCGCTAATAGTAAGACGTTTAATAACTGACGTCGAAAAAGGTTTAATGTCAGTAATACAATGAAAATAAATGAAGGAATGGAAAAGGTTGAACAAGAGCCATTGGTATAGTGATTTTATAAATTAGATCGAAATAATAAAAATTTAAAACACTCTCAACTGTGAAAATAAAAATAAAAATTACTTCTGAGACGTGCTATTTTCTTCAAATTTTAAAAGGCTTAGTCAGTCTAATAAATATTATGGAAAACTTTTCAGCTACCAAATTACTTAGCCAGTTAACTTTAAATCTTTTTTTAGGCCCGTGTTTTCATTCTTACGTTATAAAAAACGGAAAAATTATGTGACTGAATTACAGTAGAGATAGCTTCTTTTAAGATGCTTTGATATCTCTATATTCATATAACTCTAGATATGGACTCTTTAATGAACAAACGCTTACAAACACTGTAAATCAGTGATGCACAAGCGCGGCCCGAAATAGATTTTTTTGCGGCCCAAAATAACAAATACTTAATTAAATATGATAAAAAATAGTATTCGATACGTAAACAAATTATGCAGTAGCAACGGTATATAAAAAAATCAATGTTATTTTTTATTATTTAATATGATTATATTCACATGGATATAATTTTGTGACCGAAATTCATTTTTTTAAATGAGTCATATCGTTTGCGATGCAGGTGCAGTGTATTTTTAGATTATTGTTTTCAGCACACGGATTTTATTGTTAGTTCTTCAGGATTTTTGTCAGTGCATGACGTTTGTGAATCGATATTAAAAAATCTCCGCAAATAATTAAAATGTATAATATTACTATATACAAATCGTATACTGATTTATCGGTTATCTTGACAGAAAAATACTTTAAATAATAAAATATTTTTCTTCACTTTTACCCTTTGCGGCTCGCGAAAAATTTTAAATGGATAAATTGGCCCTTCTCTCAAAAAGCTTGTGCACCACTGCTGTAAATCAATTAATTAAATTATTCATTCATCGCAATGAGCGAAACCGGCCCTGATCTAAATAAATTTACTGTGGAATAAATAAAAAAAAGTTTTATTATTTTATTATGTAATGCCATTCTATGTACAAGTATTGACAGTAAACACCTCCAAAATGATTAAGTTGTTTAATTAATTTTCCAGGATGACTGCCGATATTCAGAAGACAATTCTTAGAACATGTGACGAAAACTTGTCCATCCTCATGGAGGAACATAAAGTGACACCAAAGATGCATCACCAAAAAATGAACCGCTTTATTGATTGGTACAACATTCAACCACATTTACCCAATCCAATCAGTGAGTAAACGTTTGTTGATTAAAAACGCACCTATAAGAAGTATTCCGTGGCGCATTGTCAACGGCGTTGGCTTACGTGCCAGATCACCCGGGTTCGATTCCCGATACGAGGGGATTATTTCAGTCTATAAATCTGTTCAAAGGCATGGGTGTTTGTGTTGTTGAAAATCCCTTTCCACCTTTCCTATCCCAAAGAGCGACGCATAGTGACAGCGATTAACTAATCACTAGTCCTGTCCTAGTCCAAGTATCTTTTCCATCCTTACTTTCATCAAAAAAAGAGAGGTTGAGCAACTGAGTAACAAGCAGTTCTCGTAGAAAAAATCAAATGTTGTGATAAAAACTCCGTGAGGAGACCATATGCTCCAAGCTGTGAGCAGTCATGGTTAAAAAATATATATATAAATCTACCGTATGAATTTTGTGCCTAATTTTCTAGAATTTTTATCACTAGATATCCGGGTTTTGCCATCCGGTATCTTTGAGCATTTCAAGTGCACGAATAAACTTGAAAAAACAATTTGATACTATTGAGTTTGAAATGTTATTGATCGCGATCTGGATTCATTATAAGCGAATGTTTTTACATAAATGAGATTCAGTAATTGAAAGGATATATATAGCTGAGAATAAAAACCAGCCTTTATCGTGGAGATGCCTACTAATTAACGACGGTGATTAGCTCTCTCGTACTGAATATTAGATTAAAATAATATATGTATATTGACGCGTGGTTAAGTTGTGATTTTTTTTTAAATTCCGTGTCTGATCTGAGTTTGGAGCATATGGACTCATCACGGAGTTTATCTCAACATGATTTTTTCTACGAAAACTGCTTGTAATTCAGTTGCTCTACCTCTATTTTTCGACTACGGGCCTAGGACTGGACTTGTGATAAGCTAATTGTTTTCCATTATTTTGGGATCAGAATGGTGGACAAAGATTTTTAGCAACGCAAACATCCATTGCCTTCGAGCGCAATCGATAAATTGACTGAAAAAATCTTTTAGTAAGGGAAACCCGGGTGGACCCCAGGACGTTAACAGAAAATTCACACACGCTTTAATTTTGTATTAACTGTTTTTTAGATGAACAAGGCTTTCTCCGTCACCTGGCTATTGTAAAATACGATGAAGAAAAGTTGAAAAGCAAAATAGAAGCACTTTTCACGTCACGGACAATGATGCCAGAATTTTTTAGCGACCGCGACCCACTGAGTCCCCGCATTTCAAAGGCTCTGAAATCATTGGATTTAGTCTCCACGCCAACGTTGACCGAGAAGAATTATAGAATTTCGGTTATTAAGTAAGTCCACACGTCAAACTTCAGCTAATTAGTTATTATTCTGCGGCATGTTATCACTCATATTACTGAAAAAATCAAACCTATTACTAATTGTAAGGAATCAAGATTGTCAATCACATAAACTCTTTTATCGTGTAATTTCCAATGCATTTTCTGAGCGCATCAGATGATAGCTTTACTAAATATCAATTAGCTGGAAAACTTTATGTTCTCTCACAAGGCAAGATGCTCATCAACGATTTTCCAGAATGACAAGATTTGTATGATATATTTGATTGAGATTAAATGAGTTTTGTTTTACCAAATTAAAGGGAAAAAGCTTCATTTGCATAGCACATCGCTGCTTAAGGCGATTTTATTCCAATTTTTTGATTGCAACCGAGATTTAATTGATGATTTTAAGTAGTTTTACATATGCTTAAAAACCAATGCACAGCGACACAGGTGTTACGCGAAACAATCTTGCTAAAACTGTAGGTTTACGTGGTATAATAACCACTTCATTTTCAAGGCATTAAAATAATTTAAAAATAGTCTTGATCTAAATAAATCTAATGTCGAATAAATAAAAAAAATGTGTCACTATTTTTCGATTGAAGAATAATATGAATACTCTATTAATGACGCTGAGTTCTTCACTGATGAATATATTGTTTTTCGTCAGGATCGTAGATATGGCCAAAGAGGTGGTGGTGTCCTCATTGCCATACGTACTGACTGTGTTGAGAGTGTTGCTAGAATTGAATGTAATTTATGTATCAATGTTGAAGTGATGTGCAGTGGGTCACTTCTGAGGGTTCTGAGGGCATTTATTTTCCACCTAAGTGTTCACTTCAGTCATATGAACAAATTTTCAATTTTTTTTTGAACTTGTCAGTACGAAATTCTATTGCTATCATCGGTGATTTCAATTTGTATTCGTCGGCGCCCGGAGTTGGATTGGAGTTTGCGCATTTTTTAAGCTGTGTGAACCTTAAGCAGTTCTCACAGATTGAAAATGTGAGGGCGAGAGTCCTCGACTTGGTGCTGGCTGATGCAGATTGCTGTGTATCGGTGTACGCGAGTGATGATCCTCTAGTCCCTGAGGACAGTTATCATCCAGCTATAGTGGTTGAGTTTCCTATTGCTTTTAGCGAGAAAATGTCCGCTTATCGTCGTGGGCGATACAGTGGGGGCGAAGATTACCCTGATATCTCTAGTAATAGAGTTTCATGGAATTTTTGCCGAGGTGATCTATTGCACATGTACAATGAGTTGGACTGCTTGGATTGGAGTGCTTTGTATGTAATTAGTGATGTTAACAAAGCAACAAGCTTTTTTTATAATAATATGTATAATGTTTTCAATAATTTTTTTTATGTGTATGAGTACTCTGGTATGAAACGTGGATATGCAAAATGGTTCTCACCTGAAATAATAAGCTCCATAAGATTAAAAAGTGCCATAAAAAGTGGAAACGCTCTAACTATCATAGAGATTATATATCCTTTTCTGAGCTACGTAGAAGAGTCCATGAACTAATTTCTTGTAGCTACAAATCATACATCGGTCAGATTGGTCGAAATATCAATTCTGATCCGAAAACTTTCTGGTCATATGTGCGCCAGATTCGTGACTCTTCTGCTCAGCTCTCATCTATGTCTCTTAATGGTAGTGTGTTGAATGGTCGCCAGTCTATTGCTGAGGGCTTTGCTAAACACTTCATGACAGTTTACTCGAATATTCCTCCAAACTTCACCCACTCTAAATCCGAATATGTACATTCTTACTGGCCCACTCTGGATATCAACTATTTTGATGAGTCTGATATGAAGTATGCTTTTTCACGTCTTTACCCAAAATCTTTAGTGGGTCCTGATGGTATTCCACCGTGGTTACTTAAAGGCTGCAGTGAAATTTTATGTACCCCACTACTGTATTTGTTTAATTTAAGCTTAAGTACTTTCACTTTTACTGAATGTTGGAGTTTTACCCGTATAAGGCCAGTTCATAAAAAAGGCTCTCTGTCAGAGGTATCAAATTTTCGGCCTGTAGCAATTTTATCAGCACCAGCTAAGCTTTTTGAATCACTGTTGCATAGATATATCTATATGCGTGTTGATTGTCAGCTTACTGATGCCCAACATGGTTTTAGATCAAAGCGCTCTACTGTAACCAATTTCATTGTGTATAGTCAGTATATTTCGCAATCTTTTGATACGGATATTTCTAAAGCATTTGACCGGGTTGATCACGTTATTCTCATAAATAAATTAAAAGCAGTAGGATGCTCGAACAAACTTATCAATTTTTTTCTCTCTTATTTGTCAAATAGACGCCAATATGTTGAATATGCTGGGCGCGTGTCAAAAATTTTTCCTACATATTCTGGAGTTCCCCAGGGATCGAACCTTGGTCCTATTTTATTTCTCATTTTTATCAATGACATTGTGCTAAGTATGAGTGGAATACAATATCTGCTCTTTGTTGATGATTTAAAACTGTTTTCAACCATCAGGAATGAGTTGGATTGTGCTATTCTACAGCATAATTTAAACTCGATTCTGAATTGGTCTTCAATAAACAAACTTGACTTCAACATTTCGAAATGTTTCTGCATTTCATTCTCTCGTTCAAAATTTCCTATCAAATATAAATATGAGATATCAAATATGACTTTACAGCGTTTGTCTGAAGTTGTTGATCTTGGTATAACATTTGACTCTTCTTTCTCGTTTCACTCCCATATTTCCTCAATTACCCTGCATGCTAGTAAACTTCTTGGATTCATAGTTCGGCAAAGTAAGCCATTTAAAAATCCTACTGTGCTTCGTACTCTGTATATTTCCTTAGTTTTAAGCAAGCTTGAATATGGATCTATTATTTGGGGTCCATATGAAAATAAATATATTTCGCAACTGGAGCGAGTTCATAAAAAATTTCTGCGTTATTATTATTTCAAAAAATTCAATCTATTTCCTTTTGATAATTCTTGAATGGAATATTATCCAACCAAGTTTCTTTTGGGAATGCTTTCGTTTCACTCTCTTGAAGCTCGCAGATCCATTTCAATGTTAAAACATTTTACTCTTCTTCTTCGGGGCCGAGTTGATAACCCTGACATCCTTGAAACTTTAAGCTTGCATGCTCCCAGTTTCTACCTACGTGGTCGTAGCCAAGGCCAATCAATGTTCTTTGTCAGAACTTGTTTGTCACGTAGGTCATTTGAGTCGCCAGTCACAAGGGCTGTTTGGCTGATGAATGCACTGCCTGTTAATGTGGACATCTTCGGTAGTGAGCTTGGTTCTTTGTTTTTATATTTTTTCTTTTTATGTAATTAATATGTTTCTGTTCTGATCCATACATTTGTTAATTCTATATTTATTTTATTTTTTTCAATTTTGTGTAATACTTTTTGTGTTATTTTTATTAATTGTCAAATGCATGTCGCATTGGCGTCAGCTGTAATGCCATGTATTCTGTTTAATTTTTTACAATAAATAAATAAATGAATACTATTGTGAGTTTTCGTTTCTTTCAGAACAATGGGAAGATAGTATGAAATCTCCAGAAATGAGACAATTTTTCTTGGATCTAGAATCAATGAAATCTGACGAAGGCAAGAGACTTGGAAAACGGGATTTCTTGATTGACGATATGGTAGGCATGAGAGGCACATTCAGAAAACTTGACCTTGATTGAAGTTATTTGTTTATTATTTGTTCTCATGCATAAAATAATTTAAGTGAAATGCTATAACCAGTGGTGAAGTGTGGCCAGATCGTGACAGGTCGGTGACTTGGCACCTGAAATGAGCCAGGGCGCCGCCCTACCACCCTTTTGGCTTGTAATATAATTTTAAAGTACATACATAAATTCAGCTTAAAAAAAAATTGCGGCGCTTTTTTTTGTTGATTTTATTGTTGAAGCTTGTAGTTTTTCAACTTTGGATATTTGTAAAAAGAAAAGATGCTATACCACTGGTTCTAACCTTAATTCAATATAATAATTGTGACCTCAAGCAACAATCATGTACGTATTAGACCTTGAGTAATTAAATGTGTTTTTTTTGTTTATTTCCCCACCATATTTACCAGTCTTCATGAATGAATAGAGACTCTACTAGGTATGACTTCCAAACTACGCCTGAATATTATTTTTCAGAAAGATTTTCTGTCACATACATAATTTGTCCTTTATGTCTTGTCTTTCCTCTGGCCATGTGAAATATATGGCTTCGAAGCGGATACTCCATGACTTCGCGTCACCAATTAGTATTTATTTTTCCAACTCATGCTAGCTACTACAATTCTGCTAAATAAGTCATATGGTTTGTGTTATGTAGTAGGTTTTTTGTGTCAGATATATCTGCACCTAATATAGAGCATGGGGACGTATAATGAAACAAAAATGAAATTTTAATAAGAACTGTTAGGTATTCACTCGACTTTAGTTTTCAGAAAGTGTCAGTATTGAAAGATGGGGCAAGTATACGGCTCTTAGTCAGCTGATCGCTTCTTCTTACGCAAAGTTTTGAAGATCGGGTGTTTGCAACATATATGGACATGGTTTTGAATATACAATTTGGTTGATATTATGAATATATGCATAAATTTTCTGTTTGAAGATTTAATTCCGTGATTATTTTTAGTGCTGTACTAAGTTTGTAAAAAACGGAAAGTACTATCAGAAAAAAGTTAGTATTTATCATTAAAAAACAGTCGGGAAGGATTATGGTTTAATATTATTTATGTTTGGCATTACAGCTAATTAAATAAACCAAATATTTTGAAACAACAAAATCATACTAGATAAACACGATAAAGTTATTTGTATCTGTCACTCAAGATCAAATGACAGAGAAGTTCACATTCACCCATGTCCAAGACTTAGATATTATTTGAAAAATCTTGATTATAATTGCCTTTACCGGGAATTGATCCCAGAACGACCTAATTGCTGGAACAAAGTTCTTACCGATAGACCACAGAGGTCGACATAAAAAGGCTTTATGGCGTTCTTATTGAATCAAAACTAAATTGAAACTTTATATATAAGTCAAACACAGCTTGCAATTTATGACACCAGAGAAATTAATCTGACTCTGTTAATTGAAGACGCAGTTGAGGTTATATCTAAGTCGTGGCCATTCGTTGTATACTATTTTTTTAACGATGTCCAACCCGGTCTTAGAGCATATGGACTCCTCACGGAGTTTATATGAGATTTTTTTTTCTACGAGAACTGTTTTTTAATCTGCACCACACTACAAACTGCATACTTAATAATTGATTGATTAATTATTTAAATATAGGTGTTCAATATTCTCGATACGCGGCCTTCAAAACATTAATGAAGATATGAAAAAAATATCAAAACATTAACATGTTCCTGTTTTATTAATTTTCGACGCATTAATACTACCAATTATTTTAATAATACCAATTATGCATATATATTATTCCGCTTAAGATACCATTCATATCGATGTTTTTTATTCTTAAAAAAAACTATCTCGTTTTTTAAAGCATGTACTTTTTCAAAACCATTTTGTCCGAGTTTGCTATTCGAATGAGATGGTTGTTTGTGACGCCGTTTTCGATAGTAATATTCATACGTAAAAATTAATGTTATTATAACTAAAGTGAATTAATTTAAAGTTATTTTTAATCGATAGTTACTGTGACTTTAGTGGTATTATTTGTGATATTCTTGAGACGAAATAAAAGGTATGGTATGAAATTTTAATAATTAATTCAATAGTATTCAATATATCATAGCGAAAATGAAAGCGGTTTATAATTATCGTATTGACTTAATATTGACGAAAATAATAGAATAATAAAATATTTCTTTACTCATTCCGCATTAAATTTACTATCGGAACCAGTTTTGCTCATCGTGAGCATTATCCACAGAGTAGTTGATCATCAGTTGATAGTTCACGCATCATCAGTTGATAATGATCCGCGATGAGCAGAACCGGTTCTGGTCCTAATAAATCTTATGTAGAATAAGCAAAAAAATGTGATATTGTTTTTTTTAATACAATGCCATTTCGCCAGGACTAGACAGCGAATAATCATTCGAGTTTTGACAGTGAACTCCTTATCAACATGTTCTCATAACTCAGAAGATTGCTTCCTGGTACAAACCCAATTAGTTATTTATAAATTTGAATGTCGTTGAAAGGTATTTTTGATAACAATTACATTATATTAAAATAAACTTCGGCAAAGTTACCCCGAATCCATCGAAAGTACCAACAAATATAGTTATTTACGAGACGATGTGCTACTCTCAGCGGATTTTAGGCAGCAAAGCGCCACGCCGGTACACTCGGGCTGAATGCAATTTGTCTAAGCATATTTTAATATTTTTCAGCGTCATCCGATGCCCCTTTTTGATTTGAGAATTATCTTGATAATGGGTGGAAATAAAAGGAGGAAGCATTAGAAAAGTCAGGAGTCGTTTCTTGATCGTTTGAGTTTTAGTGATGTGTAATTTTTATTAACTCATACAACACATTTGTGTAGATACTATTTTACATTCACCTGAGATGAAAAAATATAAGTGAAAAAATTTGGCTTAACATTTTTTGCTCAATCAACGCCCTTGATATTTTTTTAGCCTCATAAGAAATACTAATGCTATAATTACCTATTCATTACGACTCAAAAATGAATAGATAGATGATTTTATTAACATTATTTATATTCAATGAAAAAGAATAATATTCTTTGAAGAGATATATAAAAACATCATAACCACGAAAAAACTACAATTAATAAAATTCAGTCTGTATTTTGTTTATGTGTCCGATACATTCAGATTTCAAATTTCAAATATGGAACAAATAAAACAAAAGAAAATCAGTTGACATTAGTGATTGATGAAAAATGTTTTTGTGTCATAATAGAAAAGGAAAAAATGTTTTATTAATATTTTACGCATATTAATAATATTTTATAGTGTAAATTTGCGTGCCAGGCAAAATGATGCATGTAATTGATTTGTTGTTTTTAGATAATAATACTACTTTCAATGGATTATGCGGTAATTTTATGGAAAATAGTTTTAATGTAAAACTAAATTGATAATTTTCCATGTATTGTGTAACAAATAGTGAATAAAAGTGTTTCGTCTTTTTAAGAAGCAAGTATTCGTAATTTTGAATTTGGTTACTCAATAGACAGACGCATAAAATATGATATCGAAAGAGGTTTAAGGTCAGTAATACATTGAAAATTAATAAAGAAATGGAAAAAGTTGATCGAAAACCATTGGTTGATTGTATAAATCAGATCGAAATATTAAAATGTAAGGCACTGTCAAATGTGAAATGCAAAATAAAAACTATTTTTGTGACGTGTTGTTTTTTCAAATTATAAAGAGTATTATCAACCCAATAAATATGTAGGAAAAATTACTGGCAACCAAATTGCTTAGTCAGTTATCTTGTAATCTTTTGTTAGATCCGTGTTTCTACTCTTTACGTTTTTAAGTACGTAGATATAAAGTGACTGAATAACAGTTAGTTCTTATGAGAATAGCTTCTTTTAAAATGCTTTAATATTCCTATATTCATATCACTATATATAAGGACGCGTTAGTAAACACACGTATTTAAAAAATCTTTATCAATATATTAAGTTATTTGCTCATCACAATGAGCGAAACCGGTGCTGATCTAAATAAATTTAATGTGAAATAAGTACAAAAAATATTGACTGCGAACACCATAAAAATGATTAAGTTATTTTATTAGTTTCCAGGATGACAACCTATATTCAGAAAACTCTTCTGAGAACATGTGACGACAACATGTCTTTCCTCATGGATGAACAAAAGGTGACACCATCGATGCTTCGACAAAAAATGAACCGCATTATTGATTGGTACAAAATTCAACCACATTTACCCAATCCATTCAGTGAGTAGTCGTCAGTTGATTGGCAAACGTAAATATGTAACGTTTTAATTTTGTGTATACTTTTCTAGAATTTGTATCATTGGAGATCCGGGTTTTACCATTCGGGATCTTCAGGAATTTCAATTGTACGAATAAATTTGATACGGAACTAACGCGCATTCAATAGTTTGTATTAAGTGTTTGTACGAAAAAAAAAGATGCCTCTAAGTTTGAAATATTATCGATCATAATCTGGATTAATTAACAGCGAATGCTTTTATATAAATAAGGTTCAGTGAATTGGATAAGTAATTGCATGGAAATACTCAATTTTCTGTAGGGTTTATTAAAGTGATATTATTGAGAACTTACTACAAGCCTTTATCATGGAGATGCCTACTTATTAACGATAGTGATATTACCTGTGTTTTACTGATTATAAGATTAAAAACACATATCGACACCTTACTTTGAAAAGGTTTTGACTGCTCTTGACACTGTTTTGAGATATGAGCGTTTGAAGTTTCGATTGATTAAACTCACTTGATTCACTTGTAGCAATGAGCAAGTAGACATGTTTCAAATTACTTATTTTAAGCATATTTTTTCCCAACTCTTGCTGAGAAATAATGATCTTCAAGATCTAATGATGGATATAATTATTAATCTTAGAACTTTGTCAAATATATTTCGTAAAAAGTGTGCAGATGCAGTGCAACTCTATAATTTTGCTAATTAACATGACAATTAGAACCTTTTCAAAGTAAGGTAAAGGTATATTGATGCGTAGATAAACAGAACACCTCACATTAGATTTATTTCAAGGATAGAGCATCAATTTTGTAAGAAATGTTTTTTTTTTTAGATGAAAAAGGCTTTCTACGTCATCTGGCTATTGTAAAATACGATGAAGAAAAGGTGAAAAGTAAAATAGAAACACTTTTGACATCACGGACAATGATGCCAGAAATTTTTAGCGACCGCGACCCACTGAGTCCCCGCATTTCAAAGGCTCTGAAATCATTGGATTTAGTCACCATGCCAACACTGACCGAGAAGAATTATAGAATTACGGTTGTAAAGTAAGTCTACAAGTTAAGCCATATCAAAACAACTCTCATTCTGCGATATGCCAGTCGCTTATATAACTGAAAAAATCAAATCTATTGCTATTTATGAAGAGGCAAGAATGTTAATCTCATAAACTCTTTTATCCTGTCATTTACGCTGTCTTTTCTGTGAGCATGGCCATCACATGATAGCTTGACTAATTATATCTTAGCTGGAAATCTTTATGTTGAATCTCAAGGCGAGATGTTCATCAACGAATTTCCAGAACGACAAAATCTATCTGATATATTTGATTTAAGATCCCCTGAGATATCCGCAGTGTATCCTTGGGATTAAGTGAGTTGTATTTTGACCGAATTAAAGGGAAAAACATCTGCAAGCATAAATAGTATGTTCGTATGTTTTCTCGTAGGATTAAATAAGATACCGAGGCTAGGTTCTGATGTTATCTGTTACTGATTTAAGTAGCGATGATGATGGGACGGAAAGATCTTAATCACGGCTTTCCAACCTAAAGGTCGCAAACTTATACAATCAACAAAAAAAAAACTTTATTGCCTTAATAATTACCATTTGATTGAAAAAGAATTTTTTTAATTGCATAGGGGTCGCGGGTCATGTGAATTTAATAAAAAGGGGTCGCCACCGAAAAGGATTGGGGACCAATGGTAAAGAGGGTATTTACAGTGGTTGGGATTCAATTCATTATGAATTTTGTTATTTTTTGCCTATATTTTATGACAAAATAAATATATCAAAATGTCCTGATCAAGCATACGATTGATCATTTAGATCCTCCACTAGATCTTCCACAAATCAATATTACAAATTAGCCCCTAGGATTAATGAAAGGTGTCTTTGTGCCACGAATACCACTAGAATTCCACTAGATAGAAATATTATTTTGCTGTATGTGTGAAAGAGTCATACGAGAAGTGGATACAAAGATATTTAAATAAGTTTTAAAACCAACTTTTTGTTCATGGCTCCACTAAGCATTAAAACTACACATTTGAACTAACTAATATTTTTGCAAACAAATTAATCAGTGCTAAGCCCCAGTGCATTGCGTTTGCATTAAGAAAAAAAAAGATATAATCGATAACTGGTGAAACCTATTTTTTGGCTCTCCTGAAAAATAGATATTCGCTTAATTGGTAAATTAAATGAACTCTTAATTGCTGATGTGTGGAATAATCAATATATATTTATAATTAATTAGCTACTTTAAATTGTATCTTTGGTCAGGTTTGGGTAAGGCTAGGTTTGGTTTGTTAAGTTTAGGCTTGGTTTGTATAGGTTTTTTTTTAACACGTAGAAATATACATCAGCAATGATTAGGGAATGATCAAATTAGGGAACACTGTCGGCAGCCATCTTGAATTATGTGTCAAATGCAAAAAAATGATTGAACCCCTCACCCGAATGATAACCAAATACTGTACTTGGCATATGTTAGACACGGGCCCAAAAAGATCATCTTTCTTTGAGTCGAATCCATTATTGTTTTTATAATATTTGGCAGGTGCTAAATTGTATCAAAGCGAATGTATTGTTAGATTGAACGCTTGCGCCTTCTCATTTCAGACCTAATATAAACAATCACGAGACATACGATTTGGAATTAGCAGGCTTATGTTTTTGCATGGTGGCAGATGTCAGACTAAACTTGGACACTGTGTCGGGTGATATTTTTGTGTACGATGTATCGAACCTCTCATTCAGCCAAATAACGCAAATGCATCTACCCACAGTGAAGAAGTTGATGTTTATTTTACAGGTAAGAATTTATATAGCAAAAATTAGCCACCGATAAAGAAGTAGTTCAGTTCATGTGTTATGCAAGGGTAGAGAGAAGTTAAAAAAGTATTTACATATTTTTTAATGCAATATCAAAGAAATGGAGTTTTGCAAGTGCCAAGCTTTCTTAATGATTTGACTGTATGATGTAGAATCTTTAAAACTTTACTATACAACTAGCCGATACCAAGTTAGCGTTGCAATGACACTCAAAGAAAGAATTTGTTTGTGTTTTAATTGTGTTTATTGAAGTACTTTTTGTGTTTGTATTTATTGAAGTGTTGAAGTGCCCGGCATACGGACCAAAAAAAAAATCATTTTATTATACATATAAATATATAGGTAATTAAAAATCTTTTGTGGACGTCCACACAACAAATCACCAAAGCTTTTTTGCAATCGGATGTACGATTTGGGATTGCACGAACCTTCCCGGGGTCTACACAAAATCACCAAAGTTTCATTGCAATCGGATGAACCGTATGGCAGCGCATAGAGTACGAACAAACAAATTTTGTTTTTTATATATAAAAAGATAAATTTTCATTACTAAATAAGGATTATTATTTCTCCATTGAATTTTAATTTATGAGATATCTGTATCCCTTAACAACGTTCAAAATCGTATTCGATAGTAAGATTTTCAGAATGAATAAATAAATTACAAGAAACAGCGTTTGGCTGTCCAGGACGACGGGATAAGATAACTGAAACCACGACAGTCCCGGAATACTGGAACGCCTGTCAGTCCCTTTCAAATGGTGCTCGACTCTCAGACCACCCTCAAGTAAACGAGCGGACAACACTAAGTACTGAAATACTAGTAAAAAAAAGTGGATAGACACTGTTTCATACATAAATATATCTACTTTATAAAAAGCCATGGACATAAATAGCAAAGTAACATACAAAATTGCAAGCAATTAGTGAATATCATCCTATGTCAATTTTACAGCAGCGATTAGTTTTAAAGTAATCACTGTTTTTTTCTCATTCTAGAGCTGTTATGGTTCTTCAATAAAAGGAATACATATAATAAATGCACCCCAGGTCGCGGAGTTTTTGATCAATATCATTAAAGCGGCTCTTAAGAGTAAAGTGGCCAGTCGGCTCAAAGTTTATTCCACCAAAGAGGAGTTTGAAAAATCTTTTCCTATGAAGTATTTGCCCAAAGATATGGGAGGGGGTGAACCACTTACACTTCAGGAAATATCAAGTAAGATACAGTTATTAAAAAAAACAGTAAATTTGTTTCTGCACATGCTTCAGGTCATCTCACAAAGACCTACTGGTTTTCACTGCACAATTATTTGACTTGTTTGAATTTGAAATTCGTTTAATGATTACCTTAAGTATTTTTTTTCAATTGGAAACAAAGTACCAAACAAAGCACATTCGTAAACCTATATATCTTTGAGTTATAGTTTCATTTGCGTTGCAAAAAGCTTCTTAAGACGATTGTATATTCCAAATTTCTCAGTGCAGTTTCAATTGATAGTTTTTCTTATATGTACTTAGTAGCTAATGGACTCAGCAGGGGCAGGAGTAACGTGACGAACCCTTGCTAAAACAGTGCTTTCACCTGGTATATTAACCTCGGCATTTTCTAGGTAGCTATGTTTCAGCAGGTTATATAATCACTAACAACTCACCGTTGAGCTTTGTTTTTTTTGGGATCCAACGGAAAGTTTCGTTTAAAACGATAAATTTGTCATTTTTTTAAATATTCCAACAAAACAACTATTGCGGGAAAAATATTAAAATACATAAATAATGTAAAAAAACAGAAGTTCATGATCTAAAAAAGTAAATTAGAAAAGCTGATTTAAATATAATGTAATAAAAAAATTATACAGAATTGCGTGCCCGATACTAAAAATTTACTATAGTATGTATGAGCCATCATATATTGCGACATGTTCATTCAAATCTGGATTCAGGGGAGTGGAAGTCAAATACGATATAAAAGCTATCAATTCAGTCACTCTTAAATTAGTTTTGTATTTACTTATTTAAATCTACCTGCATTAATTTCACTAACTGTTCCAAAGTTTACGTCATATTCTATAACCGCGAGACCAGTACAGAAAACCTATCTTTTCTATTTCTACTCTCTTTGAGAAAGAGAGACTGAGCCACTGAGTAACAAACAGCTTTCGTAATCAACTTCTGTTAAGATCATCTTCTAATCCATATGCTCCAAATTACAAGTGAATATACTAGGTTAAAAAATTACCATAGTATTTTGTTATAATCTTAAAGATAGCTTTGTATGCATTTATATAACGGGTATTTCGGTATTGATAAAAAGCATTAATACCGGGATTTCGGCTTAGGTAATAGCGGCGTTAAAATCACTGAAGAGTCATCAATTCAACCAGAATTCAATTCAGAATCAATCATCAGTTGGCAATACTAGCAACTAGCGAAACCGGCCTTGATATGAATAAAACTAATGTGGAATACGCACAAAAAATATGTCACTATTTTTCAATCGATTGAAGAATAATATGAATAGTAACTATTGTGATGTTTTTATTATTTTCAGAACAATGGGGAGATAGTATGAAGTCTCCAGAAATGAGACAATTTTTCTTGGATTTAGAATCAATGAAATCCGACGAAAGTAAGAGACTTGGTAAACGGGATTTCTTGATTGATGATATGCTAGGAATGAGAGGCACATTCAGAAAACTTGACCTTGATTGAAATAGTTTGTTTATTATACGTTCTCATGTATATTATAATATAAGTGAAATATTTTAACCTTAATTAAACTTAATAATTGTGACCTCGAGCAACAATTATCCGCGCATTGTATCTTGTGTAATTAAATATGATTTATTTTTTTGATTATTTGCTCACCATATTTACCAGTCATCCTGTACCAGTGGTTCCCAAGCAATGCCAAATAATTATTCCTGTTATATTCGTATTGTTGGATTAATTAATTGGTACTCAGTTTTTCCTCATTGAAAATTATATCGATTGATTCTATTATCATATATTATGAATGCAAAATAACATTTCTTATAGAAACTGAAAGAAATCCAATAATAATTTCAGCTTTATTGAAGAATTTTTTTAGTAATTCCATGCGGCAATATTACATGATATACAACACCTTATAATATTTAACTGAATAATAAAAAATATGAAAACAATTATTGATATGTTGCCTGGAAAAGAGTATAATATATTTTACATTATTGATATTACCAATTAATTGAAAAGAGTTGCAGTTTTTTCTTCAATACAAAACCTGTGACTAATTCGTTGATGTATTTATAAAGTTAGAAATTACTTCATGAAAATGGAGGAAAAAGCTAAATAAAAAATGGCATCACAAAAATGAGATGGATACAAGATTTACAGCCTATATTGATTATTCAACAAAAAAAAACATTATATTAAAATTTTCTGAGCAAGCTGAACAACTACAAAGTGTTTTTTTTTACAATTTAGCGAGACATATAATAAATAAATAAAAACAAAATATCACGCAGGATGCGTTGATATTTTGAAAAAAATGTCATTGAAATTATACAAGCAAAAAAATATACATAACACACTTGCATAGCTTAGAACAAAGAGTTTGAAACAACAAATTATTGTTATTATAATCTCTCTCCTCTCTCCTTATGTGAAGTAAATTATATAGCCCTCAATCGGAGCCTCGAAGACTTCTTGCAACCAATTAATATTTATTCTTGCAATTCATGCCAGCTTCCTACAATCTTGCCGAATGTGTAGCACGTGAACCTCTAATGAAGCATCCATGTTTTCGTGAAAACGGTTAAGTATTCAGTCACTCGATTTTGTTTTTCGGGAAGAGTAAGTATTGCAAGATGGGGAAAGTACCTATACGGCACGTAGACAGTTGATCGCTTTTTCATACGCACTGTTTGAGGGTTTAGACCCGTTACCACGTTTAGTACAGAATTAAGCTTAAATATAAAGGGTCTTTTTATAAGGACGCTTAGTTTTGAAATGTAAATAAAACAAGTTGTTTGTGAGATTTCGACTAAATTTTAATTTCATTTGTAAGTATATTTTACGGGATTAAATATGGAATATAGCATCAAATGTCTGCCAATATCCATTCATTATAAAATGGGCCATGTCGCTAAAGTTGACCTTTTTGACAAATTTGGGTAAACTTCCAACTGCTCCAGAACCCAATCTGTGGTTGTTTACCTGAAATTCCTTGGTTAGTTGGATATTATTCGGGTGCAGACATAAGGCCCGATTCAAAATTCGCCAAGTTGAAGTCGCAGAAAAGCCAAGTTCTTGTGAACAACGAGAAATAAGCTGCCTTGGGTTTTCCTGTACACTTTCACACACAGCAGCAATGTTTTCACCAGATATTGTATTTTGATGACGTACAGGTAGGTGTTGGCCGATTATTTACCAAACTGGTTGACTCAAATTTGGCCACTAAACAATGAATAATCTACTCAGCAGGACAAAGTAACATATTTTGAGCGTCCCTATTGAAATACCCTTTATAAGAGAAATAAATATCAAAAAAAATAGCCGGGAAACTAAGAGCCTGCTCGTCATAGTTTGGGCAAGAAAATATGATAAAAAATTGCATTTTGTGTTGATTATATATTTGGCGTAACACCTGATGATAATTAACAAATTATTTTCAAATTGTCAAATCATACGAGATAAAAACAAAGTTATTTTTATATGTCACTCGAGATCAACTGAAAAGACATGATATTACATTCATTCATTTCCAAAACTTCAAATATTTATTGAAAAATCTTTGACTTTACCGGTAATTGATCCCAGATCGACCCAATTGCTAGACCAAAGTTCTTACGAATAGCCGACAGAGGTCAACATAAAAAGGCCGACAATTCAATGGCGTTCAATCATGTTAATTACTATTGAATCAAATTGAATTCACATTTCACATAATTTTAATTTATATTGAATTCATGCATACAAAAGCAAACACAGCTTGCAATTTATGACACCAGAGCAATTAATCTGGCTCTGTTAATTGAAACGGCAGTTTAGTGTTTCTCTTATTCGCGGTCATCCATTGCAAAGTACATATATCATCGAAGTATATACATATAAACTTGTTTGAGTATCATAATAAATATTCACCGTTACGAAATAGAAAGGATTTAATTAACCTTCAAAATTGGTTGCGGTGGACTAATCTAGGATACGATTCTTCATATTATTACATCATTGAATCGGTAGGGCTATCAAAAAAGGTAACCGGACAAATCAGAACATGACTTTTCAGAACACAACTTTTCAGAACATGACATTTCAGAACATGACAATTCAGAACAATCGACCTACCTACGGACATAAATCGAGCGTGCTCGCTTTATAATATGGGTTTTCACATACATATTTGTCCATAAACAATTTACCAATTATGAATAGGGCTACCACAACAACAAAATAACTGTAATTATGAGATCGCCGAAATTAAAATAAATGTTTACTAACTATTGTAGTTAGTTCACGTGCATTTTAAAATTCATTCGTTGGGCTGGCACAAATATGTATATATATATATATATATGTGTATGTGGGATCTGGCGGTGGAGTCGGGCAAAATAACGAAGGTTTTAGTTTTATAATACGTCTTTATTTATTAACAGTCTTAACACCGGCTTATTCGGCGGAAAAAATTTCATAACAAAAAAATCTTAAGATTAAAATTAACATTTATATATTATTTTTACACGCTTCTCAAATGTCGTATCGAGATCGACTTGCACAGAATTTTTATATAGATAATAATAATAATAAAATTATTAATTAATAATAACAACATAGAAGAAAAGTATCATAAAAAAAAATCTTAAGATTATAATTTGCATTTATATAATATTTTTACACGCTTCTCAAATGTCGTATCGAAATCGACTTGCACAGAATTTTTATATAGATAATAATAATAATAATAAAAATTACTTTTCTTCTATGTTGTTATTATTCATCGTTGTGGCAGCCCTATTCATAATTGGTAAATTGTTTATAGACAAATATGTATGTGAAAACCCAATATTATAAAGCGAGCGCGCTCGGACGGTGTCCGTAGGTAGGCCGATTGTTCTGAATTGTCATGTTCTGAAATGTCATGTTCTGAATTGTCATATTCTGAAAAGTCTTGTTCTGAAATGTCATGTTCTGAAAAGTCATGTTCTGATTTGTCATGGAACCATCAAAAAACCTATGTTTCGTGATAATTACTTTTGATTTCCGACTCGTATTCTCATACATATATTGTGCTACCTAAGGACGTCGAGACAGCTTTAATCTCAATACATTATTTGAGTAGCAGAATAGTTGTTATTTTTTTTATACGGTTGCATTAGTACAATGTCAATATTATTCAAAATGAAGCTGTAATATCCATACGAGTGGTATTTTACAATTACAGCTTAGGTTACTAACTGTTACATTGGATTCATTATTCTGTTTTCCTAAAAATGGCATTTTAGTTCACGAAACGTTCTTTGTCGATTGATGTAGAGAATATACATTGCATATACAAACTTTGACCGTTATTAATTTTGTTCTCATGCTTGAGTAAATTCGCTTTTGACTGAATCGAGGTAAATTTGTTTACAGTGACAGAAAGTCATTGCTTGTACCTATTTGCTTTTTGAATATGTTAGGAATTAAAATGTAAAATTGATTAAAACAGATGACTAGTCTTTTTATTGTATTACTGAGTGTTTTATTTTTCTTTTCTGCCGAACGTGAGCTATGGTCGCCTTAATGAGTCTCTTCAATTCCACTCGGTCCTACGCCAATTTCGGACCTCGAGCAATCCATCCCTAATAGCAACATGTCCTATTAAGGATATTATTAAATAACACTTCTTTGTCGTTAATATTATTATTTATTTCTAAAAATTATAAGCTATTCATTTTTAAGGCCTTTTTATTTACTCGGTGGTTTCTTAGCGCGATAGTTAAACAGAAGATGAAACACGTGTCACAATTAGTAACACAATACGTAACATAATCAAAGCTACATATTTTAAATTTCCAAAATGAAATTCAATAAATTGACCGCCGAATCCATCGAAAGTATGTTTAATTATAGTTACGTCACAAAGATTTGGGCCGCATTTATCATGTAAATCAATCTACCATTTTTCAATCGTTGCTGAATATTTTTAATTTAAAAAAATTTTAAAAGTAAAAATAGAAAATAATGGCATTACAGCTTACGCCAATGCGCCAAATATTCTTAATTGTGAAAGTTATACGAGATAAACTCGATGATAAATAATGAATCAGTCGTGTACAAATCAACGATAAATTACTTACATCCAGTCCAAGATCTCTTTTTTCAATTGAAAATATCTGACCTTGCCGGGAATTAAGCCCAGGCCCCCTGATCGTTAGGACAAATCTCTTGCCACTAGACCACAGGGACCAACTATTATAATATAGTAACACTAATTACTTATTTTTATAGCAAGACAAAAACGGAGAGCAAGAATTTATACGTAATACATACACTAAGATTCGTTTGGTAGTATTATGCTTTGCCGCAAATCATCAACAGACGTAAAAATATCCGCGAATGCAAAGTTCAATGTTACTGATCATATGATACAGGTAAATCTGGAACAGAGGTCGCCAAACTAAACACGTATAAGTGGCACAGCGATTTAGAATTTTGTCTCTTTTTAGATCGAGAGACATCAATACATCTTTAAACGTGATTTAAGATTAAGTGAATTGCAAATGTTTGTTTTAGTAGTAAGTGGTATAAATTGTTGGTAACTGAATGAATCAAGCTTAGGAATATTGGTAAATAACTGACCGAATGATGCAGTCAATTTTGAATGGTAGCTATGTATTTTCTTTAATTTGGTATGCTACCCACTAGAGACTCCAATTCGAGAATCGAGTACTCGATACTCTAGTATACTCGTCCATTTTTCAAGTACTCGATACTCGAGTAGTTTGAAAAATACTCGACTAATACTCGTAATATATAAATGAAGATTTAATTCCAAATGTTATTTTGTTTTAAGCAGCGGACAGAAAAACTAGATAGCACAATTTAATTGATTGTTAACTTTTAAGCCGAGGTCCACAGCAACAGAGTTTTTTCTACGTTTGGAATTAAAAAACTAAAATTTGGACCAAATTTAAATTTGAGACGTTTAATTCTCTATTATTTTTGAAATATATATTTATCATAAATTTAAATAAATATAATGATAAAATAAAATAAGCTTATTTATTTATGTATCATCTATTTATAGACAGAAATTTGAAATAATAAAATATATTTTGGCACATCTGAAACTACTCGAGTATTTTAAAATTTTACTACTCGATACTCGAGTAGTTGAGATGTCGAGTAATTGGAGTCCCTACCACCCACTGAAGAAATGTATATTAATAATTTATTAAGAAAGACAATATTTTCATTATAAAACTATGGTTAAGAAAATAAATTAAGATAATTCTATATTTTGTATGGTTAAAGTTGATGTGTCCAATAACTAAAGCCATCCAACTCACCATAGCTCACCTTATTATCAGTCGGTCTGTGTTGTGTTGTGACAAGAGTTGAAACATAGCGATGATCGGGTGGGTCTGAGTTCGAGTCCCGGCAAGGTCAGAATTCTTCAATAAAAAAAGAGATTATTGAAATTGGTGTTTGTCATTTTTTGCCGAGTTGTCCTCGATTGATTCATAAAATTTCTCATTGAGTTAAGCTCATATGTTTTTAAATCAAAAAAATATTTGGCGCATTGGCTCTAATGCATAATTTATTTTTTTGTATTGGAATATTAGTAAAAATACTAATATACTCTTTTCTCAGTTCTGAATATGACTGTCTTTTTATGTATGTACTACTGTCATAATTGTATTTTTAAAATACGTGGCGCATTGACGTCAGTCTTATGATTTTAAATGTTATTATTACAATACATAAATAACTTACCGAACGGTGGCCGTGTGTTGCTCATCACTGACCTAGAATATCAACTCACTCCGAATACCTGCTGACCTCGAACATGGTCAAATATTAAACTTTTTATCAGTCTGAAAAAATCGGTTGCACTGGCAACACTGTTTTTTGCTATTCAAGAAAGAAAGATCTATTCACAGTCTTTTGTATATAGAGACGTTATCTTTTGTGTTTTTGTGTGATTGGATTATTTGCATTTCGATAAAACAGTTTTTCTTGTGAGGTGAGATAATTTAATTTCTAACAGAACAATAAGAATATATTTTTATTTTTAACCCTTTGACTGCTAGCGTATAATACGTTGCATATTGATATTAAAAAATAAATAGTCAACAGTGTTAAAACTATCACGAATAATTTATGAATTGTTTGGTCTGGTGAACAAATATTTGAAGTATTTGTAAATCAGTTTCACTTGAGTAAGGTTAACAAAGTAAAATATTTTCACTAATTTTTTTATAAGAAATATCAAGATTCTTTATTCTATATATTTAATATTTTATAATAATTAACGATGGTGTGAGGCTGAACTGATTATCAATTTAGTCAAACTATTCTTAAACGATTTAACACTTTGATATTTTGACCTCATTAAAATGGAGTTCTACCAATTGATAGCAATTCAATCGATGCATTTGTATAAATATATTATTTACTGAAAATAAATTTAAATTATAGTATGTAAGTGACAAGTTTACACAAATTTGAAGTAATGTAAAATAGCGAAAAAATTATTTCCAATCTTGTGGATTTTGATTTTTGCTTTTAATGATAGAGTTCTACCAATTGAATCAATGATTTTAATGAGTAGATGATTAGTTAACTCCTTTGTGTTTTAATATAACTCGGTCTCGAAGTCAGAGGTAATCTTCTTCCAATAATCTTTCATACATTTGTTTTTATCTAATTGAACAATAAGCCGTTGCTTTTGTGGTTTTCATTCATTTGCACTGACTTAATTTCGGATTATTGGATTCTGAAAACAAGCTGACAATGAGATATTTTAATATACAGCCTATGTCAAGTTTCCCAAATACTATAATACAAGATCCATAAATAGGCAGTAAACGATTTAAACAAAAGCCATCTATCAGGACGCACACATACCATATGCATATCGTGTGCATTGAATGGATGTCAACATGTGACACTGCTACCTCTTTTAATATATATTAATTTATTAAAAAAATATCCCGATACTCTTAGTTATCTACTTCGTTCACTGGAATACATTTATAAGTAAAAATTTTATTTTAATGAATTTATCAATTTGTATTCCATGGGTGTCTGTTGTATTCGTTCCCCATTCACAGAGATTAACACACAACAATGCACTGTTCCGTGAAGCTTACTGTGTGAATTACAATTTAGTATTTTTAAGATAACCATTGTTTAAATTATAAGTTCACATGCTTCACATTGGGAATTTTTTTTTTATCGCGCAATTACAGAGTCAGTTTCAACATTTCATTTCAACAAAAACTTCATATTTTATTATTAAAACATTAAAGAACGGAAATGGAATATCTTAAAATAACTGTCAAAATAGATACATTTGAAATATATTGTTAGCCTTGAAAACCATTTAATTTCACGTTCATGATTCATTAAAGATAAATAAATTTAATAGGTCACGCTTAAAATTGTTACTGGCGATCTATCCAATCAATACAGTTGACTATGAGTCAAATATTATCACAAAGAATACCTACCACAGTATAAACTATTTATGAATCACTTTAAAGATGTTTACTTTCAATACATCGTGGAATGGCATTATAATGCAAACACATTTTAAGTACTTATTCCACATTAGATTAAATTTATTAAGATCAGTTGATTATGCTAGCGATTAGCAAAAACGGTCCCGTTTTTACTATTTATAAATAATGTCAACGACACCAAAAATAGTCGTTTCTCTTCGCCTTGAAAAGACATTGATAATTAATACGATTTTATATCTGATATTTGCCGTAAACTTTGCAAGAATAAATCGTGACTGCTGCACTCAGCTGACCTCAAATGTAAATATTTATTTTAACATTGGCATTTCGGATACATCTGTGACACATGAAAAAGATAGCTAAGTCAGTTTTTTATGTTCTTCAAAGTACGATATCGATGTAATAAAATAGCCCGAATATTCCGAAGATTTAATTGAAGAAATAGCCGGTACCCAGCAAGCGTTGCAATGTCACCCAAAGAAAGAAAATGAATGCAAAATATTTTAGATACATAATTTCGATTTAATTTCACTAACATTGATCGTTATCGATGACATTTGCCGTTTGTCTTTTGCCAATTGTCTATGGGTCGATACACACCTACTGACAGTTAATTGTACTACGCCTATACCTTTACAAAAATGCAACAATAAGTTGTCAACATGAACGGTATGGCAGCGCATAAAATATGAAAAAACATTTTATGTTTAGATAAAAGACCTACTATAAGTTGATTTTACTATGCCTATAAACCTTTGCGCAAGTGCAAGCAATTCGTTGATAAAGTTTTATCGCAATCGGATGAACGGTATGGCAACTCATAAAATACGAACAAATAAACAAACAAACATTGATTTTTATATATTAGATATACATATATAAGAAGATAACTCATTGCAAATCAGTCACGATACACCTCACCTTGAAAAGTTTAAAGACATACATAACTATCAACTATTTTTTAATCACTCTTGCAGCGTCTCGTCTATCAAGCATGGTTGGGTGGGCTCGAAATAAAACAGTTGAAGTACCTACCTACCACGTTGTTAAAATTTCCATTAATGTATTAGAATCCATGGATCAGTAATAAAGTGTAAATAAGTATATTGATTGAATTGGCATTCCCTTGGAAAAACTCCATTATAACACATCGAATAACATAAATTGGAATCGCATAACATAAATTTAAATTCAGCGCCGAGTTGGCCATAAGCTAAATATGCATTGGAACAATTAGAAATTTAAAGGTATCAGCAATCCAATGACATTCATAACGAACTAATATGAATCAATCACCACTTATTTAGCCGTTACAAAGAGTTGGTGCAATTTTAAATAAATTTTCTTGATACCTACAATACTAATTTACGTAATCCCCACGTGCTTTCACTTCGAGAAATACATAAAATCGATGTGTAACCTTAAATAACTTATTATAACCATATAAAATTAGGATGGTAGAACAGAAAAGAAGATGCATTGCGTACCGTGTCTACAAAAGTATATATAGATAAGTAAATGCATGTTTGAACATAGTTTGACGATGACGTAAGCCGAAATAGTTGGATATCAACAAATATTTAAAAAAAAAACTCTATAACTAAAATATTATATCTTAATGTCACACGAATGTAATCACAGTTGGACTTTTTGTGTTTATCAATTTTCAAATCTTGCAACATAATTTGTATCATCAGCAGGTATTTTGGCCTCTTAATTAAATGTTTACTGTGGTTTTAATTTCTCATTTTTTAAAAAAAATTAAAAAAAATAAAATTTGTTCTTGGCAATTGGCGTAACATAAGAACTTGTTTGTATTTCATTTTTTCGTTCGTTATTTCATGATAATTCCAACTGTTACTTCTTAGTAACAGATGGAAAAATGATGAAACTGAACTATTTATTTAGTTAATTTGATATCTTATATGCCCAAAGGAATAAATGTATCGTTATTTTATAAAGAGTAAACATCATTATATTACATTGAACATAAATATAGTATTCTTTAATTCCATCTATGCACCTAAAACTTAAAATCAACGCAACTGAAACTTTTGTTCAAAGTAAAACTTCACTATATATAAAGGGTATTTCAATAGGGACGCTCAAAATATGTTACTTTGTCCTGCTGAGTAGATTATTCATTGTTTAGTGGCCAAATTTGAGTCAACCAGTTTGGTAAATAATCGGCCAACACCTACCTGTACGTCATCAAAATACAATATCTGGTGAAAACATTGCTGCTGTGTGTGAAAGTGTACAGGAAAACCCAAGGCAGCTTATTTCTCGTTGTTCACAAGAACTTGGCTTTTCTGCGACTTCAACTTGGCGATTTTTGAATCGGGCCTTATGTCTGCACCCGTATAAAATCCAACTAACCAAGGAACTTCAGGTAAACGACCACAGATAACGCCTGATTGGGTTCTGGAGCAGTTGGAAGTTTACCCAAATTTGTCAAAAAAGTCAACTTTAGCGACATGCCCCATTTTATAATGAATGGATATTGGCAGAAATTTGATGCTATATTCCATATTTAATGCCGTAAAATATACTTACAAATGAAATTAAAATTTAGTCGAAATCTCACAAACAACTTGTTTTATTTACATTTCAAAACTAAGCGTCCTTATAAAAAGACCCTTTATTTATATATCTAAAAGAATATATTAAATATTTTGACGTAGAAGTAAATTTTTTTCTGTAAATATTATTTCGATACGAGGTTTAAAATCATTTGAAAAAACATAACCAATTCTGATTCGTATTTCTTCGTCTATTTTGCATCCTTTCTGGTAATTTTATACACACTAAAGTTGTACGCATACTCTTTGCTTGTCCACCTATTGTGCATAGTGCACAAGGAAAGCATTGTATTGTGCTTTGTAGACAAACGGATAAATCAAAACAAATATATATAATTGAGGACTACTACTGAATAACCTGTGTATCGATAAATTTACCAAGCATTGTAGAACTCCGTATTAACGAGGAAATAATAATCAGGACCAATTTTGTCGAAGTTTAGAATTTTATTAAGTGTTTAGTTGTCGTTCAGATCTCTAATATTTTTTCCCAAAGAGATTGTTTTGAGTTTTTTTAAGGTTCTATTCAAAGTGTTTTAGTTGTCTATAAAAATGAGTTATGAGAAATATTAAAATGCTTAAAATAGTTTGACTGTAAAAAAACAGAGTAAAACTTTTAATAGCCTATTAGAAAATCATTTTAAGACTTGGCTCACTCCACCTCTCAAGGGCTCATATAATATTTTGGGATAGTATTGAAAAAAAATCTTCGACTCTTACTTTTAAGTTAACCTTAATTAGTTTTAAAATGTGTGTTAAATTAAGAATTACGATTGATGATGCTTGATAGAATTTCAATATAACATTTGAATCATTTGAATTTTGTACTTTTCCATTCATTTCAAGATTATTCGTGAACTAGAAATTCCTGAATAAGCCTAAAGGCAAAACCCGAGTCACTAGCAACAAAACTCATGGAAATGTGTGAAATTCAAGCGATTCATATAGTGTTTTACATAAATGTCAACAAGCTAGTATTTATATTGGTATATTTAATTACTTTATTAAATTTTATGTGATTATTTCCTTTTTTTTCAGTCAGTGTATTCTTCAATTTAAAATGACGGAAAACATACAACGAAAACTCTTGCGGACCTGCAACGCCAAACTTACCGATATAACGGACCGGTTTGAGGATTTGACACCAAAAGATATTCGGGCAAAATTGGATCGTCTGAGAGAATGGTACAAAATTCAACCGCACCTGCCGAGTAATGAGCCAGGTAACTTGAGTACAAGATTTAATTTATTCAAACTTATGTATGTTACAAACCGTCGTTCTCCGTACAATATCTCCCATGTGAATAAAAGCACATAGGAAATAATCAATATAAAAAATTCATGACGTAAGTTTTTATTTTTTGACTATTTTTATTTATTGTAGAGTTACATTCAACACCTTATTTTATCTTTTAACTGCCAGCACGTGCATGTATGGCGGAACCTCGCACGCCACGAATATTATTGTAAAAATAAAACGTTCTAAATATATCATTTTTAAATGTTTATTTGTAAAAAGTTGCCAACTACGATGCAATTGTGTCGTCATTTATCCATAATAAAAAAAATAAAAATATTTATGACTCGTGCGATCGTCTAAAGACGTCAATTTTTGTATTATTGGCGTGCCGTGTCGTTCACCGAAAATTTCGCGTTTTAAAACGTCTGTAGCAGCCATCCGGTTAAAAAATAAAATTGCAAAATTACAATTTCTACTAAAACTATTTGTCCGTGAATTTTGACATATCGGATTAATTGTGCTAGATAAATCAAAGCCAATAACGTGCTCGGAACACATATTCTAGTTCGTGTTTCACATAGGATATTTTGTGTTTCACAATGATGAATATCAGCACATGGGATTTATTTGATATCAGTATAATTAAGAAACGGAATAAAATATTGTGTCACATGGAGAAAAAAAGTACGAATCCAATGTTGTTAATAACTCATTCATGCCAAAAATGTCACATAGGAGATAGCGTGATTTCCAATTACTCGATACTCGAGTATTTTTCAAAACACTCGAGTAATACTAGTTTTAGTAATAATCGTCGAAAGTTTTCCTACTGCGAGAAGTATAAAAACAAAACTTCGAACCAATTAAAAATAGTTACGATGAATTCTCTATTATTGTTGTATAAATTGAAATAAATGTATAAATGATAAATAAGTTTCTTTATTTATTTATCATCTATTAATATACTCCAATTCGAATTAATGTCATATTTTAGTACATCTAAAACTACTTGAGGATACTCGAGTATTTAAAATTTTAGTATTCGATAGTCGTGTAGTTGATATGTCGAGTACTTGGAATCTCTAGTCAGCAGGGACTCAACATTAATGTATCTCCATATATTAATTTTAAGTTACCGCTGACACCTTTTTATTGCTGCTATACTATTATGTACTTATTTGTCGGTTCAATTTTATAGCGTTGATTATTTTAAGTTTGATGGCATTGGCGTTTATTTGAATGGTAAAATACCTACAGAGACTACATTTGTATTGTTAACGCGTGCATATTAGTACTGGCCTACAACATGAACATGTCAAGGGTAAAGATTAACGATTAATAAAATTTAATCAAATCCAAACACATTTTAGAATTTTGTACTTTTCCATGAGTTTTGTCGCTAACAATCCGGGTTTCGCCTTTCGGCATCTTCAGGCATTCCAAGTGCACGGATGTACTTGAATTGACGCGTAGTAAACAGTTTGTATCGTTTATATACAAAAATATAAGTAGATCACTAAGTTAAAAGGTTATTAAAATGTAAATTGGCGAAATTTGAATGAATACAAGTTTCAATTAATTATATGGGTTTGTTATAATTATGGGGATTTTTGAAAATATTAATGACCAGATAATAACATAAGAATATTTAAAATAAATCTAGGGTTTTATCCGACCTATCATTAATGAGTTGATTGATTTCAAGACTTTGAAATGATAGTAAGTGAATTGATATTTAATGATAATTGACAATAAATGACAGGGTATTACAGTGGCGAATTAGGCAAATAAAGTGTTTCGTTCAAAATTGGCAAACTGTTGAGCTGAGCTCGATTAATCTCTAAGATATCTTGATAAAATAGTTTAAACTCGCCCCTGTTAGTCTGTAATAAATCAATGCCTGAGTCAAAATTAAACGTGTGGTTTTCAAGAATTAACATTTTAAATGTTTGGATTTTTTTTTAAATTTAAATTTGGAATCAAATACTTCTGTAATTGGTTTAAATTTAATATTTACTGGACATAAACTTCCTTACAAAATAATAAAAGATTGGTTGGACCTGTATTAAAAAAGTTTGAAATACACTACAAAAGATTTTGAGGTTTTATTCAAAACATTAAGTATCAAAAAATAAAGGTGGCAAAAATTTCGTCCAATAATTAGTCTCGTAGTTGGGCGTCATATACTGTAAAAAAGGCCTCACCCACACAACTTTTAATGCCTTCGTTGAATGCCGCTGGAACTTGGTGGAAGTTCACTTTAATTTTAAATCTCTTGGATCATTCCATCTATTGTACCAGCTCGACTGGAAACACGTGTCTACACTATTTGTGGAATAATCTAAGTTATTTAAAAATTTTATATTATCAAAACTCATATTTGTTTCTCAAATGCGTTTATAATTTTTGAAATGAGCTGTTTATTTGAATGTATATCTGAATAAAAGAACAGCATTTTTAATAATTATTGAAAATTATTCCTGATTTATTGTTTTTTGTTTAAGAAAAATAAAAAAATCTAATAAACTTGTATCAAAAATAGAGCTGTTTGAAAATATTTAAAAATAATACTTTGCTATGACCTACTTATTGGAAGCCTTCTTGTCTAACGATTAGTTATGACTGAGTCCTTAAAAAAAATGAAGGCCATATGTATTTGAACTTGAAAGAATTGTTTAGAGAGATCAACGAAACACTACTGTGTACCATTTATTATGATTTTATGTCAAATTATTACGTGTGCTGTCATAAACCATTAAAATTAAATGACACCATGAAGATCGATTTTTAAAACACAAAGAGCAATCTTTTCCTAATGATATCGCTAAACCACACACAAAGTCGAATAATGCAAATTTGATGGGATGTCATCACTTCTTCGATGATTGCCAGATCTGATATCACCAGACAATGAATGATTCATCTCTTTTTTTGCAGAAGACCTTGAATAGTAAAACTATTAGTGATGATGATGATATATTAAATGGTTCATCCAACTGTTGGGAAAATATGATTTATAAGCTCAGAATCATGAAGTATTTGAAAGATAACTTTTAAGATGTTAAATATCAATTATTGGTGAAATGGAATTATTTTGAATAATAAAATACAATTTTGTTCATATCAGTATTCATCCATAGTATTTCCGCCTGATAAAATTGTGGTAAAAAGTGGTGATTTAGCAGGTGACTAAATCTTGAAAAAAAATTCTTCAATTAAATACATAAAATTCTCGCGATCACTTTTTGGCCACCCTGTCTTTTTTTCACTGCTATAATAACTAATTGCATTTTGTTCTAGATGATGAATACTTAATACGTCATTCATCGATGTTAAAATTTAACGAAGAAAAGACAAAAAAGGCCATAGAAACAATTTACACCTCGAGAACTTTGCTCCCAGAGTTTTTTGCCGACAGACTTACCCACATGAAGAAAGCGCTTCAATATCAAGATTTAATAACAATGCCACAGCGTACTGAAAAAAACTATAGAGTTTCAGTTATGAAGTGAGTAGAATTAAAAAAAAAAAAGTAATTTTCATTTCAATACAATGATTTCTTATATTCGATGCTGTTGTCAATACGTAACGCAGCAAATAATTGATTACCCACAAGTATCTGATTCTCCAAAGATTACATGCAAATTCACGAAATATTACGTTTTCTTAATTCGTTTTTTCTTGATAAATAAATCAATCTCGAGAGTATGTTTTCTAATCCCGAGGCTCACCAGGTATTGAAAATCCCATATGGGCTGTGGAATTATTAAAATAAAGCACCTCCGACTCCGACTCCAACATTTGCCAAAAACACGACTCCGACTTTGAAAGCTTTATTTCGTCACGTTTGTTTTCTTGCCTTTTCTATTTATGTATTATATATTCAATTAAATATCAACCAACCAATCCAGCCAAAAGCCAAATTTTACATGTTATATTCATAAATAAAAAGTTTTAACTTTTCACAATTTCCGACTCCGAGTATGATGAATGCGGCCAAAACGCCACGACGACTCCGACTCCACAGCCGTGGCTCCAAATATCAACACTATAAAACCAACGATGATTTGTGTATTAGTGTCGAAGATATTTTCTGTGCTGTCAATTTTCCGCGGTGAAATTTCTACGATCTCTTATTCATTGATTGAGTAGGCATTTACTTGGTAGAACTCCATTATAATATGGTAAAAAAAATAACAATGCATTTGTATAGTTCTGACGAAGGCGTAAGCCGAAATAGCTATCAACCAATATATAAAATAATTTATGTAGAACTAAAATACATTGTTGTTTTTCTTACCTCTTATTCACCATATTTTTTTTTATCAATTTAGATATTTTTCTTTGCCTCAGGTTCAATTTAGAAAAACACGAAGCCTACGATCTGGATATGGCGTGCTATTCATGTATGATGTTAGGAGATCTAAGGCTTTATTCAGACACATCCTCCGGGGACCTCATGATATGGGATTTTGAAAATCTCACTTTCAATCAAATAAAGCAATTTAATTTGGCGACATTCAAAAAGGCAATATTCGTTTTACAGGTAAAAAAAAGATACATTTATTTTTCACGGTGCTCAACGATCTGATTACTTATTTACTTTAACTTGACAAATAATTTGAATTTTCCGCAAATTGACAGCTTAATTTGAAAAGGTTCTAACTGCTCTTGAACCTGTTTTGAGGTATGAGCGCTTGATGTTTGGATTGCTCATACTATTTAGATCAAAAGATAGAATTGACTTTTAACAGTGAGCAAGTAAAAATGTTTCAGATCACTCATTTTTAACATATTTTTTTCTCAACTGAAACCATTCTATTGAGAAATAATGATCTAATGATGCAATAAAATACTTACAAACTTAGAACTATATCAAATAAATTTAGTAAAAAGATTGTGCAGATGAACTCCGGAATTCTGCTTTCTTCGTAATTCAAGTCGTCATATATGCCAGAATACAGTTTATACAAAAGTATTGACAGTGAACAATACAAAAGTGAATACAAATAAGTATTGACAACTGTTGTTAATGGTTTAAATTGGTAAATTTATCTTTCAAAAAACAGTAGTTTGCTTGGTTATTTTTAAAATGTTTCAACCAATTAAAGTACTCATTAAAACTCTTGTCTAATAATCGTATATTGTAATGAATTACATTGTTTGAAGATACAATGAACAAAACATATTTTTGACAAACAATAACAATAAACCAATCTTGTATGAATGTCAAATATCACATTCGAACGCTACGAGAATTTTAGAGAGTTTTAACAATTTGAATTTTTGTCTTTTACAAAGAGGTGTCTTGACTTACACTTCAGTTTGAGTTCATCCGTGTATTTTAATGAGCGAAGATATCAAAACTTAGTGTTTAGCCACAGTGGAAAGACATAGCTTCAAGCGTTATCTATCTACACTTGCTTTGCAATCAAAGGTTGCCGCAATGGCTTTAACGATGGCGCCGTCTGAGAAGTCGAACTGCAGCGTAAATGCCAAAGTCAAATTAGTTTGAAATTTAGCAGCGCTCGCTTCGGCGTATAAATTGTTTACGTTATGACGATACGTTTCGACTTCTCAGACGGCGCCATCGTTAAAGCCATTGCGGCAAATTTGATTATGAAGCAAGTGGAGTTACACCACGCCAGAAGCCTGTCACTGTGGCCATAGCCTTAGAGTTCAAAATTTTAAGATTCATCTTTATACAGAGCAATTAATTAACTTTTTATCAGCAATCAACTTTGAATCCATTTATCACTAGATATGACTTAACGAAGTTGATACATTGTTTTTTTAAGTACCTTATTGCCCATGAATTATAATTTACTGTAATTAACTAATAATTATTGATATAAGATTGAATTGACGAACTATTTTCATATGTTTAAAGCAAACTTTGTTGTGTTGTGTAGAGCTGTTATGGAGTGCCAGTGAAAGGAATCCATGTAATTAACGCACCTGCAGTGGCGGAAATAACCATAAACGTAGTAAGAGCAGCGATGAAGAAAAAAGTGTCCGAACGTTTGTTTGTCCATTCCAACGTTGAAGCATTACACAAAGTCTTCCCTATGAAATATCTACCCAAAGACATGGGCGGAGAAGAGCCATTGACTTTAAAGGAAATGTCAGGTAAGAAATATGTTATGTAGATTATTTCAAGCATAACACATTAATTAAAATTTGAAATATACGTAGAAGTGTCAGATGCACAACCGTTTTGGGATAAGGGCCAGGTAATCAATGCTCAGATAGTTTGAGGGCCGCATGAGGAAACGATCGATTTTGTAGTGTATGTAAATATATAAAATTGTAGATTTTCATATTTTATATTGTTCTTCAAAAAGTTACGAAGAAAAATGTATGATTGATATTTGTCATATTGGGCTGGGACATGAAATGTCACTGTGGACCGCAGGCTGTGCATCATAGAATTAAATGAATCAATAGCAAATAAAAACTTAATTTTTTTTTAATGTTTATTGTGTTTTTTAAAAAGAAATTAACATCTATCTAAATGTGAAACAGGCTCTTACAGTCTAATAAAGGGGTAGCCAAACTTTTACAACTACGAGCGACTTTTTTTGAAAATTTGGCGGCGATCGACTCACAAAATAAATTGAAATTATTATCATTGAAATAAAAGAGGAATCAGAGATGTGAACATCAGTAGACCAGACAGGCGGGTGACTTTTAATAGCTACGCGATCGGCTTCTTTGCCACCCTTGGTCTAAAACATAAAACATACGTCTAAAAGTTAAAAAAATCTTGAGCTCCTCGGACCATGTGTTGGCCGCCTATGCTTCAATATCTCACAAGCTGATGTTATGTCACCTATCAATACATTATAAATGTATTCGCTATTTATTACAAGATAATATAATATATCATATTAAGGTCAAATTGTTTTTATGTAATTGAACTTGACTCGAGAGAACTTTATTTGATGTCATGTATTTATAAGATGGCTATTTCGGCATCACGTCACAACGTTTCTGACGGTGGTAAATAGCTTAAATATTATATTTGTTTCTATTTTTGTAATTTACATATGAGTGGAAATTTGAAAACAAGTGACAAAGTGTGTGTACTGTGTTGTGTTGAGCGACGCGTTACATGTATGTACATAGATACAATTATTTTTTCACTTATCGTTAAACTTTTTTTTCAGATCAATGGAAAGAAGCTATCGATACTCCAGAAATGAGGCAGTGGTTTAAAGAATTAGAATCACAGAAATCTGACGAATCAAAGAGGTTAGGGAAGAAAGATTTTCTGATCGATGACATGGTCGGCATGAGAGGAACATTCAGGAAACTTGACTTAGACTAAATTAACCATAAAAACTTATAAACGAAATTAATATTAATTAAAAACTTATAGTGCGTAATCAGTGAGTGTTTTTTTTTGTTAATTTTATGTACCTATCATAACTGAAAATAGTTAGTCCTGCAGTCATCTGAAAATGCTGTTGAAAATAGTTCATCTCGTTCAATTCGAATGCCGCACTGTAAACATTACAACGTTAGGTCGATTCTATTGAGAGTGACTTATCAACTACTACCGAATCTCTTATCTATCCATCAACACACGCAACTTATCACACTTTCATTTGACGTATCCCGTCACAGGGCAACAGCATTAAACAATTTCAAATGATTACCAGGGAAGTTCTGAGTGGGTGATGTGCATAAAATTATCACTTAGACTTCAATTAGAGTACCTTCTAATTGAAGTCTTCTACTTTTCCTTATGATGCTACGTCGTTATAAAATTTAGTATATTGTAATATCGGGTCCGTGGTCGAGTGGTGACGTCATTGGCTTCAGTTGCCAAGCGCACGGGCTTTAGGCCCAGTCCAGGCAGTTTCATTTTTCAATCGATACGTTGTAGAGATGGATGTCTGTGTTGCTTAAAATTCTCTCCCAAGCCTAAAAACCGAACGCAATGAAAATGCTTATCTTACCACTCGTCATTTCGTTATCCTATCATTTCTGTTCATACTCTCTTCGAGTATGAAAGGTTGAGCGATTGAGCAACAAGCATTCCTTCACTAAGAGTCCACACGCTCCACACTGAGAGTGGACACGCTTAGAATATAAAATAAAATATTCCTTTGTTGCAAACAAGTGAATAAGCAATCAAATATTTCGTATCCTCTTCATCATACATATTTGAATAAGAACCAGGAAAATAAAGGTTGTTTTGAGATATTTTTATTTAAGCATTAGAAAATTTTCTATATCATAAAAAACTGTTTTCGAAACAGTTTTAAACAATATTTATTAACTATCATGCAATTGAATACATTGTTGTCTTTTTGTAACAAGCCTGCCCTTCGAAAACTGTTGCGTTCGGCGAGTATTACGAATAGGTACTGAAGCATGCTATTCAGCGTATAATTACATTCAAAATTATATAAAAAAAACGGCCATGCATCTGGTGTGTAATATTAAGTACAATACGTAAGTAGGTATATGAGCGATATTATGTAAAGGCGACCGCAGTACAAGCCACCCACAAGTTGAACACCAGGAACTGTCGCACCTAGCAAGTCCATTGTTGGATCACTCACACCAAAGACGTGTTCAAGGAAATCTAAGAACCATATCACTATCAAAGCTTTTATATTACAATACGTGTAAAACTAGTTTATTTTCCATGAATAAATTCTCATGTAGAACTACTTCGCGTTGAAAGGCACCCAGTATAACGCTGAGTTATTTAAATAAACAAAATTTAATATCACACTAAGTATGCGAGGTGAGTAGTTGTGTGTTCCTTAGAGTAATTGGATCTTTTCAGCTTGTTATATCGCTGAAAACGTGCACGAAATAACTTATCATATGCAACTTTTCCGGAAACCTTCTTCTGAAAATGCATGGTTTCGAAAACCCCTTATGAAGGTAAGTATTTACGTTTTTTAATGTATTAGTCCTGGTGAATTTACAGTTTTAGATTTAAATACAGAATCATCTTAATCATAGAAATATCCCATTCGGCAGTGGGCTTGGTCAAACATGATACAATAATAGTTAAAAATCGTCAAATTTTCAATAAACATTTATTTCTTTTTTGTGTGATTATTTTAACATCGTTCCTATCCATCATTTATTTTTAGAAAATACTTTTTTAATAATAAATAAGTGTTTTTTCCCGTTATTAAAAGGAAGCATTGAAATTAATATAGTTCAAGTATACAAATAAAACGAAATACTTCTTCAAAAGTCCAAACACATTGTTTTATTTCCACATCTCTTTCGATAGTGAAGCGTATGACCTTTGCTATTCTCAGAAAAAGTAGAAGAAAACGTATTTACGATGTTGCATGACATTTCACTCTGCTTTATTAAAATTCGTCAAAGTCTTGAGCCAGCAGTGAACTAAGCTTTTAGGTCGACTGTTATCATGTATCGCGTGTATATAATATAGACACCTGCCTTTCGAATTCACATTCCTAAGTTATTATTATAGCACCTTGCTGGTGAAAGACGAACTTGGGGCACGTATTTTATAAACTTGCCACTATAAAGATAATTTATATGCACTTATACAAAAATACTTTACTTAAAAATTATTAATACAGTATCCTTCTGGCATGAATCGATAATAAACAACTAAACACTTAACAAAATTGTAAAATATAAAACACTTTTATAATTCAAAACATGTGGACGAACAAAATTATCCTTTCTGATCCATATAAATAAATTCTACCATACTTTCACCTACTCCATCGAAAATAATGTGCAAATAAAACTTGTCTCTTAGAATCAAAGTGGTGTCCAGTTAAAATTAACAAACCATTGTTTTTAGATATAAGCACAAAATGTTCGTAAATTTTGCTAGCACAGATAGATTTGTAATAGGTATATATTTTTTTATTAAAAGTTTATTCAGTTGATAAGAAAATTTTGATTGTTTTATAAACTTGATTCTTACGACGAAAATATATAGTTGACACTGTAATATAGTGTTGAACGAAGTAAAGAAGCAAAGGTTGTTGAGTCGTTAAAAAAACACGACTCCGACTCCACAGCCCTGAAAGAAACATTATGTAAGTTGAGTGTTACAAATATAGAATCTTTGAATGGAAGTAATACAATTTAATTCAAAATTTATGCTTCAGGAAAAGCAAAACACATGCCACAATTAGTTATTTAATAATACAGCTAATGGATCAATAAACTAATCATTTTTAATGAATTGACTGTTAAGTTAGAATCCTTAGCAGAAAGGCGGTTTATTTAAATTTAATATCAAACACAATTTTCAGAAAGCTAACGCTGAATTCTCGGAAACAAATTATACTAATTAATTATTTGACCGTGTAGGTTTTGATAATTGGAAAAGTATATAGGAGTATATAATAATTACTGAAAGTTTTCCAAGTCGAACAGTGTTTTCAGTATAGAGTCCCTGGTTTCAAGAATCAGCATCAGTAGGAGGTTTTAATCAAACAAAAGCATGTGTGCACAACCTTACCGCCGCTTTCATTGTAAAAATTTCTATTCATACCTTTAGGATGAAGAAAATTATTACCAAGGTACGTTGCAAGAAAATGCAACGTAGAAATACTGTAGATAGTTAAATATAAAAGAACATTGGAGACATTTTCAAATCTTTGGTCGGTGCAAGAAAGGATCTTTTCAATGCGTCATTAGTTTCAATAATACTGTAAAAATATAATAAAAATAGCTCTCAAAGAGGAAATGTTTTTACTAAACATATAATATTCAATATTTTATTTGGAAATAATTTTTGACGGCATCTAATAATAGCCAAATTGTTAAATATGTTTTTAAAGCGTGATATGAATCGATCAGACCAATGTATTTATATTATACATACTTGTCTTTACAGAGAATGGAGTCTAGATTTTTGATTATAATGTTTCCATTACACATCAAAGGCTGGTGCTAAAAATAATCGGTCAATTAGTAATAAAAGTTATAGGAATGAATACATGTGGCTGTGTGGCCAACGTCATCCTCTTCGGTTACGGGTTTGAGCCACATACCTCTCACTAATTGAAATTGTCATGTTGTGTAAGTTGTGCAAAATAGCATGAACTTATGGAATGCATTCATGACCTTCTACTCACACGATAATAAAAATGAATCATGGTGAGATTGACTAGTAATCTTCCAGTCTTGCCCTAGCTCAAACATATCTCTTTCTTATCTTTCATCTTTTCGAAAGACACTTTAAGCGTCTTCTTAAAACAATCAGTTATCGAACAGCACATAATGTTGCGATGCTTCAATAAATTGAAACACAATTCTAAGCATCGAAAAGAAATGTTCCAAATTAAAAAGTGATCTGATATATAATATCAAATAACCTTCGCTATCGTTTTCATACGAATATGAATTGAATTGATATTTTAGCTTTTGGTTCTGAAATAAGAATATACATATTGCTTGCTATCGTTTTCATTTTTTTTGAAACGACTTGCTTTCCAGTCTTTTCCAGATCCTAAATATAGATGCTTCACAAATAAATTATGCACGTGTCATACAATAAGTGAAAAACATAAATAAATATTTTTATTATAAATATATGAAATGTAAATTTACATGATAACTAATAAATGCAAAATATATAAGTAGCTTACTTATAAGATGTTGTTAGCTGTGTGCTCCCGGAACTCTCGTATACAAAAATAAATGCCGACTACAAAATATAAAATAGAAATTTCATACATTTTTGTCATAATGGCATATAAAGCTGAAACTAAAATAATTTTAAAATAGCGCGGCGCGGTCCATCGTTTTGGAAGCAATCTTTCGTTTTACTATTTTGAATGTAACGGTTTTTGCTGCAAGTCTACTTTGCTTGGTACATATGTATCCTTTAAGTAAAAAGGAGTTAATTATGTAATATTTTTTGACCAGGTAATTTTTCTAAATCTCTGAAAAACAAAAATTATCCTACTTCTTACTTGTAAAAAGATCTCCTAACGTAAAGGGTCTCCAATAAGGACGTTTGCTCATGAAGAATTTCTATCGTGTCACGTAACACAGTCATGCTGAAACCATATATTATTGGTATTTATATCATCCAGTTTAAGCCACAAAAAGTTGCTTTCCATCGTTCTGTCACTCGCCATTCACGGGTATGGCAGTGCCAGTTTCGTTTTGGAAGAAGTACCGACCGATGATTCCGCCAATCAAAAATCCGCACCAAAAAATAAATTTATCGGGACGCATTTGGTGCTGGTGTATCTCGTGTGTATTGGAATCGCCACAAATCCGACAATTTAGCTTGTTCACAAATGCATTTACCCAAATATGGGTCTCGTTGTGGAAGATGAAGTATTGCGCTGAACGTTTCTTGAACGGAGCAGTGACTTTGATAAACAAAATGATAATATGCACACGTCGTTCTACGTTTTAACCTTCTATGGTGATTTGCCGTACACTATTGAAAGATTTACAGTAAATTTGACCTATGTCACTTTATCAAAATGCCCGCTATAACCAAAAAAATTTTGAGCGTCCCTTTTGAAAAATCTGAATAAACTAGAAAAGGCCAAATTCCAACCGCGAGCTGCATGTGGAGCAGAGCTATTTATGATCGATGGCAACCCGAACTATCAAAAACTACGAATAAATAATATGCATACACATTTCAAAAAGTGTCATGGTTGTCTATATGATATTGTGATAGGTTCTGATCTGAAGTTGGACACCTGTAGAGAATACGAACGAAAATATTTTTTAGACTTTCGGTATAACTGAATATTTTGAGGGTAGGGTAAATTCGGACAAAATAATTTGTTTTACTTTCATGGAACATTATCACAATGGATACACTTTTCACCCTTTTGTACGCAGAAAAGCGTATATTATGTGTCCCATGTTTGTAATTCTTCCGAGATGCTTTCACCATCTCGAAATTGCTTGTCAAACTTTATTCAAAATCCTCGATTCAAAGAAAAAAATACCTACAAAATATCCAATGGTTTTTTAAATTTTAGACCATAATTTGAATTTTTATATTTGTTTGTGTCAACATTACCAATATCGTGTAAAAAAAATCGTAAACGTAGTATTTATAAAATTAAAACACACCATATTTTATTCACATATTCATTATTCACCCTTCTCGAATATTACCTTTAATAGTAAACTGTTAAAATTAAAGAAGCCTAAAGAGCTTAAAAGCTTAGCCATCTTTGGTAAACCTGATATTCATATTGACTAATATATTGTTTTACGTGATTTTTATAAAACACGGTCTGAGGAAAAGGAAACATTATATTTTTTCAACACTGATTGTAATATAAAATAACTCAGATCATTTCAAACATCATGTTACTATTAGTAAAAAATGTTTCGGTTCTTTCAGAGACATCTTCAGACACACTTATGTAAATTTTGCTTACACACAATACAAAACGTAAAATAGTAATAAATATTTTTTTTAGGTATTATTTTAAAAACAACTTTTACACAAGTTACCGCCAAAAGTATAACTGATTGTAATGCTCTAAAAACGACGTTAAAATGTATACTAATTGATTTAATTTACATTCAAAACATTGTGTATTAATTATAATATGTACACCAACGTTATTTAAAACAAATAAAAATAACAATATAATTAATTTATCGCTAAATTTTTGTGCAGTATCATTAAACTAATATTTAATTTGTAAAAGTAACTTAATGTTGTCTTTTTATGCAATCAAGCATCGCAATCATGTTTTTAGGCGTTAAAAGTGTTAATTACATCTGTAAATTCGAGTGATTTGACCACTAAAACGTGTAGGTGAGTATTAGGTTTTTTTTGCAATTATTGTAACGTTGAAACGTTGTAACGTAAAAAATTCCGACTTATGATTCAAAAAATAATTTGCCGTGGGCATTTCATTCTATTTTTGTTCGAAGCCAGAAGTAATTTGTGTATTGGGAGTTGAGCAAAAATTAAGTCGAGTAAAGAAACAGTGTCGTGAATAAATTGATTAAGTGTCACACGGCAAAGTGTTTATTATTACAATAAACCGGTTTTTGAATACGTTTTATTTGTATGGAATGTATTTTTAGACTCAAATTCTATCGAAATCTTTTTTATTTTATGTTTTAACGATATCAATTTTTGCTTGTTTTTCATGTTATGCGAATAGCAACAAAAAAACTTTCAAAGTATTCACTGTCAATACGTGGAATGGCAATATATTAAAAAACAATCATAAATGTTTTGTTTCCTCAATTAATTTATTAAAATCAAACTATCAACTATGTTTTTTGTATAAATATTTACATAACTCTGTATTTTTTTATAATCGGTTGAAAGTAAGTTTATGGGTGCAGGTGATATCGGTCAGTTAGACATTTTTTGACTTTCAACCAGGACATTGAAACTATTTCCAGGACAATCCCGGTCAATTTGGGACTAATTGGAAAACATTCATTTGATAAATCATAACTTTTAAGAGTATTTTGTTAAAGTTTTTATTTTCATCTTATAAAATTAAGTTTTTGTGATTAAATGACTTCATCTGTTTTCGCACTCTGTTACCTGTGGTCTTATCCCCCTGTATCCTTATATTTCCATAAACTATATCAAATAATTAATATTAGTAGCGTTTTGTAGTAGTTGGACTTATTGAAATCTTTTGTGTAATATTATTTGTTTTTTTCCGCGCAAAATAGACCTTGGGTATTAATGGAAAGCTCAAGATTTTTTTCATTTTGTAAATGCTTCTTCTCGGCTAATTAACAGACGTGGCTCACTAAAAATTCATAAGGAATAAATGTAATGTCCCAGACACGGTATAAGTAATTGTGGAGCACGTCTGCACTAAATGCATTTTATTATGCAGGGAACAACCAAATGGGAGCGTGTTAAATTGTGTTTACTGCTATTTAAAACTGTTAAAAGTTTAATTTACTACCTTGCGCATTTGCAGCAGCGATGCATGAGATAACTTTAAATAACTCTGACAATTCTATTCCTTAAACTTAAAGAACCACGATAGTTTATTTAATGCTCTAAGAACTGTCTCGTTATTATAACTCCACTTAAAAAACGTTTTTTAATGTTAAAATTATTGTAATTTAGAATTTCGACTAAAAGTGCTTAGTGGAATTTCAATATCAAATTTGAATCGCTTGAATTTTGTACTTTTCCATAAGTTTTATCTCTAACGATCCAGGATTAAGGTCAGTTCAAGTACATTCGTGCACTTGAAATGCCTGAATATGTGGAAAGGCGAAACCCTGGTAATGTATTTCTTGTACTGATTCCATAATTTAATCGAAAAAATTTGATTTGTTTTGCTCGTCGCCTTGATAATTCAGTACATCATAAATTGCATGTAAAAAGTTTATAATGTTACATATAAGTTACAAAACCATATGATCACCATTTTCACTGCATATTGAGTGTATTAACATCTTATGAATTATCTCAACATAACTTTTTATACGATTACTGGATGTAAAACAAATTACAAAAAGTTATTTGGACCTATGTTTTTATTTTCAAGTGTCAAAATCAGCAATGGAGAATCTTTCAAAATAGGTTAACTATCATCACCTTAATCTAATAGCCTATTCAAGAATATTAGGAGGCTCAGTATTAAGAAAAATCTAAAAAGAAAATTTGTCATTTTTAAAATAATAACTTAAAAAATGTAACGCTACTAAGAAGAAACCTCTTAAATTTAAAGTTTTGTCCTTTGAAATCTGTTTTCTTTTGTAAAGAAGGAATGAATATATTGTCATAAAATTTTACGGGTTTTTTTCTTTGAACTGCAAAAGTCCATACAATGCTGTATTCACAGCTGTATCTTGTTCTTTACATCTAGTATCTAGCAACACCCATTTCTTTGATTTTTTTTCTCTTTTAACACCCGATTGTGTATCCGTCGCCTCATTCCTACCTGGCCCATATATTTCTTTCTCTTTATGTTATTTTCACGTATTTATGTATCCATCATCATCCATCAATTATTATTTATTTTAAATGGAATATTGTTTTGAAAGAAAATTAGTTTATGGAAGAACATGGAAATGCTTTATTTCATATGCAGGGAAAGCAATAATTGAGCACTACAATGAAATGCGAAAAATGTTTTATTTTGCACAATATAACAGTTAAATTGCATTTTTATTGTGCACACTTGAAACTAATAGCTCTCAACAATTCGTTTTGAAGGAAATGAGAATGTCTTAGTATATATATCTTTCACCTCTATGATGATAACGTTCACCCTTTTTAGGAATAAAGGAATAATGCTTATAAAAACAGATTTTTTTTAAAATAATTCCACAATTTAATATATATATTTGCAGACCTTTCGTTTTTTTTAAATTTAAATTGGGATAAAAATAATAACACATTTTCGAAAATGTGTTATTATTTTTATTATAATGCCTTACCACCAAGTTTTGACAGTGAAAACCTTAAAAGTGATTAAAGTGGGATGTTAGGCTAAATATTTTACTTCACCGTGCCCGCTCCCAACTTGGAACATATGGACTCTTCGTGGAGTTTATTTTAACATAATTTTTCAACGAGAACTGCTTGTAACTCAGTTGCTCAACATCTCTTTTTTGACGATAGCAGAGATTAAGAGGATACGAGGACTAGGACAGGAAAAATGATTAGATAATCGCTCTCGCTACGCCCTGCTTTGTGGGATCGGAAGGGAGGGAAGGAATTATAAGCAACGCAAACACCCATCGCTTTTGAAGAGAATCGATTTATCCACTGAAATCTGCTCGTTCCGTCGCCTCACATAGCCACTGATGACCATCAAACTCTAAAAAGCAGTGGTTCTCATGTGCGGCCACCAGAGGATTTGGCTGCGGTCACCAACAGCTTCATAGAAAATATTGATATTTAAAAAAACAAGGACTCTGAAAATGAAATATTTTTTTGTGCAATTAATACCAATAGTAAATTTCAAAACATGTTTAGGTCTATATGACATACCTCAAACACGACAGACTCAACACAGCAATTTGGTGCGGCCACATGATATTTCCGTAGGATCGGATTATGTTTACGATGCGGCCGCATGACAGTTAGTAGACGCAGGGATGAATTTGGAAAATAATTAAAAAATTCTATAGAAAAATAATATTCGCATTCATAGCGCGCTTACAATAGTGGTATAGTTTTCCCAGTGTATTTTTAAGGCTTTAATAAAATTAGTTATATAAAAAAATAGATATAAAGCTATAAAGCTTTCAATTGAAGTGTGCGGAAGTTCATTTTAAGAGTTATTTTTGCTGTCATACCTTTGAGAAGAAAAGGTTTTCTCCGAAAGTTTTTTTCTTCTCGAACACATGCGCCTATTGTCATTTGAAGTCGACTTTCGTTTATTTTTATTTTCTGCGATACATTGTTACAGATGTACTATTTTGAAAGATGACGTGTCTTAAGATATATTTTTACTTTGTTTCGGTGGTTCTAAATTAAATCTTTATAAATACTATGCAAAGATCATGGTTGAGTTTTAACGTTTTTGGTTTCCCTTGCCAGTAAGCGCAGTTTCATTCATGATTTTTCAATCGGTTTGTTGATTTCTGTTATGAGATATGTATGTCTGAAATAAAACGAGAGGGATAAGCTAGCCACTAGTCTTGTTCGAGCCCATTACTTCAGTATGGACTATTACCATTAGGAATATTTATGTTCTACATTGGGAACGGGCATGGTGAAAAAAAGAAGAAGAAGAATTTGTTCTGTTTCAGTATCTTATTAGTTGTCGAAAACGTACAATTTTGGTTTTGCAATTAATAAAGGTAAATTCAATTAACTGTAAATGAATGAAACCATAAAATAACCATCACTTATAAGGTGTCCACTGTCAATACTTTGTGGAAAGGCATTATATTATAAAATAATAATGAATTTTGTGTACTTATTCTACTCAAAATTTATCAAGACCAAGACCGGTTACACTTATCACGACATAGTTTATACAGAAACTAAAAGTTATGACAAACAGTTATTAATTCAAATATGCTCATAATCGTCAGTCTTTGTGGTCTAGTGGCAAGAAGTTTGCTCTGGTGGGTCTGGATTCAAATTCCGATAAGATCTTATTTTATAAAATTGAAAAAATTGTCATTTTTCATTGAGTTGCTGTCGACTTATTCATAAAAGATTCTTATCTAGTTTATCTGGTGTGACTTTCAAGAATAAAAATATTTAGATTAGCATCTTTATTAAAAAAGTATCCGCTCAAAAAACGGTCCGGTCCATGGTGCAGTGGTCAACGTCGTTGGTTTTCATTCGATAAATCGATTCTGTTCGGAAGCAAAGAGTGTCGGTGTTACTATTTTTCCCTTCCCACATTTCCTATCTTAAATAGCGACCAGTTAACAACGAGTCCTGTCGTAGTTTGCGTATCCTTTCAATACATTTTTTTCTTCGAAAGAGAGAGGTTTAGCTACTGAGTAATAAGCAATAAAAAAATCAGTAAAAAAAATATATAAAATCCAATGAAAATGAAATGAGCATAATTGAAGTCAAATTAACTATATTTAAAATGTTTAACATTTTCTACAAATCGAAGCTACTACATTAAAAAACAATTAAGTAAAAACGGTCAAAACGGTTTTTGAAATAAATACATGTCAAAATGAAGCAAGATTCTTTCACCGTTTGAGTATTGTAGTATCACTAGAAACCAATCCCACCACAGAGGAAACGAGTGAGCTCTCTCTGCGGTGTTCTCGCCCCAAGCCAACCCAGCAAAGGTTTAAACTCAAAGGGTTGTAAATGAGAAACGTATCTACGCCTGACTCTAAATTGTCATGTATTGACATCGAATTTATAGCCTTTATATGACACCCTTAGTCAAATAAAACAGCGACAATGACGAATAAGCAAGAGACAGACAAAAAAAGGATACTGACTTCCGTATCCGAAGTTTCAGGATTTTCACAGATGAATCAAGAAGAGAAAACCGGAATTTTGAATTTTTTTTATTGATTTATTGAGTTTTCATCTACCATTTTAATAGTTATGTTATTTTTAACATCGAGTAATCGCCCTAAGCATAAATCGCATTAAGCCCTATATGCGATCAAACACAAGATTTAACAGAGCTCTTGTTGGAATTAAAACAAAAAAACTAATTTACATAATAATTGAATGGAAATAACAGCCAAATTGGGACAGTTTGACATGGCCATCACCGATGGGCGATTTCATAAAACGAATACATTCAAAAAAATCATGTGTTCCTCAAAAGATAAAGCAATGTAATAACTATCATAAAACCACTTCTCTGTTTAGTCGGTTTACGAAAATTCGAACAACTCCGATTTCAAAAAATAATTCATTAGTGTTTGTGTTAAATACACTCATGGGAGGTATCATATCTAACAAAAAAAATACCATTGCATTACTATTTGAATATTTCAATCTTGTCCGTCATGGTTTTAGCACTCTCTTTTGGTGTTCACTGTCAATACTTTTTCTGTACAAACTTTTTTTACAAAACATTTTGTACTTATTCCACAATTAGTTAATTAGGATCAGGACCGGTTTCGTGCTTCACTATCATTTTCCTGATCTTAATAAATTGTGTGTGAAATAAGTACAAAACCTTACGCTGGGAAGTGAACATGGATAGTCCATAGCAGTAATAATTACAACAATCATTACATACTTGTTTTTGGAGGCGATAATTTCATCGAAAATAAATATGTTAATTTAAGAATTTTCATACAAACCAGTTGTAAAAAGAAGTCAATGGTTATGAAATATCGAAAATACCAATGACTCTCTGGTAAAATGTAGAACAAGGTTAGCCACAAGTTGACCCTAGGACCAACTTGCTCCTGGTATTGGAGGCTTTACCTCATCGTTGTGACCCTGAAGACAATTAAATAAAAGCAAATCTACTTACCACCAATCGGTGGTATTAAAAAAACAAATGCGTGAAAAAAATCATAATATTAATTGATACTTAAATATATAAAATAGTGCAAGACAGTTTCATTTGTTGAAAAAAAACGTCACAACAAATAAACGTTTTTGTAATTGATGCCGTGTAAATTTTCTTTCCAAAAAGTTCTAACAAAATGCATTAATAACTAACAAAATTGTGAATATAATGTTTGTGAAATACACATACATCGAAAAAAATATCGTCGGTAAATATTTAAGTCCTTCTTATTGACTAAGCCCGGTGCATCGGTCAACGTTGTTGGTTTCCGTGACAGTTTGAGCGGTTTGGACTCATTGAGGGTAGGTTGAGTGACGTTAAAAATCCCTTACCACCCTTCCAATCCCTAAAAAGTAGCGCGAAGCAAAAACAATTATCTTACCAATAGCCTTGTTCTACTTCTTGTATCCTTTTAGTTCCAACAATCTTCGTAAGAGAGAGGTTGAGTAACTGAGAAACAAGGAGGTATTGAAGTTAAAATTTACTCTATGAGGAGTTCATATGCCACAAGCTGGTTTGCTAAAACAAGGTTATGAGCAATTGCAGGCTTAGTCTCAGAACAATAATGTACACGTTTCCTCTAATAATCCTCACGAGTGGGAAATTTTCTATGTCTGGTACATTTTTCTTTGACTAAACACTAATCTATCAACGCTCATAAGCCTTACATAAAGTCAGCTCTGTCAACCAACGGATGTTTTTCTATAAACCCTTAAACGGGAAAGAATAAAAAGTTTTATATGACCATTCTCTTTCTACTTAAACCTATTTGGAGCAATATCAATCGACCCACTCTCAAGTCTATTTTGAACTAGAAGTAGTTATACACTAATAGGCCTCTTGAACTAAAAGCAATGCAAACACTATGATGGGAAATTGATTTGAACTTAACCTTACTATTCTTTCAAATCGAACCTTTGGAAATCATTTTTTTTATAGATTTTGAAGCCCGTAGAAAGTTAAACCAGTAGCAATCTGTCAATTTGTAATATCTAGTACAGATTTTATGGAAATTTCGACTCCTCCTGCTCTTATAAAACTCAGTTACAATATTTCAAACATTGTTGTTTTAGTAAATTTTTTTAATTGTGTCCAATTGCAATGACGTTAGTGTGGTTTTTATCCTGCAAAAAAAAACATAGTTTTGTTTCTCAAAATGATCCAAAATACCGATCAAAAACAAAGCGTGTTAGTTGATGCAAAAGTTTTGACGTTCTTTCTGTCTTAAAAAATCATTTAGACAAATCAGTTAAAATCGTGTTTATATTTACAAGCGAAGCATCTTTTCTTTACAAAGAATTAATGAGGAATGACGTTCTATTTTTGAAGGCATACAATTTTTAGCAATATCTATTTCTTCTTTTAATTGTGATAACAATATTAAATCAAACTATTTATAAACAGCTCATTACATTGATTGGTGCAAATATTTTTGTACATCAAAAACATATTAGTGGTAATCATTATTGTACCGGTTATTTATGTAAGTATTTGCTACTAAATATATGGCTCACTTTAACAATAGATTCAAAAATATGTTTGATGAATAAACAGTTTTTTCAATATTGGCTCTATATAAATTTCTTATGACGTTATGATTTCCACCATTATCATTAAAACATTTCATTGATATTTTTTTCTCTCCAACAAATTTCTTCAGAATTTAATGATATTATATCATTAGGTATTTGAGCTATTTTTATAAATGGAATCTTGGGTGTCCGTTGTCCTCGAGTTGATTCCGGATGATTTTTTTAAAGCTGTCCGTGGTCTTGTGGTAAGTGCATTAGATGAATTCAAGTCCCGGCTTAAGTCAATATCAAATGTAGGACTGTGATTTCATTTTTGTGATTTTTAAAAATTTCTACGGGAATATTGGATTTATCTCTAGTGATACCATTTTGCTTTGTATTCTTTTAAAGGAAAATTTTAAAATAGACTATATTTATGCTTGGCAAATCAATGATAATACTATAAAATATTTGAAAGGAATTAAGGATTTTGACCGAAGGTGCTTGGTGGAATTTCAATTAAAAATTTAAATCGTTTGAATTTTGTAGTTTTCTTTAAGTTTTATTGCATACGACCCGGGTTTCGCATTCAGGCATTTCAAGTGAATTGAGAATTAGGAGAACTGGATTTGAATTGGAAGTAATTGTATGGGTAAATTACATTTTCATGTAATTTACATGTGAAATAGTTAAAAATTAATTACTTACCCATGGCATGGAAATGTTTCATAACTTAAAGAGTGGGCTTCATCTGACGTCTTTTTATTTAAAAAAATAGCTTATTTGAATTGTTTGAATTTATAATTGATCGTAATTATGATATTTACTCAACAGAGTAACAAGGGTGAATTAGGAAGATTATGTTACCCATTCAAAGTTGAAAATCGATACAACTGTGTCCTATATATTTCTAGTATTTCCTGGTAAGACAATTTATGATCCCTCGTGTCGATATGCATAATTTAACCTCTTCATCGCGTTGAACGAGTGATTCTCAGATAAAAAATAATTGGCAATGGTTGAGGTATCTTTATTCAACCTTAAAATGGTAAGTTTTTTAGCCAAACTTAAATTAAATATGAGGATGGTTGTCCTCACGTAAAAGTGTAGTGAAGTCACTACATTGATTTATTTGTGAAATTTATTATTATTTTATTGTTGATCAATAATTAACCTGATAAATTTTTGCAATAAAAAACTGGGTTAACACTCGATGAAAGTAGTTTTTTCATTTTCAAACTGGTATTTAACATACGTTTTATATTCTACGTAAAAACTCATGGGAAAGTAGCAAAAAAGTTTGAAAGTAAGCTAGAAATAAAAGAAGCATCGAATGAAAAAAGCCTCAACATAATGTGTTAAATACGAGATGGTGAAAAGTCAGTTAGTTAATTTACCTTCCCAGACGGGTAAGGGTAGAATGATTAAAGGTCTAATACTTAGATAATCTCTCTTCCCAGTATCCGCCTACAGGACAGGGCGGGTAGGAAGGGATGAAAACATTGCAGATATCTTTGACCTTTTTTTTTAATCTGCATCCATTCTTTAATCCTAATCCAAAAATATTTATTATAAGCACCCTATTTCCAGTACATTAAGCAAGCAGCACACCTACGAGCAATCGGTCTCAATAAATTAATTAAAACTAGAAACTTCAAATCCCAGATTAAGAATTTCGGCGGGCGTCCATTACAGAGACCGCATTTAGTTTGTCCCTAAGGGGTCGTTTTCACCCCTTTTAAAACTAAATATGTAGTAGCGGAGTTGGATATTGCTTTGGAGATGTGGGCTGAGACACCTATGAAAAGTGTTGACCCCTTCGTGCTGATTATTTTGCAAATGTAGTATTTAAATATGTATACCAAAAATTACGAAAGCTTTTACAGTGAAATTGAATATTTATTTTCTATTTAGAAGAAACAGTTATACTATCTACGAGAAACGCTTGTTAGTTAATCGCAGTTACTCAGTTTATGTTTTCCGAAAAGAGTGACAATAGAAAAGATTTCTCAATGATAGGACCTACCTATTGGCTAACTAAAAACTCCCACTCCGTTCTTTTTTAGGGTCAGATCGCCAATAGTGGAAACACAGATATCCATGTCAGAAATCAATAATTCGATTGAAAAATGAAACTGTTTAGACCTAGAGCATCAAACTCATGTGCTCCGTAACCAAAGCCAATGTCGTTAACACGATGCCACGGACCAGATATTCTATTGAATAATCTTGAATCTTGGACATGACTAGTGGTTAGCTAATCGCTCTCGCTGCCATCTCAGCAGAAGATCCCACGATATAAGATTTAAGATTGGCAAAAGTTGATTTTTTTATTGTCTTTGCTGAGATCTGTATTAATTTGATTTCAGTAGTACAGTTTAATCCAGACCAATTATTTAAATAAAATAATATTGAATCTTCAACGAGTTTTTTTTATAATATACTAGTGTTCGAGCCCGGCTTCGCTCGGACCAGTTTGGGGTTATGTTCACCTCGGCGCGTAAATTCAGACGGGCCAAGTTGAAACAACTTTTTTCAAAATTCAAAAGTCTAGGTCAATTAAAATGGAATTAAAATGAACATTTCAGACTGGCATTGACATTTCACAGCCCCTTTCATATATTGACAGCCCCATTCTCGCCCATTAAAATGTCCAAATTCAAGGAAAAAAAAATAATTTGCTGTCAAAGAAATGTCAAATAATACCTTCACGTAAATAAAAACATTATTATATTAATAAAAGCCGGGAAAAGTTCAGTAGAAGACTAATTTATTACATTTTGACTAAATGTCTTCGCCGATAAAAAAATCAAACATATTTTCTTTCATATTCGTTTTTATGGCAACTTAATGACCAACAATGCAAAAGGGAATTACAGACCCACAGACATACATACGCCGTTTCGGTTTTATATATGTACTACTCGATACTCGAGTAATTGGAGTCTCTACACACACATTGATAACGAAACAAATTTACCGTCGAAACTTTCGCGAGCGAAATCAAATCGTTTGTTTGAACTAGCAAAAACGGTTCCATGACAAATCAGAACATGACAATTCAGAACATGACGTTTCAGAACATGACATTTCAGAATATGACAATTCAGAACATGACTTTTCAGAACACGACTTTTCAGAACATGACATTTCAGAACATGACATTTCAGAACAAGACTTTTCAGAACATGACATTTCAGAACATGACATTTCAGAACAAGACTTTTCAGAATATGACATTTCAGAACATGACATTTCAGAACATGACATTTCAGAAAAATCGGCCTATCTACGGACACCGTCCGAGCGCGCTCGCTTTATAATATTGTGTTTTCACATACATATTTGTCTATAAACAATTAACCAATTATGAATAGGGCTGCCACAACAAGAAAATAACTGTAATTATGAGATCGCCGAAATTAAAATGTATGTTTACTAGCTATTGTATTTCGCGTGCGACATTTAAAAAATTTATTCGCAGGGCTGGCACAAAAAATAAATAAATATATATATATCATTTTCAGATGATTGCGTGGAGTTTATAAGTAATTTACTAAAACTTGCACCGAATTTTTATACACATAATAATAACATTCAAAATTATTAATTATGTTGTTATTATTAATTAATAATAACAACATAAAAGAAAAAATATCATAAAAAAAATCTTATATATTTTTTTTTGTGCCAGCCCTACGAATGAATTTTTAAATGCCGCACGCGAACTACAATAGCAAGTACACATTTACTGTAATTTCGTCGATCTCGGAAATGCTGATATTTTCATGTTGTGGTAACCCTATTTTTATTTAGTAAATTACTTATAAACTCCACGCAATCATCTGAAAATGATATATATATATTTATTTATTTTTTGTGCCAGCCCTGCGAATAAATTTTTAAAATGTCGCACGCGAAATACAATAGCTAGTACACATACATTTTAATTTCGGTGATCTCATAATTACAGTTATTTTCTTGTTGTGGCAGCCCTATTCATAATTGGTTAATTGTTTATAGACAAATATGTATTTGAAAACCCAATATTATAAAGCGAGCGCGCTCGGACGGTGTCCGTAGATAGGCCGATTGTTCTGAAATGTCATGTTCTGAAAAGTCGTGTTCTGAAAAGTCATGTTCTGAATTGTCATGTTCTGATTTGTCCGGTTACCAGCAAAAACAATGCAAAAGGGAATTACAGACATACATCCCCCGTTTCGGTTTTATATATAAGAAGATATTTATTTGAAATCACAAACCATTGTATTTTTTTTTTTTTGTTATTCACAAGTTATTTTTGAGAATATTTGACATTTCTCATTCTTCTATTTTAATTTATTTCTTTTCCCTGTTGACTTTTCCTTCCGTTTTTTTGGCGCCGTAGTCCCTGGAGTCCTAAAAAAGAATGTTGTTTATTACTGTGTTCACGCAACTATCTATCTTGGGGATCGTATCCCGGTCCGCAACTAGGAATCAAATGAAAATTACTAATATTTATTTTGCGACAACACCAAGAATCTACATCTCACACTATCAAAGTAATGTTCCATTGCCAAAACGAAATGAAAATACTTGCAATAGCAGAATTCCTCACGAGTTATATATGATAATAATAATGGAACCGTTTTCAAGGTTCAGTTTGCCTTGCAGCTCTTCTCTGTTTGTAAAAAAGTTTTTTAGCAACGAAGTGAGTACTCTACTCTTCGCTGCTCGTTACCTGGGGAAGGAAATTGAGTTTTAATGGGTTGAGTGGGTTGAGTGGGTAAAATGCAATCGTAAGAGGGTTAATGGTAAAAACACGTTGTTGTCAGAGAAGTTTCGCATTGCTTTTTATTTTTATTCGACGATGCACTGGTTATTTTTATGCATATTTTTCAATAACGTGAAGATGATGGTATGGATATGACACATTATTAACATACATTCTTCAATAGTTATATCTAATTTGAATTCAAAAAGATGCCTGTAAAAATTATACTTTCTCAGTTGTGGTACTAGTGGTAAAAAAATCTCTCCTTTATATCAAAGCAGCTCTTTTGATGTCATAATTTCTCAGAAATAGCAGCGCGATCTTTAATTTTGCTGTTCTTGAGTGACATCAGAGTTTAATTTCGTCTCATCACCCTTGGGCCATGCCAGTTTAAATCAAAATTTCAATGTCAATATTGATGATGATGTATTCTTCCACTTTATGGGGGACCAAGAGCATTTAGTTTTCAATGGAATTATCATTGGTCCAGTGGTTAGCGCCGTTGGTTACCGTGTCGGACCACCCAGGCTTACGAGCCAATTTTTTCAGTCGATAAATCGATTCTGCTCAAAGGCAATGGGTGTTTCTGTTGTTAAAATCCCTTCCCAATGAGTGACGCATAGTGCATTGCGATTAGCTATCCACTATTCCTGTTCTAGTCCTCGTATTCTTTTCATCTCTACTCTCTTCGAAAAAGAGAGGTTGAGCAAGAGTATTTAACCCTTATTTCTCAGACATCTCGAGTGTATTTTTCGGTAAGTAATGGTAGTAAAAGTAGGTGATGAAGTGTAGATCACTTGAAAGTAGTGACGCTGATTTGTCATACAAAATAGATGTGTTACATTCTGTTTTCCAGTATTTATATTGCTAGAATGATTCTAACTTATATGGAAGAGTTTTTAATGCCGTATTTATCGTTCAATTTACGTTATTACGTAAATCCATGAGATCAATTGGTTTCATATAATCCAACCCTCTCTAAATGAATTCGTATTCTTATCTGAAAAGAATATCACTAAGAAAATTACTGTTGAAACACCGCCTTAAAAGAAACTAAATATCATTGAAGCCTTCAAATGAAATTCTGTAATTGAGGGCAGAGTTTATCGCGGTTGGAGGACAGAACCTATCCTTGGGGTGCAATGAAAGGGTAGGAAATTTACTGAAAATTGACTGGAGGTGGATACTTCAAGATCGGTGCCAAATAGAGTGAAATAGACAAACATTATTACGAATTTTTCTCTGTATTGGAGTGACTACAAACTTTTTGCCCTTCAATTTTCCTAAAGTCTCAGAATGCAGCATTACAACAGAAGTTCTGACGATGGCGTAAGCCGAAATAACTATGAACAAATATATATATCGGTCCCTGTGGTCTAGTGGCAAGAGCTTTGTCCTAGAGATCTGGAGACCAGGGTTCAATTCCCGGCAAGGTCAGATTTTTTCAATTGAAAAAAAGAGATCTTGGGCTGGGTGTACATATGTTATTTATCGTTGATTTTGTGCACAACTGATTTATTACTTATCATCGAGTTAATCTCGTATGACTTTCACAATTAAGAATATTTGGCGCATTGGCGTAAGCTGTAATGCCAAATATTTTTTTTTTTAAATTTAAAAAAATTAAAATATAAAATAGTTTCTGTAGATTTAAAATACATTTTTTTTCTCCATGTTTTAATGGAGTTCTTCCAAGTAATTTCCAATTCAATCAACAACAGAAGTGGTTCAGTGATAAGACAATATTTAGTAACGCAACTTTTATTTCTTGAAAAGGCCTCGCCTTTCGGCATTTTTTGGTAACTATAAATCTAACAGTCCTGCCTAGGTTAGTTCCCTTAAGAATCTTATAAATGAATTGTCGTTAGATTCAAATAGAATAATCGTTTGTTAAATAGTTTAGTTAATAAATGAAACTGTTCGTTTCGGGAATCGAACTCATGACTACGCAACCGATCGAATCGAATGCCCAACGAAGTTGACTTATTTGCTACAGTAAAGAGGATGTCCTCTTGTAATGAGTTGTACAAATAGTTAATCGAATACGCAACAGTATGATTTAGAATAAAAAAACACGTGCTGCAAAATTGTGCGTTATTTTGAACATAGTTGAAAGCGATGGACGAGTGTCTTATAATATATAACATAGGTTTCTTTTCCATTATACAGAGACATATGAGCGAGATAAAATTTGAGAGCAAAAGGGTTGTAAAATATTTCTTGTTAGCCAAAAGGGATGTTAGCCGCAAGGTAGAATTAATTTTTAACTGCTTACTCTCTCTGTGTAATGTTGCCATGTGTATTGCTAATTTACAGGCGACACTACTTACTTTGGGGGATTAAGGTTTATTTAAATTTGTCTTGTTGTGTAAATTTGCATTGTTCTGAAAGGTTTGCAATTATAATCAGAAATGGCAACGAAGCGAGCGCTGAACAAAATGTTCATTTCTTTGAATAATTTATTCCTTAAAATGACAGCGAAAAAGCCTTCGTTGATTTAAAAGGTGATTATCAACAGCATTATTATTATTTCGATAAGTTTGTTGGAAAATTTTAGGTTATTACCTTTTCTGTTAAATTTGTAATTCTAATGGATGTGTGACACGTTGGTCATAAGGAATATATTCTTTGTCAATTTTATATTAAAAACTATTTTCCATAAAATTAACTGAGAACTTATTGAACATACTATAAACGTGGCCTAAGTTTTAAATAGAAGGTCTCATGTGATAACATTTTATTCAACAGAAATTCATTTTTTATATGTAATGTTTTAATAAGAATAATTTTGCCAGCATCGACTTATTGCAATCCCGAAATTCTGGGATCAAAATTTTGGCCCGGAATTGGAAGCCCTAATCAGGGCTAAAGAAGTTTATGGACGTATAATGACTATAATGGAGTTTACCTCAACAGAAACAGTTTCATGAAACCTCTTGCTAGTCAGTTTTTCGACCACTCTTTTGTTGAGAGAGTAGTGATGGAATGGTGAAACTACAACAGAGCTAGTGGATAGTTAATCACTCTTACTGCGTCTTGTTCTTTTTAATTTTAGTTTTAGATATTTGAGATGGAACACATCACATGCAACAAACAACCATGCATTCAAGCACAAATCCATAAATTTGGGATTTGAGCACATGCACACCACACAGAATAAAACGACATTGATGACATGCTATTTAATTTATAAAGCTTATATAATACTAGTATTGCTACCCGGCGTCGCTCGGAGTAAGCGACCAATAATTATTTAATGTTATATCATTTGACATAATTATATCAGAAAATCTAACATCCAAAATAGAGTTAAAATAAAATCACAAACTTTATTTAATTTGATGACAGCCCCATTCTCGCCCATTAAAATGTCCAAATTCAAGGAAAAAATCTAATTTGCTGTCAAAGAAATGTCAAATAATACCTTCACGTAAATAAAAACATTATTATATTATTAAAAGCCGGGAAAAGTTCAGTAGAAGACTAATTTATTACATTTTGACTAAATGTCTTCGCCGAAAATTCAAACATATTTTCTTTCATATTCGTTTTATGGCAACTTAATGACCAACAATGCAAAAGGGAATTACATACACCGTTTCGGTTTTATATATAAGATTAAAGATGAGGAAAATGAATAGTACATATTATTATACTTTTAAGCTTTACGCCTTTTTAAGTTAAATGCAGTGCAGTAATGTTAACAAGATTGCTCGTAACCAATATATAAGGCGCAATATTTTTTTATATGCTATATATCTATATGAACTATGTATTATTCGATACGGTCATTCTTTGGTTATTATTCATTTTGTAGTCAATCACAATGAAATACGAACAAGGCAATCAGGGTAGCAAGCAATGACAATACATTGGGGACATCGCCACGGAGCACTTTGCTTTATCCAGTCCCGGGCAAAGGAGGATTGTAGATAACAAGTCACCCTACACTTACCTGAATATGAATACATTAGTTGACAGTGGCTCGTATCCATTAACCCTCCTTTAGAGGTATTTAAGTGTGGGCAAGGGGCGCAGAAACAAGTGTATTAGTTTGACTCGCAGTAGAGATGTCAAAATAAGTAACCTGTCTTCGAGTATTTTGTTTTTTTTACCTGGAATTTCGGATTGGATCTAATGATTCAGATTGGATTTTTACACGTGACTATAGTAGTGTCTGTGTTAGGATGATCTCTCGTGTCGTTATACAATCCCGTTGACATCTTTACCACGTGATATTGTTCGAAACAATATTAAGATTTGTGTATAGTGTCTTGTCACAATATTTAATTCGGAATTATTTAGATTTTCTGGACGCGTCTTTTGTTGTAGTGTCTTTATAATGAGATCGCAAATGTCATGATAGGTTTAGTCTCAGAGCAATGCAAAAATTTGCATTAAATTTACTTCAAAAAATCTAGATTGACGTGAATAAACTTTTAAGTTTTTATTTCAACAGAAAACTAATAATTCTTGTTATTTAACCAGTCAATATCTCTGTCCATTAGAAATTTTAGATGTGAAATTGAACAAAATATGATTAGTATTAAAATAAAACATCCCGCTATATCCTGTTTTTATTCTAGAGTAGTTTAAAGGAGAAGTTGATATGAAAGGCATCTTTGCTTTTTAATACGATTGGGTGAATCGGTTGTGGGATTATAGCACTTGCACACCACAGAAAAAACGACGCTATTAACTGTATTGTAAGCGTTCTTATTTATTTAGCACATTTGAATCAGATCATAAAAAATCGATTTTATATATAATATTTAGTGTTATGCCTTATGAAGCTCAATACAATGCAGTACTGTCAACCATATTGGTTAAGAGAAATGAAGTGTAGAAGTAGGCTTTAATACAGCCGAGATCGTGACCGAATAACATGCCATTAACTCAGGGCCGTGGATTCGGAGTTGGAGTCGCTGAGATGGAGTCTTTTGGCCGGAGTAGGAGTCGTCGCGACGTTTCAGCCGGCGTTGTACTTTTTTATTTTGCATATAATATGTAAAGATAGGCTTTTGACTGGATTGGTTGGTTGACATTTAATTGACTACACGTAGATAGGAAATGTAGGAAAAAACGTGACGAAATAAGATGTTTAATATGCTTTAGACATTTAGACAAATTAAGTGAAAAAGTAGATCTTAATACAGTTGAGACTGAAAAGCATGACATTAAGCACTCGAGTACGTGTCCAGTTTTTTTTTTCCTACCTTCACTTTCCTGCTGAAACTATATGTGGAGTCCGCTAGGCGGGCTCCTAGTTTCCTGGCTATTTTTATTGCTAGTGTGGATACAGACTAAGTCTTTGTTTCCCTTTCCCGCATGTAAGCTAGCTAAGTATTGACTTCCTAAAAGATTATGTCAGCTGAGGGCTTTGTGTGGGGAAAACACTTAACAAAAACCCCTTACGAGAATGATTGTCTTGGAATCATTAAAAATTTTCAATTCTTACCAGGAATTGCTCGTAATGTTTGCGTAAACTTGAGGAGTTTACTTGTTGTTGTAATAGACATGCCCAGTCCCTAACTGTAACTAAATCGACGAGCCTAGCTCGTAGCTTAAGATGTATCTCTTAGGGCGTTAGTTTGGAAGCTGGCAGGGCTGCTGGCTTCTTCCACGCTTGCCTCCTCTGTTGAAGAAATTGCTGTAGGATAAAGGTGGGTGGAGCATAAGGTTTGAGACATCGTCCTGAAGAGGTTCTTAGAGGCCTTTAGTTGGTTTTTAAAATTTGATATTTTCACAGCTCGGAGAGTTGGAGCGAGGTGGGGACCCTGCTTCAGGCTTTCCATGAAGCTGGCACGGTGGAGGCGTCCAGTATTAGTGGTAATGCTTATATTAGAATCATAGAAAATGCTCGAGTAATCAAAGCCTTGCGACTCGACTATTCGGGTATTAAAAAGCCGAATCATTCTACATAACTAAACGCCCCTTTAGCTTTGTGGTTATTAAGCATTAATTACGCTAGTTTTCATATACAGACTAGAGAGGGCCGCAAGGGGATGAAAATATAATATGTTTGTGCAAGGGCTTAGGGCAATCCTTTCTATTTTAATTACCTTGATGTAGAAAGGTCAGGGCTTAAATTTTGACATTTTAATAGTCTGCATTTTAATGGATGGAATCTTTTATAAATATTAGGTATTCAGATATCGTACATTATGATTTATTCAGAATTTACCGAGTGGAAAATTAAATATTGCAAATTAGGGAAACTATGGCTACAGATAATCGACTGAATATCTATAATAACTCTAGGTCTATATACCACCAGTATATTTTAAAGTAAAGCATTTTATTAGTGAATATTGAAATTTTATTTCATCACAATAATTTGGGTGAAAGTTTTTTTATTCGTTTTTTAATATATTAACTTGATTTGATGTGCTGTACGCACCTTCTCATTTATAAATAACTCAATTGTTTTTCATCAGATGAAAATGCGAAGTGAAAAAAGCGAAAACTGTTCGTATCTATGGTTTTCAATCCGGCGCCAAAATTTTGATCCCGGGATAGTTGTCGGGTTTCGAAATATTTTTATAATGTTCGATAATTTTCATATCATTAAAAATTTCAGATTATTAAATATTAGCCATGTTAATGTATCATTAAAAATAGTTATAATAATAGGAATAATTGATCGCTATCTTTTTATGATTATTATATTTCGGTTGTTTATCCATTACTGAAAAGCGAAAATATTCGATTGAAATATAATGTACAACAGTATAGGTCTCGTTGGAATGCGATATGATAACTAATAGAAGCAAAAAACATGTCGGGTTATGCATTTTTTTAAAATTTCACATTGTTAAAATGAGGACACATTAATAGAAATAAATAACGCTTTTATTGATGAAAAATCAATCCCGAAAATTTCGAGATCATGTAGTCTAATCCTGGGATTCATCAGTTACAGAAAATACTCGGGATCCCGGGATTGGAAACCCTATTTGTACCAATATGTAAGATAAGTGCAAGTAAATCTCCCATTTTTTCTTTCCAAGAATACTTGAGAGTTAAAATCTGAAAAGTGAGTACTTTTACAAATTGATTATCTCATAACAACATATGAATTTATCCTTGAAGCTTTTACTTTGCAAACCTGATCATTTACCTTGCATCAATGTTTATTAAAGCGAGTAAAATAATTATACATAGCGACTTGCTCAAACACTTAGTTAGAGATGGACTTAAGTATTCTGTGTACCCGTTTACTGAGAATCTGCAATGGTAGAAGAGCTAAATTTTAAGTGGCACTTCCAATAAGATTCTCCAAAATTATTGAATGCCTCAGAAATTAACACAGGTATAAATCAAATCACTGAGGGTAATAACAATTATAGTTTGACTGACTTTTATGACGAGGCGCTTTGAATACATATATCCTATTTAATAGTCAAACTAATTTAGTTTTTACATTTTAACAAAATGCGGTCCGGGCGATTTCTCGAAAAAAATCACTTCAGTAAAATTAATGTATCTCCAATGCTATTTAAGCCACGTCATTGGAAATTACTTTGTTACCTTACCTCTTTATAAAAATGCTTTAGTTCAAAGATTCTCAAAGTGTGATTTGCATATTAACAAAATATAAATGATTTTTGTTTATTAACTCCATGACAAATTCATATGCTCCATATTGGGAGCGGAAATAGTTTAAATACAGGAAAGATATTGATCCCACAGCGAGAGTGGATACTGGCCTTTTCAAAAAATAATAATTATACCATTTGAACTTGTTAAGTAAATTATGATTTTTTCTAAATACTAGCCGGTACCTGGCAAATTTTGCAATGCCACTCAAAGAGAAAGAAAGTGTTAGTGTTTATTGAAGTGCTTTCGGATGCACAATATTTTCGATTTAATTTCACTAACATTGATCGATATCGATGACATTTGCCATTTGACGTGTGCTGTTTGTGTTTTGCAGATTGTCTATGGTTCGCGCCATCTACTGAGAGTTAATTATGCTATGCCTATAACGATTGCGTATGTGCAACAACAAGTTGTCACAATGAACGGTATGCCCGGCGTATAAAATATGAAAAAATATTGATGATTATATAAAAGACCTACTATAAGTTGATTTTTCTATGCCTATAAGTTGGAAAAGTTTTATCGCAATCGGATGAACGGTATGGCAACGCATACAATACGAACAAGCAAGCAAGCATTGATTTTTATATATTAGATTTTACTCGAGCAGTAATTTGATTTGTTGTAATTATCACATCGATAGACGTTAAAACGCCTCCTATCGGTGTTCTCGGTAGTAAGTTCGATCCGTAAAATGAATAACAATCCCTGGACTGCTGCGATTGTCCAGCGAGGACACGTATACGAGTCGTCCGGACTGCAACGTGTTAAGCTACGAGAATACATGTCAAGTATTTTTAAGTGAATGAAAAATTTATTCAAGTGACCTAATGTTAACGAAATTTAAATTTTAGACAAAACTCATTTGCTCACCGTTTACCTAATATGATTAAATTAATAACGAAATCACGTATATAAAATATAAATTTTGTAATATTATTACATTTTGAGGACACTTGAGGTTATTCGTATTTCGAAAAATCCCATCCCATTATCTAGCTGTCTAGTGTCTAGTGTGTTTTTAACATAATTAAAAAATATGATACTATAATAAATATATTCAAATTAATTTAGGCAAATTATAACATTTTCAGAATATTTGAGTACCTCATAGCTTTCCACTTTTCTCAAATTTATTTTTTTACTAGCTGTACCCTGCGCGCGTTGCTACGCCAGCAATTGTAGGGTCAATTAGGGGGGGTGGGGTGGGGGAGGCGGTGTACGCCAGAAAGTTTCGCGGAAGTGTACTCGAGAAATTTGTAAAAATTCGATATCAATTTTTGGGGGGAAGGGGGGTTGTTTGGCGGGGTGGGGTTTGGGGGGCGTATGGGGCGGGTATGCCAGAAACTTTCGAAGGAGTGAACTCGAAAAATTCATAAATTTTAAAAAAAAAAATGGGGGGTAGCGGTTGGGGGGTAGTTGGAGGAGAAGGGTTGGTAGCCCAGAAACCATCGCGGGAGTGTACTCAATAAATTTGTAAAGTTTCACATCGATCGGTCGAGCGGTTTAGTAGTCCATAGCGGACATACATACAGACATTCATTTTTATATATATAGATTTATTTTAAATGTTACTTAGCACTAGTGGAAACTGCTTTTGAATATTATTATTCAACTATTATTTGAAATTTGAATCGTTTGAATTTTTTACTTGAGTTTTGTTGCTAACGACTTGGGTTTTTATTGTTTATATACAAAAATAAAGTAGATCACTAAGTTTAATTGCTATTAACGTAATTAATATGAATTACAACGCGTCAGTTCAAGTAAATCTGTGCACTTGAAATGCATGAAGATGCCTAAAGGCAAAATTCTGGTCGTTAGTGACAAAACTCATGGAAAAGTACAAAATTCAAAACGATTCTAATTTGATACTGAAATTTCATCAAGAACCTTCAGTCGAAACTCTTAATTATATGTATATTTATTTATTTATATACAAATATTAAAGAGTTTATTGCTTTTTCGCTGTATAAAAAAGATGAAAACAATGTAGTCATCAAAAGAGAGAGAGAAAAAAATATAATTACATTTGAAATTGCCAAAGAAGTCAACCGAGTGAGTTCCGCCAAAATCAACTTTTATTCATAAAAATTCAGATTCGTCTGAACTCACTCACGTCAATGTGATATATGTCGACATACGAAGAAGTGCCGTTTTAAATTATGATGAAAGTTCAATAGCGCTCAGCTTCAATACTTTTCAATGCTTTTTATTTATTGTTACAGTGAAGTATATTGCAAAATAAGTGGCGATTGGGTTACCGCTTCAAAATAAAACTGTTCCATTTACAATCAAACATTCCATTTGAAAATCACCAATCTATCCACAGTGCGAAATGAAGATCGCACAATTCCATTTAACTTATAATAACTGTGACGAAGGTAACACTCTAAAACCCATCAGAGTGACTACCGCAATCAGAAAAGGTATCATCCGGGAGTGTAGTAGTTGAATTTTTCATGCCGGGTCAGCTAAATTAAATGGATTCACATTTCGGGAATAGTGCACTAATTTTTTTCAATTTAAAAATGTGAACATTCCGACGCGCTGTCTCGCTCTTTTCGGGATAAAGGTATTCTTTTGCGTTCGGGTAGTTGATAATTGAAATTTTTATTTGCGTAGCTCAAAAACAGTAATAATTTACGCTTAATCCCACTTAAAAAAACCCATATTAGCTTTCATTTAGAGAAATATATAAAATCAATGTGTTTTATTTTTTAACCGTGTCCGCTCCCAAATTGGAGCATATGGACTCCTCACAGAGCGTTGTCTCAACATCATGTTTTCCTACGGGTACTGCTTGATACTCTCAGTAGCTCAACCTCTCTTTTTGGAAAAGAGTAGGGATAGAAAGGATATGAGGACTAGGACAGGACTAGTGGTTAGCTAATCGCTGTCACTATGCGTCGCTCTTTGGGATCGGAAATGTGGGCAGGGATTTTTAGCAGCACAAACACACATTGCCTCGACTGAAAAAATCTGCTCGTACCGGGAGTCGAGGCCGAGCGGTCTGACATGGTAGCCAACGACGTTGACCACTGCACCACGAACCGGACTTAGTAGCTTTTTATGTCATAAAAAATTATGACGTAAGTACGTAAAAGAAGATGTATTGTGTACCTTGTCTACAACAGAATATGATAAGTAAATTCATTCGATGATTTCGGCGGTAACTTTGTGGAAGTTCATTTTAATATAAAATTTAAAATAACTTTGATTATTCCACGGATTGTGTTACTAACTGTGACACGTGTTTCGCCTCTTTCAGAGGCATCTTCAGACTTACTATCGCAAAGTTTGCTTAAGTAATTACTTTACAGTCTGAAACATCAATCGTTAGTGTAAATTTTAATGGATTAAAAGATTACACGAATTCTTGATCAGTTAAAGAGAATATCGTTAAGCTCTTTGAAGATATCCGAATATTAATTGGCACTCTAATCGTCTTAGTATATATAATTAATATTAGTATAAGGTTGCAAAAAGAAAACTGTTTTTTTTTGGTTGCTAATATAAATTTTGAACCACCCTCGAAAGTTAAGAGGCAACTCTTGGTGAAGCGAGTTCGACTATGATGAAAGCAATCATCATTAGATTTTATCTCTCGGTTGCGGGGCGCGAATTTGCATGCGAGCGAGCGTGACGGATATACTTTTTACCTACAGCCGTAGCGATTGTAGATGATCGTAGTGAATTTTCTGCTACGGAGCTTAGATTGTTACTCACTGGCGCTAATGAAGGGTCTACGACATCCACATTTTTAAGCAAAATGAAAAAAAAATGTGTATTTTCATTTGATGTTTTTTTCCGTGAAATAAAAAAATATTTAATTGTTTTCGTTTTCCCTAGTACAGATCCATCATATGAATGGAAAAAAATGATTTCAATATAATTTCATTGCAGCTTAAAAGGCAATAATTATTCACCATGTCAAAATAAAATTTGGTAAATTATGGATATATGGTCACGGGAAAGAGTCCCAATCCTGGCTTATAATTTTATGTTTTGACTTTACTCTCTGAGTTCTTGTGGATTATTATAAAATGTGGAATCAAAATGATTAAATCTGAAGAATATTACTGTATGAGTTCTGAAAGAAGAATTTGTTTTTTAATATTAGCCTATAATAAAATTATTCTTTTTATTTTAAACAAATTATAAACTTATGTGACTGTCTCTATCTGTATAATATTATTATTTGTGTAGTTTGTGGTTGCATTTATGCTCCTGTAAATTAAAACAACTCGATTTCATACTTTATTGCGAAGTATTCTTTAGGATCTTCTATTATAATAAATTTAAAAATTAAAGACGAAACATTTCAAAACAAATCGTAATCCTGACATTCATATCATTCAATGTGGTTATTTTTATATATAAATCTTTACAAACATTTTGTCCCGTGACCATATATCCATAATTTACCACATTTTTTTTTTTATTCAACGAACGATTAAAGAATGAACCTTAATAGAATACTGAAAAGGCATTTTCCATTTCAAAGCAGCCTTAAGTGCTTTCAAATGCCTGTCTGGATTGTCTCAGGAGTGTTTTTATATAAAACCTTGTTTGCTACTAACGTGCAGCATATGGACTTATCTCAACATATCTTTTTTCACGAGAACTGCTTGCTACTCAGTTGTTCAACCTCTGTTTTCAAGAGAGTAGATAGAAATTGTTAGAAAATTGCTCTCTCAACGCACCGCTTTTGAAATCGGTAGAGTGGGAAGGGAATTTTACACCCATGCCACCCATGCCTTTTTTCTCAGGAGTGATTATAAAATAATTAAATACGTTTTAACACTCTTTTATAAAACAACTACTATGAATTGGAATAATCCAATGAAAATTATGTTAGGTCATTCTGGATCAATAGTTTTCATGTGCGGCCACCAACAGCTTCGAATAAAGAAATTGATTTTTAAAACCATGTGGTTTAAGAAGTTGATTTGTCAACAAATTCAATGAAAATTAAATATTTCTGATGCAATTAATACGAATACTAAATTGAAAAACATGCTTAGCTCCATTTGATATACAAGCACAACAGTCTCGAAACAAAAATTTGGTACGGCCACTAGACATTTTCTTATGATCTCTAATTTTCCTAATTTTCCTAAAAGAGTTTGATATTTATTTTTATTGCTAAAAAGACTGACGCTATCTTATATATAAAACCGAAACGGCGTATGTATGTCTGTGGGTCTGTAGTTCCCTTTTGCATTGTTGGTCATTAAGTTCCCATAAAAACGAATATGAAAGAAAATATGTTTGAATTTTTATCGGCGAAGACATTTAGTCAAAATGTAATAAATTATTCTTCTACTGAACTTTTGCCGGTTATTTTTATTCATAATAATGTTTATTATTTACGTGAAGGTATTATTTGACAGCAAATTAGATTTTTTCCTTGAATTTAGACATTTTAATGGGCGAGAATGGGGCTGTCATCAAATTAAATAAAGTTTGTGATTTTATTTTAACTCTATTTTGGATGTTAGATTTTGTGATATAATTATGTCGAATGATATAACATTAAATAATTATTGGTCGCTTAGTTCCAGCGACGCCGGGTAGCAATACTAGTATCAACTAAATTCATATGGTTATACTTTCATTGATTGAGTAGGCATTTACTTGGTAGAACTCCATTATAATACGGAAAGAAAAATAACAATGTATTTTAATTCTACATAAATTATTTTTAAATATTTGTTGATAGCTATTTCGGCTTACGCCTTCGTCAGAACTATGTTTAAAACGTGTATTAGAGATAGCTTATATACCCTTTGCTAGACAGGGTGCCTCCTACATAATCTCTTTCTGTTGAAACCATACCGACGTCACATGAAAGAATTTAAATAAGTTTGACAATAAATCAAACTTATTTAAATTCTTTCATGTGACGTCGGTATCAACAGAAAGAGATTATGTAGGAGGCACCAGCAAAGGGTATATAAGCTATCTCTAATACACGTTTTAAACATAGTTCTGACGAAGGCGTAAGCCGAAATAGCTATCAACAAATATTTAAAAATAATTTATGTAGAATTAAAATACATTGTTATTTTTCTTTCCGTGTTATACTTTCACATTTACAGTATGGTTTGCTACAATTTTGTAGAGTTTGGAAGTCAAACAATACCGCTATCGACACTGTACCATTCAATGACTTTATTGAGAGTACGATTTACAAAGTTTTCGAATATCAATGCAGACTAAAAACTGTTTTTTGTAAGTTTATTGTAATCATTGTAAATGTGCAAATTGAAGTATTTGGAAATTGTGGGGTAAAGTTATAAGTAATAATAAATATGCTATTAGGTGGAAATCGTGTATTTTATTATTTTGGTTTTTTATAAAAATGTAGGTTATGCTTTTGACATTTATCAAATATTGAAACTTTTGTGCTGAGCAAGTATTATTTAAAATATCGAATGCTTTAGTTCATGTAACAAAAATGACAGATTTTTTCATCTAAATCCACTCCAAAAGTGAAGCATTAGACTCCTTGTGGAGCTAATCTCAACAGAAGTTTATTTTTACGAAAATTGCTTGACTTTTGGTAAAAAGTAGGAGTAGAAAGCATTGGACTATGACAGGTATAAAGGTTAGCCAATTGCTCTGGTTACGTCCCATTTGGAATCAGTGGATAAGGGAAGGAATTTAAGGCAACACAGATATCTATTATTGTGTTTTTTGAAGTTTACTGAAATAGTTAACAAGACTTAAGTTTTAGCTTAAAATGATTTATACATATGAGAAGTTAAGAAGATTCCAAAAAAGAGAAATGTCGAAAGGAACCATAATTTAAAAAAGTGGCCGTTTACTATATTTAATAATGAAAAAATAAACTGTATTGGCACTGCTATGCAATGCAGATAATCAAAAATATTTCATTATTTTATGTAATTAAATGTCTTCAATACGTGTTGCATATGCTTTTGAAGAAATAATATAAATTATGTGTGTTTTAGCCAACAAAAAAGAATGTGCAAATGAATTTAAGGAATGAGTTAAATTGGCTAAGCCACTTCTTTCTTATAGCTTCAGAGAGCCTCAATATTATGTTCCTCAAGAATATCAAAGGAAGAAGCCAGTGATTGTCAAAGAGTGTGAAGCCGTAGCAGGACGTAGCCATTACGTCACAAAGTACTCTCGAGAAATATAAGGGATACATTTATTTTGATATTTTATAATTTTTAGTGTAATTATGTAAGCTTATTTATGATTTTAAAACAAAAATACTCGACAAAATTATGTATTCAGTTCATTACTACTGAAAAAATGTTAGCGTAAACAAATTGCTATGGCATAATGGTAACCAGAAAGGTTTTATTTGAGGAACAAAGCGTGTAATTATTTACAAGTATTTTTATCGCAGCAGTTAGTGTTTGCGAAAGAATTTCAAAGAATACTAAATTTACAGCGGCTAAATCTGATAAAACAAATCTCCTATCTGGTCTTTATTCCGCTGTTAACTTGATGCGTTTTTCATTTCTTTCTTAAACTTTTCAAAAGATAACGACCAGAGGCGGTGAAAAAAGAGCGTCATCGGGGGTTTTTTAACGTTTCTGAAACATGCAAATTTATGCGGAAATCCGAATTATGTGACCTTAAAACCTTAGGAGATTTTCTCATTATTGTGAGTTATGTGTACAGTGAGTGAAGAAAATTTCACATACATCATAGCATCTTCATCACTAAAAGAAGTTAGCAAAGTTAAAGTGTGACTGTTTTGGGTTAAGTTTCCCACTCATCAATCAACTGCTGTATAAATTGTGTAACAATGGACTCTCTCGGAGTTAGTTAAATAATTTCCCAATGGCATTCATTTCATCTGAAGATATTGATTGAGTTGGAATTTACTTGGAATAGCTACATTATAATACGGTGAGAAAAATAACAATGTATTTTAGTTCTACAGAAATTATTTTATATATTTGTTGATAGCTATTTCGGCTTACGCCCTCGTCGGAACTATGTTTTAAACGTGCATTTAATCATGTTTATATACAGTGTGTACCCTAAACTACATCATCTTCTCTGTTCTACCATCTTAGTTTTATATGGCAATAATAAGTTATTAATTGTGACAAGTTGATTACCATTAGAAAGATTCGATGTATGTAATGTGATAAAAATAATGACCTATTTATAGTTGTTATTTCACATTGAACTTATTGGATCAGGACCGGTTTCGCTCATGGTGAGCATCATCAACAGACGAATCAACGATATTTATACAAAAGCTAAGCAAGAATTATAAGGTATCACAAACAATTGGTATTACAACTAAGCAAATAAATTGAAGCAGAGAACAAAAAAATAGACTATAATTAAAATGTTGAAGACCTCTTAGAAATACATGCTATTACATCAAAAATCAATTAAGTATGAATGATCATTAACAATGTTAAAACCACAGTAAGTGCATTAAATAAATAGATAATAAATCTTAATGTTCGTAATCCGTAATGAGTCATCAAAACCCGAGAGGAATAATCCAGTTCTACGATCAGTATTCTGTGAATATAAATATAAATATAGTCCACATCGATTCTTACAAACAACGGAAGCACAAAAATCAAAAGAAATCTGTAGAAAAATAAAGAAATATATTAAGCTAGAAATAGGTTAATGAATCGGATATAACAAAGGCGAGGAAGACAAATATATGTTATGTGGTTTAGACATTTAATGTTTCCATTATTTCGAGTTCAAATCAATTTATTAAGAAATAAGTTAATAAAAGTTTCTCGACAATTAGTATTTGTATCCGTTAAATTCTCACATGAGCACACAATTTTGGTGCACCACTTACAAAGATGTCGGTGGAGTTTGATGTATTTTCTTCGTATAAGGCGAAATAAAAAAGCACGCTGTGACTTTAATGGCTGCCGTTTAGTTATTTGGCTTTAAAATGGTTTTTTTTGAAATCCACGTCGCAGTTGTCTTCATTGTCTTCTACATTGTTACTTTTTTATCCTCTGACTTAATGTAGTTTTAAATTTTATTGATGAATAAAATTATGAATTTTAAGATAGCCTTTTGCAGTGGATTGTGTTTCTTTTTATTTGGGTATAAAACGTTTTAAGCTCAGCTTTATACACTATACGTTAATGTCTATCAACAAATACATACATTTATGTAACAAATTTCAATTGTTTCGTTTAACTGTTAATATATATTATTAATATTATTCATATTCGTTTTACAATGTAAGCAAATTTTAAAACGATATTTAAAGGGAATCAAAAATAACTGTTTGTAAATATGCACGGAACACGTAAACTTAAATTTTAAATTTTTTTTAAATATTTTACAGTTTTTTCTTATAAAATATTTAAAATAATCAGTTGCTCAATTATTATGGACATACTAGTGTATATGGTCTTTCAAGATTTATTTTATCTGGCCAATATCTTTTCCGGTATCCCGGAATCACCAGAATTCTTAGAAATCATATTTTGTCTATAAATCGGCAATATGATATATTTTTTTGTGGCTTTAGTTATTAATTGAAAAATAGATACTGCTAACAAGTGAATGTCAATTCCATCGAAAATATCTTATAAATTTCAATTACAGTCAATTCGGGTAACTTTGGACACTCTTCAGTTTTTTTGTGATATTTTTATGTTCAGATATAGTAAGTTGCATTTTTTTTACTATTATGTGTTTTTACCACTTTTTTTTATATAATTTTGAATTTAAATATTATAAAAATACAAGGAAAAATAATTAAAAACTGCTTTTACGGGCGGTCCAATGTTTAATTTATGATTGAGTAACGTTGGACACCGCCACTTTCGATGAGTGAATTTTAGCTGAATCATCCAGCTTGGTGACATTGAATTGAACTTTTATAAAGAATAATAGTCTGTCAATGGAAAATATTAAAAAAATTACAAATTTTTGCCCATTCCCTATCCGTAACACCTGGCTTAAGCGAAGCACCTGTTTCGAAAAATGTTATATTTAAGTCCAAAGTTACCCGAATTAACTTTATATTATACTAGTATTCGAACTCGGCTTCGCTCGGACCAGTTTGGGGTTATGTTCAGCTCGGCGCGTAAATTCAGACGGGCCAAGTTGAAACAACTCTCTTCAAAATTCAAAAGTCTAGGTCAATTAAAATGGAATTAAAATGAACATTTCAGACTGGCATTGACATTTCACAGCCCCTTTCATATTTTGACAGCCCCATTCTCGCCCATTAAAATGTCCAAATTCAAGGAAAAAATCTAATTTGCTGTCAAAGAAACGTCAAATAATACCTTCACGTAAATAAAAACATTATTATATTAATAAAAGCCGGGAAAAGTTCAGTAGAAGACTAATTTATTACATTTTGACTAAATGTCTTCGCCGATAAAAAAATCAAACATATTTTCTTTCATATTCGTTTTTATGGCAACTTAATGACCAACAATGCAAAAGGGAATTACAGACCCACAGACATACATACGCCGTTTCGGTTTTATATATGTACTACTCGATACTCGAGTAATTGGAGTCTCTACACACACATTGATAACGAAACAAATTTACCATCGAAACTTTCGCGAGCGAGATCAATTCGTTTGTTTGAACTTGCAACAACAATGCAAAAGGGAATTACAGACATACATCCCCCGTTTCGGTTTTATATATAAGATTAGAAACTTTTTACAAATAACTCGTAAAATGCTATCGTGAAAAATCATTTGTGTCACTTCGAAGTTTTTTTTGTATACCAGTAAATTTTGATTGCAAATAAAAACAAAACATTGTTAGTAATTTTGTTTTATTTAAGAATATAAGCATCGTATCATTTTATTCTTTAAAATATTCGTAGTTTGTAGGCATATAGAATCCTAGACAATTTCATACCAATTCAATCAATCAAATTGAAAGGAAGCCGAGAGCCTGCTAGACTTCATCTCAAAAAGTCTTGTAGACTCATAAAGTGAGAAGACCCGAATAGTATTAAGAAGGAATGGATTTAAGTTTTATTTGACCCGTACAAAAGGGGACATTAATAACCGGTTTATGACTGTATTGATAAATATACGTAAAATATGATAAAAAGTTTTTAGATTTTTTTATTGGTATGAATTTTTTATTGGTATGATTTTTCGTACAGTATGATTGATATTAATGACGTCAACACTGAGCATTTGACAAAAGAATTTCCAATATTGGCAATAAAATCACATTATATGGAAAATAATACGACGGCCAGATAGATAGACTGCCAGAGAAACCATGATATATTGTCATAGATTACATCTTATGAAAGAGATAACAATACATCTCCACCTGTTATGACATGCTTTGTTATTTTCGTTTTTTTTTTATTTATTTCGACAACAACTTGTGGCTAGATTTAATCTGGATTGTTCGTCTACCGCTTTCTCCGCTCGTACGGCACAAGTATAATTGAATTGTCTCAATCTGCGAAGGAAATCTCCGTGTAGTTTTGTGAAAATGGGTCACATTATTGTTTAAAAAAAAAACGAACAATGCCTTATCGTGGCCTCCCCTTTGTTCAACAACGACCAGAGAATCGTCATTTATATAAAAGCATTACTGACAAAGAGTTTTCAGGATGGGATGCTTTTAATTTAATATACGAATATGGTATGGCAACAGTGGCGTTTGAGGATTGCAAATTATATTAGTCGAAACTAAATATTCCCTTAGTATAAAACCGTTCAACACGTCATAAGTAGAATAATTATTTGTTTGCTTTGTTTCGATTCTATAGCCCCCTCTTTGCTTCCCGTAAACAGGAAAAATCCCAAACTCCATTTTGTAATTTTAGCATTTTAAAATATTAGAATCAATATTGCTGCATTACTTAAGCAAACTTTGTGATAATTAGAAGATGCTTCTGAAAGAGGCGAAACACGTGTCACAGCTAGTAGCACAATAAGGGAATAATCTATTTTAAATTTTAATAAGTTATTTTAAATTTTATATTAAAATAAAATTACATCTCTTTTAAGGTGTTCACTGTCAATACTTGGTGGAAAGACATTATAATAAAAATAATAACACATTTTTAGTACAGTGTCCACATGAGATTTATTTCATCAGGACCGGTTTCGCTCTTGGCGAGCATTATCAACTGATAAGGAATACAATAAAGCAGTGGTTATATGCAAAAGTTAAGTATGAAAACAAGGTATGACAAACAATTAGTAAAACAACTAAGCAAATAAATCAAAGCAAATTACAAGAAAAATAAAATGTTCAAGACCTCTTGGCAATGCAAAACTAACACATCAAAAATGAATTAAGTATGAATTAACATTAACAAAGTAAAAGCCCAAAATTAAGTGCATTTAATAAAAATAAATAAATCTACATATCTGTCAACCATAATTAGATGGAAATCCCGGTAATGAATTCAAATGAGTCAGTTCCTGTAACAGAATAAAAGCAATATCAATTCTTAAATTAAAATCAAACAAAGGAAAATAAAAATTATCAGAAACTATTCAAAAAACCAAATGTATATTTTTTTAAATAATAGGACATTATTTTGTATATATTTAGAAACAATCAACACCGGTTATCAACTTGCCTGGTTTTAAAAATGTGTTTTGAAGTCTAGGCTATTTTTAAGTTTGTGTTGGTTTCTCATTTTTCAGGCATTGATAGAATGGTATCGTTGCAGCACCGCAAAACAAGGAAAGGTATGAATTGTTCATGTATAATACAAAAAATATGATGTTTGCCTATAACGAATTGTTGGAATCCTGTTGGATGATAATTCTCTGCTAAATTATTTTTTATAAATGTACCATAAAACACACTTCTACAAAATACTACTGCAGGTTTCATTTATCGCATTTCAACTCATGTTAAATCGACAATGATCGCGATGAGCGAAACGGGTGCTGATATTTATCAGAATATATGTGTTATTAATATTCGCTTTTCCACCGGGATGTGATAGTTAACACATAAAAACAGTGGATTTTAAGCTAGGAGGCGTGAGCTGTTTCCAGGAAAGACGCCAGAAAAATAAAACAATCACTTTAAATTTCATATTAAATAAAATTTGGGTAGGCGTGAGTTTTTTTAAGGATGCGTCCTGGCGTAGAGTTTCGTAACCACTGCTTTAGTATTCAATAAAATTATAAGCTTATTAAGTTTGTACATTGATGGAATCAATATTTTGATCTTTTATGAAATATATGTAAGTATATTTGTTCATAAAAAATTACCTCTTTGTATATTATATACTTAAAATTGGATTTTAAATAAAAATATGTTCTTTATCGCTGTCCCTCTTCAGTTTGAAAATTTATGATAAGCGTATTATGAAACAATATACGGAAAAATTCTAACAAACATAATTTTAATGAAACTTCGACTTTGATGTTGTAGAGTATTTTTTTGCTAAAGAGACGCATAGCAGCCATAATATGCATGCCTGCTTAGCTGCCACTGGTACGGATGTATTTTTAAATATGTATATAGTACCGTTTTATAAAAGGCATTATTTATTTTGTATTTTCTTGTGTAGTAATATAATTGCGCTCTCTTATTACTTAAGATGATAGAATCACTCAAAGACATGGTTGATATAAAAAAAAAATGATCGCTGAGGGACTTTTTTTGAAAGCCTACGCGCTTGCTTTTGAGTCAGTTATGTAATCATTCAGTGGATGTTTCAATAAGATCAAGTTAACTTAATATTTTTTTTTTAAAGTCATTACAACCAGTATTTCTTAACTCTCTAAAGGCGGTCCCTAAAAAACATCGAATGATCCAAAGGGGGGACTAAAAATACCCCAGTGTTTTAGCTTTATTTGCATAGATTTCATTAACAAATGTTATATTATGCTTTAATGTATCTTTATACATCGTTCTAAAACAATCTATAGTTTTCGTATAATTATTCACATTTTAAGTCGTACATGGACAGAAAAGTAGATCGTATTGATGTTCATGACATACTGGCGTTATCAAAACTGTTTGCGCTTTTCTACGTCTTTAATGTAAAAAGCATCCATTTGATTTTAAACGTACGTTTGATCGAGGCGCGTTTGAGATATGAGCGTGAAGTTTGCATCCGGAAATTGGTAGCGACAATATAAATGGTTTTTGGCCCCAAATAGTCCGACTTTTTGTTTTTTATTTAATTGTGACGAAGTTAGTCGATCCAAAACATATTTTTTTAATGCAAAAGGTGTAAAAAACAATGATTTAAGAATACCAAAAGCTTACACATTGTATCACTACTAATAAGATAGATATTTTACATATAGTCCCAGTGGAAGTAAACTGTCTTACCCACAGGGACGGAAATATTAACAGTTGATTCGCTAAGATTTAAGTTAATACTCACAGCTTCTACTTATCAAAATATCTTTTTAAATTTAATAAATTTTGAGCTAAGAAGATAGATTTTCCTTCTTTATACATTTACAGATAGACTAAAATTAAAAGAATAATAATAACCACTCATCGGGCGCAGCGTGGAGAGTTTGTCGAAATTTCGGGATCTACTAAACTAAAAAATTGACTTTAAGATTGAATACTTTTGTTTTCTATCTATATATATATAAATGAATGTCTGTGTGTATGTCCGCTATGGACTACTAAACCGCTCGACCGATCGATGTGAAACTTTACAAATTTATTGATTACACTCCAGCAATGGTTTCTGGTTTACCAACCCTTCCCCCCAACCACCCCCCAACCTCCACCCCCCAATTTTTTTTTTAAACTTCACCAATTTTTCGAGTTCACACGTTCGAAGGTTTCTGGCATAACCGCCCCATACGCCCCCCAAACCCTACCCCGCCAAACAACCCCTCTCCCCCCCAAAAATTGATATCTTATTTTTACAAATTTCTCGAGTATTGAATACATGTAAATTGAATTGAATATTTGTGTAATGCCTTTCCTTCAAATTTATTTAAGTTGCTGGCGTAGCAACGCGCGCAGGGTACAGCTAGTTTTTTTATAAATCAATGTCCTCTTTCAATATTGAACATACATACGGCGTCTTATTGGAACAAAATTGACAACTGTAAAAGTTCTGATGATGATATTGATTTCATATCATTGTTCAATCTCATTGGGGTAGCACTGCAAATATCTCTAAATATGTCGGGTTATTAGATAACACGGTGTTCACTATTAAGCGTATCGATGTAAGACGTGGCTTAACCCCGAAAGATTTGACACATATGAGAAGAGAATTCCGACGCCCAAATCTATAAATACGTGTACTTAGTGGAGCACTTAGTATAATACAATGCCGAGCTTTGTCGCTTATCACTTTTCATTAAACTGATATGGTAACGGATAGAAAAGAGGCAAGTTTTGAAGAAGGTCTTGGTTCGGTTTAAGATTTGACGCGACCAAGAAAAAATTCAATAAACGCTGCACTAATAAAATATTCGAAAGACACATGAAAAAAGGTAAAGAAAGGCCTAATAAACTTAGAAAGAAGTGGTTTCTATAAGATTTCGCGTGGTTGTCGTCGTATGTAAGACAGACAGGTAGGACTATATCGACTCGGGCCAAAGAACATACAAGGTCATTCAACGGTTAAAAAACAGACTCTTAATTTGAAAACCATCTTAGAAATCCAATAGTTTAACTTTTATTTCAGTAAATACATGTCACATCTTTGCATAAAGCACAAGCTAAATGCACGCGGAAAGTAAGCAATTATTAGATAACATCAATCCAATGACATTTCTAATGAGCAAGCAAACGTTAATCAGACCATTACAAAATGCTTCTGTATTTTAACTAAATTTACTTAATGTACAATTTATTTAGATACATTAAAATTCTTTAAAAATTGGAGTTGCATTCAATTCAAGGAGTAAATAATTTGTCATCTTTAATACTATATTGTTTCTATTTAAAATTAAGATGTCAGAATAAATGAGTAGATAGATTGTTTACCTAACACGAAGTATATATTGAGAACGACCTTGATTCGGCTCCCTCGTAAATCGAGAAAGAGCCTCCTATCCGACACTCAGGAGAGGAATTTTGGGAACGGAGTTGGAGAAACATGGTGCTTTTATAAACAAAGACGATCTCAGAGCGTTATGTGGGTGTGGCTAGCACCCGTTATTTAATTGTTATGAATTTTTACAGAATTTACACACGGATTTAACACAGATAGATTTACAATACACGTTAGGTTCTACAATAAATAATACACGACTATTATAATTGCGAAGGCGATATCAGGAATTTACTAGACTTTATCTTTAGGGAGAGGATTAGGAGCTTGCAGGCTACTTTCAGGGCTTACAGTTGGGAGAAGCCCTCAACCACGACTGTAAGACTTATCTGGCAAGCAAGTGCACACTCAATGCTCTCCAATCTCTAAATAACTCATTGTATGAAAAAAAGCGGTTCCTTTACGTAGCCGTTACAAAAAAAAACCGTTACAAAGTCCGCCCGATAACCCATTATTTATGGTCCATAGAACTTTGCATGAAATACCTCGTATCTCATGCACGCAGGGCGTGAAAGAGTCAGAGACATTTAGAGCGAGACGTCCGCAATTCCATTCCGGAAACGTCATGCATAAATGTCTCTTTTACAAATTTGAAATCACTCTATATTGAATCGCTATAGATTTCGATATAGAGTATTATTAAAAATGAATTTATTTCCTGATACCGACTTAAACTGAGGTGTAAAATAAATCGTTCGAGAGAGTTCTGATGACCTACCATTTAGGGCGGTATCAATATTATATAATTTTTTTAAATCTTAAAAACATTGCAATTTTTTCGCCGTGAAATAAGAAGGAGATGACTTGGCGTATAATACAACATTCTGGTAGTTAAGCTTAGAAAATAAAGTCATACATTTTCATTAAGCACAGAAATACAAACGAAACATAAGAGTATTATTAAGATGCGAAGGCGAGAAAGAAAAAAGTAGAGGGTACAACTTACTATCGTTCAGTAAAAAAGTAGATACTTGTCAAAAAAACAATCAAAGGCTTTACGATGGTATAATTATATTGCATGGAAATGAAGCCCCCACATTTAGTGGATGTTAAATGAAAAAAATAGCTTGTCATTTGAATCCGTTTGCGGAAACCATTTTAAAAGCATCCTTTTGTTTTGAAGTTTTTTTGTTAATTAAAATGACGTTGTTCAAAAAAGTGTGTTTTTGACAACGAATTACTCAGAGTACGCGCAGAGAAAGCGCAAAAGAAGATTACTTTTATTTGTAAGTGATTCAAAAATATAGCAAAAAACTAACCGACATTAAAATGTCTTTAACCAAGTTTTGTGTAAAATATCAAAGAAATCTGAGAGACTATTATTACGTTTATAAAAATAGCGTATCAAATAATACCTATCTTATAACGTTAGGGAAAAACTATAATTTTTGACAGTGACAGATATTACGGGAAAAAAATAGTGAATGATTTATATATAGCTAGATTTTTTTAAATTATATCAAATTATAAATGTAATCTTCAATACTGTTTATCTAGCCACCATACTTTGAATGGTGGGCGAGGCACCAGTGACGTCCTTATTTATTGAAATGTTGAATATCAATGGCTTAGAGCTTACATATTGCATCTACATAAATAATAATATCAAGAAAACATAAATTGGAAGTTTTTAGTTTCCTTATTAAAATATTATTTATAGGATTTACAATAAATATTATGTAATTATTAGACCTTGATTTTGAATAGTTTGGTTTGGAGATAAAACATTTTAACTCATACAAATTTATGCCTTTTTGGTAAATTACTTTTAAATCATTTCATTTTAAAGACTCTATTGATATTTGTAAAGTCATGCAGATACGTGATAGACGAAAATCTATTTTCCCCAAGATTTCTTGTAATGACGGCTGTTCAGTGGAACGTATGCAAGATCTCTATAGTAAATAATTATAAGAGATCACAAATGCAGCTTCTACCGAGATACATCTGTGTAGGTATGAGTAAAAATAAATACCGTCAAATAAACTTTTTTGCTTTCACTTCTTTATCTCGTTTATTTAACATTCAGTCCAGCTCAAATAAACATAATAAATATAATACATATGTACAATAAAAAAACGTTTTAAATAATAGCAAATTTAGTAAGCATTTTTCAAGTCATTATTCCATTCAAACACTTTATACTGTCTCAACTCACGAGATGATAAAATTTATTTTCTAGAAAAGAGTTTTATAAAAAAAAATGCTCGAATTCACTGGAATAAATGTGAAAAAGTGAAGAGTAGGCATAAAAAAGTTGACGACCCCTGCTTTAAATTATGACCTTTTAAAAAGTTTGTCTTCCAGTTATTTATATTTTCATATTTAATTTTCGCTATTCTAATTTGAGCTTGTCATTCACATGACATAACTCTTAGAGTTTTGCTTACGGCTTCAAATAAGTTATATTTGTTTCTTGAATATTTCAATCAAAGTATGTCAACATTCGACGCATGGATATTTATTAATATATATGTATATTGTTTCCCTTAGCGTACCATCAATCACGAGGACTATATATGGAAACAACAGTTAACTTTTCAATTATCTACTGGTATTAATATAACAAACAATGACATGGCTTCAGAAACATTGCTTAGCATTGAAATGGCGTTGTCTATTCAAATGGAAAATATAGGGGCTTTCAATAAGGACGATTACTCGTGTAGTATGTCCATCGAGGAATGTGCTGTGTAGCACGTAGCGGCGTCCTCCCACATGTATATCATCTAGTTGAAGCCAAAAATTCTTATCATCGATCTGCAGCTCACCGTTGACGATTATGTTAACGCCAGTTTCGTTTTGGAAGAAGTACAGACCGATGATACCACCAGAACAAAATACGCAACGCACAGTGACTTTCTCGGACGATTATATCAATGCCAGCTTCGTTTTGGAAGAAGTACGGACCGATTCCACGAGATGAAAATCCGCACCAAGCAGTGAATTTCTCTGGATGCATTTAGTGCTGGTGTATCTCGTACGGATTGGAATCGCCCCGAATCAAAAATGAAATGATTAAGAATTTCAACCGAGGGTGCTTGATGCAATTTCAATATCAAATTTGAATCGTTTTAATTTTGTACTTTTCCATAACACTCACGACCCGGGTTTCGCCTTTGGCATCTTCAGGCATTTCAAGTGCATGCATGTACTGGCGCGTAGATATTGAAATTTCATCAAGCACCCTCAGCCGAAATTCTTAATTATATCAACATTGCTAGTACGGCAAGATTGACTGAACTCTACAGTAAATTAGTACCAACTACGCGTCAGCTTAACTACATCCGTGCACTTGAAATGCTTGAATATGCCGATAAGCGAAAGTCTGGTCGTAAGCGACAAAACATATGGAAAATAAAAAAATTCAAACAATTAAAATTTGAATAATGAAGTAGTTGAAAATGATTAAATAAGAGCTAAGAAATTGTTGATCTCTTGCATATATTTACGTGTAGAAGCTCTTTTTCGATAAACTTTTTTAAAAAATATTCTTCTCTTGCTAGTAATAAAAATGTTCGTGACCATAAATGCTTTTTACTTCTTTCACCGTATGTACGCTATCCTCGTTATATAATTCGATATTATAGTAGTAACCTATGCGACAAGCTATTTTAATTATGATTTCATCTGAAATTCTGTCTTCTGAATGTCTCACATGACACAATTCAACTGATAGTGTACTTCTTCGTTTACCTCGTTCAGGGATAATGGCCATAATACGCGTGCCTGATTGTTCACATTTTCCGAGTCACCCCATACTTACTAATTTTGAAACTTTCAAGCAATGTGACGTGGCAAGTGAGCGTACGTTTGCCGAACAAATAATGTCTCGCGAAAGCTAAATATTAAATTTGATTCGCGAAACGTGAGCCAAATGTTGTTCCACCAAGTGTAATGTATACTTTGAAATAAATGCTACCTTGAATCAAGCTTTCGATTTTGTTATTTAAGTATATGGTTTAGAAATGTTCTTGTTGTGACAACTTAACGTTACTATGAATAACATAAAATCATACCTAATATTCAAATGCACGTAATAAAATAACCATGGTGGTCTTCAGACGTTCAGTAGATTTACAGTTGTTTTTCAATTGATTATATCATACATAGTAAATTAAAAACAACGTTGTTTATCACTTGTAACTCATACAACTCCTATGTCAAGTCCTGTCATAATTTGGTATATTTTTGGGTATTTCGATCTACCACGCTAATAAATACGAAAAACTTGTGATATCAATCAATTTATCAATTATATCGAGGAGTTGCTGGAAGGAAAAAAAAAAGTGGGAAGAGTTAAGAAGCATCTTCAAAAAAAATATCGCAAAGGTACAAAGTATAAGATTTCTTCTATTTTCTCATCTTATATATAAAACCGAAACGGGGGATGTATGTCTGTAATTGTAAAATAAGCGCCAATCCTATTGGCCAAATTATTGAAACTTTGTAGCCCGCTTTCCCATTAGTCAAGATGGACGGATTCTAGCTCGAAAAGTCTAAACGACGGACGCTCTCGGACGGGCTGGAAACGCGACGTTTGTACTGGTTATACTCGGACATAAACTTCTAAACTGGGAACAGTTGTTACTCTGCCTTGCTTGGCATTGCTTGATTTGCAAAATATTGATAGAGCAAATAGTTTTCTCCTATTAGAGCCATGTCAAAACGGAAAAGATCGCTTAATTTGGGTGAAACTGCCGAGGAACGAGAGGCTAGACAGTAGATTTTTTCCTTGAATTTGGACATTTCAATGGGCGAGAATGGGGCTGTCATCAAATTAAATAAAGTTTTTGATTTTATTTTAACTCTATTTTGGATGTTAGATTTTGTGATATAATTATGTCGAATGATATAACATTAAATAATTATTGGTCGCTTAGTTCCAGCGACGCCGGGTAGCAATACTAGTATCAACTAAATTCATATGGTTATACTTTCACATTTACAGTATGGTTGGTAAAACAACTAAGCAAATAAATTAAAGCAAATTACAAGAAAAATAGACTACAAATGAAATGTTCAAGACCTTTTAGCAATGCAAAACTAACACATCAAAAATAAATTAAGTATGAATTCAAAAACTCTCCCTTTCCTTGAAAATTTCTTAGAGTTCAAAAAATTTGATTGCCTATGAGAAAATAAGACAAATTTTTTAATCAAGTTTGAACCTCACTAAATCAGTGTAAGAATATGGTGGGAATTCAGTGCACCAATACACGATGAACTTCTCAAACCTGAAGAAAGGCTCAGTTTTCAGATAAAATGTCGAGAAAAGAACGATTTGAACGAAGTATTCAAGGAAAAAACACGGCGCTGGTCAATCTTTACTACACCTTACAAACAACAGTCTGCTTTGGTGACTTTTCAGAAAATTAAGAGCCATAAAGTTATCAACTGTTTTGTTCCATATAGAAAGCTTTGAAGTGCAAAACCAATAAAAATTAAGCAAATATCAGCCAAGTACCGCTTGTGGTTTTTGCCTTCAAATATAGGCTTTTGTACAGAAATGGGTTTTTGAAATTACCATTAAATATTAAAAAAATTAATAGTTATTAAAAACATGATTGAAAAAAGTATAGGAATTTCCAGTTGAACTAGTTATATAAGTGCTTCGAAGCCATCTGGAGATTATGAGATAGTTTGCCTGATAGACTTTTTCATGACAAAATATTTCTGAAGTGTCAAACAACTTTATAGTTCGTACCTTCTTAATGTAAATAGATAAATACATAGATGGATATTTGGAAGCTGGTAACGACGCAAAACGTTAGCGTAACGCCCGTTCCAAAAAAGAAACGAACGAATTTTCCGTTGAGTAGTTTGCCAGTTAAAGAAGGAAAGCTCTTTCCGAATCAATGAACTCAAAGTGGCTTTCCCAGCAATGGAAAGTTTCCTGACCACTCCATAAAGAAACTTTCTTTAACTTTGAAGCAAAAGCTTAGCTCAAAAGACGTATTTTTAAATGAAAAGCCGGTTTGCTTATTTCGTGTCTTAAGACGGTAATTATTCGAAAAATAAAAATATTTCCGAGTGTCGCCAGCAGATAAAATAATCGTCGTTAAATTCCTCTTACAAATCAGTTTCTAGAAATCTCATTATTTTCTGTATTATTCCTTTTTATGATCATATAACTTTAATTTATTTTAAAAGGTACTCGACTTTAAATAATTTACCGAGAAACGGTTTATATAATTTAAAAAAACTCATCGCAGAAGTGGTCGTTGTACTTTTTATATAATTTAGTGATTAAAAAATGTACGTCTTAAATAAGCTTATTTTAAAACGTCAATAATTAAAATAAAAAAATAAAATATTTTTAGTATTTATTCCACATAAAATTTATCGGATCAGAACTGGTTTCGCTCATGGCGAGCATTGTCAACTGATATGAAATACAACGAAACAGTGATTTTTTTACAAAGTTTAAGTAAGAATTAAGAGGTATTATGACAAACAATTCATATTACAACTAAGCAAATAAATTGAAGCAAAATACAAGAAAAATAGACAATAATTAAAATGTTCAAGACCTCTTAGAAATGCAATCTATTACATCAAAAATTAACATTTAAGTATGAATTGGCAAAGTAAAAACCAAAACCTTCGTATAAATATCACTGTTTCGTTGTATTTCTTATCAGTTGACAATGCTCGCCATGAGCGAAACCAGTCCTGATTCATTAATTTTTATGTGGAATAAGTACTTAAAAATGTTTCGTTGTTTTTATTATAATCCCATTCCACCAAGTATTGACAGTGATCGTGACGTCAATAATTATTTATACATTTTCTTCATGCTTAGGTATAAGAAATGTTCATTTAGATCCGTAGGTATTTAAATTGAGTGAAATCTTTGTAACTAATTAGGAAATGTCAAGATCCATCAAACAGAACGCACAAATATAACCGGGTGTGAAACTCAGGTGTTTAGATAATCCCATACCTGCAAAATTACCATATTCAAATGTATATCTCAGTCATTAATTGTGAGTCTCTCATGCTCTTCTTGTAAATCCGCTCTTCGCTATATAAATAATAATCATTATAATTGTATCTCCAGTTTCAATTTAGGCTCATTTAAAATTTAGCTGGTTTGTCATCGTGGTAAATTTGCCACAAAAAACAAGCGAGCTCAACATGAGGTACCTAAAATCAGTTTAACTCAAACGATTCAACTGCTATAAAAAAAACCATTATTTAAAAACTTATCAATAACAATCTAGTATACAGGTCGTTGCCTTTGTTTGAAGAGAGTTCTAGTTGACGTTTTGGTAAAAAATTACCTTTTGATCGGAAAAGTATGTATTTACCGTATTCTAGCATATATGATAACTTTATAATATTATCTAATTAAATTAGTTAGCAAAATTCCGGAGTTCATCTGCAATCCTTTTTAGTAAATTTATTTGATAAAATTCTTAAATTGTCATTATAAGATCATTAAGATCATTATTTCTTTATAGAATAGTTTGAGTTGGGAAAAATATGCTTCAAATTAGTAATTAGAAACATTTTTATTTGATCATTGTTACAAATGAATTTAATCTTTTGAATTAAATAGTATGGTCAATGCTCATATCAGGTTCAAGAGCAGATATAACTTTTTCAAAGTAAGGTGTCGAAGTATTTAGTTATCTCATATTTTTATTATTTTCTAGACTTAAGCTCAGGCAAAGTCAGTATTGGATTAAGATTTTAAATATGTTATATTTTGCGTGTTGGTGTTTATATATGGCGTCTTTGCCATTATTAACTGTAATGCCAACAAATTTTATTGTTTTTTTTTACAGAACCATTAAATATGAGAACGGTAAAAAAGAGTCGACAGTGAAAAGTATCATCATATTACTTATACCGATACCAAAAAAAATACAAAATTAACATTTCAATTATTCGTTATTTTAATGTTTTATGGCTGTGTGGCTGATCAAAATATTTCAACTCATGCCTCGAGCCTATTCATTTGCGATAAAAATGAGAAATACTTTGATATTATATTTGACACGAAAGCCCGGAGTGATATTTTATAACGATCAATTATTCAAAACCAATCTACGTTATCTAGAAAAACAATTATTTCACAAAATCCACTCATTGCTCTGAAAAAATCAATTGTTCCACTCATAAATAAATTCTTTAAAAACACAATCGCCCGCTTTTGCTTTGTTGAAATTGATAAAAATAGCGGCCAGAACTGGAGGGGTTAGGTTTGTTGAATTTTTATTGTAAAGAGATTCAACATTTTCGATTACCATATCAAAAGGCTTGACGGGGTTGATTCCACCCCCATATGGAAGGGAGTGAGTTGCGTACCAGCGTGCTATGCAACGTTCTAAAACTGGTAGGCTATAATGTCAGTGGATCTCAATACCAGTAACCGTGGGTGAAGTATTTTTTTTCGCAACATTCGCTTCAGGTATTTTTTTTTTCTTAATCATGTCCGCTCCGAACTTGGATCATATGGACCTCACACGGAGTTTATTTAAAAAAATATTTTTCTACGAGAACTGCTTGTTACTCAGTTACTCAACCTCTCCTTTTCGAAGAGAGTTGGGAATGGAAAGGATACGAGGACTCGGAGGGACTAGTGGTTAGCTAATCGATTTTGCTATGCGTCACTCTTTGGGATAGGAAAGGTGGGAAGGGATTTTCAACAACATAAACACCCATGCCTTTGAACAGATTTATCGACTGAAAAAGAAGAAAGGAGAATCGAGCTTGGGCGGTCCGTCACGCAAGCCAACAACGTTGACACTGCGCCACGGATCAGACAGGTAATAGTAGAGCATTTATATTGCTTTTGGTATATATGTACATGTTAAACAAACAAATGATTCTATATATCAGTTTATTATTTAAAAATTTCATATTCTTAATGTGTTTCATAAAGATTATTAGTGTGGCTTATCTCAATATGAAGGAATCATTTTACTGAAATTTTCGCACTGGAATTTGAGCCCGAGAGCACCACAACCAAAGCAAACATTCCGGACTGCTCGGCAACAGGTCTGAAAGCTTAGTATATTTAAGTAATGGTCATTGCATAACTGTTGGACCTTCCCAGTATCGAAATTTTATCAAACAAGATGTGGAAAAAAATATTTATTATTCCCATATTTTTAATAAAACATTTTTAAATTGTTCGTTCCGTCGCATATTGAATCTTGCCCTGACTGTCATACAAATGATAAAATATAGCAAAACGTCGTGGTATATGTTTCTGAATATATATTATCTTAAAGATTATAAATCAATTGTTTTTTTTTCATTTCAGGATGACTAAGGTTATAACATTTGAATATTAAGTGATTCTTTTTATTAGGTACTTACCTGGTATAATGTTAGGCGTAATGACGCATGTGGATATGTCCGTTATTGTTATATGTTTGTTCTTACAATCGATATTGAATATTGATAACTTTTAATGATTAGCATAACGGGATCTTGTATTCTAATTTATCAACACCTTACTTTGAAAAGGTTCGAACTGCTCTTGACACTGTTTTGAGATATGAGCGTTTGAAGTTTCGATTGCTTAAAATTCACAATGAGCAAGTGAAAATGTTGCAAATTACTTATTTTAAGCATATTTTTAAACTATTACTGGGAAATAATGAAATTAAAGATCTAACGACGGACATAATGATAACAATCTTAGAACTTTGTCAAATAAATTTAGTAAAAAAAGTGTGCAATTTCATACAAAAAATGAAAAGTACAATTCCGGAATTCAGCTTACTGCGTTATTCAACCAAAGATAATTAATAAGGTAACAATATGTAAAAAAAACAATTAAGCGAAGCTGCAAAATAATTAAAGTCAACAAAATACTTCTACTTCTGTTAAATAAGATAAACTGACTAGTAAAATTGTGTTATTAGTCACAAATAATATATATTACTAGCTGACCCGGTGAACTTCGTACCGCCTCAGAATCAATAGATGTGTAAATTAACGTATTAGCTGAATTAAATTTAGTTGTTTATTAAGTCAAAATGAATACTCAAAATGAATATGGAAAATAAATGTGCAAAAATGAAAATGAAGTATTTTAATTACATTGAAATGAATGTAATTCACGTGGCATCAAGGCATTTGCTTTATTGAAGAGAATCAAAATGATTCGCGTAGCATTCTTGCGCTGCTTTCTGTTAAACTATTTGCTGGATATATATATAAACTTTGATGTGATATATTTTCATACGATTATGAAAAGCGCCTCTTGCGACTGCTTTGCAAAGCTTAAATTTAATTCGCTGTATGAAATGTCAAACTTCACGCGCGCCCTCTGTGATTTAACAACAAAAATAATAAATAATGACAGATGTCAGAAATATTAAAATACGTCTTGATAGAGACATCTTTCATTTAGCGGTATGAAATATACTTTACAACCTTCTCTCATATCTAAAAAATATACATAAAAAATTTCATAATAATCGTTCCAGCCGTTACAAAGGAGTTTGGCGACAAAGATTTATGTCGAGATTTTTATATATATATAGAGATAACTTATGAGAGTCTACGTGATTTTATCGTTTTAATAATGATTGAAATCACCAAATTTTGTATATTCAGTGATGTTCATGAAAGAATGTTTTTTTGTACAGGTTTTTAACTTAACTTTAACTTGTTATATGCACATGGCGTGTTCTTTGACATCTGATTACTGCGACAAACGGCAATCCAAAGGCTCGCAACAAAGCTTGAAATGACTTTTCTTTCAACGCCATAAACATTTCACATCAAATCTGTATTTCGTTGTCAACACGACAGTTAATTGTTAATTTTTTAGACATTTTCTTATAAATAGCGTAAATTATTTAACGTTCACTTGAAACTTAGTGAAATTTATTATTCTACTTGTAAAGTGAAAATTTGAATTCGGAAGGACAATTCATTATTGTTTAATGGTTAAAGGCTTATATTTCTATTTTTTTTTTATAATTAATACCCTTACTCCACTTGAATCATCTTTGGCTAGCTGCCGAGTATTTATACATTTACATCCAATCTTTTTATCCTTACCTTCTCCAAATTAGAGAGATTGATAGCTGAATAAAAACCACGCTAAGCAGCTTCGATTAACTTTTCCTTCCCGGTGGGTGAGACAGTTGACCACTACTCCCACTTTATCTTAAATATATATCCTAATAGTAGTGATGCATTGTGTAAACTTTTGGTATTCCTTAATCATTGTTTTTACACCTTTTGTAGAAAAAAATATGATTTTTATAGGCTAACTTCGTTGCAATTAATTAAAAAAGAAAATAAGTCGGATTATAAATCACCGAAAACTCTTTATATTGTCGCTAAAAATTGCCATCGTTTAAACTTCACTGCCCATAAGTGATAAGATAACGCTATCTTACCTCAAACGCGCCTCGTTCAAACGTACGTTTCATATCAAATGAATACTTTTTACATTAAAAGGCAAAGATATAAGTTCGTGTTCATTGTTTTGATTACGCCAGTCTATCATGAACAGCAACGCAAACAGGTTGTCCCTTTCACACGTGATTTAAAATATGAAAAATTTTAGTAAAACTATCGATTTTTAATGCAATTTTTGCCAAGAAAGACAAACCACTGGGGTATTTTTAGACCCCCCTTTGCCAGGCGCGTTCTTTTCTTGTGACTGTCTTTTGAAGGTTATTAAACATAATTATGACATACGGTGAAAACTAAGAATATACATAGAAAACATATTTATAAATGTTCAATGTAATTATGATTGAGAACCACAATGTTTTAAAACAAACTGTATCGAATGACTGCGTAAACACTTAGCGAAATTATTCGACGAGCGTTACAGTTGCCTTTTATTCGGAGATCAAGTGTTTTATTTCGTTGACAATTCGATAGACTTTGCGATTTCTTCTGCAATGGGGTGCGAAGTTATTTGAAATGTTGATTCAAACCGTTGAAGCCAGCGTTTCTGTCAGCTGAATAAACTGTTTTAAATTACCATAGAAGCAATATTCTTAAAATTTAAATTTTTGATATTAATTATTTCTATTTGGCTGTGGACAGACAGTTCATTTACCGAACGCTGACTAAATATTGTACAACACCTTAAACATACCGTTTTATCTCTTTGTACCCCTCAATATATTATTCCTTCTAGCAACTCCTCAATAGGTTTTAGAAATTGATTTATATCACAGGGTTTGCGTATTTATTAGAATGGTTCAACTAAATTCCGAGAAATATACTATATAATGAAATGCTAAAATCGTTAACAAAGGCACGCAATGCAATATTTACGATTTTTGAAATAAGGATACTTAAAAATTACTACAAAATATTTTTCCAGGACTCGAAATAAGAGTAACGTGTTACCTATACGATGTTGGGCTAGATTTGATATATGAGTTGTAGGAGTTAACCGGTTGTATGCCAGAAACGTATATATACAGTCTACAATTCCGTGAGCGCAGTGCCAGCCATAAAAATACGTGTATTTATACGGTCCGCTTTACACCTACTAATACTGGACAAGGTCGACGATTTTAAAATCAAACTCATGTTACACACACGGCGACATCTCTTATAATCACAGTCGACATAATTTGTATTATAATCAATGTAATATCGATTTTAAAAAGAGCTTCTTTGTACTATCAAAATCTGTTCTTATACCTACCGGCATATAACGGGTTACGAGACATATTTATCACATCAAACTCAGAATGGCAATGTTGTTTGTGCCCAACATTGCTCTATTGGTAATCTGATAAATAATTCACCTCGTATTGGAGAACCAAATCATAATAATTACCAGGTGAAGATAAATGGTATTGACTATGCTCAATACTAAATAGATTACGGTGAATTGAATCAACAATAAAGCTAATGACAGAGGCATCGAAAATCACCACCATTGAAATTCTCTTGTTAAATCAATATACACTGCACAAGAGACGTTCTGCTATTTGGAAACCAGCCACTAATAAAATACGTGTGAGAGAGTTAAACATTAGAGTGAAAATGTTTTTGTTAACTTGATGAAAGGTAAATTTGAAATATTGTACGAGTCATTGAAACTCATAAAAAAGTATAGTCAGAATGTAATGGTCGTTTGAATTGTGACAAAATTATTAAACATTAGGCCCTCGAGTGGTGAAGTGAGCCAAGTTTTAAAATATTGACTTTTCTATTGGACTTAAAGTTCAACGAGGTGTTTAATTCGTTTTTTTGTGGTACTGTCTATTATTTTAACATTCCGTGGAAGCCTCTATATAAATGAATAAAAAAAGCATATCAATAATTTTTTAACAATATCCGCTCCCAACTTACTCACGGAGTTTATCTAAACATATGTTTTTTCTACGAGAACTGTTTGTCACTCTGTTGCCCAACCTCTCTTTTTAGAAGAGAGTAGGGATGGAAGGATATGAGGACTAGGGCAGGACTAGTGATTAGCTAATCGCTGTCACTATGTATCGCTCTTAAGGTGGAAAGGTGGGATGGGATTTTAAGCAGCACAAACACCCATGCCTTTGAACAGATTTATCGACTGAAAAAATCCGTTCGTACCGGGAATCGAACCCGGGTGACTCAGCACGCAAGCCAACAACGTTGACACTGCGCCACGGACCGGACAATACTGATGGAAATAAAGCTATGAAAGTTGTGCGATTAGTTCACCGTTTTGAGCTCTTGAGAAGTGAAATGAACTAAGTAGCAAAATGATGATTCTTTTGTATTAGCTCAGACCGTAATTTTATTTTATTAATACAAAACTAATTCAGTGTGTGATTTTAATAATCTCACTCCACATTTAAAAAAACTTTAAGATCTGAAGAATATGATAATGCAACTATTTTTTTTCAAAAATGCCACTTGGCTCAATTCACTTCTCAGGGGCTCAATTATAATGACACAATGGAAAATAATTCAGCATGTCTGTGTTGTATATGTAGAACTATATTACCTTTCTGCCCAGTCAAAAAGGGCAAAGACAAAACATTCTACGTCCCACGTAACGTGAACAGACAAACACGTGAAACGGATGGATCTGATTTATAAATTCTTTCAAGCCACCTCTTTTGTCCGGAGATGTTTCGGCCTTTTTCCGAAATAATTAATTGAATAGGCAGAGCTAATTTTAGCGTTTTTAAAAATGTTTCGACAAAGCGATGCCGGAATAAAGGCTGATGCTTTTCAGAGGAATTTAAATGAAGGAAAGTGTTCCGCTTTTATAAACAAGTTGATTGTGAACCTTAGTTTTAGTCTTGAGGCTATATTTTTGTATAAATACGTTTTTTGTAGAAGGAATAAAAAATTTCTATCATTTATTTGAAAAAAGTGTTCCTTTTGGTTGTTTTAAAATATGTTTATATTAAATATTTATGATATCCTTGGAGTCGAAAATTATAAAGAAAACAGTGGGTATTTTTTATCATCGTATTCTCGTCTCAAGTCATCGCTAAAAAAATGTTACAGTATTTGACTCACTTGTTCAACAATTTTTCCTATATGCTGAGAGGTAAGCTGCGCGGAAAATTCAAAGACTGAGCAGGCCAATTCAGAAAATGCGCGGCATGATTTAAATCATCGAGCAGATTCTGTTTTAAATGCTTGACGATGAGGCCATATGCTCCACATTTGGAGCGGACATGGATTACAAATAAATGTTGTTAATAGTATGTTGAATTAATGTTTGCTTCTCTTAAATGTGTATCTTTTATATATTTTATGCCATATTTATTAATTAAGTAGTTCAATTTATCTACTATTAGAGTGCGCGTCAATCTGGTACGAGTGCGCGGGGGTTTTAATGTGTTGCGCGGCCAAAAAAATCTATAGATTTTTTGAGACATGAATAAATCGTAACCGGGTTAATATATAAATTTTTGCACCTCTTACTGCCACTCCTCGCTCTGGATTGAATAAACAACAGATAACGAGTTATAAAAGGAATCACACATTATTGCATTGTAATCCATTAATCGTTAGACAATACGACTGTACATAGGTTTATTATATTATTTGATTCCTAAAAATCTTCCTTTTTCTATCTGGTATTTTTAATATATATTGTAATATTTTTGTTCCTGTCTTGAAGCTCTTTTCCATTTCTTACATATTTGAGTTGTAGTTAAAGATATTTTTCTTTTCAATTAAATCATCTTTTTTTCAATTTTACTAAATTAAAGACAACAACATGCAAAATAGATTCTTCCAATACTGCTCAGATTTGAGGTTTTAAGTTAGAACGTCGACAATATTATGTCTATTTTTAAATTATGTTAACCAATAATGTTTAAGTTAAGGATTTCAACTGATGGTGCTTGATAGAATTTCAATATAAAATTTGAATTTTGTACTTTTCCATGAGTTTTGTTGCTAACGACCCGGGTTTCGCCTTTCGGTATCTTCAGGGATTTCAAGTGCAAGGATGTTCTTGAACTGACGCGTAGTAAACAGTTTGTATCGTTTATATACAAAAATAGAAGTAGATCACTATGTTAAATTGCTATTAAAATGTAAATTAGCGAAAATTGAATGTAAACAAGTTTCAATGAAGTAAGTGGGTTTGTTATAATAATAGGAAATTTTGAAAAGACTAATGACCAGATAATAGCATAGGAATACCTATAATAATCTAGGTGAAACCCAGGTCGTTAGCGACAAAACTCATGAAAAAGTACAAAATTCAATAAATTTACACTTGAAGTACGCATAATAAAGTTACACCTAGTTTCAGCATATAAAAAAATATTTACCCGTTTTCATTGGAATAACTCTCAGCTGATTGATATTGCGGTCAAATGATAAGAATAAAGGTCCTGTTTTAGGGTCTCTTAACAGGCTGAAGGAATGTAGAGAGACCCATAATGCGATAAAAGAATGACACTATGACGATAACGCAAGAAAAATTGATGCAATAGACTAAGGAAAAATAAAATAAATGGGGTAGATAGCCTTTCGTACCTTATTCTGGAAGCGGATAATAAGCTTCTTTATACATAGGATCAGAAACTGAACACGCTTTGCTACATTTATATATAGTTTAATTACCAAGAATTCTTTTTTTGGGTTATCGATGCTTATGATTTTTTTGTAAAAAATAATAATTTTTAAAGACAACTAATTATTTGTTCAGTTTCTTATTTGTTAAACGGTCAATAAATATTAAATAATTGGCCAGTAATAAATACTTAAAACGCTCGGTAAAAAATATTAAATGGTCGATTAAGAATAATAAATAATCAGTTAAAAATTATAAATGGTGCATTTTTGCTGTTTTCTAATCCTGGGATTCATCAAGTGTTGAAAATCCTTGGGATCCCGGGATTTTGGGATTAGGAACCTTAGCTATGACATGTTCATGTTGCGCTACCTGTTAATGTGGACATCTTCGGCAGTGAACTTGATGCTTTGTTAAACTTTTTTGTAAATATAATGTTCCTGTTCTGTTTCTTATTTTTAAAATTTTTGCGTAATATGTTATGTAATTTTCATTAATTTGTCAAATGCATGGCGCATTGGCACTTGCTGTAATGCCATGTATTTTATATAGTTTTTTGCCAATAAATGTTCATAGCATATAAATTTGTGATTTCATGTGTTATTTTTACATTTGCTAATGACCGAATGAAGGGATATTCCCTGAGCCTCACTTGAAAGTTTGGGTGGTGTTAATCGTCCCTAAGAGACATTTACAAATTACAACCTTCTCTTGTCAGCCATTTTACAATTTATTTACTGCATTTAAGCCCGATAGATGTCGTTGTGTGTTTGGCAGTTTCATTGTTCTTCATTTAGGAATCATTACTTTATTGAAATGTTTAATGCCTTTAATTAATTATAAGCACATGCATTTGCTATCTGCAAATGCATAGTAAAGCAACGGCATTCTGATACAAGTGTTAATTTGACATTTTATGCATGCTTTAATTGTGACTAAATTGAAAATGTTCATCGAAAAAATAAGTAATATAAAAAATGAAATATTTGTATTTGAAGACAATTTAGAAAAGTATTTAATTGAACAAAAAGTTATAATGAAATATTTGTATTTGAAGACAATTTAGAAAAGTATTTAATTGAACAAAAAGTTATAATAATTCGGGCTTTCTTTGATTGAATGAAATGATAGGATAAAAGATGACACGATCTAGGTATCAGTAAATTTATATTTGCGAATATGAAAAACTTAAAACGTTGTTCTGCAATTAATACGTAAACTTTTGATTTATATTGACGAGTTAAAAATATTGGACCTGACTTGCAAAACTAAGCATTTTGTATAAAACGCAGCGTAACTTTTGACGTATAAAAAGCAAAGTAAACGCTGAGCTGAAAACCTACCATATTTGTCATTTTTTTTGCCTTGCCTCCTTATTTGTGTACTCTTCACGGAGTTTATCTAAACATAGTTTATCTACAAGAACTGTCTGTTACTCAGATGCTTAATCTGTCTTTGTCAAAGTGAGTAGAGATAGAAAAGATCAGCGGATAGCTAATTGCTCTAGTCAGTTATTAGGATAATTCTGATTTTAAATCACATACCTTGTTCATATGATATGCTTGATAATAAACCAGGTTGATAAGAACATTAGATAGTGTGATAATAATATATAAAGTCACAAAGGTTAACCAGATATGTTTATATGGCGAATACCAGTATGTTTGTTAATAACGTTACTGGTATATAAAACCAACTCACCGCATTTTCTACGCTCGGTCGTAGAACCCAGTGTAGACCTGCTACGATTTATGTCGTGAATTTATCAATTGACAGTTGTAACCGTTCCATGGCTATCGTAGAGCAAAGCGAAGAATTTCATTTCATATTATTATGTGAACGCTTCGTTCAAAAGAAACCTTAGATTTTTAATATGTTTGATGACGGAACTAGAGTAAGGATGTAAAGGATACGAGAACTAGGGCAGGACTAGTGATTAGTTAATCACTGTCACTATGCGTCGCTCTTTAGGATTGGAAAGATGGGAATGGATTTTTCAACAACACAAACACCCATGCCTTTGGGAAGATGTATCGACTGAAAAATTCCGCTCGTACCGGGAATCAAGGCCGGGCGATCCGGCACGCAAGCCAACGCCGTTGACACTGCGCCACGGACCGGACTTATATGCAATTCATAAATTATTGATTTATAAAAAGTTGACCTTTTAGTAATTTGTTTAGATATAGAGTATCTTTGTTTTTCAAATTAATTGTTTTTTAAAAAAATAGCAGGGCTCAAAGTTTTACAATAATTATCTATTATTCATGATAGCTATTAGAGTTAAATAAGTATCATGTTTACTTTTAAACTTTAATAAATTTGTATTTGTTACAAAAAGATGGCAGTCAATTAAGAAGATGAGAGCTTAAATGAAATCATTAAAGGAATTTTCAGTGACAAAAAGAAAATCGTTTCGATGGAAGGAAAAGGTAAAATTCTTTTAAAATATAATTAAAGAAAGATCTAATTTTGTTTTTTTTTTAAATACTAAATTCTAAAAAAAGTGGTGTATCCCATTTGAGTATAGAATTAAAGCTGATGTATTTTAAAGTTCCAATAACTAAAAAGCTTTAACAGCTTAAAGCACATTTGATATTGTAATGAAACGTGAACTGTATATTAAATTAAATAAAAACGTGCCAATGCTTGACTGGGTGATAAACAATGGGAAAGTTTCGAAAGGGAATTATGACTGTTTCCTGAATTTATTTTGCAATACAATTCACAAGTCCTTCAACTTAAAGAAAGAAAATGTTTTGGAAATTTGCTTTAGTGGAAAATTTATTAAATTATATGATACAAATTGTATAATTTCAAAATTGATGCATATTTTGACGCAATGCTTATGTATTTTTAGCACAAAACAAAAATACTGTCGACTGAAATAAACGATGAAAAAATAGCAATGTATAAATAAATGCCGAGCTATTTCGGCTTACGTCCTCGTCTTCTGACAAGGGTTTTAGCCTAATTAGTCATTAACTCAATATTATATAATTTTTGTTCCAATTTTTTCTCCCTTCCATGAAAGGAAAATCCAAGTTCTTCCATGTAAATGCCAATTCAATTAAGAAATAAATATTATTTTTAAGGCAAAACGCTAAATAAACACTGAAGTCATTCATGAAAGTCTATTTCGAAAATGATCTTTTAAAAGTGACAGCTACTGTTGTAAATGATTATTGATTTACATGAATAATAAAATAGTTATTTTGCTGAATTTTATAACTGAATCATAATGTAATAACGTGGCAACATGTTCATGGAAAAAAAAATTTCATTCTATATAATAACGTGCGCTCATAAATTGTTGTCTGAAAACTGCATTGAGGACATGTCGTCGTCGTAACTATTGCAGCATATTTTAGAAAAACTGTAATTTCAGACAATTTTCCTGCCTCTTGATTATTTATTTTAAACACATTTAGTATTCTCAGTCTAACAAAGATTGCTAGGTGAGTTTTATCTTTTATATGTTAAAAGTAATTTGTAAATACGCACAATTTACAAACTACTGAAATACCAAATTATCATACGTCAATATCTTCCAAAGTTTTCTTTTATTAAAAACATACAGCGTTCAACTACTCGAAGAACCCTTATGGAACGAGGATACGTTTGCTTTTGTCAAAATAAACAACCGTTCTTGGAGACTTATTGACGTATTATATAACATACTACGCAATATGGTTCAAGTTATTTGAGTAGATTCAGTCAAGGTTTTGGTTTTATTATAATCGATCTTTGAATACCCAAAAGAGTTGAAAGATTATTTAAATTAAACGTTTTTTACAATCATACTACACGAGGTAAATAAAAGCAGCACATTTGCTCAAGTTGATTGATAAATGAACAAGCTATTGAGCGTAATATATTGTATAATAGCTTATCCGCTACTAAATTTGCTGTAGCATCGTAGGTATGCCAAAACTCAGCAAATATATACTGGCAAACTAATAGGTGTTTACTTCTGATAATAAAAAGATAGAGCACAAGTTCTGAATTAAGATGTGAGGCTGATACAGGGAGTGTGAAAAACTTGGCTCTCCACACTTACACAAACTGATTTGCTATAAACATTATAATTATTTTTAGGGATGAATTTTACTCAAAGTAGATCAATTTACTTTCCATGAATCTGCTCGGTAAATTTCTCGAGCAGTCAGTTATTCTTGACCAATTTTCATCGTTTATTTGTCATGAAACCTTAGTAAGCCACTCATTCTCACTTTTAGCTTTGTTTATATAATATTTTTATTTAAAGAATGCGAGAAGGATTGTTTTTTTTCTTTTTTGTACGCAAAACTTTTTTATTTTCAGTGTAATTTAAATCAAAAAATTCAGTATAAAAAATAGAAGGTTTTTTTCGTCACTTATTGAAATCGAGTTATTGAAAGCAAAAAAATAAACACTTTCCATAAATTCCGTGATAGCTTTGTGAAAGTTTATTTAAATATTGAATTAAAAATAGCTTTGATTGTTACACGTATTGACGTTACAAAACAGTGTATCCACAATACGTAGAAAAAACAAAGCTATATTTATTTCTATACCTTAACAATGAACGTTTGTTTGATTGCAATTCCAACACAATAAATTAAGTTAAGTATCAGCTTAACTACTAATTCTAGCCGACGATACAAATGTATTTATTTTTTAAGTCTTATTATCTGGTCTAAGAAAGGTTCAAAGAATGGGAAAGAATTCATATTAAAAATTTTAATGGTTCTTGATAAAAAAATGATAAATAATCTTTTCAACGGATTCGGCAGAAACTTTGCTGGAATTCATTTTTATAAAGAAATAAAAATAATTTAGTTTATTTCACGTATTGTGTGGTAATAGTGACATGTGTTTCGCCTCTTTAAAAACCACCGCTAGACTCATAAAGCAAAGTTTGTCCACTCCCAACATGGAGCATATGAATTTTTCATGGAGTTTAGCTCAACATGTGTTTTTTTACGAGAACTGCTTGTTACTCAGTTTCTCAACCTCGCTTTTTATAAGAGAGTAAGGATTAAAAGGATACGAGAACTAGGACAGCACGCAATTCTTAGTGGGATTAGAAGGGTGGGAAGGGGGTTAACAACACAAACATCAATTGCTTTCGAACAGAATCGATTATTGATTGAAAAAAATCTGCTGGTGCCGGAACTTGAGCCTAACTGGTCCGTCACGGAAGCCAATGACGTTGACCACTGCACCACGGACCAGGCAAAAATATACAATACACGAATGCTTGAGTTATTACTTGAGCAACTGTGCGTGATAAAACGTCCGATGATTTTTCGAAGTTATTTAAAATTTCATATGAACTTTAAAGTCCACTAAAAACAAAAGACAGTTTCTTCTTTTATTTGATTGTTTTAATTAATATAATTATGAATTTATGAACGCTTATCATTATAAATAAATACAAATATTAACCTATTCTAATTAACTAAATTAATTGACAGTATTTAGCTAGAGGGCATTATATATAAGTATTTTATATGCGTTATGAAAGGGTTGTGCTTAAACAAGCTTATCTCTGTGATAGTGATAGTTTCCTTTATCCCTATTCGAAATATTGTCAACTGTATAGAATATTTTGCCTGGTAAATGTGGAACTCGCAGAACTCGAGACGAGCCAAGCACGCGGGCAGAGGAGGGAGGCTGGCTGCAGAATTCCTCCGCCAGCCGTTAGATTTGTGGAATTTCCATGACGGAAACGCAAGATGAAAACCTCTCTTGGAATTTTCATTGGTAGTTATCGCTATCTTGAATCGCGGTAGACGAATAACATGTCTTAGAAACTTTGGCAGAAGATTTATTAGCCAGATTTATTGTGTAACGAATTACCAGCTGTACACTTTTTGATAAATATTAAATTTTACACGAGCTTTTCAGACAATACAATATTTTGAATGAAAATACTTTTCAATTTATACGGTGTTGAGTTGCTTCAATCTTTTAACCTGTACATTCATTCTGCGTTATACTGTATTCATTTAGATTTAAAATTCTATTCTTTCATTTCTTTTATTAGATCTTCAATTTTTTTTTAACATAACACCCAATTAAGTGGAAACGCTCGAATTGAGAAATAGCGGTTTTGATATCCACTTCTAAGGGTAAGCATGTAGATTCCTAATGGAGTTTATCTGAAAATATTTTTTTACGTGAACTGCTTGTTACTTAGTTGCTCAATTTTTAGAGGAGAATAATAATAGCATATACATATATGGCTTGTTTATCGTTTTTGCCACGTTTTTTTTTAGATTTGTGTTTATTATTATTATTTAAACGATAAAAAATAATTTAAAACGCGTCAGTTCAAGGCCACCCGTGCATTCAAGAGAAGATATTGAGTATAGCATGAAAATTTATAAATTTTGAAAGTTTTTTCAGCACCACGCTATCATTGGAGCTATACAAAATTAGATGTAACGTTCTTCTATCCTTTTCGAGGAATTCAATTATTGATTAAACAAATTAAATGTAATAATTTTTATGCATGTATTGAATGGATTGTTTCCGTATTGAAAGTCCACCCAATAGACGAAAACTTAATCCTAAAAGTCTTACGTGTCAAATACTTATATGACATTTCCATATATGAAATGTCTTTTGGCACATTCAATTATCAAAGACATTTATTTTGTTATTGTTTAAATGAGCCATAAAAGGGTTAATAATACATCGGAATTCACTAAAGCTCTGGAAAAGTATTTCCGGAAAATTCATACAGCTAAAATCAGAAAAGCAATAGTCTGCCGGCGTTCCTGACATAGCCGCGCGCCTGAGATGTCGAGGCTCTCTCAACTATTTCGATAACCGAGATACGCAAATCGACTGGAATAAATTGTAAAAAAGATTCCTTACCAGTTCAGTCATTGATTATTTAACAATATTGACTAATAAAATTAGTGTTAATTAGTTTTCCTGCTTAAAGAGAACAATTGTTCTGTCACAACATGAAAACTTTTAAGGTGTTCACTGTCAATACTTGGTGGAATGGCAGTATTATAAAAATAGTCACACATTATTTGTACGTATTTCACAAAAAAAATATTGGACCAGGACCGGTTTCGCTCATGACGAGCATTATTCATCAGTTGATAATGCGAAACCGGTCCTGATCCAATAATTGTTATGTGGAATAAGTACATACTAAAAATGTGTCATCATTTTTATTACAACAATAAAACGTTATCTGGGAAATATTACAAGAAACCATTATCATTTATAAATATACTAGTATTGCTACCAGGCGTCGCTCGGACTAAGAGACCAATAATTATTTAATGTTATATCATTCGATATTATTATATCACAAAATCTAACATCCAAAATAGAGTTAAAATAAAATCACAAACTTTATTTAATTTGATGACAGCCCCATTCTCGCCCATTAAAATGTCCAAATTCAAGGAAAAAATCTAGTTTGCTGTCAAAGAAATGTCAAATATTATTTGTCAAATAACATTATTATTAATAATAAAAGCCGGGAAAAGTTCAGTAGAAGACTAATTTATTACATTTTGACTAAATGTCTTCGCCGATAAAAATTCAAACATATTTTCTTTCATATTCGTTTTTATGGCAACTTAATGACCAACAATGCAAAAGGGAATTACAGACCCACAGACATACATACGCCGTTTCGGTTTTATATATAAGATGTAGAACAATAACTACTGAACTATGAAATCACTTTGTGGTTCAAGCAGTAAGTTCACAATTCATAAGTCGAAAACCTAATTGAAAAATTAAGCAAAAAAAAATATGTTTGCTGAAAACATTAGGCCAACTTTTTTAACAGCCAGGGAAGATTTTGGGGATGAGTTTACAGACTGAGAATTGAAAATGTATTTTTTTCCGCATGAATCAGTTCTTCTAGTTCAGAAAAATTCTCTGTAAAAAAGTATCACTGAAAGTTGGTTGGAAATTTGAGAGCTTTTCTTGCATTCATCTTAGCTTTTAAGCTGAAGCTAAAGTCAAGCAAAAGCGTCACCCGGGGGCTAGTTTAATTGTCTCATTAGCGCCGTGCTCTTGCACTCTGTATGCAAGCGACGGGTTTAATTACACCTCGATCTATCCTTTCGTTAAAAGTGGGCGTCGATTTCGTGTGGCGTCGGTCCACGACCAGCATCGGACGAAGCGTGGCAAAAATTGCAAGAAGCATACTGCTAATTTCATTACATGGCACTGTGATACACTTGTTTTGTACAAGAAAAACTTGTACAAGAGTTGAAAGTACGCCAAATTGGATCTTAAATAAAGTCTCTATAAGGAAAATTCAGTTTCCGTTCTGCTTAATACTAGTGTTTAATGAAGTATCATCCAGACGCCAAGTGAATATGTAAAAATGTGGTTATACGCTTTTAAGCACATGTAGACTAAATTTAAATTAGGGAAACATTAAGAAATACAAAATCTTGAAATTATTCAAATCAAACAAATAGTATTACTTATATTTATCATTAAATGAAAATTAAAAAATAATAAGACATTTTTTGACGCATGTACAAAATTTACGTATATTGTATCATTTTTGAAACCACGACGAAAATTTTACCCTCCTTTTCAACATATTTGACCATTGTTTGTATAATTACGTATTTTAATCAAAAGTTCCCAAATGATGTTTAAGTAATGCAGGTTCAACCCTTTTCCGACGTCAAACTGGTGCTGCCATATTTGAATGAAGCCTTTGAAGTCTTTCCTATTCCAATAGCAGAGATTTCATAACAAAATATTTAACCCATTGTTAACGGTGTGCAAAAATTTTTGCGTAATTACTATAGCAATTAAAAATCTCCGTAAACAAAGTGTTAACATAATGTCTCCCTCAAAAAAGAAGCATACATATGATTTTTATGATTATTTTCAATCATACCCGCTCCCAATGTACACGAGCACATGCACTTATGATAGGGCTTATCTCAACAAAAGTTTTCGAAAAATGAGCGTGCAATTTTATGATAATATAATAAAAAATTTAAAAAATTCAAATTATTGCCATTCATATAACAGTACGCGTAAAAGAACGCCAGAGCCAGACAGCCATTGAAATCCTACCCTATCATATTTCCAAATTTCTGAAACTCAACGTCATGTTTATACAACTATGAAGTTATATTATGAGAAATGAGATGCTGTTCATTTTCTGGCACTCCTCCAAATAGTTACAACATGGATATATGCCAATCACATAGTTGAGATATACTTTGGTTACATTCCAGTTGGAGGTTTTTTCATTTTTTATTAGAGAGTCTGATATTCATATCATTTTGATATACAGTTAATAATAACAAGTAGGTTCTCACTCACAAATAAAAATCACGATCTAGGGTAAAAAATGTACTCGTGCCAAGAATGGTGCGTGTTTGTAATATACTCAGTTTTTACTTCAGTAATAAATTGAATATCTGTCATGTAAATTGTATGAATCCTAAATTATTAGATATTAGAATTTTTTTATCTTAGCACACAAAGCGAGTGTGGTTTATATGTCATTCTAAGGATACATTTCTTTAAAATCTAAGAATTCAGTAGCGTAACGTGAAGTGACTGATAATTTATACTAGCGCGAAAAACCTATTGTGACAAGGGCTGGAGTTCACCAGTGTATCAATTTTTGCAATCAAAGGGATTTTGAGAAAACTAGTTTTATGGCACAAAATCTATCATTTTTCTAATGAAGTCAGTTTACTTTGTGGAAAGAGTGGCTACGAAACTAATTTTCTTCCAGTTTGTACTACAAACTAGATGAAAATATATAAATGAACATGGATATTTGACATGCACAGTACTCAAATCTATCATTGGTTTTGAAATAGTTGCAGACATATTTATATTATTACTAGTATTGCTACCTGGCTTCACTCGGACCAGTTTGGGGGTTCACCTCGGCGCGTAAATTCAGACAGGCCAAGTTGAAACAACTTTTTTCAAAATTCAAAAGTCTAGGTCAATTAAAATGGAATTAAAATGAACATTTCAGACTGGCATTGACATTTCACAGCCCCTTTCATATATTGACAGCCACATTCTCGCCCATTAAAATGTCCAAATTCAAGGAAAAAATCTAAATTTCTGTCAAAGAAATGTCAAATAATACCTTCACGTAAATAATAAACATTATTATTAATAATAAAAGCCGGGAAAAGTTTAGTAGAAGACTAATTTATTACATTTTGACTAAATGTCTTCGCCGATAAAAATTCAAACATATTTTCTATCATATTCGTTTTTATGGCAACTTGCAACAACAATGCAAAGGGGAATTACAGACATACATACATACATACGCCGTTTCGGTTTTATATATAAGATTATAAATTTTAAATAACTTCTTTGCCAAGCTGTTTGACGGTATTTATTAAGGATTAATATTTTTAGATTGGTTATGTAGAATGTTATTGATTTGATTAGGTTTTATTGACACTGAGAAATATGAAAAAAATATATTGTGGGTACATATTTCTAAATTCACACAAATGTATTTATTTAACATTTTTTTGTATTATTGCTTCCTATGAATTTTCACTGATAATTAAAAGCCAATGTAAAATATCTGCATTTGCATGCTGCTGAATATTAAAATATTCACGTTACAAAGAAGCTGAAATGAATGAAAAATTGTACAATTGTTTATTCAAATGCTCAAAAACAAGAGTGAGAGATTTTTACTGAGGCAATAAATAATATTCGCGAGTGCACTAAGAAGTTCGTTTGCGGAGAGGCTGTTTGCTGAAATTTACACATTCAAACATTATCCGTCACATGATTTCATCTGTTAGTGACCAGTCTTCGCCGAAACGTAGTACCGCAATGTGGTTACAGCAGTACAAGAAAATTCACTTAGACTTAGCGTGACAATGGAGAACGTCTACGATTGAGAAGGCAGTTCAAGAAACTTTGCTTCTACGACAGAGATGAGAAAGGAATTGAAATGACCAAAGCTTTTCAAGGGATACTCACAATATTAGACTAGATAATGGGTAAATTAATTGATGGCAGACATTTTAAAAGCTCTGAAAAAAAATATATTATATATATCATATTTTTATTCTTCTCTTTAATATCTTCTAAAACATTTATACGCATCTATGACGTATATATAAATTTCTTTGAAAACTTAAACAATATAACAAACATATCTTATCTTTAAACTTTAAGCAATGATATTTTTCTCTAAAATGTGAGGTTAATTTTTTTAATAGTTTTCAAATACAGCAGTTGTAAGTTGGTTGTTCATATGCTCAAAATTTATAAACCGACTTAATTATCTTATTAAACTTTCTCTACAATAATTTCTTTTCTAGGATAGCCCTGAGATCGTGATGTAAGAGTGTAATAATTTGTTACAACTCTTCTACGGTGATCAATTTCATAACATGTTCTATCTTCCAAAAACAACACATTAACAAATCTTAGAAAAAAAATTAAGTTCAAAATAATACAAATATAGATAGGTTTTATTGTTCTGCATTGATTGATTTGGCATTAACTTGGTATAACTCTACTACAATAAGGGAAAAAAATAACAATGTATTTTAATACTACACAAATTATTTTATGTATTTGTTAGTTCTACTAAGTTAGTTGTTCGTTGTTAATAGTTGTGAACTAAGTAAGTTGACCAGTTAGTTCTGAAGATGGCGTAAACCAAAATAGCTTTCATCCAATAAATAAAAATAATTCTATAGTATTGTACTCACATAAAAAGAAAAGCTTTTTTCTGTCATATTTCTATCGTCATATAAAAATCTCGAAACACATTAAAAATACTACGTCACTAGATATGTTTTGAAATCGTCACAAAGTGATTTTGTGAAAATAGTCATGCGAAAAAATAGCAACAACAGATTATCATTTTCGTAGCGACGTAGAGACGTAGCAGCGTAGCACATTTGTAGAGGCAGTAGGAAGTGAAGTGTGCAGTCACTATTGTACACCGTGTACTATAGCCATGTCCATTAAGCCGACAAACACTGCTACCGTGAACCGGCTACGTACGAAATATTCGCATGCCGACATTCAATACTAACTCGTTAGAAGTACAAAAACTTCATGGATATTTTAAATTGGCATCCGAACCACATTTTCACTAAAAAAAAGTAGATTTTTTTAAATAAAAGTTAACGTTGTAATGTTTTACCATTTCCACTTCCAACATGGAAAATATAGACTGCGCACGGTGTTTATTTCAACATATGCTCCAAACGAGATCTAATTGTTACTCAGTTGCTAAATCTCTCTTTTCCGAAGAGATTAAGGAATGAAATGATACCAAGACCGGAAAAGGCTTGTCAGGGTTAGTAATTGTATTAAAAAATAGCAATGTATTTTAGTTCCACAAAAAATATAGAATATATTGTTGAAAGCAATTTCGGCATACGAATACGTCAGTTTTACATACATTTACTTATCTATATATGTATACTGGTGTATAAAAGGTACCCAATACATCTAATCACAAGATCGTTTGTGAAACCTCTAAAAAAAATTATAAGGCTATGGGCCTTCACTGTAACCCAACAATCTCTTGCCTGCAGAATTATGTCGAGAAGGCATCAGAGAATCGATATAGACCGAGAGCTATTCTTCTCGATGACTCTCCCTAGGCAGAGACGAAATTTTAAGCTGACGTCTTCAACTGTAGCGATCGCGCTCAGTCAGAAGCGATGGGAAGGTAAAGCAAACAAATGAAATTAAAAAAAACACCAAACAGAGACAAAGAAGACGGGAAGAAAATTGACGTTAACGCGCTCTTAGAACTTGATTCTCCGTCAAATAGATATCCAAAAAAAACAATATTTTGTATTGCAAAAGTGTAATATTAATTGGAGGGAATAAAATTTACTTCTATCAAGAAAAATACATTACAATCAATCTGTTTATATTGATCTTGCTTAAAATTGAACTTGGAGCCATCTGTTTGCTTGTGTGAGTCTTTTTTTGATAAAAACTTTGTTGTTATTTAACTTTTATTAAACGTGAAAAGTTACTGTGTGCGTAGCTTATTGAAAAAAAATTGAATATACTAGTGACACATTATCAAAACACGAAACTGATAATGCAGCCCTGATATAAAGGGAATAAAAGGATGAGAGGTAGATACATCAGGCTATAGAAATGTGTTGGGGTGCTACTCAGAGCATATCCGATGTCTTTATGTTAACAAGAAGGCCTACGAATGTGAATGACTAACAAATGTCAAACAGAAACGATTTCTATTTTGTAAGCGCCTAGAAATATGTATTAACTAGTATTGCTACCCGGCGTCGCTCGGACTAAGCGACCAATAAATATTTAATGTTATGTCGTTCGACATAATTATATCACAAAATCTAACATCCAAAATAGAGTTATAATAAAATCACAAACTTTATTTAATTTGATGACAGCCCCATTCTCCCCCATTGAAATGTTCAAATTCAAGGAAAAAATCTACTGTCTAGCCTCTCGTTCCTCGGCAGTTTCACCCAAATTAAACGATTTTTTCCGTTTTGACATGGCTCTAAGAGGAGCAAACTATTTGCTCTATCAATATTTTGCAAAGCAAGCAACGCCAAGCAAGGCAGAGTAACAACTGTTCCCAGTTTAGAAGTTTATGTCCGAGTATAACCAGTACAAACGTCGCGTTTCCAGCCCGTCCGAGCGCGTCTGTCGTTTACACTTTTCGAGCTAGAATCCGTCCATCTTGACCAATCAGAAAGCGGGCTACAAAGTTTCAATAATTTGGCCAATAGGATTGGCGCTTAATTGAAAATTACAGACATATATCCCCCGTTTCGGTTTTATATATAAGATTTCAATTTTATTTACTTAAAGATCCTGTCAGCTTATTCGAAAATTTAAATCCTGTCAAAGCACATTTGAAATTGGCGGTTCACTTTCCTAGTCAAATACTTTTAAAGAAAAAGGATAATAAATTTATTCGTATCATTTGTTTTCACTTATATCAAAATGAATTACTTCTTTATCTATAGCAGATGATAAAAATAATGAAACTTTTTTTGTACTTATTCCTCATTAAATTTATTCGATCAGGACCGGCTTCGTTTATAGCGAGCAATATGAACTGATCATATCATCGGTTGATAATTCTCGATTTGAGCAAAGCTGGTGATGAACAAATAAATTTAATGTGGAATAAGTACAAAAACTTTTTATTTTTAATGCTTTTTCACGAAGTTTTGACAGTTAAAACCTAAAAAGTGATATAACAGATAATCGAAAGGAAAAAGCAGTATCTTGTATATGTGATAAAAAAATTATGTGGCAACGCGTTTTTATACTAAACAAATAAACAGAGTTAAGTATTTCGACTGAGGGTGCTTGATGGAATTTCAATATCAAATTAGAATTTTTTGAATTTTGTACTTTTCCATGAGTTTTGTCGCTAACGACCCGGGTTTCGCCTTTCGGCATCTTCAGGCATTCCAAGTGCACGGATGTACTTGAACTGACAACTGAACTGACAGTTGAACTGTCAGTTCAAGTACATCCGTGCACTTGGAATGCCTGAAGATGCCGAAAGGCGAAACCCGGGTCGTTAGCGACAAAACTCATGGAAAAGTACAAAATTCAAAAAATTCTAATTTAAATAAACAGAGCTTAAGTTTAATCCTTAAAATACAAAAAAAAACAAGTAAACATTCTTTCTATGATTCAAGTCAGCTTGATAAATAGCACAGGCATCAATTTTGATTGAATATTAAAAATCAGTTTTTACAAATCTTTGGCCAAATTCATAGCAAATATCAATATCTACATATATGCACTTACGTGGCGTTAGGAGAATTCCGAATTGTTGTTATTTACCATTTCTGAGTGGATTACAATTTCTTTAAAGGAAGCACGAAAAGGAAGGATTCAATTAACGTTTTACGCTACGGACTTTTAATCACAACTGATTTTTTCGACAATAGTGACTGTTTCTTTTGGTGAAGCTACTTATCTTTCCGAATATTTTCGTGATAATATTTCAAAATATTCAAATATGCTCTACTTTTGAAAAAGTAATTCGTTGAATTTCTATCGCAACATGAAAGAGAGTATCAATTTCTTTGCACTATTGAAGAATCTTGCAAACGCCTGGATCAAGTAAATATAGAGACATACACCAATACTATTGATACTACTTCAACGTAATGTTTGCTTTGGTATGGTTCAAGTCTCAATCCATAATAATTGAGCAATGATTTATCTCATCATTTATAAACATTTAAAAATTTATATTATGTCACAACTAATCACATTTTATATGATTGGAGGAATCAACATTTTGTTTGTTTTATATTCCTTGAAAATGTAAAACTCTTAGTCACAATTTTAAGGTGTTAGCTGTGGATTTTTTTTATGTTTAAATAAATAAACTGCAATTTATTTAGTGATTATTTCACATCCGGTCTTGATGATTACAATATATGTGGAAATAAATCAAAATATGTTGTATTTTATATATTTAAATATGTTAGATTGACTACGTCATATTTAAATTTGGTTTTTTGCTATTCAACTACCTTTAAGTGTATTTTGGATTTTATAATAATAAGCGATCGTGGCTTAAAATGCTAGATTAAACTCTCATTACAGATTTGAAACGCTCATTAATTTTCTCGATTCAAAAATTGGAATAGTTCTAAAATTATAAAATACAAATAACAGACATATTACCTGTTGCATTTAAACAAAAATCATATTTTTCCCGTTTGCTTGTCACCACGGCTTTGAAGTTTCGTGAGGAAAATTTGATTTAAAGATTTGGCAGTTAAAATAATTAAATTTTGTTTTAAAGCATAGATGTTCTTATCAAACCAACTATCAAAACAATATCATTAAAAACTAACCTGTTACAAAAAGAGTAGTTAAGTAACTGTGAAAATCATCAAACAAATCATTTAATGAGATATCAGGCACAAAATTTGGATAATTTTTTTTTATTTTTTAAATAGAGATAAAATTATACTGACAACCAATTAAGTGTGCATTCTATAAAAAGAACAAAAATTATTAAGCACTATGTATGTATAGAGAAAGAGTTTTCTTCATTTTATTTCAAGTAGAGCTTAAATTATTTCTTACTGATATATTTTAATTAATGATTTTGACTGAGGGTACTTGATGCAATTTCAATATCAAATTTTAATTTTGTACTTTTCCATGAGTTTTGTCGCTGACGACCTGGTTTTCGCATTTATGCATTTACAGGTCAGTTCAAGTACCGTGGAAAAGTTGAAAATTCAAATTTTATATATGTTAATACTTTGATTAAAAGCATCGCTCCTTCGTACAAAGCTACCTTATATACTAAAGTGGGAAGCGAGTCGATCCGGAGAAGGCGGCAAGCATTGTAGAGTATTCGGACAATGGCCACTCGTAAAGAGTCTCTCAAAGGGTCATGGCTGTGTTCCATAGAATCGTAGACCGTAGCGGCGTCGCAGAGGAAGTCAAAATGAAATTTAGCCATTTAGTTTTGACATGAAGCTCTCATTAAAAAATCTATTTTTAATTTAAACTTTAGATATCACTTATTGTAAAGAGCGTTTTATATCACTTTTAAGCAGGGTTGCTGTGGAGTCGGAGTTTTTTGGCCGTTCGAAGTCGGAGTCGTCGCGGGGTTTTGGCCGGAGTAGTACTCGGAGTCGGAAATTTTTATTTCTGCATGTTATATGTCAAATTTGGCTATTGGTCGGATGTGATGGTTGATACATTATTGAATACTCATAAAGTAGGAAAAAACGTGACGAAATTTAAGACGTTTTTTAGTCGGAGTCGTGTTTTTGGTAAATGCTGGAGCCGGAGTCGTATTTTTTTAACGACTCTACAGTTCTGCTTTTAAAAGTTCACGTCAACACTCGGTGGAATGGCATTATAATAAAAATAATAATACATGCTTAGCACTTATTTCACATTAGATTTATTGATATCAGGACTTTGAATCGCGAGCACTATCATATGATAAAAAAGAGCAAACCGGTCTTGATCTTAATGAATCTAATGTGGAATAAGTACTAAAAATGCGCCATTATTTTTTTTAGCATTATATATCTTTTATGCTTATCTAGAGTCTAAACGAACAAGATCTCTGCTCAGTACTCACGAATTGTGTTATATTAAAAACATATTATTGAATTAAATAATTTCATAATTATAATTCTATAGCAAAAAGATAAAAATAAATCTACGTGGCTCTCATTCAGAGTTTCCTAAAAATATACGTTTAGATGTAAAAACATTTAAGAATAAGAAACAAGTTTTCTTTCATCGTGCGCATTGTTCTTGTTTTATTGTGTATGTTTGATGATACGCTTACGTAAAAATAAATGCTTGTTTTTTTAGTTTTAGAAAAAAAAATTGAAAATTGCTGTGCAAAAAAAAATTTAATGTAATCTCTACTTATGTTTGAGCGACGGTTACTTTCAATAATATTTCGTTTTCACTCATTTATCTTTTATTAAAAGCCCTAAATAAAAATAAGAAAAATAAATTCGAGTCAATCATAATTAAATAAAATATTAAATACGTATATTTGAAATTTTGATTTAATTTAAAGCACTTTATTAAATTTAAGTGACCAAAGCGAATTCAAATAAGCAAATAAAATTGGCTTAATAAAAATTTTCGTTTGAGAAAAAAAAGAGTCGTTTTAGAAAAATAGTTTTATAAAAAAGGTTAAAAGCAGAATTTCACACCTTACTCCAAAAAATATTTAAAATTTAATAAAATAAGACTTTAGTAAAATGTTCAGTACGGCAGGAAATAATATAATATGGAATGTAGTTAATATTCATGTTTGATTCCTACCGCAAACTAGTTATCTTGTAATTAGTTTTTTAACCATGTCTTCTCCGAATTTAGAGCACATAAACTCTCACCGTAACAAATCTTAACAGAAACTTTCTAAGAGAACTGCTTGTTACTCTGTTTCTCAACCAATCTTTTTCTTTTCAGATGAATAAAGAGGATAGAACTAAGGCAGGGCTAGTGGTAAGCTAATTGGTATCGTTACGCTTCAATTTGAAGAAAGGATGACTGAGTGTAAGCGGGTATTGTAGACAACATTAAATTCCATGCCTTCGAACAGACATCAAGAATTAGATTGAAAAATGAAACTTTACGGACTGTGACTCGATTTCGTGTGCGGTGCAATCGAAGCCAACGACGTTGACACTCGACCGCAAGCTATACAAGTATAAAGAAATCTTATAATGAATCATAGCATAGAAGTGTTACGCGTTTTTAAATAGTGTGCCTGTGGAAGAAATAACCAATTGTCATTGCTGAGCTTTCTTGCAATTAAAATTGCTATTGACAAGTACCAAACAAGTTCCGACAAAAAAATAGAAAACTTTTAATGTCAAAGATACTACTAGGAGCATTTTAATACATATACACATACATATACATATATACACATACATATATATAGACACATACATATATCACTCAATAATGGAAGAATTCTACTTTTGGTCATAATATGTAATGAAATCTTTCTTAATTATTTGAGTATTTTTCACCATCCATATAGCTTTTTGAAGATAATAAATACAATTGCACATCTTATGTCAACCAAATCAACGTAGCGTGATTTCCTCATCTTTCGTTGTCAACTTCTAAAAACTTTCAAAATTATCACAAGAATACTTAAAATTTTATTGCCACTTTTAAAATATAACAGTTACTAATATATCAAAAGCAAAAGAAGTAAATAATGAAAAACCGTATTTGTTCAGCACCGCAGTGCATCCTTAAGAAATATATTTACCTCGCAAACAAGGGGCGTTTGTGAGGGGTCTAATACACCATCGGGTCGCCCTTCGGTACAGCGCTACTTGGTGTAAAAGTGGACTCAAGATATCGTTAAGTGCAATTCTGATGTATATGCATGTATGTACGGTGTACATTGGCTTGGAATCTTTTGCTGACAGGTATCTATTTCAGGTATAATCTCTTCATACATTTAATATTTTGAATTGTTGAATCGTGAGAAGGTGAAGTAATCCAAGTCTTAAAATGGTGAAACAAGTATATTGGACTTTTAAGTTCGTTTTATATTGAACTGTTACGTCCTCTTCATATCAAGTGTTTGATATAAGATGAGAATGACTATGATCTTACTTTCAAAGACTTTGACTTGAGATATCGAGTCAAATGAGTTTCCAATTGTAAGACGAATATGAACTATCCCATATAGTTCAGTTTTATAGACAACCGTCAGGTATTTGTCTATGATATTTGAAGGACACGGACGGGTAGACACTTATACAATTATATTACTTTATCGTTTTGACTATTTTATATAGATACAGTTTTACAATAGCTGACAATATGTAACAAGCTTGCAAACGGATGGTGGAAGAATAACTCAGAATCGTAGTTTGTATGGCGTTATATAGTCATTTAGTTAACCACATGTGTTTATAAAATCTGTGGGAACTAAGTAAAATCAAGTGCAAAGTTTATCTTGTAAAAATCGCTTTTGGTTATCTACTAATACTTGAAGTTAATTTATTGCTCTTACGACTGTGAGAAAGGGGATGTGACTTCGCTTTCACGGATGTATCGGCTTAAGGGTGGAGCCATGTGCATTTAATAAAATAGGGGTGATAAGATGCATAAGAGAACGTTTTCACATTTCGTGAAAGTTAGCTAAATAAATTAACGGAAAAAAATCTTTAAGTGAAGTAGTGTTATAAAACTTTGAGATTTTTTTATCGCTGACATATTATTTGAGCCCTTGTGAACTGAAGTGAGCCAAGAAGCGAAATTATGAAAATTTTGGATCAACCCAAAGCATACTTTTATTTTATGAAAAAATAGCAGTATTTCAGTTCTTTTTTTAATAATTCACTTGTAGAATACTCCTAAACCTGAAAAATATGATACTGTATTTTTTTTTTCCCAAAATATCACTTTTCAAGGGATCAAATCTAAATGTTATCAATTTTTATCTGGAACTCTGTTGCGTCTTTTCACATTCATCAAAGAAAAAGCCACTCGCAAGAGCTGTCCAACTTATCTTTAGATTAACTACATATGTATGTTTTTTTAATTACGTTTGATTTTTGGATCTACATTATACTTTACCCGTATAATATCATAGCCTTACAAACAGTTCCATTACGGCATCGGCCTTTATTTGTAGCTAATTTTAAAATCAATCAACAAATTAAAAAGAAATTTCAAGAGTTAAGTCAATATTCCATACATTCAGTATAATAATACACCTGACATTAAAGCTTGGACAATTATTTGATAAAATATATTTTTAAGAGCTATTATTCTCGATGACCCTCTCTAGGTAGAGACGGAATAGTAAGCTGACTTCTTCGACTGTAGCGATCGCGCGCTCCTGTCAGCAGCAATGGGAAGGGAATGTAAACAACTAAAATTAAAAAAAAGCACTTAGAGACTAAGGAGACTGGAAGAATTTTGGCACTAACACGCCTAAAAAAATGATGCTCCGTCAAATAGATATCCAAAAAAAAAATGTTTAGTCAAAAAGTTTTTTACTTATTTTCAATTTGCGCTCTTAAAACATATTATTAATGGTATATCTTCAATTTTTCCACGCTTATTTCCAAATATTTTATTCTTATTACAATTTATTTATTGAGGCTTATTTCCAAATAAATTTGCAAAGATAATAAAGAGACTTTTCAAATATTATTAAAGTCAAAACCATGGCTTAACCCACTTTATAGAAATATGTTGTTTTCTAAAAGGTTCTCTTAAATTATAATTGTTAAACTCTTCGCCGAACTTTCTAACGCTCTATTATAATTCGTTCACCGGGCTTTTTCACTTTTCAGATTTTCTCTTTAGTGAAGAAAGCCAAAAGTAAAAAGAAGTTCGTCAAAGTTGGCTCGCTTAAACAAATCCATCGACGGGCGGATGTTACTTAACCTTACGTCAAGTCGTCGCGACTGACTGCTCTGCTATTTTTTGCGCTTCATTCGAGACTTTTGAATAAGGCTTTTATGGCCAAATTGCAAGCCTCTTTAACGACAGTAACGCACTGAGGTTTTTATATTTTTTTTAACCATGTCCGCTCTCAACTTGGAGCATATGCACGCCTCGCGGTGTTTATCTCAACATTTGTTATTTCTAAGAGAACTCCTTGTTACTCAGTTGCTTAACCTTTCTTTTTTCCACAAGATTAGGAAAGGATACGTGGACTATGACAGGACTAGTGATTAGTTAATCGCTGTCACTATGCGTCGTTCTTTGGGCCGGAAAGGTGCGAAGGGATTTTCAACAACACAAACACCCATGCCTTTGAACAGATTTATCGACTGAAAAATCCGCTCGTACCGGTAATCGAACCTGGGTGGTTCGGCACACAAGTCAAAACTGTTGCCACTGCGCCACGGTTTAACTAGGTTTTAACATTTGCTTTTATTCTGGAATGTCATATTCGTTCTGCGATGCCAATTTCGTAAGAAAATCTTTTAGTGCTCATTCTTGATGCCATTCGATGTTATAACTGATTATTGATTTTACTCCTGTTAATTTGTAATTGTATCAAACTTTCTGATTTTTTAAAAAAAAATTGAAATGTTTTGTACAAATAAGGAATCATATACAATCATTTATGAATGTATGAATTATTATTGAAGAGAAATATACTTGACGACATATTTCTTTTCGCTTATCCGAGGCCAAAATGAGAATTTCACCATTCTTGAGAATGTTAAATTGAATGTTCCTGATATTTTTTTGAGGGATCGTTAACATGAGTTGTTTGTTCTTCCAAGGGGTAGAACCAGTCTGCCAATGAGCGTGCCACTGGGAAGAGCTTTAACAATTTTAAGCGGCATTGCTTCGGTTGTTTATATATTTCATATTGACATGAGTAAGTTAACACAAATACTATTTTTTATGAATAAAAGTTGATTTTGTCGGAACTCCAATGTGATTTTATTTATTATTTCTCTACTAAACTATGATTATTTTTGCTATTTATATACAGGTATGAATATTTATGTGTCAATTGCATGGCGCATTGGCGTCAGCTGTAATGCAATGATTTGTATTTTCTAGAATAAATAAATGAATACTTTTTTTGTTTCCCGTTATCACATTTACAGATTGCTTGATTGTTTTTACTTATATAAACGAACATTTCCATGGCTTGCTCACTGACAACTGACGCTTGATTGACTGTTATTTTATTAATTACTAGTATTAGAACCCGGCTTCGCTCGGACCAGTTTGGGGTTATGTTCACCTCGGCGCGTAAATTCAGACGGGCCAAGTTGAAACAACTGGCAACTTAATGACCAACAATGCAAAAGGGAATAACAGACCCACGGACATACATACGCCGTTTCGGTTTTATATATGTACTACTCGATACTCGAGTAATTGGAGTCTCTACACACAAATTGATAACGAAACAAATTTACCGTCGAAACTTTCGCGAGCGAAATCAATTCGTTTGTTTGAACTTGCAACAACAATACAAAAGGGAATTACAGACAAACATCCCCCGTTTCGGTTTTATATATTAATTATTATACTAACGGCCAACAAAATATTTGTAGTTATCTACATAATGTAATATTTTTTTTCATTATATTTTCCTGTCCGGTGCTGTTTATTTTCCTTATTCCCTCTCTCGCGTATTTAGCCTAGGTACTCTTTAGTCTTATGGAAAAACCTCTCGACTTGACTTCTCGTATAGCCCATTGAAAAACTGGCGGGAAACTTCTCGCGTTTTGTTCGCCAACATTCGAATTTTAAAATACGTCTATGAGGGGTTGCATTCGTGTGCGCGTGATTCGAAATTAGATTTTGAATTTAAGCAAAACTCAAACAGCATGCTTTTTACACACACATATTTGAAAAAAAAAATATATTTATTTAAGGTATAAAATGTAGCAGTAACGAAACTACCAATTAAAATAATGCTTATAATAACATTACCATCTTACATCTTTTTACAATTTATAATAGTAACGTTTATTTTATAATTAATTCATTGTATGTCAAAAGTAGGCACATTACAACTCAAATGAATGCTTTATCTGAAAGTGGCAACACAGTACAAGATTTGAGTATTTTGATTAAGATCGTTTAATATTAGTTTTGCTTTCTAAAATATTGTCTAAGACTAATTTTGACTTACTTATACGAGCCGAAAAAGAACCTAGAATACCGAAGATATCTATTTTTTTGCAAAAACATATTTATTTTAATCTTAATAATTTATATATCTTAACCATAAATACCGTAATATTTTTGATTCTCTATTAATAACTGGTAAATAGTTTTATACTTTTCTAAAGTAATAAAAATAATAACACATGTTAAGTACTTATTCCCAGGGCTGCGGAGTCGGAGTCGTGGAGTTGAGGCTTTTTGGCCGGAGTCGGAGTCATCGCAGCGATTTGGCCGGAGTCATACTCGAAGTCGGAAATATAACAAAACGGAGATTGATAAAAACATTAAAAACTATCAAAATATCGTCTGGAAAAAATGAGAAATAATAGTTTGGTGACTGAATTGCATTACCGGACGAATATATTCATAAATTTCATTAGGAATGCTTTCGTTTCAATTTCATGAGCCTCGGAGATCACTTTTCTGTTCCCCCTCGAATCCGAGCTAAAACCCTATTAACTATAAATTTACATGCTCCCAATTTTTACATTTTTGTGTACATGTTCATGTGCATGTTCTTCGCGTCGTCATTTGATTGAGCAGCTACAATTGTTCCTCGGCTGATCAATGAATGGACGGCCTAAAGATATTTTATATGATTTTTAATTTTAAAATTTGTTTTTCAATTTTATAGTTTGTCCTTTATTCCATTCATTTTTATCATTTTTGGACAATTTTAATTATATCTGTCGAATGCATTTTGTAAAGTGGATGAGAAAAACCCATATTTCAGACACAGATTGTATTCCATTAATAATTTCTTCGAGCGACATCATTCATTCATTTTTACGACTATGCAAGCGGTCTTAAATTAATTTCACTGTCTATGGTAGCCACATTTTTCAAACTGAATACTGTCGATTTAGAAAAAAATGTGTGTGATTGATTATCGATAAAAGCAAAATAAATTCAATTCAAATTTAGCTACAGATTTTAATATCAATTTTTTACGATTTAGTTTGCCAATGTTTAATAAGAAAACTAAGATTTAAATACTATAAGAAAAGCCTCTCGTTTTATTTTTATACGTTATTAATGCTATGTTTAAAAATAGTAACAGTACAATCTCAACAAGTATAAAATTCAACTCCCTGTAGATTTACACAATCTAAATTACTGATCACATGAAATACTTACTTACCTGGGCGTTCGTGTGAAAGTTTGCCACAAATGGCCCGGAGGAAACTTTACCATTGAAAAACTTTGCCATAATCTGAGTTGTAATGTACGAGGTTATAATTTGTTGTAACGTTTGTTGAAAGGGTTTATTGTTTTGCCGGCTATAAATCAAAATCATGCTGAATAACGTTACTTTTACGCAATAATTTCTCAACTTTTAATTGTAAATTTAACCGAGTAATGTGCTTTGAATTTAAAATGCACCAGAAGTTTTGAAATGAACTCTGTTCATCTTCCGGGGTAAGCAATCACAGTTGAGCCTTGGTATATTTTTCAGCATTTTTTTCGTTTTTAAAAAATGATAATTCCAGTAAATATTAATGCTTGGATCTGTGAAAAATTGTCCGAAATAAGACTGATATATTTTATCTGCTTTATTCACTAACTATCTGGGCTGTGGAGTCGGAGTCGTGGAGTCACGATTTTTTGGTTGGACGTCGTTCTCGGAGTAACTAACTTTTTATTTATGCATAATTTGGATTTTAGCCGGATTGGTTGGTTGTTATATAATTTAATAGATGTCAATACGAAAGATCGGTAAAAACAAGATTTATTTGTTTTAGTGGTAATCGGAGTCGTGTTTTTGGTAAATGTTGGAGTCGGAGTCGAAGTGGTAGTCGTGTTTTTGGCCAATGCTAAAATCGGGGTCATGTTTTTAACGAATCCACGGCCCTTCTTACTATACACAAACATCACTGTGCATAAACCATACTCACACAGCATGGAAAAAAGTTTCGAATGGTTTTAAACACTTTTTTAAAGCATTTACTAAAAAGATTTGATTTTATTGAAAAACTTTAACCAACCGGTCCTACCAATCGGTTGAACTAAAATAAGCAACTTTTCCTTACATTTCTTAAATGTCGGTGAATGATAAAACAGTTCAAGCGAATTGATTGATTGAATTGACATTTACTTGGTAGAACTCCAATATAACACGTCACATTTAATAATTTATTATAGAAATATAAAATTAGGAGAGGAGATTTACTGTGTAGCCTGTTTACAGCAGTACATACAGATATGTACATTAGTAAAATACGGAGAGAAAAATAACAATGTATTTTAATTCTACATAAATTTATGTAGAATTAAAATACATTGTTATTTTTATTTCCGTATTATAATGGAGTTCTACCAAGTAAATGCCTACTCAATCAATACATTAGTAAAATTTATGCTTAGAAATATTTCTGATGATGGCGTTAGCCGACATAGCTATCAACCATATATCATACAATTTCTGTTAAATTATAATACATTTCTATTTCACCGTGTTAGTTCATATTTTTTTTTGGATTTGATTGACTTTTTAATTAATGTGTTTACTAAATTTTTATGAGTAATTGATAGTGTGCTGGGCAATGAATGTATTTATCCTCCTTAAATAAGTCATTAATTGTCACCATTCACAAGTGAATAATTAATAGCAAGAAAAGATAACAACGAGAATTAAATATCTACGAATATAATCACTCAACCATGTTGCCAGTGAAAGTCTTGAAAATTATATCATAATGGTATTAATTTCTCTTCATTTACACAAAAGCCAATTTACAAACTGTATTCATTACAAAGATGCTTCTATTATTTGTGTAAGAGCCGTGGTTTTACTCAAATGAATTAATTTTTAATTTGCTTTTAGTCGTTAGAAAATTATGTTAGATTTTTACGATATTTTTATCAAGAAGGTATTAAAATAAATAAAACAAATTTTTGTTGTAGTCCACTTGATTAGTTCAAAATGATAAGGAACAGTTCTGCGCGATCCGAGTGTTATTAACTGAAGAATTATAATCTGAACCATTTCGAAACTTTACTTGTTTATTAGATTTATTTTAGATATTTCTATGTTATTATCTGGGGTCATGAGTATTTGCGATACTACATTCAACAATCCCGATAATTATAACAAACCCACTTAATTCATTGAAACTCGTTTACATCAAATCTTCCTTAATTTACATTTATTTTAGTGATTTACTTCTATTTTTGTATAAACATAAACTATACAAAATGCGTTCAAGAACAACTGTGCACTTGAAATTCCTGAAGATGCTGAAAGGCGAAACCCGGGTCGTTAGCGACAAAACTCATGAAAAGTACAAAAACGATTCTAATTTAAATAAATATGTATGTATTAAAAAAACTGTTGTATACAGTGTACAACTATCTTTATAGTAAGAGCTGGATAGTCGATATAGTGCAATCTGACATTAACGATCTAAAGAACTCTACTGGTATTGAAACATGATAAACAATACACGAAGATGTTTTTGTCGATCCTGAACCCCTAGCAGTAGTAGAAGTAACACCATCGTAGGGCTTAAGCCAGCTAACGAGACATTCACATTTTTTTTATTGACTCGAATAATCTGTATCGTAAAACTTGGACGATTGTATTCTTATCCTTTCTCGCCTTTCTCGGGCTGAATATTTTTCGATTAGGCTATTTTCATTTTATACCGTTACTCAATAGCTTGTATCTTTCGTGAAAAGCAACTAGCAAATTCGTGTTAAATTCTTCATAAATTTACAATTTTTCCTCGTGTTTGTGGTGGAATTAGTTCGAAAATTCAAATATTTATTTTGAAAAGATATTTTCAACTCATAGTACTATTATGTCAAGTTCTGCTTACCATTGAAAATCTTAGTTGGATAATTATATTTTATTAATTTTAAATTATCATTATTTCAAAAAAGTCGTATTTATTGGATTGTGTGCCTTAGTTAAAGTTTGTAACTTATCATAATGTGGTATATTTTTCATTATTTTGCATAACCATGGTAATAGACACTCAAGCCCTGTAATATTAATAAATTTCTTAAATTTGTTGAGGAGTTGCTCGAAGGAAAAATACAATATATTGAAGGGTTAAGCGTGGAAAAGAATATCGCTTTATATTTTGTGCTCGGTTTTAATTTTTAATTGCTGCTATAATTTTTTATTACATTTTTTCAATAAAACTTCAAATCTGGCGTTCACATTCGCAAAAAAAAACACTTGCTTGATTCAATAGCTCTTCAAATATTATGCTTGTCTGCTAATTTGTAACAATAAATACTTTTTGATGATACTTATTTGAAGTATTATCAGTTTAATATTAATTTTAAAATAACTTTTTTATTTCACGTATTATGTGATTAATAACCACCCGTTGTGTAAATACAGTCAATCTTTCATGGCATTTTTTCACAATTTCATAATTACCCTTCACATTCATGATCTGAGCAGATCTACACGGGACTTTTGAACCATATACTAGTGTGTTTAAAAATGACATGTACTTTGCTTTTTTCAGGAGCATCATACGCAGAATAAACTATCCACGTTATTTTAACATTTATATAAAAACTAGTATTGCTACCCGGCGTTGCTCGGACTAAGCGACCAATAATTATTTAATATTATATCATTCGACATAATTATATCACAAAATCTAACATCCAAAATAGAGTTAAAATAAAATCACAAACTTTATTTAATTTGATGACAGACCTATTCTCGCCCATGAAAATGTCTAAATTCAAGGAAAAAATCTAATTTGCTGTCAAAGAAATGTCAAATAATACATTCACGTAAATAATAAACATTATTAATAATAATAAAGGCCGGGAAAAGTTCGGTAGAAGACTAATTTATTAAATTTTGACTAAATGTCTTCGCCGATAAAAATTCAAACATATTTTCTTTCATATTCGTTTTTATGGCAACTTGCAACAACAATGCAAAAGGGAATTACAGACATACATACAAACGTCGTTTCGGTTTTATATATAAGATTATCTCCCACAAAGTACCGCTGAATCCATGAAAAATAATCAGTTTTTTTCATATCAAAATGTTTCTTAAACGTTGATGTTTTTCGTAAATAAAGCAAACGATATATGAAATGATTTTTGTTATAAAATAATTTTTCATCTAATCCAATAACAATGCACCTACACAAAAAGTATTAATGGTGAATTTATTATTATTGTATCAATAAAATCCTTTACGTCTAACAAAAAGCCACACAATGGTTAAAAGAAACAAATCACTTACCGAAATCTTTTCGTAGGAAATTTCGTAGACCTGCCTACGCCGCTACACATGACCCCCTTCAGGTATCCCTTAAGCCTCTACGCGAAAGCGAGCATGCTGGATTACGTAGTAATTGTTCAACAACAATAGAAGTTGGACTTATGTAGCCATTGTGTGATTCCTCTACGATCCGGTAAGCTACGCAGTTAATTGAAAATTTGTAGCATTTTGTAGTGGTCGAGATACACAATATGAGTAGTATGAGCGAAGTATTTTTGACAGAGGCAAGACCAAATTTTAACTATAAAACCATGAAAACAAAATAAAAAAAAATATTTATGAATTTTCTTCAAAAACCACTTTCACGCTTGATAATTGATTCTTGTACAAAATAAAATTTAAATAAATGTTATTATAGCTGACGCCAATGCGTTATATATTTAATAAATATAAAAAGGATAGAAAAAAATAGTAAAATAAAGGATAGATAGAATGAAATAAAAGGCAAAAATATTATAAGAAAAGAAAGTCTAAAATAACTACAAGTTTATTGCAAAAATGTTTCATTTATTTAGGCATTGAATTTATCAGATGAACAGCCCTTGTAACTAGTGACTCAAATATCAACGTGAAGGACAAGTTTTATTAGAAGAAAAAAAGGTTTCGACTACGGGTATATAAGTAAAAACAAAGAGCATAAAAAGCTATGAAGTCTTGAGAATTCCAGGGTAATTAATTCAAACCTGAAAAAAAAACACAAAATGTTTCATTATTAAAAATGAGTGCTTCAAAAGAGTAAAACAAAAGCATTAATAGATTTTTTTTGCTGTTTATTACTCCTTGAAGGTTTATAAAATTAACTCTTTTATTTTTTTACAATATATGTATATATTGTATAATATTTACAAGTAAGTGTTTTCAACTCCAACTCCAATTTATACTTTGTCTTCCTCTTCATTATGTATAATTATTTTGACTAATTCTTCCGATTGGATTTTACCTTTTATTTCAAGTGCGTAAATATTTAAGCGGTGAAAATCAGTTAATACAAATTATATATTTTCACTGTAAATTTGATCATGATGCCAATCAAAGATGAGTGTAGAAAAGTGGCGCACTCAATTACCCAACAAGCGGAATAACACGCTGCATATCCACAACAAAAAATATAATTAATCGGATAAATAGTCGGTCCCTGTGGTCTAGTGGCAAAAGCTTTGTCCTAGCGTTCTGGAGACCCGTGTTCAATTCCCGGCAAAATCAGATTTTTTCAATTGAAAAAAAGAGATCTTGGGCAGGGTGTATGTTATTTATCGTTGATTTTGTGCACAACTGATTCATTACTTATCATCGAGTTAATCTCGCATGACTTTCACAATTAAGAATATTTGACGCATTGGAGTAAGCTGTAATGCCAAATAGTTTTTTTTATTACAATATTTAAAAAAAAAAATTTGAACATATATCTAGAAGATCTTCAATCCAACATATTGTAAAATCATTGTATTCGTATTTATTGCTCACTTAGTGGTTCTCATCCCTTTTGTCGAATTTTCCAATAAATCGATCATTTGATGTTTTTAGAAACTATTTTAACTTATGTTTGTTTTGCTCACCCAATGCTGGATAAAATTACAAATTTCCTTATAATTGTCCGTTCATTTTATAGATCATCATCAAAATTTAACTTTTTGACAAACTAATTTCTCTTATTAACAATATAAATAATAAAAAAAATTTAGTACTTCCATATTCCACATTAAATTAATCATATCAGTACCGGTTTCGTTCATATCAAGCATGGACAACTTATATAAGAGAAAAACATACGGCGTTATTATACAAAAGTTAAGCAAGACTTACAAGGTATGAAAAATAAAAATAAAATGTAAAGATCTCTTAGCCAAGTAAGGAAATAGTACTCTTCCAGTCCAATGGTCATTAAGAGATTCTGAGAATAAATTAACGAGATTATATCAATTATTATAAGCAATGGAAACCAAAAATTAATGTATTTAATAAAGATAAGTTAGAAATATTAAGCTTGAAATAGGTTATTTGAACGGATCTCTTGTTTACACAATCTTTAAATTCTTTTTATCTTTCTTAAGTCAAAAGATTCACCATTTTTAGACATGGCTGATTTTACCTTTTAAGGGTATATGTAAAAAATGTGTTTTATTTATTTTAAGCAATGCCTTTCCGCCAATTAGCGGTTTTTAATACCTTAAAAGTGTTATCGAGCATTTTATTAAAATCTTTTTTAATAATAACATCCTCGTCTTTGAAATAATAACATCCTCGTGAAACTATAGCGTGACGTATTTGAATAATGAAATTGCAAAGCAAATAGAACCATTTTATGTTTTTCCCCATAAAATGTTCTTTACTTCCACTATAAACCCGGCTACCAACTGTGCTTGGTGCATTTGGCTCTAAAGGTTTTATGCAATTTCCATATACAGAAGTGGATTGGCACAACGGCGTTCTGATTAAGATCGTCACTGTGAGTAAAAAAATACCTGTGACCTAAAAACGCTCATCTAGTTAATTTGTTATTCCATTGATTATTAAAAATAATTGTCTGTACCTTATTCCACATAAGATTTATTAGGATCAGGACTGATTTCGTTCTTTGAGAGCATTTTCAACTGGAAACCTTAAAAGCGATTCGACTGAAGTTTGACAAAAAGTGAGACGTTTATTGATACTATTTTATACACGGTGATATATTTTTTAACAAAATTTTTATATGCGGTAAGGTATAAACGTATTGATCTTTAGAAAAAGCCTTTTATTTTGAATAAATTAAATTTAAAAGAAAAGTTTTTGAAAAATAGATGTCTTGTTATTAACTAAATTAGCTGAGTACCTTACCTCATATTCTCCTATAAAAGGGTTACTCACTAAGACAGTGTTCTCTCTAAGTTGTGGGCACGTGCGCGCGCACACAACTCACTGATTGCGCACACATACATACATTACAACTAGGGATTCCAATCCCGGGCCAAAATTTTGATCCCGGGATTTCGGGATTGCAATTAGTTGGTCCCGGGATCCCGGGACCAGTCCCGGGATCTGGGATATTTTTCTTATTTATTTAATACTAGTATTGCTTCCCAGCGTCGCTCGGACTAAGAGACCAATAATTATTTAATGTTATATCATTCGACATAATTATATCACAAAATCTAACATCCAAAATATAGTTAAAATAAAATCAAAAACTTTATTTAATTTGATGACAGCCCCATTCTCGCCCATTAAAATGTTTAAATTCAAGGAAAAAATCTAATTTGCTGTCAAAGAAATGTCAAATAATACCTTCACGTAAATAATAAAACATTATTATATTAATAAAAGCCGGGAAAAAGTTGGTAGAAGACCAATTTATTACATTTTGACTAAATGTCTACGCCGATAAAAAATCAAAAATATTTTCTTTCATATTCGTTTTTATGACAACTTGCAACAACAATGCAAAAGGGAATTACAGACATACATACATTCATACGCCGTTTCGGTTTTATATATAAGATTAGCTAATATTAGCTATGTTATTTTATCCATAAAAATAGCTTAAAATGAATAATACAATTAATTTTGACATTTGTTTATTGTACAATATATAATGTACGCGTAATTTTAGACTTAAATAAAAAGTGACAAAATTAATTGAAAAAATATTTTGAATTAAACGCACGTAGTATGTAATAACAAAGCATCAAGCGTTTCATCATTTAGCCTAGATCTATTTTTTTTTTCCAAACAGCCTACTGCTGAAAAAGCACGTTCAGCCTATACACTTGTCAAATATTGATATGCCAGTTCGAGGTGATGACCACGTGAGCCTCCATTATCAAATAACATCATTTCTTGGTTTATAACGGACATTGCCTTGTGCAATTTTGAATTTTTGGTTCGCATGTCATCAAGCCTTTTGCGATTTCATCCTGTAACTGTTGTTTCATTGTTTCTTGTTCAATTGGGTGGGATGACTGCGTTGAAGTAAATTCGATTGATGACTTTTCTAGTGGTTCTGATATTTCGATCATATCTTGATCTTCTTCTTCATTTAATCTTTCAATAAGTTTTTGAATAGTTTCTTTTATAGTTTTACGAGTCATTTTGTTGTCATTGAATGATGGAGAATTTGAACCATAACGCTTGCCCCGTCTATTACTATAGAAACTATATCATTATTTAATGATATATGATGATCTTCCAGACGTTTCATTATAAACAAGCCAAATCTTGAGTGAAACGCGTGCACTCCAGAGCACAGCATTTGTCGTACTGCACGCGCAATGGAGGGGACTACAGACATCTGGTCTTAGAGGTGGGAGTAATCTGATGCAACATACGCGTTTGTGTGATACGTTCCACAAAATATGTTTAAATAATTCGATCGTGCTTGATAAATCAGTTAATCCCGAAATTTCGGGATTGTGTTTTCTAGTCCCGGGACTCATCAGGTACTTAAAAACGGCGGGATCCCGGGATCCCGGGATCCGGGATCCCGGGATTGGAATCCCTAATTACAACAGAGCGCACAAAAGTTACATCAGCTTTATGATGTAAAGGCGTCAGATTGAGTTATTAACACTATCACCGAGTAACATGGTGTGTTTAATTATTGTCATTTTTATAAACTAACTAGTATTGCTACCCGACGTCGCTCGGACTAAGCGACAATAATTATTTAAAGTTATATCATTCGACATAATTATATCACAAAATCTAACATCTAAAATAGAGTTAAAATAAAATCACAAACTTTATTTAATTTGATTACAGCCCCATTCTCGCCCATTAAAATGTCAAAATTCAAGGAAAAAATCTAATTTGCTGTCAAATAGTACCTTAACGTAAATAAGAAACATTATTATATTAATAAAAGCCGGGAAAAAGTTGGTAGAAGATTAATTTATTACATTTTGACTAAATGTCTTCGCCGATAAAAATTAAAACATATTTTCTTTCATATTCGTTTTTATGGCAACTTGCAACAACAATGCAAAAGTGATTTACAGACATACATACATACATACGCCGTTTCGGTTTTATATATAAGATTCTTCGTTTCTAAGTCTAAATGCGATTATGTGGCGCATAATTTTTTAATTTTTTTTTCAAAATTGTACAGGCAATTCATTTCATTGCTCACAGATAGTTAAATTGATAAATAAATTTCCATTTATAATGTAGTCCTATATTCTATGTTCTAGAATCTAGAATCTAGAGTCTAGACCAAATATTCAAGATTAAAATTTTTAGTATTAGGGAGTCTGATTCATTATTCTGAATCCAGCTCTTATATGATCCTGCATGGAGGCAGTTTTGAATGTTGTTTCCGTCTGGCGCACCACTTAAAAATGCACTATAATCAAAGTTATCGATTTGGAAGCATGAAGTGGATTGAAGAAAACTATTTTTCAAACTGACGTTGAAAATGTTGAGATACTTTCAAATTGACGCTTTAGAATACGTTATGTTTATTGAGATGGTATTATATATCCGCAGCAATAGCGAGATGTTAAACAATAATATACGAGAAGCAAAGATTCTCAATTAGTAAATATTTTCAAATACTGATCAATTTATTTATTTCTATCCAAAGACTTCTTCGATTTTCCACACCATTTCAGTCACTTTATACTGATAGTTTAAAAGAATATGACAAGCAGAAAGTGAACATTTAACTATTGATCGATTATCAAAGCCATTCTTTATTATTGTAAGAGGTTCTATTTAATGTATTTATAACTGACTTTGATATACAAAAAAATCTTTCTTTCCTAAAGAATATTCATTTTTATTCAAAAATGGAACTATTTATGCATAGTTTTTTCCTATTCAATCCATATGAATTAGGTGCAGAAAGGGTGTATAGCTAAATTCTTATTTTTTCCGAAATATATCCTTCATTCTTTATCTCTTTCAAGGAGCAAAATTGGTCAACCGGGCAACAAAAGCTGTACTCAAAATAAACCTATTGATATGCTTTATCAAGGGTTAGTGTTTGATATTGGCATATTTAACCAACACTTGACCCTACTGGATGATCACGTCCAAATGTACCTTTTCCTATTCTGATAGAAAATGTTTGAAATGTTTTTCGATCAGTTAAAATATAATATTTGATTGAGACAGGTAGGCATGTGTACAAATATTCACAGTTCAAAGACAGGGTTCGGTTGCAATCACCGAACGTGTACGAATTGTTCAATAGATTTTTGGAAAAAAATACGTATAAAAGATACTAATATCTTTTTATTTGATATTATCCACAGCAAAAAATATAGTTAAAAGCTCGCATGAAAAGATCTGATGTGATTTTAAAATACGAGGGCGTTGTATGATCAAAAAAGTTAATGCTTACAGTTTAATAAAATGTGCACGATTTTTCAATTACTTTCGTGAATCATTTATCATTGAGATTTTAATAGTCAAAACGGTTGTTGAAGGACTCTACACACACCACTTAACAGTCAACAGATTGTGGTTATAGAGATATGTCTGTACAGTGGAACCCCGATCTTAAGTTCACGCATTATACGTTTTCCCGCGTTGTGCGTTCATTTTCTATAGTCCCGGCATGTAATTCATATATAAAACTTTCCCGCATTCATCGTTTCCCACATAAATCGTTTGTTTTATACGGTCCCTTGAAAAACGTAGAATCGGGGTTTCACTGTACTTAGAAAACTTTAATCAATGTGATTGAATTTCCACGTGTGAGTTTTGTCGAGATAATCGATTTTTGTGGCTAGTAACAAGATTTACTTAACAAGCTCACGTTGTTAGCCGATGGTTTCCGAGAGGACTGTTAAAGTGTCAAGTCACGTGACTAACGCTCATATAGATCGATTTCTGATGGATGAGCGACGACAACTTAGTGCTTTTTTGTAACTATTTTCGAGTCTTATAAAGAAAGTAGGTGAAGTAATTTGAACCTTTCCATTTGCCTTATGTCACAATTCAAGGGCTCGTGAGTGTGCAGGGAGACTTATTTTACCGGCATATAATAATTTTTCATCAAGTCAATAATGCAACCAGGTTAGGAAAACGCATATTCTTTTATTTAGAAAAAATAAAAAAAAACATCTCTCTCTTCGTCGAAAAAATATGTCTCATTTATTCTAGCTCTCCGTAATACGAGAATAGTAAAGCAACTAAATAAAAGGTTCTCTTCATAAGAAAAAAATCTGTGTAAATAACATAATCTCATAAATGGAGTTCATATGCGTGGCGCATCGGAGTAAAAACGATATGCTGTAAAAATATATACCACTTACCAATGCTTTCAACGCCAAAATATACTCGCAAGAGTTATACTTACTGGTTTTAAACACGTTGCAAGCTGCAATCACTCTCTTTTCATATAGTTATCTATACGTGTAAAATGGCGGTGTCCCGTCCTAAGACGCGGGAAGGAAGTAATCTCTGACCTTATTGGAAAATAAATACAATTTATAGCTGGCACATTCCTAATACCCTTAGACTGTCCTAACCTACCACACCATCTACAGTTGGTTCACTTTATATTATATGTAGTATCGTAAGTTCACTTCTAACTATTCGAAACGTATGGATAATTTTTCAAGTTTGCTGTCGAGTGGTCAACTCCGTCCATGGGCTCGAATCCTGATTTTTTGCATTATTTTCTTTTACTCATTGTAGATTTCAGGTGCACAACTTAACTTGAATGCCTGAAGATGTTAAACAGCGAATTTTGTGTTGAAACTCTAGGAAAAGTAAAAAATCTAATGATTCATATTTCACTTCGAAATTCAATCAACAACCTTCATTTGTCCTCCTAAAAATACATGTCATTTCACTCACATACTTGGTGTAATGGCATTATATTATAAATCCTAAAATATTTTTTGGTCTTATTCCACATTGAATTCATCATATCAGGACCGGTTTCACTCAGTTTACAATGCTCGCGATGAGCGAAACCGGTCCTAATCTAATAAATTCTGTGTGAAATACATAAGTACTAAAAATATTTTATTATTTTTATTAAATCTTATTTGTTGGTGGATTTATGCGTTATTTTAAAAACCTCCTATGTATTACCAATCTTCTAAATAAGACAGAGTTAGAATGATTAACTAACTTGTGTTCTGACGTAACCTCATCTTTCCATTCTTAACCTCTCCAAAAGAGAGAGATTGAGCGTCGTAATTTATTTATATGTATACTTATGTACATTAAGAAAATCACACACATTATGCTTATTGATTTTGAAATTTGAAAAAAGGATTAAAACATTATAAGAAAAGAGTTTCAACAAAATCAGCTGGAATACATAAACAAAGAACTCACTCACTCCCACGTGGAATATGTCAACATCCGAAGCAATACCGTTTAAATCATCTTCATAAGTCCATATGCGCACATTCAATACTTGATTTACTAATGGATGTTTGAAGCGGGTTCAAGGTACATTATTATTCGTATAAAAAAAAACTATTTTACTGCACATAAATTTCATCGTACTTTTTTGCCTACCAATGTAGCTTTTGAAATGTGCGAGTAAACTTTGTTACCAGAATATTATCATTTTTGTGTTACATTTTTATTTTTGTATCAAGAAAGCATTCGCCGCTGTAAATATCGTTTTACGGTGTGGTTTCAGTATTATTTTCCGGACCGTTGTTTTATAAACAATGTTGTGGAATTGCATGTAGGGGCCACATCTCGCCTACCACCGAGTGAGTTGGATAAAAGCATGCTTTGTTATACTACCCACTCTGGTCAATACAAAAGGAACAAGTTTCAATTTTAGAATATTTTCTTCTTTTGAGTTTCTTATAGAATATATTTATGATAATATTTAACATCGCCATCCCGATGGGTAAGAAAGTTTATCACCACTGCCACTTATCTTAAATATATATGTATCTTAATATAAGTGATTGTTTCAATTGTGATAAGTATTATTGGCTAAAACCTTTTATATCGTCGCTACAAATTGCCACGATTCAAACTTCACTGCCTATATGCGATAAGATAACGTTATCTTTTATATCAAACGTCTTACTTAAGCGTACGTTTCAAATAAAATGGATGCTGTTGATTGATTGAGTAGGAATTTACTAGGTAGAAATTCATTATAATACGGTAAGAAAAATAACAATGTATTTTAATTCTACAGAAATTATTGTATATATTTGTTGATAGCTATTTCGGCTTACGCCCTCTGAGTTCTGACGAGGGCATAAGCTGAGCTTCATTGAAAAGCGTAGATAAGCGCTCTCGCTCTTAATGGTTTGATTGCGCCAGCCTGTCATGAGCATCAACGCGGTAACATGTTCTCTCTTTCATACGCCTCTTTAAATATGAATAATTATATGAAAACTATAGATTTGTATACGTATTTTTTTAGAACGACTTATAAAGATACGATAAAGCAAAATATAACATTTTTTAATGCAATCTATGCCGATAGAGCCATACCACTGGGGCATTTTTAAACACCCCTTCGGATGGCGCGTTATTTTTAAGGGAACGTCTTTCGAAGGTCAGTCGCTTATGCGAATACCAGCGTTTTCATATTATAATTTATAATTTTAAATGATATAAAGGAAGCCTTATCAACTGTTCGCTATGAGAAAAATCGGTTCTGCTTTAATTAATTTAATGAAGATTAAGTACAAAAAATGTTTTATTATTTTTATTATAATGCCACTCCACCAAGTATTGACAGTGAACACCTTAAAAAAGATGTGATTTAATTTAAAAAATATTATAAATTATGTTTAGTCTAACAGTTTGAGTAAAATGCCCGGTGCTTGCGGTTAGCGGAACAAACAGCAACAGTGATAATAAACATTTGCCACAAACAAAGTGGCCCCTGTCCTGGCGGCTCGTCCAACGAGGTAATTTACCTTGTTGTAGATTCATTTCGACGATACAATAGATGAGCCGTATGCGCCGTATGCTTTTGTCAACCGATAATGTAGCCGAGTGGTCAAAAATCCTGATAAATCGATTCAGATAAAGTGATCACGTGTTTTAATCCTCGAACATTTTTCATAAATTGATTTTTTCAATGTATTTCATTTATTTACATATAAAAAATTAAGCCGTGTTGCGCACAAAGCTTATAGCTAAAGTACTTAATTCTTAAAAATGGAGCGTAGCGAGAGCATTAAGCTTATTAATAACACTTTCTTGCTGACATTTATTGCCATATGTGAAAAAGCTTTTGCCAACTGAGATACAAATAATTCTTTCTAGATGCTCCATATTATATTTTTGGAAACGAAAATTGCTGAAAAAAAGTGTCTGAAGATGTTTTTCCAATCTTAAAGTATCGAAAAAAAATATAGATGGTTAACAGAATTTCAGTTTTTTTTGCTTAAATTCATAACAAGAAATAAGAATGAAACTTAGTGATCTACTTTTATTCATACATATGAGTGGTGGTCAAACTTTTACCACTATGGGTAATTTTACACAGAGTAAATAGAATTGATTATCATTGAAATAAAAGCGGAATCAGAAAAGTGTACATCAGTACACCAGACAGGCTTGAGACTTAGAATAGCTACGCGATCGACGCTTTGGCCACCCCTGCTATATATTGTGGCGACTAAACTCCAAGATTTAAATTTGATTTTTTATATGTCACTATTTTCATAACAAAAATGAAAAAAGACTTTATACTTATGTGATGCTCCATGGTTCGTGAGTGAATCGCTGTTACATAGAGATTTAAGTGTGCCCACTATTCGCGAATTCATTCGTGAAACCTCTAAACAGTTTCATAAGGCTGTGGGCCTTCACGATAACCCAACAATCTCTTGCTTGTAGAATTATGACGAGAAGGCATCAGAGAATCGATATAGGCCGAGAGCTATTCTTATCGATGACCCTCCCTAGGTAGAGATGCAATAGTAAACTGACTTCTCAACTGTAGCGATCGCCCCCTCCTGTCGGCAGCGATGGGAAGGGAATGCCAACAAACAAAATTTAAGAGTTTAAAACATTTAGAGACGAAGTAGACTGGATGAACTTTTACGCTTACACGCTTTAGAACTTGATGCTCCGTCAAATTTATATCCAAAAAAAAAATATCGTATCTTATACTATTGATAGTTTTAATTTTTGTGAAATTGAAGAGCTTCCGTGAAGAAAGCTGAAAGTCAACGTTAAATTCAAGCAATCTAAAAGCACATTTATCATTTATTTTAGTATAATTTTATGATGAACTGACGAGATTAAAAATTTACATATTTGAATAGTTCCACAAATTAGAACTGGTCTCTTTGAGACGGCTAGACATTATTCAAACGTTTCTTTAAAGTAACTTGGCGAATCCAGCAAGACCAGAACTTTTTTCGAAACAAAACAGAACAATGCAAACTAACAGCGTGGCGAGGAAAGCTCCTGACATCACGCAGGTATTTGGTCGCTGAAAGCTATATTTCCATATCTACTTCAAATTTGAATGAATTATGCAGCAAGGCCCTTGCGCACTTTCTACCCCCTCGCCCTGTATTTATTGTCTTTCGCTTTGAGTGGAACATTTTCGAGGCAAACTTTTACTGTTAACCCCTTTGCGCCCACCCCTTAATTTTGATCGTACGCAAGTTTTCACATTTTCTTTACTCCAGTTTTGTTAAAAAAACAAAAAACTTAGCGATAGTGAAATTGTTTGATCGTAGTTCTAATGTTCTATTTAACTAATTTTTTCATGGTGAATAGTCAAATAATAAGCTCATTTTTTTGTTCTCATTTTTCATTACAATTATTAGGATCAATATTTATACAAAAATCAAGTTAAACTAAATGTATAAATGACGCTGCACTGTTGTATTTCTCATGAGTTGATAATGGTCGCGATGAGTGAAACCGTTTCTTCCTCGTTCGTTCTTATACAACTAATGTGAAATAAGTACAAAAATGAGTAATTATATTTTAATATACTGCCATTCCACCAAGTATTGAAAGTGAGACCAGCAATATTGACACTCGACCACCAACATATTAAATTTCGCATTAATAATAAAAAATATACTCGAAACTAATTTCACATTAATTCTGGAATAAAAAAATAGCTGTGCATTGCTTAAAAACCACGAATATCTCACACGAACCTTATCATTTAGTTCGGTTATTCTAAATAAGTAGTTTAACAGTATTTACAATATCACAATATTTTTGATATATTTACTGTTTTTTTAATTTTACCGTACCACTTTAAAACTTTATTGCAAAGTTGCATTACTTTGCAGCATTACAACTTTTTGGTTTTAATAATTATTATTAGAAAGCATTAAGTAATAGTTTTTCTCTGGGAATACCCGCCGTGCCAAGTCTAGTGTGAAATCCTTTTAGCGCTGCGGCTTTTAAGTGTGGATTTCTCATAGATTAAAGCCAACCATAGACAATTGTGTTTAAATATAGTTATCTATCTTAATATATTAATGTATTTAAGGGGCTATAGTAATATTTCGTAGAAAATTCCTACGCAACAATACAGTTATAGTAGAAATCAAAATTTGGGTGTATTGTTTGCCTTATTGTTATTTTATTTGATTCAATTGCTGAGGTCTTTTTATATTAAAAAATAATTTGCAACGCAACAAACTTCAATTTGAGCATGTATTAAATTACACTGTTTTTTTAACACTTGTCAGATTCACCTAAGCCGAAATAGCTATCAACAAATATATACAATAATTTATGTAGAACTAAAATACATTGTAATTTTTCTTACTGTAGTATAAATAACTATCAGTTTTTATAAAAACAACGTCTCTTAAGATTCTTCATAGTGGATCAATATGCACCACATTGAAAGCCGACTCCGGCAAATGAAATGAAATCCCCAATTTCCAAAAATATTCATCGAAATCCAATCGGTAGTTAGACTCAGCGTCAATAATTTCTCTTATAACACAATAACTCTACACTAATAAATTGAATATTATCTGAAGCGTTCATGTTGAAATGTGACCCAATATTGAGTATACTAATGGAATACTTCAACCAAGTGATACTGTGGTTACTGAATAATTGGTTGTAAATTGATCTGAATTGTCAATGATTGTTAACAAATCTGTTAATGGAATGTTGTTTATCAAAAACAAAGGCTTCTCAGAAATAAGAACATCTTTTAAAATTGTTGTTTCACTGTCTTATTTATAGATTAAAATATATATACTGATATATATGATTGTGTTTCACTAGAATTTACCGTATTCGCAATAAGCTGTCTATGGATTTGACCTGATAACTATTCTGTTTGTCTCCATTAATTTTTGTAAATTTTCATAAAATTTAAGCCCTCGTTCTTCTCTGTAACAAAAAAATTCTTTAAATTTTATTTATATAAGCGTTTTATTTTTCTCATACATTACTTATAACGTTTTAATGTTTTCTTGCCAATAATTTTTGTCCGCTCCTTACGTGGATCATATGATATATATTTATTTAGATATATATGATAAATTCTCACGGAGTTTATCTCTCTATAACATATGTTTTTTCTACGATAAATGCTTGTTATTCAGTTTTTCAAGCACTGTTTTTCGTAGAGAGTAGGAATTGAAAGGATAAGAAGACTAAGACATGACTAATGGTAAGCTAATCTCTCTCACTACGTACCGTGTTTTTGGGATCAGAAGGGTGAGAAGCGACATTTTTTAACAACATAAACACCCATTGCCTTCAAATAGAATCAAACCCGGGTGGTCCGTCATAGTAGCCAACGACGTTGACCACTGCACCGTGGACCGAGAAAAAAGTTCCAACGTTTTGTAACTAACTATTGTACGAAGAATGCATCGTCATCAAAAAATTTCATCTCGTTAGAATAAAAATTATTTGAACCGAGTAAGCGAGCGATATTTCGTATACCACACCGCGAGAAAAACATCGAAAATCAACTGCACTGACATCGGTACCAAGCGAAAAGCGGCGGTCCATTTTCCAAATGATTTGCATTCAGTATGTGACTCGGTCAGAATTGATGCATTTCCCGCAGCGCGAAGTAACATAGAAGCTTCTCCACGGAAAAATATCAAAAATCACTTTTAAAAATCTGGGTACGAATATGTTTTGCTTTGCGTAAATCGTTTTTGATATTCACAAACGGAACAAAGTCTTCTAATGCGGTGAATCTATTTTGCCACCGAATTATTACATCTCACTGTCATTTTGAGAGAGTAGTTATTATTCATGAGTTTCGCGTTGTGAAATTGTTTAATTTATTTGATTTAATCCCGACTAATAACTTAACAAGTTAACCTTATACGAGAGTTACACATGCTTTGTTTTCGTTGAAAATAATGCCAGACTCAGATAAATGTGAAAGTAAATTTTGTAAAATAGAGTAATCCCTAATGAAAATATCTACTTCTGACTTGGATTAAATATCAAATATAAAGTGGGATAAACTTAGTTATTGAATTTTATGCCTTTAGCTGACGTCGTTAAATTTAACCTTTGTGTAACCTACAATGAATGCTCTTGATGTTTTTTACGTGCATTTGTAATTCATATATAGTGAGTTATATTAATTAATACGGTAAGAAAAATAACAATGTATTTTAATTCTACATACATTTATCAAGAATTAAAATTCATTGTTATTTTTCTTACCGTAATATAATGGCGTTCTATCAAGTAAATGCCTACTTAGTCAATATATTAATTAACATTGTATCAATTTATTAGCAAAATATTAATAGTTTTTGACTATAATGAAAATCAATTTGAGATATAGTGAAACATTAATTCAACGCATTTCAGTCGTAGTACACCGAAATTTGAATCGTTAAAATAGTTCGATGCAATTATAGTAGCTTAAAAAAATTATATCTGAATTGACTGAAAAGTCACACTTTTTCAATTATATTTTTAAAGACAACGATTAAAAGATTATTCTTATGCTTAGTATTTTACGAAGCAACTTATATTGATACTTTTAAAAATCAACCAAAATCATGCAACATGCAAACCTAATTAACAGTTATCAAATAATAAAGTTACTTATAATGTGACATGATCGAATAACTATTGAATAAAGAGTAAATTACACTTATAAATATAATAATTATTGATACAGAACGAGTAGAAAAAAATCAGTAATCAACAGTGATTATTAAGTGATAAAATAATAACATTCCACCAGAAGAAACAAAAATAATAGCTAATATTTTCGTTTCGTTGAGTATTTTAATGAATATACTTTTTGTCACATTTTCTCCATTCAGGCTTCCAGTATGGCAAAGTGTTTTCTTCACAAGATGTGTAATTTTTTTCGCTTCACCAGCAGGCAGGCTTTTATTAGAAAAACTTACCGAAAAACTGTTTCCTTTTCGAAAATGTTAATGGAAACTATCCAAACAATCATTATTTGTGTATCTTTCAAAGAAAAACACTATTTGGATGACGTATCCAAAAGCAAGATGGATTATAATTACTATGAGGTATTTATTTCACGTAATCGATTAATTTTTTCGCTTTTATCAATACTGAATCTTGATTGTGTGAACAAAATTGTTTTATAACGCGGACGAAACGAATGCTATAAAAACGGTTTACATGTTTTGAAATCCGAATCCAGAATTAGTATTATTTTATAATCGAATACCTAAGCTGTGAAAAAAGTCACATAAATTGGACAGAAAAAATCTTAAGATATAGTGAGAATTTTATAAATTTAATGCTTTGTGACACTTCACTCTACGCAAAATTCCAATTTTCAGATCGCTTTTTATAGAAACAATTACTTCTTTCTAAAAGCATCATTTGATATCATTTCAATCTCTCATCATATCAATTTCTTTCACAAAGTATAGAATGTGTTGTTATACTGATTGTTCAAAATTATATTAATTATATGTTGATGACTGTGTTGAGACACGTTTTCAAAAGTATCTACTCATTTATTCAACATGTGAAATAAAAACAGTACTAAATTTAATTTTAAAACGAATTATCATCTAGTTATCATCGGATCCATCGTACAATTTTCTTCATAATTTTACTATCTTGCATACATAAATAATCTAATTTGTTGTCAAAGAAATGTCAAATAATACATTCACGTAAATAATAAACATTATTATTAATAATAAAGGCCGGGAAAAGTTCGGTAGAAGACTAATTTATTACATTTTGACTAAATGTCTTCGCCGATAAAAATTCAAACATATTTTCTTTCATATTCGCAATAAAGTAATTTACAATGCTAAGCCGGTGACCCGAAATTAATTAACAATCCAATGTCTGTATTTTGGACTAAAATGTAATTAATGAAAATATCAAGCTAGAAATTTTGTTCGTCAAATTCAAATATTTCAAAAATCTACTGCCATTACATTGTTCAATATGCGGAAAACCATCTAGACGTAGTTCTTAAAATAAAAAGTAAATTTTCGTGAGAAACTTATGTAGTGTAATACTAATACAAGCAAGAATGTACAAAATGTACAAACTTCTGTTTCAAACATGTTTTACAATAAGTGCTAAAATAAAGTATTTAATATTAAACTCTACAACTCAATTTAATGGACGTTAAAAATAAAGAGAATATATTTTATCGTCGAGCGACAAATGTCCTGCAGTAATAGTCATTTGGATCCAAGGTAAGAGTTTACAAGGTTAAAATGAATATTATAGATGAAAAATAACAAGGCATTTCCGACTAAAAATATACCTAACAATTCTATTTTAAAGGAAAAGGTACATACATACATAATAAATAGTAAAAATAATATGTTATATAATTTTTGATTAAATAAACTAAATTTACTTTAAAGTTATAATTTGCCTGTGTTACCAATAATGACATTATTTAAAACATTAACTGACTTCTACTTTTCTATGAGTTCTGTCGCCAACGACCCGGGTTTCACTTTTCAGCATCTTCAGGCATTTAAAATGCACGGATATACTAGGATGGATAGTACATCCGTGCACTTGAAATGCCTGAAGAAGCCGAAAGGTGAAACCCGGGTCGTTGGCGACAAAGCTCATGGAAAAGTACACAATTCAAACAATTCAAATTTTATATTAAAATTCCTTCAAGCAACCTCAGTCGAAATCCTTAATGATAAACTGACTATTTTTGATCCGGTAAATAATACTGAGTATTATTTTTTTTTTGCCTCTCGCAATGTTTCGCACATTTTGATTGCTTGTGGAGAATCTTTATTGATTTATTTACAATCCGGTTGTTATTTATTCCACCTGCTTTACGTTTTTAAAATGGTTTTGATAGATGGGCGTGGACAAGCAAGTACTAATTAATGAACGTGACATAAATTCATGCAAATAAAAAAATCCTTTATAATATCCGTTAATGGTTTGAGCATTTATTTTATTTTCGTTCTAAAAGTAAGGTAAGTCTATTCCAGAAATTTATGTTTCATATGGTTTTATAAATAAACCGATTATTAACTGGAAAGTAAAACTGAGACTTTTTCAACTTCCACAAAGAATTAAGTCAAAGAACTGCAATGTAAGTAGAGGCAGTGCAGTAATATCCGCCGGAAGCTGTTGCACCAGGTAACGGAAGTGACCTCCGTTGGCACCGGAAATTCTTCTATGCGAAACCTATTTAAACCACTCAGTCGTTGCCTTTGCCCTTTAAATCTTTTCACCACGAATGGCTCGATTTGCGACAGGAGATGAAAAGATTTCGATAAATTGCATTTCTTGTAATACAAAAAGCATTCCCAATCAGTACTTATATATAAATTATGACCCTTATCCAATGAGAACACAAGAAATAGAAAGTCCCCGACGGCTCCAGAAACGCTTTCAGCTTTTTAATAGCTTAAAAGGTTTTATTATTAGCGGCAATATTATCTTGCAAGACTTTTTTTCACGATGCTAATGGTTCGTGATTATAAATTTTGTAAGCTGTTTAGCATACAAAAATAATACCAAGTTCGTACGAGAATATTGAGAATACGATCGATTATTTTTTGATAGTGTGATAATTTCAATAATAAATGAATGTATTGATTGAGTAGGCATTTACTTGGTAGAACAGGTTATTGTGGTATTTGGTAGGTATTTAAATTCTTCCATGGTTGGTATGGTTTATAAAGAAAGAGAGGATATACGGTGCACCCTGTCTAGCAAAGGTATATAAGCTATCTCTAATACACGTTTTAAACATAGTTCTGACGAAGGCGTAAGCCGAAATAGCTATCAACAAATATATAAAATTTATGTAGAACTTAAATACATTGTTATTTTTCTTACCGTATAATAAATGAATGAATACAATTTTCACAAGTATTTATTCAATGAGTACTAAAAATGTTTTATTATTTTTATTATAATGCCATTCCACCAAGTATTGACAGTGAACACCTTAAAAGCTATAATTATATGGCCAGGCAATAGTGCCACATCTTTACACTTTTCCACACACATTCACTCTCTGTATGCGTATCGTGTTAATGCGTTGTGCTTAGTGTTACAGAGAGAAAAGTAGTAAAATCAAGACTCATAATGATTGATAATGAATATATGTCATCATAATTATATTCTTTATTCTAGCTAGGTACGTGTATATTTCGTAACATCTTTCTCGAAAATGATTGCAATTTACTGTGGAATTTGATTCCTTGAACATCGTTTTATTCGTTTAGCGGTCTGTAACTTTTGAATGATTTAGCACGAAAAAGGAAAGAATAACCTTCTTGTCCTTTTAATCAATTAATTAGATTATTCTGGAGTAGAAATTGTTAATTAACAAAATTTCTATATCCTTAGGATACAAATTTCACGTAGTATCACAATAATGGATAAGAGAAAATTAAATAATATTGAAATACGCATTAAAATAAACAAATATAATTCTAAATGGGGCTTTATTTTATTTTCCCACTTTTAATAACGATCAATTTGTTTGTATTGCTTTCTCTACCCTTTTTTTTCATGAGGCTCATTAAGTTTAGTCTCGCCATTCTAAACAGGTAGCTACCGTTAAAAACAACGTGAATTGTAGAAGCTTTATGGAACTTAAATAGGCTTTATTATCGAGTTAATTGTGTACAATTCTACGTTTTTAACACCAATAATCTCGGTTTTGCCTTACAAAATCAATAGGTTTACATGTTCGAAGAAGACAATTTTTGCCACAATACAATAAAAATATATTACTGATGAAATGATAATAAATGTAAATTGCACAATTTACACTTTAGTGTCTCTAGACTGACAGTATCAAGCCAGATAAAAACGTTTATTAGCTGCATTATAATATTTGATGAATTTTTTAACAAAGGTTATTTTATTTTTGTACATAAAAAAAATGTTTTTCTGTTTATACCGTCTATCCAACTGTGATAAAATGTTGGTGAGTTGTGGTGTGGACGCCCGCGAAGGCTTCTTCTGAAGTCTTAAAACAATGAAAAAATCTTCAATTCACTTGGATAGCCAGGTCTGCCACCGCATGTTTTAACATTGTCAATTGGTATAACTTTCATTCTGCTCCAAAATTTATATTGATTTATATTCACCACGACTTTCGAACGGTACACGGATAATGAACAATACCATCGAAGCAACAATTTTAAATGAAAAATTTACAGAAAAAGATGTACTGTTGCCACGCATCACAATGATTCCGACAGATATGTCATTGGAATCAAAACGTTTGCAGTGTTTCCCGTGTGACATGAAAAATCGCTACAAGTGCTTGGAAAAAATTTGGAAAATGCTTTCATGCTTCTCACATGGACAGCTTTATGTAGCCTGCTCACACGTTGGAAAATATTATGATTTATTCGTTTTCGCACCAGACAGAAACGCAAAAAATATTGTGTATCCAAAAGCACTTACTACAAAATTAAAACATAAATACTTTCTTTCTTTGAGTGGCTTTGCGTCGTATGCCAACTACTCGCGAGTAATTTATAATTATTACTGCGTAATAATGTTGGAAGTCTGTTTTTGCTGTTTTGAAATTTGTCAATGGTTTATACTTGTGTTAAGGAAACGCGTATTTACGTGTATTATATGTAAGAGCAATATACAATATATGTGTTTATGTGTCAATATAATGAAAATAAAGAATTGTTTTATTTGAAAGCTTAGTTTCAATTTATGGTGTATATGAGGGCGGATACGGTTTTGAAGTTGTAACGCATTTTCAACTGACCAAATTTAGTTGTTTACAAAGTAAATAATGTATTAGTTGAGGTTTTAGTATAATTTGAAACAATATTGAATACACATTTGTTTTCAACCAATAATTGATCTTGTAAAGTTTCCTTGCCACAAACTAAATACGAATTTAATCGCTTTTTTAACGTATTGTGTTGATGAACTAAATTCAAATAAAACTTTATGTGAACGTATAAATATTATTTTGATTCTGCATACATTTTCTATCACTCCTCCATAAGTTTTTGTTGAAATGATACTAGTGTACCTGACTAAGTATACATCCAACGATAACAATAAAAAAAAAACGTTTATTTATAAATGATTTTGTTTATTGAACACTGCATTATTATTATCATCCATATATAGATAAAACAAAGTCGTGTTAGTTACACCACTTATAAGTCGAGAACGGCTGGACCAATTTTGATGATCTTTAATATTCGGGCTTTTTCACCGTAATTCATTCATAAAAATTTGATTTTTGCACATTTATTGAACTAAATTCATATTGAGTATTCATTGTAACATAATAAAAACTGAATTTAATTCAGCTTATTAGTTAACATATAATCTATTGATTCTGAGGCGGTAAGAAGTCTGCCGCGTCAGCTAGTTTATAATAAACTTATTTTAATAGTACATCCACGAAAAGAATTTTTCTCAAAAATGTTGTATGAAAAAAGTATTTAGTTAAAATATGTGCGGGAATTGGATAGGAAAACATACGGAACCTGGTAATAAATAAGACAGATTTTTTTTTAAAATGCATAATTTTGTTGAATACACACATAGACATAATACTAGAATTCTAAAGTAATTAAAATCAATATAATTACTATAATATTAGCATTTTTATCACTGATTAAAACATGTTGAAATTGCGGAATGATTACGATAATGTTGTAGTGTCCTACTTTTTGTATTGTCATTTAAAAAAAAGTTCTGGTTGTATTTGAATTTTCACTGGTTTTGTATCCATGGCGCCAGCTAATCAACCCCGATCCCTCACAAAGGAGGCTAACTGGTCCTCATTTGTTAGGAGTATACGTGTTTTGCTGAAGAAGAAGCTTCCAGTATTCATCACGTGCCAACATTTGTATTCATGAATTAGAAACAACGGGGCTGGTTTTTTTACGTTTTTACTATTTTCGTACCGCCACTTTCCTTCGAGCGAACAACTAGGAAAAATAGCATTTCGCAAATACGTGTCATTTGAACACCGGCGAATGGTGCCAACATCTACGATAGTATTTGTTTGCAAGCAATACAATGCTATTTTATTATTGTAAATTACATTTTACATTATCAAATGGTTTCGACTGAAGATACAAGTATTCAATTATTTAATTATTGAAAATTACTTTTGAATATTTTTCTTGCATTGTTTTTTAATATTTTTAAAGTTAAGAATTAAGTACATGCTATTTATTTTCTTATCACGATATCCTTTTTGATTTTTCCTTAAATCTTTGTACCACGAATATTCAAAAAAAAGAAAATATTTTTTTTAAACTAATTACATCATCCTAAGAATTGTCAACCGGAGCGAAACCGGTCCTGATCAGCGTGCAATAACTACACACAATGTCTTATTATTTTATAATTTAATGCCATTCCACCAAGTATTGACAGTGAACATCTTAAAAGTATGTCTGTAGAAGTTTCGATTCCAGTTCAACTTTGTACGGTCAAAAAATAATTATTACTTAGGAATCAAAAGCTTGTCAAATTTAACAATGTTACAATACTGGCAGATATTTGTGGGCTACAAATTATCAATCAGCTTTGACTAAAAATAAAATGAAAATTTGAACTTTTTGGATAAAATTTCGATATTTTATGCCATATTGTTATTAGATTATCATCTTATATCTGATACACATGTTGTTGGAAATCCATTAATAACGGCAATCATCTGTCTATTGTTCCTCATAAATGTTTTAACGGTTTATTTTTTTTCTGAAGTCAGTTCATTCCAGAAACATATTTGATATCTAAGATGAGTGAATTTTATGTTTACAAATTTTATATTCAAAGAAAGGCTTAGTATTTTTTCAGAAAATTCAATTATTAATTCAGTTTTATTGTTACAAGCATTTAAAAAAAACAAACAAAACTTAAACGATAAAACTCTGTTGAAGTTTTTAATTTGTGAAATATAATATTCTCAATGCTTTTAATTTTCGATTGTAAAGAACGTGAACTTTTTGTTTAAGAAAAGTAAAAAAAGCTCCCGAGTGTAACCCTTTAAGCCAAAAGTTTCCAGCATCGCGTTTATCTCTGTGTAATAAAAATTCATCTAAGTTGTTCTTACCTTACTAATGGATAAAGTTATTCTTGCAAACGTTTCTTTGCAGTTCGCCGAATCACGATTCTAGATGCCGCTGTTTTAAGAATCGCCATTCGACACAACGGGTTAAAATGTGTGCGCGAATACTTCACTGAAAATTTTATGAGTTGTTAGTAAAAAAAAATACTAAAAATTGACTGCCTTTTTAAACTTTATCAGCGCAGCTAGAATAAATATCAGCAAAATTATGCGTTTTTTTTTAAACTTTTATGGTGCTTTTAATGTCAATGAAACAATTTTTTTACGCAATAAAAAAATATTAAGATCTACCTACACTCTGACACGTAGACGAGTTAAGAGATGAAAATTTTTGGGAGTAAGGTTCTGCTTTAACTTTATTTTAAAGTTTGCTTATCTGTTTTTCGTAATTGAAAGCGCTTAATGTACTTGCAATAAATTACAATACTTGTTTGTCTCAATTTATCTAACGATATGTTTCTAATGCATTAACAAAGCCTGAAGATTTTTGTATTGATTTGAAGACATTTTAAATTGCGGTTTTATATTTTGAAGTGTCAATTAAATACATGAGCCTTCAAAAACACGTTTTTATAAAAAAGGTAGTAACAAAAACGTTATAATTACTTTTGTTCAAATAATAACCTTGCAAAATAATTTTTACTTCCATTGAAACAATTTTGACTTATTTATCAAAGTATATTAAACCGAAAAATACAATATTGACAAAACGTCTTTTCAATTGTATTTTCTACTGTCGAACTTAAAAATTGATTAATGAAACTTATATTCGATTTAGCACAACAATTTCAGGTGCACAGTATGTTTCTAAAATTTTGATTGGTGGCACTACAGCATAAAGATATCTGGAAACACAATACAGTAATAAAAGTACCAAGTATTAAAGACGTAATTTGATTTCAATGAGAAAAGGTTCTAATTGATATTTTTGCCTAAAATGAACTTTTGGTCGGAAAATCTTGTATTTACCGCATTCTATCATATATCTGAATTTCAAAATTACCTATTGTTGAATAACGGAGTTAGCAGAATTCTGGAGTTGCACTATATCTGCACACTTGTTTTACTAAATTTATTTGTCAAATTTCCAAGATTTTCGTCATTAGATCTTTAAGATCATTATTTCTCAGCAAGACTTGTGAAAAAATATGCTTTGAATAAGTAATTTGAAACATTTTTACTTGCTCATTGTTACAAGTGAATTTTAATTAATTGAATCTTCAAACGCTCAAATCTCAAAACAGTGTCAAGAGCAGTTAGAACCTTTTCAAAGTAAGATGTCAATTTGACACTAAAATCATAACACTCAAACTTAATTCTACACATCTAGTAATTTATCACCAATATTCAAGAAAAACATATTTTTTAAAGTCAAGCTGATGAAATTATTGAAAATTTATTCGATGTAAAAATTGTTCTGCAGGCCGAACTAAGCGGAGCCTAAAATTCCAAAAATACGCTTCATTACTTTTTTTCTTCAAAATTACAGTGTATTTTGGAATTTTTAAATTCTACTTGATGGTTATGTTGTATTTTTAAAATTTTTCACAGACGAAGAGAGCTGGTTTCAAATAAGGCATTCGATTCGGAGAAAGAACACACACTTTGTACTAACGGAAGAAAGCTACCACTCGTTATGAAAGCTTGAATCACCCACTCGTGAACAGTGTGTACCAGGTTGACGACCGCTGACTTAAACAATAGACTTTGAAGCGGATGGGGATAGTTTTTGTAAAAGCTTTTTTTAATACACCTAGCAACAATGGCTGTTGTCAAACGGAGATTTATTCGAAACGGATAAGTGTGTCGATAAAATAAAATCGCTGGCAGACTTATCGTTTTATTCTTGCCTTTTTATTTTCAACTGTCTTTTACATTTTAAATATTCCGTGATGCGATGGAGAGATCCAATATGTGTCGCCGACTCTCTCAGATACGCTGACGATGGTTTCGAAATTCAGGGCTTGCACAAAATATCTCTGTTCAATTTCTTAGAGCCCAAAAAACGTTTCTCAATCATACAAATTAAAGCACTTTTTTAGTAATCACTTTTAAGGTGTTCACTGTCAATATTTGGAACATTTTTATTACCTATTTCACATACATTGTATCAGGACCGGATCGCTCATGGTACTAAAAATGTTTTATCATTTTTTTAGTACTAATTCCACTTTCAATTTATTAAAATCAGGACCAGTTTCGCTAATCGCAAGCATTATCAACTTATCATCAGTTGATAAAGCTCCCGATGAACATAACCAGCCCTGGTCTTAGTAAACCTTTGTGGAATAATAACTAAAAATGTGTTACTATTTTTACTGTAATGTCATTCCACCAAGTATTGATAGTGAACTGAGCGAACGAATACCTTAAAGGGTTTCTCAATGATTAGCTTTTCTGAGCTATGTACGAATCGAAATGAAATTGGCATATAATATAGCGTTAAGTATCTTTTCATAAATTATTTACTGAAAACATATAACGGCCCCTAAGACACAAAGACACGTAACTCATTTTTCTCTACTTTTCAGGAGATCCAAAAAATCAATTTTATATTTTAAGTGTATTTACTGATTGAGTTGGCATTTACTTGGTATTACTCCATTATAATACGGTAAGAAAAATAGCAATGTTAGAAGATGTATAGTGTACCCTGTCTAGCCGAGGTATATAAGCTTCTTCTAATGCACGTTTAAAACATAGTTCTGACGAGGGTGTAAGCCGAAATAGCTATCAACAAATATAAAAAATAATTTCTGTAGAATTAAAATACATTGTTATGTTTCTTACCGTATTAGATTTGTTTAGTATCTTTAAAGGCGATGCTATGGTCTTTTTGATTTATTTGATAACAATATCATAGTAACTTATGTAAGTGTACTGTTTTATAGGTAGAATTAAAATATCTCGTATCAACTTCTCCTACCATTTTATATTTTTGTCACAAAACATAACTTATTACTTTGTATCTAGTGGATCATAATTCTAACCAGAAATGGTGGTAACCCTGTCACGATATAAGCGGAAAGCAATACGACAGACCGACTTGACAGAATAGGATGTGAATGTGGAATGAGCGGAAGGGGGAGCGGGAGCTCCATTTAAAGTCACCCCCGTTTTGGGATCACTGTGTGACCCACAGTTTGCGCATCTGTCATCACGGCCTGTCACCACCGTGCCGGAAGAGTTATGTCATCGACTGATGAAATATATCGAGAAAGCGTGTTATCATCATTTTAATGAAAAAAAAATCTTATGTCAAGCTAAAACCTAGGTCACTTTTAAGCTGTTCACTGTCAATATTTGGTGGAATGGCATTATAATAAAAATAATAAAAAAAATTAGTCCTTATTCCACATAAAATTTACTGGATCAGGACTGGTTTCGCTCATGGCGAGGATTATCGACTGATGTTATGACTGACAACTGACATTAACAGTAATTGATCCAATACATTTTATGTTGAATAAATACTAAAAATTTGTTATTATTTTTATAATAAAATCTAAGTATTGCATGCCAAGGCGAATTTGTCAATACTGGTTTATCATATTGCTAATAAAAGAAAAGAAAAAAGTATAAAATATACTTTAGCCCAGTGGGTGGTGCAGTTGTCAACGTCATGAGCTTCCATGACGGACCGTTCAAGTTTGAGTCTTTGTACGAACAAATTCGTACAGTTGATAAATTGATTCCGTAAGAAGGCAATGTCCAGTCCCAAAGAAAAGCGGCGCATAGCAAGAGAAATTAGCTAATCTCCAGTTCAGTCCCCACTGTCTTTGAAAAGGGGAGGTGAAGCAACTGAGTAAAAAGCAGTTCTTTTAGAAAAAACATGTCTATATAAACTCCGTGAGTAATCTTATGCTTTAAATTGGGAGCAGATATGGTGTTTGAAAAAACCATACTAATTATTACGCTTTTTCGGATCTCCGGTTAAATATATCAATTCTGGCATTTCGATATTAAATATTAAAAACCGTTACTAAAAATAAGCTTTTAAAATTAATTTATAAATGCTTATTCATATGCGTGAAATTTGTCAATATTAATCAGCTGCAGAAATATTCACCCAGACTTAACAATCAACTTGTAAGAAACACTGTCAATTTAATAAAAATTTTATATTTTTATTACCGATAGAAATTTGCATTGTCATAACCAATATGTTTTTCTTAAGAAAAAGAATTGCTCTCAGCTATTACGATATTTTTTACTTTGAACACGATTAAGTGTAGATTTTTCAATAAAAACGTTGTTTTAGCATAGAGCGATAAGAAAGGAAATGTTTTTTCGAGTAAATCGACGTTGGATGTATCGCCCGAATTTCCCAGCCTAATTTTCTTAGTAACTTAAAGCTACTTTATAATTCAAATCCATTAATAATGTTTATGTTGGGCGAGAATATTAAGAGATTTCCTGGAAATTTAACGAATTCTAATCACATTTCAATGAATATAAATCTACAGTAAATAACTTGAGAGTGTTTGAAACGTATTTTTTATCGTTAAACACAACTTTATTGTTCTAGAACAGGGATGCCCAACCGAAATCATTTGTTGGGTCAAACCAAATGATGCGTGTCTCTGGTGGCTCACATATAAATATTTTAAACCATTATAAAAATAAATTTGATCGATATTTAAACGACCCTGATTTCGCCATTTGGAATTTTCAGGTTTTTTCAAGTGCGCAAATAAACTTGAACTGACTTCATTGTTGTTTCGTCTTTAATTTGTATAATATAATATATTAGTTGGATTAAAATTCATCGAAATCGTTTATTATTTAAAAATAAATGCTAATTGACGCTAAAATTGAACATTTTTATTGCCCTAAAACGCTTAAATGCATAGTGAAAATGTTAAGATTGACTATAAAAATAAATAGAGAAAAAATCTCTTATAATGATATATAACGATGAACACAATAATTTCGTGAAACTATTTTTCAAAAAACAGTTTATTTAAGTTAATAATATATATTCACTTAGGTATCTTAAACTTTTTTCTGATAGCTGTACTATTCAAAATATAGCTAACAAAATTCAGCAATAATATTTGACGCTTAACCCTTCCGTCTTACATTTCCTATAATGTAACATATTTACAAAAGTACTGAGAAACGTGTCTCAACACTCGTCTATCTAATAAGAATCGTAAAAGTGAAGTCAATTTCGAAACAAAAATATTACACCGGATCTCATTGAAGAGATTCCAAAGATTTCTTTTATTTTTATTCCAGTTTTTCTCAAAAAATGTTTTTCCGATAAAACATAAAATCAAAGTTTGTTTGCAGTGGACGAGGCTCATCCGAATCACAGGTACAGATGTAAAAACACGTCAAGTCAATAAATTGAGATACATTCAAAAATGACTCGTCATTTAAGAAAAACAAATGCACAAATAGCAGGGTGAAGTATTTTATTTAACACCGTTGATTGTCACGTTTTATAAAAAAGGCGACATAAAATAATTGCTTTTGCTCTATCTCATCTTCCAAAGGAATGTTCTTAACGAAATGTTATTATCTCAAGAAAAAATCAATTTATCAATACCCATTATCATTGCACTTTTAGATCTTCTGGACCATTAATATATGTAGTCTTTGAGTCAACATATTATATATCCTCATCATCCAGGCAGTACCAATCATACTGTTATCCATCTAAGCGTGTAATATTCTGCCTTAAAAAAAACTTCTTCTCGCAAAGATTATTAATCTACGTGCCATGGTCACATCTAGCGGTATTAAATCGAGAAGATGTCAAAAGGTTTTATTAAAAAAACACAATGCATAAGGATCCGTAATTTCTTTTTTATTGGAGTGTAGGAGATAAAGTTTTAAGCCATTTGATTAAGCTACGCATATCAGGTTCTTAGACAGTTTTATAAAATCTAGCTATTTAAAGAGTGAATCTTGTTTATTTTATTCATTCATATTTGAGTATTTTTCAATTAATTTATTTATTTTTCAACGTAATCAAAATACGTTTGGATTGATTACTTAACACATCAATTTTCACATTGGAACTTGAATTTTTTTTTATGCTGTACTAGTATTGCTACCCGGCGTCGCTCGGACTAAGCGACCAATAATTATTTAATGTTATATCAACGACATAATTAAATCACAAAATCTAACATCCAAAATAGAGTTAAAATAAAATCACAAACTTTATTTAATTTGATGTCAGCCCCATTCTCGCCCATGAAAATGTCCAAATTCAAGGAAAACATCTAATTTGCTGTCAAAGAAATGTCAAATAATACCTTCACGTAAATAATAAACATTATTATATTAATAAAAGCCGGGAAAAAGTTGGTAGAAGACTAATTTATTACATTTTGACTAAATGTCTCAGCCGATAAAAATTCAAACATATTTTCTTTCATATTCGTTTTTATGGCAACAACAATGCAAAAGGGAATTACAGACCCACATACATACATACGCCGTTTCGGTTTTATATATAAGATATGCTCAATACTTATCGTGAATACAAAACTGATCACTTTAGACCAAATCTAAAATATACTGATAGCCGTGATCTCGTGAGATTATAAAGTGACACTTTCAATGGATCTAATAAACTACGACACCTAAACATCAAAAGAGTAGTAATGTAGAAAAACACCACCGAGTTAGTAAAAAGGGTTTAAAATTAATACTTATAATTAAAGTATTAACCGTAAAAGTATAATATGTAACATCCTAAATAGGACAGATTGCTCGCCACTGTTTAATTTATTTCATATGGGTTTTACTCTTCCCAATTTATAGCATCATATTAGTGAATATCTTTTAATGCTTACGTTATTAGTAGTATAATTATATATTTTTTGTTTCTACAACCCCATCTTTGCTTCCCGTAAAAAGGAAAAACCGCAATCTCCATTTTAAAATATTTAAATCAATCTTGTTTTATTACTTAAGCAATCTTTACGATATTAAGTCCAAAGACGCTTCTAATAGAGGCGTTACGCGTGTCACAATTAGTATTACAATACGTGGAACAATGAAAGTTATTTTAAATTAAAATTTTCAATTGAAATGAGATATTTAGTTTGATAAAAAAAATATTTAGATGACTTTACCTGCCTTCATTATTATTATTCCATCGGATAGGAACAGACTGTTTTTATTAAAAACAACACGGATTTGAGAAGATTTTTAAAGCGTCACGTATCTCATTTCGGAAGTTTTATTTTGCTGATGGTTTATTTTCTTGAAAATACTTTGCGAAGTTTCCGATCTTACCCACCAATGCTTTCGTATTAAAATCATCTTCAGAAGTTAAATTATTATTAATTAGATGGCAATTTTTACTAATTAAAATTGTTGATCACTTTCTGCATTTTATTTTTACTGGCCACGATTTTTTTTGATTTATTTAGACATATTTACTTTTAAAAACACGTGCATTAAATTAAAATTAGGTTGAACAACCCGTTCTAAGCAAGTATGAAGTACATATGTCAACAGGATATTTTATTTAATTTTAAATTAAATATTTAGTAAGAAATAAGAATAGACTGACGTCGAGTGGCAACGTCGTTGTTTTTTAATGCGAAGCTCATGGATTCGACTCCTTGTACAAACAATTCAAAAATAACTTACAGCAAATTTATTGCATTCTGCTCGGTGGTATGGATATAAGTGATGTCAATTACTCTTTTGAAGTCACCCAATTAAAGAATTGAAGCAAGATTAATTAACTAACCACAAGATCTACCCTAACCCTATTATTATTAATCCATACTCATGCATAAATAATGGGTTTAGTTCTCTTTCAAGCAGTTATCGTATAACCATTTTTATTGATACATGTTTCTTTATAATTCCATATGATCCACATTTGGAGTGGACATGTGGAGTAGAGACTCCAATTACTCGACATCTCAAATACTCGAGTATCGAGTAGTTAAATGTCAAAATACTCGAGTATACTCGAGTAGTTTCAGATGTACCAAAACATATATTTTTAATTTAAATTTGTGTATATTTATATATGACAAATAAATAAAGAAACTTATTGAATGTCATTGTTACATTTATTTCCATTTATACAACATATAGTTCAACAATAATAGAGAATAAAACGACTCAAATTTTAAATTGGTTTGAAGTTTCGTTTTTATAATTCTCGCAATAGACCAAAATTTAGACCATTATTACTAAAACGAGTATTACTCGAGTATTTTTTAAATAACTCGAGTATCGAGTACTTGGAAAATGGACGAGTATACTCGAGTATCGAGTATTAGATACTCGAATTGGAGTCTCTAATGTGGAGCATCGTGGTGATTAAAATTTGTAACACTATTTAATTCATGCTGGCTTCTAATGTGAAGCATCCCAATGAGGTAATCTCAGAATTTTTATTTCTACGAGAACTGCTTGTTACTCAGTTGTTCATCCTCTCTTTAGTTCTATGCGAGTAGGGGTAGAACAAATAATGCTAGGACAGGTTAGCATGTCGCTTACGCTACGTCAGATTTTTGCAATCAGAGGTGTTTTTAGATAGCAAAAACACCCATACCTTCGAACAGATTCGACTGAGAAATTGACTGAGAAAAGCGCTGCTCATGTTGGGGCTTGTTACTGACTAAACTCATGGAAAATTCCAAATTTCATCATGCACTTTCAGTCGTAATCCTAAAATTTACCAATATTACTTGGCATAAATGGTGCCGCGATTTTTTTTACCTTTTCGTTAGATTTAGTTTGGGTTGAAATAGTTTTACAGAACTGTAAGTTCAGAAATAAACTGCCCTGACCCCTATCGCCTCAAATATGTCAAAGTTTATAAGCGAGGCAACGAAACAACAAAAATGCACGTCAGAACAACACGTCTACGAAGTTAGCCGCAGCTCTACGAGATCAAAATTTTAACTGTCAAGTTTTTTCTAACTCAAATTTTCCACAGTTTGAGCCACGGAGCACTTTATATTTAGTATCTAAAATAGAAAAAGTTTTTCTTGAAACTATGTAAGTATTTATAGAAATGTTTTGACCTGATAAAAATTTGCTGCATATTAAAACGACAAGTCTAACGAGAACACGATATTTCTTTTTGATCGGTATACCTTTGGTGATATGATCGGTATTATTTATGAGTTGTTTGTTCTTCCAAGGGGTTGAACCAGTCTGCCTATGAGGATGGTACTGGGAAAATCTTTAACAATTTTAAGCGGCATTGCTTCGGATTTCGACATATTTCATATTGACGTGAGTGAGTTCAGACGAATACTATATTTTATCAATAAAAGTTGATTTTGTCGGAACTCAATGGGTTGACTTCTTTGAAAATTTCTAATGTGATTTTATTAATTTTTTCTCCCTGTTCTTATGGCTACAATTTGTGATTTTTATTATGTATATACAGGTATGTATGTATGTATATATAAATAAATTTGTCAAATGCATGGCGTTTTGGCGTCAGTTATAATGCTATGATTTGTATTTTTTTTTTGAATAAATAAGTAAATTAATTACAAAGGTCATATTCTGAGATAACGAACCGTTCTTGATAGTTTTGTTAGAGATAAAAAAAAACACCGTCATTATTTATAAGCTTAAAACCAGACCAATCTGGAAAACCATTTTGTTTTTTGCATATGAATCTCAATATATTGTATTACTTAGAATAACTATACCTTTCGCCAAAAAACAGCATGTCAATTTTCATATTGAAATAAAGTTAATAGAAATATTTTTTGAATGCAAAGTAGTTCAGTATTTGTTCAATTCGTGGTTTTTTCAAACAACTGCTTTTTAGTTATGGGGACAGTATAGCTGTGAATGGGTAATGAGTTGAAGCGTGATGACTATTTTAGTACCTGCCTCTCGATAGATAAAAAATACAAAAAATAGTGCTAAACCTTTTATACTTTATATTTCGTGAGATATGTTTTTATTAGTTGAATTTGTTCTCAGTCCTTCCATATTAGTTAAATGTTAAACTATATATGTTTTATCTTTAATTTATGTTTGCTCATCACTTCTCTGATAGTATTAGCGTGTTAATTTTGGATGTATACTCAATAGTTTGCTTTGAATTAAGAAAATAAATTGTTTACTAAATAAACATAGCGTTTGAATTAAGATAAACTTGTTGAAAAGTAGCCGTAAAAGATATTACTAGTGTGTTATTTTACAGTTAGTGGACAAGTATTATAAGGAATGTCTTAACTTATTGGCTACGAGGAACGCGGAATACGTGACGATTATCTTAGTGTTTTGATTTGTGTAGCCAATTTTTTAATCTTATATATAAAACCGATACTGCGTATGTATGTCTGTGGGTCTGTAATTCCCTTTTGCATTGTTGGTCATTAAGTTGCCATAAAAACGAATATGAAAGAAAATATGTTTGATTTTTTTATCGGCGAAGACATTTAGTCAAAATGTAATAAATAAGTCTTCTACTGAACTTTTCCCGGCTTTTATTAATATAATAATGTTTTTATTTACGTAAAGACATTTCTTTGACAGCAAATTAGATTTTTTCCTTGAATTTGAACATTTTAATGGACGAGAATGGGGCTGTCAATATATGAAAGGGGCTGTGAAATGTCAATGCCAGTCTGAAATGTTCATTTTAATTCCATTTTAATTGACCTAGACTTTTGAATTTTGAAAAAAGTTGTTTCAACTTGGCCCGTCTGAATTTACGGGCCGAGGTGAACATAACCCCAAACTGGTCCGAGCGAAGCCGGGTTCCAATACTAGTCTTATATATAAAACCGAAACTGCGTATGTATGTATGTATGTATGTCTGTAATTCCCTTTTGCATTGTTGTTACAAGTTGCCATAAAAACGAATATGAAATAAAATATGTTTGAATTTTTATCGGCGAAGACATTTAGTCAAAATGTTTTAAATTAGTCTTCTACCAACTTTTTCCCGGCTTTTATTAATATAATAATGTTTATTATTTACGTGAAGGTATTATTTGACATTTCTTTGACAGCAAATTAGATTTTTTCCTTGAATTTGGACATTGTAATGGGCGAGAATGGGGCTGTCATCAAATTAAATAAAGTTTGTGATTTTATTTTAACTCTATTTTGGATGTTAGATTTTGCGATATAATTATGTCGAATAATATAACATTAAATAATTATTGGTCGCTTAGTCCGAGCGACGCCGGGTAGCAATACTAGTAGGTTTTATAAAAATGCTGACTGAACTAATTTGACATGTCTTTACATTACTCTGAAAAGGTCCGCACTGAATTTTTGCTGCAAAATGACCGGTTGGTCGGAAATTTTTGTATTTACCATATTCTAGCATATGTATATGATAAATTTAGAATCATATATTATTGAATTACAGAGTTATACGAATTTCAGGGTTCAACATCAAATTCGTTTTTACTAATTTTATTTGATGAAGTTCCAAGATTGGCATCATTAGATCATTCAAATCACTATTTCTCAGTAGAATGGTGAAAATATATGCTTAAAATAAGTATTTTGGAATATTTTTACTTGATAATTGATGAACTTTATCTTTTGAATTAAATACTATAATCAATCCAAATTTCAAACTGTCATATCTCAAAACAATTAATTTTATACTTTCATAAGATATTCTCATTTAAATAAGAGATTCATTTTAATAACAGTGTCAGTAGTATTTTTGTTTGTATTAAGCATTAATAAAATGATTTATATCAGTCGCCACTGACCAATATCGCCACTTTAATCCTGTATTTATTTTCCATTTGAAGAGATTTCAATAAACCTTTCATCACAAGAGACTGATAAAAACAAACAAAACTTTTTTCAATTTATGTATAGACTAGGAATGTGAAATAATATTCATATTGAAAGTGCACTTCTGAGAATAGAATAAAGCAATACAAAACTTTCGATAACTTTTTTCCACAATATTTTTTATCTAATAAAATCATAAACGCAAAAGGCTTTGTTAAAATATTGTGTGGGTAGATTTCATTGCTCGTAAAATAACATATTCTAAAATTCAATTTTGCTATCGAATATAAAACACAAATAGTAAATATGCACGTTTAAAATATTTTAAGTATGCAAACACTGACGAGAGCTGAGTAATTTAAAGTATTTATTTTATAATTCTGTTTTAAGCGAGATGAATAGAATGAATTCCGTCGAAGCTTAAATGCTTGATTTAAAACTCACAAGTTTAAAACGCAAAATATTTTCAAGTAAACCTATCTAGTCCTGTCCTAGTTCTCGTATGCTTTTCATCCCAAATCTCTTGAGCAATTGAGTAACAATCAGTTCTCGTAGAAAAAATATATGTTGAGATAAACTCCGTGAGGAGTCCATATGCTCCAAGTTGGGAGAGGACATAGTAAAAAAATCTATCTATGCTTTATCCAGAATCCAGTATTTTTACTTTCATCAATTACATTTAAGCGTCATGCTCAAATCATCGCTAAAAGTTTTATACTGATTGAAAAAAAATGAAATATTGTAACAACCTCTAATCATTACAATTCCAAGGAAGAAACTAGTATCTCGCGAAAATTCTGAAATTGAGTTACAAATTCCAATTGCTAATTATTTTTGAAAGCAATATTTGGTGCTCACTTTGGTAAATTATGGTCACGGGACAGAATCCCAATCCTCTCGAGTTAAGCTCAAAAAATTTATACATACTGGCTTATAATTTTATGCTTTGACTTTACTCTTGGGTTCTTGTGGATTATTATAAAATGTGGAATCAAAATGATTAAATCTGAAGAATATTACTGATTATTGTATGAGTTCTGAGAGAAGGTTTTTTTTAATATTAGCCTAAATAATATTTAATTAAATCTTAAATTTTTAAAATTAAAAAAAAAATATTTGGCATTACAGCTTACGCCAATGCGCCAAATATTCTTAATCATGAAGGTAATATCATACGAGATTAACTCGATGATAAATAATGAATCAGTTGTGCACAAAATCCCAAGCCCAAAAGCCCGACATATCTTTTTTCAATTGAAAAAATCTAACCTTGCCGGGAATTGAACACGGGTCCCCTGATCGCTAGGACAAAGCTCTTGCCACTAGACCACAGGGACTGACAAATAATAAACTTATGTGACTGTCTCTATCTGTATAATATTATTATTCTTAATAAAGTATTCTTTAGGATCTTCTATTATAATAAATTTTAAAATTAAAGACGAAACATTTCAAAAAAAATCATTAGCCATACATTCATTTCATTTAATGTGCTTATTATCATAAATCTTTACAAAAATTCGGTTCTGTGACCATATATCCATAATTACCCTCACTTTTATAGCAGTAAAATATATAAAATACTCAAACAAAGAGGTATTCAATGCAACTGCTAACTGCTTGTTAGAAAATAAATTAATTTATTTCACATCGACCGCTTTGTATAAATACTTAATACTAAAACTTCAAAAAACGCATTACGTCATTTTTCAGAGTAAATTTTTGCCTTCATGCTTGGAACGGCAGTATTATATATCTGTCTTTCCGTTTTAGGTAGAGAACTTTGTTACTCTTTCACGTAAATAATTTAATGATGTGCCTACAATCGAATTTTACAATAAGGGTTTCTTCCAAGTACGAAAAATGCCATATCGAGGCAATAATATAGACTTTTCTGGCACTTGCATTACCGCTCGTTCCTAGTCAATAGTCTTTCATACAACGTATATGAGGTAATTCATATTCCAGGTGCGTACTTTTCTAAACAACGCCCTCTGCAACAAAGAACGTATGCAACTAAAAAAATAGCCGGGACGCAAACCCAAAACGTCTTGACTCTAGGGCACCCCGACGAGTGGACACTTGGAAAAGAAAAGATTCCCAAGTGATTTAGTTTAAATGCATGCTAAAATTAGGTTTTGTGAGTATTTAATTAAAAATCTTGTAAGTCAACGTTTACCTAATTCAATTGAGTAACATGACGATTAGTTTCAAGTAAAACCATATACATTGGATATAACTGAGTTTTTTTTTCTTTAATTTACTGAAATTATGAAAAACATTCTTTTGCTTTTTTTTTATTTATGTATTTATTTAAGAAAATACAAATCATCAAATTACAGCTGACGCCAATGCGCCATGGATTTGACAAATTTATATACATACAAACCTGTTTATATGTACATAACAAACAACACAAAATATTTTAAAAAGATGAAAAAATTTTAGTCATTAAAAATTTCCAAAGAAATCAACCGAGTGAGTTCCGAAAAAATCAACTTTTATTCATAAAAAATAGTATTCGTCTGAACTCGCTCACGTCAGTATGAAATATGTCGTCATCCGAAGCAATGCCGCTTAAAATTGTTTAAGCTCTTCCCAGTGGCATCCCTATTGGCAGACTGGTTCTACCCCTTGAAAGAACATGAACTCGATTCCTCAAAAAGTACTTTGTACTACTACAAATAAATTATCGTACAATATATAAATCACCTAAAAAGGAGAGGTTAAACAACTTTTGCGAAGCTATGGAAGCCCACATCTTTCACAAAACGAGAAAAAATTGTTAAAAAAATATACCCTTTTCTCGTTGAACTAATAAATCTGTTTATTTTGTAGGAATGATAGACATGGAAACAATTTGAGTATCGTAGTTGTCGAGTGCAACAGAAGTTCGGGAAAAGTGTCAAGACGTGAGTTTTGTACAGTGAGCGACCTGCGACGACAGCGCCATCTGTTAGAGGCTCACTACTCGCGTCGACTGAGGGCGGCGGCTATGGAGATTATTCGTTATTTTTGACGTGGAACACGTCGGTGTAAGTGGCAGCCCCATTTGCCTACTTCAATGAATTTATGTGTACCTAAACGGAGCTTAAAGTTTATTTATTCTGTATCGCATGATGCCGTGAAGAAATATTCAAATCAGCACGGATGAAGAAAACGGAAATACTTTTAAATAAATACTACAAATAATATTCGATACTACGGCTGTGGTTGAGGAGTCATTTCTTTAAAGACGAAAGCATTTTTCATGCTTTCAACAATATCCCATTTAAATAAAGAATATACGAACTCCTAATAGAACATCTCAACTCTCAACATAATTGATTGAGTAGGCATTTACTTGGTAGAACTCCATTATAATACGGTGGGAAAATAACAATGTGTTTTAGTTCTACATAAATTATTTTATATATTTGTTGATAGTTCTGACGAAGGCGTTAGCCGCAATAGCTATCAACAAATATATAAAATAATTTATGTAAAACTAAAATACATTGGTATTTTCCTACCGTATTACTCAACATAATTGATTTTCAAGCTTTAACTTTAAGGCATTTTTCTCCTTTTTTGAACGTGCGCGGTGCCTCTAAGATTCCGCGTCACACGCTTATTGCTTTGACTCCTTCCAAGACATATTAGTAACCTTTAGCTACAATGTAGAATTAGTATTTATAATAAAATGCCGTTTTAAAATAAGAGCTTGTTATTCGTTTAGGAATAACTGGAGCCACAACTAGTTAAACGCGAACTGCCTGGGAGGAGCACATCACAATGCACATGCATTTTACCAGTGTTGTTTTACGCCAGCGAATTATGGCACCGAGCAATACCAAGAATATATGCCTGCATCTGCTGTATATTGGTGGTTTGATTTCGTAAGGAAGTCTGAAATTAGGTAACGTGCCGGGCTGGACCCTGTTATGTCTGTCGTCACGAAGACACGTTGTAGCTGGCTGGATTATGTACGGCGGACTATCCACACGATGTACTTGGCAGATACGAAATGAATGAAAAGATGATAAATATTACTTCTACACTGTAATGTTTTATATGATACTAGTATTCGAACCCGGCTTCGCTCGGAACAGTTAGGGGTTATGTTCACCTCGGTGCGTAAATTCAGACGGGCCAAGTTGAAACAACTTTTTTCAAAATTCAAAAGTCTAGGTCAATTAAAATGGAATTAAAATGAAAATTTCAGACTGGCATTGACATTTCACAGCCCCTTTCATATATTGACAGCCCCATTCTCGCCCATTAAATGTCCAAATTCAAGGAAAAAATCTAATTTGCTGTCAAAGAAATGTCAAATAATACCTTCACGTAAATAATAAACATTATTATTAATAATAATAGCCGGGAAAAGTTCAGTAGAAGACTAATTTATTACATTTTTACTAAATGTCGTCGCCGATAAAAATTCAAACATATTTTCTTTCATATTCGTTTTTATGGCAACTTAATGACCAACAATGCAAAAGGGAATTACAGACCCACAGACATACATACGCCGTTTCGGTTTTATACATAAGATATTTTGGTTCATATGAAACTACTTGAGTACTCGAGTATTTTTAAAATGTACTATTCGATACCCGAGTAATTGGAGTCTCTACACACACATTGATAACGAAACAAATTTACCGTCGAAACTTTCGCGAGCGAAATCAATTCGATTGTTTGAACTTGCAACAACAATGCAAAAGGGAATTACAGACATACATACATACATACGCCGTTTCGGTTTTATATATAAGATATGTTATAATGATCAGAACAGGTTTTGTTTACCGCAAGCACTGATGATCCGATCGATAGTGCAAACGATGAGCGTAGTCGGCTCTAGTCATTATGAAATGTAATATGTGCAAGGAAGAAGTACTGATAATTTTGATTATAAGAGCTATAGATAACCTAGATATTTGATAGGAGTTAACTTTTGCTTCATTTAGTCGCGTAACTTTACTTTTTCAAAGAAGATACGTTTAAAATAACTGGATACGGAAAGATTAAAAGTTTGCCAATTACTCTCATTACACTTTTGATTTATAATAAAAAAGAGAAGAAGGCATGTAAGGAAACATCGCAGTCATTCATAAAACTATTTGAATAGAAAAAAATGAAAACCACAGTGCTGTTACGTCTATTTTATTGATTGAAATATCATTGACTTAGCAGAACTCTTTTCTGGATGGTTAAAATATTGCAGTATTCATTCACGCCATTATTAAGCCGAAAAAGCCATAAACTATTAAAGAACTTAATACTTTACTAGTAACACTATATAAATTATAATAATAGGTCGCCTGTATTCGAGTTCTTGGGTGTAGTTTATTTACTACAGAGCTTTACCCTCTGACTTTTTCCGTCAAACGTGTTAATAAAATAAAAAATACTTTGATATAAAACACGCGTTTATATTGTTTTCAAGGGTTAGTTACGACATTAATCTACAGCCCCATTAAATGCAGCTGTTAACTGGCACGTGATAGACACATCTCGTAAGTGATCTCTAATAAGTAGGTGATATCACTGTCGTCGTGCATAGTGTGTCTGTGGTAATGGGCCGCACACACGATGCTGATGTGGTAGACAGCCAAGAAAAGTAGGCGAGCTATTTCAAAAGAGGGCTGTAAAACATATTTTCTTAATTAATCCACTTCCAAAATAAGCCGTCATGTCTCGCTTAGCTATGTTTTTGAGCGTATGTGGCAGTGGCAAAACTTTTCATCAACATGCTTGTAAATTTATTAGGTAATCCCGGAATTAATGTCGTTTTTTACAGTAAAACTCAAATTTGATTTTTTAAATTATTTATTATTTTTTTTAAACAAAGTAATAACCAGTGTTGTCTATGACTCTTCGCCATCTATTTTCAAGATCTAAAATTCCTTTCTCATAAAAGGTCTTTGGTTTAGATTCGAAGAACTCCGAGAGATCTAGTTTTAGTGCTTCAATATTGTTGAATTTTTTGTTTTATTTTACGTTTCTAAAGAACGAAACAAGTAAAAGTCACTTGGTGCCAAGTCCGGTGAATAGGGCGGATGCAATAAAACCAAGGTCCTGGATTTTTTTTCGTGTAATATCGGCAACGTGCAGACGGGCATTGTCATGTTGAAGAATAACATTCTTCTATTTATAAGAGCGGGTCTAATTTCTTGTAACTTTGTGTTTAATTTGTCCATCTGATCACAATAGAGAGCTACAGTAACAGTTTGTCCTTGTTTTAACACTTCATAATAGATTACGCCTTTCAAATCCCACCACACACACAATAGGGTTTTCTGAGGGATTTTGCTTAGCGCGTGAGGAAAACCCAAATACCTTCTTTTTTAACTTTCCCCAGTTTCTCTAGATTGCGATGAGTATTCGATCGTGATGTCCCGACCTTTTTGGATAATTGATCGATGGTCATTGTCAGATCTGCTTCAATTTCCGCCTTCAGGGCTGATCATCCACTTGACTGCGCAGTCCACTTCGAGGCTCATCTTTCCAATCGAGATTGCCCGAGCGAAATTTTCTGAACCATCGTTGGCACTTCCTTACGTCCAGTATATCACCGTAAATCTCACAAATGGATTCCGTTGCTTCTGTTGCAGTTTTTTTTTGAATGGAACAAAATCAGCATACAGCTTCTTAAATGTGTTTCCGAAGAACACGCCATTTTTTGTAGATGGGGTAGAATTTTTTGTTTTTGTTTAAAAGACAGGTAAAGAATCACAGAGAAGAGAAAAACAATAACACACGTCTTTACTAGGCAACAGACTCAAACACACTGAGTCAAAGTTGCATATTAAAAAAACGACATTAGCTCCGGGATTTTCTAATATTAACAATTTCCGGTCTCAATGTGGAACATATGGACTCGCACGGGATTATATTATGATCTATTTTTAAAAGAGTAAGTACAGCAGTCCGGTTCGTGGCGCAGTGTCAACGTTGTTGGCTTGAGTGCCAGATCACCCGGGTTCGTTTCTTCAGTCGATAAATCTGTTCAAAAGCATGGGTGTTTGTGTTGTTGAAAATGTATTCCCACCTTTCCCATCCTAATTAGATAATCCCGATTAGCTAACCACTAGTCCTGTCCTAGTCCTCGTACCCTCTCCATCCCTACTCTCTTCGTAAAAGACAGGTTGAAAAACTGAGTAACAAACAGTTCTGTAGAATAACACATGTTGAGATCTACTCCGTTATGAGTCCATATGCTCCAAGTTGGGAGCGGACATGGTTAAAAAAAGTATAACAAGGGTAGGACAGGACCAATAATCGAATTACCGTATGGCATCGGGGTCAGTTGTTATTATGATGATATCCTTGAAAATTTTCCACGGCTTCCAAATGCTTTAACTTAATGATAAAAAGTTTATCTAGAATTATAGACAAATACTTTGATTTAAACTCGTGAGCTCTGATGCCGAAGCCAATGACGCTGACACTCGACCACGTACCTGAATTATTTGAATAATAATATAGGATCTAATAAGGACACTCGATTTTAAAATGTTAGCAAAATATGTTGTGTGTGAGATATCCACTCAATTTTTATTCAAAAGTATATTTTGTGAGTGTGGAATATACTGTCTTTCAAATGTCCTCCCTGGCTTTGTGTATCTTTAAAATTGCTATTTTTTTAAAATACATTTTTCTCCACCACCACTACGGTAAAATATTATCTTTGTGATTTTAAACAATAACTGACATAAATATATTCTAAATATTATTATAATTTGTAAAGAAATACGAAAGAAGCCCTTTATTTAATTCCCCGAATGCAGCCTTCTAATATTTATTTTTTTACTTTAGGGGTGGGTGTTGTAACAATGGTGAATATGATTGAAGAGGCACTCAAAAAATATGAAGCCTCCATATTCTTGGCTTTGCCGTAGGCCGTAGGGTGAATCTGACAGGACCATGGTGTCAGATTTTTTCTACTGCTATCATATAAAAAAGGCAACTTCTTTCATGCATGTTGACCTTCAGTCTAATTATTTATTTTTATCTTAATAATAATCACATAACTTTGACACGGTTTTTTCTTTTTGGAAATTAAAGAAGACATTACTATATTTACATAAAATTCTTTAAAATATGAAAAAACACTAACGATCATTATAAAGGTGTTCACTGTCAATACTTACTGTACTGGAATAGCATTATAATGAAAATAAAAAGATTATTTTTTGTTTTTCCTACATTACATTTATTTGGATCAACTGATTCTCGCAATGAGCGAAACCGGTCCTGATCCAAATAAATTAACGGTGGAATAAGTACAAAAAATCTACTATATTATTTTTACTATCGCTCACATATCCTAGGAACATTTTTGCGTGAATTTTGACGAGAAAATACATTGTTAAATTAAGATTATATATTTTTTGCCTAGTGTGCTTTTTTTGAAGGTTTTTAACATGTTTGATTTTAAAATATTCTTTTGTACTGAATTTATTGTCGTAAAACTACTTCTATTATATTGAGAGCCACGATCTGTATACGCTGGTATATAATAAATTTATTTTCAAAACAGCTTAAAATTCATTTTATTATTTCGCTGTAACAAGTTGTGAATGTCTCAACGAGTCTCAAATATCAAGAATGGAACAAGTCTCAAATAAATAAACGAACAAGCAACATCTGCCGTATGATTGAAAAATATTGATAACTTAAGGTCTAGCCTAATAAAGCTGTTGTGACATCAAATGAAAACTGGAACAAACCAAGCTGTTAAGTTCCACAAACGAAGAAAGTTTCCCTTTAGTGATTTTTTGTAACCCTCAAAAGACGGTCCTTGAAAAATTACGTGTGGTCCGAAGAGGGGGACTAAAAATACCCCAGTGTTATGGTATATTGGCATCGATTGCTTTAAATGAATGTTATATTATGCTTTAACGTATCTTTATACAACATTCTAAAATATATATATATAAAAGTCGATAGTTTTCGTATTTTATGTCGTGCATGAACGGACAGGCAGATCGTATTGATGTTCAAGACAGACTGGCTTAACCAAAACTGTTTGCGTGAGCGCTTATGTACATCTTTAATTGTAAAAAGCATCCATTTCATTTGAAACGAACGTTTAATCGAGGCGCGTTTGAGATAAGATAACGTTATCTTATAGCGACAATATAAATGGCTTAAGGCCAGTAATAATCCGACTTATTATTTTTTTTTAATTGCGATGAAACTAATCGATCAAAATCATATTGGTTTACTGCAAAAGGTATAAAAATACCAAAAGTTTACACATTATATTACTAATATTTAGATAGATAATTAAGATAAAGTGGCAGTGGTGGTAAACTATCTTACCCACCGGGACGGAAATGTTTTAACAACAAAAAAAAAATATATCTCATTATTCCGAACATTTTGTGAAAGTTTAATCTTAAACCACACTCGCCACAACGCGAATCTTAAACCACACTCTTGCTGCGGGGCAACAAAGAAAAAGGAGACACAAAAAAAAGACAGACATTCCGCTTATTTCCTCATTCTTTTTGCCACACCATTTATTCTTTTCTTTGCTTAGATTGTGACAACTTATTAAAAATTTGACACCGACATATTGCGTACAAAATTAACCCGAAAAAGTGAGCGAAAAAAACACGCCAAGGCACGTGTTTTGACTCTTGGAATAATGTCACGTTTAATTTCAGTAAATTTAAAATATGTTGAGAGTGTTTTTTTTGAATATTTTTGATGTGTCATATTCACTGTAAGAATACAAAGTTGAACTTTAAAAGCTGCATTGCCAACAATAAATAAAAAGACAATATTTTTTGCATATTTATTGGTAGATAGTATCTTATTTATTCGTCTGGCTTTTTGTACAAAAATTGTGAACAACACAGTGTTATTCTTGAATACCAATTTTTTGTCTGGGATACATATCACATAATAAGGAGTTGACTATAAGAGCATTGCATTTTTTTGGCCATCACTATTGGCGTTATAAAGATTGGCAAAAATCCAATATTGATATTTGATATCATAATAAATATGTATGTTATATTATAATGCCAGGTCCGAGTGCATAAATCGTAAGTAGGGTTTCTAATCCCGGTATCCCGAGAATTTTAAATAACTGATGAATCCCGGGATTAGAAAACATAATCCTGAAAATTTCGGGATTGATTTATTTATTAAATAATTTACTGAAATACACTGTACGAAGGTGTCTCGTTCGATTGCGATTTAACAAAAATAAAATCAAAATATTCATGTTAATATATAAATAACATAGCATCTAAAATGAGTAATTTAAAAAAAATCACATATGCATAACATAACGCAGCCAATAATTGATTTTCCACGAGCATCCGGTGCTTCGAAGATGACACGTGCAAGTACACGATACATTAGGAATCTGTTAAAAATAATTCGATCCTCATTTGGGTTGATCTCATGTGATTCAAAAATTACGAAATTTCTTGTGCCTTGGCTGTAAGCTTAGCGATTTTTTATTTGACAATTTAAGGTATTCATAAAAATTGTATGGAAAGAATATTTTAAAATACGGCCTGCGTTGGACGCTTTGTAATTACACCGATAAAATTATAATATCATTATGAAATATTAAATATGGGTTGAAAACTTCCATAAATTGAAGTCCGGTCTGACAAGACGTCGAAACTACTTTGGGTGGTCAAAGTTTCATCTACAATGTCAAAACTAAGCCCTTTCAAGATATGAAATTTACAAACTTGTAACAATGGAATTTGCTCGGTGGCCTCGGAATGGCTTTAGATGGAAGTTATAGCTATTGTCTATTAACTGTTGTGAGATCAATAGCAGATGGTTTTGATTAACTGGACATATGAAATACTAGTGTTTTTAAATTGAGAAATGTAAATTACCCAATAATTCGATTGAGTTATTTGATATCGTCGTTTCCACAAGCAATCTCATATGTGGATAAAAGCACATTAGGAGATAATCAATGTTTAAAAAATCCGAGACGTAAGTTTTCATTTTTTTACTATTTTTATTAATTGGAGTGTTAAATTCAACACCTTGCTTATAAAAGAAAGGTGGTATTTATATAAAATTTACATAAAACGGACAAAAATGTTTTACTTACATTTTGCACATACTATATATACATACATACATAGATAAAGCCACCGTTTTTGGAAAAAATATCCTTTGCTGTATGCTGCTACATAGGATTTGTTGTGTTACACAATTATGAATGTTGGCACATAGGATTTATTTGTATAATATTTTCTCGTCACTCTTAATTTGATTTAAATAATCCTGTTTATATTTATATAATATCTTAGAGTATTAAAATGTCCATTCAGGGAATCGAACCCTGGAACATGTCATCAAATAGAAAGACAATATTTTAGCGTTACTACTCAGCTACATAAATCTTGGAAAGAAAACTATTCTTTATTTTGCTACATTCTTAAAAACTATGTTATCTCAGTGATATTGTATCTGCTATGTGCACTGTTGTCTAATATGTGTCTATTAAACTCACTTTGAAAAGAAAATTGTTTATTTTGTTTCTAAAATTACATTCATTTATCACTCTTTGTATGCAGTGACTTATTAATGTGCATAGCTTAAGAAAACATCTATTACTTCAGAATAATGCCGTCCCGCATTTTCTTTAAGAGAAATACATATCTAAATGTTCTCAGTATGAACATATGCAGTGGAAAAATGTCAGAACACATCTGAACTCGACTCTCTTTTAACAAGGCTTTAATCTAAAATTTATATTCCACTTTTATAATTTGATAGCAGTATAAGAATCATATCGAATAAAAATTGTAGGTACGTCTTTTTAACAGAGAAATGCTCGTAAAAATGATAGTTTACTTTAAAAAAAAATAACATAGAAAGCGAAACAGTGATAAACCATCGTTTTTAATGCCTCTAATTTTTGAATTGAGTAATGTATGAATTATTTTGAGCTAATTTGCTAAACCAAGTTGATCGCGCCTTCCTGTCTGCAGCGATGGGAGGGAAATGCAACGTGAATATAAAAACTTAACTTAGAGACGAAGGAGACGGGAAAAACTTTGAAACCTTATAATTTAAAGCTCTATGAAATATCTCAATGACTTTCCACTATAAAAAGATCCACAACCCCAAAGTCTAGATTACTAATAATGGAAAAACTTTGATAATATGCACCCAATTTCCAAGTCAACCAAAATTTTTGTATCGAAGTTAATTCGCTGATAAGATTTGACAGTCAATTAAAAATGAATAACAAACAATTAACACTACTTTTATGGGACATTTTTCAGTATATTTGGCTGTTAATCCGCAGTAACAGTTTGTGAAAACTACAATGATTAGTGATCATTAACAAATGATAATATGATCAGTTGATAATATTCGCGAAGAACGAAAGCGGCCCTGATCTCAATAAATCTAATGTGGATCATAAATGTGTTATTTTTTTTATTGTAATGCCATTCCACCAAGTATTACACCTTAAAAGTGGCTTGATAATTACTTCCCAGTCAGTGTTTGACGCCGAATCGATAATTAATCATTAAAATGCAGCCCTTAGCTTCCATGCAATCACCCAATACAATGCTATGAATGGCTCAAATTAGGTGCATAGCTGTGTATATCCGTTATAACTGCATTTCCGGTAAAATAATAGCATCCCGTCAATCAAAGTCAATAGCGCTTGATTAACTGCATTCTAGACTGACCGTGACATGCAGGAATTACTATCGTGGTATGTGAAGCTAACCGATGGCGCCTTATTCAGACCGTCGCGGTATCAAACGGTACTAACGCTCGCTTTAAAACACGCGGGGGTTGATAATTTGTGTCGTAAAACAACGTGTCTGAAATATAACGTAACGAGTCGATTCCGATGCGACTTTTCACGACCCAATACGTAGACATGATGTGAGAAAAATTTAAATTATTCTTACACTATTTTCTTTACAATGAAACACATTTTACAGCGCAAAAGTTTTCTATTTTATTTGTAGTACATCAAAGCCAATACTTCATACAATGGAGAGATACGGAAATAAGCTTGGATATTAAAATTGTTGCCAGGTAATTATATATTAACAGTTTTCAATTTTGATAAAATCATTTAAATAATAAATACTGTTACGTCATTGCCTCAGAGTAAGAGATGCAGACTCTGTTGTGATATTTCCAAGCCTTTTACTAAAGACAGACAAGTATTTTGTATTATTATTTATCGGCACCCTGTATCAGGCTACCATATTTTCATTTCGATTATATACTAAGCTTTTAAAGCTATAGAGAGAAGTCACTATCAATTGAGTGCCCCATATATGTACATTTACAAAAAACTAATAAGCTTGGCTCAGAGACTTCAAGCAAAAATGTGAAACATGAAAAACGTGGTTCTCTATAAAATACATGAGACAGCTCAAGTTCATTCGTGCATTTGAAATGCTTGAAGATGTCGAAAGATAAAACCTAGATTTGTGACAAAATTGATGGAAAAATAAAACATTTAATCGATTCAATTTTATATTGAAATTCCATCAAGCATTTTCAGTCGAAATTCTCAATGAAAAATAAGACTGACGTATGTAAAGCGGTAGTGAGTGGCCTTGGGTACATCGTTGAATGCTTTTAGAAATGTAATTTCGATTTTTTTTCTGTTGGTGAAGCGGTTCAATAAATTATTGATTGAATTAATTATCTTGCTGGTACTCCATTACAACACGGTGAAAAGTTAGCAATGTATTTTTATTTAAAAAAAAATCTGTAGACTTAAGTTAAAATAAAGATCTCTATAGAAATAAAATTCATTGCTTTTTTCACAGTGTCAATAATGTAATTATAGAAAAATAAATATCCCCGTGCCACTATTTGGAGCCGCTGTTTTAGAATATAATACGAGCATGCGTGAAAGCCTTAAATCAAAAGCACTCACGCTATAAATATGCAGCTCATTTTATTGTTGTGAAGATATTTTAAGTGGAAGAGGTAAATTCTGTTTGAGCTGTGTGTGTGTCGTTGCTTTCTGTAATTTAATAATTGATAGAAATACATACCTATTGGCGCAGTACTTTGAAACGCTATGTTGTACAGAATTAATGAACATATATTATAATTTTAATGAAAATACGAATCGATGAAGTAAAATTCAGATAAATATGTTAAGCCCATCATATTAAATTTATAAATATGACACGCTTCAGTAAAGTGACAAATCCGCTCGTGTGAGCTGTTAACATTTAATATACCCATTAGTCTGAGATATAAAATTTGTATGTTGTTTCATAATTTAACTGATTTCCACGTAACACCAAAAAGCTGGCTGCCTTTTTTCATTTTGTTTGCCAATTCAATGAAATATTGTTTTTTTTTGCATTGACTTGTTACAAGGATGACGTAAAGACAGAATAAATTGTCCTTGCATTTCACTTTAACCTAAATTTTTTGCTATTTATACATATAATAGATAATATACCTATTTATTTTTACAATTGGAATTTTTAACTGTTAATTCATCTCTTGATACCATTTTTATATCCTCCCAATTTTTTTCCACATTATTTTACTTATAACTCATTATGTATTATTTAAGGATTAAATAATCACTCAATTTGTAAGGAAGTCATAGATAATGAAGCTAAGTATGAATAAATTGTTTACTAATATCATAGCACTTAGTAATTAATATACTGAGTGCTTCAGAATAATACAAAGCTGGAAAGAATATACCAATCTGATACCTACATACATAGTTACGAAAACTGAAAAAATCTTAAAATATGAAAATCTTAAAAATGAGCAACGGGAAACAAGACTGGAAACCGTCCGAGATCGCACTGCTCAATTCAGAAGACCAATTCAATACATACATTGACAAGGAGATGATTTACTGTTGCCACGCATCCCAATGAATCAGACAGATATGCCCTTCAATTCAAAACTTTTGCAGTTTCCGGTGCGATTCGCATTTGTTATGACCATCAGTAAAGCACAGGGACAATCGCTACAAGAAGGAGGACAATATTTAGAAAATCTATGCTTTACTCATAGACAGTTGTATGTGGCGTGCTCAGGCATTGGAAAACCTTCTGATTTATTTGCATACTTAAAAACTTTTGGATGCAAAAAAAATGCATCCAAAAGCACTACAATAAATACAATTAAATCACAAACAATATCTTTCATTGAGTGGCATTGTAATGCTTGGTGGTACCGGCTTGTATAATATTATATATTTGTTGAATCGAAAAAGACCTTTATAGCTTGGCCATTATGATTGACGTAAAACTTTGTTTCAAAATGCCTATGTGTCTTTTATGCCTACAATAAAATACTATGCCGCTTGCTAAAAACTGTAAAACACGTGCGCAAAATAAAATGCTGATCTGATAAGCATTTAAAACGCGGCTTTCGTTAACGAATTGCCTTTTCTCGGAGATAACGATAAAAAACAATCCGTGCTATGAATTAACACCGTGATTTATGAAAGTATGTTTGTTTTTAAATTCATTGGAGCTTGATAATATATTGCTAGAATAAGAGGCTTGCGAAAAACTACCCGTTGGACATAGGATAACTCTTTTAAGGACATTTTTAACGTTTAAACAAATGATATTATTCTCTGATCGTTTTTTTTTGCAAACACTATTTTAGCGACTCAGCTGTAGAAATAAAATAAATTCTTTAATGATTCGTCCAAGGCTTGTTTTTCTTAGAAAAACAGCATTTAATTTAATTAATTTTAATGATTGTGTTTTGTAAGAACTGCTTAACACTACAAAGTAATCAGCGCTTTTGTACGTGTTCATGATTCTTTTTCATGTCAAAAGGTTACAACTCCATTTACTCGACATCTCGATACTCGAGTAGTAATTTTTTTAAATACTTAAGTACTCGAGTATACTCGAGTAGTTTCAAATGTACCAAAATATATATTATTAATTCAAATGTGTGCAAATAAATAGATGATAAATAAGCTTATTTAATTGCATGAATAAATTTAATTCATTTATAAGATATATAATAGATAATTAAACGTCTGAAATTTTAAATTGGTTCGAAGTTTGAGAATGATTTGAGAGATTGGTTTGAAGAATGAGTTATACTCGAGTATTTTCAAGACACTCGAATATCGAGTAGTTGAAAAATGGACGAGTATTCTCCAAGAATCGAGTAACCGATATTCAAATTGGAGTCTTTAGTTACAACTTTCCAATAAACATTATTTTTCAATGACTTTATGATAAATGTAAAGATTTATTCATAACCCTCGTATTGATAGATTAGATATTTAAAATCAGCTAAATATTCTGTTGATTTCAAGATTCATGATTCTGTCATTGAGTAACTGAAAAAATAAAAATGATTTCTTTTTATATTTCCTCATATGACTAATAATAATATTTGCTCGGCAGAGCTGAATACAACCCACTTGCGAGTGAGAGAAAACTCTTTAGGTACCGTATGATGATCGTGTGCTTCACATACGAAGCTGTTGAATAATATTGGATTCAATACACTCCAAATAAAATTGTATAAATCAGGAACACATGCAATATGCGTATTGCTCTCTTATGTGTCAAGCATTTCGTGCACCGCTTATCATTACGTCACGCATGATTTTGAATTTTATATTGGAGACCCCATAAAAATTAACTTATATTAGCATTTCGATTTGTTTATTTTCAGCTACCAGAATGTTCAGTTTAAACTGAATTTTGTTGAAAAGAAACTATTAGATAGTTCGTATTATAGTGTTAAATAGAAAGAAAATTAAATGCCAATCTTGAAAGTCGATCGTAAATTCTCTATTTAATACATAAAAAACGATACCATCTTGAATTGGCAGCTGTAATGAAATTTTATTTATGTATATCGTATTTTATAAATTCTTATCTTATTTTTATCGGGCAGTATTTTAATTCTCATTATAAACTCCTACCAAAACTCCATTCCGAATGTTAATTAGAAATGTATATTTGACCGGGGATTTTTTAAACAACATCATTAAATTGAAAGACTAACTTTTGTAATTTTTTGTTAAGTAGAAATCTCATACTTTTGAAAAGAATAAATTTCGTTGTAAAAATAAGGTATTAAAACTTTTGCGGGTGGTTACTTAGGAGCTGCTACATTTATTTTGATTTTTTGCATTTAGTTCTGTTTTAACTAACCACAACTGGATTTACAATTAGAGAAACTAATTACGTCACATAATGAATATATGAGATAATTTATTCACTGCCTGTTAGATGTAGAGTAGCATTTGGTAATGTTATAGAAAATTTAACCGATAATTGGTTGTGATTCAGTCACTCATTTTCTGTATTACGGAAATTGTAAAGGTAGGGAAAATCAACAAGAATAGCTTATACCAGATCTATGGTAAAGAATATTAACATAATATAACCCAGATTATTTTAACAGAAATCCAGTATCCGATTTAATATCTATTTATATGTGTCTTAGAAGAACAATATTATGATTTGAAATAAGGAAGAAAATATTTTATTATACATCAAAACGCATGTTCAGATAATAGCAAATAAAGAGATGAGGTTAGAATGGGACAGGTATTAGGTTGTCTTTAACAATCCGTTTCCAAATATATTTTAGTCGGGTAGGTAATAAATAATGTTTTGATTTTTTTGATCTCACATAAAATCAAAATCTCTGTGGCTTACACATTTACAGTCAAATTTAAATAAGTAATTTCAATAATATAACAAACTTAACATCTCAACTTTATCAACGTTTTGATCTTAAGTCAAAAAGTTTCATACAGATGTTATCACTATTTTTGATACGATACAAGGTTCAATAGAGCATATGAGTGTTTTAATATTTTTATGTTTTAATATGTTTTAATATAAAGTCAGTCAGTTGACACACTCATAAATTTAATGATAGAATTTTAATATATCTTCTCACAAAATTGTTACCTTTATTTCACGGTTATAAAAAAATATATATTCCTTATGACATCATTGTGCACATAGACAAAAATTATTATGTAGTGTCAACTCATAGACACACCCTATACTCAAATATAGCAAGGTATAGTTCAAGGGAATACTTAAAGCTTCTGTATTTTCTCCGACAGGGGCGCTCAGTACGTCGCGAGCTGTCGTGAGGAGCGAACGCGTGCAGCAGTGCTACGATCCGTAGCAGTCCGAAAATGATAAAATTACGTGAGAAACTTTGCCGGGTCGATTTCCGTATTAATTAGACAAACCGATTTCCCAAGTGACAACTCGAAACACTGTGTCACATTTTGAATCAAATAAGTTTACGAAAATAACATTACTTAATGATATTTGATTTAAATAAGTTAATTTAATATACTCAACTATATCATTACTTATTTTCTTATCCTATCATGTCTTAATTTTTAATTATTATTTTCGGAAAAATTGAGTGTGTAGTAGTGATTTTTAAGGTGAAAAACAATATCAAAGCTTCCAAAATATAAAAAAAAACATTTTACTACTAAATATAATTAAAAATAATATATGAATAAACTTATTGAAATTATTTTATCATAACCTATTTTAGGAATAATAAAATGTGACAATATACTTTAATTTTTACTCAAATTTCATTGATGTGCGTTTATAAAGTGTTAAATATGTGTGTTATTCCTGTGAAGGAAATTGTGAATCAATAACTGGCTAATAAATAATATTTTATATTGTGGTAAGCTTTTTTTGATTGTGTTTTCAATATATGAGTGTCTCAATACGCAACCAAATATCCAGTTTCTCAGGCATTATACAGACTTCTTAACAGGTAAATTACCCTTTTTATTTTTTCTCATTGTTTTTTAATGAATTAATTACGGTTGAACAAGAATGATCGTCATAATAGTTTATACCATAGACACACTCAAATTGAATTTCTAGTGAATTTCTTTCTCGATCATTGACGGTATAAATAAAATTGTGTACGGTTTCCAATGAGACAGAGCATTCCATAAATCAATTTCAAAAGAAGGGTGAAACAATATTTATTGACCATCTGAGAAAAATTTAGTTTTTATTGAAAAATGTAACTTTTCTTCGTTATTTGGATATTTTATCAAAAACTAATATTGCTACCCAGCGTCGCTTGGACTAAGCGACCAATAATTATTAAATGTTATATCATAATTATATCACAAAATCTAGCATCCAAAATAGAGTTAAAATAAAATCACAAACTTTATTTAATTTGCTGACAGCCCCATTCTCGCCCATCCAAATTCAAGGAAAAAATCTAATTTGCTGTCAAAGAAATGTCAAATAATACCTTCACGTAAATAATAAACATTATTATTAATAGTAATAGCCGGGAAAAGTTCAGTAGAAGACTAATTTATTACATTTTGACTAAATGTCTTCGCCGATAAAAATTCAATCATACTTTCTATCATATTCGTTTTTATGGCAACTTAATGACCAACAATGCAAAAGGGAATTACAGACCCACAGACATACATACGCCGTTTCGGTTTTATATATAAGATATTTAAATTTTTTTTTCAAATCAATCAATCAATTCATTATATAAAAGTCTCACGAAAAACATGTTTATGGAATGCTTTAATACTTATATGATATAAGTGAAAAATTAAGCGGATTTTATAAATAGGAGTTAATACATAATAAAGGTGTATTCTCTTAACGACAATAAAATCACGTTGTCATATTTCATCTTTATCCATGAAAATATCATTAATATCTTTTGAAATACAATGCAATGTAACTACGTGAAATATTCAGTCTCGAATAAGTCCAAATTAAAACGTTTTTTTTAAAGTATATAATTTAACAGTAGTATATTTTTGATTATTTTCACAGTTACTTTATACTGCTCATATACTCATTACTAATATATAAATATATATTTATTTACATAATCCGATACGTAGAATAAACAAATTCATCATGTAATATTATTGTATTAAGCTTAATTATTTAAACTGATGTTCGTGTGCCAAGCCTTTTTATTCTCACGAATAATTTTGATATCAAACACAAACGGATTAAATTTTAAGACAATAATTATACTAACTACATTATTTGTTAATATTTATTTGTAATTTTATTTGACTTTTTTTTTAAAAATATTAATGACACAAAACATTCAGTACCCCTTAAAAAATATTATTGTTGTATTGGGTTTCCAATAAATTTACGGGGCTAAAAATATTTACCGTCACTCTACTGGTTATATTTTCAAAAGGAAGAAAAAGTGATATAGATATCGCAATAAATAAAAAATGACAGGCCTTTACCAACAGTATTATTTATGTTACCATCAATTATAAATAGAAAGGTGCAAAATTATTTATTACGTAGGTACCAAAACAAGGAAAAGTTTTTCTCATTTGATTTTTATTTTGAAATGAGGAAAATAGATATAAAACAAGTTTTTATGTATTTTAGTGATGACTGAATTATAAATTTATTTGAAAGATTTGGCAGCTTAAGAATCGTTCAATATTTCGGCACTTGAATTTTTAATTACTCTAAGGAACATCACATTTTTAACGATGCCAAGCTTAATAACGTCAAAGCGCTTTGTGATAATCAAAATTTTCGTCAATATTGATTAATTTTCAAAGTACTAAAAAAACCTCATAACGCGATTCAATATTTCATAAAATACCGTTAAGATATTATGAATAGTGTGCTAACAAAGATAAATTGTCCATTATTTCTTTAGTTATAGCCAAGATTTTCGCTGTGTTTTTCTAGTAAAAACAAGTAATTATACTAACAACAATCTTTGTCAAAAAATAGGATATCAGACAAGGGATGGGTAGGTATTTTATTTATAAATTCAAATGATAAAAAGCGTTAATTTTCACTGTTATGTTTACTAGAATTTTAAAGTCATATTTATGAAGTTGTACACTTTGACAATGACAAATTATTTAAAATAGATTTTTAATGTTTCTCAAGTTAGTGAAATTAAAGATTTTTGTTGTTGTTTAATTGATATTGGTTTGCAATATATCTGCGGAACATCCATGCATGAACAGTTTTTCAGTACTTCCTTTTTCTGAAAGTCTTACAAAATTATACCGTAGAAAGAAACATTAATAAGCAAAGCCCTCGTGTTTTCTTCATATAGAGACAATAATAAAAGATGATTTTTATGCAGTGTGCGTAACTTACCCTAAATTCTCGTATCCTTCCAATCCTTACTCTCTTTAAAAAAGAAAGGTTAAGCAACTTAGAAACAAGCAGTCCTCGTATAAAAATATTTTGAAATAATCTCCATGAGTAGTCCACATGCTCCACAATGGGAGTGGAAATGGTTAAAAAAAGTTATTAACATTCTATTGGACTTATTATATCAAAATAATTTTATCCTTCGTGTCTTCATAAACGAAAGATGTAGTGATTGAATTAGCATTTACTTGGTAGAACTCCATTATAACACGGTGAAAGTATTTTAGTTCTACAAAAATTATAAGATGTATGGCTAATAGCTATTTCGGCTAACGCCATCGTCAGAAACATGGTTAGCCGAAATAACTATCAACCATATAAGTAATAATTTTTGCAAAACTAAGAAAGATTTAGTACCTGAATAGCAAACAGTTCTCGTTTAAATGCTACGTTAAGACATTATATGTTCCATTTTAGGAGCTGTAAATTCTTGTCCTGAATAAAGCTTGTTAGGTATGACATTTTCGCTTACAAAACGAGGTAACTTCAAAGTTATAATTATTGTTATTAATAATACAGCATTTATCGGATGTTTACTGCGGTTCTTAAACGTTAAAAGAGGATCCACTCGTTAAAGTGCTAAAATGAAAATGGTTTAGGAAGCTTTTAATATTCAATGAAGCTGGAAAAGTTTCTAGGGGACATTTTATTACAGCGATGAAAATTTTCATAGTGATACACATAAAATCTTATTCGGAGCATATTTTGACGTAAATACCATGACTGAAACTTTTATTATTAAAATATTGTTTCCGAATCTTGCTTAAAGTTTGGTATAAATTTATTTTCGAATATGAATATTTATGTTATCAAAATGAAGCCAGGGTGTGCTACGGATATTTTAAAAAACAAAATTGCGTTTTTCGCTTTTTTTCTTTTGTAAAAGACAAAAGCGCTTATATCAGGGGTTTTAAACCAAAATTTCGCCCGCTGAGTTATTATCGTGCGCTGCCCACAAAGTGTTGAACAACTAAAAAATCAAATTTTATCAGAATTATAATATATTTATTGAAATTATTTTTCGAAGAAGTTTTAATTCTAATTGTACGGTTTTTTTAACATTTGTAAAGAGAAATTAAAAAATAGTACATGCATGTAGCACATGTGTAAAGCTTCCCCGGAAACAATGATACAAATTAATAAATATGTACGAAGTACTTAAGATTTGTATTTTTTCAAAATCCGTCACTTATCTCCTCAATCCAGAATGTGCCCAGAGTTGCAATAAGGTTAAGAACCCCTGACTATATACTCACATAATATATGTATATTCAACTAATCTGAAAGAAAATTTTGACGAATAAAAACATTTTTTGGTTTTCCGTTATTTATTCACATGAAGTTAAGTTCTTAGAACTGTCGTCAACCATTGCCCACTGATAGCATGTTATTATACAGTTCTTAGGGCGTACTTTCTTGGAAAGTATATAATTATGAGTAGTTCTGAATTCGTATGTTTCAGGAGAAACACTCTTTTTTTGCAATATCGTATACTGCATACATACTTGTTCCCCATTCATATTCACAGCTGTGTTTTACCGTACCATGCAATATAAAAAAATATTGTGTTAGCAGTCTCAATTACCGTAAAAGAGTTTTATTTTGTGACTTATGATAGAATATTTTTTACTTAATCAGATTGTAAACTCTATTTTAAATGGATGACTAAAATAACTTCAAAATCATCAGATTTTAGAACGAGTGGAAAGCTTAATCCACTAGTAATATGGTAAGAAAAATAACAATGTATTTTAATTCTACATAAATAATTTTATATATTTGTTGATAGCTATTTCGGCTTACGCTTTCGTCAGAATTAAAATATATTGTTATTTTTCTTACCGTATTATAATGGAGTTCTACCAAGTAAATGCCTACTCAATGAATTAATCCACTAGTGTTGTCTTTTTCTTTCCGTATCTGATGAACCATTTAAAATAAATAGCAGTTTTTGTTTAAAAGCTTTTGTCAAGATGAGTTCTTTAAGAAGTCAATATGACCCACATTGGAAATGGACATGAATTTTTTTATTTTACCACTTAATCTTTTATTTCGTTTGAATTCTGTTTCTAATTGTTTGCTTTTATTTGTAACAATTAAAATTCTCCCCTTTTAATTCTTTTCGCAAAACTTTTTCATTGAATTCGATTCAGCATTCCCTAAAATACCCACCTCAATTACAGACATTAAGATTTATTTATTAAATGCATTTATTTGGTTTTTACTTAGATAATGATAATTAGTACTTTATTGCTTTTTCTTAATGCTATAGCTTGCATTGGTAAGGGGTCTTCTTCATTTTAATTATAATCTATTTTTCTTACATTTTGCTTAAATTTATTTGCTTAGTTATAATACCAATTGTTTGTCATACCTTTTAATTATTACATCAACTATAAATATCACTGTTTCGTTGTATTTCTTATCAGTTGACAATGATCGCCATGAGCGGATCCGGCCCTGATCCAATAAATTTTATGTGGAAAAAGTACTAAAAATGTTTTATTGTATTATTTTAATTTTATGATATCAAAATGAAAAGTATACACGAAGCTACATACTCTTATATGACTGCAGATCTTCAATTGGATCACGTGTTGACACATTGTGTTGGATGGTCTATGAGAAAGCTTTTCTTGCTAATAATATGGTCACCGATTGAATGAAATCAGTATGTCACATTGATTATCTCAACCATATAGAGAGAATATAATTATTGAGATTCTTTTGATATAATGAATGGACCACTAACCATAAAATGAATCATAACGTGGAACAAATTCATTTAATATATAAAGCCTAAATACAAAAATAAATCTTTGATGCCTTCTCGTCCAATGAATTGAGACTTTCTATGTAGTTTTTCACTATATACGCTTGGTTGTTGAGTCTTGGGCTTGGAATGTACTTAGATTGTTTACATTGATTATATTTAATTCATCAGAAGACATTGAGTTTTGTGTCGTTTTATGTATTTTACTCGCTGCGTCCGATCTTAAAACGGATCGTAGAGATTAAAAAAAATACAATACTTAACAGGTATATGGAAAGATAAATTGAACGATTAATTTTCAACCTCTGGCTTTTAGAATTAAATTCATAATTTGAGCATATGATTTGCACTGGACGTTAACAAGAAGAAAAGTTTTATTTTTTTATATTACATTGATAAAGAATGATTCTTTACCAATTCTTGACGTAGGTAGTTTCATTATGATTTTGTTTCCTTGCTTTTCAACAGACCGTATAGCGATAGTTTCCCTGATACTTCGATAAATTTTGAAGCGTTTTCAACAAATCTATATTTAGTCGTAAAAAAACCTCTTATATGCTTTTAAGTTTTTAACAAAAGTATGAATAATTTTTTTAAGTAAAGCAAACAATTTGTCTTAATTTTAACAAAACTAAGATAATATTAAAATCAAATCGTTTAAGTACGGTACTTTTCCAGAGCTTTTCACTATTGGCTCGTGTTTCACCTGTGGGCATTTTAAGTACATGAGTGTACTGAACTGACAGTTGGGTCAGGCAAAAAGCAAAACCTGAGTCGATAGAGTCACAAATCAAATTAAACTATTTACATTTGATATTGAAATTCCATCAAGTGCCTTTGGTCGAATCATAAGGTATGTTATATTTCTTGGCGGCTGCAAAAATTATTCAAGATTTTGGTGTGACCATTTACAAAAAAGCTTCGCATTCAAGATTGTGAAATGAATTTTCTTTTGGCAAACCATACCAATATTTCACACTTGAGAGTTTCGTTTGGCTTTATTGCATTTATGTGTTATTGCATGTGATGAAGAATCCAGTACCGTTCGAATAAATAAAAAAATAATATCAAAGTGTCACCGTCTAATATATACACTGTGGTGATATTGTTTTTTTCTCCATACGTTTCCAACAACTCATCGAATCACAAATCTTCCGTGAAATTGATTCTATCCGAAAACACCAGTTGCTAGAAAATAGGAAAGAAATTTAAGTCCGGTTGCTTTTGATTTGCTTTTGGGGTACATCCACAATTCGAATCACACAATATGTGAAGTCATCATTTTTTTATCATCATCATAAGCATCACTAAAATAAGAATTGTCTGATTTGTGATACTTTCATTTTTATTAAAGTTTCATCTCACTCTTCACTTTACTGCCTTTCCATGTAAGAAAAAAATTAACATAATGTATTTTTGATGTTTTTGTATTTATAATATAACAAGTATTGCTACCCGGCGTCGCTCGGACTAAGCGACCAATAATTATTTAATGTTATATCATTCGACATAATTATATCACAAAATCTAACATCCAAAATAGAGTTAAAATAAAATCACAAACTTTATTTAATTTGATGACAGCCCCGCCCCATTCTCGCCCATTAAAATGTCCAAATTCAAGGAAAAAGTCCAATTTGCTGTCAAAGAAATGTCAAATAATACATTCACGTAAATAATAAACATTATTATATAAATAAAAGCCGGGAAAAAGTTGGTAGAAGACTAATTTATTACTTTTTGACTAAATGTCTCCGCCGATAAAAATTCAAACATATTTTCTTTCATATTCGTTTTTATGGCAACTTGCAACAACGATGCAAAAGGGAATTACAGACCCACATACATACATACGCCTTTTCGGTTTTATATATAAGATGTCTACAAAAAGCAAAAACGTACCAACTCTTTTGTAAAAAAACAATAATTAGTTGTATTGTCTGATCCTTTGGTAAGAAAACTAGAGTAACTGCTTTATTAATAAGAAATTCTTATACTTTTAGCTGGTTTTCATATTTCCATAAATGAGTATTTTAGTTTTTAAACTGAAATTAAATTGATCACCATAATAATATACTTTTCAAAATTATTCAACAAATATCATTAATTACTCAATTTCAGAAATTTTGCGAGTAACTGTATTATTCTTTGGAATGGCAGTATAAGAATAATAGGAAAAATTAACTACTAACGTATCAGAAGTTGTTATATATTGTAAATGAGTCTCAGACAGAAAAATAATTTGACTAAAACAAGTTGATAGATTTAATTGTTACCAACCAAATGTTTTGTCAATGTAAAGAGAGCTTTCATTTTTTTTTTTTCTTGATAGCAGTTTGAGGTTTGAGGTCCAGTTCTAAGGCGTGTTAGCGCTTCTAAGTTCTTCCAGTCTCTTTCGTCTCTAAATGTTTTCTAGAGCTTTCATATTGTCTAGAGGTAAGTAAGTTTTGTAATAAAAGTTTGGTAGCTTTTTTACTGACCATTTTTTTAAAATATGTTACCTTCTGATTTATCAAATAATATATAATAATACGTTGTTTTACAACAACATTAAGTGGTATTATTTCCCGCAATGTCACGCAATTGTGAGGAAATATTGTTGAACACAAACTATTCGACAAGGAATGATGACTTCAATCATTTTTATGAATAAAAGAAAAACCATTTACTCTGTTTTTGCTTTCGCTTCAGCTGACGGCATGTTGAACACACTTCGTCAATGGGCATGAAACGATAGCGCTAATTTTAGCGTTTATTTTGAGCGAGTTGTCGAAACGAATCGAACGTTTTGTTTGCTTTTATGCTGTTTGAAATTATCTGATTTATCGTGGTGGAAGATTTTGCGGTAAGTCAAGTGAAATTGCGCAAAATTGGCCATGTTTTATTCGATGTTTTATTTCAAATATATTTTCTTTTACAATATTATATTTTTTTTAATAACAAGCGGCTTACGCGATCTAAATTGTTCACCGGAAAAAAATACATGTATGTAAAAGAAATAAAGTATTTTTTATGTGAAGTTTAAGCAAAAAATACTAGATGGCAGAGTATTGTAATGATTGCTTAGTTCGGTGGGTTATACTAACGTTTTAAAGCCGTATTTCAATGAAACGAACATAACATAATATATTATTCGGAGAAATAATTAAAATGATGATATTTTATAAAAGACAAGTTTATAAATAGTTTGTCATCATATTTAAATAAATAAAACATATTTTACTGAAGTACTTCCTTATATTTATATATAAGTAAAGGCTTTATATTTTCACATATATCTTACAATAAAACTGTCTTTTACTGATATAAATAAAATGTTTTTCTACCAAAAATTGACAGTGGTTGTGAACACCAACCATATAAGTGACTTCTACATCACAATGATAGGTTCTCTTTATTCTAGTGGTAGCGCTTATAACATTTAACTTGATATCTGGTAAAGGTCTCGAATCTCCGAAAAGACGCTTCAAATATATTGATTTCAACGTGTGGCTAAGAAAATTTATCAAGAGACCAGTTAATATGTATACTTGACCTAACCAACGCGGACTATAAGACGTTAAAAGATACATTTGATATTCTACTTGCTTCGTAATTAAACATGGCACGTGAAAGGCATTTTTTTTTAAAAGCATTCAGAATTAAATTAAATATCAAACCATTTTCATTTTTCATTTTTGTGATAGAATATTTTAACTATTTACGACCAACGATTTTTATAAAAAGCATTTTAAGTTGCTTAGTTTTGAGTGATATAATAAAAAAGGCTACTCCTAAACCATTCAACTTCATCATACAAAAAAGACGACATTAAGAGAGAATGCATTGTTTTTGGGAGTTTATATAAAGAAAAGATTGAAAACTCGATTCATACGCTATAGAACTGAATTAAAGCTTTGATGAAAATTATTTTATAAGCGAAAAGTTTAAAATTGCTTTCAATGAAATGTTTCCATTAGTATGAAAGCATTATTGCTACCATTTTAACGAGTTTGTTACTTTGATATAGTAAATATTTATGAACGGATAATTTTCAAAAATTAATGACGAATTTAGTAACGTGCAAATGGCATGAAATTTTGTGACGTTTACAGGCCTGCGCTATCATATAATCATTAATTACATAAAATAGGGAATCGTAAAATTGCCTGGCAGCTTAATTACAGAAACATTATTGACCACCGTCAATGCATGTAAACATAAATAGAGAATAAATATATTTCTTACTGTATAGCTGTCCCATTAAAAAACGATATCACAATTACTATTGAATTGTTCAATATAGTTAACATAAATAATAGCTTCTTATTTAATTGACTGTCATAAATTCAATATAAATAGTCGTTCTTAATTAAATAAACAAGATATTGATTGAGTAGGCATTTACTTGGTAGAACTCCATTATAATACGGAAAGAAAAATAACAATGTATTTTAGTTCTACATAAATTATTTTATATATTTGTTGATAGCTATTTCGGCTTACGCCTTCGTCAGAACTATAGTTCTGACGAAGGCGTAAGCCGAAATAGCTATCAACAAATATATAAAATAATTTATGTAGAACTAAAATACATTGTTATTTTTCTTTCCGTAAAATAAACAAGACTTTACGTGGGTCAGCACATGTTAAATCATCATCCTACACGCCTCAAAGTTGAACTGCAACAATATTACTATTTACTATTTTTTTCACAGATTTTTTTTATAACGCAGTTAGCTACAAAGAAATAAAACTTGGTCTCAAGTTTATACCGTAACAGAGTATTTTTAGGGAATTCAGCATTCTAACTTAAGTCTTTAAAGGATTACTGTGCTGTTATTGAATTCCTTTGCTGAAATTTGTATATCGCTAATAACAAAGAAAGCTTGGCGACAAATAGATATTTTCATACAATGTTTTTTTTTTCCCTTTTTTAAATAAAAAACATATATTTGGCATTACAGCTTACGCCAATGCGCCAAATATTCTTAATTGTGAAAGTCATACGAGATTAACTCGGTGATAAGTAATGAATCAGTTGTGCACAAAATCAACGATAAATAACATACACCCAGCCCAAGATCTCTTTTTTTCAATTGAAAAAATCTGACCTTGCCGGGAATTGAACCCGGGTCTCCAGATCACTAGGACAAAGCTCATGCCACTAGACCACAAGGACCGACAATGTTATTCGGTATATGTAAAAAAAAGGTAATACATATATATTTTAATTTAAATAAAAACTCAAATGAGTTTTCCATTTTTACGACACATTAGTAAAAAAAAGGGAAAATGAAAAAGAAAGATTGGCCGCTGAATTTGAAAAAATGCTATAAATAAAGGCTCATAAAGGTTTTGTTGCTTCATTCTCAATTAATTCTAAATTCTGTTATAATTGCAAATATAAAATGCAGCCTCGTTTTCATAGGAAAAGCTCAGTAATAAAATTATTTGAATCATATATGATGTACCGATGTTGGATTATTTTTCTATAAATATGTAGAAATATCAAAGCTTTATCTTAAAATAAGCTCTTCTCAAAGAATTCAATCTTATACGATATCGAACAAATTGAATCAAAATGTGACTTAGATTAGAGAATTGTACCGGGGCAGATTATATATTCTTTTCCTATAACAGTGCTTCCCAAACTAGAGTCCTAATGTTTACTGTGAAAAAAAACATTTCTCGCAGATAATTTTTTTCATGTTAGGGGGCCGTTGCATTAAAATGTTTGTGAACCACTATTATTTTCGATGAGCCAATTTTATTTTGAAAAGTAAAGGAATCCGGTTTTTAATTACTTAGAGTTTTTCAATAGATAATGAAAAAAAAATAGACAATATTCATACATTTTGACAATGAAACAGAATATGGTTTGTGAAAATGCTATTTTGTGTACTTTTACAAAGGACTAACATGAATAATGATTTGTTACTAAATCATGATCGCTCGTAACATTAAATCAAAGGGGACTATCGTAACACGGATCGTTCGAAATCAGTCACAAAGACCTATGTTTCAGTATCAGAGGCGAAGCGCTTGAAAGCATCACAGATTTTATCCGATTGGATTCTATTCGGAGATTTGAACCGTGATCCTGCAATTGAGTCAAAAACATTAGCCGCTCCGCTGCAGGGTCGACATCAAAATAATATAAATTGTATGTTTGCTTTGCATTCAAAGTTTTTAAAATATTTTCAGCACAAAGCTAGAAATTCTAAAATATGAATTTGTCATCAAATACCGCATTTGTTTTTAATACACTGGGTGATAATTATTTTTATTCATAATTTTGAATAAACAATTTGCACGAAATGAATATTGCTATAATATGTATGATTTCTCATATTATATATCTTCATTTTGAGCAGTGCTTCGCAAGGTGTGGTTCACTTACTCTATGGGAGGGGACGGGATAAGTTTGGTGGGGGTATGAGGTGCATCTGCATAGTAATATTTTTGTAGGAACTAAAAAGAAGAAAAATGAATTGATTTTGATTGTTATTGAAGAATATGAAATTGTTTCTGAAGGTTTCTTAAATAATAGAAAGGGTGCAAAGATTTTGAAAGTTTGGGAAGCACTGATTTGTTGTAGTGATATTTTTTGTGTAATAAATAAGTGCAAAATCCCCACCATCTAGTAATGATCTATATTACATTAGTCATAATATTGTTAAGTATGATAATACTTTTATAAATATAATAAATAAAAAATATCAAAATTGTCGACCATTAACTAAATATTCCAAATCCCAGGACCAGCCACGGGGTCACGGGATCGACTTATTTCAATCCCGAAATCTCGGGATCAAAATTTTGGTCCGGGATTGAAAGCCCTAATCACGAATGACCAAAACGTTTACCGAGAATAACGATTTCAAAAAATTTCAATTCGTTTTTAATTTAGTTTAACCGCAAAAGAAAATTCACAGGTACATTTTTTATCGCTTAACAATACAATGTCAGCAGCGAGCGAAACAGTTTTAATTTACAGAACAAAAAGAAAACAATCCACATAAAATTGAGTATTAAAAGTCGCAGTATGAGTGATTGCCGCGGCAGAATTGTTTGCGAGGTGGCGACCCGATAAAAATGTCTCTTTTTATTACCAGTAAAATATGGTCATCGTAAAAGGCGTGAACTTACAGTGTACCCTTATTGGCACAGTACGTCTCGCGTTAGCTATTTTGTCACGGAAACTTCGATGTGATATATTTGACGAGATGCGGCCGATAACCAAGGAAGTTATTTATGATATTAATAAAAAAAGTGTCACTTAACTATGTCTTACTAAATCAACAAAAGAAAAACTATTTAAGGCATTGTTCTTAATATAAACAGTCGGTCTCTGTGGTCTAGTGACAAGTGCTTTCCACGGCTTACATGCGTTATTTTTATTGATTGAGTTGGCATTTAGTTGGTAGGATTCCATTATAATACGGTGAGAAAAATAACAATGTATTTTAATTCTACATAAATTATTTTTTATATTTGTTCGTAGCTATTTGGGATTTCGCCCTCGTCAGAACTATGTTTAAAATGTGCATTAGACCATGTATACACACCGTTTAGACAGGGTAGACAAAACATATTCTTCTCTGTTCCAAAATTTTAATTTTATATCGTAATAATAAGTTATTGAATGGGACAAATTGATTTGATGTATTCTAAGAATTGATCTATTAATTGGTTTGATAATTTTATTTGAAAGCTAATCTGGGTGTTTTCCCGAGTAAAAATCCAGATTAGCTTTCACTTCAATACATCAAATCAATAATTTATTATTACCATAGTGGAATAAAAAATGAGAGTCTCACAAATGCTTTTAAACCATTTTTTTAAATATATTTTTGTTATTGTCACGCCCTAATACATTTTTTTAAGTACTTTTTAAATAAATAAATATGTACTTAAAATATTGATCGCCTGAGTTTTCTAAAGTAGAAACTGGTCCGATATGAAAAGATCGAACAATGCTTATAATATTTCGATAATAAAATGTCTTGGATATAGTAAAAATATTTTTATTATGTTTGGTGCTTACTATTCAGTCGCGTAAAATGCCCGTACACTTACCTTTTTACATAAATATACGATAAAGAGCTCTCATATATTTGATATTACCATAAAATACTATGAAGTCCCTTTCATTTGTAGAAAACTTAACCAAAAAATATTTTTCGTCAAATAAGCACATAAGGTTGAACAACCTAATTTAATTTTTACTAAACATTCACAGTTCTTGTTAAGTCGTGGCTTGCAAACTTGAAATTTACCTCAAATTCAACCTGATTCAATCGCATTATTACCTAGTATATGAAATTGAAAATTTAAACGTAAATATTTATGATAGGGACTTATCAATATAATTCAAAGAAATTGTGGAAGTGAAAGACAAGTGTGAGTTCTTTATATGCATCACAACGCGCGTACTAAAAGATATTTTGCTCAACATTTACTAAATGATAAAACTTATTGAATTTGATGAATATAAGTAATCAATACAATTTATTTTGTTTTTAAGGAAATGACAATCAAGTTTTATTAGATCTATTTTTGACATTCCGCTTGAAAACCAATACAATTCTTTCCAACACTTTCTAAGTTTTTATGGATAACCTACAACTTTGTAACTATAGACTCCAATTCGAGTATCGGTATTCTGAATATTCTTCAAAATACTAAAGTAATATTTGTAATTATAATGAACACTTATTTCCAAATTTTATTTACTTATTTAAAAAATGTAAATAATGTTTACCGTCGCCTTTAACTGAGTCTTACACAGGTAAGATATTTTTTAAGTAGTTCTTGACTATGCTATACGAGAATGTCTTTTGTTCCTTTTGCTTTGGCTTTGCTGACTTATCAATGACAAGACAACATAAAATATTGAAAAATAATCTTTTTATTTGCCAACTAATGGATGCAGCTCCAATCAATTAAATAAGCTTATTTTTATCATCTATTTAAACACCAATTAAAATTAATAATATATATTTTGGTACATCTGAAACTTTTCGAGTATTTTAGAATTTTACTTCTCGATTAGTTGAGATGTCAAGTAATTGGAGTCTCTAGTTGTAACCTGCTTTAAAAGTAAAAATGTAAGTTAGCTCATTCCGCGATTGGGTGAGCCATACGTGATCAAGAGTCAACACGATTTCGAGTAGGTACCAGCTGCGATAATTTCATAAATTGATTTTGGAATTATAATATTGAGTTCTGTTAGAAGACCTGCGAGTTCTCATCTAGGGCTATTTATCTTTTAATTTCATCTTGTTCTTTTACAAACAAGCTTTGTAGAGTTTTATTTGAAGTCGTTATGCTATCAATTGCCATCAACGATGGATTATATTAAACAATAGACGGTGATAAATAAATTCACACTCAGGGAATTCATTTCATTTTTCATTTCAACTTATATATTCAGTTTTTATATCATGTAAACGTAGCAGCCTAGGGTAGAAAAAATAATCATAAAATAAGCATGAAGATCTCTATTACATCATTTTGAAAAATAAGCCTGAATGACTGAAAGATACAATTGTTTAAGGTGTCAGGTAAGTAACACCTTTTGTTTCAAAACAAAAGTTTTAATAGTAAAGTTTTCTGGTTATTTATTCACGAAGAAACTCTCACTAATCTGCGAACAATGTAGCAATCTGTTTCGAACAACTGACAGAATATCAAAAAACATTTTGTTAGTACGCCGTTTATATTTTTTAATAAAAGACAAAAGTTACAAATGAAATCTGAAGAATTAAAAAACATTTCCAACCATGACTCAGATTTATTAAAAAAATCTGAGCACAATAAATTAAAACAAATGCCTAGGGAAATCAGCAGAAAAAATCGGCTTAAAAATTGTGCTATTTTTTTTATGTTTTTGCATAAATTTGGTTAAGAGATTCTGTTGTTGTTTTTCTTATCTTATGTTAGTATTACAGGACCGCTATTTAGGAAAAAACAGCTGAAATAACTTTTAGTTGACCGACGTTTCTGTCTATTTGAAGTAAACCCACAGTGGACACGCTTTCCTGGGCGGTGGAAACTTCCAAAATAAACAAGTAGGCAATGAGTATTTGAAAGATTTGAGTAAGGAAATGATTGCGTCTTGAATTAATTTATTTATGATTTTTTAATACCTACTATTTGAAACTAATTCAGATTTAAGTTTTCCTCAAATACGCTTTCCATTTTTGAATTTTATTGAACACTTACAATATTATTAATTGTGTTTTCAATTGAATAATAAAATATTGCTAAATCGCTATCATACCGGACAGCATAAAAATTATATATATAAACTTGTTTTCTAGGTACCTACTATGAATTCCGTTTTATTAAAAACAGAATGATGATTCTAATGTTAAAATAAGTTATAATGTAACTTCAGCATACAAAAGTTAATGATAAATTTTAAGGTGTTCATTGTCAATACGTGATGGAATGGAATTATAATAAAAATAATAACACATTTTATGTGATTATTCCAAATTGAATTTCAGTTCAGCGTCACTTAAAGTACATCCGTGCACTTGAAATGCCTGAAGATGCCAAAAGGCGAAACCCGGGTCGTTAGCGACTAAAATCATGGAAAATTCCAAGATTCCAAGGATTAAAATTTGATTTTGAAATTCCATCAAGCAACCTCAGTCGAAATCCTTAATTAATAATACAAGTGCAATAGTCGAAAAACACTATTCTGCAGCTAAATATTGTATTGATTTTATTAATATTGTCTGTTTCGCCTAGAGTAGTACAAAAGAAAAGCCTAGAGTAGTTTTGAGAATTCAAATCAATATTACTCTAATAAAACCGTATGTTATGAGAAATATATAAGATAATGGTTATCACCAAACAGCATCATCTCGAAAATAAGATTTTTTGATTGCACCACTGTTGCATTGAAGTGGCGTAATTGTTATTCCATTCACATCTCAATAACAGCCGTTCAATTATCCAGCGCACCCAAAGCTTTTGCTCGGTTCACCGTCGTCCGATTGTCGTGAAATCCTCATAACGTAAGTTAGTGGTCTTGCCACGCTACTATAAAACGATTTTATACTACTTCATTCATCGAAAACCCAAGTATATAATCGTGTTCTATCTGATAATTGATTAAGTATAGCTAAGTTGGAAACCGTTATTAAAAGAAATTTATTGTAACATTGACATCTTGATATGCAATTTAAAATAGCTTCGATTATTCTACGTGTTGTGTTATTAATTGTGACTTGCTTTTTCCTATTCAGAAGCATCTTCGGACTTGCTTTCGCAAAGTTTGCTTAGGTAAATACTTTGCGTTCGTAGGTCCGAAGATGCCTGAAACTGAAAATGAAAACTATTTAAAATTTTATGTCAAAATAAACTTCCACAAAGAAACGGCCGAATCCTTCACCGAAAGTATTCACATCTTGATATGCTAAAAAGTAACTGACAGAACGTTGAACAAAATGTTTGCCAAAGATTAAACTGTAGGTACACGCAAAATAAAAATTAAAAATAGAACCATTACATTTATATATAAAGGGTCTTTTTATAAGGACGCTTAGTTTTGAAATGTTAATAAAACAAGTTGTTTGTGAGATTTCGACTAAATTTTAATTTCATTTGTAAGTATATTTTACGGCATTAAATATGGAATATAGCATCAAATGTCTGCCAATATCCAATATTCATTATAAAATGGGCCATGTCGCTAAAGTTGACTTTTTTGAAAAATTTGGGTAAACTTCCAACTGCTCCAGAACCCAATCAGGCGTTGTCTGTGGTCGTTTACCTGAAGTTCCTTGGTTAGTTGGATTTTATACGGGTGCAGACATTATGCCCGATTCAAAATTCGCCAAGTTGAAGTCGCAGAAAAGCCAAGTTCTTATGAACAACGAGAAATAAGCTGTCTTGGGTTTTCCTGTACACTTTCACACACAGCAGCAATGTTTTCACCAGATATTGTATTTTGATGACGTACAGGTAGGTGTTGGCCGATTATTTACCAAACTGGTTGATTCAAATTTGGCCACTAAACAATGAATAATCTACTAAGCAGGACAAAGTAACATATTTTGAGCGTCCCTATTGAAAAACCCTTTATATATAATAGCATAAAGTTTCTGAACCGAGATATACTTGATTAAATCTATTGTTTGATCGGCCCTTTAGCGACGGAGACCACTAAATCACTTTTCTTTTTCACCAGTAACAAATCATCTTTTTGTTATCATTAAAGGCTTTCTGATTTATGTTTCAAATTAAAAATAGTTATGTATTCTAATGTGTTGTCTTAAGGTTTTGTTGAGACGTATTGAAATATCTGCGTATCCACTCGATCTATTGATATTTCTTTTCTGCACATAGCATGGCTTATTTTTTTGTTTCTAGTGGCATTCATATCTCAAAACCAGCCGAATCGATCTATAAGCCTAGTTCTAAAACAGTTTACCTGAAATCAATATAATATAACGGCAATTTTATTTGAAATGAGTGTTAGTCTAATAAATTGTGTTCCAATGTCTTTGACTTCCAGGTATCCTTTTATTCTTACTATATTAGTTCTTTTATAGCCTCATCATCAATCTTAATCATGCGTATATGATGGTTGAGCGACTGATAAATGATCCAAATACGAGTATTAATCCTTGACATATGAAGCGGATATGGTATGAACATAATGAGAATGTTATGTCTTTATTCAGCAACCATCTGTCTAAGCCTGTTAAAACCTGTCAGAATAAACGTTGGTATTGAACAATAAAAAAATTAAGCCATTATAGCATGCTCTCTTTTAGTTTTTTAAATGTCGATACTCAATGGAAAGGCATTATATTAAGAAAGAATAAATATTTTTTTTGTAATTATTTCAAAATTAATTTATTCAAATTAGGACCGGTTTCGCTTGTCACGAACATTTAAAACTTATGACGTTTTTATTATAACGCTCTTCAAACATGATTAATCGAACATTCGGAACGCGTCTAAGGAATTGCAACGAGTTTATGAAATGAACCGATTTCAAATTAAATGCGCGGCAAATTCCTGTTCCAAATATAAATTGACGCCGTCAAAACCGTATCCGGTCGGTTTATCGCCGTTCGCAAACAATCGTGATTTAAGCGCTGGCATTTATGAACACGTTCAATAAATCTTACACCTATCGATGCTCACATATTTATGTGTATGTGAAAAGCTACCCTTTCTTGGCTTTTGATCCAGATTTGCAAAAAGGCGAAAATACATCTGTGAATTCAACCAATTTTCGAACAGGAACGTTAAAGAATGCTTTTTATATAATATAGAATTTCGACAGAAGGAATGAAAGGATAGAATTTTAATATGATATTTGAATTTTTTGGATAGTGTACTTTTCTATGAGCTTTGTCGCTCACGACTCTAGTTTCACCTTCTTGTAGATGCAGATCTGCTAACAAGCATGGTTTGAGTAGCACTAAATATTATATAAGTTGTACAAAAATACTGTCTTAAATGATATCATCAACAGTTCCTTATTCAAATAATAGATTTTGTTGATTTTGAGAAGTATCTACTGAAGCTTCTTTTCTTAACCATTTTACTTCCGAAGTGAAGCGTAACGATTTCTGTGACTTAGACTTTCAAGTTAAAAGTACCTCGTTCAATCTAAGGAAGATGGTTGTTGGGAGTAAGTCTCCCTTAACCCTAAGTGTTTAAAGAATTTTATTTGGCAGAATACTTTTATTTTAATTTTTGTAAAACAATATGTCCAAAAAAAATACCAATCGATCGTAATCGTAATTAATCCATTGAAAATAAACTTTGAAACTTAATTTCAATAGTATGAAAATTAGTCATTAATTATTTATTAAAGGCTATCGTCCAGTTAAAATATTATCAATGTATTTAATTCATAGAAATATGCGTATTGTTTGATAAGTCATAATCAGAAATTGTCTGCCAGATTTTTACTTTTGGCTTGATTGCTGGCATTTTGAAAAATTCTTCTAATTAGGTTAAATTTTCATTTCATGTCCTGGTCACATATTTTAATTTGTAATCTACAACTGAAAAAATTGATAATTACGACTGAACTTCATTCAGTTTTCATTCAAAATAAATATCAACGAGGAGTCTACATAACGTAATGAAAAAAAGAATTGATTTTATAATTTAGTTTATCTTATATATAAAACCGAAACGGGGGATGTATGTCTGTGGGTCTGTAATTCCCTTTCGCATTGTTGGTCATTAAGTTGCCATAAAAACGAATATGAAAGAAAATATGTTTGATTTTTTTATCGGCGAAGACATTTAGTCAAAATGTAATAAATTAGTCTTCTACTGAACTTTTCCCGGCTATTATTAATATAATAATGTTTTTATTTACGTGAAGGTATTATTTGACATTTCTTTGACAGCAAATTAGATTTTTTCCTTGAATTTGGACATTTTAATGGGCGAGAATGGGGCTGTCAATATATGAAAGGGGCTGTGAAATGTCAATGCCAGTCTGAAATGTTTATTTTAATTCCATTTTAATTGACCTAGACTTTTGAATTTTGAAAAAAGTTGTTTCAATTTGGCCCGTCTGAATTTACGCGCCGAGGTGAACATAACCCCAAACTGGTCGGAGCGAAGCCGGGTTCGAACACTAGTTTTATATAAATAAGAAGTTACAAATCGGGATTTTATATTTTATTTTAAATAGTGTTATGCTTATTATTGTGTGGATTGTTTTTAAAAAGCCGTTTTGTAATATTTATGACGTGGTTACTTTTTTTAATCACTTGTGTCACACGGATTTGTGCTTCTACGTCATGAATGGATATTATAAAAATAATTATTTTTCAATTTTAAATACAATACTTTTTTACAAATTCATTTTTTGAATAATCTTCTTCAACGCCGATGCTAGAATTGTTTCAAAATACTTTACCTATTATAAAATCTGCTGATAATGATGATGGCGAACGAAAATAAACATTTAGTTCTCAATCCATTTACAATCGAAGTTGTTAAGTTCCCCGCTCAAATAATGATCACTGATTTTGAAACTATCTAGTCCTTCGTAGGTAAGGCATCGCTGTTGAGATCAAAGCCCGAACGCTATTATCGTATTTTCCTACTACTATAAAGGTCTAAGATCTGTGTTACTGACTGAACACTGAACACTGGTAAACTAACCTAGAATATTTCGCCAGAGGCCAATATTAACCTTACGGAAACGGCACTGTTCATTCAAGGCAAATGCTTTGATAAACCAATTACTGTATGTGCCAAAATTATAACAGTATGTTCCAATTATAAAAGTAATTGCATATACGGTTCAACAAATTGTATTAATTATTTCCTGCCAAAAACAGGGCTGGGATTCAACAAAAAAAATGATTTATATAATTTCAAATTGAATTGTTATAAATATGGCACACTATTAAATGTACTAACAGATCATTAAAATAGTAATGATAGACCTGAATTGAAATAAAATCCCACGGAGAGGAACACTCTACCCATACGTTATTAATTAATTAAAATTGCTGTTTATTCCTAGAAATAGGGATTCTAAAAATGTGTCCGAGTCGTTTGGAATTATACAACACCAACTCTTCTAAATTTATTCTCTGTAGAGCTTCTTTTTAATAAGGGAAGCGTAGAAAATAATAAGTTAGCTATAGGTGTCGTAGACACGAACGACTTTTCAACTTTATATTATATTTATTAAACAGTTAATTGCTTTGAATTTTTTTCCGTTTTATTTATTACTAGCCGGTATCTGGCAAGCGTTGCAATGCCACTCAAAGAAAGACAGTGCTATTAGATGCACAATATTTTAGATAAATAATTTCGAATCAATTTCACTAATATTGATTCGAATTTTGTTAAAATTCCAGGATAAATTCACACCAATACCATCAAATGCGTGCAAGTGTGCTATATATACATACATTGTAAATTTATTTCAGGAAGAAACCGTTAATTTTTCTAGCTGTTCGTTTGATCGCATGCGAATTTCAACGCGGTAGAAAGAGAGGCTCATTTGTGTGTTGCGTCGTGACAATGACATGCGCACACTCACTCGATGAAGTGTGATTGTGTCAGTCAGAAACTCACACAAGTCGGATTATTCAGTTATTCTCTTATATTTTTCATTTATTCAGAGGATTAAACTGCAATTATACTACATTTTGACTTCAACTTTAATTAGTTAAAGTCACTTCGATGAGTATTTATAATTTCCGTTATATATACACTTTCAATCACTGTAAAAACATCAACTTTACATTATGTGTAATGATGACACATAGCCGAAGCAGACTTTTTTTTTGGTACCGTAAGGCAAAGGTTTAGTAAATTTGCTAAATATCAGGAGTGGAAATTATCAGTGATTAAAAAAAATATTGAAACAGAATTACTGTTAATAAAAATCTATCCTTCACTTCAAAATTCCTATTAAAAAATAATTGCATTTTTTATTCACGAGAATGATATACTCCTGCTCGCTCTTTAGTTTTAATACATTTTTAAACGTTTCCCATTAATCATAAAATTTTTGAGTAAGCCCAAAAGAGTAATTTTAAAACGCGTATAGAATTCGTTTCTGGCTCATTATTATTACGAGAGTCTCATTCGACAATTTTACAAGCCACACACAAGCGGATTTATTGAAAAAAAAACTTAAATTTAAAAGGGTTTTACATTCCATAGAACTAACTACACACGTACGTAAATTGAAGTTGTTCTTTCAATTTTCTGTAATGAATATCAACAAGGTCAACGGTAGTATACAATTTTAATTGATGACATTGCCGTGAAATAATTTGGTTAATTAAGTATGAATAATCATTAGCAAAGTAAAAACCAAAATATGTGCATAATGTGACGTGGAAATTCCAGGGAATGCTCCATCCAACAAAATAATCTGCGAAAAGAATTAAAAGGGGGCAATCAATATCAATTCTTACAAACAAAGGCATACAAATAAAGAAATATTATAAGCTAGAACTAGGTTAATGAAACGGATATAAAAAGAAGAATAAGCAAAGACTATTTGATCATTTGATAAATTAGAGTTAGGTAAGAATTTATATCAGCTAATGAATATTCATTCTTAGCTTGCATTGCTTAGCGGTCTTCAACATTTTAATTATAATCTATTTTGCTACGGAAAGAAAAATAACAATGTATAACTATAGTTCTGACGAAGGCGTAAGCCGAAATAGCTATCAACAAATATATAAAATAATTTATGTAGAACTAAAATACATTGTTATTTTTCTTTCCGTATTATAATGGAGTTCTATCAAGTGAATGCCTACTCAATCAATCTATTTTGCTTGTATTTTATTTTAATTTATTTGCTTAATTGTAATACCAATTGATTGTCATACTGTCTAATTCTTGTTAAACTTTTGTATAACTCTCACTGTTTCGTTGTATTTCTTATCAATTGACAATGATTTATCATTAATTTATTTAAAAAATGGCAAAACAGCTGACGCCAATACGCCATGCATTTATAATAATTTAAAATACTCACCATGAGACCATGAGCGAACCGGTCCTGATAAATTGTATATGGAATAAGTACTAAAAACGGGTTATTATAAGTTCCTAAAAATTAACTTCTGCTAAAATGCTTAATTATGATCTCATATACCCGACCTTGGAATTGTGAAGAAATGCCATATAAAAATCTTGTTTTATTTTAAGGTAAATTATAAAGCACCCTTAAATGTTCGAGGGCTTACAACTGTTGGACGGTTTTGAGGCAAGCTTAATTTTATGAACTTGACACTTAACTTATATCAATATGTTTGAAAGTTGGTTTATTATTTGAATTGTAAGCATGGATTAAAATTGCGGAGGAAAATGGTGAATCTAGTACCTTCCTAATATTATTCAAAACTAGCAAAGCCCATAAAATGTTTACGTAGCGTTCCCGGAATATTCAAATAGTATCTAAATTTAATAGATTCAATATTACGGCGCGATGATTTTGTTTATGTTATAAATTAACACCTCATAAACCGATGTGGAAAATTATAATTTTAGATTTGTTATTTAACCGGATGTAGGTTTGCGAAAAATATATTATGTTCGTACGGTATAATATTAGCAGAAAACAAAATTACAATATCAAAATGTTCTGTTGATACTTGGTGGAATGGCATTATAATTGAATAATACAACATTCATAATACTTATTCCACATTGAATTTGTTTAGATCAGTACCGGTTTCACTCATCGCTAGTGAAATAAGTACCTTGACATTTAAAAGCCTTACGGTCCCGTATGGGACCTGTAATTCTGGTGCACTTCAATTTGGGATTACTCTGATTTATGATAATAGTTTTCAACATTTGAATATGAGCTTTCTTTAATATTGTTTTCAAGATACTAAGCCAAGATTTAATTTTCCGATTCGTCAAATATTTTTGTCATAATAAGGAATATAAACATATTCGTTAAAAGGCTGACTTTTGGTATATGCGTTGTGTTAAATCTGGTAGACCGTAATAAATCAGCTTTATTCGCGCATTCACTATATATTTCAATACGGATACAATTTTTTTTTCCATATCCATTCTAGAAATACATCATTAGAGCTGACCGATTCTTTTTCAAGATAGCTGTAGCTAAAATGGATTCGTTTATTTGCTTACCTAGAGAGTTAGATAGCGTAGAAGTTGCGGTGCTGGTCTTAATTCGTAAATTATAAACAATCTTTTATTTTGGTAATGCTTTTTATGTTAAGGCTGACTGGTTTGAGAAATTATTTTCATAAGAGCTATGGGTCGCGCGAATATTTCCAAAAATCGCTCGGACGCTTAAAGGTTAAATTTAAGGTTAAATTTTTGGAGTTATTTCATTTATTGCCATTAAATAAGAACAAGGTTATTGTTTTTGAATGACGTGTTATTTTTGCAAGTTTTTTAACCGTCGCAAGTTTCATTTTTTAGTTTTCCAATCAAACAATGGAATAACTTTAAGAATTATAAATTATGTTAAAACACTGAATGTCGCTCCTAAGTAAATATGGCTTTTTCAAATTAATTTCCATACCGAACAATGGATATTGCGTAATGCCCGGGATATCAAAAAGTATTCAAATCATGGTTCGAGCTTGACGTGTAATCTTGTTAAAATAGGAAAAACGTAATTTTTTTTTTTAATTTCTGAAAGAAATTATCGTGATTATGAGTGGAAAAACCAGTTGATATTTTTTCCAGCGTTCGGCTTGTGAAATCGTCCATAGCTAAAATAAGCTCAACAATTTTATAACTTGCGAAATGCTAAAACTTTTTATATTTCGATATTTGAATCGACTGTAAATATGTTCTTTTTTCAATGTCAAAGTATCTATTACTTTCTACTAGAATTAAAATTTCTAGCTTAACAAGTTTTCAAATGTCAACCTTTTTTTTTTGTCATATTGTATACATCTGAGGCCCAGATAATCAAAAACAAATAATATACATTATACTGGAAGAAAGAATCATAATACAACATTTAATGATTAAACACTTTTTTTCTTTGCCTTGCTTACGCTTCACCAGAGCGCTTACTTCAGACTCCAAACATTGAGATAAATTCAATTTATGACTGTTTAATTCCTATAGTTTTATCGTTTAACGTGATAGTACTTATTGCAAAATTAGTAAACTAATCCATGGTTAGTTTTTGTGTTTTCACTATTTAAATCCTTTAGCTGACATAATATAAAGCCTTTCAAACCTATATAAAAAATATGAGGAAACTGACTGGCCACTTCACAGTCTAATTTTAGTTGCAGTTGACAAATTAAAAAAGGAAAACCTTGACATACAAAGCCGACTTACTCAAGAAACTTTTACGTTACAAAATACAGATTTTTTTTCACTAATCGGTTGATATTTTTTGATGCGCTTGGATACGCCCATTAATATAAATTATTTTTTTTGTTCATGTCGTAAAAATCTTAACAAACTACGAAATCAAGGAAATTGAAATAATCTAAAATGATTCGATAATAATCTACTTAACTGCTTTTTATAGATGCGGCTTTTCATGGAAACGGTTTGTTTTAATGGTGACATATATTGATAGATTTGTTATCTATTATATTTCACGTATTGATATAACTTATTGATTGAGTAGGCATTTACTTGGTAGAACTCCATTATAATACGGTAAGAAAATAACAATGTATTTTAGTTCTACATAAATTATTTTATATATTTGTTGATAGCTATTTCGGCTTACGCCTTCGTCAGAACTATACGAAGAAGACAGAATACAGAACGAAGGCGTATCTATCAACAAATATATAAAATAATTTATGTAGAACTAAAATACATTGTTATTTTCTTACCGTATTATTGATATAACACTTTGTAGAATAAATATATTTATTATTAAATTACTTTTTGGTCTTCTTTCTATATTATGGGCTTTGGCAATCACCTCGTTACTGACATATACGTCTGTAATATTGTAAGTTTAACTCGTATTTGTATCCCTTTTAAGGTGCTTACTGTCATTTTTTGGGGTAATTCCGCATATGTTTTCACCAACAGCACTTCATTTTAAAATATTTTTATTTAGAAAGGAATTGAATCAAGTAGAAAATATTGTAGCATTACGAGAAGAACAACTTTTAAACAGTTACTAAAGTGAATATAAATAGCGTGTCATGATTTCTTTTAAGAAAAAAAAACTACCAAATTTAAATAACATTTCTTATTTTTATTCATATATTACCAAAGAATCGAAAACTTTTTGAGTTTTAAGAAGTTTATATGAGACTTCTGTGTGAATTTTGGTGGAATCATTTTCCATCTAATAACTTTTCGAGACCTATAAAAATTACGACGCTTGTTGCGGAAAAATCCAACTTCCCCGTGTTGGAAAGTTTTCTTTTTCGGGAGAGCGGCATTACATGGTAATATTTGTATGAAATTTCCCGTTGTTTCTTAGGGTGGAAGATAAAAAAAACTTCTGGTTTTATTGTGCCCTCGCAATGATCGCGGTATATGAGCAATATAAGGGCGCGTAAAATATTTTATGCATTTTAATTAAATTTGCGAGGTAAACCCAGACATGTTTCAGAGGATATAGTATCCATCTCAAAGTAGCGTAATCAAGTTTGCGAACAGGACAACGACTACGACTCGAAAGCTCTCGTAAATAATTCAAAATATAACAGGTTACATATTTTTGCTTACTTTGTGGCGGAGCAAGTCTTTGCGCATGGTTAAAAGATCAGACCCGTGCAGCTCATGTATTGGGCCAAGTAAATGAGGAGTATATCCGTTTCATTTATTGATCGCATAGCGTTATGGAAGATGGTAGTGAGAAACGGCTGCATACATATAACGAGAGAAAGATGAGATGGAATAACATTAACTAAAGAGCAATAACATTTATTTTTACTTATTCCACATGAGATTTGTTAGGATCAGGCCCAGTTTCACTCATCGTGAAGACTTTCAACTGATAATCTTCATGCTGATCGTTTTAGTTGATAATGCTTGGGATGAGCGAAACCGGTCCTGATCCTAATACATCTAATGTGGAATAAATACAAGACATGTGCTATTATTTTTTAATATATTTTTTTTATAGAAAAAAAGATATTAAATGTGAATCAATATGTCACGTTTTATGTATGGGTACCTACAAAATCGATTATTATAAATACAATATATGTCAATAAGTTAAGTAAGGTATACGGATCCGTTATATAAAATTCGAAATAAACCGCAAAATAATTCAATTTACAGTATGAAAGTGGTAAAAAAGTGAAGGACAAAGCTCGGGATTTACAATCATTATCCCATTAACGATCTCAACATCTTGTCATTAAGTTAAAATCAGTGAAATTTTAAAGCGAAGAACATCTATAAAATCTACAAAAATAACAAAATAAAGACTTGGAACCATCTAACGAAATTAATATTGGTGATTTGAATGACTGGTAATGTGATAAAGTATATTGACACTTTATCACAGCCATATTCAATCTTATCTTTTTTTGGGCCACTCCTGAATATCAGTCATCAAAACACAATAAGTAATATTTTTCTTAATTCTCAACTCTCCCAAGTGTTGATATCTCTAGATACTGAAAAATTACTCAGTACAAGATTGTTGCTTCCTTCGTGATTTGTAGAAAAGTTATTTATGGCAATGTTCGAACTGTAGAAGATTTGTCATGAAACAATATTTCAATTCTTTTTTTGTCAATCCTGTAGCTTTAAGAAATGAAAGCAGTGTACGCACAGTGGGTACTTAAATTAGGGCTTTGAAGAAAGTCAAATCTCAAGGGCATAATAAATGTTACGGCAAATATAATCTCATGAATGACACTATACGGCAAAGAAAAATTACCCCCGTTTAAAATAACACTTTTTATACGGCCGCATAAAACTACCCTTATAATATTTTCTCTGGGAATAAAGCATCGTGATCTTTAGAGGGAAAGTTACAGTCACACAGGCCGCAGGGAATAGGTTTTATTATAGTTTCGAATTCGAAAAGATTTGTATCTTTTAAACTTTTTGACAGTTTATATTGATTTCGACATTGACAAATTAATTCAATGAATAATTTTTTAACCGAATTCAATTTGTTTTAAAAAAATCATGTTACAAAATTAACAAAATGTTCAGTTGTGACTCGTTTGAAATGTTTATAGCTGTGTTTTCCTAGTAGCAATTTGTATTGAATTTTAGATGACTAGTGATAACTTCATCACGTTTATGATCTATCGCTTGAAATTAAAGATGTAAAAGTGCATCTTTTATTCTTCGAAAGATATATCAAGTCAATTTCTGATATAAATACTGAGACGACCAGGGTTCCTTCTCCATCTGACTGGCGTCAGACAGCATCCTTCCACGGCGTTCGGAGACGGAACTTAGGGATAGGATGGGAGGAAAGGTATCTCTGTATAGATTTCAATCGGTAATTTCTCTTGGCCGAAAACTCTATCTTAGAGTCGGGTAGTTTATTTTCGAATCAGAGTACATTTTTGATTACAAACACAGATATATTGCGTAAGACCAAACGATTATTGCGACTCCCTGCCGTCCGAGGCAGGAGCGGCAACGACTGTTGACTTTGAATGAAGGATAACGATTAGGGCTGAATTAAGACTGCCTGATGACTGACTTTGAAAATCAAAGTCGCTGTTCTCCGCGCATTTTGCGTCTCCTCCTCGGCGAACAGAACAGCATGGCTGCGTTCGCTGTCCAGAGATGCGTTCGCTGTGCCGGGGTACATTCGCTGTGCTGGGATGCGTTCGCATGTCGGTTTTGCAATTTTTTTATAACATTTTAATGAATTTATTCGCGATAATTAATAGTTTGGTCTTATTACCATTGATCGAGGTGATAATAAGATCGTCCGAGAGAGTTCTGATACCCTACAACATCATGCGGTATCAATACATTGCAAAAAAAGCACAAATGAGTCAGTTTATGTATATTCACGAACTAAAATGCTTGAAGATGTCGAAGGCGAAACTCTGTTCGTTAGCGATAAAACTCATCGAAATGCACAAAATCCAAACGATACAAGTTATTTCTAAATAAAGAAAATCAATATTTTTATGAGCACGTTCGAATTGCTTCATTCAAAAACGTTGATTTACCATTTATCTTAGTACAACTACACAATAACTCCTAAATCGTGTGACGTTATTTGAAAAGAACAATTAAAATTTAAAAACAATGCTGATAAGCTTTTAAATAAAATTACCCAGATAATGAACATGGTTGCTCTCAATCACTTGTTAAAAAATTTGGCTGCAAATACATATTATGTAAGCAATATAATATTACGAAACGTTAATACTTGTGTATTTATTTAGATACAAAAAGAAATTCAAATTAAAAAAAAAATCGTTCTGAAAAATATGTTACGCAACTGAAATACAAAAAAAAACTAGAAAAAAGCTACCAGCTAATAGCGTATTAAAAAATTGAACAAAAAATCACTTTGGGCTATCTTAGAAAAGAGCTTTTACTCTTGAAAATATATCGAATTCCTTACGCTCAGTTTCTATAAAAAATCTTGATACACACTTTGATATTAACGATAAAGCTCTCGGTATCGTCAAATAAACTTATATACGGAACAAAATAAATGTTCATGTTTCTATAATAATAATATATAGGCATCTTATTGCTTTCTTTCACTTTAATATCAAATCCCTCTTCGAATAAAAAGCTCCTTGTAACGAAATACTTCTGAACTTATAATGGTTTGAGCTTTAGATTGTTCAGTTATTTAAGCGTAAAACCTTATCAGGGCTTAAAAAATTAAAAGTTACTTGAGTGGATAGAAAATTAACTATTGTTTATGTGTCTCAAAATTATATTATATATCTGAAAATGTGTTTTTATAGTTTATGCATTAAAAAACAACCATTTGAACATCAAAACGTGTATTTTTCTTACAATTTGCTTCAATTTATTTGCTTAGTTTAATTGTTTGTCAATGCCTTGTAATTATTATTTAAGCTTTGTATAAATATCACTGTTTTGTTGTCTTTCTTATTAGTTGATAATGCTTGCTATGAGCGAAACTGGTCCTGGACCAAATAAATTTAATGTGGAATAAGCTTTTTTTATATATAAAGGCATTTCACTAAGTAAATATTCACAGTAAACACCTCAAAAGTGATAGTACAATATGTTTCACAAATATTTTACGAAATAAAATATTAGATATACCATTTTTACAACTCTTAGTCGGTCCAAAAATAAGCATCTATATTTGTATTAAATTGCTTAATGTATAAAATAAGATATAATAATTTCACATTTCGTGTAAAAAAAAAGTTGAAAAATGTTTCCGACGTCCGTAATTTTATACACAGCCGAATTAAGTATTTTTTCACAAGCATGAAAACATATTATTTGTCTGGGCTTTTTGATAAATGCCTCGTAAAAACCGTGACTCTCACATTTGAGATGTCTCACGGCATTATGAGCAATAGAATTTCAAATGTTAGTAGGTAAGGAATTGTGTTTAAAAATTCAAAAATCTTGTCATAAATATACAGTTTTTTTAGGACGGAGAATAAAGCGTATGCGATGATAATAAATAATCGTAGGATCTTCATGTAACGTCATATAGTTATAAAGTAAACTCACCAAAATATTATATTTATACAAACTTGACACGTATGTATGTATACAAATTAAAGTTCGTTAACAACTGTGACTTGATTATAATACTATCGCAATATATAATACGCATTTTTTATGAACATTTAAAAGGTTGTAATCCTGAATTAACTCTTAAGTTTGAATAATGATCAAGTCCACTGATAGTTAAATTACTATAATTTATATTTCAACAATCATCTGTTTGTAAAAAAAACATTATATTTGAACAAAATAAATAAAAAAAATTCGATAGATTTGGCGTTAATTTTATGGAACATAATTTATTAATGTTAGTCTTTTATGTACATATAAAATTGTCGGGTGCCATAGTGCAGTGACCAAAGTGGGGGTTTCTGTCGTTGAAAATCCCTTCTCATCGTTCCGATCCCTAAAGCAGTGCTTATCGAGAGTGATTAGGTAACCACTTGTACTGTCTTAGTCCTCGTATCCTTTCAATTTCTACTCTTTTCGAAAACCAATTTTGAGATTTTTTTGGATTTATAATTGATAGAGCGTTAAGTTCTAAGGTGCGTCAGCGCTAAAGTTCTTCCAGTCTATTTCATCTCTTAGTTAAGTATTTTTTTACAAGATGTATTTCCTTCGCATCGTTGCTGACAGGAGGGCGCGATCAGTACAGTTCAAGAAGGTAGCCTACTCTTTCGTCTAGACCTGTGGAGGGTCATCGGGAAGAGTGGCTCTCTGTCTAAAACAACTCTCTGATTCAAACTGTCTGACATGTTTATTTGCTCCTGGTTGGGAGCGGATATGGCTTAAAAATGAATTTAGTATTTGGTTTCTATAAAATAAAAGATTTTTTTTTATAGTCGATAGTAACCCAGTTTGATGATATTCTATTTAAAGTATGATATATTGGAGAATAAAATACACAATATTACAACCAAGAAACACGATATAAAATAAATAAAACCATAAAAATATTAACCATTAATCATAAAAACTTCAACTCAGAATAACATTCAAAGCCAGTCGATTAACTTTCCTATCGGTTCAAACTTTACTGTTTATTTATGAGCTCACAGTACGTTTTCTTAAGTTTATAATTCCCAAGCCGTAACCAAATGGAAAACGCTCGTGGTCGTACCCAGTTTAACTTTACGGTAAACCTCACCTTACGAAAAAGGTTTTATTATTCAATACAATCGATTGATATCTAGAAACATGGACGCATGTGTTGAATGAGACTGTAAAACTATCGCTTGTAACAGGAAGAGGTTTCAAAAAAAAGAAAAAAATTCACTTGTTGACAAACTGAGAACATGAGAAGTTTGTGCTAACTAGCAATATTCTAAAGCTATATTTATAATTCAAGAATCACAGACAATGTGTAAAAATGCAAACTTTTTCATGTTAAGAAAAAAACTCTCAAAAACAACCACTTACCGGTCCAATTGATTTAAGCATAGTTCCAAAAAGGATCACATGTTTTTTTACTTTGTTTTTGAAGAAATTAACAAAAATTAACAGATAAGACAAATATAGGATTTTATATTATAATTTAGTGACGCCGTTTTTGAAAACTTTAAATGCCTGAATTAACTCGGGTGGGACTGGCAAGTTATTTTACAATTGGCAGTTAAAAAAACAATTTTAGAGTTGATTGGTTTTTAAAATTACCGCCTGGTATGTTCTCACCTAATTTTCATATAAAATATAGATTGAACAATTGATGATGCTTTTTGGCACGAAAAACTTATTTAAAGTCTTGAATAATATAAAAAATATTGAGAAATTGGTTGAGTCACAATCTAATTTAGAAAAATTTTGGAAACAAGGGTATTTTTACGCTATTTGTATGGCGGCTATAAAAGCTGTTGATTGTTTATTTAAAAATGAGATAATATCAAAAATATACTTTGTAATAATATACAGTTTTTCTGTTGTCTGCTCCTGACAGACAAAGGATAAAAATCTATGGCAAGAAAAATAAAAGTACCTTATTTTCTGCTACCATTACGTCATAGCGATTTAAATAGGATTATTGCAATGGTTTTGGAAATACCATTGATACTCATGCATTTTAAAATGCGTTCATATATCTTCTGTACGGAGATTTAACTTAACTAGATAGAACGTAAGACTGCGAGCGTAAAACACTCAGCTAAATAATGCCGGCAATGTTCAAATAATATATGTATGTATAAAAAAATACATTCAACAATTTTTGATTTAACTTAACGCGTAGAAAAGTTTCACCATCCATGTACAAGCCTGTCTACCAGCTATTGTTAAACACATTTTGTTGAATAATAAATACTTCAAAGAATTCTTTTTTACTGGAGAGAAAAAAGTTTTTTCCTTCTTAAACATGTGGCATACTTTGATTGTTCATGGAAAATGGTTATTTGAAAATATTTAAAGAAGTTTTTCTAATTCAATAATATCTTACGCTCACGTCAAGTTCCTCGTTCAATATTAGTATTCATATCGCTCCATATTCATTTAATATGATAACTTCAGATAGATCAATCACTCTAACTATTAATATAATAATTGACAGGCTGTTTGGCTTACATTAAGACTTTGAAGGTAGGGGGTAATGTAGGTATCTCCCAAGTTGTCTGTAAATATACTTTCGAGAAATTTTGTGAGGGTAAGCTATCTCATTCGCAAATAGTAAATCAATAATGTGATTTATAATATATTCAAATATCGTTTGTATGTATAAATAAAATGCTAGGCCTTTAGCCAAGTCGTCAATGCCATCTTCTTTTCTGTCGATGACTACTGCACAATAAGTGAATTTTCATGAATACAAGAATTGATGTCTATATTTCAATATATTTATCCAATTTAACCCATTAACGCCCAAGAGAAAACTGCCAGCGAAAAATATGTTTTAATGCTATTTATTGTGACATATTGAAAAAAGAAAGATATTAGAAAAAAAAAATTTAAAAAACATAAAATGTAGAAAATAATGGGGTGTACACGATTTGGTACAATGGGCGATGAAGAGTGGTATCGTCCAAACACATTTTGTTCCACACATAAAGTTTTCTTGCTCATTTCGCAACTTTAATGACCTTGGTTGTGGCAAATAACACAATGGTTTTTCGATGAGCTCGGGGGTGGAACTGCTATTTTTCCATTCTAGTCCAAGTATTGCTGATGACGACGGGCGACTTATACTTCATTCGAGTCATTTTCCCTTCTAGGCTAATTTTTCATTACTTTTATCGTGCAATGTGAAAATTTTTTCATTATTTTTTATCGCATTGCGTCGGTGGCCTTGTAGCCAAAGAGTCGAAAATTATGAAGCAACTGATAAATCGTGAAAAATTTATCGAAGTACTCGATATGCTCAACTGGTACAGTCGGCATCTTTGTCAGCAGAGATTATACATCTCTCGTGCCAAGAGGATCAATAGGTACTTCTGTAGTTTTGACATCGAAAGTATAGCAATAGCTATCAGAGCTTTTTTCAGTCCAGTTCCAACCGCACTGGTTTTCCTATTATAAATTGCTTGGCTGAATGACGGCCAAAATATTTAAACATAGGCGGCTCATCCACAGACAAATTTTCATGAAAAACTCCATACTGGTACGAGTTTCTCTGAATGAGATTCCACCAAGGTCTCACTTTGAACATTTTGTTCGTCAAACCTGCAGCTAGAGAATGGTCGATTTAGTGCCGATTTCTTATTATGTATAAAAACCTTTGACCTGACATGCAATTTGCGAACAATGGAACTCCAAGATCTCCATTCAAACTCCAGAAAACATGTTCGGTCGGCAGTTCATGATGTCCAGTTAATGCCAATATTTCCAAAATCTTTTAAATCTTCATGGTTAATTTCAAAATTATGCCAGACTAAGACAATTGTTGACGCTCTGGTGCCCACTGTACACTATTTGGTACAGAGCAATTCAACATCGCCTAGAAAACGGTAGTTGTGAAATATTGTCAAACTTATAGTGTATCACGTTATAGTGGGGTCTAAATAAACATAACAATAGAAAAAAAGTTTAAATATTTTTTACTTATAGCAAAAGAAAATGAAAATATCTTTCCGAAATAATCTTGATTCAAATCCATATTTCGGTGATAAACCAATCACATTTATCGTCGCATTTTTCTCAAGTTTTATTTTTTTACTGTTAACTACTTCTATGTAGTTTAATAATAAGCAATAACTTTTATAAGAATCTGAAGAAGAATACACCAAATCACACTTCGATCAGGTGTACCAAAACAGGTACAGAAAGCGTTAATGGGTTAAAAAAGGGTAAATTGATATGAAGTTATACGCAAACAATTGATCGTATAAGAATACACAAGTGCATCCTATTTTTCTTACTCTCTTACAGCCCATTGCATTTAACTTTTCAGGAGAGCCAAAAAACAGATTTCACCAGTTATCACTTTAACCTATGTTGTGCAAGTTGATATTTTTATTCTAATGCAACGATAACCAAACTACGGCCCGCAGGCCAGATCCGGCCCACCACAGATTCTCATCTGGCCCTCCCCGTATCCTCAATTTTGGTATCTAATTGGATTCCAATTACAATTTATTTGTCATCCAGCCCCTAAGTTTTCGAATAATTTAATCCGGCCCATTTCTCAAAAAGTGTGCTGTTCAAATGTGTAGTGAAGCTATGAATACGAATATTATTTGAAAAACACATTGAAATATCTTCGTGTCCTCTTCGATATTTCTCTTGGACACATAAAGTAAAATATTATTTTTCGTCGAGTGGCATTCATAAGCTTTTTTTATCATAACGGACTGAACTACATATATTGTTTAAATTCTTGGTTACAGGAATTAAGAGTTTTTTGACGTGACAACGTCTTATAAATCGATGAACGCCCGCTGCACGCACGAAAAAATATGACTCATTGTCTCGTTTGTCGCGTTACGCCGAAGGCAAGCGTGCGAGCGAGAGCGCGGATAAGCGAGAGGCACGATCGGCCTACCGTTCGGATTGTGCCGCATCTATCTCTCTTCCACTCGATTGGTCGATGCGTCTGAGTAGAAAAGAGACAGCGGCAGCACACAACTTATACACCTACACGTGATCTGTTTACAACTGTTTATAAAGTGAAGTGAAATGTTAATGTGGTTTTCATTGTTTATATTACAACAACAATTGCGGCAATAAAGGTAATTAATTCTTGCATATTAAAAATCTGATTAACGTATAGCAAATATACAAAATATCGTATCCATACAAAATAATGATAATTCAATAAAAATGATTCCATTTTATTCATAAAAGTATGCAATCATTTCATCAATGTTTTCTTATGACGTTGTCACGTTAAACTATCGTCCGTAAACCGACTTTACAGACACCAATTTTTTTTTTGAAAAACCAGCATAAACTAGTGTCCGTTTTTAATGATATGGTAAAACTAAAGCAATACATTTATATATTTCTGATTAAAATTATTGTATAGCGATTCGACTTACCCTGTCATAATTCAAAATTGTAAAGGCATATACTTATTCCCTGGATAAACTCGCATTATATATTATAAGACCTTACAGGCCTTTTCTACAGACTTCAATTGGGTAGTATATTCGTCAAAATAATACAACAATATAGCAATCGGCCAAAAGACAAAAGTGTCCTTCTATAATCGTCTTGCTGCTTATACAATAATCCTTATATTGTCTCCAGAAATTCCACAATGCTTTGTTACCGAGCATGAAATATTTGAAGATTTTACCACAAGAACTAAAATTGTGTGATATTCTTGCATATTATTAACGTTGTCTTGTACTTCATATAAATTCATAATTAACTATATAAAATAATATTACTAGCATTGTGCATCCAGAGAATAATGTCACCTATACTTCTTGTATATAATGATTACAACAGTTAATATTTTTTCATTAATTTATCAGTGTTTTAATACAGTGACAAAAATAACGATGTATTTATTCTACAGCAATTATTTTATAAATTTGTTGATAACTATTTCGGCATACGCCATCGTCAGAACTAACGATGATGTGAACTGACGATAAATAATTACTGTAGAATTAAAATACATTGTTTTTTTTTCACACCGTATTATAATGGAGTTCTACCAAGTAAATGCCAATTCAATCAATGTTTTCATTTCATTAAATTTTATTTATATGTCTGTATTATAAAAACATATGTAAATGCTATTATTTTATTCATTCAAGTTTATTTTAAAAGCATACCTGCTCCAAATATATATTGTGGAGCATATAGACTCCTGAGTGTATCTCAATATATGTTTTCTACTACTTGTTACTAAGTTGCTCAACCTATCTCTTTATAGGAGAGTAAATATTGAAAGTTTGCGAGTATTAATAGTTAGCAAGTCACTCTCGATACGCGTCGCTTTTGAGATCAGAAGGTTGAAGAGGGCTTTTACGACAACACAAGCTCCCATTACATCGACATAAATCGACTGTAAAATTCTAGTCTTACTGGGACTCGCTCGCGGAATGTCCATCACGAAAGCCAACGACGTAAAGTAGTTTCAATGGTTATGTTGTGTATATTGGCTTATCCACAAAGATTTATACGCCTGTGGCATTCATTTTAAAATACGTATTTGCACATTATACTTCGTTATCTATATATAATACTAGTATTGCTACCCGGCGTCGCTCGGACTAAGCGACCAATAATTATTTAATGTTATATCATTCGACATAATTATATCACAAAATCTAACATCCAAAATAGAGTTAAAATAAAATCACAAACTTTATTTAATTTGATGACAGCCCCATTCTCGCCGATTAAAATGTCCAAATTAAAGTAAAAAATCTAATTTGCTGTCAAAGAAATGTCAAATAATACCTTCACGTAAATAATAAACATTATTATATTAATAAAAGCCGGGAAAAATTTGGTAGAAGACTAATTTATTACATTTTGACTAAATGTCTTCGCCGATAAAAATTCAAACATATTTTCTTTAATATTCGTTTTTATGGCAACTTAATGACCAACAATGCAAAAGGGAATTACAGACCCACAGATATACATACGCCGTTTCGGTTTTATATATAAGATGTATGTTTATGTTAGTTACGCCACTTATAAGTCGAGAGCGGCTAGACCAATTTTGACGATCTTTGATTTTCTGGCTTTGCCCCGAATAACAGAATAAGTATCAAAACATTCCAAAGTATCACGGCAAAAAAAAATATGAAAGAAAATCATGTTCTCATACATTTTATATAGAACGGCTTTTAAGTCACTTATAAGTCGAGAATGGCTGGACTGATTTTGATGATCTTTGATTCGCTTCAATAAAGAAAATGTCTAGCCGTAGGTACATGAATTACATTCATTTCAATGTAATTAAAATACTTAAATTTAGATTTTTGCAAATTTATTGCAAAAAAAATGTAATAAAAAACTGAATTTAATTCAGCGAATAAATTAACACAGCATCTACATATTTATTCTGAGGCGGTACTAAGTTTGCTGGGTCAGATTCTTTAATATAAAAAGGATTTCTTTTCTTGTACTTAATTGTTTAATCAGAATTTTACTATACTCATTCCTCAAAGATATTTTTTTTCTCATATACGACGTTGCTTAGCTCTACTAGAATATCGTATTTCTTCTAGCATGTGATCTTGTATCCCAGTACAAAAACAATGATTAATTCGAATGATATTGCACAGAAAAACAGTTACGTCCGGACTCTAAACACATAATTCATTATATAAATAATACTGGCAAAGTAATGAAAGCAAATTAAAAGCAGTTTTTTCATTAATTGAACGATAGATTGCGTATAATTTAATGTGATGTATTATTTCAATTAATTGTAACGGTTTTTTTTTCGTCTCGATGATAAACATATTTTATCATCGCTCTGGCTGGAAATATGAGTTTTTAGCAAATCGATGTTGAAATTTCGTTCGCTCAATCGAAAAAAAAATCAAAGTGTTACGTTCAACTGTCATACAAATAATAATCATCGACGAACGAATTCGTGTGAATCCAGCCATGTGATTCGAATAAAATGAAAAATGGGAAACGCTTGAAATAATTTACATTTTATATTCAATAAGTCACAACATGAATTTCCGAAATAGAGTTTTTTTTGTATAGACTAAATTTAATAGCAAGATAGTATATTATAAAACAACTTTTAAATATAGTTTGCATACACAAAAAACATGCCAAGAAATCAATAGGGTTTTTCGTTAGAATATGCTTCAATCGAAGCGGAAGTTATTTTCTTGTGTAAAAATAATGATAATAGTGAGTACCCGGCATGCGTTGCACTGCCAACCAAAAAAAGTGTTTTTTAATCTGTATATTGCAGGGCTCTCGGTTATAAAATATTTTTTTTTCTATCTGAGGCGTGTACGAATAAATCAAAACTTTCCAAAGCGTGAGCAAGCCACATTCAGTTGTTCATTTGCGAAGAATGGATTTTCCAAATTTAGTCTACAACACTTGTAGTGATTGTCGCTGTGATTTGTTGATAGTCATTGCAAATGCGAGTCACACTGGAAACTGCAGACGCATAACTTCGTATGTCATATATGTTAGAATCATTGGGATGCGTGGCGACAGTAAATCTTCTCTTTGAAATTTTCCATTTAAAATTGTAGCTTCGTGGCGATGATACTGTTGATTATCTTTTTCACTGAAAGCATGGTACCGTTGCAAAGTCCAGGTGGATTTATATTTCGGAGAAAAATGATAGGTTTGCCGATTTTGTGTGGAGTTATCCAATCTCACTATCATTGAAATTAAAAAAGTTTACACGACTTAATAACAATAAGGTATTTTTTATGACCTGTAGTTGAAATCTAAAATGTATTAAATGTTTATAATATGATCATATTATCAAAAAAACATAATTTATTCCACTAGGAAGTGGAGATATTATTATAAAGCTGAAGAAACATTGTGTTTTTTCGCGTACCGTTTTTAAAATACACATATAATTATTGAAAAAATATTTTTTTAATTGGAAATAAATATTCAAGAATTAATTAAATCCTAGTGAACAAATCGATGGTATATAACTGAATGAGACTATTTTTTACAGAACATTGTAAAGTTTATGGTATTCAATTTCATAAATGATTTCACTTTTTCAGTTAATATATCCTCCAAACTCAATCCGAAATACTTAAACTATTGTTGTAGCAAATTTCATTTGATCAAGATTGTTTATAGAGATCTACAAGCAATACCAATTTTCGTTAGTCAAATAGACGTCCCTTTTCTAATAGACTTTGTATTTTGGTTTTATTTATTCAAAAACTCAAACACAATATTCCTGGGGATACAAACGGATGTTGGAAATATAAACAGGAGATACCAAAAGCAAAAATACTCTACTTAGAGTATTAAACACTTTTACATTGCAATATCACTGAAAGATTCAGGAAAGAAATCGCACATAAAAAAATGTTGAAATTAAATTATACGTGTATTCAGAGGAAAGTATTCAGAATTTCCTTTCTTATCTCCTGGGTATATTGAACATTCAGAAAAAAGGAACGAAGCTTTTCACTCAATTGTCGGTGACTTTTTATTTCAATTCAAACCACTAAAAGCACAAATTCTGTAATACTCATGAAAGAAATTTCTTTTCTCTCATCATCAGATTCTCGTTGATCTAAACCTGAATACAAAGTTAACGAAAAAGCTTTAAAACTAACTTTGTATTGAGCCAAACATCAAATTGGTAATCTTAACAAGTAGTCAAGTACATTTTACGTCCTACAACCTTTAAATAATTTTGTACTTTTCCGGTTTCGTCTTTCGGCATCTTCAGGCATTTCAAGTGCTTGAATTAACATGAACTGGGCCATTTAAAATGCCAAAAGGCGAATTCCGGGTCGTTAGCAACTAAACTCATAAAAAAGTAAGAAATTCAAATTTGATATTGAAATTCCATCATGTAACGACAGTCTCAATTTTGAAATAACTATTGTCATATTATATGTTGCTTACATAATGCCGATTGATTAATGTTTTTCTAATAAACGTCCAGATTATTTATGTAGATTTAAGAAGCTCTAAGGACGAAAGAAGTTATTACTGTATTTATTTCGACAATAACTGAAAGTGAAGCCACTACAATAATTCTTTTGATCATATATTTTAATCGGCCATGAAATTTTGACTTCCATAAAAAGTTTTATTTTAGACTTTAATTAAATTGAGTGGTAACTTTATGGAAGCTCATTTTAATAAAAAACTGAAAATAGTTTTAGTACTTATTCCACATTGAATTTACTTAGATCAAGATCAGTTGATAATGCTCGTGATGACCTAATGGTAAATGGAGTAAAAAACTATTTTCGGTTTTATAGTTATTTTTATATATATTTAGTGGAAAAAGTACAAAAAATGTTTTATCATTTTTATTATAATGCCATTCCACCAAGTATTGGCAATGAACACCTGAAAAAGTAATGTAACTTTACTGTAATGTAATTTTACATTTACATAATTATATTTCACCATATAATAATGGAGTTTTACCAAGTAAATGCCACTTCAATCAATAAATACGTATGGAAGTTGCATATTTAATATCACTCATTTTCACGCATTCGGAAGGCCAAAGATCAAACAGATTTTTTAAATTGAAAGCACACTATGTAAAGTCTGTCTGAAATAAAGAACCGTATAAATAAGTTAGTAACCACTGGAAATGAGCTTACATTAATAAGGAGGCTAAAAAATTCAAGGAATATATGGCACGCGGCTTTCGCCATCTATCCCAACCATTAATAGTTTAGTATCTTGGAGACAGTAGCCATATGGCCAACACTAATATCTTTTACATTTTGAATTATTCATGGCTTTTACACTATGTTAATAATGTGAGTATAAAATGTGGACCTCACCGATTAATTTATATTAAAAATTTGTTTCTTATCTGTCATGCGATCGGTTGCACATGCTAGATTTAAATTAAACCATATTTTTTCTTAACTGAATTCAATACACCTCTTTAACCCTTAAAAGACAGTTCCTGAAAAATAACGTGTGATCCGGAGGGGTGAATAAAAATACCCCAGTCTTATGGCTGTATTGGCATAGATCACATTACAAAATATTATATTATGCGTAACGTATGTATCTTTAAACATCGTTCTATATATAAAGGGTCTTTTTATAAGGACGCTTAGTTTTGAAATGTAAATAAAACAAGTTGTTTGTGAGATTTCGACTAAATTTTAATTTCATTTGTGACTATATTTAACGGCATTAAATATGGAATATAGCATCAAATGTCTGCCAATATCCATTCATTATAAATTGGGCCATGTCGCTAAAGTTGACTTTTTTGACAAATTTGGGTAAACTTCCAACTGCTCCAGAACCCAATCAGGCGTTGTCTGTGGTCGTTTACCTGAAGTTCCTCGGTTAGTTGGATTGTATACTCGTGCAGACATAAGGCCCGATTCAAAATTCGCCAAGTTGAAGTCGCAGAAAAGCCAAGTTCTTGTGAACAACGAGAAATAAGCTGCCTTGGGTTTTCCTGTACACTTTCACACACAGCAGCAATGTTTTCACCAGATATTGTATTTTTATGACGTACAGGTAGGTGTCGGCCGATTATTTACCATACTGGTTGACTCAAATTTGGCCACTAAAAAATGAATAATCTACTCAGCAGGACAAAGTAACATATTTTGAGCGTCCCTATTGAAATACCCTTTATATGAAAATTGATAGTTTTCCTATAATTATACATATTTTAAGTCATGCATGAATGGACAAGTATATCGTATTGATGTTAAAGAGAGACTGACGTAATCAAAACAGTTTTCGTGAGCGCTTATCTACGCCTTTTAATGTAAAAAGCATCCATTTGATTCGAAACGTACGCTAGATAGTTATCTTATCGCGTATGGGCAGTCAATTTAGAATCCTTGCAATTGGTTGCAAAAATATAAATGGATTACGTCTAATAATAATCCTACTTAACTTCTTTTTTATTTAATTGCGACGAAACTAGCCAATCAAAATTATATTTTTTACTGAAAAAAGTGTAAAAAACAATGATTTAAGAATACCAAAAGTTTACACATTGCGTCACTAATATTAAGATAGAGATTTAGTGGATAAATAAAGTGGCAGTGGGGGTAAACTGTTTTACCCACCGAGACGGAAATGTTCATAGATCAATCGAAGGTTACCCGCAATTGATACCGAAATTTATGAAAATCAAAAAATTTTCAATTTACTGATTGCGTATTTCTGAGTAAAAATATTATTTTTTTTTTCACGTCAAAATTTTGTCGCTAAAGAGAAGCATAAAACATTTTAGTGATGTAACTTCACCAAGGACTGATATTCGAGTACTCGTAACAGCTTAATTTTGAATACTTTTACAACATCGGCGAAGCAGAGTAGATTGAATATATCTATGTAATGAATCCAAATACTTTGCAATCTTTAAAAAAAGGTCTCATTATTTTATTTGATTTTTTTAGCTAGTTATAGCAAAAGGCTACGATTTCTGTATGTATTTATTGAATGTGAGATCATTTGGTTGTATTTAACCCATTGACTTCTCACTTTGTAGAGGGTAAAAGTGGAAGAATTGGGATTGGGATGGACAAGAAGTTTACTTATCGACCTCGCCACCTTTGTTTTAATGAGATGAATGAGGCCTGTGGGAGTTTATGTAACCATAACTGACATCAATCTACATACTTGAAGTAAAAAATCAATTAGCTAAGAACATTTTTTTATATTAAAGAAAACTTTATCGATTACTTTTTTGAAAAAACTTGTTCAATAAATGACATCTCTAACGTTATCCGTCCTGCGAAAATGAATTCATAATAGCGGTGTTCCAGTAATATATTTAAAAGATTAAATAAATTGGACTTCAAAAGAACAGCATTTTCCGATTCATCCATTCCTGTAAGAAAATTATAAATTTCATACCGGCGTATTGATTTTATTTTCTTAAAGCAGGCTTTTCTATACCTCCCTGCGAGCGATCCATCACACGGCTGCTTTTCCCAGGGAAGCCTGATTTTTTGGTAGGCTTTTTTCTTTTCTGAAAAGCGTAAGACAGACGTCGACTTTTTTACGAGCGACGTCAAAATATATGACGTCCGCTGACATTCTGCGTGAATTTTCTCGATATAAACAATTTGGAGGGTGGACGAGAATAAAAACTAGCAAGTAATTGAAAAGACAGGAAAGCCCTTTTGTCAAAAGCTAATGCAATCACTTGACGACAGTGCTCGATAAAATAAGGTATTAAGGAAATAGTTTTGAGAGTTTTCTTGACTCATTGATTAATATACCGCAATTAACTTATTATTAATTACAAAAAATCTTAGTATTTTGAAAATGAGATCGTTATTAATCGTGGTAAATTGTACTTTTTCATTTATATCTAATAATTTTATTTTTCAATATCAATGCATAGTAAAAATATCACATGAAAAAAGCGGAAACATTTGTAATTGCACGTATATTATTTATTAGGGATTTATACTGAGTGTGCTTGTTGGAATTGCAATATCAAATTTTATCTTTAATTACATATATCAGCATTGCTAGTACGGCAAGATTGACTGAACTCTACAGCCAATTAGTGCTGAGCGACAAAACTCAAGGAAAAGTACAAAATTCAAACAATTTGTTTCGAAGGATGCAATCCTGCAGCGTTACTTTACTTAGTGTAAATTTTTATTCGCCATTTTGATCACCATAAATTTCTTTGAAAGATTCGGGAAATATTAGTTTTTCAACTTTACGGCGGTGTAAACTTATCTTAAGCTGTGACTCAAATAACCTTGAGCTAAAATTATTTATTTTCAGGCATAATAATTACTTCCCAAACGTATTTTTTTACTTAATTTAATTATGTTACGTGGCATATGATGTTATGTTATTGAAAAAAATATGTTCAAAGGAAATTGTACGGTGATTAAATAAATAAAATAAAAATCATTGGAATCTTAAAATTTTTGTTAGTTATCCCTGAAGTAAATAAGGAATTGATTGAGTAGGCATTTACTTGGTAGAACTCCATTATAATACGGAAAGAAAAATAACAATGTATTTTAATTCTACATAAATTATTTTATATATTTGTTGATAGCTATTTCGGCTTACGCCTTCGTCAGAACTATGTTTAAAACGTGTATTAGAGATAGCTTATATACCCTTTGCTAGATAGGGTGCCTCCTACATAATCTCTTTCTGTTGAAACCATACCTACGTCACATGAAAGAATTTAAATAAGTTTGATTTATTGGTCTAAAGTAATGGTGGGAAACAATAATTTGGGTATTTTTTTGGGTTATTGGATCGTGTGAAACCACTTAAAATCTGCAATTTCCAAGTGCATCTATTTTAAATTGTCAGAAGCCGGTGTTAAGACTGTTAATAAATAAAGACATATTATAAAACTAAAACCTTCGTTATTTCACCCGACTTCACCGCCAGATCCCACATAAATATATATATTTTTTTTTGTGCCAGCCCTACGTTATATTTAGTAAATTATTTATAAACTCCACGCAACCATCTGAAAATGATATATATATTTTTGTGACAGCCCTACGAATAAATTTTTAAAATTTCACACACGAACTACAATAGCTAGTAAACATTTATTTTAATTTCGGCGATCTCATAATTACAGTTATTTTCTTGTTGTGGCAACCCTATTCATAATTGGTATAAACAAATATGTATGTGAAAACCCAATATTATAGAGCAAGCTAGGTCGATTGTTCTGAATTGTCATGTTCTGATTTGTCATGTTCTGAAAAGTCATGTCCTGAAATGTCATGTTCTGAAAAGTCATGTTCTGAAAAGTCATGTCCTGAAATGTCATGTTCTGATTGGTCATGTTCTAAAAAGTCATGTTCTGATTTTTCATGGAACCATACATACATACGCCGTTTCGGTTTTATATATAAGATTTTTATAATAAACAATGGCTTCTTATTTGTTTTTATGACCACACCAAATCGCATGAAGATTCTCAAGTATGCATATAAAAAAACTTTTTGAGTTAAAAATAATATTTTTTAACCGCATTGTGAAATATGATTGTAACAGTACAGTACAAGAATATTCATTGTTTACCAATCTTTTTTACAATCTAAGGGCGAAGATAATTGCCCATGACAACGATATCTGGTAATTTACCACGTACAAGATTGCAAAATACTCCGGTGGCATTCCGAGAATGTTCCAATTAAAACGTTTCCTGACTGCAGCTGTTATTTTAACAAAGGGTCTGTCTTCTAATCAAACCCTTCAATGCCTAAGATAGGTATTTCGATGACCCTCATCTGTTTTCAAAGTCTAGAAGCTACAAAAGTCATAGTTAAATTATTGTAAATACGGTCAAATTAAAACTATTTTATAATTATAGATCATAGGTTACAAACCTTTTCGGGTGGAGACACCTTTTTATAAAAGCCATGTGACCCACGATTCCGATGCAATTGAAAAAGTCATTTTTGATAAAGTAATTAAAAAAATATATTAGATAATTATTTTTAGTTGACTGTATAAGTTGGTGACCCCAGAAAACCCATGACGCATAGGTCAATAGTTATCTTCCTTCATGGGCAATCTTTTAATACCCTGAACCGTTTAAAAACTATAAAAAATCACTACGTAAGCCTTTCTGAATAACAATTAAACTTCTTTGATGTACCCGTAATCTCATCTTTTCAATTTGCAAATGTAATAAAAAACGGGTTTGTGGTCAAGTATCCTGCGTCAGATGCGGAACTCACGGGCTCTAGTCCCAGAACGGACAGTTTCATAACTTTGACAGGATACAGTCTGTGATGTCTAAAACTTCCTCTTACCAACGAAAACTTTCGACCTAGACAAACCAAGAGAGTATTTTTTATTGCTCAGTAACAACCAGTTCTCGTAAAAGAAGATCGTTGAAATATACTCAATTCGGAATCCATATGCAACACATGAAGCGGTCGTGGATGAAAATAACCATGCAAATGTCTGTTACTTAACCTATGTCATGTTAATAATTTTATTTTTAAAATATGCTAAAAAAAATTGAGAATGTTCTACGAAAGAAAAACAGGGTGGCACATTTGTAATATAACCAAGTGAGTTGTTAAAGTTGTTAAATCTTTTTAAGGTGTTCACTGTCAATACTTAATAAAACATTTTTAGTACTTATTCCACATAAATTTTATTGCTGATGACAATCGTAAATCTGTTGAAAATGCTCGCCATGAGCGAAACCGGTCCTGATCCAATAAAATTTATGTGGAAAAAGTACTAAAAATGTTTGATTATTTGTATTGTGAAATCTTGTCAGAAATGCATTACATTAAAGCTTCTTCCAGCACTGGTTTCACTCATCGCAAATATTATCAACTCATAATGCTCGCGTTGAGTGAATCCCGTCATGATTATTATATGTAAGATAGAAAGAAGTACAAGAAAATGTTTTATATTTCTTTAAATGTTATTATTTTCATTAAGTCATCATTCCATTTTTTATTTCTCCCTGCGTATTCATTTCCCTATTATTTATAATGAATCTTATTCTCTGCAGGTTCCTGAAATGCGATTCACGTCTAATATAATATATCAATGACAAAGAAATGAAATTCATATTCTCTGATTGATTGCTGGAAATTCGTCAAAGTATTGGCAGGGGGCTGTTTCAGAGTGAACTGCCCTCTGCCTTGGTTCCCCTTGGCAGAAGCTTTTCAGGAATATTAATGTTCCCTCTGCATTTTGGGCGCACGCTTTTAATACGGGCAACCGAAGCTTTCTCCGCCTAATGATTAAATAATTGCCAGAGTTTGTAATTACCTGTATTTCTAGATCTACGGCTATACATTATTTAGATATGGAAAGCCGATGGATTAATTATTATTTGGATAGGGGTTTATAGTAAGAACGCTTAAGTTATTCCAACAATATAATAAGTTTCTGTCAGCACGATCGGATAATTGAATACCTTACGAGAACAAATATAAGATTAAAGTTGCTTAAAAGAACAAATTTAAACTTTTAAGGCCCAAAAAAGAAAATTAAATCAGAAGAAGGTCATATTTTATTCCACTTATCGTGTTACAAATACTGACAACTCGTTCAATTATGGTGTAAACTACACCAGTGTGTGCGTTTGTTTACCAAAAACATGTGAAGATCATACAAAATAAGTCATTACGGCAAATATGTGATGCTCCACGGTACGTTCATTATTCGCTGTTACACAGAGATCTAAGTGCAGAAACCTCCAAAACGTTTTACAAAGCAGTGGGAAATCACTGTAATCCAACGGTCTTTGACCTGCAGAATTATGACGAGAAAGCATCTAACAATCGTTATAGAGCACAAATTTTTCTTCTTAATAACCTTCTTTAGATAAAAAGATAGAGTAAGCTGACCTCTTAAGATGAATTCATTAGAAATTGCTCATCACTGCATCGATCGGGCCCTCTTGTCAGCATTTATGGGAAGGGAATGCAACTTGAATATAAAATCTAGCCTTAGATACATAGGAGACGAGAAGAACATCGACGCTAACGCGCTTTATAATTTGAAGCTCCATTTAACAGTGTCTCGCATCATTAAAAAGCTGACTGAAGTTTGAAAGTAGCCATAACTGATCAAAAATGACCAAAGAAAAAGCACACTGAACTAACGACATCTCATTTTTCTGTCCAGTGAAATTTTGTTTTATCGTTTCTTATCAAAACAGTGTAAAAAAAAGTCCCGGATCCATCGTCTCCCATTCCTCAGTTTTTCTCCAAATATCGCTCATATAGCATAGTCACGACAAAAATTTCACCTTCATTGATCGTCTTTGTCGAAAATTTGAAAATAAATATTATTAAAGCTTTTGAAAATATTATAGTCTACAATAGATAATTCTTTTTTGCAATATTTTCTGATCACATTGTACGTTTAGAGCTTCATATACAACGGTATCATAATTTATCAAATTTTCGACATGCCTATCATATCTGATAGTTAGTAAGTGCTCATATTGACGACATTATGAAAAAAAAGCTCGAATCGTTTCTGAAACAGACGACTTCGCCTGTCTGTAACTGAAAATACGGCCCCCGGGGTGCTTTTAGAATGTAGGGGACGACGTCAGTACAATCTATCGAAGGCATTTTTTTCGATAAAGCATTGAAATTGTCAAAATGACGTCTATTTATGTATTTCGAATCATTTGTATTGTTCCAAATGACAAAAGATTTTTTTCAATAATCGATTGAGTGACGTTTTCCGAAATATAATAATACACGTCTTGAAAACACCGCCAGCGATAATTTACGCTTTTTACAATAAACGTTTTGTTCAATTGTGCTATGATCAAAGACCCTTTCTTGTCTATTAATAATTTATAGTGAAATGATTTAGTAATTAAAATAGCAAGAATTTTGTAATTTTAAAATTTAAAATTCGCGGTATAACTATTTATTAATCTTAATATTTAAGGATTTCGACTGAGGGTGCTTGATGGAATTTCAATATCAAATTTGAATTGTTTGAGTTTTGTACTTTTCCATGAGTTTTGTCACTAACGACCCTGGTACATCCGTGCACTTGAAATGCCCGAAGATGCTGAAAGACGAAACCCGGGTCGTAAGCGAAAAAAACTCATTGAAAATTAAAAAATTCAAGCAATTCAATTTTAATGTTATAATATATATTGCTTTCGCCACTATTATCCGACTTCAGCATAAATAGTAGTGAACTCATACAATTCTTAACATGATCGAAGCTGTAAAGCATTGTTTTAAGCCATGCTTACATGGATAAGTACAAAAGCATTTAAAATTGAATTAGCCATTAAAATGAGATCAGTACATCTACGTGTTTCAGGTTGATTTTGGCTACTATCAGCTTAATTTTTGAGTCCGACACTAAATACAAGTATAATAACTAAGTTTTAGTGGGAATAATAACGTGTATTCTAAGCAAATAAAGCATATGTGTTACAACTTCCACATAAAGTAAAAATCAGGACCTATTTTGCCCATCAGAGTATCAATTTAAAATATTGATTGGTTTATAATATAAATGTATATATGAGGAAGTATTACAAAAAAGATGTGTTTTATTTGCTTAAAATAATGCCTTTCCACCAAAAAAGTGACTGCTGACACCTCGTTTATTCTTAATACCTAAATAAGTTTTCAGACTAACTTTCATGATCACTTTCATAGTCAAATTACACCTTGAATGTGTTCATTATCAAAACTTGGTGGAATACCCAAACAGAACCGGTTATGCTAATCACGAAAATTGATATTGCATCTTTAAATTTTCCCGAAGAGCGTAACCGGCCCTGATCCTAATAAATTATTCGTGGTATTAGTAAAAAAAATGTTTCGTTAATTTTTTATAATTTTCAGTGTGCTCTTATTTATTTGTAACCCGTAACACTCCTGAGTTACCCTAGTTCAGTGGTCGGCAAACTTATACGCCAAAGAGCCAAATATGAAAATTGCAACGATTAAAAAAAAATTGGAGCCAAATCTCTCTATTAATTTAATACACGTTTATTATAATTTTAGACCTTCGTTAGTTATGGGTACAGTGAATAAAACTCGATTTTATACTTTATTTACATATTATATTTATAAAAAAATAATATGAAAGAAAGGTGTCCTTAAATTTAAATTATACACAATAATTACTGACAAACACTTAATGCGAGCAATGTCCTTGCATGCTCTTTGAACGTTTGAGTAAGTCAGGTTTGTAGGTTGTTGTTTTTAATTTTAGGCACGATTCCAGGTTCTAATCAATAAGACGACTTCTGAGCTTACTCTTGATAAAATTCATGCGAAAAGATTGTTCACATGAATACGTAGAACCAAAAAGGGAAAGAACAGCAATCGCGAGTTTTTTTAGCTGATCATAAAAGTCAGAAATACTATTCCAGGCGTTGAAAATTTTCATGTCTTCCTTTTCCAGGTCTTTTAAAGCAGACCACTTGTGTTTTAAACTAAGTTCACATTTTTTTCGCAAAATGTTCCTTACAAATAAGACATGTCGGATGGCCATTTAAGTTTCGGTTCTCATCATCCGCTTTTATTTTTTTTAACTATTTATGTCTGAGCCGCACTTACGGGGCCAAAGAGCCGCATGTGGTTCCGGCGCCGCACTTTGCCGACCACTGCCCTAGTTGAACACTTTAAACTGGTCATTATTTAAGTAGTAAGGAAGTTAAAAAATAAACCTATGTTGAATAATGTTATTTTGCTTGGACACATACTTGTACTAGTCATGGCTTATTTATGTACAATAAATTGGGATGGCTCAAATTACTTCAGGTCCTGCGTCGATAATCAAGTACATAGTACTTATAGCTAAGTCTTGGTGGAAAAATATTAGATTTCAATTATTAAAACACAATTTTATGTAGTATTTTTAAATAGTTTATAAGTTAATAAGCTTAGTTCATAGCAAGCATAATTAACTGATGAGATATAAATACAAATAAAGAATGACAAATTATAAATAATTCTAAAACAATCATTTACAAAATTAACAAATCGGAAAATTTCACAATAAAACGGAGAACCAATTTAAAAACAATTAATTTTAATTGAGCGCTTATATAACCACAATGATTACACAGCACGGAAGTAAGTGGGATCGAAGATTTTTCCCGGCCTGGAAGAGGCAATAGATGTTTGTTCAAAGCCAATATCAATTCTTGCAAGCAATAAAAATAAATTAGTGACCTTTAAAAAATGTTTATTGAGCAATCAACGTATTCAAAATGAAATTATCAAGACGACCAAAACCACTCTGATCATTATAAAATATTTAGAACTGGTTCATATTTTTTTGGGCTTAATTTTATATCAGTGTTAATACAAAATCGTAATTAATACGAACAAAGTTTATTAGCAATGAAGCGTTTATTTAAATTCAATTAAAACCCATTCCCACTTTTAGTTAAAGCAAAAAAAAATGAATGACAGCTCAAAGGCGTTAATTGAATCAAATTTTATGTTCAATTAACAACAAAAAAATAAAGCATTTTGTTGGTGATGAACAGAGTAATTGTTATTTAATAAAAGTTCTAAATTTAAGTAAGCCATTGACCTAATTCATAAATTAGATAATTTTTGGGTTATTACTAATTGAAACGAATTTCTATATAATTACAATATATTTTTACGAAAAAGTTAGAATAGATGAGAAGATGGATTATGTATCTCTTGAAGGCCAGTGTATAAAACTTTTTAAATGTATGTTTTAAACATAGTTCCGGTAAGAGCGTTAGCGGAAATAGCTATCGACTATATATTTTATTATTTTTTCTGGAACTATAATACATTGATTTGCTTACCGCATAAGAATAAAGTTCTACCAAGTTAATTCCAATTCAATCAATTTATAAAAAAATATTTAATGACAGACCGAATGTTTTTGCAAAGAATCTATTTCGTAACTATTTTTTCACAAATTTATATCAGTGGAATAATAATAAAACAATCAAATCACTCACTCTGAAAGCATAATAAATAATCAAAAATAATATACACTTCACAAAACACTTGTTCAGATGTACACATTTTCCCAATCGCTTCTATTTATAAATAAATAACTTCGTTTATTCAGTAAAATAAAATTGAAAAATCATTCGTTTTTATACACAAAGTAAAAACTGCTATTTTCAAACTATCAATAGAACTAACAAAATTTCCATACGAATGCACGTATCTTAAGATATACCATAAAAACTATCATAACAAAACAGCCTTAAGTATGAACCTATTTTCTATCGTAAAGGAAACCCTCTATTGTAGTAGGGATGCCTTTTCAATAAATGCCCACCATTTGAGATGTTCTTTTATGGCTTTATGATATCCCGTATCCTCAGAGCCAAAACTTGTAGCGGTTAAATAAACAAAAAAATAAAATAAAAACATGGAAATAAAATGACGCAAATGTATGTGGATAAAATGTTTGAAGTAGAATCCGCCTGTTTCATGAGAGTGGATAAAGTTGCTTAAAACAATAAAACAATAATGAATACAAATATTTTTATTTCTTCTTAATATTGTTAGGTTATTTGTGTACGGCAAATAAGCAAAGATATGAAAAGGAATTCTCAAATACCCAGAATAATGATGTACCTGTAATAAAATAATGGAATTGAATTTCTACATTTCAGCTTTGGTATTATATTTCACGTAGGTATATACATACTAAGAATTTGTATTTAAAATTGATTTTCTGAAATTCCGACAGAATTTCAATTTTGATTAGATATTCGTGAATAAATAAGTTGCTTTATAGAATTGAAAGAAACACATTTCGTTCTGTGTAATTATGGTCACATGCTAAGAAAATCAACAAATAACAAAACGAAATTATACGAGAGAAAATTTGACTCCTTATTTCCACGGTAATCTAAAAAAGAGCTAGCAGGACGCATCTAGTAAAAGAGCATTTTTCAATAATAAGCAACAGTGCTTCAATTTGTATATGTACCCTGAAGTAGGTTTTAGGATTATTTTCATTTTAAAAGGCCGTATTAAAGAAAAAAAATAAGCCAGTATTTTCAATATATTTTAGAGTAATTTTGTGGAAATTCATTATTCACAATAAAAATATAAATTGAAAGCTATTTTATTCCACCGGTAATCAGTAGAATAGCACAGCTTGGACAACTGTATATCAATCAATGGTAAAAATTGTTGAAAAAATCCACGCTTCTAAAATTTCGATGAGTTTGTACTGACTCGTTCTCTTTATTATTATATGTTCTTTGCCTAATGTTTTCATAAACAGCCATATTGTAAGAATATTCAATAATTAATAAATAATGTTGTATTGACTGAAGAAAAAAAAGGCAAAATTATGATATTTCAACCGTCGACACATTTGTCTAAAAGATAATATTATTTTCATCGTTTTTATTGCGTAAAACATTTGTCGCTTTAAAAAATAAAACAAGTTCTGTTGAATATTTTAATTGGTTGCTTAAAATATATGCACCGCATTTATTAAGAGTCGAAACGAACCCATAAATAAAAACAATCATACTACCGAAACAATAATCCATTTGTGTAATATTAATATTGAGTGTTTATTTTAAGCAAAAGCAGTTATTATTAGAAGCAAAAATCGACAAAAAAAATATTGCTTAATAGGTATACATATTTGAATAATAAATAAATATTCAATGTCGATTCACTCAAAGGCAGTTTATCTAACGTCACACTTTTGACATAGCGCAGAGTAAGTATCAATGAAATTTTACGTACCATACTTTTCAAGCCAGCGTTTTTTATATACTTTTTTATCTTTTGAATATAGATATTGAAATACCAATAAAATATTGAATTATTTTATCAATAATATTGATTTTAAAATATAAATACGACACTATACATTTCAATTCGTATTTTGTTGTACTTATTCCACAATTAAATGCAATTATCAGACTGGTAATAGCATTCTCAATTGATGATGTAAAACAACGGTTACCAAACTACTGCCATAAAAAGAATTTCACCTGGCCCTCCAAAAATTCTCGATTTTTGAAAATAAATTATTCAAATAAGATTTTTTATTTTTAATTTCATGATTTGGTTGTGAATTTGCAACTTTTTATTTCAATTCATCAATAAGATACGACAACGTATGTACCCATACAATATAATAAATACTTTCTTTTTTAAATTGCAATTCAAATTAAATTTGTTTACATAACATTATTATATAAGAACATATAAATAGCATTCTAATTGGATTCCAATATGAATTTATTTGTCATCCAAGTTTTGAAAAATTTCAATCCCTCCCGAATCTCAAAAAGTCTGGGTGACCCCAGATGTAAAAGGATCATTTTTATTTTAATGAAGATGCTCGTGTTCACTAAGCAAGCATTTTTGATACGATTTTAAAACGTTCTCGATATACGATACCGGTACTCATCATCAGTTAGTACAAAAATGTGTTTTTTTTCAATTAAAATAAACAATGTCAAAAAAATTCAAATGTAATAGAAAGCAACGATAGGATTTATTTGGTCGGGTCATCTTTTGAGCTCAAATCATGGCTGAATTATATAGAGTTTTTCATTGAACTTGTGTAAACAAGATTTCATAACAAACTTAAATTTTTATTAGTGGGGCGTCGCCGTCTGGAGGTGTCCAAATGTCAAATAATATTGTTTTCTAAAAAAAGAATTCAATCCATTTTTAATAAAATCTTCATTTTTCAAAGGAATATTAAAATGAAATATGCTTAAAGTTTCATAAAACCTATTCATTTCAGTAGTCAATTACTGGAGCTCATTTAAAATTTTCAAAGTATCTTTACAAAAAATACTCACTTTTTTTAATGACTGTTCATTTGCTCAATTAATAAGTCAATTATCTTGGCTATAGGTCTCATATAAAAATAAATTTGAACTTCGAAAAAGAGTTACCACAAAGTTTTTCGATCAGATATACAATGATGTTACAGCTTATGGCTTATGGCTTATATTTTTTGAAGTTATACTTCTTTAGGCGCGTTATGCAAAACTTATGAAAGTGAAATTTTAAGATGCACACGCATCACCGACAGACGAAAATTCACAGGTTGGGCATGCGCAAAATACCCATGTTGGCAGCGACGAGCGTCATGAAAGTACTAATTATAATGTGCTAATAAATTAAATTGAGTAGTGATTGAAATTGAATATTTTGATTAATATTATTTATAAATCACCTGAGTAAAAATCGTTTAATTTAAAGAAATTGCCATACCCAATACTTCAAATATTATTTAAAATTAAAGAATCTTATTTTAAATTGACCCAGTCAAGTTTGTGCCAAAAATCATATTCAAGGGCATAAATATTATCGGTAAACCACGAGACCTGTCGATCATAGTGGAAAACCGAGAAAGATTCTATCTAAAAAGTATCTAAGCTTTATTTTAAGCAATCGTAAATAAAAAATATACATATTTTACAAGATTCTGACCTTTTCCATTTAAATTAGTTATCAAACTGCAGCTTAACTAATGATGTTGGAATCCAATAAAGCACTTGATTTTACACTGAATAATAATTTGGGGTCATGTAATTATACATCTAGTTTCTGTTTTAAAAAAATGTATTTTTTATTACAACTTTTGGGGTGGCCGATAATTGAATCTTTTGGTGGCCAACAATTGCAGAAAGTGGCCCATAGTTGTAGTTTTGTACCATTTTTTGTAAACTATATTTTTACTTTGAAAATTTTTTTTTTTTACGTATTTTAATATTTGATTATTATAAACAAATCATCAATCTAGCACACAGTATTTTTTTTATTTTGCCTCTTATATGATAAGCGTCCACAAAAAATTACTATAGTTGAAAAAATCCTTAAATGGCCGACAATTGTAGGTTTTATATAAATAGGGTTATCAAGTGAACTATTTATATATTTAAATCGAATCAATAAAAAAACTGATCAATCAATGTTTATATGCTTCGCTTTGAGTTGAAGCAATCAATTATACATCTACCTAATGGCATTTCAAAGCGATTAAGGATACATTTACCCGACCGAATCCAGCAATCACTTTTAGAGTTTCGGTAATTAAAATTAAAACACACGTTTTACACAACCAGAAAGTGATTCTAATTTAAACTTATTAAAAAATTGTTCATAAGATTTTAAGCTACACAGTTATTAAGACAAATATTTTTATGGATATTTTCATACACTGCTTTTTTCAATAGATTTATCTTTGATTTGTATCAGAAAATATGAATTTTGATGATCTGGTAATAAACGAGTCGTAGAGGGTGCGGTGCGACTGGCTTTCAACAAGCCCTTTTATACGCATATGTTTATTCTCTACAGAAACAAACAACAATTGTATTTCTGAAACTAACAATTTCTATTAATATCAGGCAGTATTCTGGTCTAAAGGCTGAAATTTTAGGTGTTTTTGCAAGTGCTATAGAAAAAAAAGTATTAACAATTTTAGCATCCATTTTTTTACCAGATATTCATTATTATTCAAAGAATATACAAAAAACCCAAAAAACTAAAAAGTTACTGTCTGGTAAATTAGGGAGTCTCAAAAAAATGATGCTCCAAGATTGCCATGCTGCCAACTTTTCTAGTCACATGAAATAAAGAAAAAAAAATATATTCGTAATCAGTAAGGATGCAATTCTGGTATATACTAGAATAAAGTCAAAAAAATATTTTTTCGCAAAATGGTGGTAATTTGAAAAAAAAATCTTTTTTTTCCCTGTTTTTTTGATTATCCGAATTTTAAAAAAAAAGAAAATTTGGTTTTAATCCTAGTATATACCATAAAAGAATGTATAAAATAAAATCTCATTAAATTTCATCTTAATTGGTTATTTATAACTTGAGATATCATGGCAACTATTTTTAAAAAAATCCGAGAAAAATGTGTTTTCGGGCAAAGTTAAAAACCACCCAGATTGGTTAGATTCTACGTCGCTAAAGTAGCTATATTTGAAATGTTTGAACATTAAAAATATGCAATAAAAAAAAACGACTTTTTCAGAATCCTAGACCGGAATACTGCCTTAAATTAGGTATTCCAGTTCCATATTACGAACAAAATTTTATTGTGAGTGGCGATTTTCACAGAATAAAACAGTACACTTTAATTGTAAATGAAGACATTTTTTCGAATCCACTTCTTAAAACCTTCTCCACTCTGACAAAATTTTCTCATGTCTGGTAAGCTACTCTGGCTTAAAAAAATGTTGAATTTACAAAAAAAAAAAAAAAAAATTATGGTCAAGTGCGTGATAGTCTTCAATAGGGTTGGATGAAGTACATGATTAATTAAAAACTACCAAAGTATTTTTTATTAAAAATAATAATTTTGGTTCATAAGACTTGGCACACTCTATCTGATCATTCGTATGACCATCGGATGGTTGGTACATTACGATAAAAATATTAGTTAAATTACACATAAGAGAGTTAAAAATAATACGTATGCCTTCAATATGTTTTGTTTGCATCATTTATATTTATTGCTTAGCAATAATTTTGTATAATATAGAAAATATATACAAAAATTCGACTGCAAATCCTTGGAAAAGATTCTTTCTAATCGTCCTGTATTGTTTTCTCAAAGGCACCCGACCGACTGGCTGCTACCTGAAATGGTGAAGCATTGATTCGCTCGTGTTTTAGAGGCCGAAAATGGTACCTTATTTTTTATTGGTTACTTGGTTAAAAATTTTGCCTCTCATTAGAAAACAAAAGATTGGTCAGTGCCTACGTCGTAAAAGGGACAAGTAGGTTGACAAACATTCTACACGGTGTTTAGCAGTGTTTTATGAAATGCTACATATGTATGTATATAGGTATAACGAATACTTCATTTAGTTGGCTTATTTGGATTGTATGCTATGAAGATAATTCTCCGTTTGAAATTTATATAGGTTCGTCATGTTATACACCGAATGTGTCTGGTAATTAATTATAATAGTGTGAACTGGTTATCTCAAAGCAATCTCGTTTTAAAAAAATAAAAAAAATTCATTAAAAGCACTTACGTAATAAATATGTAGTATCAAAATTATTAAGATTAAAGTGAGTTACTGAATAATATTAGACACGTTTTTATTTTGGTAATGCCTTCATAAATTTATTTTTAAAGCTGTTTATGAATAATTACCAAAGCTGTCTCGGACGATATATTATAAAAGCAATTTCTTTTGTCTGAAGGAAAAATGCATTCATCTTCAGGATTACTAAAAACGGCAGGAGATAACAAACTTAAGCGCTACAACACTATTCATTACTCTTTATTAAAACGTCAGTTTTCATTAAGTTATTCTTATTTTTTAAATATGATAATGGCTTTGTATCTTTTTTGCAATTTTATTTACTGATATACATCGCACACTTTGAGGAAAACGAAGATCTCCGATATAAATAACACTAAGAAAGCGGTATGTAAAAAAAATCTGCCCTGTAGTAAAGAGTTGAACGTTGTTTTTTAAGTGCTCACAGGCTTGAATGCCACTAAGAACACTTTCATTCGTAACTTTTACAATCGATTGCAAGATTTTTGTCTAATACAAAAAATGTCTGTATTACTTACTCTTCTATGAAATCTGTGCTGCTTTACGCTTGCAAGTCATGGCACATTACAAAAGCACATGGTAGCCGTATACTGCGCTTCGAAAAAAGATGTTTGTGGCGAATATTAAGAGTAAGGTGGTTTGACTTTGTCAGGAACACGGAGGTAATAGAGCGAACAAACCAGCCGCTAATAACGTCCAAAATAAAAAGGTGACGATGGACCTGGCTTGGACATGTATTGCGGATGCCTCAGGGGAGCCTGAATCCTGCCTGCCTCTTTTATCAACTTGATGGATCCCGACGCCCCGGATGGCTTTTTGATGATCATCCATAGGATGTATTTAGGGGAGCTACGACACGCCAGGATGACCTGGGAAGAAGCAATAAAGTTTGCGGGTGATAGAGAATCCTGGAGGCACCGAGTGGTGGCCATATGCTCAGAATAGGGAGCGGATATGGAAAAAATGAAGTCTTTAAAACGTAAAATACGTAGAGTACTCAGCAAAATGATACTCCTTTTCGTCTAATAAGATATTTTTAGCGAGTTAAATAGAAGTTCACTTAAATGCATCATAAAATTTCACGTATCTGAGAGAAAAGGCTCTTTTTTCACATTCATAGGTATTGTAAAATCATAGTAATTTTTTTTGGCGAGATTTTCACTTCCACTGGCGCAATTAAATGGACGAAAAGTGCATTTGAATTCACATAAGCGATAAAACATTCCCTGTTGAATGCTCGAGCAGACGTAAAAAGCGTATTACTCCAACGTATTTCAAATTTTTAGAAGTTCAATTAATCACATTTACCTCTAACCCGTGAGAGAAAATTCATTTATGGGTGTAATTTATCATAATTTATGACTCGTTATGATATTACTACGTGAATTCATTACTACAGTAATTTTACACAAGGGCGAGTTTGTTTTCGCACAGCCTCCGACGATTCGTCCCCTGGCAATTTCATCCCTTCAGAAAAACACACAAATTACGTTCGGTGTTTGATAAATTAAACAAGATTCTTGTTATTCAAATTAACGCCAAATTTTCGCTAAATGTTTTCATTTGATGAGCGTGTTTATATTTGCTTGGTGCTCATAAAAATCTAGGTTATTTTCTGTGTGGTTTGAAATGAAAAAACAATGTAAATAACAATGTGATTTACAAGTAAATTAAGTATTTCATAAATCATGAGTATTATTATCAATTTATTTATTTAAGTGTAACGGAAACTCGAGTTTGACTAATTAGATACTCTACCAGGAAAAAACCCTAGTGTCTTACGGAATGAAAGTCATCTCTACTCATAGTAGTTTCACATTTATCTAGAGGAATTGACTAAATGCACAGTTGAGTGCATGTCACCAAGACATTCAGTTGCTTCCGAGACACTAAAGATGTAGGAAAAAACTTTTAATCAGGTTCAAGTACTACCTTATAAAATAAATGAAAGAGAATGGGTTAGAACAATTAACATATGCTATTTAATTTTTACTCCAGTTACTTTATATTAATTAGTCTTATTATATTTTTATCAACAAAGCTTTTTAAAATAAAATTCAACTAAGCGTCTTTTTTTTTAAAATTTCGTCTGCCTTCAATATGGATGTAGCAAATGGACTCAACTTCTATGTCACTTTTTAAATGTTTAAGAATATTTTTCCTAAATAGCAGTTATAAACTTACAAATATGGTTTAATATAACAGTGTGTTTTGATTACTTGTCACTGTATCATATCAAGTGTAAAAGAAAACATTTCTCGAAGTCGAGTCCACTCCTAGCGTGAAGCATATGAGATCCTGATAGAATTTATCTCAATAAAACTTCAATATAAAAACTGTTTGTTACTCAGAGCTTATCTAAAATTTTTGTAACAAGAGTTGAAAAAAGAGTTATAAAACGTTTATGCATTTAAATCATAATTATCATTGGACATATTTTAAATATTGGTGACGTATTGTTAACACTTCAATATAAGGGTTGAAAATTTTCGAGTAAAAATGGATTTCAGAAATGTTCCTGAAAATAATAGTATAATAGTTATCTGATTCTCTTTTACGATTAGGGGTTAGATAAGGCTGTAATTATAGTAATGCTTTGTATTGCTAACGGAGAAAATCAAGAATATTATCATACAACCAAAAGCAAAGCGTGGTGGTTAAGTAATTAGTTAATAGTTTAAATGTAATATTACCAACAATACTAGAACTATTAAAGCTGAAAATATCGCTGATAACTTTAATTACTTTGATGTAAATCGATCAATTTTGCAGGGTGGCCAACATGAAGGATTAATAATTTAAAAAAAAAAGATGCGCTAGATCAGTGGTGCATTTTTATTCCAGAACTACGAAAATGTTACATATGTCAATATTGGAATTTTTGCCCACAAAATTATGACAAGAAGGCACCAGAGAATTGTTGTAGACTGAGCGCCATACTTCTCGATGACCTTCCATAGGTTGAAATAGTAAGTTGTCTTCTTGAACTCTAGCAATTGCGCCCACTTGTCAAGAGCGATGAGAAGAGAATGAAACTTTGATATAAATACTAAACTTCGAGATGAAAGAGACGGGAATAACTTTGACGCTAACGCGCCTAAGAACTTAAAGCTTCATCAGACAGATATCCTAAAAATATTAAAGGCTTATACTGTTAAAGAAGCTGGCCTCTCTGGTGATATTTAATAGATATAATAGTAGTTTGGATTTTAATTAACTTTAATTTTGTCTTTATGTGTATAATTAACTACCCGTTGTATTTAAAACAGCATTGTCTTGGAAAATACATGAGTCTTAGAAGATAAACGGTCTTGGAAGCTCGCACATTTTATTGTATTAAAATTGCTTAAAATCATTTCAGCCGCCATGTTTTGCTAGCGGTTATATAAAAGGGAATCGAATTGGAAGCAACAAAAGAAAACTGCTTTTGAGTTGCTTAGAAAAAGCGATAGGGTGTGACTTTTTTTCTCAAATAAAAACACACTCATTACTAAATTTCTTGATACTTTTTATTGAATTTTCACAAGGTTTTTCTAATAGAATATCTAACTGACCAAGAGTATCAATTTTTTTTTTTATTTGCAAGCGCAAAACACATCAGTTTAGTATAAACATACCACAAAAACCAATAAACGAAGTGTACAACTTAACTTTAATTAGTAACAAAAAAGCAAACTCATCGTTGATAAGTCTACTTCTAATACGGAAAGAAAAATAACAATGTATTTTAATTCTACATAAATTATTTTATATATTTGTTGATAGCTATTTCGGCTTACGCCTTCGTCAGAACTATGTTTAAAACGTGTATTAGAGATAGCTTATATACCTTTGCTAAACAGGGTGCCCCCTACATAATCTCTTTCTGTTGAAACCATACCTACGTCACAAGAAAGAATTTAAATAAGTTTGATTTATTGGTCTTAAGTAATGGTGGGAAACAATAATTTGGGTATTTTTGAGTTATTGGATCGTGTGAAACCACTTAAAATCTGCAATGTCTAGCAAAGGTATATAAGCTATCTCTAATACACGTTTATACATAGTTCTGACGAAGGCGTAAGCCGAAATAGCTATCAACAAATATATAAAATAATTTATGTAGAATTAAAATACTTTGTTATTTTTCTTTCCGTATTATAATGGAGTTCTACCAAGTAAATGCCTACTCAATCAATAAGTCTACTTCTCTTGGTCAACCAAAAGGAATCACAATTGCAATAACATACATATTATATAACTAAAGCAAACATCTTTTACGAATGCTGAATCAGGTTTTAACTGTTAATTCTTGGTGGAAAGGCATTATTTTAGATCAAATTTTTCAACCACTTCTACGTGTATGTATGTTAGTTATTATATCGCAATGGGATTTTTTTTTTGTATAATTGAGAAAAACAAGACAGAAATTAAACGATTTCACAGATAATAAGAAGAATAATAAAAATAATAACACATTTTTATTATATTGCCTTTCTAACAAGTATTGACAGTGAACACCTTAAAAGTGATAAGAAGAATAGTTGCCGACAATTTTTTCTTCTTTGTTTAATTTTTTCTTTGAAGGCTTACCAATGATATGACAAACAAAGCTTTTCATGAACACAGTTCTAGCAAATTGCGTAATTGCAGTTAAATTTATTCGCAAGTATTAATCAGCCGGTTCAAAAAAAAAATCCCTTTAGCGTGACATTGTATGTATGTTGATTTTTTGTGTAATATTTATTTTGTATTCTGCCCTTTAATGTAATATTTTTGTCATTTTGAATATGCCATTGATTTGACGCATTGTTGGGTTGCATCCCTTGCCACATGTTTCAATCCCTGATGAGTTTTTGCCGTAAAAAATATTCGCAGCTATGTATTATTGCGAATGATATGAATGTATCGGATGTTGCGTGCAGTTGCGTAGCAGTAGCAAACCAGTGCCGTAGCACTGGCGTAGTATTGAATCAGATACGGTGTAGAACAAAGAAACATGCACGTTCAAATTATAGGGAAACCCGAACACGGTCATCTTAATTCGTTGAGTAAGTTTTTTATTGTTTATTATTCAAAACCATTTGAGGTCTTGCACTCACAGGAATAGTCAAATTTTTTGCTGTTAATCCAACATCAATCTGGATTTATTTCTTTTGAAATCTTTATTTAGATATATTTTTTTAGATTAAATATAGTAGCGGCATATTACAATTGTTTGTTCCCTATGCGCTGTTATACCTTGCATTTGAAAATTTGACAATCTTTTTGCTTGCACTTGCGCGGAGGTTTTTGGCATTAGCTTACTGTAAAGTGAGTAGGTCTTTTATATAAAAACCAATGTTTTTTCATTTATATACGCTGCCATACCGTTCATTTTGACAACATATTGTTGCGAAAAGGTTATAGACGTAGTAAAAAAACTTTCAGTAGGTAGCGCGTGTGTCGTACCATAGACAGTCGGCAAAAGAAAAACAGCCAATCTCAAACGGCAAATGTCATCGATACCGATCAATGTTAGTGAAATTAAATCGAAATTATTTATCTTAAATATTGTGCATCTGAAAGCACTTCAATAAACACTTTCTTTCTTTGAGTGGCATTGCAACGTTTGGTTATATATAAAAGTTAATAAAGATTCCGTTTGAGCAAAGTTTCAACTCTGGTGTGGTGACAAATGAGTCGTTTAGTATATTTAATTTTTATATTGAAGAAGTACAATTCTTTCGTGTTATTGACGAATGTGGGCGCGATGTCTAAGCAATAGTTTTGAGTAGGCACAAATTTCATTACGGAAACTTAGTATTACCGCCTTCTAACACACTAGCTACATACTACCATACACCAAACCTCTGAAATAAATGTACGCTACAATCTGTATTGTTTATTCAAACTGTATCCCATCTCATTGTTTTGTTTACGTTAGAAAGAGGAAGTGGAACTCATTCGAAGCTTAGCACAAACGAATGCCCAACTTTGACAATTTCCATTCATCATTCACAGCCTCGCAAAGGCGTATTGCATGTCTAAAGCTTTTCGCAACATTGTATACGTGTCATGTACGTATATTTGAATACGAATTAGTGACACATTTCATGAAATTCGTTTAAAGTAGAATACAAAATTATCACGACTTTATATTATATATCATATATGTTGCCCTAAAAGTTTATAAACAATTTACACTCTTGAATTAAAGCCATTGAATTTAGATAGTAAACTGATATTTTTAAATCGAGTTTATTTGGCTAACGTAATGTAACGCAACTTATCAAGTCAACAAAACAACTCTCACATCCCTTTAACTATTAAAAGCAATAAGTTGATTGTATTTTTAAATTGATTAAAATGCCATAACTTCCGCTTAAAATCAAAATATTTACTCTTTTTGACCTTTGACAAAGCATGCCAGTGTTTTTATCAACACATGTGGCTTACTTAATCACTATAAGAACCCATATAAACTACGATTCTAAGATATTCTTCGTCACTTTAAGTTGTTATTATCGTCATTATTGTAAACTGAATAACCAAAATAAAACCAAACATCGTCAAGACAAACCTAATTCTATTATATAAAGGGTCTTACCATCCGTGTCCTTCCAATATCATAGTCAAATACCTGATGGTTGTCTATAATCCTGGACTATCCTTCGGATAGCCTCATTCTGCTTACAATTAGAACTGTTTTAACTCTAAATCTCAAGTCAACGCAGTCCTCTGAAAGTAAGATCACACACGTTCTCATCCTATATAAAATGATAAGAAGAGGACGTAACAGTACGCTTGGAATCTTGAAATATAATTTAGAGTAATGAGTAAAACGCAAAAGATACCCTGGTCTGTTCATTGTGAGTATACCACCAAACATGAATATTGTGTTTCAAATATATATCACTGCCTATCAAAAACAATGCATCGTCCAATTTGAAGCCACAGAAAGTAAATATTATTTCTTAAAAACGCTGTAAACATTAAGCGTGGCGAGTGATATTGATTTAATCCAAATAAGAAGTGAGAAAAAATAAATATTTTAGTAAGTTACTGAGTGAAAGGCTTCATCTTTAAAAAAACAATTAAAAATCTTCCTTTATCTTGTATTAAAACCCTATTTTCAAGCAATCAGTGTAATAAAAAAGTGTTCAAGTTTTTATTTGACTTACATATGTATAACATTTATAAATCACTAATTATACGAGCGCTTATTTGCGGATTCGGTAACACTCAAAAGCAATATCAAAAAGCACAGAAGAACGTTTCCCTTATATACACAATTAATTTGATAAATAACACATCAAAGCTGCCGTGGAATCTTTAATTATCTTAGCTGCAATATACGATTAATTTTACAAACAAAAGTGCCTCATATAATCTTCTAATTAAGAGATATTTAGGACACATTTTAAATAAATGCAATACCAAAATGGGATTTCGAAAGGATGATCTCAGCAAAAATGTTTGTTATTCAGTTGCCAGTATCAACAGAGAAGAGAATGTTTGTATGTGTAAGATGGAAATGTAAATATCCCATATTTTATATGTTTGAATACAAATCAATACATAGATATGAAAATTATTAATTAATGAGTACAATTCCCGCCTGCCTCGTTGAAGGATTAAAGAGATTTGCAGTATATAGTGTACCCTCGAAGCAGTCAATTGCAGAGCGGATAAGACCAAAAAGATTACTAAATAGTTTGTTCTACAAACTTGTTTTCGATGCTGAAAATAAATAATTCCTATAAATGATAATACATGTATTTTTATTGAAATGACGTTTTATCATACTATGTTTTTGTTGTGTGCTTGTATCAAACAGCACAACTCTACTCTTCGGCAAGATACGCAGAAACACAAGTAGAGAGAGTGTGTGATTAAGTTTTCGTGTTATGCGAAGTCAATAGAGAGGATACTACTGCCTGGTGTAAAACATTGCAACTATAGTGGTTCCTCGAAATACGAGTGCCATAACCTACGAGATACAGGCGTCGAGCGAGCGAAGTTATGCTTTTAAATACGAGCAACATTTGAGATACGAGGAACGGCCGTGTATCTGTGTGCGTTTTGCGTATGTGTGGGGGGTGCACATGAATGTATTGATGACAAATCTATATATGTATATCTGTGTTGGTATTGGACTCTACTTCGACTGTCAAACGCTATGGACCTACTATAAAAAAACCTACTTCGCTCCATCTCTTTCGCACAACCGACAAATTCCATACGTATAAGACATAGATGGCACTCTACAACTAGGGCTGGAACAGATTAATGGCATTTCAATTAATTTCAATGGGAAAAATTGCTTGGACATACAAGCAAGGTTACGGAACGAATTATACTCGTATCTCGATGTACCATTTTATTAATAATTATATGCAAGGTGTAATTTTCTTAAAAATAAACAAAATGGTTTAATTCCATTTAACAAATAAATATTGAAAAGCTGATAATTACGTTTTGGGTTAGAGTCATAACTTTTGAATAATTGAAGTTTAGTTCTTTTATAAACCTGTTGACGGCACAGTAAAATTTGACTACTAAAAACTAGAAAAAATAATATGTCCCATTAAAAGAGCACAGAATTTTTATAAGCTGCTAAAATTCAAATTCATAAAAATATCCATTTCGGATGACGTGGAGAAAAAATAAGAAGAAACCCATCTTACGGATTATCTCAAATGAATTATGATTGGGAAACGAAAAAGCGGTGGCAAAGCAAAAAGAAAATTCGTAATTAACTTACCGAGAGTTGGCGAAAACTTAATTTTAAATCTTAAAAAATGTTTTTCGCGCTGCGTCCACACGAAATGGTTTTATTTACACAGCTACATTCTATGCAATATTTATACTATATTGGTGTTATTTAAATGTATCCTGGACCATTTAAATTGTTAAAGACTTTTTTTCTTAGTGTTATTCCTAATAGTTATTTTTCTCTCCACTCTAACTTCAGTATGACAACGCTTTTCAACAGGGCGAAATACATGTTGCGCCTAGTAATAATACCATTTAAATTTAAAAATTATACATTTTACGTTAAAAAAAGCAAAAAAGTATTCTGATTTAATTTTTGTTTAATTTGTGTATTTCTTATACAGGGAAATTATTTAAACGATTATCATTGATTTTGGAGACTCCATTGAAATTGATTCATTTGAAAATGCTAATTTTTAATGCTTATTTTGCATCATAAATAAAAGAAGCTTGCTTCTTTCAAAGAATCTCGATTTTTGTCATTTTGAGTTACGAACACCACGAGATATCAAAATTAATATGTTACGTAGTGTCAAAGAGTCAAATCAATAGTAGTGCATACGAAGATATTTAAATGCGTATTGAAATCACTTTTTTGTTCAGTTTAGCTCCAGTTAAAGCAACACTTTTATATTTACTTAACAAATTATCGCCTTTAAAGGTAGTGAAAAAACAAATTTTAATCTGTTAACAAAAAGGTTAAATTGATTACTGGTGAAACCTGTTTTTCGGATCTCCTCAAAAGTAGAGAAAAATGAAATACGTCTAAGACTTCTAAGGGGCTGATTTGAAAACATCAAATATCATTTTTCTTTTCCGCAACCAACGAAACGATTTTTCTAGACGGAAATAAGATTTCACGTAAAATGACAGCCACAAACACTTTGACGAAGCCCATAATCAATTCTTGTAATGATTTTTGAAATATGTCTGTTTAAAATTAAATATAAAGTAGTGGCACCTAGCAGAAGCTGAAAGAAAAGAAAAGATTCGGTATGCATACAAACATGTTTTTTTTGTATGCATTATTGTCATTTTTTTTTATCGCGTTTGCATCGCAAAATATTTAAATATAGAATTAATAATTTGGACACTTCTATGTTCGTGTTACAGAGAGTAAGACGCTGGCTTGATTCTGGGTGGAAAGGAAAAATCTCTTCTGGTTTGAATTACTTTTGCCTCCCTGTTACGGCTTAATTGCCCCGCTCTGCCCTTTTTAACACCGATAAAACATAGGTTAAAAAGAATCCTTTTACTTTGTCAGCATTTCAATGCCTGATAGGTATGTATATTAACAGAAAAAAAGTATTAACTTTCGATTTATGTTTTTATCTATGATTAGTAAAACAATTATTACAAAACAGCAACTTTTTATTGAATTGGCATTTAAAATAGCTTTGGCTTTTATTAATTTCTATAATTTATGTTGACTTATAAAATAATATACATTCAAACAATGAATATACCTCGTATTGTTCCAATTATTTATTTAATACAATAACTATGTATTTAATATTCTTGACCAGGTTTCCTTAATCTTTTATCTAAGCTTAGGTAAGTTCAAGATACTTGACTGTATTTGACCACTTGATCGCTATATTATGCAATATAAACGTCATAAACATCTGTGAAGATTCATTGTGTTTCAATTTTGATGAAAGATGTTTAAATGTGTTGCAGTGTATAAAACCTTTTCAAATTGTCAATCTATCCAAGTTCACCGGAAAATGGTTCTGCAGCCCCTGCTCTAGGTGAAAACGTAAATCTGTTTTCAACGAACGTATTCATGTTGATGAAATGTATGTCATTATTTTTGAAAATTTCCTTACACGAAGCGTCGTTTAGCGTTAATTATGAAAACACTTGTGTGTATAGAACATATTTCACATTGTATTAAAATTCAACACCACTTCGTTAAGCAAGTAGGCATTTTCGACTGATGAGTGAATTTCATTAATTTCAGCTATGATGAACAGTAAACAATATTTTATCTAACATATTCCACATAAATATTCATGAAAACGTTTGCTTCAAATAAAATTCGAATTATTGGGCGGTATGCCTTCAATCCCATTCTTGGCAAAGCAATAAAAAATATTCCAATGAAAAGTTATCAGGATTTTTTTTGCCCAAGTTTTTTCGCTGGTGACTCAGGTTTCGTCTTTCACCATCTTCAGGCTCAAGTTTAGCTCAGTTCAAGCTCATTCGTGCACTTGAAATACCCGAAAATGCCGAAAGGTGAAACCCGGTACATCGATATTTGATATATAAATAAAAAGATTTGGATAAGCAGATTGCTTGTAACGGAATAATTTAGTATTATTAAATCACAAGTGACAGTGCCACCTGTCAATATTTGTTGAATTTAATGATGCGCAGATAGTATTTTTCTGGTGCTTGGTTTGTGGTATTAAAACATTCAACCCAAAATGCTAGATTTTTTAAAAATCAAAGCCTTTGTCGTTATTTTAAATTTAAAAATTCAATTTACCCCTGAAAAACCATCATCAAAACAACCTTTTGTCGTCGTGCAGTGACATTAGTCTACCGATGTTAAGCACTACCTTTAAAATGTAGGTAATGTTGCTTTGCTTTGGAAACATATTCATGGTATCATTTGTATCCTTATTTTATTCATCTCAATGGCTCAACTGACAAGCGCTAATGTCCAAGCGAGTGATGATCGCTTAAGTACAGCTCTTACCATTGGATCATAGAGTCGACCAATCAGATCATGAATATAAAATACCCCAAAAAAAGCAATTGGATACCATTGGATTTAACTAGTATTACGTTAATTTAAATAATACTTTTAACAAAGTGTTTTTTCTTTGCAATTTAAAAATATTTAAAAAAACTTTATATACATATCTACACCTCACATTGAAAAGGTTCTAACTGATCTTGACACTGTTTTTAGATATGAGCGTTTGAAGTTTCGATTGATTAAAATTCACTTGTAACAATGAGCAAGTAAAAATGTTTCTAATTCCTTATTCTAAGCATATTTTCACTCTTGCTGAGAAATATTATTCTTAAAAATCTAATGATGACAACCTTAGTACTTTGTCAAATAAATGTCGGCAAAAAAGTGTGCAGATGCAGTGCAACTGTGGAATTCTGCTAGCTCCGTTATTCAACCATGGATAATCCTGAAATTTATGATAGAATGCGGTAAATACATTTTTTTCTGACCAAATGGTAATTTTAGGCAAAAATTTCAATTAGAACTTTTTCAAAGTAAGGTAACAAAATGGCAAAACAAGGTGAAAAGCTTGAATTGTCTAGACAATCTTCAATTTAAAATGCCTATCTTATAAATTATTTAAAGAAACAACCAAAGTTTATTTTATATTATTTATGAGTTTATGCGTCGAAACTTAAATTGGGTCGGTTTATTTCTGATTTGATATGTATTGTAAAAGAAAGATCGCTCGAAAACCGCAACATTTTCGTATAAATGTAAATTATTCTGAATGTATAGAATAAAAGATTGAATAGGTATCACAGAATAAGCTCGAAATCCTTTTAAAAAGAAAAGAGCTAAGCCTAGCAGAGAAACCAAAGTCAAAAGATCAAAACTGCAAAACCTTTCATCCAATTTACCCGTCTAACTGTAAAACGAATCGCGTGAAAATGTCGGCAACCCTCTGAGTAGGCTTTGAAATCCTTTGGTTTGTAGATCATCCCTTGAAATATGCTCGTTTAAGTCTTTATTCCAAGAGCTTACAGAACAGTGTTTAGGATAGCTTCTAAAATCAGAAAAGAAACTTTTACAATAGTTAGATAGTTACATAAATAAAAAATATATTAATTTAAAAAAAAAACAGAAGATACTTTTACTTTAATCTTGTTACGTATTCAATAATACGTCATTATGAATAAAATCTGTTTAGCTTTTTATCCATTGCTAGAAAAAAAGTACTTTATACGTATTCTGAAATTCAATATTAGCTCCTAAATACTTATGGACCATAAGCCTATTTTTTATACATAAAAGTAGGTAAATCAATCAATAAGCAAGCTATTTCTTTCAATGCAAAGATACCAACAACAGTTCCAAAGATCAACGCTTTGTCTGTAGATTTCAATGATATATGTACATACATTATTGAATGCTTTTCTCATTGGTAAATATTGTTAATTATTTTCGATGGATTCGATTTTAATATAAAATTAAAAATAATTCGTGGAATAATCAAAGTTATGTTAAATTTTCTGTATTATTAACTGTTGCAAATCTTATTCATAACTCCATTTCACAATTTTCTATTCAGTGAATACATTTAGTATATTTATATGTTGCCGGGATAGACATCGTTCGAGTTACATGAAAACTTTCGGAGCTTTTGTAATATGGAATCACATGTTCAAAACTTCTAGTTCTCAAATAGTGCACAATCATTAGTTACAAATCAGTTCATTTATATTTTGATATCTGCTCTTTTAAAGCTGGTTCTTCAGTATTCCTAGCCCTAGGCTTTTTTTACAAAGCCTGTCACTACTAAGGGAAAACACCTCAGTGTCCCTATAGCAGGCGAATAAAAAAATAACACCACTTTATTTCATCCGTGCTTTCCGACTTTCATGGTTTGGTGTCAGGGGTTGGCAACGAATATTTGAAATCAAATAAATAGCATGATTTTAAATCTCAGGCTTATTTATTAAAATAACTTGACGGGTGATACTTAACAAGCTTGTATAATATAATTGTTGTCTATGAATTACACAAGGTTCACAAAATTATTGAGATAAAGGTTAAACGTTATATTTTCCATATTCTTTGCCTGTTCGGAGCATATTTCTGCCACATGTATAAAATATGCCTTTATGTATAAAAAATATATAAAATAATTTATGTAGAACTAAAATACATTGTTATTTTTCTTACCGTATTATAGTGGAGTACTAAGTAAATGCCTACTCAATCAACAAATTATTTTACTTTTAATAAAATTATTAAATATATAGTTGATACCTCTTTCGATTTACGCTGTTGTCATAACTTTGCTTAAAATACATTTTTTTTTCTATATATGAGGGGTGTAAAAGCATAACCGTCTCTATCCATATATTATCATTTTTGAGATAATGATTGATTAATGATCCGGTTCTTACGTTCTGTGCCCTGCAATTTTCAAACCAACGAAAAATTATCTCTAAGCCATTTAAAATCGACATCAAAAATGCATAACCGCCTCTCTCCACCATATGTGAAGGTCAAAACCGCCACAGTCTAAATGTACAAATCACGAGCCAGTGAACACTGACCAACCGCCCTGTCACCATACAAACGTTTTGTGTTCCCTTTGCAAATTATTCTAATATTATACTTAAAGATTAAAATCGTTTTTTTCGATTGCTGAACAATTTGACTCTGTGGAGACAGGCGGTTATGCATTTAAATCCCTCATATACTGGCGTAGAAAATTAAAAAAGGTTCATACACAATACACTCTTTTTCCTGTTTTAACATCTTTATTTTATATTGTTAATAGTATTGCTACCCGGCGTCGCTTGGACTAAGCAACCAATAATTATTTAATGGTATATCATTCGACATAATTATATCACAAAATCTAACATCCAAAATAGAGTTACAATAAAATCACAAACTTTATTTAATTTGATGACAGCCCCGCCCCATTCTCGCCCATTAAAATGTCCAAATTCAAGGAAAAAATCTAATTTGCTGACAAAGAAATGTCAAATAATACCTTCACGTAAATAATAAACATTATTATATTAATAAAAGCCGGGAAAAAGTTGGTAGAAGACTAATTTATTACATTTTGACTAAATATCTTCGCCAATAAAAATTCAAACATATTTTCTTTCATATTCGTTTTTATGGCAACTTGCAACAACAATGCAAAAGGGAATTACAGACATACATACATACGCCGTTTCGGTTTTATATATAAGAATAGTGAAGTGTAAAATGTGTCACATTAATTGTATGTATTTCTTGATATAAAACCTAATCCGGGTTTTTTATTCAAATTTCGCAAAAACGTTACATTGGCGTTGTAAGGCTTCTGTCGTGAAAACAGCTTTGCCGGAAATGTAGTTGTCAACCCCTGGCACACTCCACACACTAACCTATTCCAGTATTAGGGTCAGTTAATCCCAAATTACAAGGATCACACTCGTTTTCCCGGCAGAGTTGGGTCAATGACGTCACTATCTTCACTCCAAAGTTGCCAGCCTAAAATAATAATAATTTAATCACAGTGGTACGGCGCAAAAAGCATACAGTGCTTTTTGTGCATGGCAATATCCGGAAAGGGATGGATGAAATTCTGAACGGTGTAAAATAGTCACGATAATATGGTGTATCAAGCATGCTCAAAAGTTTTGTGATTTTGAATGCAATTAAGTACAAAAAACAATATTAAACGTTTAAGCGATCAAAGACTGGGATATGCTTTATTATTAAGATCATAGTAATTAGAGACTCCAATTTGAGAATACTCGCTCATTTTTCAAGTCCTCGATACTCGAGTATTTTGAAAAAGACTCGAGTTTTATTACTCGTTTTTTTTTTAAACCATGTCCGCTCCCAACTTGGACGATTTCTACGAGAACTGCTTCTTACTCAGTTCCTCAACCCCTTTTTTGAAGACAGTAGGGATGAAAAGGACACGAGGACTAGGAGAGGACTAGTGATTAACTAATCGCTGTCACTTTGCGTTGCTCTTTGTGATAGGAAAGGTGGGAAAGGAATTTCAACAACACATGCCTGTGAACCCCCTTAACTGGGTGTTTACACCAAACATGACTGATTAAGGATCTACATGGAACACCCAGACTGAAGCAAGCCGACAGAAGTGACTGCCATCATCAAGCCACCGCGGTCGCCGTCGAAGCCACGTGTTCACACAGCCGAAACTGAGTGTTTACACCAAACATGACTTATTAAGGAATAATCTGCATGGAACACTCAGACTGAAGCAAGCGGACACGCGCGACTGCAAAAGGCGGCCAGGATCCTACAACTACTCGACCACTATCATCATCCGACCGCCAGCAACAGCCCCGACCAAAGCAATATCTCGGACCTCGCATCTTCACCATGATTACCAAGCCTACCGGTTGCCGTAGAAGCCAGCTAACGCCAGCCGAAGCAAGCGCCGCAACGGCTGCAAAGATTTTTCAACAACATAAAGCCCCACAGATGAAGGGGATTAGGCTAACGCCCAAGTCCCCGTACTAGTTGTCATTACAAAAGTCAAGTCGAAATTTACTAAGAATATGATAATTTCCATATCAAGTCATAGTCTTCGAAATGCTGAAAAAAGTTTTTGCACATCTATAAAATACTACGTAATAGACACGATTTCAGGTTAATACTGAAATAAATTTGATTTCAAATTTTTTCATTAAAAACATGTGTCTATTGGAACATACGACTATTCCTAGGAACGGCAGTAGGTAACGAAGTGTTGCGTTTAGATATCACATTGTCATTCTGGGCATCAAAAGCTTCAAGTCCTTCATCTCTGTATGTATATTTTTTTCTTTTTAAACATTCAGATTTAGTTTTGTATCTTTTATAAAGTTTTATACGAAAAATCTTTTATTCGGAATTCAAATTTATTTTCTTTATGAAAAACTATTTTCTTTGACAGTGACATAGGTTACGTGATGTTAATTTATGCTTTCATGCTTAAATGTTTAGTGGCCATTCACGGAACCTAGTACTGTAACAAATTAAAATAACATAGTGGAACTTGGGCTATATGGAACATAGCGGTTTTGATAAGTCAGCCTTAATTAACATCAATTATATAACTCTATCACTGGACCGAATAAATCCATTCCTTAACGGCATTCGAAACAAAACGATTATTTCTAGTTATGAATTTAGTAAAGAAAAATAAAAGCTCTTCATTAAATGTTTCTATTAATTAGTACATAATCGTTACAGATGAAAATAAAAATGAAATCTTTCATACAAGTTGTCTCGCAGATAAAAGCGCTGTTTTCTGTAGTTTAATATGTAGCTTACAAGAGTAAATTCTTTAAAAAAAATGTTCTAAACGACTATTTTTCGAAAATGACAGAACTTTTATAATACGGTAAGAAAAATAGCAATGTATTTTAGTTCTACAGAAATTATTTTATATATTTGTTAACTATTGCGGCTTACTCCCTCGTCAGAACTATGTTTTAAACGTGCATTAGAACAGGCATAAGTATATAGCCCGCATAGACAGGGTACACAATACATTTTCTTTGTTATTACAATTAATACAATGTTATTTTTCTTACCGTATTATAATGGAGTTCTACCAAGTAAATGCATACTCAATCAATAAATCAGTGAACTTTTATAAACCTTCATGTTCTGATTGGTGATTATAATTCTTTGAGTTTTGCGATGATACACCGATTGGCTGATTCCTGTAAATCAAAGTACGGCTTTATCTCAAAATCATAAAGACACAAGTCCATTTCTAACGTAGAGCACATGAAATTTGTGAAGCTTATCGTAATGTAAGTTTTCCATGAGAACCAATTGTTACTTATGTAGTTTTTTAACGATTCTTTTTCTAATATACTAGATAAAAAGAGGATCCGACTAGGAAAGAATTTTGTATATAATAATAACATCTATATTTGCGATCGGTAATCGAATTAAAAAATTAAATTGCTAAGATTAGTATTGGAGCCTGTTATTATAAGAAGAGCGGAGGTGATGTAAAATATATTAAATTAGCATGAATCAATTTCGATGTGAAAACGTGCGTTTTATTTCCAAGAAAAATACAAACAATTCGATATAATCAGAAATCTGTGAATACGAAATTGGAATCTAAATCAAATATAGAATATTGTAGGGCCTACAATGTAGGCTGACAAAATTCTCTAGACGAAGAATATTTTTTTGCCTTCTTGATATTTACATCAAACAAATTCTGCGAATATGTTTCGAAGTGATTTATATTCAACTTGGAAATTCAAAGCGGTTCCACAAGGCATTAAAACATTCCAAATTTTGATATAAATGATATAAAATTATCTTCAGAAACTTTAAAACGATCGAAAAGACAAATAAACTTTTAAGGAATATTCCCGACTCACGTCACAAAAACAATAAAAAGCATTATGAAGACTGTTATATAACGATTTATTTTCAATTCTATGATGAAAATTATATGAAAAGCTTACTTTGTTTTAGTCAAATATTTTATAGACTCGCAATACCTCACAATCACATGCATAAATGAAGAGTTGTGATTTAAAAGTTTTCGCCATGTTTTTTTACGTGAAAATAGCACATTTGATACAGTAGTTAAGCTTACTTTATGTTTTAATGCCATATTTAGTTTACAATAAAAGAAAATTAAAATGAGTTCCGTAATAAATATTCTCTTTTTAAGTACTATACCAGTGATGAGCAACCTTTTATTTTTTAACTCGGAGAGTCAAAATTAAAAAAAAATAGCATTTATTCGATGGTTGAAAAAATTCTTTTTTCAACCATCGAATAAATCATAAACGTCATCAAAAATAAAAATCAAGAATTATTTACAAAAATGATTTTTTTATCGTATATTGATACCGTAATAAAATCTTTCTTTAATAAACTCTGCTTCGCTGAAGACATCTTCTTTTCGTGTTGCGGGTCACCGAAAACTTCTCTGAGTGTCACCTTTGACACGCATGTCATAGGTTGCCCGTCACTGCACAATAACATCGTTTTAGAGTCGGAGCTTTTATAACAGTAAAAATATGTAAATATAACATGCCGCTGGTGGTCACGTTCCTCTACTGTCTTTTTTTCTCATTAAAGTAGCGAGAGCTAGAAAAACACAAAAGGTTTTATGCTCTATGTAGTCAAAAAGCTGAACGAAAAAGGAAATACTTACTTTTTGAATATTTTGCTGGAACTATGTGCATATATTTTAATGCATTAAAATTAAAAAGAAGTCTATTATACAACAACAAAAAGTCGGTTCTTTTGTTGAGAATCAACTTCGTTTGTTTTGGTTTCTTCGATAGCTCATTGTTTTGAATGCCAGTCTAGGCAGGCTTATTTTTCAATCAATTTATTGATTTATGAAAGAAGATACAAATGTCTATTTTGTATAAAAATATTACATGGAACGTATCATTAGCTTGCTACTAGTCCTGTCTAAGTACTATCCTTCCTATCCTTACTCTCCTAAAAACAGAGGTTGAGTAACCGAGTAACACGCATTTACCGTTAAAAAATTATATGTTTTGACTATTAAGAACTTATATGTCGACGTTAAAAATATTTCATGCAGCAATATAGATGAGATAATATTATTCCATCATTTTAACATGGATATTTTATTTGAGGTAATCATTTAAGTTGTGTCCAAAATATTTTATCTTATTTCAAACTCTTCTACAAAAGTGTGAAATAAGCTGTAGTATTCTTCAGCAGAACATGTTTTATTTATTCTTCGAATGTTTGAATGGAATTTTCTAGGAAAAAATTCACATGTAATGTTATGTGCAAAAGGTTGGAGATTTTTGCATTCTTATTTTTTTAGCCCCTGACCACGACAGCTGTTTGGTTAAATCTCCAAATTGTCACCTTCACTCACCCACCAAACATATATTGTAGATGTTTTTAGCCATTATCTTTAAAGTATCTAGCAAATTTAATTGCAATCAGAAACGTCAGAGTCAATCATTTCTAACAGCCAACAATACAATTCAAAATGTTGACTCTATATTCCATTCGTTACTGGAACCATCATTCTATTGATATCCTGTCAATCGACAGAAACCAATGACCTTGACCATGCGTGTGCGTAAACTTTGATAGCAAAATCAAGCCTCATCGGTATATTTATATGAACCTTAATTGTCTTGTTTTCATTATGTCGAACCGAAGCGTTTATTTAATCAGTCCCAGCTTGAAAGCGCTTGTTTTTTTCGATTGCGGTGGCATCAAGATGTTTTTATATAATGAAAAGTTGTGATATTTTAATGTTTATTTTGTATAGTATAGCATCTATTCTTTAATTAAAATGGTGCATAATGAAACAAATATGTTTAATTCGAGACTTCTCGATACCATATCTGTTTTTCATTCTATAAAAATAATTTTGAATACATTTTACTAATATGCTTCATTGCAAGTATATTGTCTGCAAACTGTTTGTTATAATGAATTATGTTTTAGAAAAATACGCTTTAGTCAATATGTCAGAGCGTCAAAGCTAGAAAGAAAACAAACAATTTTCAGCAAGTTTACCAAGCTACGATGATGAATGGTCCACTACAAAATGTTGTTTTAAAACTGTCAACTTCAGACTAGGGGAGGTAAAATAAAATAAAAAGCGATAACCCAGTAACTGTAAGTACTTTAGCATTAAAGCGACGCTTGTTCAAAAACCCTGGAGCTTATTGTTCCACTGTTTACTTTCCCTCGACCCCAACAAATATATAAATAAATAGAGCTTTCCTATTGCACAGCTTTCACGCTGTAAAAACACTTGAGAGAGCCCCACAGTAGATCGTTTTGATTGACCTATACGGCCTCTAAGTTGGCTTGTTGATCGGTTCACTCAAAAAAGTTTTCGTAGTTCCTTTAGTACCGTAGGCTGCTTATGAGCATCGAGTTATTTTTAAAACGGTTGTTTATTATTAAGTAATGTGAGGCAGGAAAGCTTTTCCCATTGAACTTCATATGTGACATGAAAGCTAGCTGATTGTAGAAAATCCGTTGCTTTGCTCTTTTAACATAATCGTATTTTTCTAGTATTTTTCTCGTGGAATGTGAATATTTATTTCGTTGTATGACGGCGTCGTTGTCTTCAATGATAGAGCAAGTGGGCTCAAAACTTAGTACGTACTCAAATCAATTTTTTTTTTGTCAATCTTAAAACGAAGCTAGTTTTTCATGAGCCTTACTTTTGATCTTTTATATAATATTTACCTTCTTGGACAAAAAAAGGATAAGCGACGAAGTTAAAATCATTTCTGTATTCAACTTATTTTGCGCTCGATTGGGTGCTCATTTTGCTCAAAATTGACATCGTACATACATGTGACAAAAAAAATATTTGAATGTGGAATAATTCTGTCAAATTTTAGCAGTAATAAAGCGACTGATCCTTAACAGCTGTACGGCTAATATTTCAATTTCATTTAATGTGTTGAAATATGAAATAATTGCCTTTTAAGATATGTATTATAATATTTAATTAGTTATACCGATCCCTGTGCCTTTGAAAGCCGAAACCGAGATGGCTTAACATCATTTTTATATTTAAATCAAACAAACTTACATCAGCGTACCTATGTATGTATGTATATACTGTTAAAATTGTAAAGAAAATATTCCTCCTAAGATTAATACTAGAGGTCGCCAACTTTCCAGACCTAGTAGCCCCAGCCTACTTAAATGTTTTTTCTCAACGGCTTAAGAATATTGAAAAGAACGATCACCGAAGCAACATTTCTTTTACCAAGCAGGTATAACGCTTGTTAGCTTACATAAAAAATGCGATATTTTTTGCTTCTACCTTGAAATAAGTTTATGGGTTTTTCGTTTCACTGACGTTATTGGAAAAGCTTGGCGGATCACCTAAATTTTCTCGCCTACTATCGCTTAGACACCGCTAGTACGTAGGATGCCATAACCGAATTCACTACGAAACATTTGCTGATATACGACGTAATGATTTACTTTTTGCCAAAACCTAACCTTCCCATTTCGGAAGCTTTTTTTCTTATTTTTCGCCATACAAAAATATGCATTATTTAAGTTCATAGAACATTTACAAGAAACTTTCAACGATGACGCTTCATATATGAAACTATTTGCAAAAGATATTATGAAAACTTTGTCGTTTTTGTTTCCGTGATGTTTGTTCATAATACATAAAGTATATCAAATGATTATTTTCCATAAAACGAATGATCATTTTATATCACCCGAAGCAATGAAAAACATGTTCGCTTTCAATGTGTATCATATGGACTAATAATAGACTAAATGTCAAAACAATATTTTTGTACGAGAACTTATTGCCTCCAAGTATTATATTGCTTTCAAGTGAGTAAGGACAGAAAGTAGACGATTAATACATTAATTGTGGTAAGCTTATCGCTTTTTTTTGTTCCGTCTTGGGTGAGCTCAGGAAGGATTTTTTCATAAATACCTCCAAAATAAAATCCTTTAATTCTATTGAAAAATAAAACTGCCTGGGCTAGATACCAATCCCGTGTGATCACCAACTGAAGCCAACGTTGAAACTCGACCACGAACCTGAATAAACAAATCTTGACATTACTTATTTTTCTTTTATATTTTTTTTTTTTTTATAAAAAAAATATTTATACACTTTATTAGTATCAAGTTAATAACGTGCTTCGAATCAACCTTCCAAATCTTTATTATTATATTGGCATATTAATTTTTTTTCAATAAATAAAATATTACTTTTTTGACAAATTAATTCAAATATTTAAATAAGTAAGTGATATTTTTTTATAAAGCTTAGCTTAACTTCAATTTCATTTTGACATTTGTTTCAAGAATCAGGACTAAAAGAGATGGCGCAAAATATACTTTGGCGTGAGTGAAACTGTTTTTAAACATATGTACCATAAAGCTTCCGGGAAACCATTTTCTTTTAGCTTTAAGCCACGAAGGACTTCAGTTAGTTATTTCATATTCCGAGAGTGTACGTTTGAAACGGTCCTTGAGACAAACAAGTTGCGAAAACCAATTTATTCAAGCTACATCAAAAATGTCCCACTTCCGGGGGAACGCTGCGTCCGTCAAAGCCTCCTGCTAGCTCAGAAGAGGGGCAGATGTTAAGAGGTTTATTTTCCTCTTTTCTTTTTTTTTCATTTTAAGCTTGTTTTCAAATAACAACAAATTATTCATGGAAATGTGATAATGACATTTTTAAGTCAGAATGGTATGCCTACAAAGTTGGTATAAAGGCTTTATATTACGCAGTGCTTTTTTATCACGTTAATAAAACCATACCGATTTACAGATCTTTTTTCAGAGTGCTTTGAAATATTCTTCTATGAAAAATTAACGCATAAAATATTGAACGTTTTTTTGCTATATTCAAAATCATTTTGCCTTAACTAAACATAACAATGATATCAAAATAACCTTCTGAATATATGTTAATCCTAAATTTGTACCCGCCAACACCTGCTACGGCTTACGAACAATTATTAATCATGTGTCATCACTCAACATTAGAACGAACATGGTTAAACAATAATATTCAAAAATAAGATTTCGACTGAAGGTGCTTGACGGAATTTCAATTATAAATTTGAATTTTTCACTTCATGAGCTTTGTCGCCAACGACCCGGGCTTCATTTAGTGATTAAACTGAAATCTTTTTTATTGTTATATATAACGATAAAAACTGTTTACAGCGTGTCAGTTCATTCGTGCATTTAAAATGCCTAAGATGCCGAACGGCGAAGTCCGGATCGTTATCGTTAGTAAGAGATTTAAATGATTCAAATATTGAAATTACTATGCCAGTTCCGTGATGCAGTGGTCAACGTCGTTAGCTACCGTATCGGACCGCTTGGATTCAATTCCCGGTACGAGCAGATTTTTTCACACGATAAATCGATTTTTCTCAGAGGCAATGGGTGTTCGTGTTGTTGAAAATCCCTTCCCACCTTTCCGATCCCAAAGAGCGATGCATAGTGACAGCGTATTAGCTAACCACTAGTCCTTTCCTAGTATTCAAACCCTCTTTTAAAAAGAAAGGTTGAGCAACTGAGTAACAAGCAGTTCTCTTAGAAAACATATGTTGGGAGCTGACATGGTAAAAAAAAGAAAACAAAATTCTTCGACTATATTCGCTCCTTTTGTGGAGCAAATGGCCACCGGTGTTTCCAGGATTCCCTATCATCCTTAAATTGATTTTTTCTCTCTTATGAAATCCTAGTACTCTTCAGAACTGCCTTTTCAATTCACACACACTTTTAAGATATAAACAAAAATAGTCTGGATGATAAAGTGTCAAAATCTACGATACTGAAACGGAAACAAAACTGACGTTGATAAATGAAACGTGTTGTTTTATAGAATATAATAAAATAAAATTCGGTCTCGTATTTTCTTTTTCTGAGGAAACATTCTAATACAAACTTACGTCCGGTATACCTTTCATCACCAAGAGAATTCTCTTCTGAAAACACTATATAACACAGGTCAATCCAGATGTCACTACATGTTTGTATAACTCTACCCACTGGAGTATTTATGTACCCGTATAAGTATTTACCTGGAACGCTGTAGGTGTATCGATTTTATAAATAAAGGACACAATCTTTGCTTCAGTCTTAGATAGGATACTTTGTAACAGAGTCATGGTTGGGTTTTGCAAATGGTATCGAAAAGAAGGACAAGTCAAGTTATGTTCTTTATCCGTTTTAGAAAGAGTCTCGTTTTGATATCCATTTCAAATTATTAAAAAGGTGTAGCGTTAAAATATATATGTTGTTTTACTGCTAAGCTTACACAGCATTTAAACAAGGTATCATTTATTTAATCTTTGATATACCAAATTTTCTATGATTTTATATCATAAGTATTATTAGTCACGTTAAAAGTATCCACTGCAATACTTGATGGAAAGGTAACTTTAGTAAAAAAGCATTAAGACATTTGTTGTATTGATTCCACAATTTATTTATAGAGATCACGAGCGGTTTCGCTAATCCCTGAGTGATAAGAATATACATCAATACATATGTATACATAGATATTTATTGATGTACATTCTTATCGGTTGGAAAAGCATGCGGTAAGCGAAACCAGTATTGATTTTAATAAAATAAAGAATTGCACATCATTCACATTGATACATCCCAAAACCATTGTCTTACAAATATGTAAATAAACAAATTACGAACGATAAATTCTATGAAGTTTTAATTTAGGGGCATATCTAACTTTAGGAGTGTTGGATATTTTTGAATTATTTAGGATTATTTATTGACTCAATCAGAATGCGCATTCTAGTTAACCACTCTGCTCCAATAACAGAAATCTCTTTTTCTCCAGATTTTTTTTTTATTTAACCCTAGCGAGAACGCAACATGCGTTGCGATGCCAATCAAAGAAATAAAGTGTAAAAAAAATATTCAAGTGCTTTTGGAGAAACAATATATTTACATATAATCTGGCATGCAACTGATAGCAGTAGCGCACACATAGCTTTCATTGGCAATTTTTATCATTGTAAAGTGGCTGTACTAATTTAGTAATTTTCACGGACGTCCGCACAAAAATTCACCAAAGTTTTATCGCAATCGTATGAACGTTTAAGAAACGCATACGGGACAAAAATTCATTTGTGTAACGGTCATATATCGTATTTATTTTTATATTGCTACATTATACAACGATGAATATAGCATGTCATTAGCTCATCAATGTTTCATCGCATATTGTTTTTATAATTTTTGTAATAAACTGTTTATATATTTTTAATAAATAAAATATTTTCAATGCGCATTGTTAAAAAACATTGTTTCAAAAATATATAAAAAATAACAAAAAAATACACTAAACATTTGAAATACACAAACTTGAGTAGAATACACATAAAGAAAAAGTTTCGGTATTCAATTTGAGACTGGCCAAAATAAAATAAATAGAAGTCGCTCATGCGGTTTTTATCTTATTACGAGATAGAATTCACGTCCATGTTAGACGATGCATGGTTAAAAAAGAGACAGGCGGACAGGTAATGGGGGTGATTTATCAAAGGTTTGCCATTTTTATTGTTGCGTCGACTAGTCGTGGTAATGTATTTTCACTTGAATTAAACAATATATCAGCCCCATTGGCCATGCCAACTTGGAAGCATCTTAGGCAGATTGCATAGCATTCTCAAAAGATCTTAATGCAAACCTTTTGCACTATTCAAATGCTGTTTTTTATTCCTTGTCAATTTTCACGAGAGAAATGATATTGCTATATAATAATAAGCCGATAGAAAGTTTTCTTAAATAAGGTAAATAAGAACGATATGAACAGTGACTATCTTAAAATATAAACACTTATATTGTATTGATTGAATTAGCATGGTATAACTCTACTGTAATAAGGTGACAAAGTACCCCAAAAAACGCATATTGAATTTACCTAATATTAAGTTCTAATAATACTTTTAATATGGATTTTTTTTTCTTTGCAATTTAAAAATAATGAAAAAAATCTTTATAAATCGTTATAAGATTTTAATTTAGAGATATTGACATCTTTGCCTAAAATGGATTTTTCTTCGGAAAAGCTTGTATAAACGGCATTCTATGTATGTATATTAATTTCAGAAGAATTATCTATGGTTGAATAACGGAGTTTTGAGACACTTTTGTTACTTTTTCTTGACAATGTTTTCCTTGCTTTATTTGACAATGTTCTAAGAATGTAATCATTATTTCCATCATAAGATCTTTAAGATCATTATTTATCAGCAAGAATTAAATGCTTAAAATAAGTAATTTGAAACATGTTTACTTGCTCATTGTTACAAGTGAATTTTAATCAATCAAAAATTCAAACGCTCATATCTCAAAACAGTGTCAAGATCAGTTTGAACCCTTTCAATGTAAGGTGTTGACATATTATATTGTGAAACCAAAATTTTTAAGAAAATGAGACCGGGTTAATATTGTTATGGTAAAAAAACGTGAAAACTACAACTTTCTTATAACTTCCATAATCTTATGCCGCAATATAGTGATGTTACTATATCCGAAAAGATGTTAGCCTATTAACGTCGGGAAACGCCCGTTACCTGATGTTTCATTTGCGGCATTTGGTCTTCCAGACCTAAAGGCTTAGAGGGGGCAACGGCGTCATGAAAAAGAACGCGAGAAATGTCAAGCTCAAATCTCTTTTTGGAGTGATTGAATGAAAAACACGTGGCTTGACTGACAGTTCGCTTTGGTTTAAATTTAAGAAAAACCCCGTCTCGACGGGATGATTTTTGTTTCCCTTTTGTATGACGGCGCAAGAGTAAATTGTTTTATAAAAGGCGTAAAAAGGATATTGAAATAAATTGTGAGCAAGGTTATTAATACACGGTGAAAAAAAAGCAATATATTTTAGTTCAATAAAAAATTCGTGGATTTTTTTTGTATAATATTTCTGTCGAACTAAAATAAATTGTATTTCTTTTCACCATCTCATAATGGAGTTCTACCAAGTAAATGCCAAATCAATCAATAAGTTTATTTAAACTTTAATTTCTATGAATTCGGTGGATTATTTTAATTTTATTAAATACAATCGAATTGATAACTGTAGTATTCCACGTATGGTGTAAAAATTAGTAACACGTGTTAAGCTACTTTAGAAACCTCTAAACTGATTTGAAGAAGCTTCACAATACGTAGAATAAAAACTAATTTTAAAATGAGATAATAAATAGGTTTTTTTCTAAAAAATATGTCTAGAGCAAATAGACACTCAATGGAATTTCTCTCAACAGATATTTATGTATAAGTTGATTGAGAAGGCATTTACTTGTTAGAACTCCATTATAGTACGGTAAGAAAAATAACAATGTATTTTAGTTCTACATAAATTATTTTATATATTTGTTGATAGCTATTTCGGCTTACGCCTTATTTATAGTTCTGACGAAGGCGTAAGCCGAAAAAGCTATCAACAAATATATATAATAATTTATGTAGAACTAAAATACATTGTAATTTTTCTGACCGTATTTATGTATAAGAACTGGTTTGAACTCTGTCGTTGTACTTCTTGATTTTTAAAACAACAATGATGAAAATATATAGCTTCTTGCGTTAATTTATTAAGTTCGAGGGAAGGAATCAAAGTATCATATAAATTCTTGATTTCAAGCATGAATTTATAAGTACGTCTGTCAATTGATTGATATTTGCTCCAATAAACAACCACAATGGAAGGTGATGACTTTGACCACCTGTTTATATTCCCCATCTCAAAGTTAGCTTTGCCGGCCGGAGAGTGAAACAGTCAACCATCACTGCCGTTTTATCTTAAATATCTATCTTTATATTACTGACACAATGTGTAAACTTTTTTTTTACACTTTTTGCAGAAAAAAACTATTATTTTTATTGACTAGTTTCGTCACAATTAAATAAAAAAGAAAATAAGTCTGACTAATATTGGCCGAAAACCACTTATATTGTAGCTTGAAAACACAAAAAAACGTAGATTAGCGCTCACGCTCACAGTTTTGATAACGCCAGTCTGTCATGAACATCAACGAAAACTGCTTGTCTTTTCATGCGCGACTTAAAATATAAATAATTATAGGAAAACTATCGATTTTTATATTATATATTTAGAACAGTGGTTCTCACGGAAAATTTGGCTGTGGCCGTATTAGGAACATCAGTGGTCCTACGAAAATGTCTGATGGCCGCACCAAAATTTTGTGTTGAGTCTTACCTAAGCAAATACCTAAGCATGTATGTGTTACAGTTTTTGCGACCTAACAATTCTTAATGCACAATACAATGCATAACAAATATTAAATTTTCAGTGTATTTGTTGACAAATTAACTTGTAAACTCCTTTTTTATTAAATATCAATATTAACTTTCAAGCTGATGGTGGCCGCAGCAAAATCCTCTGGTGGCCGCACACGAAAACCACTAATTTAGAACGATGTATAAAGATCTGTTAAAGCAGTGACGCACAAATGCGGCCCAAAATAACAAATACTTCATCAACAAATTTTTCATTAAATATGATAAAAAATAGTATTCGATATGTGAACAAATTACGATGTATATAAAAATTGTTATTTTTTATTATTTAATATGATTATATTCAAATAGTTATAAATTTGTGACCGAAATTAATTTTTTGAAATGAGTCATATCGTTTGCGTTGCAGGTACAATCTATTTTTAGATTATTGTTTTCAACACACGGATTTTAATGTTAGTTCTTCAGGATTTTTGTCAGCGCATGACGTTTGTGAATCGATATTAAAAAATCTCCGCAAATAATGAAAATATAAAGTATTATTATATAAAAATCGTATACTGATTTATCGATTATCTTGACAGAAAAATATAGTTAAAATTTATATCTCATCTAGTATAATATATCAATATTTTTCTTCACTTTTACCCTTTGCGGCCCGCGAAAAATTTTAAATGGATAAATTGGCCCTTCTCTCAAAAACTTGTGCACCACTGTGTTAAAGCATTATATTATAAATCACTGTTTTAGTTTAATCTATGCAAATAAAGCCATACCATTGAGGTATTTAAAGACCCCCTTTCGGATCACGCGCTATTTTTCTAGGACCATCTTTCGAGGGTTATGAACTGTGTTCCAAATACATGAAATGCGAACTACCGCAACATAAGAACCATAAAAGCATGCATCTTAATAATAGAAATGATAAAAGAGCAATTATCAGAATCATAAAATGTTATCCCATCTGCGTTAAAATGTGTAACCGGAATTACTTTTTAAACGATGAGATATTTTTTTGCGAGATTGGATTTGTGTGGTTGATCAGCTACAGGGTGATATATCGCCACTTTCTGACAATAAAGCATTCAGCTGATATTTGGGTAGGCAGGGCTGGTCAAGTAAATGAACCATTTATTTTCCTTTTCCTAGCGTAACCGATGGCAAAAAAGACAATTTATTTTGCAAACTAATTTTATTTTTACTATTCCGTACTATTGTATTTATAAGCAAATTCACTGAGCAATTGTAATTTATAAAATACTTAAAAATAGTTAATTGATACTCCATTTTGATTGTTTCACAACTATAACGTGTTTATTAATCACTTTTAAGGTGTTCACTGTCAACACTCACTGGCATTATAATAAAAACAATAACACATTTTTAGTACTTACTCCACGTTAAATGTATTTGATCAGGACTGGTTTCTCTCTTTGTGAGCATCATTACTTGATAATTGGTAAAATTGATAGGAAAATTATAATTGTAAAATGGAAGCAAAAACAAATTAAACATTCATTTTTTTAAATTCGTTAATCCTCAAGTTTTCAGTTATGATTTTACCAGATTAAAATATCTTTTATTTTGCCTCATAAATATTGTATACATTTTTTTAGATCTTCTAAAGCTGTTATGAAACCTGTCAAATAAAAAAATTCAATCTTTTGAATCTTAAAAACAACGCGTGTGAAAATTTCTTAAAATCTGTTATATTTTAATCTTTCTTTTTTCAAATAATATAAATTTTATCTTACCAACATTCGTTTTCACACGTACATTTCAAAGAATCCATATATTTTTTAAAATAAAAATAGTCCATTCATATGACAAAGAAAATATTTATATTTATGGTGTACCTATCACTGAAATCGTTTCTTACAATATTTAAAACGTAATAATTCTAATAACTTTATACTTTTTTATCTGGATTATTATGTTTTAATTCGTTTCATTTTTCATCGAAAAAAAATAATGCGTGGCGTTTATATATTGCGAGTTATATGAAAATAATTTATAAATATGAAAATAATTTAATAAAAAAGCTATTATAATTTGTGTACAGATATTCTCAGATTAGCATCATTTAAAAAAAGAGATAAGAACACATTTTAAAATATTTTATTTTTATAAACTGGTGACGCATTCACCTTAACCTTCAAAATACGGTCCCTGAAAAATAGCGCACGATCCAAAGGGTGGTCTAAAAATGCCCCAGTGAAATTGCTTTATTGGCATAGATTACATTTACAAAATGTTGCTTTAACGTATCTTACATTGTTATACATTGTTCGAAAAAAATATAGAAAATAATCACGCATGAAAGTGACAACGTGTTCGCGATGATATTCATGACAGACTGACGTAATTAAAACTATGAGCACGAGCGCTTATCAACGACTTTTAATGTAAAATGCATCCATTTGATTTGAAACGTACGTTTGAACGAAGCGCGTTTAGATAAGATAACGTTATCTTATCGAGTATGGGCAGTGAAATTTGAATCCTGGCAATCTGTAGTGACATTATATAGGATTTTTGGCCAATAATAATCCAACTTATTTTCTTTTTTATTAAATGGTGACGTAACTAGTGTAAAAAATCATATTGTTCTGCAAAAGGTGTAACAAACAATGAGTTAAGAACATCGAAAGTTTAATCACTGATAACAAGATTGATATTTAAGATGAAATGGCGGTGGTGGTCGACTGTCTCACCCACCGAGAAGGAAAAGTTAATGAATGGTTATTTGGGTAGTGCTATTTATAATGATATGCATATGACCTATTTTGCATGACTCCTAAAGTTGTCAGTTTATTAACTTTGGGGGTGACCCAAGAATCAAATATTTACCAGTGTTCCGTCGTTAGCCTCTGGTCATAAAGTAAAAATAAATAAATTGCAGACATTTTTTTTTGGCTAGGAAACTCAGTTGGTTTCTCAATATTCAAGCCGTTTCTGATATAATGGTTACGTACTGCTATTTTCAAATCATTTTAAAGAAGATGACTGCAAGAGATAAAGAAGATGTTATTAAATGTTAGTCCAGTTGTGGTGGATTGTAATTTAACAGCTGTTCTGAACTATGTTTAGATTACAAAATTGTTTTAAAGAGATGCCATAAGAGTAAGTGCAAAACAGCTAGGACATTTTTCCAAAGATTGTAGATGCAGGTAGATAAATTTGATATTTCAATAGTACTTAAACTGTCAATCTAATAAAAGTGTATTAACAAGATGATAATTTTTTATTTATTTTTACGTCCACTACAGATGAAGTGAATGTAATAAGAAGTATATTTCAAGCATAATAAAAATGTTTTTTTAATGAAATATAAAAAACCTTGCAAGCTAAAGAAATAGTACAGAATAAAACGTAAACATTTTAAGCAACCATAAAAGAAATCAAAATGAAACGAAACAATGTGCATTACTGAAAAAGACTTTGTCTTCGGCAGCCATACGAGTGAAATGTTTCGCTTTATTCCCCGCGGATGAGAAAGAAGAGTAATAAAGAAAATACAACTGCTTTTTAAGTATGCGAAAGATAATATAATATTGCGCTGTGGTTTCTCACAAAAAATAAATTAAAGTTATAAATGTAGCCCACTCGGAGATCAAGTCTTTTCGCTCATTGTTTGGTAATAATGAAGCGGAAATAAAAAACACTCCATGTCTACACGAAATGATCGCAACACAAAGAAGACCCGTATAAAGCCTTAAAGGCCGTTGGTGTTTGTAAGGGTAGATTTAGTTCAGCGCAACGCCATCAACCCCCAGGCTATTTGAAAACATCCCTCATTTTGTTACAGGGCTATCATTCGAAAAGAAATGAATTGTTCACATAAAAAATCTAATCTATTTATTTTAGTTCTGCTCATAATAAACTGCGAAATACCAAAGTTATGGCTGGGCATTACCGATTGGGGATTTATTACATGTTTCACTGCTCATACTTATTAGTGCCAAGGATTTATTTTATATGTTTATATGTGACAACAAACAAAGCCATCGGTTTATTTTTATACTAATTTATTGTCTTACGCCAATAAATCAGTAAGTGATTTGTTTCCGTCATTATTTTTTCAATGTTTTATATTTTACGCCTCATCTACGTATTGTACCACCACGATACAATAGTGCGTGCCTTTAAATCAATGAATACTTATTTATTTTTAATTAACATGCCAATTAATATTCACTGGATACATGTTTTCATTTGATCAGTTTGCGTTACCTAATCCACATATTGATCTTTTGAAAAGATACGGAAACAATAATTAATCCTTGCATGTGTCTGCTTTTGCTGAAACACTATGTTCATAATATGTTCTTAATCTAAATACGTTTGGGAGTTTAATATCTTTTGATGTTAATTTCATGTTTGTATTAGCAATATTGAAACCATGCTAACTCTCACGTGATATTTTAGTGAATCATATTCACATATTTTCATTGTACAAGAAACCTTCAACAGTGATTTTACCCGTTTTTGTACTTGATAAATCCGGATAAACGAGATCATTCTCAGCTGACGAATCTCAAGTACACGAAGCAAATTTCATATTTAAATTCTAAGTCACGCCGGACAGTTCAGCTAGAGCAGATTAAGTGTTGTTATAATAAAGTCAAAATAAAAACAGAGAACTTTAAAAAAAATGTTATAATATTACATCTATTCTATGATAAATACATTGGGCTATTAATAATGTCTACGTGTGTATTCCCTTCAACGCACACGCTCAATTAATGCCGATTTATAAAGCCGAGCAAAGCGTTTTTACTAACAAAATAATAGACACGATATTCCGAAGACTTTTCCTTGTTCATTATATCTCAAGGGCAGCGATAAATATTCTGAGCAAACCTCACTCATTAATTTAAAAGTTTTACAAGGATCAATTTATTTTTAACAAGCTCTTATCTCCTTGTTCAGCCACCCTTGTTCAACATTATCTTACGATACAAAATATACTGAGCGGGGATCCTTCCTAATCTCATCCAAGAATCACGGAGGGGAAGCCACTAGAGTAATCCGGAAAATCAATATTGATCGTTCGTGCACATATAAAAATTAAATGTTTGATATACCTTGACTACCAAGGAATATTTAATAATTAAAAAGAAGAATTTGGTGAATTTATAATATTTTGTATAGCTTTTATCTTTATTATGTTACTAGGTCTTATTAATAAAAATCTTCATAGTGTCTTCCTTGGGTTTTGCATTTACTGAAAGCGAAGAGGGAAAATATATAAACAATATCCATATGAAAATATATATATCAAATCATGTTTGCTCTCAATGTATAGCAACTCCAATTTATTTTATATATTATTTTCTATTTTCAATCACACTAGTGCATGGTTCAAAATCAGTCCCGTGCGGATCTACTCAGGCCATGAATGTGAGGGGTAAATTTATTTTTCTACGTCGATAGCGTTGCGAAAGGCGGCCATGAAACATTGGCGGTTTATACACAACGGGTGGTGGTGGGAACAACCAACTTGTATAGCATATGGACTCTTAGCTCAACAGAAGTTTTCTACGAGATCTACTTGTTACTCGGTTTCTCATCCTCTCTTTATAGAGAAGAGTAGTGATTATGAAAAATTTGACAAATGGATTGCTAATCGCTCTCGATATGTCTCGTCTTAGGAGAGGATTGATATAAGAGGTAGGTTCGGGCTACACAGATATCCATATGTTCGAAAAAAATGTTTGAATAATAAATTTTCCTGGGCTTAGATTCGAGCCTCTGAGCTCCGCAACCAAAGTCAATGACGTTGAAACTCAGCTACGGACCCAGAAATATAAATATATACTAATAAAAAAACAAGTTTTGTTTCGTTTCGTTTCTAAGCATTTTAAATTTATGCATAAAAAATATTTTTGATGATGCTCTTATGTATGGTTACATCTGTTTTGTGATAACTGAATTTATAATTAAATGGGTGAGAAGGTTTGTAAACATAGCTGATACCCATGTTTTTTTTGTTGAAAGAATCTATAGATCAATTTCTTGTTTAACATAAAAGTTGAAGAAGAGAATCGACGAAATGTGCATGAAATAAATTTTACCACAATTCAGGCTTCAGGCAAAATAAAAAATACTGATATGTTTTTAACACAGTATTATTTAATTATTGTGAACTGATATTAAATTTTCTATTTGTTTCAGTTATCCAGAATTATAACAATCAGCTTTTCACGGTAAGTGAATCAAATTTATAATGAAAACAAGTTGGGATGCTGTCTTGGTTAAAATTTTGCAGACAGCCATATGTATGCCATTCATTACATTGAATTTATTTCCACAGAGGTAGAAATTTCAAATGAAATTTATAACTTCGTTACAATGTTACCAAAATCGGTTCAAATTCTTGTCTAGTCTGTTAAACAAACCCGATCTCTATAGAAAAACCAATGAACTTTATCTTAATTAGAAAATTATTCTTATAATTAATTAAAGGAATAGCTTATACACTATTTTGTATTTTTATTATGTTTGAAGATTACTCTTTCTCCGTTTTTAAATTAAATACGCAATACTTATGTATGAAAATAACAAAAACTGAGAATTATTTTTATATAATGTATTAATTTTGAGAAAAACAACACTTAATAATTGAAAACAACGGATAATGGGAATTTTCAGTTGTGTAAAAAGAAATCTTTTGTTTTTAAACCTCTCTCTCATAATTCAAATACTTAGTATTTTTATTTTACATTCATGGAACAAGCTACTTTCAATTAAAGAAATATCATCTTTAACTTTTACATATTTTTAAGGATTCTAATTAATTGATTCACTAACAAATAAAATTCCCTGCAATTCTACCGGCTATACTGTAAAGCAGGCACGGGCAAACTGCGGCCCGCCTTGTGATTTTGCATTTACTCTGGACATCGTACCAAACTTAAATACTGTTAACTTCGCTCAGAATGACGATTTTTCACAAAGATTTGGTGACTTTCGAAAAATTTAGATAAGTTTGGCGCTAGTAAGCGAATCATTTTCAATAGATATAAAAACTGTATTGAAAGAACTACAACTTGAGTTTATTGATCTGCAATGTAACACTGATTTAAGAGAATTACACCATCGTGACGAAATCTGCAAATTTTACAATGATCTTAATTCAGTCAAATTCGACCAATTTAAAAAAATTTCACCAAAAATGTGAACAGACATTTTCGATCATGAACCTCAGCTTAATTCTGATTCCATCTTCTTCTATGACCATTCACACGCAGTTTTAAAAATATCAACTACAAAATGAGCACATGAATTTAAAAGAAATGTTGAAAAATTTCAATCTTTGAAACAGCTTCATTCTTATATTTTTTTTGATAATAGATAGAGTCCTCTTTTTTAACGATGTTTTCAGTGATTTCGATTTTACGTGATTTTTTGAACGGCACGTTTTAGGTCGAATTTGAAAAACAATTTTTGTTTTTTCTTTTATTTTGGATACTTTTTTCCGCGATTTTTTTAGGTGCGCCACTTTTTGAAATCAATGTATCACGTAAAAAACGATCAGGTGTATATCTAAAAATAGTATGTATTTTACTTGCGGCCCGCTGCTCATTTTGAATTATTGGAATTTGCCCTCCATGCGAAGAGTTTGCAGAGAGCTGTAAAGCATACAAAAACTTATGACTTTTTCGTACACTATTAAACATTAAATAATTGATTGATATTATCATCTATGATCCGGATCCATCAAATTTGGTAAGGGTAGAAGAAACTATTTTATTTTATCAAAAATTTGGCAAAAAAACATTTATTAAAATTTTAAAGCCCTAGAGCTCTTGTGTTGTGAAAGAGATATGATATGAAGTACAGTTGAAGTAGCTTTTAATATAAAATGAATTGTTTTGATTCAAACACATTGAATAGCAGAAAACCATTTTAATAAGATAGATAAATAAATATAATCAAAATTTATAATTATTTCACAAACAGTCAAAATGTCCTTTAAATTTTAATAATGATAAATATAAAACGTATTTGTCATTTATTTTAAGTACATTATATGTATGTATTACATGAGTATGCACACACACCACTGTTTACAACCTGACCGTGTGTTCAGACATTTCAACTTTTTCACAAACTGGCACCGGTTCTTAGACCATCAGTTGCAGAGCACTGTGTCACAAGGAATTAATTTTGACAGTGAAATGGGTTAAGTCAAAGGAACATTATCTTTGATTTATTTATATTCTACATATTATGCCAAAAATCGTAAAAAAATACATGGCACACGGTTGAGCATAAATATGACTATATTGAAATTTTTTACCTAGATAAGCAATTATGAATATGAGTTAAAAAATACCTTATTTTTATCTGAAATCAAAGTTAGTACACCTGTTGTTCCGTTGAAAGTTTCACATGTTACTTTGTCTTGTTGAGAATCAATCACCTTCAGACTGCTGTGTTTATTTTTTAATTGTATTATGCATTAATTTTATTTCATATTTTACAAAGAAAGCTTGTAAGTATTATTTCTAATGTGATATGAAGCGTATAGTGTATTGAAACAGTTGGCTTTGTTTTTTTATATTATAATTAAAGTAGAGCTCTAAGTTTAATTGTTAATAAAGTATTCTAGATGAATTAGCGAATGCTTTGAATTAAATTAATTACCAGTTAATCACATTGAAATGCCTACTAATATAATATGTGAGTTTTATTCGACCTTTTATAAAAAATAATTAAAGATTTTTGTTTCAAGGCATATAACAATGGTGAGCTTGGAATATTGAGAAACTATTAGGCTGAGACCTATTTATCTCTCATATTTCCTGAAATAATAATCTATGACCGCATGTGCTTTTAGGTAACATTGCATTATTGTAGTAGATCAAGTTCATTCGTGCACTTGAGATGCTGAACTGCAAACACCGGGTCGTTAGCGACAAAACTCGTGAGAATGAACAAAATTTAAACGATTCAAAATAAAATCAGTACTTAAGTGAACTCAAGAATTAAAATCTTTTTTAATACTATATATCATTATTTGCCGACGATCATTTAGCAACAAAGGGTAAACCGTCCTTCCATTAAAATCATAGTATTTAAAGCGAAAAAAACTTTTTCTGGGATAGATCCGAGAATAAATTAACCATATTTTCCGTTTCAAAGCCAAGTGGCGTAATTAATCATGCAAAAAAAACAACTGTATGCCCTTTGCTTCTAAAAACCCACTTTACCGGAGCAAAAGTGGATACTTCGAATTAGCTTTGAGAAATCCATTCTCTTTTACGGTTCGTGAAGCCTTTATCCGCACTTCCAAAAGCTTCTTTTCCCCCAACGAAATGTGAAAAAAGTTTTTGCAGTGTTCCGAAAAGAGCTTTTTAACGTTCGAATATAAAACTTTGGTATTGATTGTTTTTAATGAAAATTTTTACTCATTCAAAGTTTGTGCTTATATATTTGTTCGTCAATTTTGGATAAAATACAATTCTTAAGTAAATTGATGGTCATCATGAGTTAATTGCAATCCATTAGACAATTTATTTTATTAGATCATCCGAAATAAATTTAGAGTAGACATAGCTTGCTCATTCGTATTATTCGGTTGCAATGTCCACAAGATCGATCCCCGTAAAGACCATGTTCAAATTGAACTTTCAATCGCCTAATGGATTCGTGTTTCAATACTCACCTACACATTCTATTCTAAAAATAGGAAACAGTGAAAGCTGTTTACTTGTTTCTACCCCCTTCCTTGTACTCCCTACTTTTCCCTTTATCCCTTGAGATATTTCATTATGTGTCGCCCGGAAATGGTTGACAACGATAACCTTAATGATCAAATTAATTACAGATAAAATGCATAAGTATTAAGTAGGTAATTTAATTGGCATTAATTTGGTAGAACTCCATTATAACACGGTGAAAAAGTAGAAATGTATTTTGATAATTATTTTTGAAATTTTCTTATTAAATTAAATGTGATATTCTTAATTAATTAACTTTAATTATTTAATTATATCACACGAATAGAAAACTTCTTTTTTTTTCAAATAATGATGGATGAGTGTATTCCTTTTTTTCTAAGCCTCATAATGACTTTTCATAATGAGCATTTGACGGCTGAAGAGAATTAAAAATAATATTTCATCCTTTTTAACATATCAATATTAAAATAAACCTATATATTCGGATATTCAAACCATTGAGCAGTATACCTCGTAAGATGCGAGCATAAAAGTTTTACTTATACTACAATGAGTAAATACGCTATCTTTTTCAATTATATATATACTAGTATTCGAACCCGGCTTCGCTCGGACCAGTTTGGGGTTATGTTCACCTCGGCGCGTAAATTCAGACGGGCCAAGTTGAAACAACTGGCAACTTAATGACTAACAATGCAAAAGGGAATTACAGACGCACAGACATACATACGCCGTTTCGGTTTTATATATAAGATATTTTGGTTCATATGAAACTACTCGAGTACTCGAGTATTTTGTTAAATGTACTACTCGATACTCGAGTAATTGGAGTCTCTACACACATTGATAACGAAACAAATTTACCGTCGAAACTTTCGCGAGCGAAATCAATTCGTTTGTTTGAACTTGCAACAACAATGCAAAAGGGAATTACAGACCCACATACATAAATACGCCGTTTCGGTTTTATATATAAGATATGTACGTTTTTATCATTCTTAAAATTATGTATGTATATATTTTCCAAGAATTCACCGAATGATTTGTGATGAATGATTTTATCAGAGCATCAACTTGATACATTATTTTGGTCGATCCGGTGATTGGTTTTTGAAGATTTAAACCATTTAATAAAAAGTGTTATGCAGCATTCATAAACAGAATGAATATTTGAATATGCTATATTTGATTTCGTATTGTTTACCAATTGTTTTTGGGTTGATATATAAAGCAATCGTTTCTTACGTGATTTTATTGCGCACATTACTCGTACTGGATAAGGTGAGAGACATTCGTCAGTTCTCAATACGCTTCAAAGCAAGAACTTTTATAAATAACTATAACTCAATTTCCATTAAAACACGATTAAGAGTATCCGAAAACCGCCATCTCAAAATGAAAAATACCCGTACTAAATAAAAGTTTTCTCGCCTTGGATAAAGAAAAATAATTGACAAACGGGAAAACCGCGCGAAAATGCGGAGGGAGAATTTCTTTATTCCATATACGAGACACGCTTTCATCATTTAGATTTTCTCGACAGTGTTAAAATTTTCCTTTTTGGCTCTAAAAAACATCGCGCATTAAAAAAACTCTTAGCATGAGTGCCCTTGCCCGCTGACATCAACAACTTGGCGAGCTTTTCATCCTAGCATACTTTTTACCAGCCAGATTTAAAAAAATATTAATTCCGAACATAAAACACTCGGATTTTTGGACTCAGTTAAATTTTTTCCTGGCTTACTGTAGACTTAGGAAATATTTACAAGGTACGAGCTTTTATGTTCAAATCGAATTTTTATAAAACTATTCATCAATAGTAAAGAATGACGATAAGAAACAATTTCTTTATAATAGCTTAGTGGTAAAAACTCAGCTGAGCTGTCAGAAGATTCTGATCTGAAGTCCATCAAAATTTTTAAATCATGGATTTATTTATGATTTCTTTCTGTGTCGAGTTCTTTATTCTGTTGATTTTATCTCAAAGGAATAAAAAATTAGAAGAAGCGATGGCAATTCTTTAATTAGCTAAAAGTAACCAAATATATTTGTATTATTTATTATGGGGAGATTTTCTTTTACTGAATGGAGTAAAGACGTAAAATCTCTCTTTTTTTCATAACGCTACTTAAAATATAAACAGCTTAAATATATTCGAACCCGGCTTCGCTCGGACCAGTTTGGGCTTATGTACACCTCGGCGCGTAAATTCAGACGGGCCAAGTTGAAACAACTTTTTTCAAATTTCAAAAGTCTAGGTCAATTAAAATGGAATTAAAATGAACATTTCAGACTGGCATTGACATTTCACAGCCCCTTTCATATATTGACAGCCCCATTCTCGCCCATTAAAATGTCCAAATTCAAGGAAAAAATCTAATTTGCTGTCAAAGAAATGTCAAATAATACCTTCACGTAAATAATAAACATTATTATTAATAATAAAAGCCGGGAAAAGTACAGTAGAAGACTAATTTATTGCATTTTAACTAAATGTTTTCGCCGATAAAAATTCAAACATATTTTCTTTCATATTCGTTTTTATGGCAACTTAATGACCAACAATGCAAAAGGGAATTACAGACCCACAGACATACATACGCCGTTTCGGTTTTATATATAAGATATATTAGCAATAGGCGTGTTATCCCATCCGTTGTAAATTATATTACTTTTTATAGTTGAGCATTAATTTCTTGTGTCTTATAAACATCCATCTTGTGTCCCGATAAACAGAATTATTTACCATCTTGGTACCTACATTTTTTTTACTATGCCCGCTCCCAACTTGGAGCATATGGACTACTCACAGAGTTTATCTGAACATGATTTATTCTACGAGGACTGCTTCTTACTCAGTTGGTCAATTTCTCTTTTTGAAAGAAAGTAGGGATTCAAATGATACGATGACTAGGACAGGACTAGTGATTAGCTTATCACTCTCGCTTCGTGCCACTTTGTGGGATCGGAAGGGTGGGAATGTTTAACAACACAAATACACCCGCTGCTTTCGAACAGAATCGATTTATCGACTGAAAAAATCTGCTCGTACCGGGACTCGCCACCGAACCCAGCCAGTCAAACACGGAAACCAACGACGTTGACCACTGCACCACAGACCGGGCCAAGCCCGGGCCACCTTCATTTACGTTTGGATTATTCCGGAGTGAGCGTGTTAAAGTAAATAAATAATACAGGACATTGAAATACGTATGCCAGTAGTAGTAACACAATCAGTAAAATAAACACTAATCTTTACAACTTTAATGTAATATTACAAACGACATTCCAACAAGAAAAACGCCAAATATGTACATCAAAAATATTTCCACAACCAATTGCTTTTCTTTTCTACGAATTTCAAATAAAAAAACTGAATCGCTGTATTGGACACACTGACTTTACAATCTTGAGAAACGAGAGCGGGAAATGCTGAAAACGCAACCGTCGTGTTCGGAACCTAATATTTATCCTCAAACATGCCTTTGAAGAGGGGACGCGGTTCGCCACTATTTACATACAACTGTTTACCGTGGCCGACAGGGCGTGGAGAGGGGCATATTTGCGAGGAGCTCTACGCCAGTGTACAAAGGAGCTTATTCGTTATCTGAATTGCAAAGTCCAGCGGTTATCGTTACAGGAATAATGATGATATGCATTACTTGTATAAATCCCTGTACATACTAGTTTGTTGGTATTTTATATTAACGTATAGAAATGATGGCGCAGAAAACGGTTCACACAGTTTAATACAATCTCTGAAGTATAATAGAATATCAAGTTAAAGCGGTCCGAAGAGAGTCTCTAGCTTAAAAGATTTATTTTAAAAAAATATATACAAATACTCTTAAAGGTATATTATTCAACCAAGTTGTTTTTGAGAATGCTTTCGTTTCATTCTTTTGAAACTTGAAGAACATTTTCAATATTAAAGCATTGTTCTCTTCTTCTTCCTGGCTGATTACATCACCCTGACATACTCACTACTATAAACTTTCATGCTCTCAGTTTTCACCTACGTAATATTAACCAAAGATCAACATCAGAATTTGATAATTTCAGTCACCAGTCACAAAGGCTTTTTGGCTGATCAATGCGCTGCTCATTGAGTTGGAGCTTTTAATTTTAACAGTGTCTTTTATGCCATTTTCTGTTGAATGGTTGTTGTCTTTTGTTATATCTATGTGCTGTCTTTCATTCGTCAAATGCATGGCGCATTTTCGTCGGCTGTTATGTCATGTATTGTATTTTTTCCTTAGAAACAATAATAACCAATAGCAGACAGATTTCACAAATTATTTATGGATTGTTATTATTTGTGACATATATGTATGAAGTTATTTATTTTGGGTTGCTATGCCGTCGATTTTGGTTAAGAAGAGCTTCACATTGAGTAGACTTATCTTATTAGTAGATCTGAAATACTGCCACGGACCTTATGAATAATGCCCTTCGTTGTTTTATTCATATGAATCAGCCTCCAGTTCTTTGACTGTGATCTTCATATCCATTTATTTAATAAAACATAGTAAGCACGTTTAACAATGGTGAACTGTAACATATTAATAGTATGAAACGAAGGGAGCACATAGAAACTTGTGGTATGCAGGTACTTAAAAAATTTTCATTTTGAAAACAGTTACAACATTAGTATTATAAAAAATAGTTATAAGAAGTACGTTAAAAAAGTGACAACAGATCCATCCTAAAAAATCATTTTATGTCACTGTGCAGTAGCATTTGTCAATCTTTGCTTAAACCTACATACATATATAAGAAGATAAAATATAAAAATATTTTTGCAACATATGTTTAGTAAAATTAAAACCTGATCGTCTTCTCATTTACTTTATTCATTGCAATTCCTCAATTGACTATCAAGACTGCATGGAAATACCAATATTAAATGTTTATATCAATTTGTAATCTATGTAAGTCTAAGCCAATTGAATTATTATAAAGAAATATCGTATAAGATTTTTTTCTTGGTGTAGTTTGAGTAAAACAGTTTTTTTGTCAAACTATTATGTCTATGAAGAAAAAAATTGTGTCGAGTATTTCTTTCTGAAAGAAAAAACACAATTGCATTACTGGTCTGATTGATTCCTTTCAATCTTTGATCGGAATTCTACAATTCAATTTCCCAATGTAAAACAAGAGTGTTGGGGCGTAAGAAATTTCGTAAAACTTTTATTTTTACAATTCAATCGACGCATTTGTAAAAGCTTTGCATATTTTTTCAGCATGAAAACTTGTTTGAATGTTTTAGTCAGCTTTCAATAAAGTTAACCGCAACGAATTTGAGCTTTCTTTATTCAGAATATATTTATTAAAAACTAAACGGTGACAAATTTTCTTTGTTTAATAAATTGAATTTCATTGTCTTAAAGAAATATCTGTGATATTGAGTCTAAAATTGATGCTTACATATTGAATTGAATAACAATATTTCTTTCACATTTTCTTTCATAAATCACAAAATTTTAAGCAAGAAAAAGCTAATATTTGTGAAAAAAAGCCGTGGTAAAACAATTATGTTAAGCGCATGATCGCGTATTTGATATGTGAGTGAATATTTATTGCTATTTACGTACAGGGTATTTATTATAAACACATAAATGACGAAGATAAATCGTTCTATGTTTTCAATTTTGATCAATGATATTAATCAATTCATTTGGGACAAGGTGCTTGCACTGTCATGTTCAGTTAAGTACAACTTTAAAACGTTTTTCTTAATGTTTAATTTACCGATACTTTGATCACAAATTTTTCAATTTAAAATCGCACAAAGATTGATTGAGCCATGTGTTGGTTTGAGTTTAAGAAATTGCATTGCTTTGTTTTAAACTCATCTGGATAAAAAAGCAATATAATATATATGTATATCCGACAATACTGCGTGCTTGGTCTGACAGAATATTGCTTTAAATCGCATAAATATACAAACCCATAAATCAAAGTCAAAGTGAACTACTCTACTCGTCTATCGTTTATTTATTACAGTCAATGGATAGTGTATAAAAGTCTAGAGTCCAGAATAGAGGTCTGCACGGGCCGAAATTTAAAATTTCACCCGGCCCGAACCCGAAGACCTCCGACCCGGCCCGGGCCCGAGGCTCATTTACAAAAATCTTACCCGAACCCGACCCGAGCCCGACATTTTTCAACCTTGACCGAAAAAAATCCGAATTTCTTTTTTCAAATAAAAATTAAAAATTGACTCACCAACTTGCGTGTGTGTGCGTGCGAAATAAATTTCTTCCTAATTAGAATTTGTTTTTGTTTGTTTTACAGGAATGATGACTCAAGTGAGAATTTTTTGAGCTAGAAAAGCTGAAAATGCATTTACATTTTATACACTCAACGAATCCAACCTCTATGATTTCACTAAATGATTTCCACACTTCAATTTTCCCATGGGTTTTTACTGAAGAAATATATTCTCCAGTCTTTAGTTTTGTCTTAATATTTTCGAAGCCCATTTCTTGCCAGTAAGTTTAAAAAAAAACAACCTAACTAATCGAATTGCGACCTATCGAAATAGCCATATAAGACATACTGAAGTCAGAATCATATTATGAAATTCATTATGCGTATTGTACAATCGTCTATGAAGCAGACATCATTAAACAATTCTAAAATAATGGCGTCAAAAGTCATTAAGTTAAGAACAATGCATCTTGTTCTTTCGAATGGGTGTCCATGAGAGAATGTTTTTAAATACCGAACAAGGCGTCGAAAAGATGACTTATACGAGTACGTGAAGTTTATTATAGTATTAAATTTTGATTTACGATAATGGTGAGCTCATTCGGAAATAGCCCGATTTTTGTTATATGCTTGCGTCCGAGCCCGGCCCGGGCCCGAATCCAAACTTTCGTTACCCGGGCCGGGCCGGGTAAGACCTCTAGTCCAGAATCTGTATTTTTACCATTCATTTTTCATTGTTGTTTTGCAACATATTGGCCATTATTTTTTTCTGTATTTTGATATTTTCAATCATCAATTCAAGTAATATGAAATCTGAATTTTTTGAATAACTAACTACCTATGCTTAAAACACCCGAAATTTTATTTTGTTTTATTTTTTCGACTTCAAGTAGTAATCCTTTAATTTTCTTAGATCGTGGTGATGAATATGAATCATATAGTTTTCATTAAACATGTCGTTTTTAGATCAAAAAGTAAAAAAAATATCATTAATTGACATTTAGTACGACTTTAGTAGTCCTTAATATCAATTAGCTATGCATGTTTGGCATACCTTGTTTAGTGAAGTATTTTAGTAGAGTAATTATCTAATCGAGCTTATTACAGACAAACTAACTTGCACTACTAGAGCGATTCATTGACAAACTATCTAACTTTAGAACAAAGTTATCGTTAGCACCATATAGCGATTAAATGCAAACATTGGTAGTAAATTACTCAATACAAACATTACACCTCATCAATACAACCTCATATAATATAATTGCATATTATATATAATCTCCTAGATTGCTTTTGAATCAAATAGAAAAACTCACTGTTACCAGTATTTGATTTCATTACAGGATAACACTTTCTTGAACAGAGTTCTCGATTATTTTTTTTTCAAATTATTGATTAAATACTTGTATGAGGACGAAAAGCTATATTGTTTTATGATATCTTCATTTTGAGATGGGTCAAAATTGACAGGTAATTGAAAAATAGAAAAGCTATCGACTTTTTTAGAAACTGTTATAGAAAAGAAAAATAAAGCGACACAAATAATACATGAAGAAGTTAAATTTTGATTTTCAATTATTATTCTGTGTTCAGTTACAATAAAACTAATAACAGACGATAGTTTTTCAAAAGAAGTTTCGTGTTTTTAACTAACCAGTTCCATTTTTGTGCAATTTTTTTCAATCTAACAATCTAACCTTGCCGAGAATTGAACTCGGGTCCTGATCGCTAGGACAAAGCTCTTGCCACTAGACCACAGGGACCGACTAATTAGGATTGGTTTCCATCATCGCAGGCATAATGATAGCGATGAGCGAAGCTGGTCCCGATATATTTGATAGAATATATGTTAAAGTAGGTAGTACTTTATTTTTTTTTCAAATTCTTAGGCGCGTGAGCGTTAAAGTTATTCCCGTCTTCTCCGTCTCAAAGTTAAGTTTTTGTATTCAAATTGCATTCCCTCACCATGGCTGCTGACAGGAATGCGTGATCGCGATCGTGGTGAGTAATCCCTAGTGAAGCCAGTTCACGAAGTCAGCATACATTTTATTTTTATCCACGGAGGGTCATCGTGAAGAATAGCTCTCGGTCTATAACGATTCGCATATATCTCATCGTTTGCGCTTGTTATTAATCTACAAGCAAGAAATCTTTTGGTTACATTGATGGCCCACAACCTTGTGAAACTTTTTAATCACTCACGGATAAAGACGATGATTTTCGCGCTGTTTTAAAATTTACTGACTAAAACATATTGTCGATAACGCATTGAGATACTAATAGTGACTTTACTTTGGGTGGTATTGGATAATTTGACCAATATCGATCGGCCTTTGCCCCGTAATAGGTTAAGGCATTATCAAATGACTATGTCAAATTGACATTCTTAACAATGATAAAATCACCTAATATAATCTAGTTTTATCGCTTTAATTATGCAAATGCGAGTTAAGTGTAACTTTACGGCAAATGACGTTACTTCGAAGGCTGGTGGCGTGTTGTGGTTCCTGTATGACGCAGAGCTGAAATCAAGTTCCACTGCCGTAGGTACACACTTCAATATACGCGATATTGATACAGTCAAAGTTGCAATATCATAGGTTTCAGCTTGCTCGTAGAGCCTAACTCTCTACGAAATGTTATTATCCTCTGCCGACCGTAGAGGCTGCGTAGCATAATTTAGTCGACTACCTTTTGGTGTTATTAAATTTAAAGGGTTGTGTTTTTTCAAGACCGATTCGTAACATAGAAATAAAGGGTTGAAATTCTGCTTACATGTTTAGTTTCTTTTTTTTTTATTTGTGCAAAATTTAATATTGCGTTGACCTTTATGTGTTATGTCTTGAAAACAATATTAAAAAAAATCAATAGTTATTTTCTTTTCCTATTAGATTTACTATTATGTGAAAAATTTCTGACGACAAACAAAAAATAGTCTCCAACAAAAGAAATAATAATTTAAAAATCAAAATGTTAAGTCCATACTCTTCCTTGTTTTATCAAGTAAGGGTTCATTTATTTTTGCTTGGAATTCTGTATCGTTCTTATAATATAATAACAAATTTCTCATGAAAATGCTTGTCTTTTTTTAAATATATCTGAGAAGATTAATTATTTGTAATGTTTCAAAAAAGCATAAATTGACATGAGTATGTTTTTCATATTTATTATTTTGGTAGTTTTACCAGCTCATAAAACGAATTATAAGCATATAAGACCATAACTGCATTTATCTTTTTGTTTCAGTTTTACCTTAATCAGGAATGCGTTTGCTTCTTTTAAATATTTCGTCAAAACTGCTCGAATATAGTTATGTATAATATTAATATCTTATCAGTTGTCCAGCTTCGTGGTCAAGTGTCACGTCGGTGAAATTGGCTATTATTATTATATCAGGACGAGAGATTAAATGTTCATTCAATTAAATGGTTTCAACTGGAAGCGTGGATGTTTTTATTGCCTAAAATTTCATCCCACACTCGTCCGGCTTTAAAACGGGCCGTGGTAAGAGCGAAAAGCTAACCACTAGGTTACTTGTAACAAGTAGTTCTAGTAGCAAAGCTTCTGTTGATATAAACTCCATTTGAAATCATTTTAGACGAAGCATGGCTTAAAAAAATCTCACCATTTTTCTTGGACTTCATAACTAATGAATAAAAAAATGATTAGTCCAAATCACACGAATTATAAACTTCATTTCAGTAGCATGAAAGTGATAAAAATTGTTTGAAAGAAATGAATCCCAGCTTAATTCCGTAAACCAATTGTTCTTTTATATCTCTTAAGATTACTATGAAACGGATATAGTGTTTTAAAAATATAAAATCGATAAATATACATAAAAAGAATATTCCATGGAAGTCTGTCTGACTATTAAGGAAAATATCTTATAGATAGTCTAGTACAGTGGCTCTCATGTAAGGCCACGAAAGGATTTGGCTGCAGCCACCAACAGCTTCATAAAAATATTGATATTAAAAAAAAATGTGGTTGTGCAAGTTAATTTGACTACAAAGACTCTGAAAATTAAATATTTCGGATGCAATTAATTAGTACCAATGGTTAATTGACAAAAATATTTTCGTCCATTTGACATACACAACAAACTAGAAACAAAAATTTGGTGCTGCCACGCGACATTTCCGTATGGCCACTTATGTTAACGATGCGGCCACAGTAGTACACAATATTGCTAGTGAATTTTTTTAACGATTTAGCATCGTATGTTTACTATTAAAAAAATTGGGCTGGATTGATATTTATAAGAAACACTCAAAAATTAATAAAATATTACAATACCGTTGATATACCTAGTCTCTCAAAAAATATTTTAACGTTGGAATAAAAAATGAAAACAACGAGGATGCATGGACTGTCATCATAAGTAGGCAATTATTGTGTGCTTTTGAATTGTTTGCCTGAGTGTCGTTAATTATTTTTAAATTGTTTCTTAAATTAACGGGTTACGAACAGCTGTTATTATTACTGCGTCAAGTACAGAACTTCCGTTATGGTTATGGTGGAACGAAAATGATTGCTGATTCCCAAAAGGTGAAAGCTTCATACAATTTCATGTAAAATATTTTATTTTATGTTAAACAATGAGCTTTGAACCAAAGAAGAGTTTATTGTTATAATTAGATAATATATTTTTTTTAAATTTTCGCTAAACTTTTTTTATTTTATGTAAAAGAATAAAAACACATTTTTTGTATTAGTACAACCTTTGGTTGATAATTATCGCGATTAGCAAAAGCGGTCTTGATCTTAATTAATCTAATGTGGAATGAGTACAAAAAATGTTTATAATTAATTTTTAATATGATGCCATTCCACCAAGTATTGATAGTGAACACCTTGAAAGTGACTTGTATACATTGTTTTCAAGTATTAATGTAAAAATAGTTCCCACTGTTTCTTTCTTATTTATGAGGAACTTTAATACTTAATATTTTTTTGTAGTCATATTCGCTATTTATATAATTATGTGAAGTTATTGAGCTAATCTCTAAGGTAGTTTTGGTCATCCAATCTTATGGGTTAAAAAATTCATAAAAACTATATTCATTAAAAATCACTTTACGATAGAAAAAAAAGAGATTTTTGCACGATTAAATATTTTGTAATCTAATCCAGAAGTTTTTTGTTCCATTTGAAGCACTCGATACTGTTAAATTCTTCACCGATCGCCCCTTTTTAATTAATCTCAAATGTGCAACACACCCGAGACTAAAAAGGGTGTTTTTCTGATTGGAGTACACAGCAAAAACGGCCTCGCAAACTCGGTTTCCTAAGTGTCTGTAAAATATTTTGTATGAAGTTTTTAGCTAACGCGCCAAACGAAATCGCATACATTGTAGCAACGGTTTTACTTTTGATTTTTTTAAGAAAATAATGAGGTAATAGGTTGCTTTTGAAATAGTTCTGAAGATGGTTTATTATGAAATTACTATCAACAAAAAAACTTAATTTTTGGGAACTTAACATATGGATTTTATTTTACCCTAATCTCTTGTCATACAAAATACAATATAATAAATTCGAATAAGAATTTTAAAAGTTCAGGTCCCTTGTTTATTTTGATTGTTATAACAATTTCATTATACCTAATATAGTAGTAATATTATTTTAATTTTAAATATGTTGTTTAACAAAGTATAAAAAAATGTCAGAAAGTACTCGATCAACATATTAACACAAAGACATTAAAATCATCCAAACAATAAATGTTAATTGTTTATTGTCTTTGGTAAAATAAAACAAGATAGTACATATAACCTCTATATATTTGTATTATTTCTGATGATCAGTAAATTAATTGAACTATGTATATTATTTTGAATTAAGTATTTCGACTGAGGGTGCTTGATGGAATTTCAATATCAAATTTGAATTGTTTGAACTTTGTACTTTTCCATGAGTTTTGTCGCTAACGACCCGGGTTTTGCCTTTCGGCATCTTCGGGCATTCCAAGTGCACGGATGTACTTGAACTGACGCGTAGTAAACAGTTTTTATCGCTTATATACAAAAATATAAGTAGATCACTAAGTTAAAAGGCTATTAAAATGTAAATTAGCGAAAATTGAATTATTGTTAGCGCCAAAACTCATGGAAAAGTACAAAGTTCAAACAATTCAAATTTTATATTATTTTGTTTACCATCTATTATGTATCTCACTATTTTATTTTTTATCTGTCAACAATGCTTACGATGAGCGATTATATTTTTAATTTGAAATATAACTTAAAACAAGCTCATTAAATATGCAGGTCATAAACTTTAGGCCAGTTTATTAAGTTTAACGATCATAAATAAAATTACTGAGTAGCGCAAACAAACATATAGAAGAAGCTCAAATTGATCTGTGCACAGTTATCTCACGTCAAACTCTAGTATTAAGCCCATGTTTTTAGATGGTCACATAAATTTAAAATTTTTAATAAGTATGTCAACATGTTATTAATATAATTAGCTGTGTTTTTGTCTATACTTTTATCTTTTTGTAACGATCGTATCACATAAACAATTAATATCACTAACCTTTTAAAGATCAAACGAAGAAGTTTCATCAACATATAAATACGGCATCCATAACACCCAACTCCACTTATAGGTTCAAAGTAAACGGGCTTAATTCCTGACACGTTTAGTACAATCATTTGTTTTTTTTTCATTTTATCATGAAGAATTTGCAATTCCGATCCATGTGCCCAGTTGTAATTTCAAATTAACACAGAAAATATCAAAAATGTTTTAAATTTTTTTTCAAATCACATAACGTTGACAAAACCTTCATTGTCTATCTCTTTCTAGTTTGTCTCTTCATTCAAAACTTATAAAGGGTATTTCAATAGGGACACTCAAAATATGTTACTTTGTCCTGCTGAGTAGATTATTCATTGTTTAGTGGCCAAATTTGAGTCAACCAGTTTGGTAAATAATCAGCCAACACCTACCTGTACGTCATCAAAATACAATATCTGGTGTAAACATTGCTGCTGTGTGTGAAAGTGTACAGGAAAACCCAAGGCAGCTTATTTCTCGTTGTTCACAGGAACTTGGCTTTTCTGCGACTTCAACTTGGCGAATTTTGAATCGAGCCCGTATAAAATCCAACTAACCAAGGAACTTCAGGTAAACGACCACAGACAACGCCTGATTGGGTTCTGGAGCAGTTGGAAGTTTACCCAAATTTGTCAAAAAAGTCAACTTTAGCGACATGGCCCATTTTATAATAAATGGATATTGGCAGAAATTTGATATATATATTCCATATTTAATGCCGTAAAATATACTTACAAATTAAATTTAAATTTAGTCGAAATCTCACAAACAACTTGTTTTATTTACATTTCAATACTAAGCGTCCTTATAAAAAGACCCTTTATTTGGAATGAAACACGTCGAGTGTCCTAAAACTAAAAAGAATTAATCAGCCAGAATATCTCGGTGTTGTTTGGGCATAACCTAATAACTGTATAATAATAAATTTACAGAAGGAATTTCCAAAGACATATAAAACTATAAAAGAAATCTGAGAGAACAAATAAATTATTTTCATAACATCGTCTATTCCACTAATCATATAAATAATTACGGTTTATAGGAGTTCAAATATGAATGTTAAAATAGTATCTTAAAGTACATATCCACATTTTTTTCAAAAATCAGTTATCAGGTTTTTCCGAAACACCATCGATTTATATTATAAATGGGAAAAAATATAGTGACCCAAAAAACTACAAATTACAAGAATATATTATAAACTGAAGTGAAACATTTTTTTTTTGCACAAAACTGAACATTTAAATACCGTGTGTTTTACAATATATATTGTCTTGATTAAAGTAAGCGAACGCCAAATGAACTTTTTTATGTCCACAAAAATGTGACGCAGATCGTTAATTTAAATAACCTACACCGGCCAGAAAATAAGGCTTCGGATGAAAAGCCTTCGACGGCCCGCTTCTGGTGACCGTTGTAACGAATATGTTAATATAATATCACGCCTGTTGACCCACAAGGGTAGTTTTCAGTAAAGTCACTTTTAGCATTATGCGTATGTATGTATATATATTTATGTTGAGATAGGGCAGGCTTTTGTTCTGTACATTTATGTCTTTTTTCTGAAAGGAAAACAGCTTTTTGTATTATATGAAGACCTACGTAAACCTTTCATGCAAAATTGGTTTGTCTGAATAAATGTGTTACTGGCATATTGTTATGTTAAAATTATAATTGATATTTTTATAGCAGTAATTACATATTTTCTGTGGTTCAAATTTTCTACTTTAATGATATCAAATACCTACATACTATCGACTATAAATACTCGACATCTCAACTACTCGAGCATCGAGGAGTACAACTTTAAAATACTCGAGTAGTTTCATATGTACCAAATTATATATTATAAATTCAAATTTGAAGATAAATATAATCATTAATAGATTTATTTCAATTTATAAAACATACATTTCAAAAATAATAGAGAATTAAACGTCTCAAAATTTAAATTGGTTCGAAGTTTTGTTATTTTATTTTGTCTCTTATAAACTTGTCATTGATAAGATAAGTCAGCAGGACCTTAAGCAAAAGTAACAAAAGAAAATCTCGCATAGCATAGTCAACGAGTATTACTCGAGTAGTTTTCTTAAATACTCGACTGTCGAATACTTTCAAAATGGACGAGTATTCCCGAGTATCGAGTATTTGATAATCGAATTGAAGTCTCTACTACTAGTACGGAGAAAGGCGATACAATCCTGTTGACATGAGTATTCCAAAACACTTTTTTTGTGGTTGCTGCTGAAGTAATTAATATTTTTTCATGTGATCTTTTCTATCGATGTCAAAGGTTTTATTTAAATCGGTAACTTTTTCGCTTTTCAATTAAGTACAAAAAAACCATTCAATATTTAAGAATACATGTTCGGTGCATTTTAAATAATAATCAAAATGTCTTTCAACCAATTATTGATGATTTAGAATATTGAAGTAAATAATGATAAATATATCAGATTATGTCGTTGTTCATCGGTACTAAAAAGAAAATTCAGTATTATATTGATTCAATTTTATACCTTTGAGTCGAGATAAAGTGAAGATGAGACTACAAAAAGAGTCGCAAACGCTGAGACCACCCCATAACGTTACGTCCATATCGTAACATGGCTTTAAAATTATTTTCATGAGTGTCTAACGAGCAGCAATATAGCTTTGGTGTGAGTTGAGATCTCTTTGCTCTCCAATTGAAGTAACTACATAACATATGATTCACCCTTGTTGTAACTGACTCTTTATTTTCATTTTGTGTGTCTTAAAAATCACAAATGATTTAATAGGCATTATTTTGTCCCTACCAAACCAAAAGGGCGTTAGTAATTCTGATTTAAATGTAAGGTTAGGTTCACAAAAAAATATGCACAGACTGCCAAAAGGATGTTGTTAAAAAATAAAATACCAATGAACGGAAAGAATTGGTAAAGAATTGAGTTGATCTAATTGACGCAGTATTTGTTCATTCTTTTTGGTCTCCTGAAAAGTAGCGATTTGTATCTAACGCCTTTTTAGCTTGGAAGGATCGATATAGTAAACCGATTCATTGGAAAGAAATGAACCAATTAAAATCTTATCTAACACTTTCACTGATGATGAGGAAGGATGAAAGCCTCTCAAAAACCTAAACCCTTTTTTATTGAAACAAGTTAATAAAAATAGTTCTATCAGTGATTTTGTTCGATACACAGAAGCATTGAAGCTACTCATAAACAGATCTGGGTATAAACATTTTAAGAAATTTATCAATTATTTGATAAATAATTATTTGTGTAAAGTATAATAACAGCACAACTGTCAACTGTTCTCATTTCGCTTCTTGTAGTTTCTATCTTTATTTTAATTAAATGTTGTATCTTTTATTACACATTTGAACCTCTGCCAAGGAAAATAAATGACTACTCAGCCAATTAGGTAAAAAGGTGTAACATCGCTAAAACATCCAATTAACTAAAAAGTTGCCGACTGGATGGAAACTTTTGGTTTTTGGAAGGACTCTAGTAATTAAGTTGTAGTGCTATTGTATTAATTCTTTAATTACTTAGTAGTATGCATTGAACATTTTAACTCATATTCTTGTTTGCAGTGTTTAATTATCTTAATGTGTAAGAGAAACTTTCTTGTTTAGAGCTTTGGATAAAAAAAAATATCACAGTTAAATAAAAAGTTGCTTTATTAGTTAGCCAGATTTGAATTAATCCAGTATTTTTTATATACAAGTTGTTTTATTTTCTTTATATTAGAAAATGAGTTCATTTAAATTTTTAGCCATGCACTAGTAACTAGTGTGTAGGAAAACGTAAATTTATAAAAAAAAAAACACTGTGGCCAATTCAGCCATTTAATAATGTTGAAACTGAGTATAATAATTGTATCTGTAACTGGATAGTAAGCGAATCTCCTAGAACTACTTTGTTGAGATGTAAACACATAGAGGCTCAAAAAGCCCATATTAAATACGGCATACCTACTTAAATAAAATGAAGATCAGAACTGACATAGTGATTTCACTCCATCAATAATCGTCTCCTAGTTTTATATTATAGCCTTTTCAAAAAAAGGAAGGATTAACAACTGAGTAACAATCAGTTTTTGTGAAAAAGCTTCAGTTGATGGAAGCTTTTTTGAAGTTCACATTGGGAACGGGAATAGTAAAATAAACAAATATTTTTTAACGATTTAAATATTTTCTAAGAAGGTTTTTCACACATTTTAAAAAACTAAGACTATCCCACGTATTGTGTCACTATTCGTGACACGTGTTTCAGCTCTTTCAGATGTATCTTTAGACTAAGTATCGCGAAGGCTACTAAGTAAGAAAAAAAGCGTGATAGTAATAATGATAAATTACAAAATGGAAATTTTCCATTATACGGGAAGCAAAGAGGAGGATAGAAACAAAAAAAAATATTAACTCATTAATTGCATTATTTTGGAACAGTTAATTGAAAATAAATTAAGTAGTGGCGAGCAATTTCTCCTATTTAAGATATTTTTTAATTATACTTCATTACTATCAGTAATTTACTAATACTTTTATTTATTAAAAGAAATTCTGAACTATTTATTTTTAAAGTTGTACCATTGTTAATATAACAAAATCTCGTATTTAAATACAATATTATAACAACATATAACTTCTGATGATGCTGTATAACAAAAAATAAAGCTTATAGCAAAAGTCTTTGCCTGCATTATAATAAAACTACCAAAGTCGATTTGTTTTCATCTATGTAAATCTTTTATGCCGCTTAAATCTTCTGTGCGACGATTCTGCTCATACATATGGAAAAGAACTGCTATTTTTATGAATATGACAATATTATAAATATAGAGATAGCAGAAATAATAACACAAAAAAGCTCGTTCACAAAACTGGGGATTTCTTGTTAGGTTCTGTTTGAAATATAACACAGTTGCGCTATTTTATTCATATGCGAGCAGTGTTGCAAAGGACCAAATGTTTTTTTGCACGCTAATGGTGATAAAGGAAAATAAAAGCTTTGAAATCTGTTGTTGATAAAGTCTTTGTTTCTTTTACACATACCTAGTCCGAAATTGTCACGAGCTTAAGCGAAATAATTCAAAGTTTATATTTTTCAAATATTTATATACGTCTCGAATGTGTTTTATGTAATGTTTTACCATTGTGTTTTTGTCAGCATGCGAGTTCAGACTCTTTGCATAATTAAAATGGATTTACAAAGCACGAGACTAGCATTCAGTTGGCAATATTTATTTGCAAATTTATTTTTCCGAATGGAGTGGCTGAGCGGATTCGATATGGGCTTCTATTATGCAATTCTTGAATTAAATCCTTAAGCCTGGTCGGCAAGAATTCTATTCAGATGTTTTTTTAAATAAAGGTATCAATTTATTTAGGTGATGTTAACAGCCAAGTATATTTATTCTGTTTGAAGACTTTAAGCGTTAGACATATAACCTCATTCTTCTATTTGCAAAACCTTCAATCTAAAGAAACTTTAGAAGATTATAAATCATTACGAAATATCCCACCATTTTAAAATTTATGAATAAAGCAGGGCGGTGGAGTCGGTAAAAGAAATTTTGTTTCCGACTCCAGCATTTACCAAAGCCACGACTCCGACACCAACATTTACCAAAAACACGAATCCGACCAAAAAAGTTTAATATCGTTACTTTTTTTTGCCTAATATTCCTATCTATGTGTATTCAATTAAATATCAACCCTACCAATTCGGCCAATAGAAAATTCGACATATTATATGCAAAATAAAAAGATCAAACTCCGGCCTAAAAGCCCCGACTCCACGACTCCAACTCCGACTCCACAGCCCTGGAATAAAGACATAGCCAACATTGTTATTGCTTTAAATTACTACCCATATTGTCTTATCTATTATGGAGATATTACAATAAAAAATTGACGCAGAACGATTAATTACGTGGTAAGGTTTTATTAACAGAATATTTCTGTAAGTAATACAAATAAGTCTTTAAGCTACCACCCAATTTATTGAAAGTCCAAAATATATTTATTTTAATAATTGTTTGAGCAAAATATTGGGCAGCGTTGGTAGGAAAGATTATCATAGCTCAAAGGGACTCAATGTTGTAAGCCTTATAAGACTAGAATATTGACAGCACCATGAGATGAAGAGGATTGTTTATTCCTGATCTTACCAACAATTCAATAATTATAACATGATAAAGCTACAATGTTTGGCTAGCAAATGTATCGTTTGATTTTATACAATTGCTGTGTTAAGTAACAGATTATATCATGATAATGTCAGTAAAAAAGATGAATTTAAAAAAACCCTTTCGCTGAAGTTTCACTAATTGCCATTTCAAACAAAGAAGAAAATGTTAACTACCTGCTTTATCTTTATACTCTGTTATATTTATATTTAAAAGCACATTTGTTTCCACACAAAAATATTAAAATAAGGCTTAAATTTTTTAATCTTAAAATAAATTACGGTCTTATTAGCTCCATTCATATTTTTAATCTACTGTTCCTAGTAAACCAGACTTTATTTCCGGATCATCGTATAAATTTCCCCATCGCGCTTTGGCTCGATCCGCGAGAAATGTAGGCGAAGTTTGGAAAAGCACTTGGGGCGGAATTTATGAAGCCCACATCCAGCACAATGATAAATTACATAATAAAATGCCACGACTACTAGATAAAGTTTGAATGAAAGAACAGAACAGCCACGAGAATCATTCTTGTTAGTTGTATGACTCTCTGAATTCATTGTAATAATTAAATCAAAGTTAGATAGTAAATTACTTCACGCAAGCACCCTAAAAAAAGCCATTACCAATGGAAAATATCTCATTTAAACATGTGTTGTATATCAATTTTAAGGTGTTCACTATCAATACTTGGTGGAATGGCTATATAATAAAATAATAATAACACATTTTAGTACTCATTCCACATTATATTTATTACGATCAGGATCGGATTCGCTCATCGCGAGCATTATCAGCTGATCAGTTGTAATTGTTCACAATGAGTGAAACCAGCCCTGATTTTAATTAATCTAATGTGTAATAAATACTTAAAACATGCTATAATTCTTTTTTGCTTTATAAAAAAGATTCTACATAATTCTCCAGACCATTCTGTTTTTGATAATTGTGACCATTTTAAATTGTAAAGAAAAATATTGTAAAAGAAAAAAAGATTCGCTTTCTAAATGAACCGTTTTTAATAAGACAAAACAAATATACGACTTTTAAAAAATGCAATAAATTACGTCTATTTGAGTATTATTGGTATTCATGCTCAAAAAAAACGCTTTCCCTGTTTATTTTCAACAAAACAATTTTAGGCAACCCTCTTGATATAGAATATTGTTAGCCTGATAATTTATTGAGATCTTCAAAAACGATAAGCTTGTTACGCTCATTTCTTGAAATTTAACTAAATAATATTTTTTTTTTCCCTTTTCTCTCCTACACGGTGATTTGGCTGCAAGCCGACGCTAACATGCCGAAGGTATTATTGCACGAAAAACACTCCAACAAGAATTTTGAACCAAATTGGTTTTGAAAGTGTTTTGAGACTACACTAGAGGTAAAGCCCCGGGTGTATAATAATCGGATTCCAGAACCATTTATTTTTTTACGAAATATTTCACCATGGCACAAAGCATCATACAGAGAAGATATGAAACATTATTTTTAATGAATTAAATAAAATACTTAAGTTTTCAACGATTGCTATCCTGGGCTTTATTTTTTATTAAAAACATTTGTTGTGCCTGTACCAGCTAGACATTTATCAATTTTTCAAGTTATTAACTTGATTTTTATTTAAACTTTTAGGACAGGCTTTTTTTCTCATTGAAAATGAATTGATTTCACATGTTTTATAATAAAAAAAATTTTTACTTATTCCACATTAAATTTCTTAGATCATGGCTGGTTTCGATTATAGCGAGAATTATCAACTGAAGGTAATGCTCACTATGAAAGAAAATGGTCCCGATCTAATAAATTGAATTTAAAATAGTAAAAAAAGTATTATTTTTACTATAGTGCCATTTATTGACAGTGAACACATTAAATAACATATTTTTTTTATTATAAATGAGTAATTACTTAATATCATGTTTTTGACTTGTGCTCGCACGTTTATCTAGTAGAGATTTTTGTTCCAATGTTTTTTTTCTTTAAAATTAAAAAGCCTTCAGATAGACTTTTTCAATCAAATCATTCTTTCAATCCAGATGAAAATCATGTGGGATCTCGAAATTCTGGAATCGCAATACTTATTTTAAGTTTATCTGGAATATGCGTATTTTATATATATATTACAGCCATTTCCCTTTGTCGATACTAACCATTATCGTTTCCCTAATTTTCTTGTAATGCTTAGCAATATCTCTGTGTCTAAACCATATGGCAAACGTAATAGCTAATAAACGTAGGCTTAAATATAATTGACAATTCTTTTCGTGCCTTATTTCACTACAATACAAAATACGAAGCTTAAAGCGTATATTAGGAGCTATAATTTCATAAATTACCTCTTCGTATAGTCTAAACAAAATAATCGTTTTTTTAAGAGAAAAAAAAGTCTACCATTCATTGGTAGAGTAAGATATGTATGATTTCAAGGTGTTCATGAAAAAAGCTTTGGTCCCAATATAAAACCAATATGCTTCACATATTGACTATATTCCATTTATATGTAATATTTGTATTTTACATCCGTGTTGCAGTGGCCAACGCCGTTGGCTTCCGTGACCGTTGATAAATCGATTCTGTTGGAAGGCATGGGTTTAACATCAGAAAGCGGTGCGTAGCGAGATCGATAATCTAATCACTAAATCTGTCCTAGTCATGGTATCCTTTCAATCCCTTCTCTCTTTGAAAAAGAGAGGTTGAGAAACTGAGTAACAAGCAGTTCATGTAGAAAAAAAAACATGTAGAGTATTGGTTCTTACGTAAAATTGTACTGTGTGTAATTGTAATTTTATTTCCGAGTCTTTTGTGCTTTAGTTTTGTCAAAGAGAACTAAACAAATTTTAAAATTTACTATTGCTATTAATTGCATACAAAATATTTTATTTTCAGAACAAACTAACTTGTAAAAAACATTTTGTTTAAATATCGATATTTACTATAAAGCTCTTGGTGGTTGCAGCAAAAACCTCTGGTGACCGCACATGAGAACCACTGATGTAGAGACTAACTCCGTGAGGAGCCCATATTCTCCTAGTTAAGAGTGGACATGGTTAAAAAATAATGGTGTTAGTCGAAACGTATTAATCAAAAATCTTGAGACTGTCTTAAGTCTGCAAGATTAAAACGAAAATATTATAGATACTCAATTATGAAAATTTTATGGAGAACCTTTTGCGAGAGAAGCATCACTTCGATGCTTATTACAATATAATTTTATTCATTTTGTTTCAAAATAACTTTGAAGTAATTGTGAAGCGATCGGAATAATGACTTTGTCTTTCAATACGCATTAATTGGACGATGAAAGCTGAACTAAAATTTTCGATATTTTCACGACAGTATAATGGTGAAACATAGCCTCATTAATTTAATTGGCAAATAATAAGAAAGCTTTTAGTCATTAAACGTACTACTAATTACTACATAAACTTTAAACATACATTTATCTTTTATATTCTTACTATTTTTTCGATGAACATTTTGAGATAGCAATACAAATATGATATTATAATGTAAATATCACAAAAATGTCATTATAAGTAGTAAATAATTAAATCATTCATAATTTTCTAAGCTATTATTTACACATGCCTAAATTTATTTGTTTTTCAACCGACAAAGACCTTATATTACCGAAACTATATCAAAGTATTTGACAAAATGCAATACTCAATATCAATTTAATAAGTTCGATAGATTCGGCTGTAATTTTCAGAAATGTGTTTTTAAAATGTAGTAAGCTTTGGTATTGCTCTAGAACTTGTTTTGCTTCTTTAGACACAGCTTCAAACTTACTCTAATGTTAGATTTTTTAATTATTATTTCGTATAAATTAATTGGAATTTTTTATTTAATTTATAAGTGAAAAAAAAGGTGGGGTTTCACCTTTTGCTGGACGCAATGAGGGGCCTAGATTCAAAAAAATAGCTGTAATAATTGTTTGTTTTAATGACACACTTAAAGAATATAAGCTGGCGCAATCCATTTGCTATCTGTCATTTTTAATCAAGGGTGATATTCAAATTTTAAATTAGAAAAAATTATAAGATCCTCATCGCACACATACTGGCAAGCATTTAGATTTAGATTTTATATATTATATATATAATTATGTGCTGCGATCCATCCTCATACGGGCCCAATAGGCCACGCTGACTTGATCTCGACCAAGGCTAATTTTGAGGCATTCGATAAATTTACAGCATCATACGGGGAACGGGATACTCTTGATTACTCTCAAAATTCAACGCGTAGCAGATTAAACTCACGCATACCCGGGATTCTTAATATCATCAAAAGTGGCTGAGCACGTCACACTTTCTTTTTTTTTCTTTTCTTTGAGCAATTAAGTGCATGGTCAAAAAATCGTAGCCCTGTCTCGGGTCAAGTAAACGAAGAGTAAATTCGCTTTTTTCTTGATCGTATAGCGTTATGGAAGGTGGCTGTGAAAAACAGCTGCACACACATAACGGAAGGTGGTGGGACAACCAACTAGTTCACCAAAATACATATACACCTAAACCTTTTTTGTGCTGTAGATGCGTTCCGTGGAAAATCGCACAGAACAAAATCGCACCAAAAAACTTATGACTTGATATGGAAGCATTACATGTACAAAGACGCTCGTGTCAAGGCCGCATTGTAATAAACAGGTGAAACACTGGATTTTGCACGTGCAGTATTTGAACAACGCGTTGTTAATCAGCTTGAAATAGTCTCAAAAAAATCACACATAAAGTAGTTTGGGTGTATAATTATTTATTGTAAGCTTTCTACATTTAAATTTCTCATCTGTTTTACTTTGGTATGGTGATTTGGATCTGTAATAGTTTTTATAACTGTAATTATCAGTTACTAATTTCCACATTTGTCACGGCCACGAAATGGAAAAGGTCGCCAAAGGACATCTAGACCCGCATGTATTTCATCGCCATAAAAAGGAACTAATCGCCATAGCTATCGCTTAGATGAGGCAATCCAAAAATATGCCTGCTTTAGAATGTTTCTGAGCACTTCACACATTCCATTACATTAATTATATTCCAAAAATCTGATAATTACTTTCACTCGCAGAACCATCGATCTTTAATATTTGTTTTTTACATGTGGGTAAATATAATTTAAACACTTTGACACCCGACACAAATCAGGTGAAACTATCCCCTATGCCTGGCTTATTTTTAAAGTATAGATTTTTTCTCAGAATTTATTCTGAATGAAATTGTTTGAAAGATTGAATTTTTGTCACTATCATTAGTTTTCGGTTTTATGAAAAGCAATATACACAGTGTTTTTGCTTGGTGCATATCGTACAAGTTTTACAGGGCTAGTTTTATTTCTGTTGCTGATATTGGTAATTATATAATTGTATGGATTTTTTTTTCTTCTATCGGCGTCGTCGATAATGCAAACTTGTTTGTTATTGATGACCACACCGTTATTGGTATTCAGAAGAGCTAGCTAGCACATTATACGTGTTAATTTAGAAATATAATAAAACGTGAATACACGTTTCCGGGATTCAACGCATAGATGGTTTGCCACGTGAAAACATGGTTCCGTCATTCAAAGTGTTAATAAAACATAGTCACTGTGCCCTAAAGGCTCACATTTACACTTTGAAACAGGAAAGTGTGGTATCAAAACTAAAAAAATCTATTTAACGACTTTACGATGGATTAACGTTTTATAATTAGTATAGTCTTAATCACATGCGTGGTGTCCAATATCACTAAACTTAATGATGCATTCCTTTTTTTTACCATGTCCGCTTCCAACTCGCAGCCTAGTTAGCTACTCGCTCTCGCTTTGCGTCGCTTTTAGGGATCGGAGAAAGGAAAGGGAATTAAGCACAACAAACGCAAACACCCATTGCCTTTGAACATAATCGTTTTTTTGACTGAAACAATCTGCTCGTACCGGTAATCGAACCCCGGGTTTTCTGTCACGAAAGCCAACGACGTTGACCACTGCACCACGGACTGGGCTTATATCTTCTTCTATATTTTATTTTAAATATAATCAGGACCAGTTTCGCCCATACCAATCATATTCAAGTGAGGCATTTTCAAAATTAGCTATTTCATCAAAATAATGAAATGAAATCATTTTTCATAAATGATATGTGGAAGAAGCAGGAAAAAATGTTTTCGATGGTTTCGGCGGTAACTTTGCGGAAGTTCATTTTAATATAAAATTTAAAATAACTTTGATTATTCCACGTATTGTGTAACTAACTGTGACACGTGTTTCGCCTCTTTCAGAGGCATCTTGAGACTTACTATCGCAAAGTTTGCTTGAGTAATGAAGCAAGATCTATCTATATCTATAGATACCACTCTGTGACGATGAATCTACGCGATCTTTACTGTTCAATAAATTGTTTCCTAAATTATTTACTGTGTAAAACGCGGGTTCTATATTGTCTGGCAAAAACTTAACTATCTTTGACGAAATGTCTGAGATTGATTAGAAAAAGAGATTGAGCAACTAAAAACCTTAAATTTTCTTGACTTAACAATAAAGATTAATAATAATATATAATAATGCACCTTATTAGTATCATTATGTTATTGTATTGTTTTGATTCTATCACCCCCTCCCTTGTTTCCTTTAGAAGGAAAAAAACCCGTAATCCATTTTGTAATTTCAAAATTTAAAATGTTAGAATTTATCTTGCTTCATTACTCAAGCAAACTTTGCGATAGTAAGTTTGAAGATGCCTCCGAAAGAGGCGAAACACGTATCACAGTTAGTTACACAATACGTGGAATAATCAAAGTTATTTTAAATTTTATATTAGGAAAAAATGTGTTTAATTTATTCAATTATTAACTGGCGTCTGGTACCAGCATACATATAAAGCGAGTAAATTGATAATAATTATACTATAAGTGGTGAAAATATAATAAATTACACATTAAAATACCTTGATCTACTATAATAATTTCGATGGATTCGGCGCTAACTTTGTGAAAGTTCATTTTCTAAATAAAATAACTTTGATCATTCGACGTATTTCTTGCTTCGCGTTTTCTATATATATTATATATATATATAAAAATGAATGTCTGTATGTATGTCCGCTATAGACTACTAAGCCGCTCGACCGATCGATGTGAAACTTTACAAATTTATTGAGTACACTCCCGCAATGGATTCTGGTCTACCAACCCCTCCCCCCAACCACCCCCCCAACCTACACCCACCAAATTTTTTTTTTAAACTTTATGAATTTTTCGAGTTCGCTCCTTCGAATGTTTTTGGCATACCCCCTCCATACGCCCCCCAAACCCCACCCCGCCAAATAACACCACTCCCCCCCAAAAATTGATATCGAATTTCTCGACTACACTTCCGCGAAACTTTCTGGCGTACACCCCCTCCCCTACCCCACCCCCCAATCCCCCCTACAATTGCTGGCGTAGCAACGCGCGCAGGGTACAGCTAGTTTTATAATAAAATCAAACTTAATTTTTTACTTAAGCAACTCTTGTGATAGTAAGGTAGTCTAAAAGAGGTGAAACACGTGGAATAATCAAGGTATTTAAAATTTTATTTTATATTATTACTTGGGTTGTTTAAAAGAACCTTTTATTAGCATAATTGAACTTACTTTATAAAGTCACCTCTAATATGCATCGTATTGATTTTTATATTTTCATATAACAAACAAATAATAACTCAATATGTACTTTAAAGTGTTATTTTCTCTAACTACAGTCAACAATAACGTTATATAAATAGTCCTACCTACGAAAAATATTGACAAAATTTTGACTACTTGAAATTTTTGTTCATTTTACATTTATTATCATTTTGTTGTATGAACCTCTTAGCTTTTTAACGTTAGAGATAAATGCATTAATATTAAAAATCCCTCCTTTGTGCTTAAATTTTGGAATGGGAATTTCTGTTTAGAAATTTATGAATATGTATCCTAAGGCATCTGTTATTTAATAATAATCTGATAAAAGGTGGGTTTATCTGAATATCTTTATATGAGAATGGGGCCAGTTGAGAATCTAAATTATATCCCCAACAATACAATGAGAAGGTACAAGAATAACAAGTAAACAAAGAGATTATTGACAGTAATATATGTTTGTTGGTTCGTACTCTATGCGCTGCAATACGGCTTATGAGATTGCAATGAAACTTTAGTGATTTGTTGTGTAGACGTTCGGGATGGTTCTTGTGTTCCAAATCATTCATCCGATTGCGTTAAAACTTTGGTGATTTGCTGTGTGAACGCAGGTTTATTAATTATATATCTATTGAAACATATAAAAACTATTTTTTTTGTCCCGTATGCAATTCTATACCGTTCATTCGATTGCGATAAAATTTTGACGATTTGTTTAGTGGATATTTTCAAATGTTTTTGAACCAGTACAGCCATTTTATAATGAGAAAGTTCGCCAAAGAAACCGATCTTAAAATTTAACTATAGACTTCTTAGATTCAGCATGTTTACTGAGATGTCAAAAACAACAATCGAAGTAAGAACGATTGTGATTGGTTCTTAGCAAGGTAGCTGGCTCATCACTGAAATTTGGAAAATTCATGTTTTTCACATGTACAGCTGGATGTGGCCTGTTCACGCGTTGGAAACGCACTTAACAGAAAAATAAATATTCTGTATCCAAAGGATTTCAATAAACACAATTAAAACACAAACAGTTTCTTTCTTTGAGTGGCATTGCAACGCTTGTACCGGCAAGTATTTTATAAAATCGGTTGAACTACAAACTTCTTTATTCTTTATCAAAAATACTATAAATTTGAAGTAAGCTGATTTTCATCGCGTCCCTTGAACTTTGACATTCTTAGAAATTTTAAACGCATATATCCTTTATATTAAAAATACGCGAGTTCCAAAAAGCCCTATCAGTGTCAAAAGAAGGTATCCGAAAACATTGTAGAAGCCTCCAAACCGCTCTCACATGATCACATTATAAAGCTCTTTTCATGCGACGTCTATTGAGGCTTTCGCGGCGCCCGCCGACGCCGCACTGTCCGCGCACGACGTCTTTTTATGACGTCGGCTTTCGTTGCTCTTTTTGTGATATTGTGATTACATCATCACATTCAGTGGAAGACATGCCGTAACATATTGGCCCTGTTCTGCTGTGAACCGTTTTTTTTTATATTTTGTATCGCATTGTCAGCTTGTATAATTTTTTCTGACACCGTATAAATGATGGACCGGAAAAGGGAAACAGATGTTATCAAATTATTTACAGTAGTAAATTCCCTTTTCGAGAAGAGGTCACAACACTTTTTACGATACATGATATAATAGATAAATATGTCTTATTTGATGGTACCGAACCCTTATCATTCGGTTGTAAATAAATTTGTACCTGCCACAACACGTCATGAATTCTCAAATTTATAGATGCAAATAAAATTCTCTATCCGCTTTTAGCTTGAATTGAAGCGGTCTAATAATAAAAGCCTACAGTTTATTAAGGTTGCATAATTTAGCTTAATCGAAAAGCTTTCAACTCATTTGCTGCTGCTTTATTAATATACAATGCAAACTTCTTCGGATTATTCCAAGTCACTGAAGCTAAAATCGAACCATATTTTCACAGTTTTGTTTTATCTGCCATCATCAACGATTTTAGCTAGCGTACTGGACCACCCGGGTTGGATGCTCGATTTTTTCGGTCGATAAATCTATTCAAAAGCATGGGTCTTTGTGTTGTTGAAAATTCCTCGCACATTTCCGATCCCAAAGAGCGACGCACAGTGACAAAGATTAGCTAATCACTAGTCCTGTCCTAGTCTTCGTATCCTTTCCATTCTTAATCTCTTTGAAAAAGAGAGGTTGAGCAACTGAATAATAAGCATCTCGTAGAAAAACATATGTTGAGATGAGCTCCGTGACGAGTCCATATGCTTCAAATTGGAAGCTGACATGGTTAAAAAGAAAAGGAGTTTTATTTGTTAAGCGAAGATTTTTTACAAAAAAAGATCTATTTTTTGTAGAGTAAAAAAGCTCATCTGATAGTCTAAAATAATTATTTTATATAGGTAAAGCTTAACTTTCAATTATACAATCTTCTCTATGCTTACATTATTTAACCTCGTCCAATCACGTATACCTACTTTTACTCTAAAAAGATTTATGTTAATAATACATTTGGGCCTCGTATAACACGGTTTTATACAACACGGATGTATAAATTGTGACATATTTTTATACAACACACTTTATATTGGTATTAGTGGATAAGGTTTTTATGACATGGATACACATGACATCCAAGAAATATTGGAGGATCGTAGGTGCGTTGAATGAAGAAGAATTAGTAGAAATGTCTGATGAACCATGATTTTTATGTTATTAAAGTTTCTTTCAGTAAATATGTAAATGTATATTTGCTTATTTAAAAAAATAAAGTAAAATAAAAATCTTTCAAATTTTTTTTTTTAACACAAACCGTTATTTTGTTTGGACTTAAAACCTTGTACAACTCAGATTTGTACTACGCGATGTTTTTGTGGAACCATATAAACGTGTTATACGAGGCCCAAGTGTATACATAAAAGCGCTTTGGTTGTCCACGGCTGATAAAATTAAGCCCTTTTATCTCTAGATTATAAGCATTTGTCAGGGCTAAATTGCCTACTCTAAATTATTCTCGCATGCCCCAGGCCGACTTTTTGTCGGTCCCGATCCAATGTCAAACTATGCCACACCCCCCTCCGGCAAACCCACACCAAACAGCCCTACACTCAAACGTCATAAATTTCAATTAACTCTTGAGTTTGCTGTGATAAGCAAACGAGATAGCAACGCCCTGCTTACATAACTCCCTGGACCAATTCAGGAGATTAAGCTTTGCATGACGATGTCTAGAATAACCATATTTTAAATATTTCATCGTGATTTTTTTTACTTCGTTGCAGACAATCCAAATGACATATATTTATTTATTTATTTAAGCAAAATCAAATCATGGCATTACAGCTGACGCCAATGCGCCATGCATTTGACAAATATAATACATGTAAATACATAATAAAAATCACAAATTAATTAAAAACAAGATGAAAACATTTTAGTCATAAAAACAGAGAGAATGAAATATGTCAACATCCAAAATATGATCCGAAAAACCAGTTCAACAAAACTGGAAAACTTTTCTACTCTATCTCTCAATGAAGATAACGAGGCTAAGTGACTTAATAACAACCAGTTCTCGAATATAAATTACTGTTTGCTTCCATTTAGAGATCATACATATAATACATTATGGTTGTGGAGCAATTCTGTAAATGTAATATCAAATATGAAAATAGCCTGCACTTATGTGTAACTTGAAGTGACACGTGTTTCGCCAGTTTAATAGTCATTTTGATTAATAAATTTTACGGTACTAATTAAGCATTTTTACTGAAGGTGCTTAATAGAATTTACATACATAATTTGAATCGTATAGATGTTGTACTTTCCCATGAGCCTTGTCGCTGATGCAAGGAGTCAGTTCAAGTTAATTCATGCACTTGAACATGCTAAAAGGCTAAACCCTGACGTTAGCGACAAAGCTCATGAAAAAGTACAAAATCAAAACGATTCAAATTTTTGTTACAAATGTATTTGTTGTAACGCAATACGTGAAATAACATAAATATCAAATGCCATTTTATATTTGAAATGAATTTCAACAAAGATACTGTTGAATTCACCAATAGACTGCTAGAAGCTAAAAATTCTTAAAATAATTGTAATTACAACCCATTTCTAAGGAATTATAATAGAATACCTTAAAAGATACTTCCAAGTAAAATAATTGTACATTTTTTATTAAGTAATGGCTCGATTGTAGCACTAAAGAATTTGAAACATTTTAATGAATTCAAAGTTTTCTTATTTACTCTATTAAAGAAAACTTTAGTCTGGTTTTTGCCAAAGAATTCGTCCTTTCGTTATTGTGCAACTTACGCAATCTCAGAATAGTTGGATAAAGCGTATAACATTTTGAATGATTTTAATAAAACAAATTAATTACTAGTGTAAATTTCCTAAGTAATGAGTTTTAATTTATCCTCGTGTCGTGTAATTTAATATTTACTATATGCGATCCAAAACTATCCTCGGTTTTAATCAGATGCTATTATTATTCATTTGAGCCTTTACGGTAGTGCGTTATGACATTCGATTTTAAAAATAAACTATTTCAACTGTAATGCCAAATACTTTTCCCTTATACAGTGGAACCCCGATATGACGTTCTCGCATTATATGTTTTCCCGCGTGGTGCGTTGATTTTCTATAGTTCCTGCATTTAGTTCATATATAAAACTTTCCCGCATTCATCGTTTCCCGCATTAATCGTTTGTTTTATACGGTCCCTTGAAAAACGTAGAATCGAGGTTTCACTGTTCTACATTTAACCGTGGAGAATTTTTAAATTTTGCTTGGAAACTTTAGCTTTACATTAGTTATTTGGTTGCTACCATAATACATTGATGTTCAAGCGGAACTATTTTTGACCCAAGATAAATAACATTTGTGCGTCGAGAATGAATCTTCGACACATCATGAGCGGACCGGACCGTATGTTATAGTAAAATCCCTTAATTAAAATAAGTTTCAAATCTTAATTTATATAAGCTAATCAAATTATCAATGACGTATTGCTGGAAGGTTTAATTTGCAAAAAACTTTAAAATTATTGACCATCACTACAGCGCCGTCATTTTTATGTTCACTATCGCTGACACACAGTCTATAAGTATCTATCATAAAGCAAGATCGCATTGAGTATGCAACGTGGATATCGCCTGAGCGCACGGAAGGCAAATTAAAACATGGCATGTGTGTTTTAGCAGCTAACGGGTTGGCGTCCAAAGAAAACAAACATTTCACTTGCGAAAGGATGAGAAAAGTTTAACCCTTGCACTACAAGGTTGTGATAAAAAAATATTTCGAACATTGTTCTGATATGTACTTGCGATTGAAGTTAGATATTTATTTTTGGTGGTATTATTTTATTGGTGAATGTGATAATTATAGACCGAGAACTATGTTTCACTTTTAACACATTCATACTGCTTAATTATTTTTAATTGTATTTCTAAATTTATTGTACTTATCCTTTTTCCCATATACTCCGCTTACCAGTCATTATATGCACGATCTATTAATTACTCACGTAAGAAATTTAAGTCTTCTTGTATGTATAAATAAATGTCCAAGTTCGAAGATCTTTTCTTTTGTTAGCGCTATTTGTTAGATCGTTAATGTGAATTTTTAATCGAAGACAACCTCTACTATTTTTTAAGTATATTAGTGTTTAATATGTTTGTTTTGCGCTTGAATAAAATCGATGGCGTAAAGAAAAAAATTGATATCTCCGTTTTTGTCAATTGCGCAGGAGAGGGTACAAACTGATTTTTTTGAAAATGAAAAAGTTTGTTTATAAACAAAAAAAACCTTTCAAACAATTTATTTGTACCACATCTGAAAAACAACGAATACATGACAGGTGACAATACAAAATGGCGGAATTGGATAATTAGCAGTGTTAAGCTTTAGAACGACAATGGAGATATCAAATTTTCTAAAAACCATTTTCCGATGCACTTATAAGTTTTGGCTATAAAAAATTTACGAGACATGCACATTGCGTGATACAACAAGTAATTTTCAGTCAAAAGTAGGATTAACATCATTACTCTTTAAGCCATCGAAATAAGATAATTTTACATCATGATTTACTCTATTTCGTAACATAGTTTAAATTCATAAAAAAACATAGTATTTGGAAGAAACAGACTGCAGTATTATCTATTTTTGCTAAATCGATAACAACGTTAACTGTTCTGAAGCAAAACATACAAGCACATTTATTTATTAGTAACATGTCGAAAGTTTTCAACAGAGTCATCGTACATTAATATCACTTAGTTATCCTCTCTAGAAAGCTCGTGTTTACAGGCCTTCAAGAAGCTTTTTGCTGTTCGCTTCTGGAACACACAAATATATTTGAACATCTCTTAATATATTTGATGCGATATCTGACAGCAAAGGAATACACGAAACTGTGTCCTTGAAATATATATGGTAGAAAACATTAAACAAATATATATATATGTTACAGTGAAACTGTATTCTCAGTGAAAATGTATTCTTCTCCAAGCTGTCATTGAAATTAAATTTGACCGCCTTATCTGCAGCCCTTTGTTATTCTGTGTTTTTCTTGGTTTCTCTTTTTATGAAAGGGACTATGTACTTGCTAATTTTGTTTCATCGAATCAAACCAAAATTTAAGACCGGCAAATCATCGACTTGAGCCAATAATTTCAATGATCGTGACCAGTGAAATCATGTTGTTATACAAATCTATTACTTGATACATTTTCACTGAGAATACAGTTTCACTGTAACATATACATATAATGGTCTCACCATTTTTTGACTGTGCAAAAAAAGTTTTTCTCTCAATAAAAACATAATTGTTTTCGGATAGCTTACTATTATAATTGTTCGAAGTAGAAGGGTTTACACTTACATAAATTTCTTAATTGATTGATCGGTTTATTTTTAGATACATGAATTTTAAATGTGTTCGTGTCTAGACCAGTGCTACATAACCTGTGGTCCACGGACTGATGATGCGACAACTTTCAAGTTTCTAAAATTTTGATTACAAAAAAGCAACAACAAAGGTTGCATTAACAATTTATTTTTATTTGCTTTTACTTTTTCTAAAAATATTCTATGTAACATTGAATTGACGTCTCTATCGTCGAAGCAAACCTGCCCGGTTCTCGACTTGCAACAATTTTCGTTCCACCACATTGGACGTTGGTAAAAACGGTCGCAAGAAGAATTACTTACAATAAAAAATAACATAAGCCGTCTTGATTTGACATAAATAACACCGGAGTACAAAAAAATTACAGAAACTGGATAAAGTTATATATTTTTTTAGAAATATATATTTTCCAGCGTACAGTCGTTTGGTTGCTAGTCAAGAAATGATTGTATGTAAATATGTGTACCTTGTCGATGCAGGTTCACGTAATTTCTATACGACTTTCACTAGTCCGCGGATGAAAAAAGGTTGAAGAACACTGTTCTAGAACATCCAATACTGAAAGCAGAGCACAGATAGAGAGATTAGCTAAGCAATACTTATTGAATTTAAAGCTTAGCTTTTATGACGTTGGGCGGTTAAATAACAAGCGGTTCTTTAAAAGCTACTTCCGTGTAGATGCTAAGTATGAAAAGTTATGAGATTATAAAGTGTTGTTAAAGAATATCTCAGTAAAATTTAATACTGCATTCACATATTGAGCTTTTTTTAATCAGTCGTTTGCTATTTTGGAATAAAATTAAAAAAACCGTTTTTATCTTTGCGCATCTACCTACGATAAAATAAATCTTTTTTCCTCGCACCATTTCTGTCAAATGTTCATAAGTCGCCAGACAAGCAATGTTGACATTGTTTTATGTAAATTTTTGCTCAGAACTGAAATAACCCTAAATTCAAAATGACCGTTTAAGCTGTGCGCACAATACATTCGTGTAAAATCCAGCCGGCCTCGTTTCGCAGTTTTTCAAATAAAAAAGTTTTCCCGTTCCACGCCAGTGTTTTCTGGCTCATAAAACAACGTATGGACAGATGGGGTATAATTTGACTCCGTCTACCGAACCTAGCGCAAATATTATCGTCACGAATCTGTAATATCATCGAGCAGAACATATTTTTTTTCGTTTTAGCCAAACTCTACTTTGAGAATATCAACAATTTAAGAAGTACGTTTTAACCTCGATATAACGAACTGATGTGAACGAGCGCTTTTTTGATGTGACTTTGTGTAATAAAGTAAGTTTTTTCAAACGCTAGACCGTTTATTGATACAGAAAAGTTCCTCACATTTTTTTGTCATAGAAGTCTAGCAAATTTATCGTTTTTGGTTTTAAAAAGTGTTTCCACGTAGCTCCATCTGATAATCTTATATATAAAACCGAAACGGCGTATGTATGTGGGTCTGTAATTCCCTTTTGCATTATTGTTGCAAGTTGCAATATAATAATGTGTATTATTTACGTGCAGGAATTATTTGACATTTCTTTGACAGCAAATTAGATTATTTTTTTGAATTTGGACATTTTAATGGGCGAGAGGGGCTGTCATCAAATTAAATAAAGTTTGTGATTTTATTTTAACTCTATTTTCGGGGTTAGATTTTGTGATATAATTATGTCGAATGATATAACATTAAATAATTATTGGTCGCTTAGTCCGAGCGACGCCGGGTAGCAATACTAGTATATATGTAAATATATGCTATATTTTACTGTGTACTCAAAAATATCACTAACACTAATGTAGCATAGACCTCTGTACCAGTGGTCAAGTGTCGATGTTTTCTTTGCAGAGTGCACGAACACAGAGAATAAGAGATTAAGACAGTTTCATTTTTCAATCAAAAATTTGATTTTTATAGAGAGACCTCTTCCTCACACGTCCATCCAATCCTTTAAAATGAACATGGCGAGATCGATTATCTTGCCACTAGTCCAATCCTTTCCATCCCTATTTACTTCGAAAACGAGAGGTTGAGCAACTGAAATTTATACTGAGATACACATCATTAGAATAAGCGAATTTAAATGACCTACGAATGTGACAGAAACTAGATTATTGTACATTTAGCTTGTCAGAAAAACATCATTTTTCTATGAAGAGATTAAATGACTTTAGATTTTTTTGCACTCTGTATAACACTGCGTTATCCATTGCAATGTGTTTGGGTAACGCTGTGTTATTAAAATCATTCAAATCAAGAAAATTGTAATCAATTTCCTATACTGCATTGTCACGTATAGAATATTTTGCAATAAACGACTTTTTAAGCTTTGAAAGCTTTGCAGAGAAACTTCCATTCCCTGCTTAATCGGATTGTAATATCAAAAATTTTCATTCAATAACATTTCATGTAATTATGGAACAATAAATCATTTTAAAAATTTAACCAATTTGGTTCACTAAGAAATAAAATCCAACTGGTAAACAACCCTCTTGCGTCTCAAGAGGTCTCGAGAGCAAGATAAGTCTTTTAAAATAAGAGTTTACCTTCTTTGCAGAGTATATCCATTTAAAAGTTATTTTAAATCATAATATTGTAGACTCGTTACTATGACAACGCATATAACCTAGTGATTATGTTTAAAGTTTCGCTTAAATATATATTTTAAAATGAAAATAGGTTAAATGAGTCACGATCGAATCTTTTTTCATCATAAAGTAGATGATCGGGATAATTTTATGGAAAGAAATGTGTGGAAAAAAAGGTGAGCTGTTTTCAAATAAAATGGGTATTTTTACTCAATGCAATAAAATTAAAACATATCGTCTTCTTAAGCTGGGCCATTGTTAAAGTATTTAGAAGGATATACATTTTAGAAAAGCTTTAATTCCAAAAATTTGCGTAGTATCTATTTTTGATATTTTTATACCTAAACAGTATGTATACACTATTAAAAGTAAATAAATTGTAATTTTTTCAATATGTTTGTACCGATAAATAAAATTGTTCGCACAACCCTGTAAGTAGGGTGAGCGTGGAAAACTAATTTTGCGCCCTTGAAAAAAACTTTTTTAATTTGTGTGTAATCAATACAGCGTCAGATTAATCTGTAAGCTGGCAAGAATCTGGTGATTTATTTGCAAGTTTCTAATGAAAATGTAAGCCTGCAAAAATGATTGCTTTTTTTATTCATTTATGAACGGTTATGAGCAATATATCAACGTTCTTATATTAGCGACAATCTATTATTTCTACATTGATAATCACTAAAAAATCCTAGCTACATAAAATAATGTTATATTAAAGTACTGCGTGGAATATTAGCGCGCTTACACTAGAGCTCTTCAACGTTAGAGCGCAATACTAATAATTTGAACGTTTTAATTAAAAATTAAAAACTTTAAATAAAAACATGCAATAAACACTAAAGGCAACTTAAATTTCACTATTATTAAAGATTAAAAAATTTCAATTTACTAATATTAATATTAATATAAGTAAGAGTAATACGGAAAGAAAAATAACAATGTATTTTAGTTCTACATAAATTATTTAATATATTTGTTGATAGCTATTTCGGCTTACGCCTCTATCAACAAATATATAAAATAATTTATGTAGAACTAAAATACATTGTTATTTTTCTTTCCGCATTATAATGGAGTTCTACCAAGTAAATGCCTACTCAATCAATAGTAAGAGTAATGGCTACTAATCATTGATTTAATTTGGCATATCTTAAGATGTATTTCAAATAAAAAGATGCAATTTTAGCAGAATAGTTATCTAAAGTAGGATAATTTTTTAAATGAGCAGTCGAATATACAAAATAATTATACATTGCGCGCTAATGTTGAGTGCCGTATCGACCCGAAGCCACATAATTTATTGATAAAAAACAACGGGGGGGGGGGGAGAACATTTATAACTCTATCAACATCAATATTTTATATACAGAAGTACTGTCTTAGAAAAGCATGTGCATCAAATAATGCAGCTTAGAAAAAACCAGTAGTTAGCTTAACACAATAGATATGGTCCGTTTATGGGTTCGGAATTTCGGATAGATGGTTATTGGTTACTATAACAAACATCTTATATTTAATGAAATCTTCAGTACATAGAATTAGATCCGAGGACATCGCAATAGCATAAGAGTATTGACCACTCGACATTAGAACGAACCGTATAATTATTCCTCCTGTACTTTTTAAAAAAGGTTTTTTTAAATATTTGCTTTAGAAACTCGTAAATAATAATAATATTATGAATAATAAAAATTATACATCTATCTTCTATATGTATAAAAATGAATGTTTGTCTGTCTGTATTTCCGATATGGAGTACTAAACCGCTCGACCGATCGATGTGAAACTTTACAAATTTATTGAGTACACTCCCGCAATAGTTTTTGGTCTACCAACCCCTCCCCCAACCACCCCCCAACATCCACCCCCCAATTTTTTTTTAAACTTTTCTAAATTTTTCGAGTTCACTCCTTCGAAGGTTTCTGGAATACCCCTCCATACGCTCCCCAAACCCCACCCCGCCAAACAACCCCCTCCCCCAAAAATTGATATCGATTTTTTACAAATTTTTCGAGTACACTTCCGCGAAACTTTCTGGCGTACACTCAAATTGACTCAAATTGAATATTTGTGTAATGTTTTTCCTTCAAATATATTTTAGTTGCTGGCGTAGCAACGCGCGCAGGGTACAGCTAGTAATATATAAAAATCATTTTTTTTTTGTGTCTTCGTATTTTATGCGTTGCCATACCGTTTATCCGATTGCGATAAAACTTTGTCAACTTATTTCTGGCACTTGCGCAAAGGTTATAGGCATATATTATACATAGTAAAATCAACTTACAGTTGGTAGCGCGTACCATAGACAATCGGCAAACGACAAAAAGCAAACGTCAAATGTTATAGATACCGATCAAAGTTAGTGAAACCAAATCGAAATTATTTAATCTAAATATTGTGCATCCGAAAGAACTTCAATAAACACAAACACTTTTTTTCGTTGAGTGGCGTTGCAACGCTTTTCGGTTACCGGCTACTTATTAATATAATAAGATATCTCTCAATTCCGTTTTTTTAAATATACATTATATATGTAACTTATATTTCTCCAAATGCCGATCTGAAAACCAAGTACTGACGGGAAATAAATTTATGGGTGAAATTCGACCGGTATTTCTGTCGACTACCCCTGCGTAAATTGAGCCACCCTCTCCAATATACTATCCGGATTAAAATCCTCAAAAAGCATCTGCGTCCACCCTGGGGGATGATGATATTGAAAGATAGCTGTCGTCCAAAGGGACGTATATAATTTATATACATATATAAATTGCACATACGTGTTTGCGATGATGTTATACTATTGAGCCACGGAAAAAGGAAAACGGAAATATGTTATGAGTACAAAACGACGTTTTGGTAATTCATAAAATTATCGGTATTCTAGTTAAAAAAATATGCGGATGATGCTAAAAATGTGTTACTAGTTCAAATATCGTCTAAATAATTAGGAGTTAAATAAGTTTTAAAAAAATTTTCACATACCAAGTGGTTTTTAAAAGGATTTTTAGCGGTCATGACCTCATTTTTAATGCGTGAACTCAAATTTTTTGGTGAAAAGCCATTCTATTTGAATAAATAAGCCACATTTTTTTAATTATTGTGATGAGCGAAGCCAGTCGTGATCCTTACAAAATGTATGTAGAAGTAGTAAAAAAATGTGCTTAATTTATTTAAAAATAGACAGATTCATCTTTAATAAAAACATTTTCTTATAAAATATGAATTTTTCATTTAGAAGATTTGATCTGTTCTTTTTATGACGCTTACTTTATTAACAAAAAGATTAAAATATATAAATAAAAAACAATCCATTTTTCATATTTGTTTACACCTGCATTATAATTGTTTTGGGGATTTATTGATAGAATTTATATTTACTTCGAAGCTTTAAATAAAAGTTCGGCCAACACCTCACGCTATTTTTTTATGATGATGACGTGATGTCGAAATAACTTTCATCCGGTTAATATCTTCAATCTCATATCTTTGACTTTGGGTATACATTGAGAAGACCTTTATTCCGGCTCCCTCGTAAATCGAGAAGGAGCCTCCTATCCGACACTCAGGAAGAGGGATTTGGGGGACGGAGTAGGAGAAACATGGCACTCTTATAAAGAAAAGACGATCTCAAAGCGTTATATGGTTGCGGTAAGCATCCATTATTTAATTGTTTATAGTTTACACAGACGTTATACAACACACAAATATTACGATAGGCGAAGAAGATATCAGGAATTTTTACGCGAATTTAATTCTTAGGGAGAGGATTAGGCGCGTGCATTCTCAATGCAGTCCAATCTCTCACTGCTGTATGAAAACAAACGGTTACTTTAGAAAGAAACAACAATGGCCGTTTCAAAAATCGTTAACACATGCGCCCGCTGATAAGGAATGATTTATCGCCTTATGAACTTTTTATGAAGCACATGCATTGTCGGGCGTCAAGAGATAAGAGAAATTGAAATAACTCTACATTGCACCGCTATAGATTGCAATATAGATTATTATAAGAATGAATTTATTTCCTGATATCGACTGACTCATCGACTGAGGTGAACAATAGATCGTTCGAGAGAGTTCTGATGACCTACCACATAAGGCGGTGTCAAATCCCCTACTTCTGATAATCAGCAACTATCTCGGACGTCTTCCTCAATCAATGGTTTCGCAAGCAAAAAAAATTACAAAAATATACCAAAAAAAAAAAAATTTTTTTTTTTTTATACAAGTCACAACTACTGTCTGAAGGACCGTGGTACATCAAGTTGAAAGGATACATCCAATTTCAAAGCAAAGTTTGAGTATAACATTACCCAAGTTAAATGCCTAAATCACAAGTAAAAAACATAAATCAAAGCAAAAAAATCGTAAACCAAGTTATAAATCAAAGGAAAACATACATTTATGATCAAATTTCCAAATCCTGATTAAGAATCAAAAGAAGTTAGATTTGAAAACATATTAAAGTATTTTCGTAAATAAAAACATACTCATTTTAAAAAATCACATGAATAAAACAAAGCATATAAGCGACACAGCGGCGTCGTTAAAAAAAGAACAATAGGTGCTTTGGTTTCGTTCGGCGCAGGCGTCACGTTATCTTGCGCGATAACACAACGTCTTGAACGCGGCGATATCGAGTGTCGATTTTCGTCGCGTCGGCTTCTTTGCTGTTTCAATCATGTCACGGAGGTCTGCAATAAGTCGCGATACAAAGCTATTACGCGAGTGTCGCCTTTGGCTGGTGAGGTTTCGGTGAAGGTCTGTGGTGGCAAGCTAGGTCTCATGCAGGAGATACGACCCTGACTGGACGACTGGATTCCAAATGCTGGTGCCACGGCACCTCTGGTCGCCACGCAAGCTCACGCGATCTAGGGTGAAGTAGGCCCGGCACTGATGGACGTAGATCACTACGTCTCGCCGTCACTACTCCAGGTTCGAAGGCGGCTGCTGGTCCCCTCGGTCCTTGGCTCCATTATGCCCACTCTTGGGTCATCTCGGTAGGCACGGATGACAACTGTCTTCCGGCCATACCGGTATGGTGGAGACGCCGTCTCCCCAGTCGTCTTCGTGAGTCATCCAGGTTGCTGTATCGTCCTGCATGGCTTAACCCCATGCTATTGTGCTCTCTCACATCCTGGTACACTCCTCGTCACCTACGTGGCTGACTACCCTCGGCATTCGGTAGATATCGCATCAATTTATTTTAGCTGCGCGTTTGGTGGGCGGCACCCTTGACACGTTGTTTACGAACAACACAAACATATTTATTATTAATTACCTTTAGTAAACAAATAAAATATCGATATTATTATTATCGCTTCTCCGCAAGCAAGCGCGAACATTCGCATTATTACAAAAGAAACACTTAAATTATTATTATTCGCATTGTGACATTCTTCGCGGAGCGCTTGCGATCTTTCACGTTATAAACGAAGCACAGATATTATTATTTCGCGGAGCACTCAGAATTATTTACGTTATTATTTATAAAACACTAAATTATTACTATTCACTGGGCGCCACTAGGTTATACGAACCTAGACGCTTTGAGACCTCAGAGCATGAAGTGGGCGGGAGTGAGTTCCGATGTTGTCAAACATCATTAGCCCTAGTCGTCGGCAACAATTAAGAATTGACGCACTAGACGTTAGGGCCAAGTGCTCCACGTTGTACGGGCCAATTGAGAAGACCTTTATTCCGGCTCCCTCGTAAATCGAGAAGGAGCCTCCTATCCGACACTCAGGAAGAGGGATTTGGGGGACGGAGTAGGAGAAACATGGCACTCTTATAAAGAAAAGACGATCTCAAAGCGTTATATGGTTGCGGTAAGCATCCATTATTTAATTGTTTATAGTTTACACAGACGTTATACAACACACAAATATTACGATAGGCGAAGAAGATATCAGGAATTTTTACGCGAATTTAATTCTTAGGGAGAGGATTAGGCGCGTGCATTCTCAATGCAGTCCAATCTCTCACTGCTGTATGAAAACAAACGGTTACTTTAGAAAGAAACAACAATGGCCGTTTCAAAAATCGTTAACACATGCGCCCGCTGATAAGGAATGATTTATCGCCTTATGAACTTTTTATGAAGCACATGCATTGTCGGGCGTCAAGAGATAAGAGAAATTGAAATAACTCTACATTGCACCGCTATAGATTGCAATATAGATTATTATAAGAATGAATTTATTTCCTGATATCGACTGACTCATCGACTGAGGTGAACAATAGATCGTTCGAGAGAGTTCTGATGACCTACCACATAAGGCGGTGTCAACATATATATGGTCGTGATATGGTTTTTTTCTAGTTAAAATAGCTTAAATAGGTTAGGTTTAGATAGTTAAAGTAGCTTAATTAATTCTTGTTCAATTGATATTATGTGATTATTTTTCTTAAAACAGACCAACTTAAGCAAACTTATTGATAGTAAGTCTGAAGATGCATCTGAAAGAGGCGAAACACGTGTCACAGCTAGTAGTACAATACGTGGAAAAATCAAAGTTATTTTTAATTTTATACCAGACCAACTTAATTGTATATGTGTCATCATAACATAAGGATAAGAAAAACTTAAAAAAGTCTAAGCAATCCATAGGCATTCCGAAATTATGAAAATTATGCATTATGATCATAATAAAACTGTGTAATAAATTCATTTTATCAGCCATATACCGTGCGTTGTAAGAATTATAAATGCCTTTCATAAAAGATATTTGATATTCCATTTTTTTTAAACAAAATCAAATTATAAATAATTCAATACAAATGAAGGCGAAAAATATATTAAATGAGTCAATTTATTTGAATCTCTTACAATATTCAAAGATAATTTATTGTATTTACTACGAGGCTGTAAGGGGTGACTTTTGTTATTCATTGTGTACTCAGGGTAATAATTTAAAAGACGAATGAATGCTTTTCACGAATACTGAAGCTGAAACAGTTTGTCAAACTTCACAAAAGAATTTATTTCATATTTAATAAAAAAACAAAATTACACAAATAATATATTTTACAGAAAATTACTACTATGTTGATTCCATAAGACTAAATGCAGACATACCATATAGTATACTCCCCTTCCAAGGAAGAAGGCAGTAAGTAAATTCTTAAATTGAGTTATGAATGCCACTACCTAATAATTTTTGAAAGCTATATACAGTGCTCACTTTATTGCGGTAGGTTTGATAACTTCTGTATTCAACCTTTAATTTAATATACTTTTCATTACATCCTTTATGAAACAATTGACATTTGCTACAAGTATAAGATATTCTTGGCAAGAAAGCAGCAACTCTTGTTTTATTAACAAAGAGGCAGTCAATGCAACTACTTACCGCTTGTTAATAATCAACAAATTTCATTGCTAATCATTAATAATAGGTCAGCTAAAACCCTAGATTTATTTCAGATATTCCTATGTTATTATCTGGGCATTAGTATTTTCAAAAATCTCTATAATTATAATAAACCCACTTAATTCATTGAAACTTGTTTACATAAAATTTTCGTTAATTTAAATTTTAATAGCAATTTAAATTAGTGATCTACTTCTATTTTTGTATATAAACGATAAAAACTGTTCACTACGCGTCAGTTCAAATTCAGCCGTGTACTTGAAATGCCTGAAGGTGCCGAAAGGCGAAACCCGGGTCGTTAGCGACAAAACTCATGGAAAAGTACAAAATTCAAACAATTCAAATTTATTTCATTACATTCGATAAATCAGTTAATAATGCTCGTGATGAGCGAAACCGGTCGTGATTCCAATAAATTCAATGTGGAATAAATGCTTAAAATGTATTATTATTTTTATTATAAAATGTGTTTTTAGGTTTAGTTTTGCTTAAGACGTGTATATACAATATATATGTGTATAAATATTAAATATCTATCTACGTATAGATATATAATATGGGTAAATTTATTGTTAAATCAGGACATACAATTATCTTCTTCTCAGATTATAAATTTATTTTTAGTTATTTTTACTGACTCAATTCATAAATTCAACTTCCAATAACAAATATTCAATTTTTACTGTAAAAATTTTGACATTCAATGACTTGAAGAGCCTTGGGTTATTATCGTGAAATTGAAAACCCGTTATTAAAAACACTCCAAAATACATCTCATTGTTTTCCAATTTGTTCGACTGAAATTTCTTTTTTTACGTTGCTGTGTTATGAAAGAACGTGAACGCTAGAAAAATTCATGAAATATCTTTCTTTCTGAGGGAAAACAATTGTAAATTATTTTCTATGAAGTTGACGTAAAAAATATTCATTAAATATTCATACAACTAAAATTGGCTATAACCTTGAAAAAATGCTGAAATTGTCATTCGAACAACATTTTGCGTAAATTGAAATTCTTTTTCGATTAATTGTGTACTGTTTTTCGAAAATTCATTTGATATTGTTAGAATTTGCAATGGAATTTGGTTTTTTTTACCGTTAAAAATGTTTCTTGGAAGAATAAGCGAAACAATATTGTCAAGGTCAAGGTTATGGAAAAATGTTTCATTATTAACACTTCAAGAATGTTTCTTTTAAATTTATAATTCGATTTCATGAAGTAAATTTATCGGTGATTTCAGACGTTTTCATAAATGTGTGCTCAAAAATTTTAATCAAACAAATACAGTTACCTTTTGCATTTGTAACTACCGTAGATTTACTAATTACATATATTAATGTGAAAAACATTAGTTTATAAACAGCATATTTGTATAATAAATATGGAAATTTGTATAATAATCATGATGGAAACAAAACGGATCAAGACCTTTCAAATATTCCCAGCAACAAACACATGACTATGCGTTGCATTAAAAAAACAAATCTTTTGTTGTATATACATACATATATACATCTTAAATTGTATTGTTGATTTATGCCAAAAACAGTTTTTAAATGTGTTCCGTTGGCTCTTTCCAATAAAACATTGATTATTTATTTGCATAAATTGAAACTTTAACCTCAGCCACCGGAATTAAAATCACATCCGATAACCTAATTTCATTCTGTTATAAGAAATAATATTTTCACAAATAATATTTTTTGTTTGCATAAATTACACGTTTTACACATACAGCCCTTCAGTAACTGGTGAACAATTTAAAGTAAATATTCATCATTTTCCAATGTTGAAAATATTTTTATTTAATTTGGAAAATAGTCTTTTTCTGAATTTCATAATAACATACTAAATTCATCAATCAGTTTCCTTCAAAGGTCTCACAATACCTGGTGGGATTGCGTTATAATAAAATTGAAACACTTAAAAACATTTTTATTTCATTTTTACAAGCTTTAAATATTTTTGGAATATTATTTTAGACGACCCTTCTAAGTCTGCTAGTCTTGAATCTTCCTAAAATAAACTATGCAATTAAAAGAAAAGTGTTTCACTTTCAGTGATGAAAAAGTGATTTATTGTTCAGTTGATTTCTTGGGTATTACCTTATAAGTCTTGCTTAGCTGTTGTATAATTAACACTGCATTTTTGTATTTTTATCAGTTGATAATGCTCGTGATGATAGAAACTGACCTTATCTCAATAAATCCAATGTAGAATAAGTACTGTCATTATTTTTTATATAAGTAAGTATATTTAAATTGTGTTTTAAGATATTCTTTAACTTTATTATATTATGTAATGATAAAAACCAGTATATTTATATTATTTTAAGGCTCAAATTTAGTAGTAAAATCAGACAACTTTTATCAAGGTCTTTCTTTTGTTGCCATTTTCAGAATTTTTAGTGTCGGAAACATAGCAGAAATATCAAATTAGTATTCTTGAATGCTCTCTCAATGCTATATAATATTATCATAATCCATATGTAGTAAGCTTAGCGGTCTTGTACTAAACGTCCAATCGTGCAGAGTTATTTCAATATCAATGCAAGAAAAAAAATATATTCAGCACTACGCGCATATTTAAATTTCAATAAATGGAGATAAACTGTTTTTGTTCGGAATTCTGTTTGCGACGCTTTTTCCGTTTTTTTCGCATATTTGTCCCGAAAAAATATTGGCTTAATACGATTTGTTTTCCTTTCGTGCTTTTTATAATAGAAATATTGGAAAGCTGTTTTTTTCGTTGACAAAAAATGTGTACATAGCAAAAAGCTTTTTTGAAAATAATGACAAATAAATCAAGTGATAGTTCTGACGAAGGCGTAAGCCGATATAGCTATCAACAAATATATAAAATAATTTATGTAGAATTAAAATACATTGCTATTTTTCTTTCCGTATAACAATAAATCACATTTTCAATACTGAAAATGGAACATTTGTTCTTTTAAATGTATTGTTTATTCTAGGAATCTTAAGGAACTTTGTTAATTCTTCTTATGAAGAATTTACTCAAATGCAATTCAAAAATATACATAAAACTTGTAAAATTGAAATAAGTAAAGTCCTTATTTTTACGTTAAATAGCAAATAAAAAATGATTCATTAGCACAAATGAAACGAAAAATGGATAAAAAAAGATTTATCAACCTTAAAAATTATTTCTGAATAAAGTCACGTAATTTTTACAGTTCATTTCTTTTCTTCAATCTGGCAATAATCATTCACTGAAAATCAACCCCCGGACCAGTGGAAACGTCAGAAAATATTTTTTTTTTTTTAAATACCCCCTTTTCTTCAATTGTATCTTGTATTATCCTGTACATGGAAATTAAGAAATATATTGATAAAACGCAGTGAATAACTTTAGTTATTGGTATTACCGGTGTTCTTCTGATAACGTGGTAAATCTTAAACTACATTTATTTATGGGAAATTTATCAATATTGTGATAAACGCTGATTTTAAAAAGCCTTTGCGACTGATCAAAATGATAAATATTTCAAAAGACAGCTGAGAAATCATAGAAGTTAATTACCATTCGAGTGATTAAAAAATGGCATGTATTTAATGGGTCAGTAACTAATTCAAGTTTTGGTCAGTTAAATAAATGAATGGTCAGATAAAAATCAAAATGGTCAGTTAATATTATAAACGGTCAGTTGTCATTGTATCAGTGTGAATGTGGTCAGTTATTAAATAAAACGGTCAGTAATATATTTTAATGGTTAGTTATTTATTAAAAACGGTTAGTATTTAATTTAAATGGTCAGTTATTTAAAAGAAATGATAAGTTTTAGTTTGACAGCTTGTGAATTTTATCAAATATTACGACCATAGAGGCAAATTTATGACATGTTCTATGAAAAATTAGCGCATGAAATGAACTAATTTTGAATGTTCAGGTATTTGGAAGCATATAATATTATTTTAATAAGTGTAAAGTTTACGATAGTATTTAAAATGTTTTTTTTTTAATTGTTAGAATAATTATAATAGAAGATCCCAAAGAATACTTTGTGACATTAGTATGAAATCGAGTTTAAAAAAATGCGACCACAAAATATCAACTAATAATATCTCCAGCAGTCACATAATTTAATTATTTGCTTAAAATAAAAAGAATAATTTTATTATAGGTTAATATTAAGAAACAAATTCTACAGCCATAAACAATATTCTTCAGCGTAAAAAATCATTTCAGTTCGTTTCAGAGGATCACATATCCACAGATGAATGCATTTAAGATTTAGGTTAGAATTTGAAGTGTCACAGCTTTTTGATAATTAATTAATTATTATACCACCTTACTATGTGTTTAAAAATTTCGAAATAAATTCAGTACTCATAAAATAATCAGTAATATTCTTTTTAGATTTAATCATATTGATTTCACATTTTATAATAATCCACAAGAGCTCAAAGACTTAAGTCAAAACAAAAAATTATAAGCCAGAATGTATATTTTGTTTTTTTCAACATATTGATAGCTTTTATTCTGTCTCCATAATATTATATTTTTGTATTTTATTGGTGCGCTTTTGCTATTAAAAATTTAAGCTATCTATATATAGCTGAATTTTAGCCTGTGAATGAGCGAAAACTAAAATCAAAACCTAAAACGCTACATACATATATATGCAAACAAATGTAAAATTGTTTGTGGTAACATTTTCAAACATTTGTCTCCTTTGTTTATGGTTCATTCTGACATATCAATTTTAAGATTACCCAGCTGATATGAAGCTGAAATTATATGACATACTATGACCTATGTCTGATGATGAAATGATATTATGACTTTATTTTTGACGTTTCAATTTTAAGATTGCGAGCGAGGATATGAACACCATATATTTTAAATGTTATATGTTATAATATAACTATAATCCCTCGTTTAAAGATATCTACTGACCCATTTACAGAAAATTATTGACCATTTTACAATAAAAAACTGACCCAAAATTAATTATTAACTGACCATTTATAATTTTTTAACTGACCATTTATATTTTTTTACTGACCATTTATCGAATTAGAAACTGACCAAATAATTACTAATCTTAAAAAATGTTCATTAAAATCTTACTAAAAAGATTATAGATTCTATTATACATCAATTTTGAGCTTTTTGCTTAGAAAATTATTTCTGGAAGAACTTGCTTAAGAATATTTTTTTATGTAAAAGACCATATTTTTTTAAAAAATTTCATTCTTTTGTACGTATTTCCAAACAAAGATTAAAATTTGATGTCAGTAAGCTAGTCACATCGTTTTCTGAACTACTGAACAATTTTGAAGGTAAAATATTTATAAATCTTCAAAAACAAATAAAACGTAAAAAAATATTCGACTAGAATATGTAGCACTGGAATACCAAAACAGCTAATATTTTACATTCAAAATCAATATTAATTTCATTGAAGGTCAACTTGAAGATGAAAATATAGCGGCAATCTCTCATCCACTTATTTCAGTTGGTAATATGTATGTAAACGTTTTTTCAAAAAATTTCGATTAGCAAAGCGAAAATCTTTCAACTCATAAAGTTGTAGTTTAACATTCGTAAACTAATGTAAGTTACCAATCCTGAAGCACTTGCTCCTAAATTACTGTTACTGAAGTAAGTTAACAGAGAAACATATTGCAGGGCTTAAGCATTAAATAACTTGACTTTGAAAACGTTTTAGATGTTTGTATATAGATTTACCTTTCTATTTATCTGTGTGTAACACTTTTTATATATATTATTAAGCCGTAAAACCTTTTGTTTTTTGCTGTTAACAATTGTACAATTTATTATCCGGTCCGTGGTCCAGTCGTCGTTGGCTTCCATCAGGACCGCCCGGGTTCAAGTCTCTGTACGAGCAGATTTTTTCAGCCGATTTATCGATTTCAATCAAAGACAAAGTTGCTAAAAATTCCTTCTCACCTTTCCGATTCCAAAAAGCGTGAATTGAAAAAGAGTGATTAGCTAACCGCTTGTCATGTCCCAGTCTTCGTATAGGTATTATCCCTACTCTCTTCGAAAAAGACTAGCTAAATAGGCAACTAAGTAACGACCAGTTTTTGTATGTAGTTTATAAATATATCCCCTACGTTGGGAGCGGGCATGGATTTTATTTTTTTATAATTTTACTAACGTAGTCAAGCGATCAATGTTGTTGGATTCCGTTGTGGTGCTCACAGGTTTGTATCCCAGTTTCAGATCGAATGTATAAATATTGTCTAAATTTTATCCCAACCATCGGATTATTGCAGAAAAAAAAGAATTGAACTAATTTTCACTATGGTAATTGAGAGAAAATTGAGTGGTAAAATTTTTTAAATTTATTATCCGTTCGAATTTTACTTGTTTTTAATAAAGAGATCGATAAAAGTTTTCATATATGTATGTGGGTTTTCTAGCAGGTTTCTAAGTAACAGCCAAAAATTTTCACAATCGCATGGAAAAACGTGGGAACATATTATACTCTTACTGAATTTGACAGACAGTGAGTGCCTGGTGATGAAGACGATTCCGATCTCCGGCACAGATATTTTTAAAAATTATTATATGATTGTGTTGAATTATGGAATAAAAAGAAGCAGTTCTTGTTTCATGCCGCTAGACATCTCTCTTAACTGAGGTTTCCTGGAGGCAGTGAGCGAATCTGCTCTCTGAATGATAAAACACACTTTCCCGTCCATTTTCCGACTTCATTTGTTACGCACCGCAAGATGTTATTTCACCCCACTTAATACAGTGGCTTCTAAATGTTTTGCGAGCATAATTTTCTCATATTTACAACAGTATTACAAATCCCGTTTGTTAACAGTATTAGGCTGCATAAAAAGAGTAAAAATAACATTTCATTTTAATAATAAAACAAAAGTCTTTAATTGTAGGAAAACAACAGTTTTTTTTAACAAACAAATGTTTATCATGAAAAATCACATTTTAAAACAATGTTAGTCGTTCAAATAAACCGATTTTATTCATATTATAAGCCCAAATTTTCCAAATCAATGTTTTTAACTAAGGTTTTATAAAAAGTTTGACATTTGATGTAATTATACAAAGAAGATGAATTCTTTTCTCATCGAGTCATTGAGTAAAAAAGCATTTATAAATATTCTGGTTTATTTTTTAAAGAATGTCTTTGGAACCTTCTAACAAAATTTTATGGAAAATTAGTATGTGTGTGTGCTTTTTACGCATTATGATTCAATTCTTAGCTAAATGTTTTCATTGGTTTTTGAATAAATCGAACAATTACTTCCAAATCTAATTAATTTAACGCTTCTGTAATGTATGCTTCTTTTACGATGTATTGTAGAGCAGAAGACTTTTCTAAGTTCATATTTAAATCATATATGTATTTATAAGCTTATAGGTATAGATATATATTTAATGGATTACGTGACTGCCAAACCATTTACACCATATCGCAGGCTGTGACCGGTAGTGAAACCGAGAGAAAGGTGTGTAATGTGTAATGTAAAGACAAATACTTTCTTACGTTACTAATGATTTTCCCACTATATCCGTAGTCAAGACTTAAGGCCATTGCCATAAGTTGTAGAACTATTCTACGGATAGTTTCACAAATTAATTATCAATCAATTTATTGGTTTCTATATGATGGCAGATGTAGATCTCTTAAATTCGCATTCACTAAAAAATGGGGCATAGCGAGAGCTGAATTACTCACGACTAGTTTATTTATAGCTATATCCATCCAACTCTATTGTCTTAGAATAAGGGTGGTTGAGTAACAGTTTTTGTCAAAATCATCTCTTTAAGACGAGCTTCATAAAGGGGCAAAATTGTTTATGAGTAATAAAATGTAAATATCGTGCTTATTTCAGCTTTCAAATTGACTATATTATTATCTCCTGCTCATACTATAATCATATTTTATTTGCACAAAGCAATCTAAGATTGTTTCAAGCGTATAGCATAAGCTGAATTATTTGACAGTAAGATCTATCAGAAAGAATTTTTATTTAAGGATTGCCATATAAAAATTACCGAAATTGAAAAAAACATCATTCTTTAAAAGATCACTCAATGTACCGACTTCGATAAAGGTCTTATACATAGGTCGCCTATAGTATCTTTAGAGAGGTGGCCTTTATTTATTTTCTACTGAACATTATATATACATTTAAAATGAAACAAATTTTTAAGAAACTAAATATTTCTAAACGTTTTAAGAAAAAAAATCTCTTTTTTTTTAGTCGAAAAATCAGAGCTTTTCTTATCATCATCAAGTATATAAAGCCTAGAATTTAAAAATGATAATATATGGGTACAAATTTATTTCTATAGCACAGTAAAAAAACGTTTGAAATATTTAAAAAAACATGACATATTTTTTAATGTTGGGAAACGCTTCTAGAAAAATAAAACAGCATGGTTCCACATGGCTGCACGCACAACTCTTCAAAAAGTAATTTATGTGCAAGAGATATTTCCAATGATTTTATAAAAAGCAAAAAAACTCCACCAGTTACAGTAGATTTCATGTTATGTTTTTTCCAGCGCTGTAATGGAAGTTATCACTAAGTGAAATATAAACATATACACGTGCAATATGTATATCACTTTTAATGTGCTAACTGTCAATTCTTAGTGTTTTTGAGTAAGTAAAACACATTGTTTTGTACTAGGCACTATCATATATTACATAATATTTAATATTTTTTTAATATTTTTTTTTTTTTTTAATATTTTTATTTAAAAAAAAATATTTGGCATTACAGCTTACGCCAATGCGCCAAATATTCTATAAGTTGTGAAAGTCATACGAGATTAACTCGATGGTAAATAATGTATCATTTGTGCACAAAATCAACGATAAATAACATACACCCAGCCCAAGGTGTTTTTTTTTTTTCAATTGAAAAAATCTGACCTTGCTGGGGATCGAACCCGGGCCCCCCGATTGCTAGGACAAAGCTCTTGCCACTAGACCACAGGGACCGACCGATAATATGAAGAGTGGGACCGGTTAAGCCCATTGCAAGTATAATCAACGTTTCCGTTCTCTGTGAGGAGGATATATACTTATTATGGAGATTAACTCAACAGATATTTTTCAGCGACAACCGTTTACGAGAAAGTAAGGTAAATGAACCAGTAGCTGACCGCTTAAGTGAAAATTTCAACAAAAATAACGATTAAGATTTAGCATTGTACCGAATAATGGCAAAGCAAGTACCTATACTCATATTGGATCGTATGTCTTAATTAATATTATCTAACAAAAATTACGAAAAGGCCTGTTAAAAAAAAGTTATTTTAAATTATTTATAGCCATGTTTCTGTTTCAGTAGTTGACTATCTCAAAAATTGAAAAATCCAGTAGTTGGCCATGTCTAATCAGTGGGTTTTATGGTGATCATTTTGTCAGAGTTGCCTCAGAGATTTCTGTCACACCACTCTAGGTTGAATCAAGTAGTTCCTGAAACACCCATTGTGTTTCAGGAACAAGGTACACACCGTTTCTAGATTGATGACTTAAGAAATTTGAAATAATACACTTTCCTCACTAGGCGTTGTTTTCAAATGGCCACCCTGGCACTCCATTGGCTATATGGTGATGTGTTAGTGGCTCATTCTTACCACAGATGCCTTAACTTGTCTGAACTTTACAATTTAGAGCAATCCCGCATATTCATTTCTTACTTTGGGCTATTTTATTCTCAAATAGTCAAATACTGGTACATCGTCAACTACTAGTACATTTACCTTATAGATGGTTAGGATTCGTGCAAGACTTTTGACAAGCTTATCGCTCCCACTCAACTATATTTAAGATATAATTAGGGGAAGGGTATTATAACACCGTACATACTAGCACCATTGGATTCAAACCCATTAATTGATCGAAAAATTAAATAATGAAACAGTAGCACTTGGATTTAAAACTTGCGAGAGCCATAACCAAAGCCAACTTAGTAGAATATTCGGTTAATAATCGTGCTTATATGACATACACCTAATATTTCAATCCACACTTTATAAATCCTAATAAATGAAAATAATCGGCGTCATTTTTTGATTAACGGCTTTAAAATTCAGTGCAATTATAAAAAGCTCTCATCATTTTATGACTAAGCTCCGCAGAGAATTAGCGACAGAGGATTCATTGTTTTTTAGTATAGAGATGGGCAGCCAGTGGGCTTTGACTGAATTCAACATGATATTTATTATTTTTTAAATAATTCTTAATTAATATGACACTTAAACATGTAAGGCTCTATTCTCCTGGTTAATCATTATAAAAAAAATCATTGTCATCATATTTGAAGTCAGAGGAGAAAAAAATGCTGAAAACTAAACATATAATCACTTTTAAGGTGTTCGTTCACTGTCAATATTTGGTGGGTGGCATTGTAAAAATAATAGAACAATCTTAGTACTTATTCCACATAAAATTTATTGGATCAGGACTGGTTTCGCTCATGGCGAGCATTCAAAAGATTAAATCCACTAATAACAATTAGCAGGTGAAAATGTTTCAAATTACTTATTTTTAGCATACTTGTCACAACTCAAACCATTTTAGTGAGAAATCTTAATGGTCTAATGATAGACATAATGATCTATCAATCTAAGAATTATATCAAATAAATTTAGTAAAAAAATTGTGTAAATGAAATCCTTAATCCTGCTTACTCCGTTATTCAATAATTTATGATTCTGGAAATATAATATAAGCTATAATACTTCTACAAACTTTTCCAACAAAAATTTCATATTTTGTCAACATGTCAGTTACGTAAGGTTAGGTTAGGTAATGATATAAGCTAGAATACGGTTAATACAAACTTTTCTGACCAAAATGTAATTTTTTGCCAACATGTCAGTTAGAACCTTTTCAAAATAATGTAACAAATTTATAAAAAAGTCGATTGTGTAAATAATGACATTAGCATAAATTGTTTGCGATACCAAATGCGAATCCGGGGACATTAAAAAAATATTACGCTGCGTAAAAATGCAAAGCATTATAATTAATTATTCTGTTTGAAGTCATTAAATATAACAGAGCTGCAGCAGGGCCAGTTTACATATTTGAGCTGCTTGAATTTACGCGGAACGTGATAAAATACAGAGGATGTTAGGTCATATTTAAGAGCGACCTTTTTCTTTCTCTCCTCTTCAATTCCTACGTTTTCGTCTTTTACGCCTTAGCGCGTTTTATCCTCACGAACAATTATTCATCACACATAACTCGGCTGTGTTTTCCCAGCTAGCGATGTTAGTAAAAACGGAGAGATATTACAATTGCCAGTCGTTTTCAAATTCAGCGACAATTATCACACAGTACTCTGTCCAAAAAAAATCCAATATCGCCATAAAATTCTGGCAAATATTCAATTGCATAATAATTGAACTAAATTTTCAACGTATTTTGTCGGGCGTGATCCATGGAACAAAATTTTATGAATTTATTTGATTAATTGGCATTAATAAAGAAAGCTCACTTCATTTTAAAATAATGAAAACTTTAAAGCTATAGCAATAAATTTAAATACAATTTTGCTCGAAAGTTAGCGATTGTAGTGAGCCTTCAAATTTATTAAAATTTGTTAAATATAATGATGTTGGTGTAACTACAATTCTGATGCTTTAATACAGGGCTGTGGAGTCGGTAAAAAAAAATCCGACTCTGACTCCAGCATTTACCAAAACCACGACTCCGAATCCGACACCAACTCCGACTAAAAAAAGTTTAATATCGTCACTTATTTTCGCTAGTTTTCCTATTTATGTCTATTCAATTAAATATCAACCCTTTCAATGCGGCCAAAAGCCAAATGTGTCATATCAAATGCAAAAATAAAATGTTCAAATTTTTCAAAATTTCCGACTCCGAGTACGACTCCTGCCAAAATGCCAAGACGACTCCGACTCCGGCCAAAAAGCTCCAACTCCATGACTCCGACTCCGACTCCACAGCCCTGATTTAATATCAACAATGTATTATGGGTATTATTTTTATATTAGAATGTAACTTTACCATGATGAGAAACTATGTATATATTATTTTGCATATTTTACATACTTTCATTCTTTGATTCGGATGATTGAGGTATTAAATTTTTTTTTTCCATGTTCACTCCCAACTTGCAGCATAGCACAACATTTTTTTTTCTACGAATACTGCATGTTACTCAGTTTCTCAACCTCTCTTTTTTGAAGAGAGTAGGGATTGAAAGGATACAAAGACTAGGATAGGAATAGTAATTAGCGTATCGCTTTCGCTGCGCGCCGCTTTCTGGGATCGGAAGAATGGGAAGGAATTTTAACAATACAAACACCCATTGCTTTGGACAGAATCGATTTATCGACAAAAAATATCTGCTGGTACAGGGAATCGAGCCTTGTCTTTTCGCCACGGAAGCCAACGACGTTGCCCACTACACCACTACTACACACCACACATCATAAATAACATTTACGCTGGACTTGACATGGTATGTCTCACACAAATACGCGGAAGCCTTACTTGAAAAAACAGAGCATTGGATGACCGCCATTTTGGTCGATTGATTGAGTGACATAAAATTTAAGAATGCTAAGGGTATATAGGTCACTGTAGAGGGAGGAGAAAAACTGCATTGACTAAATTTCATCCAAAACAGCAGTGTCAGAAATGAAGTAGAAAATTCAGCAATAAACAATGCATATTATTAGTAAAACATTTGTAGCTAGCTTTGGAAATGTTTAAGTCAAATGTGTTAGTCGGAAGGCATTGGTATTCCCTGGCGTAAACTTCTCTACAGAGGAAGCGTAGTCATACAATAATTAGGATAGTTGTTGCGAAGGAAGGTGTATTTACTCAAATGTAAAATACACCTTCGCGTACAGCAATTTTTCAGTTATTATTACGATTTCAACACGTAAAAATATGTAAAATATTTACGACAATTACCTTTGCCAATTAGTTTAAAAAAAATGCAAAACAAAACTGAATTGTCACTTTAAAATATTAATTGCAAATATATGTTTTATAATTTCCATTACAGGACGTTTATAATTTGCCGTGAATAAAATGCAACATTTTTTCAATTAAATGCATTTTGTTTAACTTTTGTAGCGCGACATGCTTCAAATGTAGACATTTTTGCACGCGCTGTGCATCTTAAATTTAGCTTAGTAATTGGAGAAGGGTTTAGATTCTAAGCCTTCCTCCGATCACCACTTCCATGTCAGTCCTGTTGCGCCCTTAAGCAAATGCAGCATAACAAAGATATTTCTTTTATACTACACTATCTACAGAAAAATTACAAGTGTAACATGACTTTCATTAAAAACCACGTATATATTTTCTACTTCATTTTAGCTTGCAGTTCATTATTAAAAAAAGTTTTATGCTTTTCATGAATAATACGTTTGTTTATTTAGTTTGACAGTAAGCTTTTCACACATATATTATTTCGCACGACTGAACTTACTCACGTCTATCGAGAATATGTTCTCCAGTAATCCCTTCGCAGGCTGGTTTGACACATTAGCAGAAGAAAAAATATCAACGATTTCTTTGATAATTATCAAGAGCATAAAGTTTGTCACTCCCAATAATGGCTGTATTATAACGTTAGGGTCCAGCTTCTGATTCGAAAATTGAATAATCAATAACCTTAAAAAAAAGTGTCAACAATGCCGGATAAATCAAACGAAAAGTTATAAAAAATGTTAACTGCGAATTACGTTGATGCCTCATCATAATATTCTGTAATAAAATGTATATTTAATGGTCTCACTGAGGCATTAAATTTTTACGATCGTTTGTTATAGCTTAATTTTGCGATCTCGTTATGACATGGTTTTTGAAGCATGTCATGTTTGTTGTTTTGACAACATACCGCAACACGAAAAATAATTTATGACCGATTAAGTTGACGATATTGCAAGCTGAATTCAAATTCATTATTCTATCTGGTGGAACATTTAGTTGAAGCAGTTTTAAAGTGTCGTCATGTTTAAAGATCACTTAATTTATAAAAATAAAACACACTCTTTTGAAGTAATCAGAACTGACTCATCATTTCTCAACCATTTTCAAATGATAAAATGTTATAGATTCTTGCAAATCGGATTTTATTCTGCCATTTAGAATCATTATTCGTTCATATTTGATAGTATTTAAATGAACCTAATTTATTTTTAATGGAGCTTAATTTTTGATAATAGTAACAGTGGAAAGGTCTTTATTTATTTTTTGATTGATTAATAATTGGTTTTATCGTAAAATTATTGCCACAGTCTTTTTCCGTTGTATTGTTTGTGTACATTGTCATTATTTATAGATATGAATGATCACATAAATAGCCTTGCTCGAATCGATTTCATACATCGAAAATTCTTGTAATAAGCAAAAGAGATAATCATAAAAAAAAACCATTTTTTACTATTGTGGATGTCTACATATATACCAAATGAAGAAACCAAAATCATTTATTTATTACAAAAAAGACGCACGCAATAAACATTAACTAAATCTACACAAATATGTGTAAGCTGTTTTTTAATCCGGATATTACTCAAAATCAGTCAAAGCACCGAAATGCATATTAAGTTTTATAATAATTTGCTTAATTTTAAAAAAGTCAGCAATCCTAAAATACTTATTAATAAATGGATCTGGTGAAACCCTTTTTTGTAATAATACAGATATTATACAATATACATTGTATATTTAAGGTTATCTCTTGCATGTTGCCACCAAACAACTATAGAATATTATGTTTACATAAAGCAGTGTGATTAATTAAATAAAGGGATACAAGTTTATTGTTTTGCGAACCATATAAAAGGGTCATTTCCTGAAATTACCATGCCTATTTATTATTATGACCTAGCGATACATTTAGGGGTCTCTTTATCGTTGACGGTGCAATAAAATTTTACAAACAGAATTCAATTAATATGTAAGCATAAATGACAATGAAAGCAGCCATTGCGCCAATTCCTGTATAATAATATACAAACTTTCATTCAGATTATTCAAATGTGAGAGTATTAAAAATATTATTGATCTAATTGGCATTTACTTGGTAGTAATTCATTATAAAAAATTGAATATAAAATAATTTCTGTAGAACTAAATTAAATTGTTATTTTTTTCACCGTGTTTAAAGCTTTCGTCGAGATACATTTTTATACAATTTCAAGTTTTGTTATATCGTACACATCGATGAAAGTTTTATCAACGAAAGACCTGCTAATTATAGCAATAATTAACCAATAAATCAAAACCATTGTTCGATAACAAATACTGGTAGAGTTAAAAAGTTGAAAATGCTCACAAAGAGCAAAACCGTGATCGTTATAATCTCGATTCTTCACTAGAGTAAATAATCACGTGTAACACGACGGGCTCTCAGTATACGGATTATACACAGGATACTTTGTATCTTACTGATTTTAGTGGCTGAGCTAGCCACTTCAATTTATTTTATTGTTTTATTTTCTATTTGAAGCACAGTAGTGCATGGTTCAAAATCAGTCCCGTGCAGATCTACTCGGGCCATGAATGTGAGGGGTGAATTCCTTTTTCTAAGTCGATAGCGTTATGAAAGGCGGCCATGAAGCATTGGCTGCATAAACACAACGGTTGGTGGTCGGAAAAATCAACTTGCTACCCCAACATCTGTTTTTCTTCATGTCAGTAAAAATATCATATCTGTAAATTGATTCTAGTGAATGCAGATCGCAACAAACATCTTGCGATTCCACGAGTTTAAAACCTCAAAACTTTTGGCCTAAAAATAATTTATTTGTCACAGATTTATCTCTTGGACTAATGAATTATTTATGAAAATGATATACTTATTTCAATTCATGATATATTACATTTTGTAAACGTAGTTAATTGGTTTGTTATCAACGCAATCAATTGAAATAATATATCAAACAATGTTTGTATGCTCAAATAAAATTAATTATTTTAAATAATTGTAATGATGATCTAATTATTTTTACGCCTTATTAAACACAGTTATGATACTGGAAAATTTTTAATATTGCTTTAAATGAGCTTTTTTTCTTCAATTATAATTAAATCTTAATTATTAGTCATGAAAAACCTTCAAGACAAAATGACCATAAATTTTGAAACATGTAATGATATGCCTAAGATAATATTAAAATATTTCTCTATACCAAGGGCGTTTTAAAAACTGTTTTTAAAAAAGTCCTTACAAACACTGAATGCGGGTGTTCAGTAATCAAACAATGTTATCAAAAATTAATCATAGTGTAATATAAAATTTAAAGTGTTTACTTTAACTTGTACATTCGCTAACTTACTTTCAAGATAAACTAGAGGCAACAGATAACATGCAAATATAAAAACAGTCTTTACCATAACAGTATAATAAATTGTAGATGAGTAATATAATTATGAGTAACCTAAATGCTTTCCAAAATATATATGTATGAAATGAAAGTCACTGTTATACAAGAACTGCTTTTTACTCTATCGATTATCATTCTTTCTTGAATATCGAACGTTCATTGATAAATTATTGTCGCTTGCTAGGCTTTTTTTAAGAGGAATGGATTCATCAGTGGATGTGAAGAAATAAAGAAATCAATGTCTTCATGCATATATATATTTATGTACAAAAAATTAATTGAATGAAAAATGTATAGTTAAAAATAGACACACTGATGTTCAAAAACTGGTACAGTGCAAACAAATCCAACAATGGTGACCGTTTGAATAAAAACCCAACAACGTACCCTTTCTATAAACTATCAAATATAAAACAACGAGCATTAAACAAAACACGTAAAATTAAATTAACAAAAACTATACAACCACATTACATTCATCCACTAAGAAAAAGGCATTCATCTTCTTTCAGACTTAATCGAGTGAGAGTTAATCAAATGAAACGAAAAGTATATTTGAATTGTTAGCAAAATTAAACAATGTATCCCTTCTTAGTACTATTACCGACTACCCTGCTTCCCCAGTCACTTTCCCAACAAAGCTCTGCTACCTTTTACTGGCATGTAACGGTAAACAGAACAAGGTTGTAACAACCCCTTTCCCTTTAAGGCAACACGCAAAGACAATTAGCGATTCTGAGGCAGTTTCATCCCTTATTTTGTGGTTTGGCTTGTATCCGGTAGATATTTATTGACGCTCAAGATAAATAGAAACTTTTATAAGATTCCGATAAAAGCTTATTTTTTAGTGTTCAATAATATCACAGTTTTTTAGCATAATCCTTCTTTCAAAGTTCAAGAACGTATTGCGTACTAATTATTTTATTTAAGCTTTTATTAAAGCTAAAGATTTGTGAATGAAAATTATTGATAAAAAAGTCAAGTGGAATACATACGAAATTTATTTTAACACATATTTTCTCTTATTTTGCCTTTATAAATATAATTTACACCATTTAGTAATATTTTAGACCAAGGGTAGCCAACGCGGGGCCCGCATGTGTCTAACTGTGGCCCATGGAGCATATGCACACATTTTTTTCTTTTAGTGTACATAAAACCAATTTTTTAAAAAAGTAAATTTCTCAAAAATAAGCCTGTATCGTCAAACTATGACTAGGCGTGTCGACGACATTAGGAACCAAATTGAAGATAATTGGAGAAATCGAATATCCAAGTTCATATTTTATGCTCTAGCATTGGATGAAAGCACAGACCTACCAGATAATACTCAAGTGGCGATTTTTATCAGGGGTTTTGATGTTTATCTGAACAAAATAGAAGAATTAGCGGCACTGTATCCACTTAAGGACACAACTTATTGACGAGATTTGTTAGGAGCTTTTACATCGACATTGCATCGCTTTTCGTTATAACTCAATGACCTATCGGTCTTAACAACAGATGGTGCTCCGGCAATGACTGAGAAACACTAGTAAAATTGATTGAAAATGAGGCCTGCAAAGTTGGTAATACTTCGATGCTAAATATTAATCGCATTTTTCATCCGGAGAATTATGTTCCAAATCTCTTAAAATTGATCATGTCATGAAGGTTATCATCAAAACAGTGAAGTTTATTAATTTAAAGGGGTTGAATTACCGTCAGTTCCAAGAGCTTCTCAAACCTTTGGATTCACAGTATAATGACGTTACATTTTATGCAGAAGTAATATGGCCGACGCGTGCTAAAATGTTGAAAATAATGTTTGAATTGAAGCAAGAAATGCAATAATTCTTCGCAAGCAAGTTGAGTATTATCCCAGAATTTGAAGACAAGTGGTGGGTTAGCGACTTTGCATTTCTGGTCGATATAGTAAGCCACCTAAATGTTGTTAATACTCGTCTACAAAGCAAAGATCAACTAATCAATTACACGTATGATCTTATTTCCGCATTCCAAATGAAACTTGGGCTTTGGGAACAACAGTTATGGACAAAAATATTAACTCACTTTCCTACATCGTTATTGCAAATAGCGGCAGATAAATACGCTTTGATGATATACGACTTAAACCTGGATTTTGAAACCGATTTCAAGATTTTAAGAAGCATCGTGTGCTTTTTGCTGCATTTGCAACGCCATTCTCCGTAGACGTGAATTTATAGCCAGAAATTTTACAAATGGAACATTGTGAAATGTGTTGTGATGCAAAGTTAAAGGAGATATTCTATCAGGTTGGCCTGGAAGAGTTTTACAAACATATTTGGACAAGGAGAAATATCCTGCATTTTACAAACATGCTCTATCGATGATTTCGCTTTTTGGAAACACTTACTCGTGTGGACAGCTTTTTAGTCGAATGAAGCATATTAAATCTCAAATGAGAACACGAATCACTGATGAGCATTTGGAAAACTGTTTGCGTGTAGCAGCAACATCAATCGTTATGAACATTGATGAACTTCTGACAAACAAAGTCAGACGACTCACTAAAATTTATTATATTTTGATTTTTTTTTACTATTTTTTGTATTGCGTAACTCTAATATAATAAATATGTTTGATTCTCATTTTTTGTAATATCTTCTTAAAAAAACTATATATTTCCTGTTTGCTATGAATAAAAAAAAATATTTTGTTGTGTGGCTCGGTAGGAAATCTCATTTCTAAAATTTGGCCCGGCTGCTGAAAAGGTTGGCCACCTATGTTTTAGATCTTCAGACTATTTCAACAAAATAGCATGTTTTTAATATCAATTTAAAATAATGAAAATGAGCAGATGCCAGCATGATAAACAAGTGTTGTTTATTTTTCTCGGCAACCTAAAAAATCTAATTATGGAAATTTTAAATAAAAAACCTAAATTGGATTGGTTATTTATAGTTTTCTATCTGCGGCTAATTTAATTAATATGTCTTTGAATTGGATATGAGATATTTTATATCCACCAAATGGTTTCAAGTATATTATTTTTTTCTCCAAATAAACCGGTTTGACCGGTCCTATTTGGTCATGGTAACTTAAGCAGTAAACTAAGTAGGTTTAATAAGTTGTTGCTGATTTTTTCAAAAAAATAGGACGATAACTAAATACCGTGGAATTGTCCCGAATGATTGCCGTTTTTTTCTACATGCCAATGCTGCAATTTGTAGCACGGTTAAATCGAACGGATTATTGATTCTTTTAAACATACAACTCGTCCACTGTGATGGATTCCCGGTATTCAATATAACCTTAAGTTAAAAAAAAAGTGCGAGGAGAAGTTGTAGGTGCTCTGTATCGGACCAAGAGAGTTGGGAGCATTCTTTTTATTCCAAATGGATATTGCGTCTACATATACATGATCAATAGAGGACAACCAAACTATTTTAATATGTTTTGTTATAATTAATAATTTTGACTGAGGGTGCTTGATGGAATTTCAATATCAAATTTGAATTTTTTGAATTTTGTACTTTTTCATGAGTTTATCGCTAACGACCCGGGTTTCGCCTTTCGGCATCTTCAGGCATTTGAAGTGCACAGATGTACTAGAACTGACGCGCAGTAAACAGTGTATATCAGTCATAAAACTTAGCGATCTACTTATATTTTTGTATTTAAGCGATACATACTGAATACGCGTCAGTTTAAGTACATCCGTGCACTTGAAATGCCTGAAGATGCTGAATGGCGAAACCCGGGTGGTTAGTGACAAAACTTATAAAAATTACAAAATTGAAACAATTCAAATATGTTATAATATGCCAAAGATTGTATAATATAAAATTTTATAAACAATATTAGATTTTTTTATATAATTCTTTTTCAACAACAGAAATTGGTCTGGGTTTAAAGCTTCCGTGAAACATTGGGTCTTATTATTTGCAAAGGAAGGGACGTGATGAATTTCAAACACTCATATTCAACTTTATTTTATGCTGTGTATATCACATGGATGAATTGTTACAAGTATTAAATATTGAAAATATTAATCACAAAAAAAATAAGAATGATATTATTTTCTACATATAAAAGTTTTCTTCTCATGAAATTTCAAAACACATCAATCACAACCTTTTATTTCAAAACCAAGTCTGATTCTTTTATATAAAATGAAACATTTAATTAAGCTGTCAAACAAACTTTGAAGAGCTAAATTATAATGTTGATAACAAAAAATATCTGAACCACGTATTAAATAAATTCATTACGTAAAAACAGTACGACAACACCGACATACCGCAAGAATGATTGCCTGATTACGAAAACCTCACATTATTTATTTTATACATTGCCGTGCGGTATTACAGAATGCTTAGAAATAAAATTTAATAAAATATTGTAGCACCCTGTGGTAATTTTAATTTCAAAACAAAAACATTAACACCTAGACCAGATTTATTTTTTGTAAGTATATTTATTAGTTAGTATTTTTGCAATATATTTTTATCTCTGTTTCACCATCTTACTTTTCAGAAAAGGAACAGTTTCACAAGGAACATGAACAGAGAAGATCGTGTACCCTGTCTACAACTGTATATTAGGATGAGTAAATGCAGATTTAAAACATAGTTCTGAAATTGGCGTAAGCCACCGAAATAGCTATGCACATACATATATATAAAATAATTTCTGTAGAATTAAAAAACATTGTTATTCACTGCATTATAATGGAGTTATACCAAGTAAATGCCTGCTCAATCACAAAAATCACAACACAGCAGCGCTTTTGGGCGTTCGTCTTATTAAATTGCGGTATCGAAGTGTATGAATCCCGGACGGATACTTTTATAAATCAATGTAGACATGGAAAATTTTTCAAATATAATATACATATTTATTTACATTCTCCTCTTCAGTGAACAAACGTAGTTAGCGAACTGATTCTTTCACTTGACACTTTGACAGAGTCATACTTAAATAATGATTTGAGCGACTGAATGACTACCAGCTCTTGTTAAACTATTTCAATTGAAATGATCCATTATAAATTCACATTTTCTTTAGTGAGAGCGTAAAGTGTTTTTTCAATCGATTGACTATAATGCAATACGCACACAAATGGACTGAATTATAACAATATAAGAATTTAAATAAGTCAAAACTTATTTGAATAATAAACCTAGTTTTTGTAATACATTCCCATGACTGTAGACCAAAACCGGTTTTGCCCATTATTCAAAATTAAGAAAAACAAGATTTGGTAGGTACCTATAGTAAGCAATTGATGTGAGAAAAGTGATAATGCGAGCTGAGTCAACTTGAGGGCCTATTCCGCGATCAGAGAGCTGGATTTGGTTTTTAAAATACAATGAAACCCCGATTCTACGTTTTTCAAGGGACCTTATAAAACAAACGATTTATGCGGGAAACGATGAATGCGGGAAAGTTTTATATATGAACTAAGTGCCGGGACTATAGGAAATGAACGCACCACGCGGGAAAACGTATAATGCGAGAACGTAAGATCGAGGTTCCACTGTAACATATTTTGACACAGTATTTTTTTCCATATCCGCTCCCTATTCGGAGCATATGACTGCCACACAATGCCTCCAGGATTTTCTATCACCCGCCAACTTTCGTCCATCAGGTTGATAGTAGAGGCAGACAGGATTCAGGCTCCTTCGGGGCATCCGCTGCACATGTCCAAGCTAGGTCTATCGTCGCCTTTTATTTTTTGGACAAAGATATTTTCGAGATAATTCTCTTGGTGGACGAAGGTCCTGATTTTTTCAAAATATGGTTTGTGAAATAGAACAAAACGTGTGTTTTATTTATTTAAATAAAACATAATGCCCTTCTTCCAAGAATTGGCTTTTAACACTTTAAAAGTGATAACTTATTTACATTACAATCTCTATACTGTAAAAAAACAACACCAAATTCTCAATGGAATGATCAAGTTTTTTTGTGAATATAATAAAGAAATGATATTATTTAACTGATTGCCAATAGTCTGCGCTTGACACATTGATATTGGGTGGACCAACGCATTAATATGGCTATTTTGACGGTATGAGTTATTGATTAAAATATTGCGTCTTTTACGCAATAAAATTATTACGTGAAAAAAAATGGAGTATTAAAATAAAATCAAAAAATAAGTCTAATATAATATTATAGGTACCCAAATAAAAATACAATATTCTTCGAGTTGAGTCAAAGCAATTATTTTTTAAATGGATACGTAATAAAATATTTCCTGGAAGGATAACGTATTCGCAGAAGGAAGAAGTTGATTTGAGGTTTTCGGTAAGCCAAAAATACACCGACGTGAATGTAAAAAAGTCTAAAGTTACCCTCGTCAAACGGGCGAGATGCAGGTTAAATTTTAATTTTGCAAAGCAAACATGATCACTAATTTAAAAGCTCCCGAATATCGCATGACCGAACTGTGTGTGGCATCAAAAGAATTAATTGGATTTTTTTATAAAGTTTTATACGAGTGGCTATGTTAGAGTATGAAGGTTTTTTGAAGGCATCAATTTTGCGTACATTTTTAGCTAGGTCTCTGGATATGTTTATTTTTTCTCTAAATGTTTCGAAGATATTTCTTTGTTTTCAAAGAAAATTGGAGTAACCCAATAATTTCAGTATTTCTTTTATAAATATACTCGGAGCTTTAATTTTTCTAATCCTTGGGATCTTTTAGACCCATTGATGAGCTTCTGAGTTTGTGTGCATTCTTTTTTTATGAGAACTTTTACATGAATTTATGTAATCAGTTGGTCTGATTTAAATGAAATGAGTCAATTACAGATTTTTTTATTAATATAAAATTTAAAATAACTTAAATTATTCGACGTATTGTGCTACTGTTCGAGACACTTGATTCACCTCTTTGAGAGGCGAGATCTTACCATCGCAAAAGTTGCTACGTTTGAATAAGTGTATTAATAATAATTGATTATATTATTCCAAAATGATATATTATTAAACTAGGAAGCAAGGAAGGGAAGAAAATTAAATCCATTAGAAATTGAGTTGTATAGCATTGTATGCCATTTAAGATTTTCGTGATTAACTTCTTGGAGACTAGATTTTATCAGTTACAGTTGTTAAACGAATAACATTCATCGATATGTGTCGTCATTATGTCACGATCTGACAATTTGAAACTAATAACTTGCAAGTGATAACTGGAAACTGGTAAAGAGATAAAATTGACTGACCTTTCACAAGCTTGTATTGAATTCAATATACATATAAAGTCAGTATTGTTTTATGTAATACAAACTGTTGTAAGCAGGCAGAAGAGATAACGCAGGCTGTTTAAAAAAATGGTTTATTTATTATATTTGTTAAGAGACTTCCTTTGAATGCAGTAAGATAGAATCTTCTATCCTTTCCAGTGCTGTCCAAAAGAGGTCGGTGTCAATAAATAAAGGGTTTTTTTACAGAAGAACAAGTATGTGAAATAATTAATCTTTTACTAGTAAAGTGTGAGGCATGAATCTCCTCAATACCTCGTAACCCGTGAAAACGTAGAATTTAAATTATCAATCGTTTTATAAAGGCTTCAAAATAATAATATAAACAAAAATTTTACCGCCAATTTAATAATACATAACTCGTTCATACGCCACGACGTGCAGGCACGCAAACGCCACTACCGGCTTATTTATGAATAAATAACGTATTTTTAAATGAAACCTAATACAGACACATCTTTTCAAGGCAATGGAATTGTTTAAATATCGATATGTTAAGCCATTTTTATTTTATTTGAGGTTAAGCTAACAGATTTTGCATCTTATTATGGTAATTTTTTTTTATCTTACAATTTGTTTTCACTCAAAAAAAGTCAGGTACATAATGATATTACATGGCATTTTCATGGAAAAATCGATGGTTTAAAATGGTGGCCTGTAGCGAAAATCCATGAAATTGGCTTGGCGTTTAAAAGGTTAAGGCAGGTTGGAAGATTGTTGTCTGATGATTGAATGGTTATTTAATTATTAGATCCTGTCAAATTGTATAGAGCATATACTAATAAATATAAAAAGTTATACCTGTTTATATTAATTAGATAAACTGCATACATTTTAAACTAGATAATATTACAACAGAGAATGGCTAAAATTAATCTTGTTTGTTTCTCCCTTTATAATTGAATCCAGGCAGTGTTTATTAGTTCATAACTTGAAAATAAAGGACGTATTTGTATTTAAGGTATTAAAGGGTTACCCAGTTTGTGTGTGTATCAATGGCACGCTATTTGGAAACCACTGATCTAGACGTCCATTGCCAGGAATGGCGATAGCGGTTGTGTAGGCGTTTCTTGAAGGCGAGAGCACTGTAATAAGGTAATCCATGGGATAATCCGGTTTACTTTGTTTGCGGGCATTTTTCGATGAAAACAGCCCAGAGAAGAAGCCGGCCCGTAATTGGGCGAACGCTGTAAACACAACGCGCGGCCGATCCATGGAAATTGGACGTTTTGATATCCTCATAATGAAAACCCCAAATTCTCTAAGCCATAAAATAACATCAGGTTAAAAATTAATATAGAACAACAAGAACGCCTCGCGTAAGGGTGTTACAGCCTAAGTTTCATTCAGTATAAAAAAGACAGCAAAAAAAACGGATTTTCTTTTTGGTAATTTTCCGAAATAAAAACACGCACGTGTGTCATTGATATTGGGCGGTGATATTTAAGCCGTATATTTTTATCCTTGCTCCATGTTTTTGCTCACCAAAACAAGGATTTTTTTTAATAAAATTTATAAAACATTTTTAGTACTTTTTTTACATTAAATTTATTAGTTCGGGACCGGTTTGACGGCATAGCGAGCAATACAAACATTATAAACTATCGCTTTGAGTAAAACCAGTCCTGATCTAATAAATCAATGTGGAATGAGTACTAAAAATGTTATATTATTTTTATTACTATCCCATTCCATCAATGTTAATTGTGACGTCACATGTAAACTTTATAATACTAAAAACAATATTATGAATATGCCCAATTGGTAGGCATCGTTCAATTCTTTTTGCTCTAATATGAAAAGGTCATATATCCATATTTTATTTGAGCCGGAATATTTAAATAGGGTCACCAAAAAAACACACATTGATCTTTGCTCAAAAAAAAATTATACACATATATATATTGAAATTATGAAAAAAAATTAAATAAGCCTAGAAGATAATAATATATAAAAGATACATATTTTTCATTGAGTATTATGTTTCACGAGATTATATTTCATTCAAATATCGTTTTGAAAAATCTTTTTTGCAGATCAAACAAATACAATAGATTAATATGATTTTTGATTTTTGAATTAATTTTTTACCCGACAAGATACTGTCATAGAATTGTGCTCAAACCATATAAACATGTGATGTTTACATTACCCTTGTTAATCCGTGGCGTAGAAAGAGCGATGAGCAAAAGCTTACGACTCATAATTGTAAACATCCATCCTTCAAGCTTTACCTTTTCTGAAAAATTTAAGTTAAACGACCAAAAAAAAATCGTAAAAGTGTCCATATGAAGTGCATTTTTCAAAAAAAGAACAACCAAAAACATAATCTATTCGGCGTTAAGAAAATACCTTTTTATAACGAGGAAATGTTGTATTGTCTTACAAAATGCCGTGCTTATTGCATATTTTTTCTTCTCTTTTTCTTTAGAAAAAAAAGAAAATATTATCCTTTATCAGATTTGCACCAAATCTTTCATTATCATTTGTTTTCTTGTTCCTATAATACTAAATTTCCCGAAAAAAACTCGCAGATAATTATCACACCGATTTTCGTGTTTTGGTCGTGTAATAAAACCGAAACGGGGGATGTATGTCTGTAATTCCCTTTTGCATTGTTGTTGCAAGTTCAAACAAACGAATTGATTTCGCTCGCGAAAGTTTCGACGGTAAATTTGTTTCGTTATCAATGTGTGTGTAGAGACTCCAATTACTCGAGTATCGAGTAGTACATATATAAAGCCGAAACAGCGTATGTATGTCTGTGGGTCTGTAATTCCCTTTTGCATTGTTGGTCATTAAGTTGCCATAAAAACGAATATGAAAGAAAATATGTTTGATTTTTTTATCGGCGAAGACATTTAGTCAAAACTTTTCCCGGCTTTTATTAATATAATAATGTTTTTATTTACGTGAAGGTATTATTTGACATTTATTTGACAGCAAATTAGATTTTTTCCTTGAATTTGGACATTTTAATGGGCGAGAATGGGGGCTGTCAATATATGAAAGGAGCTGTGAAATGTCAATGCCAGTCTGAAATGTTCATTTTAATTCCATTTTAATTGACCTAGACTTTTGAATTTTGAAAAAAGTTGTTTCAACTTGGCCCGTTTGAATTTACGCGCCGAGCTGAACATAACCCGAAACTGGTCCGAGCGTAGCCGGGTTAGAATACTAGTATCTTTATATTTCTTCTTGTTGCAAAATTTCAACAAAAATATATCATCAAAATTGTAAATAAAAAATGGAACAGATAATACTTTGGATCGACTTGATGGCAATGTGTGTTGAGGAATTTTATTTCATTTATAAATGTAATGTCATGCATTGTGTAGAAAAATACGTGGACTGATCAATTGTAATCAGTTCAATTGTGTTCAAATTTATTTTCCATAACTATTCATCTTAATTATGAGAAGTTTAACAATAATGCTGTGAAACAGTATATGAAGAATCTTGTATTTCAAATAAAAAAACTTGTTTAATTCAATTTTTAACGACCTTTTTTTAGTTGAATTGATCTTGCACGCTTAAATTTTGAAAACGTTTCAGCTGGCTAAAATATTTCTAATAATTCCATTTCACTGTCTGCAGTAAAAGAGCGCTAAAAAGCAGATCTATTTATATATATAAAAATGAATGTTTGTCTGTCTGTATTTCCGCTATGGACTACTAAACCGCTCGACCGATCGATGTGAAACTTTACAAATTTATTGAGTACACTCCCGCAATGGTTTTTGGCCTACCAACCCCTCCCCCCAACCACCCCCCAACCTCCACCCCCCAATTTGTTTTTTAAACTTTACGAATTTTTCTAGTTCACTCCTTCGAAGGTTTCTGGCATACCCCCCATACGCCCCCCAAACCCCACCCCGCCAAACAACCCCCTTCCCCCCAAAAATTGATATCGATTTTTTACAAATTTCTCGAGTATACTTCCGCGACTAACTTTCTGGCGTACACCCCCTCCCCCTCCCAACCCCCCCAATTGATATGGAATCACCCCTACAATTGATATGGAAGTATACAAATTTCTTTATAATTACTCCCGCGAATATTTTTTTTAGTTGCTGGCGTAGCAACGCGCGCAGGGTTCAGCTAGTATTTTTATAAAATTTAATTGATTCTTTTATAACCCAGCTGGAATGGAAATATGGTCAAAAATTTTAAGCCTTTTTTTCAAAATATTTGAAGCACATTCATTCAAAGGCGCACTGATTAAGAATGACAGTAGCCTTTATACAGCCTTATTCGCCCCAAGCCACATATAGATAACGAAATAAATAATACTTAAATTTACTTTAATGTTTTTTAAATTCAAGCAAGTTTTTACCAATTGGGTTAGTAAACCTTTGACGAATAATACACATTGCAAAAAAAATCTTATTAAATATGAAGAAAAGTTACAAATGACAATTTCAACACCCTTAAGATATTTCCTTTAATTTTTATAGAAAAAAACAAAACAAAAATTCATTTAAAACCGCGCTAATTTAAAAAAAAAATGGCTGCCTGAAGATAGTGGCAATACCTACATGTTACGAATACCAAAAATACATTGAAATATACTTTTTGTAATAGTCTAAAAATACATTTAATGTCTTGCTAATGAGGTATGTATTGTAAAATAAAAATTCATTAACTCTACAACAACGCATTACAATCAAATGCAATAGCATTCATGAGTCATAAATAACCAATGCTCCTGGCAACGATACCGATCGATTTAGGAGAGGAGAAAATGTTCATTTATCATTTATGATACTAGGTAGTTGTGTGATATCAAAACATTTCTGCAGACATGCTTAATATTGTACCCGCGAGATCTCAGTTACCGACCACTGATCTTAGTGATGCCAGTAGCATTCTGTGAAAGCGCTTTCTGCGATGGAGAGCTAACTACCTCATAACATTGTTATGTAAGCGAGTATAACGTATCAAATTGATTGTTAGTATTATATGTTACCCAACTCATGATCCATTTTGAAAGCTTACCCCGCTTGTAACGGCATGTTTTTCTGCTTGTTTTCACTCTTGTATTAATTAAAGCTCTCTTTTCGAAAATGAAGCTACGACTTGTTATTAGAATTAATATCAGTTTTTATTCATTTAGTCACCTTACCTAACCTAACCCAACGCGGAATATCTCACAAAGTCTTATCGAATACTTGAACTGAACTATCACATACATACATAACGTTCCATTTTCAAATTGGTGGTGATATAGAAAAATCTACGTGTTTTGGCGAAAATCTATTGTGACCAGGTATCCGCGCTCAAGACAAATTCAATTCAAAATATCACATGTAAAATGTACAAAAGACAAAAAATAACTCAATGAAAAACGATCATTAATTTTATCACTCATTGCAGGCCATTAATCTATTTGTATAAAAAAATACACCATTAAAGAATGATAAAAATAAAAAATAATTTTTGTACTCATTCCACATATTGGACCATTAGATTGGATAATTGGATCAGAACAGGTTTCACTCATGGTGACCATTATCAACTGATAATAAATACAAGAATAGCTTAAAGCATTTTGCTTGTATTTTTCTTGTATTTTTCTTTTGTTTGTCATACCTTGATATTCTTGCTTAACTGCTGTATAAATATTACTGTTTTGTTGTATTTCTTATCAGTTGATAATGCTCGCCATGAGTGAAACCAGTCCTGATCCAATAAATTATATGTGGAATAAGTACTAAAAATGTTTTATTATTTTTATTATAATGCCATTTCACCAAGTATTGATAGTGAAAACCTTAAACCTTATTATGGAATGACGCTTAAATTGCTTTAACTAATTTAGTAATTAATCTTTTCTTTTCAATATTAAGGTGCTTAAATAAATGTTAATTCTCAAGGGATATCGCGAGCATTTTCAATTGACAAAATTTGAATAAAAGCATGTATATTTATAATAAATTGAGTAAGAATTTTACACCAAACAATTCGTTCTTCAATCACATTTAGTGTTTTTTGTGTCTTTTTCGAACGAAAACGGCTTAAAATTAAAATTCACTTTCCTATTTCAGATCTTCCTTTTCTTGTATTTAATCATAATAATGAAGCTTTTTTGTTTCATCAACTGATGTTTATTATATTAGCCTTCTAGTCATAGCTAACAGAGGACACCGTTTTATTTCCTTTTTATCGTAGCTCTTGTCTTCAAAATCACGTTAAAACTTCGATGTTTCGAGAAAATACAACGAGAGAGAAAAAATTAAACAATGGAATCTAATGAATCAGCTCACTGCACACTCTCCAAAGAGTGGTTGCGGAGAGATCGGGGGTGGGGATGGCAATTACTGGCTGATTATTGGCTCATGAAAGGGTGATTTCAATCAGAGATTGGAAAAAAATCAACATGGCCTCATATTACGTGACAGTGCGGTCTATATTTCACGTTACTAAATAAAAGCATAACTAATATAAAATTCAAAATAGCTTTAAATATTCCACGTATCGTGTTACTAATTGTGACACGTGTTTCGCCACTTTCAGATGCATCTTCGGACTTACTATCGCAAAGTTTGCTCAAGTAATGAAACAAAATTGATTCTAATATTTTAAAATGATAAAATTACAAAATTTAGTTTGGGATTTTTACTTTTTCCAAGAAGCAAGGAGGGGGGGGGGAATAGAATCAAAATACAATTATACTACCAATGACGTTAGCATTACAAAATATAAACTTATGAGATGCAATCAATCAGGTCAATCATATTTTGTTTCTATTATCCCCCCCCCCCACTCCTTACTTCCCGTAAAAAGGAAAAATCCCAAACTAAATTTTGTAATTTTATCATTTTAAAATATTAGAAGTGTTCAGGCCACACGTTAAAAAAAATACTCACAGTCAGCCTAAGTACATCTGTGAACTAGAATTGCTCAAAATGGGAATATTAATTGATTGATTGAGTTGTCATTTACTGGTAAAACTCCATAATGGCGTAAGCCGATAAAGCTATCAATAAATGGTTGTAATAATTTCTGTAGAATAAAAATAAATTTTTATTTTTTTCACCGTATTAATGTTTTTATTTTATCCTTAAAAGTTGTTCAGAAAAATTTCAAATTTTCAAATTTGGAATAACACCGTTAGTCTAGTGACATAATTCACAATAGATTTCTTTAAGAAAACAAAAGGTTCTGCGAACGTTTCAGAGTAGCTGTGTCGGCAAGGTGTTTATGGCCTTGTTTTACGGCATATCAATTACCTGTCGCCGAGTTTGCGCAAAAGTATTCTTACTGCGAATTGTGTATCTGGCTTTAAATGTATAGTCAGCACATAATTTGCATCCCATTTCACAATCAGCAATGCGAAAAACTCGTTTGTCGGGAGGCGTGAAAAGTTTTAATTGGGATATATCATATACACGATTCGGAATTCATTTAACAGCTTCTATATTTCGAAAAATGATTAACATCGGTCCGAAATATAAATATATATAGATTAACGGGAAATATATTTACATGTTTGTAAATATTTCAGTGGCGTAACATTCAACATTAATATATCTAATATATAATAATCAGTATTTGTTTATTTGTTTGCCAGATCGTTTATTCGATCGCAATGAAACTTTGACAATTTCTTTGCTTGCACTTGTGTGGAGGTTTTGGCATAGTTAAATTAGCTTACAATAGGTCTTTTATATAAAAATCAATGTTTTTTCATATTTTATGCGCTGCCATGTAGACATAGTACAATTAACTTTTAGTGGATGGTGCGTGTGTCGTTCCATAGACAATCGGCAAAAGACAAACAGCAAACGGAAAATGTCATCGATACCGATCAATGTTAGTGAAAGTAAATCGAAATTATTTATCTTAAATACAGTGTATCCGAAAGCACTTAAATAAACACAAACAATCTCATTCTATGAGTGGCATTGCAACGCTGGCCAAAATGCAAAATTTTTCATTTACTTAAAATAATACATTTCCATCAATAATTTTAAAAACCTTTTTAGAATTTTTTTATTATCATTTATAATTTCTTTATCGCGTCAATAATTATATTCACTTTTAAACCTATGAATGCCTTATATGGTCGCTTATTATTTAACATTTATTATTTAAGACCTCTTATTCAGAGAGAGTAAAAAAATCTTTTCTTTGTGGATAGAATATAATATGAACAAGTAAGTTACTATTGGTAAGCAAATAAAATTCTTACCGAAACGGATTCTGTGAAAAGAAAGGTATTGTAACGACATAAACTTTTTTATCTTTGAAAATAAATAGATTAAATGATTCCTAATTATTTAACCGATGAATAATTCTGTGATTATTTTGACGAGCAAACATATTTGATAAAAAAACTTTCAAATACAAAACTTCGATAAATGAGTCTAAAAATTATTATTTATAGTGAAGTTTTCGAAATGATGACAGTTATATAATTGCGAAAGAGGTGATAAAGTTCGGCCTTCTTAATGTGCAAACAATTTCTACTGACTTTTTTCTGATTGTTAATATGAACACATATAAAACTCAAGCAAAATTAGCTGAAATAGCACCATTAAATAATATGTATACAAATATTACCTTTCTTAATATGTCCATGAAATTACATTCATTTAATATTTTTTCAAAAAAAAACATATTTCTAGTGCTGACTCAAATAAAAAAATAAGTGTATTTATATATAAACATATCTTACTTGATTCGCCAATGAGAGAGTCAGAAAAAAGGCTTCATTTTATTTCTGGAATTGCTATCTTGAACATCAAATTACCTCTTGAAATTAATACTGGCGTGCCACTGCCAACAATAATTAAGCAATCAAGATACTTCTAGAAAACTGAGCGAAGGGCTGATTAAATTGTAATACTGGACAGGGTACGGAAAATCTGATTTGGAATTTGTGAGGGTATTATTGCGATTACATATTGAATTATGGTCGTTTTTCTCTGAAAATTTGCGGTCAAAGCTGATGAGGTGGCAAATTATAATTCCTATCGTGGAATTGATATAGTATTTAAACCGTTTAGTGCGTGTTACGTACATTTAAAGTTGTTTACTTTATGTCCCAAATGATTTGAATACAAACTATTATTTTGAGAATATTTGCTGTTCTAGACGGGTGGAATAAAACCATTTTAATTTAATTTCTGTCGAAGATAAATGGCTCTTATCAATTTAATGGTATAATTTTGTGCCGAGGTGTCATTATACATATATTAAAAGACACTTTTAACAATTCTAAACAATAAATTTACATCAAAATTGTATTTTTTAAATAAACTTTGCGACGTCGATATTGTATTATAAATCATCGAAGGTCCATACTAAGCAGTTAAGATTCTAGATATTCAAATGTGTGTATTTTTGACACTCGAATTCAACTCGAGAAGAAACACGCGCATGTCGAAGATTTCAAATATTAGGTTTAAAAATATTGGTTCTTTACCTAGCCGGGGCTCATCTATGCACTAAGAAGCAACGTAACCATTAGACGACTGTAGCTGAAAATTGCATTTCTCTTTTATCAAATTAGAACAGAACGTCGATGTATTTGAAGGCTTCAAATAACTTGTGGTCGAACATGAAGTCAAATTTAGTGAATTTTGGTCCTGTTAAAATCAGATTAGAACACGTAAAGGACTAATCTACCCTTCTGAATTTATTTTGTAATGCTAACGACACTAGTAGCATAATCATTTGCATTGTTTCTATAACCCCTCTTTTTTCACGTAAAAAGGAATAATTCTGAACTCAATTTTTTAATTTATCATTATAAAATATTAGAATCAATTTTGCTTTATTACTTATGGAAACTTTGCTATAGTAAGTCGAAAGAGGAAAATATATATGTAAGTCCAAATCCATTTGTATTGGAAGAGTGTTCCACGTAGATAAAGAATATTGTACATATTTTATTATATTTTAAGTTTTATTTTAAGCAATGTTGAAAGCTTTTGAAGATAGCTTAACAAATTATTTTGTAACAATAAACGCATCGTGCACATTAAGTAAAAACATATATGTATTCCGAAATATAGAACTGACCTGATTTCTCGCATTAAATATTAAACTATCCTAACAATTCGGTATTTGTTGCTAAGTGTTTCCGGTTTTTCGGACGAAGGTTTTATTATTTCCACGGGATGGAAGTAGGAAATATTTACAAAAACATTCGGCCTGTTTTGGGGTCGTACAGCTGCTAAACAAACGTTTTTAGTTACATGTTTTTCCAATAAAGAATTTTGCTCATTATGCCAGCACCGTAAGAAGCACGTAATATTTTCGTTCGTTACTATTTTTTTTGCTTCTCAGATTTATGATTATCACGTTTGATGATATAAACAATGTTCACGTCAAACATTGAATGACAAATACAGTGGTACCTCGAGATACGAGTTTAATTCGTTCCGTAACCGTGCTCGTATGTCAAAGAAATTTTTCCAATTGAAAATTAATTGAAATGCCATTTATCCGTTACAGCCTCCAAAATGTCGGTTGTACGAAAGAGATGGAGTGAAGTATGTTTTTATAGTAGGTCCATAACGTTAAAATACATAATATGAGAGATTGAAACTTTTTACTACACGTTAGTTCATTCGTGCACTTGAAATGCATGCAGATGTCAAAAGGAGAAATCCAGGCTGTTTGTGACAAAACTAATAAAAAGGTACAAATCATCATTTGAAATCCTTCAAAATAATTGTATGTTGGATAAGATGTTGAATATATAAGTTTTCTTGCGTGAGTTTAGTGACATATGTACTTATGTTTTTGAACTTTTTAACCGGCATATAATGAATTAGCACACAAATACCCATTGCCTTCGAACAGAATAGATTTATCAACTGAAAAAAATCTGCTCGTACCGGGACCGTCACGGAAGCCAACGAGCAATTCACAAGCTATGTATAATTACTTATATGTTGACAAAATGCCGAAGCTTCATACGCAGAATATTTCGATCTAGTTTTCTAACGAAATAGAATGTGATAGGCTTATTGTTATCATATCATTAGATCCTTATCAAAATGTCGTTGTGATATATCCATCGGAGCGTCGCGCCGCATATCACGGTATCGTCTTCAAATTCATCAAAAACTTACGCTTTGATAAGTTGCCCAATTTGGTATTAAGGATAGGCAAAGTTTTGCCACGTAATTGCGGCTCACATGTGCTCGCATCTAACAAGTAAAACATATAAAGCCTGCTTAGAGGCATTTTCGAGGCGGCGGTTTTTGCCATTAATCTCTGCTTAGCTAACAAAGTACTCAGTGAGATGTTTCCCAATTTAATCATCCGAATCCGATAACTTTTTACTCAGCCGTGATCACTATTTATAACGCAAAATATTGTTTCAGCACTTCGTCTGCGGAGTTTAAGAGCACACTTGCTTGTGAAAATAGCGTGCTCTCAAACTTGAATATGTAAAATATGTTTTGTGATTGTAAGAGAATAAATCATACAAACATACCCCAAGAAAGCTTTATCATAATTTTTCTACACATCGAGCTCTTACTAAGTTAAATATTCACCGATTTTCTGTATTCAAAACTATTGAATTGTAAAAGTTGTATTTTCAATGGATTCGGCGGTAACTTTGTGAAAGTTCATTTTTAAATAAAATTTTGAATACAATTTATAGAGGCACCACGAATAGCAGAAATATTCAAGAATATTTTAAATTTTGTGTAATATAAATTGTATTGATAAATGCGCTTCGCTCTGTTTATTTTCCAAACAAACAGATATGATGTTAGCACGGTGAAAAAGATAAAAATGTTTTTAGTTTTTGTACAAATTATTTTATATATTGTAGATATCTAACGCCATTTTCATATTTCAGCTAACGCAATCTTCAGAACTAAATACTTTGTTAATAAATACCAACACTATTTGCAAATAACTAGGTATGTTATTTTATTGAAAATCAATATGAAGATTTTTTTACTAAAACTAATACTTGAATGCACGTTTCAGTATTAATATGTTATACGGCAAAAAGTCATTAAAGTTTTGGTATATTGATTTTTTCTTCAAAATCAAATAAATAAACTTTCGAAAGGATGAATTTTAATGGAGTTTTTTTTATATCTGATTCAATTTAAAGCATTTTTGTTTTATTATCACTGTTAAAACTTAAAATAAAAAATCACAATTCGCTCATAAAATAGATGAATAAATACCTCTTTGTGATAAATAAATAAACTATTTATATTTGCGTCGTTTTACTTTGATTATATCAGGGTTATTAATAAAAAAAACAATATTCAAAACACGAAAAAGTAATTTAAAGCATTTTTTATAATCACTATAAACATTAATATTACTGAGTAAATTTGTTCACTGGTATCAAGCTCAGGCCAGAGAAAATATTCAAGCATCCAATATCTTGAATAAATATTTCCATAAAATCTCGAGGCCAAGAATGTGTATTGTACAAAGCTTTTGAAATATTACACTCAATAGACTTACATCACATGATTTTAAGTCGGAAATAAAAAGCGAGATTTTTAAGGAAAAGCGAAGCAGTTTTAAAAATGTCGAATAAAATTTTTTACATTGCTTATTTTTTAGTGAAGTAGGCTCAAAATTCTCACAGTGAGCAAAACCGATCCTATTATAAAGAATTTGTACAAAAAAGTGTTTATTCGTATAGTAATAATGCTTTTCAATCAAGAATTATTATTTATAGTTAGCAAAATAAAAATAATCAAGCAATGAAGTGTCAAAATAGAACGTTCATTATAACTGCAGATTTTTTACATTCAACCTAGGTATAAAGTTCCATTAAAAAAATAGCCGGTCGCCTATTATTTTTTAAGCAATCAGAACCAATTTCGATCGTCGCTAACATTTTTTAACGACTGATGTTCGCGAGAAGTGAAGCTAGTTTTGATCATTGATAAATATGAACGAGTGCCAATATTTTATTCAAAACCTTTCTAAAAAGAATTGACAGAAAACAACGTCCATTATGATGCCATTTCAATGGCAATCTTATAATATTTCAATGCCAATCTATCTAAGAATCAAAATTTGGAAGTGTAATTGAATATTTCGACCAAAGATGCTTGATAAAATCAACAATAAATTATATACATGAAACAATCAAGAGAAATCATTTTTTTTATAATTCTTCAGACAAATCCCACCTATAAAATCATTATGAATTTTCATGCTATTAGCTGGTTATTAATTTTCACGATTCCACATTATAAATACCTGATAATTTTAATTTACCCACAAAAAAACTTCAATAAATTGAAGCTCTCGATAGATTACGATAGAATAATTTAACTTAGTGATCTGGATTTTTTTCTTACATTTTAGCTATACAAATTATTTACTACTCGTCAGTTCTAGATAACTCGTTCGATTGAATCGTCTGAAGATGCCAAAAGGTGAAACCCGGGTCATTAGAAACAAAACTCGTGGAAAAGTAAAAAGTTCAAGCAATTCAAATTGTATACTAAAGAATGCTTTTAACGATTGAAATATCATTTTTTTGAAACGATACGACTAAGCATGAGGAATAGTTTTCAATAATAAAAGTGTAATATACCATTTTTACGTTCAACAAACGTAAATTCTTTGCCAAGCACCTTGCAAACCTCTCACGCAAATGCAGCCAAGTATTCGTGAGGCCCTGTGGAAAGATCTTTATTGAAAAATCAATAAAGATCTTTCGGATTGCTCCGCTGCAATATCCAGGCACGGAAGAGGATTTCTGGGATAAATTAGGTTTAACTTCTTAGGCAGTGATGCACAACCTTTTTGGCAGAAGTCGGCTTATCAATTTTCAGATTTTTCGAAGACCGCATGGGAAAAGGTGCATAAAAAATTGAAATCAGTATATTTGCATTTTAAATTGTACATTTTATTGTTTTAAATTGAAAACTATTGACAGATAATATTAACTTAGTATCGATCCTAATGAGAATCTTTAAAATACCAATTTTTCATTGCGCCTTTGAGTTCATCCTGAAGATTCTTCGTTTCTGCAATTTTTTTGTACTTAATACAGTGAAAAAAACAATGTATTTTAATTCTACAGAAATTATTTTACATATTTGCCGATAGCTATTTCGGCTTATGGCTTCGTCAGAACTATGTTTTAAGTCTGCATTTACTCATCCTTTTATACAGGGTACACAATACATCTTGTTCTCTGTTCCATCAGCATAGTTTTTTATGGTAATAATAAGTTATTAAAATTATAATTATTTGTGACAAATTGATTTGATGTATTTCTCAAATGAGAAATACTTCAAAATTATTTTGTCATCATTCTTTTTATGTTCAATAAAAAAATACTTGTCTTTCCATAGCCCGTGAAAAAAAAATCAAGAAGCGATTAAGTTTTATTGTCATATTGGGCCGCATGAAATATCAGGCTGGGCTGCGGGTTATGCATCACTGGTCTTAGGTATCTACTGCGATGTAGAAAGCAGCGGTAAGCTATAACTAATGCCATAACTTCGAAACGAAATCTTTACTGTTTTTAGGTATAGTGCTCACAGAAATTACGATAATTCTAAGACGGTTTAGAGTTCAGCGAATTGCGGTGACTTTATGGTTTTTTACCTGTCGTAATATTTATTCGGGCACTTTCGTCTTTTTCTTAAAGCATATAATATGGAAAGAGTTCTTCGTTTTAGTACTTTATTAGATTTAAAAAAAAACATTTTAGTGCACAACAAATAATGAATAAACTAGTTCTCCGTTTTACAAATGATATAAAATTTAAAATTACTATACTATCACTGTAAATACTTGGTGGAATGGCATTATAATAAAAATAATAACACTTTTTTAGTACTTATTCCACAAAAAAAAATTCAAACAGGTTTCGCTCATGGCGAGCACTATCAACTGATAATAAATACAACGAAACAGTGATATTTATACAAAAGTACAGCAAGAATTACAAGGTATGACAAACAATTGGTATTACAACTAAGCAAATGATAAGACATCTTATTGCAAATTATGTGCTATATTTCAAATAAAATAAAAGCTTAAAAAACATTAACTTTTCATTGTTTAACATTTATTATTTTATCGATACTTGAACACTATCGTATTGAATTGGCATTTACTTGGTAGAGCTTCATTATATCACTGTGAAAAAACAACAATGTATTTAAGTTCTACAAAAATTATAAGATATACAGTTGATAGATATTTCGGCTTACGCCCTCGTCATTTACTTATATATGTTACAGTGAAACTGTATTCTCAGTACAAATGTATTCTTCTCCAAACTGTCATTGAAATTAACTTTGACCGCCCTATCTTCAGTCCAATGTTTGTCTGTATTTTTCCTTAGTTCTCTTTTTATGAAAGCGACTACTTGCTGGTTTTTTTTCGTGGAGCAAACCAAAATTTTAGGCCGGCAAATAATCGACTTGGGCCAATAATTTCAATGATCGTGACCAGTGAAATCATGATGACATACAAATCTATTACTTGATACATTTTCACTGAGATTACAGTTTCACTGTAACATATAGTGTAGAAAATATACAAAAAACATCTTCACTTCTTTTCTAACATCCTAATTTTATATTGATATAATAAAGTATGAAACGTGACAAATTTGTTCTATATATTTCTCGAAGCTTATCTGGGATTTTTTTACTATTATGTGTTAAAAAAAATATTTTTATTTACACCATCCACTGACCTTTTTGCTGTTAAAATTTCAAGCGCGTGACTTAAAAAATGTAAATCCTGAATTTTTGAGATTATAGAAAGGCTACGCGATCGCATGCCTTACATACTTACCAGAATATTTCACTCGAAAATAATACAAAAATATTTTGTCGCCTAACAGACTTCCGGCTTCGATGGCAAGCTGTCGTAATAAAATCAATACGACCACGTCAGGCTATGATTGGTACGGCTCGGGAAATTTTAAACTGAATTTTATAAATCGGGGCTAAGTTTAAGTGGCTTGTCAATCAATAGAGCCTCCATTTCACCGCAAAGTGAAATTTCACCCTTTACTTGTTTTTGATCTCATCGTTTCCGTTTTTCTTTGTCTCCGCTTTTAGCAATAAGTGACGGAAAGTAGCTGGTTATTGATTGCTTTGAATTTATTTCGCTCTCTTTTGCGATTATTTTTCGAAGAATTCATAAAATACCCTTTTCCTGAAAATGTATTTCCGAAAATTTCACTTTACTTAAGAGTTTTCTTCGATATTTATGTTACAAAAAAGATAAAAAAAAATTTTCGAAAATTATTCAAAAAAGTGTTAATACTTTTAGACTTTTTACCAAATAACTTTCGTTTCACTTTTTTGAATTATCTTTTTAAACTATTTTTCTTCAAGACCAAAAGCGACTTTATTGGATGAAAAGGTATTGGTCGTTTTTTATACGCTATCTAATATATAAAAATCAATGTTTGTTCGTATTTTATGCGTTGCTATATCGTTCATCCGATCGCGATCAAAAATTGTCAACTTATTACTTGCACTTGCGAAAAGGTTAGAGGCATACTAAAATCAACTTGTTGTAGATCTTTTATGTAAACGCCAATGTTTTTTCGTATTTTATTCTCTGCCACACCGTTCATTTTGACAACTTATTGTTACATTTACGCAAAGGTTATAGGTATAGTACAGTTAACTTTCAGTAGGTAGCGCGTGTGTTGACCCATAGACAATCGGCAAAAGACAAACAGTAAACGTCAAACGACAAATGTCATCGATACCGATCAATGTTGGTGAAACTATTTATCTAAACTATTGTGCATCCGAAAGTTCTTCACAACACAAACACTTTTTTTTTTTGAGTGGCATTGCAACACTTGCCAGGTACCGGCTAGTTATTTATATAATATTTATCAAAAAATATTCAAAATAAATCATCAAATTTTCCTACACGTTATTTTGATTTCATTTGTTTTTTATTGTACTACACAGAATGCAATTACATAATTTAACTATGCGTCATTACTGCTGAGGGTAATTTTTCCTGAGACTCTGTATCTTGTGTGTCAGATTTTGCTTGGTATTAAAAGAATTCAAAGAAAATTTCAAGTGTAATTTAAAAAGAAGCTATGCAAGAATAGGCTGCAAAGCGCTATGTATTTTTTTGTCACATCGAATAAAAAAGGTTTTTTTTTGAACATCTTTACAAAGTTAGCTGCAGTTTTGTTTGAGAATTATTCAAGGATACACTCATTTCAAATATCTAAAATATTATATTTGAAAGCAGCCTTGAACCTAAACGTAAGATTGCTTAAATATAGGCAATTAGTAATTGTATTGATTAGCATAATTGCTTTTTGTATTACGTCAAAATTTTCTGAAACGTGATATTCAATGCTAAGTCCAATCATGCTGTGACACAACTAGACATTAAAATACTTGAAGAATATATCGATATATTAATTTCATTAATACCGATAGCAATGGCAATTAAAGAAAAATGGCGTATTGCAATTCGATGTACCAATCCAATTGGAATGAAATACCGTCAAAATACCGTAAAATGGATTTAGTAATTCTGATATTGGATCCCTAGATATATCCAGTGAAAGAACAAAAATATTTTTCGAAAAAGTACAGCTTAACCCACTTTTTACGGTGGGTACATTTATTTGCGTAGTTACCAAACTAATGAAAAAGCCCTTAAACAAAGTGTTAATATAGAATATAGGGATATTTATTATACGATATTTTTTGAAAATAAATCTAAATTATAATGTGTAATTTCGAACGACTGTCACTTTTTGTTTTTTTTTTCTTTTATTTATATAATATCAAAAAGCATATTTATAGCTTTGTATTTCAAATGTTGCGTAAATAACAAAACGTTTTAAATATTTACAAATAAAAATTGATAAAAATGTGTGCTTCGAACAACAGGGATCAAAGAAAGCACATTGTCATTCAAACAAAAAGCTCTACCCCGTAAATAAACAAAACCTGTTTGTCGTGGACTTTTAAAAGCTTGAAAAAGTGGAGGGCTGTTGATTTACAACATTAATTCGGAGCGCGAGGTGACATTAGCGAAATGTTTACTTTGTAAACTTTTTCATTAGGACCACATATTTACCGAAAACTCAAATCTACCACAAGAGCCCAACTAAACTTTTGCTTTATGCAAACATAAGATTTATGCTAGCTTTTAAAGCGGTCACCCCATCCCGTACTCAGGATCAGGAGTCGCCAAACTTTTCAGAATGAGTGCCAAATTTAAAACAAAATATTATTTAAGAGACATTTAAGGTTTTTTTTAGATTTATACTTTTTAATACGGAAAGAAAAATAACAATGTATTTTAATTCTACATATTTTATGTAGAATTAAAATACATTGTTATTTTTCTTTCCGTATTATAATGGAGTTCTACCAAGTAAATGCCTACTCAATCAATTATACTTTTTAACTAAACTAAACATTACTTTTAAGGTGTTCACTGTCAATACTTGGTGGAAAGGCATTATAATAAAAATAATAACACATTTTTAGTACTTTTTCCACATGAGATTTATTTCATCTGGACCGGTTTTGCTCATGGCAAGCATTTTCAACTGATATCAACTGATGATTTTAACACTAAACATTACTAACAGCATAAATAATAAATATATTATAATTAAACTTTAAGATTACATATCTATGATTATCTTATTTATTTACGAGAAAACCAGTGTCTTATTAGTATGCGGCACTATTTTCATTTGATTACAAATAAAAAATGTCGTTATTTGATATCTTACATTGAATTGATCCATTTTTAAATTAAGACTCACCTCGTTAAAGGAAATTATTTGCATGCCAGATTTTTTTTTCTCAAGATGTTTTAAAACTTTTGTTCAGATATTTTATTCACGAGCCGCCACTTTATAAGACAATATTGGAAAAATATGGCTCATCTTAATACATACATCAATTTTTCAGTAAAACTCAAGTCAAGTTGTCGGTAGCTTATTTTGTTTCAAACTACCTTTTGTCTTCATCATTGGATTAATGAATCGTTTCACAGTATCGCAAAATCTACACTAGACTCCAATTCGAGTGTCGATTACTCAATACTGGAGTATACTCGTCCATTTTTCAAGTACTCGTTACTAATATATAATTTTTTTAAGCAGTGGACAGAAAAACTTAATATCACCATTGAATTCATTGCTAACTTTTAAGCCGACTACTGCGGGATTAAAAAAACAAACTTTTCAAAAAAGACATTTCATTCTCTATTATTTTTAAAATGTATGTTTCATAAATTGAAAAAAATCTATAAATGCAATAAAATATGCTTATATATTTATTTATCATGTATTTTTATATACAAATTTGAATTCATAATATATATTTTGGTACATCTGAAACTACTCGAATATTTTAATAATTTACTACTTGATACTCGAGTAGTTGTGATGTCGAGTTATTGGAGTCTCTAATCTACACACAGCATATGATTATTTAAATAACAGTATAGTTTAACATAATTATTATATTAAATCAACCTCGGGTATACTTTTAAGCTACGGCAGCGCCTCACAGCTTGGCAGCTTCTTTTCGTGCCACTAATATCACCCAGCGCTCTCAACTTTGTTGTTGTCTCGTCAAAAGTTTTTGATTGACACTTGCAAGCGAGTAAAAGTTGAAGCAATGGAGAAATTTGTGTAATCTATCCGAATCTTATAAATTATTCAAGTTCTGAAAGCCGCTCTGTTGCAATTCGAGCTCTCGCGACTGCAAAGTTTGCCAGGCACGACGAAATTAATACTGTTTGCTACAGACTTAATTGTTGCTCTTTCGTATTTATTTTGATAGCGATACACCGCTGTTTAACATTCTTCGGGAAAATTATCCTATTAGCATTGACAATTATTAGGCACTGCGTTACCAGATGATCCAAGAGAATACTTTATCCGTCGTTTATTGATCAACTTTTTATCGGTATTTCGATTCTTTTGTCTACGTCAATTATTTAATTGTATTAAAAATCAATTTTAAAATTAGAATGGAAGAACACATTTAGAACTCGCGCTTTATACAGTAAATAATTAAGGTACAGTTTTACTGAACAGTTAAGATCGCGTAGACTCAGCGTCACAGAGTGGTATCTATCGACTCTCTTGTGGAGACTGCCAAGCTTCTTATATTGGGCAGACAGGTAGAAACTTTCATATTAGAATTAAAGAACATAAAAGATGAGTTTACCAATCATTTAATAGAAAACGATCATAAAGTTAATGAGAGGAGGAATGGAAAAATACTCCACCGAATAAATAAAAAAGGTTGAAAAATGAATAGTTTACAATTTTAAGAAACAAATAAAAGTATTTACACTAAGGAATTTTTCTTAAATATAACAGGTTGCGCACAACTGCATAATATATTTTTAATTTGCTTAACCCTTCCCAATTGATTGTATCTCATGAGTTTATAATTTTGTAATGTTAACATCATTAGTATCATAATTGTTTGTTGGTTTTGTTTCTATCACCTATTCCTTGCTTCCCGTAAAAAGAAAAAAAACCTTTTATTTTTTTATTTACAACTATTTTCATCATGTGGCGATCTAATGCTAGATGACTAATTCATTATTATAAACGATCAAACAACCATTATGGTAATCGCACAATTTAATCACATTATCACGGCACAATTTATATTTAGATGAAACACGTTTAAATAATATTTAATAACAATAAATTGATATTCATTATATTCGGCATTCGATTTTCATTACTCAGCATTACTACATAAATGCCGATAACTGTGATAATGCTGCGAAAATTATGGTTAAATTAAGCAATAAAAATTGGACAATTTCATTTATTTGTAATACTTGAATATAAACAAAATTAGATTAATTGGTAAACAAGCTTTATTATATTTTAATCGCCGAGCTAAAACAACACGCTAGCTTTAACGTTTTAAATGCCACAAAGAATGTGGATATTGTTACTAAACAGACGGAGAGTATTTTGATGAAATTTTATTTATATTTGTAGTAAACACTATATTCATTAAGCAAACTTTGCGAAAACTTTTTTATTTAATCGGTGGAGTATATCTGAATTACTATTCTGATAAAAATTATGATCATTTTCTATAAAATGATGGGCAAAAAAAACCCGAAGTCCATTTTGTTATTTCATTATTTAAAATGTTAGAATCAATCTTGCTTCATTACTTAAGCAAACTTTGCGATAGGAAGTCTGAAGATGCCTTTGAAAGAGGCGAAACACGTGTCACAGTATGTAGCACAATTCGTGGAATAATCAAAGTTGTATTAAATTTTATATTAAAATGCACTTCCACAAAGTTATCGACGAAACCATCTAAAGTACTGAAGAATATTATTGATTATTGTATGAGTTCTGAAAGAAGAATTTGTTTTTTAATATAAGCCTGTAATAAAATTATTCTTTTTATTTTAAACAAATAATAAACTTATGTGACTGTCTCTATTTGTATATTATTAATATTTGTGTAGTTTGTGGTTGCATTTTTGCTCCTGTAAATAAAAAAAACTCGATTTCATACTTATCGCGAAGTATTCTTTAGGATCTTCTATTATAATTAATTTACAAAATTAAAGACGAAATATTTCAAAAATAATCTTAACCCTTACATTTATTTCATTTAATGTGCTGATTTTTCATAAATCTTTGCAAAAATTCTGTCCCGTGACTATATATCCATAATTAACGGTATTTTTTTTAGTGGAAAATATGCCCGCTCAGGTAGATCTTACTCATGACATGCCAAAAAAATAGCTTGTCGAACTGTGAAGTAATCGTTCTTGATCACTTTAAATATTCTTAATTTAGTATTTTAAAAACTATTTGGAAACAATTACATATTGTTATAATTTTCTTCTTTATTTCGTTACTTACAAAAGCTCAAGTATACTCTGACTTCTTTAACAGTTCACTCGAAATTGCGGCAGCCGTTGATACTAAATAAATTGTTTCCACTCTGACATGAGAATTCACCTACTGCACTTAGCCTACGCGTTCAGTCTATATCAAATAAGCGAATTAAAAATTTTCGCACTCTTGCAATCTTTTTTTTTGTCGGTGTCATTCAGGACATTCTCACAGCGCCACTCTTTCAAGTGCATAAATAGCGTGGTCAGTCTGTAACTATCCTAACTGCATGGCTAAAAACCTGTTTGATATTCAATGAAAGAGAGTAAGTATAGAAGCGAGGTGGGATTTAAAATGACTAAGAGTGTACGTATTTCTCTCGCTGTCATGTGATTCAAGGTTGGTTTTGTAAAAATAGTTTGGTCTCATAAAGAACACAATTTGTAGGAAGAATCATATTTGAAAAATTATGCTTCTTCTGTCATTAAATTTGCTGTATGCGGCTCCATCTCCTGAAAAATAGCTGTTTTACTTATAATTTCAATTTGACTGACTCTGTCATTTGATTATTGTCGAGTTTTATTCCTGTTTATACTTCTACGGCCATTCGTTTTGTTAATCCCAAAAGACACGCTATTCACCGAATAAAAGATTATGGTGAAATTTTAATTAAAAAGTAATAATTTATCGTGACATTGATAAGCGAGATGCTTGAAATTTACGATGTTACGAATTCAGAATCTTTCTCTCAGCTGACAGTTGTGCTGATTTGTTGACTAATTATCTCTCAGCTGGTAGGCATAACAACGAAAACTTTGTTAAAGTCATGGCAACAATAATATGAATTATAAATATCGAAATATTCAAAAATAGCTTAAAAGTTTATGCTTATTTCTTTTGTTATAAAAGCATTGAATGAATATGTGTATCGTCTCAAAGAATACATCGAAAAAAATCTCAAAACATTAAAAACTTTACAAAGAAAACATCTAAAAAATATATTTACATAAATAAATATTTAGTATTTTTGTAGGTACAAGTTGGTTGTCCCACCAAAGTCCCGCCTTCCATAACGCTATGCGAGAAAAAAAAACGCATTTACTCTTTACTTACTTAGCCTAATACCGGGGCTTATGCACCCCTGCCTGACTGTATTTTTAAACAAGACCATGAAAGAAATCCAAAAATTGGATATGTGACTTGTTCAGCCACTTTGTTCAAGAGTATCTTGTATATCCGTGTACTGAGAATCATCTGTGGTGGTAGAGTCAAATCAACTTCGCGTTGAATCTAAAAAGGAATCAATGGGTATCACGTTCTCCATATGATGTTGCAAATTTATCGAAATGTCTTCGAGTAAATAAATTTTCGTTTCCAATGAAGTTATCATATCATAAGTTTTTCTGTTAGGTTAGGTTAGGTTAGGTTAACTATTGATAAGTTACTTAGTCGGTCTTTTGCGAAGTGAGTAGGGATTAAAACGATTTGAGGACTGGAACAGGACCAGTGGTTAGCTAATCGCTAATGGAAGGGTGCAACAGGATTTTTAGCAACACATACACCCAAGCCTTTGAACAGGATCAATAAATCAAATGAAAAAAATACATTTATTATATACCACTAATAACCACTTTAATTAATTTACTTGATACGTTATCAATATTAGATTATCCCACGCTGATTTACTTGCATCTAAAACAAACTGCAAAACATTCAAAAGAATCACAGCATAGAAATTTTTCCATTATTTATGGCACGTCTTCCATCTGTACTCTGTTCACTGTATTGCCAGAAAAGAAGCTTTGAGATAATTTTCCTTTGTATCGCTGCGGGATAGATTCATCCTGTAAAAAGGATTTGAATAGTAAACGAGAAGTAGTGAGTAAAATAATAGTAGTATCGTTTGGGATGTTACTCATTCATTAGTTATTCCAATTGTCACACTTAGGTAGCCAATAACCCTTTTTACTTAGGCAATTTGTTGCTCAATATACATCACATTTTTTTAATATCAAATTTGAATCGTGCTCATTCTCAAAAAAAATGTCATAAACTTTCGAAAGCGTTTCCTGAAAAAAAACGCGTGATCCAAAAAGGGAGTCTAAAAATATCCCAGTGGTATGGCTTTATTGGCATAAATTGCATTAAAAAAATATACATATACATACATATATTATGCTTTAACGTAACTCTATCATCATAAAGGATTTCAACTGAGGTTGCTTGATGAAATTTCAATATCAATATCATCATTCTAAAAAAAAACGATAGTTTTCTTATAATTATTCATATTTAAACTCGAGCATGAAAGAGACAAAGTGTTCGGGTTGATATTCATGACAGACTGGCGTAACCAAACCTATGAGCGTGAGCGCTTATCCACGCAATATAAAATAGTGAATGATATTTATTCACTTGTATCCTTTTCACAAAACGTACAAAAATTTACCAAATTTAAACTAGTTAATACTTAAATTCCATCAAACACGTTCAGTTGATTAAATTAAATCTAAAGTTAGATATTATCTACTGTATGTTATGGTTATTTATACAACGTTTTCCCTCTTATAATAGAATGTTGCCAATATTTTGTACAATTATAATATTATACTATCAACCGATGATTCAGGTTCAATATCACGTTTGAAAAATTATATGTTGGGTTTTACATCTTATATAAATATGAAGTACGTGGATTAACTTGATCGTAATATTCCATGTTCACTTTTTGAGAATTCCATTCAGTTCACGTTGTCAGGAAACGTTAGTAAAAAAGAAAACAGTCGAAATGCGAGTTTTTATGTTTACATTCCCTTTTCAAAAATGCAACCCTTTGGCAGCTGTTGTCTCCAAAGAAAATTGTTGAACGTACATAAATGCTTATGAATTATTCAAATATTCAAGTGGGTAAGCCAGTTGCCGATTCAAGTTTTGTTTTGGAAGTTCGTTAAGCAGAAAGGAATTAGCATGTTTTGGTGAAACTTATTTTTATTATACATTGACATTATTTGTGCTTTAATATTCTTTGAATGTTCATTTTGACTTACGCTCATAAGCTACCTTGTAAACATTAAGGGAAAATTATGAATTGTGATGACAGCATGCTAATTATATCGTATATTATTCTCCACAACGGTGTTGTATCAGTATTTAACTGACGTTAATTTTACATTTTAACAAAATAATGAGATTCCTTCAGTTAAATGTAGGAGATTGAACAATATGGATTTTTAAACACATTATTTCTAATATAAAATTTAAAATAACTTTGATTATTCCACGTATTGTGTAACTAATTGTGACACGTGTTTCGCCTCTTTCAGAGGCATCTTCAGACTTACTATCGCAAAGTTTGCTTAAGTAATGAAGCAAGATAAATTCTAACATTTTAACATTTTAAATTATGAAATTACAAAATGGATTACAAGTTTTTTTCCTTCTAAAGGAAACAAGGAAGGGGGTGATAGAATCAAAACAATGCATTAACATAATGATACTAATAAGGTGCAATCACTCAATCAATTAGATTGGGATTTTTCCTTTTTAAGGGACGCAAGAGAGGGTTATAGAATCGAAACAAAGCAAACAAATATATTTCTAATGACGTTAAACATTACAAACTAATAAACTATAAACTAATGAGCTGCAATCAATCAGTTAGGTTGGGTGATCACTCTTTTGAATTGGGAATAATGTTAGCAGAGGTGAGCAACCTGTCCTGTTAAGAATATTATTTAATAATATATCTTTTTTATTAAGAGTTTTATTTATTTCTAAAAATTCTAGACTATTCATCTTTAAACCTTTTTTATTTACTCTGAAAGAGGCGAAACACGTGTCACAATTAGTTACACAATACGTGGAATAATCAAAGTTATTTTAAATTTTATATTAAAATGAACTTCCACAAAGTTACCGCCGAAACCATCGAAAACATTATTTCTATGTTTGAGACCGTGAGTAGGATGGAAACGCATGATAGCTACCCAAATTATTTTATGTAATCCATATCTACTACTTGGGCCAATTATTTTTAGTGAAACTATAAGACAATTTAGTACAATACTTTTTTACATTATAGCTGACGCCAATGCTTTTGACAGATATAGTAAAGATAGTACATTAAACATAATATGAGCTTATTAGGATAAAAAAATGTATCATGATTTTGTAACGGCCACGTAAGCTATAACTAGGAGCATTAAAGATTATATTCTTGAGTATGTTAGAGTTATTAACTTGGCCGCCAAAAAGAAAAAGAAATATTTTAATATTGAAACTGATCTTCTATCTTCAAACAGAGTGAAACGAAAGCATTCCTTAAAGAAACTTGGTTGGATAATACTCTTGGAGATGTCAAAGAGAAAATATTTGTATTTCTTTGAATAAAAATTCGCAGAAATTTCTATGTTCTCGATCCTATTTCGGCCTGTAGAAAATCTCACATGAACTCCAAATAATAGATACATATTCAAGCTTACAAAACTAAGGCAACGTTAAGATTATGAAATACAGTGGGGTTCCTAATGACTAACATTGCCTTTATTTTATCTATCTATCTATCTATCTATCTATCTATCTATATATATAAAAATGAATGTCTGTGTGTATGTCCGCTATGGACTACTAAACCGCTCGACCGATCAATGTGAAACTTTACAAATTTATTGAGTACACTCCCGCAATGGTTTCTGGCCTACCTACCCCTCTATATATATAACGAATAGGACATAATGAATATCAATTATGCTGAGCTATTATATAAATTGCGATGTAATACCGTTTATATAATATGTTGAGGGTGAACAAACTCAGATGAGCAGGTTATTTTTTAAGGATGAAAAATCTTAACTTAAGTTCACACTCAACTTCTGAACCACGCCATGAGAAGATGGACAAATAAAATTGCATGCAAAAATCCTGAGACCCCGAGCTAAGATGCTTATAGTATGGTTTTTAAGTGAGCCATGGTACAAAATCTTCTGCAAATTTAGGAATAGAAACGATTATACACCAAACAATTTTGATGGAATTCGTATAAAGGCTACAAATACCTATCCCGTAGAAGGGTTGGCTTTCTAGGTCACTGGATCAAAAGTACGGAATCAAAACATATTTTTAGATCGATATATCAATTCATGTTACTATTGATATCAACGATTTTTCATCCCTCCAAAATTAAAAAACGAACCAAAAGTAGAGCGATTTGCCATCATTTAGTTTGTCTCTTTTATCATTATATTTTTTTTGCAATTCAAAAGCTTCGCTGGTATAAAGTGTATATAGACAATAAAAACTTCAATTAAATGCAAAAGCTTTACTTCGATGATTAAACATTGGTATTAAATATTTCGATGATATAATGCCGATATAAATTATATTTGATTGAATTTGAAATCAAATCATCTTTATTATAATTATGATAGGAATATGATCACGTTGGTTCTTGCAGAATTCAATATTATTGTATTTGCTTATAAATTTAGGAAAAACGATTACTATAAACAATTCTAGGAATGAATATTCTTATTATATTATACCGGTATACACTTCCGCTAGATTGTTTTTCCGACATAATTGATTAATCTTGTCTTAATAATTTACATCATGTTAACCTGCTGAAAATATTATGTTACCTTCCATTTACAGGCACAACATCTCGCTTCTGAGACATTCCTGTCAAAATACCTTAGATTTAATAATATTATATAACATCGAAAGTGCGTGCTAGGGATGGCAGCGCCGGGATCCTATCAATGTTCCCCGCTTCCAATAATTCGGGATTAAAAACATGGAGCCCGATTAAAACCATTATTCAAGCTGTTCTATTCAATACCCGTTTTGCGTATCGTTGATTACAATGTTTTCAACAAATACAAAATTATTAATTCATAAACAGTTTCAGAAAATAGGATGCGATAAGACTGTCAAAAATATTCTCGAAATCGTTTGCAATTTTCTATTCGTCTTGGTCGAATGAAAAGGGTTCAAATGCATATGGGTTGCCACGGAGCTTATTTCAACATGTTTTTTTAATCAGAACTGATTGTTACTCAGTTGTTCAACCTCTTGTTTTCGGAGAGAGTGGGGATTTAAAGGATACGAGGACTAGGACAAGACTACTGATTAGCTACTTTCTCTCGCTAGGCGCTGCTTTTTGGGATATGAAAGATGGGAAAGGAATTTGTAACAACAAACACACCCATTGCCTTCAAACAGAATCGATTTATTAACTTAACAATAACCACTACATTAAGGACCGGGCAATAAAGCGAATGAAAAAATAAAATAAATTGCAAAATGGCTTTTTGTTCGTTGGTTAAACATATTATTTAAAAAAAGATCTTTCTCAATCTGAATGATTCACAAAAATTATGCTAAACACTCGTCGATTTATCTTACCAGTTGTTCTTTTTTATAGAATAATTAAAGAATACCTTTGCACTCTAACCTTTATTCAAGCAGAATTTTACAGGTTCTAATCAGTGGTTGGTTACCAAAGCAATCTATTCAATTGGCTAGTTTTCCAATACTAGAATATTAATTCACAGCTTATTTCTAATGAAATCAAAAAACTTCAAGAAAAAATTGTGCCCCAACATGTGCCTTAGCTTAAAATTCTTCTTAACCTTGATTAATGTAAACTTGTCCTGCTCTTTCATTGTTTTCTGTCGAGCGACGTTAGGTAAGTATGGTTTGGTTAGGTTTTCACAAAGCTACCATCGAAAGTATTAGGTGTGTTAGGTTAGGTTTTTTGAATCGAAATAAGTGATCAGCTAGTACTGAAACCTTTGATGTAGGTTTATTGTAATCCCGTTTAATTTGTCAAATTAATCCCGGAATTGAAAGGCGGACCGGGATCGCAATCCCTTATTCGTACATACTTATACGTATACGCTCGCTGATATTATGATAAGTTATTTAGTTGAGATACGCAATAAGGCTCAGTTCCTTCAGTGTTATTTCCTTTGAACGGGTCTTAGAGAGCGGGAAAATGCTAAATGACGCGAAAAGTGTTTTTCGCTCCGTAATTGAAACATTCCTCGCTTGGTGCTTGTTTTGAGACCTCGGGCGTATCCATAGTAAACGTCGCCAAGGTCATATTTCCATCTTTGTTCATATGGCGAGAAATATTGTGAGATATTTCGTGAAATATATACCGTGTTTTGGATAATTCTAAAAGGCCTTGTCTGCTTTTATGATATTGATTGAGTTGGCAAATACTTGGTAGAACTCCATTATAATACGGTGAAAAAAATAACAATGTTTTTTAATTCTACAGAAATTATTTTACATATTTGCTGATAGCTGTTTTAGCTTAGGCCATCGTCAGAACTATGTTTAAGCCTGCATTTACTTATCCTTTATATACTGTTGTAGACAGGGTACACGATACATCTTCCTTTCTGTTCCACCATCCTAGTGTCATATGGTAATACTAAGTTATTAAATGTGAAACATTGATTTGAGGTACTTCTTGAAGTAAAGGTTAATCTGGGGAGAAGAATATGTATTGTGTACCCTGTCTACAACAGTTTATAAAGGATAAGTAAATGCAGGATTAAACATCGTTCTTACGATGGCGTCAGCTACAATATCTTTGTTTACATCGGTGGTGTCTAACCTTGCTTACGAGAACTATCTAGCTGATCAATGCATTTACAATCTAGAGATGTGGACATAGTAAAAGTTGTAGTTTGCTCAGTTGATAATACTCGTGATGAGCGAAACCGGTCTTTATAAATCCATGAGTAATAATTTTTAAAAATGTGTTATTATTTTTATAGTAAAAGTTTATTAATTTGGGTTTTGAAATATTTGTTATTCAAATTTACAGTTGTCTGTTATGTGTCTTTAATATGAAATATTATATTATATAACGAACCAAATTTTAAAAAACAGTCATGTCCTCTCAAAATCACAAAAAGTGGGCTTATTCTTTTAAAACGAACGTCATTGTAATAAAATATTTTCAATCGTGTACACTAACTCAAACATATCAGGTGTAGACAACAATTTACATTTTTTTTAGAATCATAACAACTCAACATCAATCGCTTTTTAATATGTGTAAATTGTATGTAAAGCTTAAAGGCAATTTTAAACAAGTGTTCTTTCGCTTTCGATGTTCAATCTTGGTTCAGGTTAACAGATGAATACCCACGCATTTATCGGGTGGAATTTTGGTTTCTGGTTATATGTTTAATATGCTTAGATAATAAAGAAAATGTTTTTAATTGATTTGCTTTCATCTTTCTCATTGCGTTATCAATTTTTCAAATACGTAAAATCTGCACATTGATTTTTGAATCGATTTAAAGATCTTATGTAATGTTTTTTTTCCTCTATTTACTACATGTTAATTTTTATTCCTTAGATCTTTCCAGGTATATAACCTATATTTAAAAATAAAAACAAGTAACCTATTAAAGACATACAGCATCATTTAGCCGTCATGTAAATGAGTCCGTTATACTTGAAAGGAAAGCCGTATTATTTCGGAAAATTTATTTGATTTTTTTTTACATAATTTAAAAACATATACTAAACATTACAGCGTATTACGCACCAAATATTTTGGTATATAAAACTCGCACGTGATAAACGTGGTAAAATTGTATGAATCAGATGAGAATAACAAAACAATGACATACATCCATGTTCAAGGTCTCTTTTAAGATTTAAAAAGACTGACTTTGCCGGGACTTGAACCCAGACCACTTGATAGCTAGGAGAAAACTGTTATCACTAGATCACAGAGACTGGCAGTACAGCTCTTTCTTCTTTCGATTGAATCGCCAGTAGCTTTGTGAAGGTTCATTTTAATGCTAAATTGTGTTTGTTAACTTTGTTAATTCACGTATTGTGTAACTAAAAATGTTTTTAGCACGTATCACTTCTTGTAATAGAATACGTGGAATAAGAAAGGTGTCAAATTAAATTTTACGTCAGTAATATCTTGATAGAATCAACATTCATAATAATAATAGGTACACAGAAACATGCGGAAGGAGGTCAGAACAACTTTTGTCTATCTTCTCATATATAAAAATCAATATTTATTTGTTTCATCCGGTTACCATGAAACTTCAGATATTTATTGTACAGACGCCCGGGAAGGTTCTTGCGTTCCCAAATCGTTCATCCGATTGCGATAAAGCTTTGGTGATTTGTTGTGTGGACGCCCACATTTTTTTTAAATGCCTATATATATAATAAAAAAAATTGTCCCATATGTGATCCTATACCGTTCATCATGATCATTTGTGTGGATACCTTTTGTTACCCGTGAGTTTTTGTATCACTACAGCCATTTTATAAAGAGAAAGTTCGTCAAAGAAGGTGATCTGAAAAATTTACTGTGCTTTTCAATAATACATTTCACATGTACAGCTGTATGTAGCCTGCTCACGCGTTGGAAACCCTTCTTATTTATTCGCATACGCACCAGAAAAAAAAGGAAAAAAATGTATTCAAAAGCACTTCAATAAACAAAATTAAAGCACCAACACTTTTTTTATTTGAATGGTATTACAACGCTTGCTGGGTACCGGCTAGTTATACATAAACATGAAATAAAAGTGCTGTCGGATAAAAAAGTTACTCTAATCTGTTTTTCACTAAGATCCTGCGAAAATAAATTCGCATCGGAAAATTAATTTATTTTTCAACATATCGAATTCCTGACAGAGTTTCGCGTTTGAAGCTCGCATTGATCCTCTTTTGGAAATAAAACCCGCGCTCAATTGACGGGAACAAAAAATTGCCTTTGGGCCAAAATAAAAAAAAAAGATTTACAATTTAATTGCCTTTACTTGGCCTATTTAGTACGCGGAAATAGAGATATAGAGCGATCAGACTCATCCCAAATTGCTCTCGTAATTAAATAGCGTTTTGTTTGCGTAGTGTTGATATCCAATTGTTTACTATAAAACCTAAAGCCAAATGTTGTACAATTGAACTTACTTGTTAACCGTTTGGACGCATCCTCGTATTTTTTTAAAAGTAGTTTTCACGCCAAAATCAAACTGCTAATAAACTTTAACAGTAGGTTGCTGGATAAATAATCCAAGCTTAATGATATCTAGGTCTTAACCATTTCAATAAATGATTGAAAAAAACTATTATGATGCTTATTGCTTGAATATTATGATGCTTATATTAGTTAAATTTATGAGATAATTAATAATTAGTTTGTTCATTTTTTGATTTGTGATAATAAAATATGGATCTTTTTCAGCAAACTGAAGTTGTTTTTTTAATATAAATTCATGGTTTCGTTAACTGCGTCCATTATCAAGAGTATGTGAAGTAAAATGGGTAGAATACATCACAGAAAACTAACCTATAACTATAATAAATATATAAAGTAAAAGAACTATAGAATAGCTCAAATCGTTCAGGATGTTACAAAAAAACCACTTTAATGTTTATATTCAAACTAGTTATGCTACCCGGCGTCGCTCGGACTAAGCGACCAATAATTATTTAATGTTATATCATTCGACATAATTATATCACAAAATCTAACATCCAGAATAGAGTTAAAATAAAATCACAAACTTTATTTAATTTGATGATTCTCGCCCATTAAAATGTCCAAATTCAAGGAAAAAATCTAATTTGCTGTCAAAGAAATGTCAAATAATACCTTCACGTAAATAATAAACATTATTATTAATAATAAAAGCCGGGAAAAGTTCAATAGAAGACTAATTTATTACATTTTGACCAAATGTCTTCGCCGATAAAAATTCAAACATATTTTCTTTCATATTCGTTTTTATGGCAACTTGCAACAACAATGCAAAAGGGAATTACAGACATACATACATACATACGCCGTTTCGGTTTTATATATAAGATTAAAATGTCAAAGTGAATGCTTAAAATAAATAATCATTTTTCTTTTCAGATCTTATTGCGAATGATGGGAAAGTACTGATATCTTCATATCTATGTACATGTAAGTATGTCAACTTTAATATTTATGTTATTATTGATTTTTGTCATATTTATTTTCAATTCAGTCTTATTATATTTTCTTTGTATATTCAGATATATTTACATTGTTTTCTAAACAAATGTTTGAACGTTATTTGAATGATAAAATTTGTGATTTTCATATATGTATGTAGTTAGGTAGCTTAAACTTCAATATAGAATGTTTCAACTCAATCACTTAATTCGTATATGAAGATAATTATAATGAGATTTCAGATTTTTCTCTGTTTATTTAAATGATTTATTTTATCGAACAATTATAAATTACACACAATTATGATCGCTTACTCGTCATTATCAACATTTTCACTATCGTCATTATCGCCATTGTTGAATTCATCATTTGAAAGTAAAATATATGTACACTTATTCCAAAAAGTTAGCAAATAACCACTCATCATAACACTTCTTCATTTTTTTTTTACCATGTCCGCTCCCAGCATTGAGCAAATGGACTCCTCACGGAGTTTATCTCATCATATCTTTTTTCAAAGAGAGTAGAGATGAAAAGGATACGAGGACTAGGATAGGACTAGTGGCTAGGTTAGGTTAAATGGATTTAACAACACAGACACCCATTGCCTCAGAGCAGAATCGATTTATCGACTGAAAAAATCTGCTCATACTGGGAATCGAGCCCGGGCAGTCTGACACGGTTGACCACTGCACCATGGACCAGGCAAAAAATGTAAAATGTTATTCAAAAAATACTCTGAATATAATCAGTTCTCGTAGAAAAATCATATGTTGGAATAAACTCCCTGAGGAGTCAATATGCTCCAAGCTGGGAGCGCACATGGTAAAAAAATAAATACATTTGCAATTTTATATTATCTATATGTATGGTGAATAAAAAAAGCTTTCATACTATTTCTTACGTCATTCTGTGATAACTCTTCAAACTATCAAAAAGAGACAAAATACTTAAATTATATATTTAAAGTGAAAACGTTTTTTAAAACGATTTCCAAGGAAACACCTCGATACAATAAATAAATAAAATTTCACTTTATTGACACTAAAAAATACTATTAAAAAAACGCTTTAATAATCTGAGTCGAGTGTATAATACAAATCCTTTTACAGGATCCAAATACCACTTATTCTCAATCATTGTGGTCTTTTTCGTCTAATACACCATTAAATGGTTCTCAAATGGAGCTTAAACGAGCTACCTGGCCATTTATTTCAATGTAATGTGTAAATCTTTCAAGGAAAGTTTCTTTGGGCTCTATTTCTTTGTCACTTTTTTTTACTTTAAGTGAAAGTTTTATAGCCACAAGACGTGTTCATATGAGAATAATAATATTGTTTTTTTTATATTCGATATAAAAAAATATCACTTTGAAATTGACTTGGAAACAAATAAATATAATAAATTCAATGAATTCTTTAAAACTTATGTAGTAAGTGGCTTTTTTACACAACAAGTTTCGACATTTACATCAAGTTAAAAGAGAGTGCTTTTTTATCACCGCTTTTTTCAGATTTGTATATATTCATAACAAAGATACAATAAGCCTCTATGGAAATGAATATTATTTTTTAAAATTCGAGTGGTTTCTATAAAATTTTAGATCTAAAGTGCAAAGCTCGCAAAACTACAAACTGTTATGTTATAAAAAATTCTTAGTGGAAAAATAAAAGTCTACTTTAAAAACAAAAATATTTTTAAAAATTAATGAAAATTGTAAAGTGTTTTAGAAATCAATTTCGTTTGTTTATTTGAGTTTAGTTTTTAAGTTTGATGGAAAGCCGTCAAAATTACATGTACATTTTATTTTTGTTATTATCTTTATAAAGATTAATTCATTATAATCGTTTTTTCTACTTTTTTTACGATGAGCTCCACAGCTAAGAAGTACGTGGAGGACTAATTATTCAAATAATTTATAAATATCATTATGAAATGTGTTATTATTTGAATTATAATTAATATCAGATCTAGAGCGTTTGAGCTTGAAATATCTTTTTTTCTATAAGTAATCTTGATTTTTTTACAGACCTATAAAGAGATAAAAAGTTCAAAATATCTGGTGCTTGAACGTTTTTCTATGCCAAATATGTAGCAATATTTTTTTAACTTTTTAAATGACACATTTAATAGATTAACGAATAATTGTAAGGATGAAATTATTGTTTTTTTATAAATATGTCCGACATTCTTAAAAATATATAAATATAACAATTCATTTTCAGAATATAATAAATTTTTAAATTAATAGATAAAATTAGCTAAATAAAGTAACAATTATCAGTAATTTCTACAATTTTACAATTTAATGTACATAGAAACTGCTTGCGATGCATACGGGCGCATATTATTGGAGATTATCTCAACAGAAGTCTTTTCTACGAGCACTGGTATTTCTGAGATGCTCGACCTTGCTGTTGAGAGTCTTAAACAACACGGATACCAATATACCCCGACAGAAATCAATAATTTGATTGAAAAATGAAATTCCCCGAACTAGGATTCGAGTTCGTGTGCTCCGCAACCAAAACCAAAGACGTTGATACTTGACCACAGACCGAACGAAGTATTATCTCTCAATTTTTATTGATTATATGATTGTGGATGTTTATAAACAACACAAACTACCTACTAAAATCAGTTTCCCTCAGTAAAATAACTACACACCACACGACTTGTTTTGGTACGAACTTTTATTTAAAGCCAAGCATACGACCGCATTTTGTGGCTAGCTATATTATATAGAAAATTCAATTTGAGAGCTAAGCCATCGATCAATCCAAACGCGAAACATGTTCCCTAGCTGTGACATTCCATTTTACCTTTGTAACCACTTTATATGCTCGCTAAGAAAACTATACAGCGCTTGATACAGGTGCCGGACGTTACGGCTCTGTAAGTGTGGCTTTAATTTTGAATTGATCGCCCCTGTGAGATCAGCTTTACAAACTTCGTGATCGAAATACACGACGTATCAAAATGTCTGACATTAAAATTTGTTATTTAAGCGGCGGGAACTTTATAATAGTATAACCAAAGCTTATAATATTACGGAGAATTATAATATTCAACCGAAATATTAATTTCGTGAATAATCTCACATTGCTGGAGTTATAAATTAGGGTGCAAAATAGCACTGGGATTAAACCTGAATTTAGTAAGCGCCTTTATATATTGTATTGTAGTTTAATACAATATATTGTACTGATTGGAGATCAGTGCCATTTTTTCGTTGAAAGATTTTGGAAATACATTTTTAGTTCATAGCCAGTTTGGAGGTAGATATAAATCTAATTGTACATACTAAGCCAAATGAGTTAGATAAATTCACGACTACAAATGCACTTCAACCGCTATTATAATAAGTACGATATACAAATTGTACTTATGTATCAATGATGATTTGACAATGTTATTTTTTAGATTTACACCAACTTCAAAACGAATAGAAACAACAAACGCAAATTGGTGTTCAAAGTAACTTATTTTAACCATCAATAATATGTTTTTCTTTAAATGTCAACCCAAAACGAAATCAAAAAATTGCAGTAAAAATTCCACATCAAATAACGGATAATGTAAGGGGGTCTTCCATTTTTTTCCATCTGCCATCACCATGACAACCATATTATAGATTTAAGTCTTCGGGAATAATGAATGGGAAGATTCAATTTGGCTCTCGAGAGCGATAGAACAGCCCTTGATTTATACGGATGGATCAAATATCCCTTAATTAATAGCCAGGATTTAGATGCAGGGATTTATTTTTTCAATCAGGTGTCAATGGAATGAATGAACATTGGCAAAGCCATTCAAAAATAATTGAAAGAATTACTAACATACCTAATGAAATGTTTTATTCAGTGTATTTAACAACGTACTATTCATTGTACATTTATATATTACGATTTATATATTTTGGACGTTTTTTACAATCGTCATGTTTAATATTATTTAACATTATATCTTTGAGACCAATTTGGAAATTTAAAAAATTAAATTATTGATTATTTGTCGCTCTTTTTTTATGTTGAAAAAGAAAAGTGATTGTATTCAATTATTACGACTTTTTTTTTTGAATTTCTATTAGGTAGGGTAAAACCTACAATTTTCGGCCACTTAAGGATTTTTTCAACTTTAATATTTTTTTGTGGACACTTATCATAGAAGAGGCAAAATAAAAAAATACTGTGTGCTAGATTGATAATTTGTTTATAATAATCAAATTTTAAGATACGTAAAAAAATATCTTTTTCGTAGTAAAAAAAATAGTTTTAAAAAAATGGTACAAAACTACAATTATGGGCCACTTTCTGTAATTGTTGGCCACCAAAAGATTCAATTATTGGCCACCCCAAAAGTTGTAATAAAAAATATTTTTTTTTAAAAACAGAAACTAGATGTATAATTACATGACCCCAAATCGTTATTGAGTGTAAAATCAAGTGTTTTATTGGATTCCAACATCATTTGTTAAGCTGCAGTTATTGGCCAAAAAGTCAAAATTTTCCTAGAAATGTCAGAGAAATGTAATAAATACATAGGTGATTAGTAATATTATTAAAACATTATTCATGCAATAAAAAGTTATATTTTATAATTTTTATATAAGAATTTATAGGATTAGCTTGGCCGGCCAGTAATAGAAATTGAATGTGTTTTTGGAATCAGTTAATGGCCACCATCATAATTACCTTTTACAAAAATATTTTCAACGCATAATAATAATTATTTTATAACTTCACTAAAGACGAATAATTCTGTTCAATTAAAACTTAAATTAATTAACTTACAAACGTGTATGATGCTTTTAGACTGAAGTCCAATCTTTATGATATTTACAAGAATCTCACATGCTTCACGGTGACACTCCGGCTGTCTGATAAAAATGCGTTTTTGGAGTTGTTTGGGAATTCATTAAATGATAATTTTATGTTTAAACGATAGAGGAATAATAAGGGAACTATATTATATAAACCAAAGGTTGGAAATGTTGTTTTGGTTTATAGAAAAACTAGATTTTATATGTAAGTGGCCAATAATTGTAGCTGGCCCACAATAGGAGGTTTTACCCTATGAGATACTAGGTTTTTCTGTAAAAACTGCCTAGTATTCAGTTGCTCAACCTTATATTTTATAAGAGAGTAAAGATAAAGGCTAGGAAAGAACTAGTAGTTAACTAACCACTCTCGCTATGCTCCGTTTTTAAAACAAATACATCTTTATTGTCGAAGAGAAATTTATATACGGATTTTAAAAATTAAGTCATAAAATGTACTGCCGTAATGGGACTAGAACCCGTGAGGTTGGCAGCCGCAGTCAACGAAATTAAAACTAGACAACAGGGTCCACAGGTTAAATTTAAGAAAAAAATATTTATCAAACAAAGTAGTTAAACTATGCATTGAATACCACTCAAATTTACATATAAATACATTTAATCATAATAATACGTACCCAACTTCTTTTTCTTTTCTAAAAACTAAAATTTTATCTTCGTATTTTATTACCTTTATCGAATTTAAAAATTATTCTTCAAAGCAAATCAAAATAACAAAACCTTTTCTTGCAATACGTTTGTAATAAAAACTATACTTTTATATTAAAGCCATCTTCGTGCTAATTGTTTTGGGTACGCCACTAGTGCAATGAATTTGGCAAAAAACGAATGTATAAATTATTGGATCGGGTGTAGTAACCGAATTATTCGATTTGTCAGAAAGCTTCATCAATTTGGATCTCTCTTTGGGAAGCTTCATTTTCATAAACCAGATATATAGATAAATCTTGACTTCAAGCATTGAGTTCTATTGCAAACGCTAAATTATACATTTTTTTCCTTTATTACAAATGGATTTCTAGCGGAATATTTCAACTGTAATTATTTGACTAAATAACGATTAAGACTAATCAGATCTGATGATGCTTCTTAAAGAAGCGAAACACGTGCCACTATTTGACACACAATACATGAAAATATCAAGTTATTTTACTATTTTATGAGTTTTGTCACTACGACGAGGGTTTTTCATTTCAACATCTTCCGTCGTTTCAAGAACACCAGAATGAATTTTAACTGGCGTAAAGTAACAGTTAATATAATTTATGCGTTTATTATATCACGATTGCGAGGCGTCGTATCGGGAAATTCTGGCTAGGAGGCGAAAGCCGATTAAATTGACTCGATGTGGTCAAAGGGTTAAATAAAACAAATATTTTCTTCTTTTAATGTATACGTAAGCGCCCAGCGAATGAATTTGGACTTTTAAACGGTTTTTATATGCAAAAAAGGTAAAAATAAAACCTTGGCTCACCACACTTATATTATATATCTTAAGCTACCCCTAAGAGTTTGAGTCCATGCTGGAATGTCGTCGTCAACTCCGTTTACGAAGTTGACGGACGGGCTCGAGCCGAATAAAGTTGAAAGCACACTACTTCAAAAGACCTGTCCTAGCCGTCAACTATCAAACAAGGTAATGAGGTGATGTCAATGTAAAATTAAAACATATTGCCACTCAAGAACATAATACCATTAAAAAGTATTTTGTCCGGTCCGTGGTTCAGAGCCTTCCGTGTCATATGACCTGGGTTCGAGTCCCGGGGTACGAACAGATTCTTTCAATCGATAAATTATAATCGTATCAAAGGAAACTTTCATTTCAATCTCTATTACTTTTTACAAAATTGTGGTTGAACAACTGAGTAGCAAGTAGTTCTTACGTAATTTAAGTGAAACTATAAACACATACATTTACTGAAAACTTTGACGTCATCTAATACATTGCCTTCGGATCTCTATTACATAAATATGATTATAGATTTTTTCCAATTATTTTTGTCACGTTCTTATAAACATGTTCCAAAAGAAACGATTGAAATACATATAAGCCTACATTTTTACTATTATATTCGATAAACTCCAAATAGAAAACCGAACGGTCTAAGTTGCCGTTAAAATTTTTGTAATATTTTTCATAAATTTATATTTTACTAGTATTCGAACCCGGCTTCGCTCGGACCAGTTTGGGGTTATGTTCACCTCGGCACGTAAATTCAGACGGGCCAAGTTGAAACAACTTTTTTCAAAATTCAAAAGTCTAGGTCAATTAAAATGGAATTAAAATGAACATTTCAGACTGGCATTGACATTTCACAGCCCCTTTCATATATTGACAGCCCCATTCTCGCCCATTAAAATGTCCAAATTCAAGGAAAAAATCTAATTTGCTGTCAAAGAAATGTCAAATAATACCTTCACGTAAATAAAAACATTATTATATTAATAAAAGCCGGGAAAAGTTCAGTAGAAGACTAATTTATTACATTTTGACTAAATGTCTTCGCCGATAAAAAAATCAAACATATTTTCTTTCATATTCGTTTGTATGGCAACTTAATGACCAACAATGCAAAAGGGAATTACATGCCCACAGACATACATACGCCGTTTCGGTTTTATATATGTACTACTCGATACTCGAGTAATTGGAGTCTCTACACACACATTGATAACGAAACAAATTTACCGTCGAACCTTTCGCGAGCGAAATCAATTCGTTTGTTTGAACTTGCAACAACAATGCAAAAGGGAATTACAGACATACATTCGGTTTTATATATCTTAAATTTATATTTTATTCATTACAAATAAATGAAGGAAGTAATTCTGAATAATCTCCCATCACTTTCTGCCGAAACGAATTAGTTTGTATCCACGAAAAACTTTTGGAAAAAGCATTTGAAAAGTTTTCCCTTCCGATGGGGAATCTTGTCATCCAAAAAAGTTTTGATGAAGTATCTGTATTGATCTTTTACGACGTAATACTTATTACTTTCATCTCTTTGATTATTATAAATGGAAAACATTTGCCTAATAAAATTAGTTGAAAGTTCTTGACATTAATTAGTTGAAATCATTAAATTTTCCCTAAAATTCAATTAGACTTTTAATTGAATCTATTTTAATTTCAATAAACAATCAAATTTTTCTGTACTCCAATCTTCACTGACGGGAAAGTTTTTTCTTCATTAAAAGCATGAAAGGATTTAACCGTAAAAATAATAACACATTTTAAGTATTTCAACAATCAACTGATGATAATTCTCGCCATGAGCGAAACCGGTTCTGATCCAATAAAGTTTATGTGGAATAAGAACTAAAAATGTGTTATTAATTTAATTATAATGCCATTCCATCAAGTATTGACAGTGAACACGAAAAAAGAGATTTATCTGTGTTGAGTTCGTATTGAAAAAAAACAGATTTACTTTTTTTTAATGAGCTTGTGAGTAATGGTCTGTACATAAAAAGTATGTGATTACATATTCTGACATGCAAATGAAGTTTTATCCCGTGCCGGCCGATGATTTGATGTGTACTTAGACAAAAAATATTTTAAAAGTTTATATTTAGCGGATACACCATCGCCAACGTTGGACCATTATATAATGGTGTTGAAAATTATTCTATTAATATGTTGATAGTCTAAAAGCGATATTTCAATCAAAAGGCACTCAGCAAGTTTTCCCTAAAATTGATTCATTCCTACATCTTTGAATTATTATTTATAATATAAAAATCGACAAGAATAGGAATGGGAGGTAGAATTACTTTGAATAAATTTCCATGTTTCCATTATCATTTATTCGCTCAATCAAATCAGCATAAAGGCCATCTGTCAAGATTTTATCACGCCATCCTTGTCCCCATGCCATCTCCCGCACCTGCCCTACAACAATGAAGATACCTGAGCCGGTAAACAGGCGGCCATATTTCTCTGAGGAAACCCCAGGTTCTCGGTGTATTTTCGAACTAACGATTCGACCTCGTACGTCATACGGCCTCGGGTTATAAATCAACTGTTGGAGCTATCGCTGTGTGCGCGCCGCCGACAGTATCAGTTTTGATTCGATCCCAAACTGTGGTACACATATGAGTAAAGTTGTGTGGAAATAAGATATAATATATATTGGAGTGGTCAAACAAATACTAGGGATCCTTTTCAAATAAAGAATCGCTCAATTGCGTAAGCTTCCTTGCATCATACCATGAGTCATGAGTGACCTAGGTGTCACCTATCAGATATTCGATAAGACTAAATATTCTTTCGGAAATTTAATTGAAATATAGAATAAAGAATATGTGGGCCACAATTTTATACAAATTATTGCAAACGGAATGATTTTTCAACGAGCTTATTTTCCTATGTATAATACGATCATTTGTTTTACATTTACAACTTTCGGGGAAAGTCGGGATTTTCAAAAGTAGTATGGAACTCGGGATTTGTCTGTTGGACTCGAGAAACTCCTGCTCAAATAAGGGCGCCTGGAAACTCTGCTGGCAAGTCAATTAAATGTGAACATTATTCCATACAGGCATACCATGAAAACACATTGTTTTTCTCGAGCGTAATATAAATTTATTTTAATAACTTCATCAAATATAATGAATATCTTTTATTTACAATATACATAATCATAACAAATTAAATCTTCTATTTGTGTAAACACATTATCATCGAAATTAATGACAAATATTCTAATAATATAATACTTAATTTATATGGGAAATTCTCCAATTTATAAAATTTTATCGATTTATCCCAGAAATCGTTGTTTGTTTAAACAACAGTTGTATTTATTGTATAAATGACAAGTGTATTCATATAAAATGTTTAATACAATGGTGTTGATATATCATTAAGATTTTATTTACAAAACTCACAGTAAATCAGTTTAAGGTGCGCACTGTCAACATTGTTGGAAAGGCATTATATCAAAAAAAATATAAAACAATTTTATACTTATTCCAAAGTTCATTTACTAAGATCAGGACCTGTTTAATTCATGGCGAGAATTATCAACTGATAAGAAATATAAAGCGTCATTTATAAAAGGTTGTTGTTTGTGGTAATACGATATTTACATTTAGGCTGATGATAATAATCGATTTTATTCTGCTTACTATCAACACTTGATGGAAAGACATTGTTATTGATATTTGTGTTATTTATTAAAAAGAAAATTCATTTGAATCATGGATATTCCATAAGTTTTTGTCCTAATAATATTAATGTTTTTGTTTTCTATTTAACTTTGCGTCACATTACTTTTTACTCCATAATTCCACGGAAATATTATTTTACAAGGGTGTGTGTCCATTCACATTTTGAGAATCCGTGCTATTTGTCTTACCTTAAGACGCCAAGCAGGTAAGTAGAATCCAGAGATTTTCTCTCACCATCTTTAGGCTCTAGAAATAGTCGCCGTGAAATATTTATGGTACCACGGTCACCTTCCGAAGGATTCTTATTTGCGGACATCACACCCTCAACTCACCCCCAAAGCCTATCTTTTTATGTATTGTTTTCGGTGAGCAATATTTAATGTTTGTAGTCATTTTTCTTATGATTGAAAGATAAGGAAAACGGTTAAATAGTAATAAAAATAATAAAAAAATGTTTAGTACCAATTCCACGTACAATTTATTGGATCAGGACCGGTTTTGCTGATAGCGAGCATGAGCAACTGATAATAATACAACAAAACTGATATTTATACAAAAGTTAAGCAAGAATTACAAGGTATGACAAGTAATTGGTATTACAACTAAGCAAATAAATAATTAAAATTTTTAATATCTCTGAGCGATGCAAGGTATTACATAAAAAAATAATCGAGTATGAATGATCAGTGACAAAGTAAAAACCAAAATAAGTGCATTTAATAAATAAATCTTAATGTCTTTTTCGCTTGTATCAAGTAATAGATTTGTATGACATCATGATTTCACTGGTCACGATCATTGAAATTATTGGCCCAAGTCGATAATTTGCCGGCCTAAAATTTTGGTTGGCTCCAATGAAAAAAAACCAGCAATTAGTCCCTTTCATAAAAAGAGAACTAAGGAAAAATACAGACAAACATTGGGCTGAAGATAGGGCGGTCAAAGTTAATTTCGATGACAGCTTGGAGAAGAATACATTTGCACTGAGAATACAGTTTCACTGTAACATATATGCGTAAATGACGAGGGTTTAAGCCGAAATATCTATCAACTGTATATCTTATAATTTTTGTAGAACTTAAATACATTGTTGTTTTTTCACAGTGATATAATGAAGCACTACCAAGTAAATGCCAATTCAATACGATAGTGTTCAAGTATCGTTAAAATAATAAATGTTAAGCAATGAAAAGTTAGTGTTTTTTTAGCTTTTATTTTATTTGATATATAACACATAATTTCCAATTAGATGTCTTATCATTTGTTTGGTTGTAATACCAATTGTTTGTCATACCTTGTAATTCTTGCTTAACTTTTGTGTAAATATCACTGTTTCGTTGTTTTATTATCAGTTGATAATGCTCGCCATGAGCGAAACCGATCATGATCCAATCCATATTATGTGGAAAAAGTACTAAAAATGTGTTATTTATATTATAAGGAAAAGATTTAAAAATTGTTGGAAATACTGAGTGGGAGCGAAAAAATGATGTTGTAATAGAACCATGACTTTTTTTCGTTTTATAACTATGAACGTATTTTATCTACTGCAGTACAATTTGCTCTGTAATCTCAGGCATGCCTAAATTCCATTCTCATTACGTTTCAAACAACTTGCTTACTTGGTTATATCGATGTTGTCATGCGAAACAAGTTTCTCCGACCCTCTTGAGAAAAGTTCATTGACTGAGAGTAACGCAACGTGAAAAACAAATATTTGAACATGCTTGTATTATGTGATGCAAATGTTTAGGTTTTCACTATCAATACTTGGTAGAAAGGCATTATAATAAAAATTAAAACATATTTTTAGTACTTATTATACACTGAATTTATTAATATCAGGACCGGTTTCGCTCATCACGATTATTATCGACTGATAAGAAATACAAAGAAGCAGTGTAATTTTTACAAAAGTTATGCAATACTTAAAAGGTATAACAAACAATGGTATTACAAAAAAAATATAATAGACCATAGTTAAAATGTTGAAGACCTTTTAGCAGTACAAGCTATTACATTAAGAGCAATTAAGTAAGAATTAACATTAACAATTTAAAATCCAAAAAGTAAGTGTATTTAATATATGGAAAATTTAATCGTAGTGAAATTGGTTTCCTAACCTTATTATATTTGAAGACTTGTATACAACAAAACGCGAGCTGTGGAATCGTGGAGTAAGCGTTTTTTGGCCGCAGTCGGGATCGGAGTCAAAGTCGTCACGGCATTTTGTCCGGAGTCGTACCCGGAGTCGGAAATTTTAAAAAGATTGATCTTTTTATTTTTGCATATAGTATGTCATAATTGGCTATTGGACGGTTTGGTTGGTTGGTATATAATTGAAAACACGTAAATAGAAGAGTCGGAGTCGTAATTTTTTTAACGACTCCACAGCACAGCAAAAAATATTTATGTACCTATGTTATTATTCAAATAAAATTCTACACCTACTGGTGCAGAGAATTTCTTAAGACAGCTTAGAGAGGTTTTTTACTTGATGTATTTTTGAGAATATGAGTGGAACATTGTTTAGATATATGCGCTTAGAACCGCACAGATAGCCACAAAAAATAAAAACGTATGTTGAGCCTACCCTTAATTAGTCTTGACTGATATAGCTAGCTTTTGGAAAAAAAAAATTATTATGTGTTCTGGTTTAAAAAAAGAATATCTTTGTGTTGAATCAATTTACAAGACAATTCATTACAATTAATAACTTTCAAACAGTTAATTCGATTGAAACGTTTCTTAAATGCCTGCTCAGGAAATGTGCTCAAGAATTACTTCAGTAAAATAATACGAATATCATATTGAACAGTTAAAATGCGTTTGCAAAGTATCGCAACATTTTTTGTCAATTAATTACTTTTACCTCTCACATTTATGTTTAAAAAAATATCTTATTTAGTTTTCCGCTCCAAGAATAGCAAAATAAAACTCCATTTAAAGTCCATAATCACCTTATTAAACTTTTTTCGTTATGCTATTAATAGGTATGTATTCTGAAAGAGTATTTTTTTGGTAATTTATTCGCAGAAAAATGACTTTGTGGTATCAAAGACGATTTAAATTTATGATATTTTCATAAAATCGCCCTTTTTACCAACACTCGAACAGTAAACAAAATAAAAAAAACACCATTATTTTACCCAATGACTTTTATTTTTGTTGTATATTTATTGTGAAATACTATAATAATAAAGCATTGCCAAATTGATACCAATGATACCAAATTGATACCATTGATACCAATCCAACCAACTAAAAATAAGTTTGTATAATAATGACACCTTGAAATAACGAAAAACTTATATAGCATATTCACATACATACCTACATACATACATGCATTATACTATTTTTTTATAGTATTTATTTAAATGTACAGCCTTTATTTAGACTATTTTATGTATTTATTACTGACCATGTCTTTCATATTTAATATTAATTATAAATTAACAGATACAGTGTAATACAGCCACTTATCATAAATATATGCATTCAAATACTTATTCTTTAGTCACATAAATTATAAATAATAGTTAAACTTTTCTTTTTAAAACAAAAATGGTTTTACTACATTACTATTACAAAGCTAAAGTAGTAATATAATTAAAAAAAAACAATCGAAACACAATAATATTTATCCAGGCTTTTATCAAAAATAAACCAAATTCAATGTTAATCCAAAGGCTTAGATGAAACAACGGATTAAAAACGCAGCGTTTCCTATTTAATCCAGAGCTTGTAATGGAAAATGCTTTTATAAAAGGGTCATGGAGAACAGTCTGTGGTCAATACAAAAGATTCTTGGTTACAAAGCACAAGCGAATATTGATTTCTGCAATCGCGGTCACTTTATATACGGGTCACACTCTAGCACTGTCACATGTACATTTAGTTCATGCTGTCCAATTCAATTGAGAAAATTCAATATTATGTGGTATCAATTCCTTACATTTCAAAATAGCTTTCGGTGCATGCTGGAGAAAAATTGTAGCTTTCAATAATGTTTACTTTGACACAATAATTTTGTTATTATTTGATGAACTTTTTAATTATCTGTAAGTGGTATATTTATAAGTTATATGGCAACTATTTATTTATTCAGTATATAAGTCGACAAACGGTTTTTAAACCATATGACGCAAAATGAAAAAATAATCTATTGACATCAAAAACAACATCATTTCCAGATTACGTAAAAATGTTATTCGAAAAAGAGTGTTTAAAAACTGTTTATGTGTTGTTCCTCTTTGGAAGGGTTATAACTGCACTGCTATACACTCAGTAAAATAAAATTAACAATCTACATATAAATGATGGTCAGTTCATTCGTGCTTTCGAAATAATGTACGGTGCCTGAAGCCGAAACCCTGGTCAACACCGACAAAATTCATCGAAAAGTACTCAATTTAAAATTAAATTATTCCTTTACTCGAAATCCTCAACTATATCAAGGATTGTCAGAATTTTTAGAAGATTTCTTTATCCAATTAATGTTTCAATTAAAAGCAGTGGTCGAAATAAAAACATTTTTGACGATAACTAATAACATTTTCAAAGCTATTATATTAGAACAATTAAAAAAAAATACAAAAGCTTTTCATAGTATAAATTTCTCATAGTAAACAATTTAACAATAAATCGCAAGCAATATTCAAATAAACTTATTGACGTTAGTACAGAAATACTCTTTTCAGACCATTATAATCTGACCCAAGTATTTACTTTTCACATTCAAAAATAAATAAAATTGCTACGTGCAAAGTAAAAAATGGACTGCAAATATTGAATTTGTATGCAAGATACAAAAAAACGGTATTCAAAAATTCTCGTTTGATTATTTTATAATCTGAATTTGTGTTATTTTTTTTTACGAAACAAATTCATTTGAATTTTTCCCACGAATTCTATACCTACAAAAAAGGCTTTTCAAATATGTATAAAATACAAACAAGTGTTTATTTGTTTCAAATTCAATTGAGACGACTTGAGTGTTTTCGGTGGGTGAAATACGCGCTAACAAACTTGTATGGATGGAAAATTGTTTAATATTTCGAATTTCCCAATTTTCCTCACTCGGATAGTGTGCGGCTTTCAGACCAAGTGCAAATGAATCACGCGAAAAAAAAACATTTTGCATCGAAAGCTTCGGGCAGTCTGCCAACATTGGGTCGTTAGTTAAATTTGTATCGATTTATAATTTGTATCAATGATGCCGTATCTCTACTTTTATTGTCTCTTTCCTAATGTAATGCTTCGTAAAGTTTCATAAAGCTGTCTGTATTCAAGTTTTGTGCCAAAAATTGTTTCACAGTAAAAGTAACATCATTTTGCAAAAATAAAATATTTGTTACCTTACAAATATTTTTATGTTTTGTTTTAAACTAGTTCTAGACATTTTTGCCTAATGCATCAAAATTTTCAGAAAATAATCAGCTTTTTTTATAATCCAGAATGAATATAAAAGTGACGTGTAGATTTTACAACTAAGCTGAGATTAAACATTGAATTGCTTTTTATATAACTGAAAAATTTTACAATGTATTAAAAAATAGTTTAACGATTAAATCAAATAATAATAGCAAAGTCTAGGTCAAGAGATCGAGTGTCAACGTCATTGGGTTTGCTTACGCATCGCACGGGCCCGAGTTCCAGTGCGATAATCGCTAAACCACTAGTTTTGTCATTGTGTTCTTCTTTATATGGCTACCTTTATAGAAAAAATAGAGTTTGAGGAATTGAATAACAAGCAGTTCTCCTGCTTTTATACAAGCACAATATTTCAGTAAATGTATATATCACATTTCCTCAACGAATTTTGCTTAGACTGCTTTAACATGTTGCTATAAAATATGTATTTAAAATGTTTCATGAAAACACTAAAATCAGCGTCAGTACAATGAGTGACCCCCTGATGTTTTTGTTCTTTATAAAGTATTTATTTTACTATTTTCGCTCGCTTTTGTACTCTTGTCTACTGCCACATAAACTAGTCGTCTATTCTATTCATTGATTGAAACAATACCCTGAAAATAAAGAACGGCCTTTCTTTTGTTTTTGTGGCTAATTTTTTTTTTTATTCTGTGGAAAGTGATGTTATTTATTTGAACACTGTGACAGATAAACAATGAATGAAATGCGAAGTAAAAATAATATTTTGATGCCTCAGACAGCGTTGGGTCGTGCCATTATTGAAAAAGTTTCGTACTGGCTTTATTACAATATTTAGGTATTGTTTAAAATGACAATTTTGTCAAAATAGTCTGAATCGCAAAAGTATGAGATTCAACTAAATGACAGAAAGGTTTACATACGTATACCATCGCGGTTACCCATAGTTTTTTGTACTTCTTCCACAAATATTTTATAACAATCGATAACAACTACGCTTGATTTACAGTTAAAAACGATGGTGGTAAACGAAGCCGGTCATTCGAAAAATATTGTCAACAGCAGTTAGAACTATTTCAAAGAATGGTGTCGAATTAAAGCAAAATAATACGGAAAGAAAAATAACAATCTATTACAGAACAGAACTAGTTCTGAAGAAGGCGTAAGTCGAAATAGCTATCAACAAATATATAAAATAATTTATGTAGAACTAAAATACATTGTTATTTTTCATTCCGTATTATAATGGAGTTCTACCAAGTAAATGCCTACTCAATTAATAAAGCAAAATAGTTTTTAAATACCTATATTACACCATGCTTTAATTTTACCTTTACCGTTTAGTGACATATTCCCAAGATAGTAATAGTATAAAATGCTTGTTGCATGTTATACGGCAAGGGCTTGGAAAGATAAAGTTACCGGAAAGTTAAAATACGACATTGTTATTATAACTATGATCATTCACAGACACTCCTAAATATTAAATAACCAACATGTCAGGCAGTTAACTATGCATTTTAAAATAGTAAACCAACTGAAATATGTTATGACATAATAACTAGGGTTTCCAACTATTCGTCAAAATAAACTATTCGGATATCGAATAGTAAAACTTAAGATATCCAGATAGTTTTGACATGGCTTAAATGCGGTCCAATAGTATAAGAATTATGAACAAAATTATGATTTAAAAAACGTTTCCTTGTTCACTTATATATATATTTCATAATAATTTAAGACTGCATCTTTTCCCACTTTTATAAAATCTTAGATAGAGACAAAATATGTACATAAATACACATTTCAATACCGTTCAATTGTATTACAATATTAAAAATTTGCAGCTGCATAATAAATTAAATTACGGCAATAAAGGTTTTTTTTGGACCCTAGTCCTAGCTGCTTCGTTTAAATAAAGTATTATGATAAGATATTGATAGCACCCGATTAGGGCGAAGGCAAAAAAACCACTAACTGGGATAATCATAATTATTATTTAAATGTGGAGAAATTGTAATGTGATCTTTCCTCGAATACGAATACTATCTGGATATTTTCCCAAATATCCAAATATCGAATAGTTTAAAAGGGCCGAATATATCCGGATATCAAATATTCGAATATCCGAGTCGGTATCCCTAATAATTTATTTATTTATTTATTTATTTATTTAAGAAAAAGCAAATCATGGCATTACAGCTAATGCCAATGCGCCATGTATTTGACAAATATAAATACGTGTATGTATTTATATATATACATACATGTAAATACATAATTTTAATCATTAATTAATTAAAAACAAGATGAAAACATTGTAATCATAAAAACAGAGAGAAAAAAATTTATAAAATCACATTAGAAATTTTCAAAGATGTCAACCGAGTGAGTTCTGACAAAATCAACTTTTATTCATAAAATATAGTATTCGCCTGAACTCACTCACGTCAATATGAAATATGTCGACATCCGAAGCAATGCCGTTTAAAATTGTTAAAGCTCTTCCCAGAGGCATTCCCATTGGCAGACTGGTTCTACCCCTTGGAAGAACAAGCAACTCATGCTCACGATTCATCAAAAAATTATCAGGAACATTCAATTTAACATTTTCAAGAATGGTGGAATTCTCATTTTGGCCTCGGATAAGCCGAAAGAAATATAATGCCAAATACATTTCTCTTCGAGCATTCAAACTATTGAAAGTGAGCATCCCTAAGAGAAAGTCTGTTGGATAAAGCCATGGGTAGTACCCATATGTCCTCAAATAGAGAATTCTCAAAAATTTCTTCTGAACCCTCTCCACCATAAGACCACATTTCGCACTCCTCGGTGCCCAAACAATTGATCCACTCTCAAGTCGGCTTCGAACCAAAGAATTATACATTAGTATCAAAATTTTTACTCCTGGAAAGACCCTGGTAGTGCGGAGGATAAAGCCCAACATTTGCAAAGCTTTGTTGCAAGTAATCTTAATGTGATTGTTGAATGTTAGTTTGCTTTCAAATTGTACGCCAAGATCTTTTACTGATGAAATTCGTGAGAGAATTCGACCATCCATTGAATATTGAAAGAATAATACTCGTGAGCTCCTCGTAAACGATAAAAGATTGCATTTATCAATATTAAATTCAAGTTTGTTACATCTTCCCCACTCTATTATATTATCTATATCGGACTGGAGACGGTGACAATCATCCAAGGTGACAACCCTCAAAAACAGTTTCAAATCATCAGCAAATAATAAGAACTTAGAATTTTTAATGACTTTTACAATATCATTTATAAATATAGTGAACAGCATTGGCCCCAAGTTCGAGCCCTGTGGTACACCAGAATACGTGTAGAACGGTAGCGATTCAAAAAGACCATACGTTACGTATTGTTTTCTGTTCCGAAAATAGCTCGCAAAAAGCCTAACGAAGCCGTCAGACAAACCGATTAGTTGTAGTTTTTCCAAAAGGATGTCATGATCGACCCTGTCAAATGCCTTCGCGAAATCATTGTAGGAACAGTCAACTTGCAGGCCTTTATCTAATGCAATAATAACCCATTTACCTTCTACTAGCCAAACTTCGAGCGATGTTCAATTCGCTGAAAACGAAATACGTTCACTTTAACCCTCCCCATACTGTGCTAAAAACTTCCGCGAGCTCCGGTGATACATATGTATTTACTACACCATATGAAAAAGTTATTTAAAAACCGGAAAAATGTGAAAATTTCTAAACATTGCTTTGATTGACTATAGTTGAAGTTGAAATATAACAATTTTTGTAATCTAAGTGTCTGAAAAGAAGAAAAAAACATCGCAATTAGCTGCCGCTCCGACGTGTTCACCCGTCGGCAGTCGAATTCGTACTGACAAAATGTTTGCATAGTTCGAAGTCCATCACTTCTACGCATGCGCTTTCGCGCCGGGGCTGAACACCTGCAAGAGTACTTACTGCGACTCGTGCACACGTTTGTGTGTATGGGTGATTCTTTGCCCGATTCTTCCACTAATTATTTATTTCCATCGCTGCAAATGAATAACCATACATAACTGTAATTTTATTTAATACTTAATAACATTACTGAGGAATACAAAAATTCTCAGATCAGTATCTATTATATTTAATAGAAATATTCTCATTATTAGAGTCGAGTTGTAGTAAATACATATCATCGTGCAGCGAGGGTTAAATATTGTCAGTTTCTTTGTATAAAAATCTAAAGCTTTTCTTTCTGTAAAACGTTTTCTGTGTCATATATAGCGCCAAAAAAGTACTAAGGTTTTAGTATGGTATGCGAAAGTAGATTAGCAGAGTTAATGGATTTTTTTATGAAATATATTCTTGGGTGCAATATTCCTCTCCGCAAGTGAAGATGTGCAAAAGAGATTTATTTTCAATTTGCAAACCAATATTACCATTTCCTCTGACAAAAAGTGATAAAAAAACATCGTTGTAATGTTATTTTTCACGAAGCAATTTTTGGTGATGACGGCGAACGATTTTTAAGCAAGATAGCGTTTTCTTCACAAGGTAGAAAATACCATCGGGAGTGGATTTTTTATTCGCAATTTTGAATGAAACGTTCATAGTGGTTCATTACTGATAAAATTATAATAGTTGACTGGAAAATTATATTTCCACACGTGAAACTTATCGTATAGACGATTGCTTACATGGCCTATGGAATAGAATATCTAATAACTCGCGCGATAAACTTATTCCTTATTGGAGTATTTCATTGTAACCATGTTTTGTGCCGCTCATAAACTTATACATAAAAGACTAATCAAGTCTAGCGTATGGCTAAAATTTTTTACAAACAAAGATATAAATTTATATTTAGGAGTAAAAATTTTGACACTTATGTTTAAGGTTTGACTTGGATAGTCGATCGATTATTTGGTCATTGAGAGGTGCGAAATATGTTTGTGACTATTTGTTAGTTAATCACTCGCTGCGCATTGTTTCTAGGATCAGAAAAAAAGCATCTGTTAAGTCCCCCCTTAAGTAAACTTTGCGTATGTGAGGGCCGGTTTATTGTAGCTTTTTTTGGTATTTTATTTTGACGAACATTAATAACGTAGAAGCTTGAAGTTTTTACTATAAGTTTATTGATATTTTAACAGTGAGTCAAAATATTTTCAGATTAAAATCTTCATAATATTGTGTGGTGGGTTTGGGTATAATCGCGATTATTTTTTTTTCGATTTTCCATAATTTAGTCAGATGTTTACGCGACTAGGTCTAGCTCGGTACTTTTGAAGCCTTCAAACCTTGCCTGTCCTTCAAAATATGGATTTTAGTTTTTTTTTACAATCGGACGAAAAAAAAAAGGAAATCGGTAAAGATTTTGAGGAAATATTTGCAGATGAAAAAGCCCGAAGATGCCACTGAAAGAGGCGAAACGGTTGTCACAATTAAGGAAATAATCAAAGCTGTTTTAAATTTTATATAAAAATAACTTCCACAAAGCTGCCGCCGAATCCATCAAAAGTATTAAAATATATATTGTTTATATTTTCCGAGATATTGTAGGTATATAAAATTTTGATACAAGATACCTTAAAATTATTATTTTTATTGTCATTCCCTTTTTGAACCGTTTTTTTCTTTATTCCTTGTGAAATATACGACATTTAACAAAGTTATCCATCCAAGATATGAAGTTTCGTGTATGTTATTATGAGCGTAATATAAGACCAAAAGCATTCTTCTTTGCAACCGTAAGTATGAAGTAAAAACTGAATTATCTCAGAAACGAGTGTTTTTAGGCAACTTTCATTTTATTCTGAGGTATCTCATGATACTCTAATATTAACCATTTGTCTTCGGTCTTGAGTTATATCGCGAAGGTAGCCCGCGGGATCAAAAAAGCGCCCACTTTTGAAGATACGGCATTAGAAGATTAATAAAAAGAAATAATACAGAATTTTTAATACCGCTCGAAGTAAGAGAGTACTTCAAAAATATTAAAGCATGGCAAAAGAAATAATACAATCATTTTATCTCATAAAAAACAGCTATGAAGCTGAGTAGTTACTATTTAAGACAGAAAATTCGAAGTATGCTTAAACGCAGAGCTCTTTATTATTTAATTCATATATGTATGTATAAATAGATAAATATAATTGAGCTTATACTAAACACAGTACTTGTCAGTTGCTGTTGTTTCAGTTAAGATCTAGGATAGGAAAGGTAGATAGCAGAGCTCTATTCTCCTCGTTTTTATGATCAAATAGGTGGGAGAAAAATTAAGACCTCAAAAACATTTATGCATTTAAACAGAAGTGATAGGTGAAAATCAATTTATTTAAACGGTATTTTCTCGGATTTGAATCCGTTAACACTGTATTCGAAGCTTGTAAACTGCATTGATCACTTGACTATAAACTGAAGATTTTTTAAAGTACTGAAGTAAAAATTCATAGTCAAAAATGTCTGATATAAAATGAAAAATGGCAAGGTTTTTATTTATGTTTTTCCTAACGTAACTTTCTTACAGAAATCATAAATGGAGTCCGCGAAGCAAGGCTCCGAGTTTTCTAGATATGTTTCTTGCTAAAGTGGGTCATTATTTCCCTTTCACGCAAAAAAAGTCAGCTGAAACTTTGTGTAAGGAAAACACTTTCGAAAAACCCCTTACGTGAATGATTGTTTTGGAATCATTTACACAAGGTTTAATTCTTACAAAGAATTGCTCGTTATGATAGCATAAGCTTGAAGAGTTAACTTTTCTTAAAATAGATATGTATCCAAAATAAAAAAAAGTATTGCCATTTTTGATTACAAAATTAAAAAAGAAACAATATTGTCCCAGTGTCAAACACTGAGTGTACTGATTCCGCCACATGGATTCCGGAAACATGAGTTGGTTGTTTTATTATGAAGTCAAAACATTTTGATTATAACATTAAAAACATTACAAAATATTAATATTCATTAAATTATGTACATCGCAAACAAACTAAAATGAAATGAAAACAATACTGATATGCGAAAAACCAATATTTTCAATTAAAATATGCGTATATTGTCGCCCTATAAACGAATAACAAACAAACATTAAGTTTTTAATTGCGAGCCAAAACAATTTTTTGTTTAAATAGTCAATTTGTCTAAAATAATTGCACTTTATTATTACCATAAAATTACACGAATATTTGTATTCTACTTTTAGGGTCACATTTTTCATTTTTTGTTGTGACTTGGCAAAATGGATGCGGTGCGTAAATCGTAATAAGTTATTGTTTTATATTGCCTTTCCGGTAGGTAAGACAGTTTACCACCAATGCCACTTTATCTCAAATATCTATCTTAATATAAGTGATACAATGTGGTAGCTTTTAGTATTCTTTAATCACTTTTTTTTACAACTTTTGCTATAAAAAATATTATTTGTATCGACGAGTTTCGTCGCAATTCAATAAAAATGAAAAATAAGTCAGGTTATTATTGGCCGAAAACCATTTAGATTGTCGCTGCAAATTGTCAGGATTCAAACTTCACTGCCCATACGCGATAACGTAATCTTATCTCAAACGCACCTCATCAAACGTACATTAAAAATCATAAGGATGCTTTTTACTAATTAAAAGATGTAGATAAGCGATCACCCCTCAAACAGTTTTGATTACGCCAGTCTGTCATGAACATCAACACAATTTGCTTGACTGTTCATGCGTGACTTAAAATATGAATAATTAGATGAAAAACTATCGATTTTATAGATACGATACGTTAAATCATAATAAAACCTTTTTTATTAATGCAATATATGCCAACTAAGCCATTATACTGGGGAATTTTTTGACCCACTTTTGGATCACACGTTATTTTTCAAGGACCATCTTTCAGGAGTTAAAAAAACGACGCGAAATATCCTTGTATTCAAACAATTTTCGTGGGTTGTGTGACGAACAATGATTTGAGCACGGACCATCTTAGAAGATATCTCTTTATCTAAGGAGATCTTTGTACAAACTGACTGTTTTGTATGAATATAACTGTCATTCATTTGACAGCTTGTAAGCTTCGCCATTTTCTAAACAATGGTCCAAAATCAGAGAATCTGACATCTGCCGGCAGAGATTTCCACTATAATAGATATTATAACGATTATTATATCAAATAAGTCAGATGTTCATATTACACTATTATTATACAAGATAGTATTTTTTCAAAACGATGTAATTATGGGCTACTTTATGAAAACAAAAAAGTATTGTAATGTAAAAAGTAATTATATCAAAAGTACGGTCAAAATTTTATCGAAAATTCATCATTAATATAACATAGTAGGTACAATAATACTTAAATCTTTTGTTTTAAAACTTTTAAATATTTTGTTTATCCAATTTTAACTATCATTGTTTTGTATATTCCATTGAAGCATTTTTGTTTTTAATAAAATGTATAATCACAGTAAAACGGAAAATTCATTCAAATTTTTTTATGCTTAGCCAAGGGGTTAATATTGTTAAGTGAAGGCACACTAGGTTGCGTGCTCAAAGGCTTTAATACATCAACGGAAAATATATTGTGTCGATTTAACTCGATTTACATATTTCTAAAGCATTTAAATTTAGCACGGCGAAAAAATACCAATGCATTTAAGTTCTAAACAAATTATAAAATACATATTTAGTCGATAGGTATTTCCGCTTACACCCTTATGTGAACTGTCATTAAACTTTGTCTGATTTTTTGTCCACTTACTATAAGCAATTAATAACAATTTTTTCCTTTATTCCTACATCGTTTCTTTGTTTTGCAGTGGTATGCCTCAAAACAAAGTTATACGCATACCCTGCTAGCAACACATTTCAACACAACGAAACTGCTCTTTTCTAAATCGATATATTATAGAATACAATATCATTAATGTCCAAATATGCAGAGTATTTTAAAATTATTATAAACGTTGCTCGTGGCCTTTAAAGCACTTTTCAAGTACTGCATGTTAACACGCGCATTTTGTATGGCCGGCACTACGAGTACGGAATTTTTTGGCGTGTAAACACGGCCGCGGCTCCGAAGAGATTAAAAGATTTACATTCTGAGGATTTAAATGATATATGAGTATGTTGTGGATCCTGAAACTTACAGGATTTTAATTTTAAGTAACGGCACTCCAAATAAAGACGTACCTGTCTTAATTAATCTGACAAAGAGAACAGAGCTGTCATTTGATAAATATCCTTGAATAACTAATTGTCTTTGCCGATCCCACTATCTTAACTTAATATTGTAGCAATGTTTAATTTATCTCTTTTTCTATTCTAATTTCTAACAATTTTTAGTTCCTACGTCTCTTTATTTCATTTAAAATATTTTTTTATTAAGGCCGCAGTAAACGCTCTACGTTATATTTTTTTTATCGGCGAGTATTAAATTCGAGTTTATTGAATAATTTTACTCCTGGGAAATTGTTTTCATATTAAATTTTGCTCTTCGTTCGGTCATCATTTGGTGATCTCATTTATCAGGGGGGCTTTACAAAACGATCTGCGAAAGGTACTGTGTCTTAGGGATCTTTCGTTTTCACATTTTTTTCAATCAACGTGAGGCTATTTTACAAGAAGGGGACGCTGCTTTAATAATCATTGTATAATTTGGAAAGCCATTTAAGCTTTTTTTTTAAATACTAAGTTTCACATACAATATTTTTGCCAACTTTCAGGCTGAACCAACATTTTAATAATTGATTAACAGTCAGTTTTGACTGTCAGGATTACACTTTTTTTATAATTAAGAATTTCGACTGAAGGTGTTTGATGGAATTTCAATTAAGATGCTGAAAGGCGAAACCCGGGTCGTTAGCGATGATCGTCATCGAAAAGTACAATTCAAACAATTCAAATTTAAATTACACCTTTTTGACTGAAAATCGGTTTATTTGAATGAGTTGATCTTCCCGATGATCGGTCGTACCTGCTATTACTGAACACTTCTATTTTTGTTTTAATATATTTTCAAAACTAGCATTTCGTTTTGTTAAAAATATTATCACTAGGGAAACAAGAATACAAACGTAGCCTTTATGAAAACAGTGTACCTCATTAGTACTTTAAAATTATCCGTGATTCGCAACAAAATAATTCACGGCCCGAGGTAAATATTCAAACAATTCCTTGCGAAGTTTACGCGTTTAATATTATGCTATTCATATATGGGCCCTTTTCAAATCAACTCGCAATAAATAATTCAACGCAACATTGTTCACAAAATCAAGGGGCGTTAATGAAATTATACGTTTAATGTTTTAAGCTGCCAAACTATTTTATATTTGAGTGTATTTTTTATTTGTGGGCGTTGAATGTTATTCATATTGACGTGCGGTCAAAAACCAACCATCAAATTTTGTGTATAGAGTTTGTAACTGGATATATCACGATAACGTATTATTTAAATAAAAAAGGTATTTCTAAATTGTATGTATTGTAAACTGAGCATCGATAATAAAATTTGCATGTGTCTACATTATTGTTGCTTAGATATTATAGTTTGACTTTGTAAGCAATCTGAAATAAGATAATGGACCAATTTTCCTGTTACGTTAGCGGTCACGGAAAGTCGTTAAAATTGACTTTAACACGTGCTTCGGATGCACCTGGAGAACTTCAATGATGCCAGCTTATTCTTCAACGTCCTGTTAGACTATCCATATAGCATATCTGGTTGAATGAATAGTTATTGCATGTTTAAAGGAATCCTGGCAATATGATAAAGAACAAATTTTCTAAGAATAATTGAGGATTAAAAGTTTATTTCGAGCGGTTTATGAAATTTCAATATCAAATATGAATAATTTGAATTCTTTACTTTACCTTGAGATTTTTCATGAGTCAGTTCAAGGTAATTCGTTCACTTAAAATGTTGATTTGTTAGTGACAACGCTCATGGTTTTTTTTTTGGATTAAAATATTTGTGTTATTTGTGTTAAAAAACATAATATAATGGTGTAAAATAACACCAACAAAAGCAAAAATATTAAAATATTATAAAAAGATGTACTTAATAAATAGTAACAATATATTGTACATTGCCATGCATTCAAAGTCAACCAAGCACTTAAATGCCTGCAGATGTAGAAAAGCAAAACCTTCGTCTTTATTGATAAAACGAATGAAATTGTACAACATTTGATATTTGGAAAAATTTTACATTTTAATTTCTTTGAATATTCTCTTTTTAAAACTTATTTTTGAACAAAATAAATGTGGCAAATTTTCAAAAACATACTTTAAAAATGTACTATTATCACCTTGAAATTTCACTGGATTGGACTATTCGGAAATTTCAACCGATCCTAAACAAATAGTTTCAAATTACGTCGACTTTGTAAAAGTTCAAAAACTTTTCCGATAATTTCCCAATGTGGGCTACCCATAACTTAAACTTAGGACCATTTATCAAAATGAATAACAAAATATGTTTCCACCACTATCGATGATTTTGCAGCCTTTCATAACTCGCCATTGTGGGGCATCGGGATAAACTTTCTGAAGTTGAGCAAGGTTTCAAGGATATCTATTATGAATAGACACTTATACTTGAGTACCTTTTCTTAGTTACAACAACACCGGTAAATATATATTTGTATACCTTGCTAGCTATTGTTTTATTTTCGTGGAAGATTGTCGTAATTTATTCAAGCTATCACAGAACCTGTCAATACAATAAAAGCGAATCCATTGTTTGGCTACTCACATAATATATTATTTAGCCCATTATTAGATTTTTCCAATAAATAGACGCGGAAAAAGTCAATCAAAGATGAAAAAAATACATATTTATTGAATTTGTTTTTACTTCACAACTTCGCATCAATTTATAAAATTCTGTAAATATTGTTTACTTTAAGGGAGTATTCTGGTCTAGGATTCTGAAGAAGCCGTTTTTTATTGCATATTTTCAAAGTTCAAACCTTTAAAAATATGTTCTTGCAAGGTTTTTGCTTAAATTCGAGAATTTAACCATTCTGCGCAGTTTTTAACTTTGCTCGAAACTTTAAATACGTTTTTCTCGGAATTTTTATTCGGATTTCCTTAAAAATGGTTGCCATGATATCTGAAGTTCAACAGAACATATTTTAATGAAATTTGGTGTGAAACTTCTTTATAAATTTCTTTATGGTATATACTTTTTTTATTGCACTTAAAACACCTAAAATTTGAGCCCCTATATCAGAATACCCCCTTAACATGAACTAAAATTTAGTTCGAGCTCATCTAAAGAAATGCTGAATTTTTCTTATCTTTCATCTGTGGTGAATAATATTATACAACCCTGGGCTATTTTTTTATTTCGATGATAACTCATTTGTTTTCATAACTTGTGTGTAAGTTTTTGTATCTCTGTGTCATCTCTTTATAGGTAGAAGTAGTACAACCATAACCTTACAATCAACACGTTAAAAGTTATCTCATCTTATGAATCGCAAGTTATTCTTAACGATGCTACAATTACTCTACATACTTTTAACTCAGTCATCAATTAAAAAATTTGCCTGAAGTATTTTTCCAGTACTCTACAGATCCAGATCTATTTCTTATAACAGCATAAAAGCTAATTACATTTTTTAAGCCATTAAATGAATCCCAGCCATGAAAAAGGTTTTAATTGATAGTTTTGCCTAAAATGACCTTTCAGTCGGAAAAGCTTGTATATATATACTACATTCTATCATATACATATATGAATTTATGAATTATTTATGGTAGAATAACGAAGTAAGCAGAGTTCCGGAGTATTTTTACTAAATTTATTTGACAAAATTCTAAGATCGACAAATTATTTCCATCACTAAATCTTTAAGATCATTATTTCTCAGCAACAGTTGTGAAATTATGCTTTAAATAAGTTATTTGAAACATTTTTACTTTTTCATTGTGACAAGTGAATGTTAATCAATCCAAACTTCAAACGCTCATATCTCAAAACAGTGTCAAGAGCAGCTAAAACGTTTTCAAAGTAATGTGTCGAGCTGTCAACGGGAAAAACAGTGCCTTTGATCCGGTCCGAAGGAAAAACTGTCAATTTGACATGCGTTTTAAATTTTGATTTATTATCGTATTAACCGAGCGTAACGTTTGTTCGTTAGTGTTAACTGGTTTAATTTTAAGTGATTTTTAAATTCCCTCCCACCAATTTTCTCGGCTTAAAAAACCATTAAATAAATTCTGCCATATGTTTTGTTTCATTTGTTCATAACATACCCCACATTAGTAACGAACATGCATGAAAGAATCAAGTATGAAATCATTTACGAAATATTCCAGTTGTATTATGAAAACGAAGTCGTATATTTTGATAATGTTAAGACACAGTTAAATACTAAGTAGCTGAGTTCACTTAATCACTAAAACGTATCATCGCCCAAATTATATCACGTAAATTTCCGGTAAATGCTTTAAAAGCAACCCCATCAAAGATATAAATACAAAGGCAACATTTTAAAACAAAGCTCGAAGTTTCCGGCTACACATTTTATTGGCCACCCTTGCCGAACACCCTAGCGTTAAGGTTCGATCACCACCCTCGCGAAATCCGGTCATAAAGCTCGCCGTATATAATTTCAACGTTCGGGTTCATATACGCTGGAAAGGAATGTGTTATCAATCTTTGAATTTTTACATTTCCGAAAATAGAACGAAATTTATAAAGTTTTGTATTTTTATTATGTAAAAATAGTTGTTTTGACTACAGTGAAAATATGGCCATATTTTATTTTGATTGATGACGCGTAACAAATTAAGAACTTTTAACTGAAATTAATCACATATTATATAATGCCACTCAAAGAAATAAAATGTTTGTGTTTATTGAAGTGATTTCGGATGCACAATATTTTAGATTTAATGTCACTAACATTGATCGGTATCAATGACATTTTCCGTTTGAAATTTACTGTTTTTCTTTTGCCGATTGTCTATGGTACGACACACGTGTCACCTACTGAAAGTTAATTGTACTATTTCCATAACCTTTGCGCAAGTGCAACTATAAGTTGTCAAAATGAACGGTATGGCATCACATACAATATGAAAAATCATTGATTTTTATATAATAGACAAAGCAAATTTTACTCAGCCAAAATCCTCCGCGTAGGTGCAAACAAAAAGATTGTCAAAGTTTCATTGGATCGGATGAACGATATGGCAGGGCATAGGGTGCAAACAAACAAACAAACAAACAAAAAAATATGGATTTTTATATATTAGATCTACGTACAATTACAATATAGAAATTTTCTTAGCTAAGTAAAAACAAAACAAGTTATAACGCCAAATGCTAAAAAAAAAAAATAATTACAATGAAACAGTCATATGTGTTAACAAATATACAAATCACGAAGCTCACAATTTTGAATTCCACGGACCACTAATATAAGTTTTTTTTTAAAACAGTATACACGTTAGTTAAATAATGATCCTTGAAATTACATATATTACTATCAAAAACTTTCTACGCTCATTTCATAATAATTAAAAATGAATAATTTAATGCGATATTTACTGTTGCATACTTGTATAAAAATAAAGTTGTTTTAGCTACAAAAACGTTACAAAAATTCCGAAATTTTCTTACGGAATGTTGTCATAATGTCGCATTATTCTACAATATGTTATATTAAATAGCATTTCACATTCTACACGATATTATATTCTGAAATGGTTTTTAGTGCCTGAGATTGAAACTTAATAATGCAGGGGAGACGACTGGAACAGAAAGTTAAGCTAAGAAAACTCTTTAACACTTTGTATGTGCATTATGAAGAGCAATCGCTTTTATTACTTACACATCGCTTTGTTCGACTTTCTTACAAACTAACTACATACTATCCACTTTCTGAGCGAGATGCTTCACAAAGTGTTTGATTGTGGCATTTATTTCTCGTCATTTTATCGAAGTTGAATTTTCACTGTATTATTAACGATAGTTTTACGGTTCCTTCTCATATACTGCATTTGGCAGTATTTAACAGTCTCATTTGACTACTTGTTCGTAATCTTATATATAAAACCGAAACGGGGGATGTATGTCTGTAATTCCCTTTTGCATTGTTGTTGCAAGTTCAAACAAACGAATTGATTTCGCTCGCGAAAGTTTCGACGGTAAATTTGTTTCGTTATCATTGTGTGTGTAGAGACTCCAATTACTCGAGTATCGAGTAGTACATATATAAAACCGAAACGGCGTATGTATGTCTGTGGGTCTGTAATTCCCTTTTGCATTGTTGGTCATTAAGTGGCCATAAAAAAGAATATGAAAGAAAATATGTTTGATTTTTTTTATCAGCGAAGACATTTAGTGAAAATGTAATAAATTAGTCTTCTACTGAACTTTTCCCGGCTTTTATTAATATAATAATGTTTTTATTTAAGTGAAGGTATTATTTGACATTTCTTTGACAGCAAATTAGATTTTTTCCTTGAATTTGGACATTTTAATGGGCGAGAATGGGACTGTCAATATATGAAAGGGGCTGTGAAATGTCAATGCCAGTCTGAAATGTTTATTTTAATTCCATTTTAATTGACCTAGACTTTTGAATTTTGAAAAAAGTTGATTCAACTTGGCCCGTATGAATTTACGCGCCGAGGTGAACATAACCCCAAACTGGTCCGAGCGAAGCCGGGTTCGAATACTAGTAAACATATAAAACTAAAGCTGCCATTAAGTACACTATGAAAGCATTTGTGCTAACATTGTATTTATTTTTATCGATGTTTTCCTAGAAAAAACAATTATGTCAGATATAGGTACCAATAAGTGTTTCAATAATATTCTGAAGATTGTATCCCAGATCAATAACATATATTTACGGTAAAAGTTAACTAAGAGACATTTTTAGTATCAACTGTATGTGAATAAGTACTCAAAATGTTTAATTATTTGTATTATTATATAATGCCACTCTACCAAGTTTTGACCGTGAACACCTTAGAAGTTATAAGAGAAATTTATTTGGAATTTCTAAATGAAAATAATCAAAATTATTTATGACAATTTAAGAACTTGAATATATATGTACTTACTTGAAAAACGTTCAATAATAACTAAGCAGTCAGTAATCTTAAAATAAAATTAAGACTCATCCATGAAAAGGTATATTCAGATATAAAAAATCATAATGTCAGTCTAAAAAGACTTGCAATTTGTTTTGTATTAAAAATAGAACACTTACTATAATGCCATTCCGCCAAATATTGCCAGTGAACACCTTAAAAGTAAATTTGTTCAATATCGGAAATAAATCTAAGCAAGTTATTCATTGAATCAACTGAAGGAATTTACGAGTTCTAATAAAAATTGGAATATATATTTCTTGAGTAGTTTTGTTTTCCTAGATCTCAAATTGCAGAAAATAGACATAATATGTGACCCTTACCAGGAATTTAATCTAAAAAAAGGATTCTAGGGGATATTTCTTATTTCACTACATGACGAGTAAGAGAACAACAAAAAAAATATTTTATGAATAAAGTAAAATTGATATACACTCAAAGTCAAATATTTCATTGATATTACATCGTACATAATGCATACGAATTTAATTAAATTTTCTAAGCATCTGGAAATTGAATTCAATTTTAAACCTGATAAAGGAAAATCAAGATTGGGTGAAGTTCAGGAAATGGTAAATAAAATGCCAGGCCATTATGCGTATCTGAATTTGTGTCGGGAGCTTTTTTTAATAATACAAAAGCTCCCCGAAAAACATTTAAGGAGCTCCATGACGGGAGGGTCGCCGGATTTACGTTTTTAATATGTGAAAGGACTCGGAAAGATTGCAGATCGCCCAACAGAACGTTCCGGATGAAAAACCCGGATTTTCCGGTTTATCTACCGAGCAGCCTTCGAGGGTGTATTTGCGTTGCGTTATTCTCTAGTGTCTTTTAGATTGAGATACCTACAGATTCGAATATAAGTTTGTAATACAAAATGGGCAATATGTGGTTTCGTATAAAGTGTCAATAACATAAAATATAAGTTGCCTTGTGTGTTCCAATTCAGTTATTTCAAATCACTAAATAAATTTGAATGGGTCTTTTTTCGGGTAGGAAATAATATTGTTGTTTTTAAAGGATTCAGCGGCTGCTCGGCAAAATATGTTTAGTGTTCTACTACCACTCGCTATATGTTTGCAGTCGCTTTTTTACGACCACCTTCTGTAACGCAATAACGATCAAAGAAGACAAATAGTTTCCCTATTATGCTCAATTCTGCTTTGATCGATGCAGAATTGTGTAGGAATAGTCTGTAGAATACTTTTAAAATAACTGTGCACAAAAAACTTAACATCGTTACTTATTTACTCACGAGGGTTTTAATTATTTTGTTTATATTATAAGCGTTGAATGTTTTTTTTTATGCAGACACCTAGTACTACCAATCAATCAAAATATATTAACGTCCACTGTTTAAAGACTTCACCGTTTCCTTTAACAGTATTGAAATAAGATTTCAAAAATTATTTTTTTGAAAAGCTAAGACGTCATAACAAATTGTGTCATAGATATATATCATCAGTAACATATATCAACGCTTCTTTTCAAATATTTATATTTCATTAAACGAATGTAACACATTTTGTTGAGCTGTTTCAATGTATAATTAAAGCTTTCAACGTGATCACTGTCAATACTAGGTTGAAAGACATCATGTTAAAGAAATATAAAACATTTTTTGTACTTACTGCACAACTAATTGTTTAAGATCAGCACCAGTTTCACTCATTGCGAGAATTAACATCTAATTCTTCAATTAATTGCGGAGAATTCAAATATAAAGAATATTATTATCGAGAAATATTTTTTAAATTAGCTCGAGGGGAGATATGGGTGTGTTGAAATTATAAATGTTTTATTATAAAAAAAATCTGTACATGGCACTGTAGTGGTTGAAATGATATAAATATTATATAAAAGTTAGCACTTGCGACTGTTATCTATGCATACGTATGTGGCGTTCGTATCGACTTGATGTGTTTTTATACCAAGTCGTAAATGTTTGAAAACAACAAGACTCGGTGTCTTCTAACTCACATAATACATTCCGTGCCACGATTCTGGCTAAGCGTAAAAAAAATGACGGGGAATTACCTGGACGGAGACGGTCATAAGCACGAAGTTAGCCTTAATTGGCAGCATTTTCTTTCGTGAAAGAAACTTCACCGCACCCTCCGCCGATCTCTAGCCCGGGTTAAGTGGAAGGTAGGAGATCTCCCCAGAGTTATGCTTTTTGAGCTTTCATTCTTGACCGTCATCAATTAAGTTTTTTTGCATGTTTTATTCTATTTGAACGGTTGCTTAAAATGTATTTCAACGAAGTGTTATAATACAATTAAGTAAAGAATTTCGACTTAGTAAATTAAAGTTAAAGTTAAAATTTAAATTTTGTACTTTTCAATGAGCTTTGTCGCTAACGACCCGGGTTTCGCCTTTCGGCATCTTCAGGCATTTCAAGTGCACGGATGTACTTGTCTGTCAAGGAAACGGAAAAGTACAAAATTCTAACAATTCAAATTTATTATACTACACTCAAACCTCTTTTTTGCGTCTTTTTTGTGCGATTTTTTAATTTTTTTTAAATTATATTTTAGGGACTATATAAACGTACATAATTATTTTGTAATAACGTAATTAATAGTGCGTTTTTCACATGGTAAACGTGCAAAATCCAGTGTTTCACTTGTTTAATCCGAAGTGACCTTGACACGTGCGTCGTTGTACATGCTATTTTCTCATTTTATGCAAGTCATAGATTTTTTCGTGCGATTTTCCGCGGAACGCATGTTTTGCACAAAATTGTTTAGATGTATGTATGTATATCGCTTCTCTTAGAATAGACACATGTTTAGACTAGAAATGTTTGTTGAAAAATCAATCCTTATAATATTTGGCTCGTATTTTTCGTAACTGATTTATTTGGCCTTATTGTTTTAACAGAAGAACGAAGAAAACAAAAAAAATATTGATATAAAATTTTATACGAAAGTTTTCCTGAAGTACCTATTTGATGAAAGCTTTAGTTTTATATGCTTATAGGTATTTACAGGTAATCAAATTCGACTGTTAAATACTGTCAAGTGCAAAATAACAGAAGGAACTGTAAAACTATCGTAAATAATACATTAAAAATGCTATTTCGATAAAATGACTAGGAATGAATGCTGCAATTAAACTCAATGAAAATATTGACTTTTAACGGAGTATCTCAATAGAAATCGTTTTAACCTTGCCATCCCTAACGGTATAGATTTTGTCCCAACAGCTATTTTACCTTAAATATCTATCTTAATACTAATGATACGATGTCTAAACGTTTGGTATTCTTAAATCATAATTTTTTTACACCTTTTGCAGAAAAGAAATATGATATTTATTGGCCAGTTGCGCCGTAATCGATTAAAAAAGAGAAAAAGTTGGAATTTTTCAGTATAATTGTAAATGTTAGCAGTTAGCTGGGAAGCGCTAACATAAAATTTCACGCCCATAAGCGATAAGAGAACGTGACCATAGTGAGTCATAGATAACATGGACGGAGTGTTTCATATCTGGCAACAATAAAAGGCGATAAGCGATAAGATAAGAGATAAGGGAATGTGACTGCGTGCACGGTTATTGGCTTGTTTAATTATAGGAAAAATAGGGATTTTTATATGATTCTTTTTACAGAAAGATGTATAAATATACGTCAAAGTATAATCAATCATTTTTTTATTTCAGTCTATGCCAATAAGGCCAAAACACTGGGGTCTTTTTTAACCCCCCTTCGGCCTAAGAGTCATTTTTCAAGGATAGTCCTATGAAGGTTAAAAGAGCTGATTTTTCTACAGTCACTTATTGAGTTGTTCGGTAATCTGCCGTTTCACGCAAAAAGGCAATAACTGAATTTATAAGCAAAATGACAAAATATTTTATTGAAAGTTTCATTATTTAGAATGTATAAAAAGCGATTGGTGCGAAAATGAATTGATTTCTAAGTAAAAAAGCAGTAAATAGTTGCATTGACTTCCTATATGCTAAGAAAACTAGAGTTGCTGCCTTTTTGCCAAGAAATCCTTACACTATTAGCAGAAGTCCATTATTTCACAACAGAGTATTTCAGTTTTTATACTGCATTTAAGTGATCACCATATGTATACCATGTCTGCTCCCAACTTGGAGTATATAGACTCTTAACGGAGCTTAACTCAACCTATTTTTTTTTACGAGAACTGTTTCTTTCTCAGTTGCTCAACCTCTTTTTTTCAAAGAGAGTAGGAATTAAAAGAATACGAGGACTAGGGCAGGACTAGTGGTTAGCTAGTCGCTTTTTGGGATCGGATTAGTGGGAAGATGATTTAACAACAACAACACCCATTACCTTTGAACAGAATCGATTTATTGAATGAAAAAATCTGCTCGGACCAGGAATCAAACCCGTGCAGTCCGTCACGGAAGCCGACGACGTTGACTACTGCACCACGGAGCACCATACATATGAACATTCAAAAATATTTAGCAAATGGCATTCATAACTCAATTCCAGAAGATTATCGAGTTACTACCTTCTTTGTTGGAAGGGTAGTATAGATGGATGACATTTAAAAAAAGAACGTTTTATTTTTATAATAAAACTCGTGGCTTGCGAGGTACCGCCATACATGTACATGCTGGCAGTTAAAGGGTTAAGGATTAAATAAGTGTAATATAGAGGGATTTTAAACATCATAGAAATCTCTTCATTCGAACACAAATAAATAAATCATTTTGAATTTAGAACACAAAATCAACTAAGAAAAATAACAAATTTATTAGAGCAAAATTTTCGTAAAACATATTTTTCATATTCAGCGACCGTTCAGGCGTGCAAGTGTAAACGCGCCGGTCTTTATTTTTCTCCAGGGCTGGATGTAGTGAGCCAGTCGCCATGACGGAATGCGTTAGTGTGATTTTTAAAGTATGGGGCTGCATAACAATCAGGCGCAGAGGGGCGTCGTAAACTGCGGCGCGGCCTGACGCCAATTCTGGAAGTTTATGAGAATCCAGTGATATACAATCGACGAGAGAATATTACTTCGTATAGCTATAAATTGCGTTTATTTCATACGGTAAATGTTTATATTATTCGATGATAAGCACCAAAAAATGACACTTTTAATGTGTTTACTGTCAATACTTGGTGGAATGGCATTATAATAAAAGTAATAACACATTGCTTACTACTTATTCTACATTAAACTCATGGGATCAGGATCGGTGTCGATCATGGCGAGCACAATCTATCGATAATAAATACAACGGAACAGCGATATTTTTACAAAAGTCGACGAATTCAACATTTTATTGTATTATGCTTCAATTTATTTGCTTTGTTGTGAAACGACCAGGGTCTATTCCTCAATCTGACAGCATCCTTCCAAGGCGTTCGATGAAGGAACTTAGGGACAGGGTGGGAAGAAAGGTATCTCTTGTAAAGATTTAAATCGGTATTCTCTTGGCCGAAACTCTATCCCAGAGTCGGCTAGTTTATTTTCTTTAAATTAGATTGTCGATTACAAAACACAGATACAATTGCAGTTTAAAACGTAAGACCAAAACGATTATATAGCGACCTCCTGCCTGCCGACAGGCAGGAGCGAAACGACTGTTGACTTCGGATGAACGATAATGACTGAGAAAAATTGGCTTTAGACAGGCATATTTATACCCTACGATTCTAGTGTGCAAAAGAGCTCAACCAATCGACGCGAAGCGGTCAAACCTGAACTGAACGAGAGATGTCGTTTCTAGAAGTCGGTTACAAGATTTTAGTGAATGTATTCGCGTTATATTAATCGTTTAGGTCTTATTATCATTGATTGAGGTGATAATAAGATTGTTCGAGAGAGTCCTGATGACCTACAATATCAGGCGGTATCAGTTGTAATACCAATTATTTACCATACCTTGTACTTATTTCTTTACTTATGTATAAATATCGATATTTCGTTATATTTTTTATTCTCGGCACGAGCAAAACCGATCCTGATCCCATAAATTTAATTTAACTGTAACTTTCTCCAAATGTGATGCCTCTCTCTATCAATAATTGGTTTTCATTCATTTTATTTTCTCCTATATGTATATAATATGAAAAAAACCTAACAACATCGGTCTGTGAATTGAATTTAAGCACTTTATTAAAACGTAAGCTTCCATTTTTTTAAAGCCCTGTCCGCTCGTAATTTTCAGCCTTTAGATACGTAGCGGAATTTATTTCAACATTATTTTTATTATTAATATCAGTTGATTTTTTTTAATGATTTTAAATTTATTTAGATATTGCAACAGGAAGAGTTGAAAGCCCCTGAGTATGATAATTTTCCGGCACAGCTGCAACACCAAAGTCGACATCAATTCAAAAATATGTGCCCAAATTTACCGCCTGTATGACTTACTTTTGCAAAGCATAAAACTGACGGACTCACTGCGTCAAGCACTACGCTCACTTAATACGATAATAAATCAAAATTTAAAACGCATGTCAAATTGACAGTTTGTCCTTTGGACCGAATCAAAAGCACAGTTTTTCTGCTTGACACCTTACTTTGAAAAGGTTCTAACTGCTGTTTCAAATTACTTACTTTAAGCATGTTTTTTCACAACTCTTATTATATTAAAAATAATGACCTCAAAGATCTAATGATGAAAATAATGATGACAATCTTAGAACTTTGTCTAATAAATTTAGTAAAAAAAGTGTGCAGATGCAGGGCGACTCTTTCAACTGTAGATAATTCTGAAATTAATATATATGATAGAATGCGGTAAATACAAGCATTTCCAACCGAAAGGTCATTTTAGACAACAACGTCAATTATAATCTTTTCAAAGTAAGGTATCGAGCTGTAGAAAGCTCGAGTTAAATTTTATTGCGATCGCCGTTCGCTCTGGTGTATTTTTTTTCGAGTCTCAAATATCCAATTCTGTACAACTAAGATTTATTGTTGACTTTGTTTAACTTTGTGATACAGGCATTGTATTTGAATAACAATCAAAACTGGCTTCGCTAATCGAAAGCATTTCCATCTAATGAAAATTCCCAAATTCAAATGCTCGCGATGATCGAAGCCGATCATTACATTATCTAATATATATTATATTGTGTGGGAGTGGTATGAAAACAGTGTGTTTTATGTATTTAAGAAGAAAAAAAAAACCTCAGCTTTACGTGTAATCTTACAGTTGTTTGTCAGGTAAGTGGTCGAGTGTTAACGTCACCAGTATCGCCAGCAAAGCTCGTGAACTCGAATACCATTACGGACAGTTACATAAATTGATTTCTTAGGCATGATTAGTGTTATTTTTGAAAAAAAAATGGTGCCGGAACGCACTTTTTTCGAGCATTTTTATAGACGGTTTATTATTTATTATACATTCGAATATCATTTTGATAGAATTAAAGGCGGCTTTTCATATCATGCATAGAAAATAAAACAAAATATACATATTTATTTTAGAACTTTCAAATGAAAATTAAACAAACAAAGACATAACATACATTATGTGATATAACTTTAAAAAATGATGTAATTTATTAAAAACACTATCCAAAATTACATTCCAATTACAATGATTTCCACAGTTTTTCCCAATTTTCGTCAGGTAAATGGTCCCTATTTCTTTTTTTTGTGTTGGTGTCTGTGGCCGAATGTCTTCCTCTTAGTAACCATTGATCAACGTATTTTGAAGGATCAAAAAGTATCAAAGCTGGTCCGACGAGGTTAATAAACAAGAGTGACGAAATTATTTTGGGCATCAAGGAAGCTCTCATTGGGTTGATAATTAAATTCATTTGTGAAAACCCGCGTTCTCATTTACTTTAAGAAATGGGAATATAATTAAAAGCATAAATTAAGCGAAGAAGTTTTTCCGGATATTTCTTTTCGAGAATATATTGGCAAAATCCACGGATCATTTCTCGTTTAAAAAGGTGCCGGAACGCCGTTCCGCCGCGTTACAGGGTAAAAAATGCCCTGGGCATGAATGAATATCTGCAATGCTAAAAACTCTAAGTCTCATGTCGAACCCTAATAATGGAGCGATAGTAATAAACTGACCACAAGTTTTTTATCTCTTAATCCCAACTATATTTATTTTTTAAAGTAGAGCATCTTAATAAGCTAGCAGTTCTCGTTTAGACTATGAGTCCATATGCTGTACACAGAGAGCGGACATTAAAGAAAGTTTTAGCATTCAGTGCTTAAATTTAATTCTTTGATCAATGTTAATATATTTTTTTTATAATATCTACTAATTTCCTTTTGCTTTTTGTAGGAAAAAGAAAGGTGAAGTGGCCTAATATCTACATGGTAGATAGATATGGATATTGTTGAGATCAGACATATTTGAGTGAACATAGTCAAAAAATAAATGTACGATTCTAATTTTGTATGTAAATAATTCACATGAATAATTAAGCGGCTTCATATCAGCAAATTACTTTTTATATTAAATTTAACCAACAAAATCTTAAAGCCATGCCGGCTTAAAAGTGGCGTATATATTAATACTTTAATTTGAAAAATGCATTTTATGAACATATACAAAAATTTTACTGGCTTACATACACGGTGTATGTAAAGTATATTAGATAACAGTGGCATATAAGCCACAGCGTTTATGGCACGAAGCGTGGTTTGAAAACAAACGTCTGTGGTTTTGAGCGCTTAAATATTGACGACGCTCTTTGATAAACACACACCGGCGTCGTATTATTTTAATCATAGATAATTGTGTTAAGCTTATCATAATTAATTTATATTGGTTATACACTAATGTAAAGATAATTGAATTTCTAGTAAAAAAATTACTACTTACGTATTAAACCAAGAACTGTAATCGAAAATTGAATTGTATTAAAAATATTTATTTAAATTTTATTCGTTAAAAAAAAAATTCACAACATTAAAGCAAGTATGATTTGGACCAGTGTTCCCAAACCGGTGGTCCACGGCTTTAGAGACTTTTTTACCGGGCTAATTTCTATGAGAACTAGACTATGTTATCCATTATGGTAAAGAGTATTACTATAGCCCTTGAATGAAGCTATTTCCATGACCCCTGTATGTATGTGCGGCACACAGTTCTATCAAATAAGGCAATTAAACCTTGCAAACAATTAATAACCTTGTCTTCGGATATCACTCTGATATCCAGACATAAAACATCAACATTGCATCTTTGACACAGTCAGACTGACAAAATATAAGTTTTTTTTTTATATACAATACCGTTTTTATTTCAGTATTAGTGGTCCGCATTTTTTTTTTCCCTTTTTTACCGGTCCGCAGGTGTAAAAAGATTGGGGAACACTAATTTAGACTACACACATATTCACAATCGATTTTCTCAAGCGATAATGGGTCTGGGTTAGAATCTTGCCGTGGAAAAATCGTCCTTTCCATAACTACCGCAACTATTATTACGTACATTATTTATAATTGTTTCTAACATATGTTTATTTAATACATACTCTTTGTATAGTACAAGCAGGTTGTAAATTACACATGCTTGCGGCAAATATAAATAACGGATGTAGTTATTACGGGAAGGAAATTAGCGAGACTTGAACTCAGACCCACCTGATATTTCAAGCAACTTTGTTACGATTAGGTCAAAGTGGCCAACTTAAGCTCAGTAAAGTATCGAACAAATATAAAACCAAATATGAATTTATTAAATTGGAAAATACTTCGACAAATTTTAATCAGGACTGGTTTCATGGAAAAAGATTTTAAATATCTACTCACTTTGTCTTACCGATCCTCTGAATAAATATTTGTTAAGTTCATTTAATTATTGTTTCAATTTAAATTTTTGGTTAAATCACTAAAAAGTATTTATTTTTACAAAAACAATTATTATTCAATACCAGTTGAAAGCTATTTCAACTTTCATTTCATGATCAAAACTTGCTTTAATGCGATACAGGCATTATCTTTGTGAAAATCAAAAAGTTGAAGTGGAATTCGATAGCAAAGTGAGGGTGTTCAAAAGAAAATATCATAATGCCGTCAAACCGTCTATTAAAAGTTAAATAGAAAGAGTTTTATCAATATTATTATCAAAAATCGTTTCGTTTAACTGGCAGCGTGCCGCGCATGAAAATATTCCAAATCTTCCTAAAAGAATATCAAAATTATAAGAGTGTTTCCGAAAGATTAAAGATTGTCATCGGAATGTTATTTTCTACTACTGTAACTCTGTTCAGCCCCCGAACGACGTAATAAACTATCACGTGACTTTTTCTTTATTGGGAAAGTTTTCGGCAAAGTTTTCTCGTTACTAAAAATAAAACACAAAATAGGGGAAGTTCCCGCAGATTATTGAATTCTTTTTCACATAACTAATTCTTTAGAATCAGATCCGGGACGTTTTAATATGCCTTAATATGACAAAGCTACGGGGTGCTATTTTTATTTTTGGTCCTTTTTTCTTTTTTTCTATGTCGTTTGTTGTTGTTTTCTAGTTGGTTGTTTTCTATCGTCCTGCTTTGCTTGCTTGACTTAGTAAATCTGTGAATGAAACACTAAATATGCAATTATTTACTATGGATCCCTAAAAATGCAAGGATATTTGTTATTTTATATCTAAGCTAATTCGAAAGACGATAGAAATTTTTTTTATTTTCCTAGCACTATGATTCACCGATGTATCAAATAATTTTCGATAAACTAATAATAATTATGTCTAGTGATATATTAAAAGAGAAATTTTGTTTCCCATTTGTTTTTTTAAATTCAATAAGATTACATGGACATTTTTAGTCACTATCGCCAAAATAAAAACATCATCTATCAAGTGTATTTGTATGTATCTAGCAAAAGACCACTAACCATTTTATTTTACATACCGTTTTTTAGGCGTTCCCTGTATGTAACACACGAGCAATACTGACTCTTATTGCAATTATGGTAACGGTATCAACAACAAAAAAGGTAACTGTGATATTATATTTTACTATAAAATTTCACCAATTTTTATTTCAATATACCTACCGTTATATAATATATTAAGACGTTAAGTAAGAGCAAGCAAAAAAATATAATTAATGGATGTGTCGATTAACTAAGTGTTACATGTTTTCAGTTTTATAAATGCAACATGCAAAACGTAATAATTTTCACATTTTAAAGTTCCCATTATTATTATGGGTAATATATACTTGCATTACAGAGTTGTATTTTTGGTTCAATTCAAAGCTACACCCCTGTACCAGACCAAAATATAATATGATGATGACCCGATCGCGTTCCAGTCGTTATTCCAGCCAATCGATTACAGAAACCGACTCCGCCCTTACGCCCCATTTCAACCCATTGTCCGCGCATATTTACCATCGTGACGGCTCTCGGTGCATGAGCGTCCAATCCGTACACAAATACTTATTTTAAAGTTGTAGAATTTACTTCAATTTTGCTAATTGCGTGTATAGTGATTCCCGAGTGCCATTTTCTCTTTTTACTGTTAAATGTCAGTTGATCAGTTGGTTGCGAGCATTATCAGTGATTCGATTATAATCCTCCCGATGAGTGAAACCGGTCCTGATCATCATACATTTCATTTGGTAATCTTTGATGTTGCTTAATTCTACTGCAGAAATCATTTTGAATAGAATAATATTGGGACATTCAAATATGAATAAATAAAATAATATATATGATGATAAGGATACGGATACAAAGATAGTACAATACTTCAATGAAAATCGTTTCATTTTCCATAGCTTCACTTTACCTTAAAACAAAACATTAGAACAAATTAATATTTTACATTCAAAAAATAAATAATTAACCAAAGTATTGCATTTGAAGGCAGTGCAAAGACATTTTATCTGTTAATTAAAAAATAGGTAAAATTTACTGGTGAAACCAGTTTTTTGGTTATCTGTAAAGTGGAGAAAATGAGTAACGTTGTTTTGTCTATGAAAAGCCAACTAACAAGCACCTTCAGATCATGTCGTCTACTGACTCATTCATTTTTATTTTTTCATTCATTTTTATCATTAACCCATAGGCTCCAATGCAGCTTTGGAAAGTACTCGAAAAATGTTTTTTTCCGAATAAGTGATAGTCTTTATTCTATTATTTATCTCAGATAAGATAAACTAATAACTGTTTTTTGTAATTTAATTCTATGATCTATAGTGTTCTCAGTAATTACTAGAAATACCTTGAAAGTATAAAAGAAGCTAGGTCCAATAGATAGGCCTCTGGCATGCTTTGCATATATTCGCGGGGCTCCGAAAGATGAAAAGGGTTAATATAAAATAAAAATGACAGAATCAATAGAATCGTTGTGATAATTCAAAATATTTTTAAAAGATGTTTTGTTTGTACATAAATGTGCAAATATATACAAACAAACCTTCTTCGTAATCATTCATTTGTCTTATTGAAATATTATAATCATCCTGAACTTCTGACTCTCTCACATTGCAATAAATGGCATTATGAGAATCCAATCCAAATTGGATATTTGTCACACTTAAAATTATATATCAATATCAAGCAGACTGAGAAAAAATGACTCACGGAGAATTTGATTCGAATCGAATAGTAATTTGATTTTTAAAATAAACTTATATAAATCGAATTTATGAATCGGAGAAGCTCGATTTGCTCCTTGGGGACTCAATTCACATGTCTCATTTTAAAATAATAAATTGAGATCAATAATTTAACAAAACATAGTATAAGAAATTTTATTGCTTTATTAACAAAAACTGAGTGTTATATAATAGCATATTGATTTAATTTTGCTAGCGTTCAAGTTGTAAGAACTCCATTTAACAGTGAGATAAAGGTCGACCGCACTACAATAATTAATGGAACAAAAAATGGCCTGCCTAGACACGCAAAGGGTTAGAGATCTGCAATAATTCCTACTATAATTCAACTGTATGTAAATCGTGTTGAAATAATACGTTGACTGTAGGGAAATTGAATTTAAATTGTTTTATTTAAGTATTAAATACTCCAAAATACCTAAGCAAGTATAAAATTCTCAATTTTTTTTTTATAACAAGTTGTACTTCCAATATTTTGTTGCCATATATATGACTTATTATACTTTGTCGCTATTCGAAAAAAGAATTTGAATTTTTGAATTCTCATAGAACGCCACTAACAAATAAAAGAATGAATGGAAAAATTTTGACACTCAATCAATGTTTACAGTGCTTTAAAAACCTTACGAAAATAAATGTTTCATTGGATATTTTACGACGTATAGTGTGTATACATTATACTGTGACGTCAAAGGCCATTTTTTTAAGAAGTATGAAGTAGAAATGGCAGGATTCGTATACTATGAGACTGGAAGAAGATAAAAATTCAGACACATGATTGAGAGTCATATTCTTTTTGAATTGGTTCTGGTCTTTATATATCCATAGGAATAAGTAGATACAATGTGTCATTATGTTTATTATAATTTCACTCCGTTAAGTATTGATAGTGAAATGTTATCTAATTTCTTTGTTTTCTAATAATAGAATGTGATCCAAAAATAATGCAATTTAATTTAAATTGGACGAATCGAATTAACATACAATACCATATTCAAATTCGGTCTCAGATAGCTTACATGACTTTCGATCCGCCCCTATAAATCATCTCCTCCGATAATTGTGTTAACCCTTTCAATCCCGAGGGGTGCACACACGCCTTGATTAAATGACCCGGGCGTGAATTAAAAACCCCTGTAGCATGGCATAATTTTTATTCGTATTGCAAAGCCATTTATTTATATGGGGGAAAGGTCTCGAACCCGTGTTATCTTCGATTTATCACCGCGTACAATGGCTGAATTGGTGTCGTGTTCGAATGCGTGTAACGGCTTTTAAAGGGTTGGTTTTTAGCATGGCTCGAAAGTAATGGATGTAAAAGTTGGCAGTAAAAACATTTACGTGCGTAATATCAGAGCATCGCTCGATAAAAAATTCTGATATCCCTTATCGCATATGCTTTATTATAATACATATAAAATTTCTTTCTAGTTGGCTTTTAAACATATTTTTTTAGAAAGACATCAATATTATTAAAAACTTGAAGTATTTGTATCTATTTGGCTCAAAGTAATTTCAGGTTCCAATATCTTGAGATTTTTGATTTTAACAGGATCTGCGTGTAAGTAATTATACAAGTTCATCAAAAAGAAAATATTTTATTATTTAGTGTCAGATATTTTTTCAACTTACTCGTACATAAGCCTACCAAACAACCTGGTTTGACCGGGATTGTCCTGGTTTTAGACCTTGGTCCCAGCGTCCCGGACGGTTAGGTATTTTGTCCCGTTTGTTGTTTTGTGTGAAGATGAGACGCGATTCAAAACTTCTGACTGTACAAACTACCTAATCTGGTGAAAATGATCCCGTGTATCTTACGTCTGCCAAAAACGTCCACACCTTCGGAGGGTGTTTTCTCGAGAGTGAAATACATTTGGTCGGATGACCGAAGCCGCATGCCGGACCATACTTTCCATAAATAGTTTTTGGTCGTGTTTGTGTCTTACAAAATGAAAAATTGTGGGAAACCTACTCACACACAGCTGCCCATATACGATCACTTTCTGTGAGTTATCAATTATGACAGCTTCTAACAGTCAAAGTAAGATTATCCGATATTTATGTTCGCTCTATCGCAATCAATGTAATGCGTATATTCCTTAACATAGACACGCTTATCTCACGATATCGAATTGTAAAATAACTAATATAGATTTTTTGTCGAGTAACATATCCTGATTATTTATCACCCGAGATAAAACCCAGCGATTATTTCTCTCACCTTTTTTTTCACTTATTAATTTCAGCTGGTGTTTTCATATTAAGAAAAAACCATGCAGAAGTCAAAACGAAGCAAATAATAATAATAGGGCATAAACAATGCCACTATTGTCTCGAATAACAGGTTAACTACAACACAAATTATAGCTAGAGTCATTTTTTAATTTATTGGTCATGTTGCGGTATACATTTAAGACTTGTTGCTAAAAATATGATACTAAAGGTATTCTTTTGTTATTTTTTACACATACTTGGGAGAAATACAATAAAAAATGAGAGGAATAGCTGATAAATATTGCTGCCTATTGGTTTGATATCAATTTACATATATGTTTCAGACATTAATTGAAATATAATTTTTTGCTTATTGATTACAGAAAACAGATAAGCATATAGGAAATTATATTCAATATTTATACCTCTGTAATTAAATGGAATGCTTAGAATTAGTTTTTAATCTTAATAATTTATGCAATCAATTTCGTTTATTGTTTTAAAGGTGAGCCATTTGAGTTGTCAAAGCAAAACTCAAATGTCATATTTGAATGTATGTACATATATGCACTACGTTCAGACAACTCTTAACTTGCTTTCGATGCGAAATAGTATTATATTTTATGGTTTACAATTCATTTCAGTTCAAACTAGTTAGATAACTCTTAGCTTGAAGCTTTGTTTATTTGAAAAGTTCCTTGATCATATAACATATACCTCTAGTTCTTTTGGTATTTTTTTTTTTGTTTTAGAATATAGATACTTAAAAGTGAAGAATTTCCATTCGTATTTTGTGTGACATTTCTTAAAAACCCATTTTTTCAAATTTAATCTAGTTTTAGTCTCTATAATTGCCATTTGAAATCGGCCTCAGGCTTATACTGATAGTACCAGCGGACGATGATATTCATGTACTTCCTTTTCGTTCTTTGTTATCAATACTCACTCGAGTGAGATTGCGAAAATTATACCATATTACACTGTTTTTCATCTATCATGTGATTCAACAGTGCGTTGATTAACGGGTATTAACAAAAGCATTGTTTATTTTGTGCCTTACTTGCCTTTTTCCCTGTCAATATGTGACTACCAACTTCTCTAACCCATTGCCTTCGGCTACGGAACGCTCGGAATCGAACGCCATTCCAGGCAGTGTCATTTTGTAGTCAAAATATTGACTTTTGTTCGGAGACATATACTGCTGTCCAAAATTCTCTTTCATACCTACTAGTTTTATTTTTAAGACGTAACGTAGTGAGAACGATTATCTAACCACTGGTCCTGTCCATGTCTTCGTTTCCGTATTTTATATCCTCTCTCTCAGAAAAAGGTAACAACTAATTAGATCTCATAAAAAAACTTCGGTTGGTATGAAATCAAATACGAGTACACTTTAAGATCGGAAATGGCGGACAAAAAATCTGTACAAATTTACTTCAAGCCTGATGTTGAAAAAAACAATTCAAATGAAAAATACAAAATTTATTTATTTCATCGCATATTGTGAAAAAGTAAACTTATAAATTCACCTTTCGGACAACCCAATTTATTAATTATTTAAAACTTATAGCATAGAATTTGCGAATTTCAAACTCGCTGAAACAGCTTAATTGCGTCATTAGTAATTTAAAAATTGTATCAACCCTTTTATTTTATTATTACTCATGAGAGACGGATGATATCTGGTTTAAAAATGTTTATTTTAGATGAATAGGGTTATTAAAAAAAATATATTTCATTACGCTTCTTTGCTGCGCGGTTTTTTTCATGAACGCTTACGTAGGTTCACTTATACGCTTTGGTGGTACGAAGCCGTACTTTTTCATTGAAAAAATGATTTAATATTGAAAAAAATACTATACATAATACCGTGCTGAAAGCATATTCATTTTTTACGCTGTATTACCACCTTCACCTCAAATTCCTATATATAATTGAAAATTTTTGATCAGCTTTTACAAAATAGCACAACCTTTCCCAAAACTTGCACAGAAGTTGCTTACACCACTGTCTCCGTGGACACTTAACACGAGTTTCTCTTTAGATAATTTGAAATTCTTAAAATTTAATTTGTTTTTTTTTTATTTCCAATAAAATGTTAGTCGGTCATTCAATTCGTTTTACTCACAAGAATTTATTCTTGTTTGAGGATTGGTAAAAACGTCGTAAACGTTTTATAAAGCGTGCTGGCCAATCATGCCACTCGTACAAGTAGGCGTGCGGGGATTGGCAAAAAATGCATCCAATAAGAAGCTTTGTATCGTTTCAAGGTGAAATTTTAGGTCTAATGTCCGTTTACAGTGTGACAAAAAAGTCGGTGCTTAAACACTATAAATTTATCTCAATCGACATTTTGTAAGCCTCCGTCAATAGAGCATGTAATCTTAGCTTGATTTTGATCTTGAATGGAATTTATCTAAATTTACATTTGCGCGCTTCTTGGAATTGTTTTTCGTCGTTTTTTTTATAACAAAACTGATTCTTGACTATAACGTGATTTCAAAAAGCATCTGCAATTCAGTCGTCTTATAAAATCGAAACACGTGTCTCTTATGTACCACAAGCAGTGGGATAACGAAGGTTTAAAAAGTATGTCCACAAACAAATTCCAAATTCGTCAAAAACATCGGGTCTTGGCTATATCTTACATAAAATATGTGACTTTTTTCCTGATTTCTCACCCTCAGACTAAATACAACTCACCAATTAGATCAGTGATGCTCAACCTGCGGCCCGCAATGATTTTTCAAGCGGCACAATTAAACGAATTTCATCACCTCTTTTCTTCGAAACTTTTACGGACGATGGAAGAAAAATATTAAATATTAAAATTTTCATTTTTATACACAGTAAACATATCGATAATTTGACCACTTTTACCGATGCGGCCCTCAAACTATCTGAGAATTGATTATCTGATATTACTCCCAAAAAGTTTATGCATCACTGGGTCAGACTATGCAATTAAACTCTCTACTCTGCACGTGCTATTTTCTTATTGTACATAGGTAATCGTGTGTTCAAATTGAAACTTCCGACTTATGATTTAAATAATAATGAGCCTATTTGAAGCAGTATTTTGTCATATTTTTGTGGTACCATACTACCTGTGATCGATATAAAATATAAACAATCTTCAAGGAAGACAGTTTTTTTTTTTTTTTCATTTTCCATTTCCCTTTGTTTATGATTATATTTTTTGTATTACAACTGAGCGAGCTTGCGACTTATCTAAAAACGTAACGGGGATAAATTTCTAATTTATGGACCCGTATATAAAAGATCCCGCACAGCTATGGTCGCGACGCACTTTCCTCTATTAAAGCAGGTACGTACTCGGGTATTAGACAGCCCGTGTGGCTGCGGGCGGGATTTAATATAATGCGTTTTATAATGGGGTTATTCGGTAATTTCATTTATATAAAGTGATTTTCGCCGCACAGCCTCGTAAGCTCGATGCGAATGAGAATATATCGATGTAGTCATTATCTTGTCCTTTTCTTTTATTGATCGTTTCATTTTATTGGTCCTCCTCTCCATTGATATGGTATTTTTCGAAATTTGAAATTTGTTACTCTCTTCCAAATGGAAAATTTTACGTTTTTATTAATACTGCTAATAACGTTTATTTAAATGCGTATTATTTATTTTTGAAGTGATGTCTTAACATGACCGTTATTTACGCTTTTTCTCTGATCTTGTTTCATTCAATGATCACATAAGATGTATGTAGTGGAATATGAAGAAGTATAATATTATTTTAATTTATTTAAAAATAATGCTTTTCCACTAAGAATTTACTTTTTTAATATGTAAACGGTAGACCAAGGGTGGCTAAACTTTGACCACTACGGGTGCCTTTTTTTGAAAATTTTGTCGGCGATCGACTCACAAAATAAATTGATTGTATTATCATTGAAATAAAAGAAGAATCAGAGATGTGTAGATCAGAATAGTAAATTGGAATTGCTACGCGATCGACGCTTTGGCCACCCCTGCCGTAGACTCATAATGATTTACGATAAACGATATCAAAATTTAATTAAAAAATCACAGGATTATTTTAAACCTTTTAATAGTCAACCAGCATGCGTTGCAATGCCTATCAAAGAAACAAAGTGTTTTTATTTTGTTTCTGTTTATTCAAGTGTTTTCGGAAACACATTTTTTTTTGTTTTTCCATCTGGTGATTATAAAATGCTAAAATGGGTAAAAATGGGGGGTTGTAAAAGTGGCGAATAAATCGCTTTCTTCGGCGAACTTTCTCATTGTAAAATGACTACTAATTTAAAAAAAACATTTGTGGGGCTCCGCACAACAAATCACCAAAGCCCTATCTCAACCGGATGAACGCTATAGTAATGCATACGGGAAAAACCAACAAAAAACATTAATTTTCATATACATATATAGATTTAATGTACTAATAATATAACTTGTAATACGTGATTTACTGACTTATTTAATATGAACCCTATTCGCAGGAAAAACAGTGAAATGGAAATGGAAAAAAGGCAGCGTTCAAACTTACAATTTTAAATACAATGACTTATCGATTTTGGCTTTAAAATGTCTTAATTGTCAAAATTAATAAAAAAAACTGTTCAATTTCAAGTCAATAGCATTTAAAACAAGACTGATTTGAATTTTATTCCCTCTATTGAATTTATTTTCCATTCGGTTTTTATCCCCGCGCAAAAGTAATTATTAGTATTGTAATTGTTTGTATCTACCTCTTCTCGGTGCCGGGTGAAAAAAAAATTCCACGTTTATTTCAGTTTTAATTCAAAGCTTAAGTTCATTTGAAAATAATACGATACCTATTAAAATTTATCGCCTATTAGTGTGTGTATATTAAACATGAATTTCCACGAAGTTACCGTTGAATCCAGCGAAAATACTTTCAAGTAGTGATCATTAAACGCACTTTGTTGGAAAAAACATATAATGGGTCTAAATTCTGAACAGTGGTATTGAACATGGATGGAGAATAATTTTTTTCAACGATTCTTTGTTAAAAATTATTTATTTTAATACACATCGATGGCCACAACGTTAATTTGGTATTATTATTAATAGAAGTACAAAAGCGGTTTATATTTAAACACACACAAATTGAATAAAGTTCATTATTCTAAGCATCAAAGTGTACCTTTGTGTTGTTTATGAATAGAGTTCCACCCGAAATCGGCTTTAACAAATCTTCAAAACAAAACGTATTTTATTCGTCCTTTTTTCCGCCTCCAAAGTCAAACGATTTTTTATCGTCCTTTAATAGCGAAAAATAATAAACGGTAAATTTTCTTTTGAGCCGAGAAATTCTTTAGAAAAAAGACAAAATATTGTGTTTCATTTAACATTAAAACATATTCTCTTAAAATTGGAAACGCTATAAGGAGAAAGAATTTGACCACAATTGTATTATTTGAAGAGATAACATTGATAAAAGTGGTTTTTAATGGAGCTGTTTATTTATTCAATATCAATATGTATTTGAACATCAGTAAAAGCTTTAAACGGCTAAATAATACAGTTGATCAGAGTATACCTCTTTTAGGCTTGGATTATTATTGTTTAGTAAAAAATTACAAGTCGGCTTAAGGCAGAGTGATCAACATCATTGGCTACAGTCACGCAGCTTACTTATTCAAATACCAGTGTGGAAATTTTCATAAATGATTTTCAAATCAATCGAAGTGTTTGTATCAAAAGGTATGAATGTTTGTCATGTCTAAATTTCTGTCCACTCGTTTAGTTACTATTCTTGCCCTACCAAAACTCTGCATAAGTACTTTCTTAAAAAATTAGAGAGTGAGTGTCTGAATAAAAATTCTCATTGTTTCTCGTAGAACAACTTGTGCTGCTTACAGCTCTTTAAATAATGCAATATTTTTTATCTATAATATGATTAGTTTATGCAATCAAAAACAATTATGGATTGTTTCAAAGGTGATCTGGAAATGAACTTTTCCAAAAAATTTCCCTCTCTCCTTCAATAAAGTTAAGACGATTAAATTGTTTGACAAAACTACCTACATCATATTCCTGATAAACGATGGGGTTTTTACTATATTTATGGCATGTTTAACTCTGCCATCTAGTGGCAAACTGCACAACACGTGTATAAATAAATATAAATCAGATTTACTTTTCGATTTGTATCTGTTGTTAAACAAAACCTAACTGCTGCGATAGTTTTATACGATAATAAACTTTGCGGATACACATTCTCATTGTGAAAGAATAAAAGTCGTATTCTATCCGGAAGGAAGTTAACTTATGTATGCTGGAAGACCCCAGCGACCTATTACGCATTTTCTCTATGATTAGACGTATTTCACGTTAAAATCCGCTCGGCCGATGGAATAAAATTAGCATAATAATGAAAACATTAAGTAAAAGTTTCAAAAACCGTCTACGCCCAGCCTGTGTGTTTTTCTTAGAGTTTTTCTTGTGAGTTTATGATTTCATGAATTAGAAAAGTTTGCGAGAGCTTTCATAATTTTAATTACTTACTTGCTTTATATGAATAACTTTTTGTTTGTCGGCAGATTGATGAAATCTATCAATTCTGTTACTTTAGCGCTTTTTTCCTATTTACATTTGATCCGTCATAAAAGCATATCGTAAAAGTAATTAAATACCGCAATTACTTATTATAAATCATGCTTAAGTATTTAAAGATCCTATTCGGTCTCAAAAGAGTAGGTCGTCAGTCAAACGTTTAACTACCTTTCCCAAAAGGGTCTGCTCTTCCTGAAGGGACTAGAAAGGTCTAAAATAGTTTTTATTAGCCTTGTGAAGCCATAGCCTCATCGCTCAAATTATTCAGTAACCCGCCAAAAAAAAAACTATTTCTCTTTTATTCCTAATGACTCATTTTTACTTAACAAATTTCAATGCATATGATCTCGGATACACTTACGCAACGATATTTTTTATTTTTTTTTCTTTCTCCGTAAAGTTCTTTAAAGGCACGGATATACCTAGATATGTACGTGTTTCTTTACATTCTGTCATTAAACATAAAAATCAATCACTTTTAAGGTGTTCACTGTCAATACTTGGTGGAAAGGCATTATAATAAAAATAATAATACATTTTTAGTACTTTTTTCACATAAAAAAAAAATATATTATAAAAATCAATGTCTACGATTTAAATAAAAAGCGTACGAAAAAGTAAGTTCAAAGAGGGGAAACGCATGCCACAAATAATAGCAGAATTAGTGGAACAACCAGATTATTAATTTAAATTTAATACTAATCGTTTTATCACGTTAGTTGTTATTAATAATTATTTTATAATTAATTTGAGGTTTATATTTTAAGCACCACCAATTATTAAATACCAGATTTGGCACACCTGTTCAACGAGGCAGGTGAAGACTTTTCCAGGGCCGTACTTTTAAATATATACGCGTGCATAAAAAGATACAACGCTTTTATGTTCAACATACAATATTTGATGTACAAACGGGGAAAGTTTTTTGTATTTTACTTCTCTCGGCACACATGCGGGAGAATATGTTTAACTTTAACGCGTAACTTTTGGTTATTACTTTAAATTGTTTGTTAAATACGTAATTTTTTTTTGAGTTTATCATGTATTTTTCTTTTTGACTTAAAAAAATACCACAATTTTAACAGTTCCATTACGCAAATATAAAAAAGTAAAAGAACTTCTGTTAAACGGGTGAATTGCTTATTATATTATTCTTGAACCAAAATAAGCATACGCCGTAATTTTTTTCTCATTTCAAGAATAAAATCTTTGATAAAAATAAAAGTACCGCTAGTTTTATAAAACCTTTAATTTATAAGTTGACGAAAATATTTCATCACGTTTTTTATTCAAAAAAAGAATTTTATCTATTTTTTTATATTTAATATTAAATTTACTCTTAAAACCTCTGTGATCGTATCGTCGCTGTTAATTAAAATAATATGATTATGTAGATTATTAATAAACAGATGATAATTTTAATACATATACATAATAATAAAAATTTACTTGAAAACGTCGAACAATTTGCAAGGTGAAGCTTATATAAAATATACCTACCTAAAATGATTTATAATCTATTACAATGATTTAAAAAATTATGATTTTTTTAAAATTGTTACTATTTTTTCAGATTTTTTTATTTCATAAATCATTTCAAAAAAAAACATACATCTGTTAAGCTTTTCAAAGATATCACCTTGGTAAGAACACCCTTCATAGAAAAAGCTCTCGATAAATCAGTGTCAACACTCAAGGATTAGTTCGAAAAAAGCGTACTATATCTAGCGGTGTTCTTCGAGCATTGAAAGCTTTTTTACGGCATCTCGTTTAGCAGGTAAGGTCTGCACTTAATTGCTGTCAGCATACCGATTCGTTTCCTGTAGGTTACTATTTCCATTACTCGGCGCTTTTTGCAATCGGCCGGAAGTAAGAGTTAGCGCAGAACCTTGTGGCGCCTGCAATTTATTGGCTAACGTATTTTTCATGCACCAATAATTGTTACGAGTATTACTTATTTCATCCTTGTTTGAAAACCTTTTACTGGCCACTTATATCGGCGATCTTATGCGCTGTTGTATGCCCGCCACGTCCGCTCTCGATATGCCATAAATCAAGCTATTTTGCGATCGAATCTCGGAATGTATTATGAATCAATATTTAATTGGTGTGCTCGATAAACAGACAGTATTTGTGTGCTTATACAGCCCTTTCTATTCTAATTAATTTTGAAAACAATTAGAATTTATTGATTGAGTAGGCAGTTACTTGGTAGAACTCCATTAAAATACGGTAAGAAAAATAACAACGTATTTTAATTCTACATAAATTATTTTATATATTTGTTGATAGCTATTTCGGCTTACGCCTTCGTCAGAACTAGTTCTAGTTCTGGTCAGAACTAGTTCTGACGAAGGCGTTAGCCAAAATAGCTATCAACTATACATTTATATATTTAACTATTTCATTATTTAACTAAGTACACACTCAAAGCTCAGTTATATTAATTAAATCTCTGTTTTTATTATATTGTAAGCCTTATTTCGACCGTATTATCAGACAGCTGATATGTAAATCCTCATCGTTCTACGGCAAGCCACGTTGTACCCATCACCACACTTTACGGCTCTATAGCCGCATTTCTGATAATTTCTTGTAGCTTGACACGAATTAAAATAATAACGTATTACTTTTGAGAACCTTAAAAACGGGTTTTTAGCTGATCGTAAATGTGTCGCTTTTTTCCCCACAAAATAGGATTATTGAATACTGTTTTCTCACATGCAAATATGGGTAAATTAAGGATATATGGTCATGGGACAGAAACCCAAACCTCTCAAGCTAAGCTCAAAAAATTTATACATACTGGCTTATAATTTTATGTTTTGACTTAACTCTTTGAGTTCTTGTGGATTATTATTAAATGTGGAATCAAAATGATTAAATCTGAAGAATAGTACTGATTATTGTAAGAGTTCTGAAAGAAGAATTTTTTATTTAATATTAGCCTATAATATAATTATTCTTTTTATATTAAGCAAATAATAAACTTATGTGACTGTCTCTATCTAAATAATATTATTATTTGTGTAGTTTGTGGTTGCATTTTTGCTCCTGTAAAGTACTACAATTCGATTTCATACTTATTGTGAAGTGTTTTTTAGGATTTTCTATTATAATAAATTACAAAATTAAAGACGAAACATTTCAAAAAAATCGTCAGTCTTACATTTATTTCGTTTAATGTGCTTATTTTTCATAAATCTTTACAAAATTTCTGTCCTGTGACCATATTTCTATAATTTACCCAAATATAGTGATGACCCATTTTCTTTTCACTGTGAAAGTTTTTAATTGAGAAAGTCATCTTCCTTATTACGGCTAAATTATTTAAATGTAATATAACTCTTAATTCACAACCATGTAGTTCTGCCCAACCAATTTAATCTGTATCTTGATTATTAAATTGTAAACAACTTTATATTAAAAACATTTCTGAAAAGAAACGACTTAATTGATTATTGGAAAAGCTTACAAACCCGTCAATTTAACGTTGTGAGAGTTGTTAATAAATGAAAGGTTTAAACGACCGTTAAACAGTAATGACTAAACGAAACAATTTTTCAATAACCTTTAAATTAAATAATAAACGAATAGCTGGAAAGAACTATTATTCAATGTGTCTTGTTTTCATTGTATATTCTATGCTACACTGGCTGATATGAAATAAAAAAAGCAACCTTTCCTTTTAAATGCATCCTACATCCTTTATGAGATTAGAACAAAGTTCGTAAGGTTTTATGTCATGTCAGAAGGCTTTACAATCGTCAGGGGTTGCTTCACGAATTCTCAGCCACCGTCACCCCTCTACGTATTTACCGTGAGGCGACTGAGTTACTGAGCCAATTTGTCATACCCTCATAGACAGCAAATGGGGCGTTCTCAAACAAGGTCTCAGTTGTTGTCAATATTGATTATAGGAAAAATGTAGTTGTTTTCGTATTCGGCAATAATATAGTCTGTTCTTAAAACAGCATTCATTTATTTTCGCATGCAGTGTTGATTCAAAAGTGAAATTTATAAGACTGGCATGTCAGGTTTTATTTTAATGTTCATCTAACTACGATTTCCTGATATGATCGCTTCAATAGGGCAATATAGCGTACACGATAAATGAGACCCTGAGAAGTTAAGTGAGCCAAGTGACATTTTTTTTTCAAAATGGCTTCGATACATTATCATATTCTTCAGGTCTTAGAGTATCTTTCAAGCAAATTAAAATTGTTAAAAACAAGCCGAAATAGTGATTTTTTTCAAAAAATAAAAGTATACTCTGAGCTAGTAAAGATATTTGAACATTATGATACTTGGCTCACTTCACTTTTCAAAGGTTCAAATAAAATGTTTGCGCTTAATAAGTCTCACCTTTTTTATAGCACCATTTCAATCATTATTTCCTTGACAAATATTTTTCTGTGCATTTATGTAGCAAGCTTCCACGTGGTGCTAAAATGTTAAGATAGTTCCACAAAAAAAACGTGATTGAACTTAAAAAAGCAAATATGAAAGCTTCACCAATCTTAGAGTTGGCTAACTTCACCTCTCAAGCGTTTAAATGTGGACTACGCTTTAAAAAATCATTTCGTGTTGTAATGCATGTGAATGACTGCCAATATCTACTATATATAGAGTATTTTGACAATATTATTTGTAAGTAAATTAAAATAGGAATACAATAAAACATTTTTACCCATCCTTGGTATACGACTATCGAGCGCGGGCATGCTACATGGTATATTTTCTGATAAGAGAATTACTTCACCGCAAAATGTTCAGAGAAACATTGGGCAGTGCAGATGTGGCTTGAAAGGGATCCTTTTGACTACGCAACCTCCGTAAGTAGCTCAATTTCGAAGGCGTTTAGGATTATACGTGACCAGCTCAAGATAGAGAGATGTCCTGAAATTTGGAGCCCAACCTTAACTAAAAGGAGTAAACAAAAGAATACATTTGCATAACACAATCTTTTTTTTTAACTTAAACAGCGTGACAGATTAAAAAAAAATCAGTGACTGAAAATAGATGAAAGTTGACAATGTGATGTATAAAGATTAATTTATAATGTTACCAATTAATATTATAATCGTAAAGAATCACAATGGAGCTAATTGAAAAATGAAGATTAGAAACTCAAAAAGTCTCTTCACCAGTTATAAAAAGATAACAATACTTCATTTAGACTAATGTAGCATTTTAAAATAATTGTTCGAACTTACGATAACAACTGTTAAAACGACTTTATTCACAAAGTATTATTTAATTATTACTGAAGAATGAGAAACGATTGATGAGAGAATTTAATAAAAATACGAACTGATTCAATGAAGTTTTAATCTCTTAAATTTTATAATTTTACATGAGTTTTGTCCCTAACGACTCGGGTTTTCCCTTTCAGAGTCTTCGGGCATCTAAACATTATAAATTTTAATCGATCCAACAAGCCCAAATTCCAATAATATATTTGTAACGAAATCCTGTAAATTACGTACACAATAACAAATACACATTCAATAATTAAATCAATGTGTTCTGTCTTTTGGTAAATTTTTATCTACCGTGTAATGACTGTAATGTAATACAAAAATTAAAAAGGTTGGTTCATAGTTAATAAGCTTTTAATAGACGTAGAAAGCTGTCTGCTTATAAATAAAAAATAAATTCACCTCAAAATCGTTATCATTATCAAATATGGCTGCTGAGATTAAATACAGTGCAACCAAAAAGACGCAGTGAGAACTCAACCAGATAATTAAATTTTTAATTATTGTAGTCTTCATTTGAAATATATTATAAATAAAAGGCTGAATCAAATATATAAAACTTTTGAGTGATAGATTAAAAGTACAAAATTGTACTCAGACCGCAGTGGTAAAGTGGTTGACGTACATGACCATCGTTAATTTAACTGAAATCAAAATATTAAAACTTATTCGATTAAATTAATGTTCATTTAGTAAATTGACATTCAGGATTGTGACTGTCGTGCTATGTGTCAAATCACTTTCCCCATTCTCTTTACTCTCTTAACACAATCGATAAGTTTACCAAATTTCAATCGGTACAAATGAGCATTTTTATGTTGATCGTTGACGTAGATTATATAAATATAAAAAAGTGCAAAAACTGGTAAGCATGATATTTCATCAATCTATTTATATCAACAATAAGATGGTCAGCAATGGTATTTTTATATATGTAGTACAGCTTAAAAGGACGAAACATTATTTTTTTATAAAATTTAAACAAGTAATATACAAATTAGTCAATCATGTTTTTCCATTAGTTTTATGTATCGTCAAAAAATACTGTTGATTATTGCTATCAAACGTTCACGCATCAAAAACTCGTCACGGGAAACTACGATATCATTGTCCTAATAAAACAGACTATTGGCACTGCAGATTAGACAGCCTGACGAATAACAATGTAATTTTACTATGTCATAAAATAACTTCGTCGGAATTCACAGATCTTGATAACAGCCTCTTCACAATTCCCCCATTTGACATTCGTTTAACACCATCCATTAGTTGAACAAGCGACGCCTCCGCTACTTCGCGTCGCGGCGCCTAATTGCTGCTGCTAATGCATTTTACAGGTGATGGGGGAGGGACCAATGCCAGCGACGCCACGGCTAACGGACACCAGCCTGAATGGCGTCGATTTTCGTTTGCAAAGAGATGAAAATGTAGAGTGTTTTGCTTTGTAAATGAACTGCCTCAATTCGAAGTGTAATTACTGCTCAATATTAATACCTTAAATTGATTATGTAATGACAACAATTTGTCTCAAGAATATGTTGATTATATTTATTATCATTTTTTATAAATGTGGTAATCTAATACTTTATTACGAGTCTATGAGATATTATTTGATAAACTATTGACAAGGACATATATCAAACATTTTGAATCTTTCCAGAGACCATAGTGGAGTGCAATATTGTAAAATAGGGCTTGATCAAAGTGTGGAACAAATGCCATTCATTCCTTGGGCGAGTAACCTTTATACTAGGAAGGTATAAAGTTCTACTATTGTAAACAAATTATCAAATGTGATCAAAATTTATGGAATTTTAGTATTCTTATGATCAATATAATTCACAAGAGTAGTGAAACCAATCCTGATCTTTGTGTGGAATAAGTAACAATTAGATTCTTTGTATAACATAATAATTATATAAATATAATGATTTTCTATGAAGAATAATCAACTTAGAGTAACTAATCGTCATTACATTTTTCAGCATAAGTAAGAAAAATTAAAAATTTTCATCATATCTTTTTTTATGGAACGAATGTTATGGTAGGCTGGAATGTATTGTTGAATGTGCGATAAAACATTCTGCCTTCTGCTGTTTCTTCATTATAATTTTGATAGGTAAAAATAATCTTGCAGAGTAGTTTTAAAATTTAAAAAATGCGTAACAGAACTTTAAGACGATTTAAAAAAATAAAAATATGTACATATGTATGTATATGTGTCTATATACCACCCTTCATTGTCTTATTCATCAGTCAAGAATAAGAATGAATGTGCACTTAATAAATAAAATCTTACGATGAAGTTAGTTGATTTTGTGTTGGTGAATTTAAGCATATTTATTAAATTATTGAGACAAAAAAATCTTACTTATGGTCATATTATATAACATGTACGTAGAATAAAAAGTTTTCAAAAATAATATTATTTACGTTACTTGAGTTGTCATTACTTTTTACTTTTTAAATGAAGCATTCAATTTTACAATAAAAAATAAATTTTATCTATCAATATTGAGTTTCCATTCAATTCGTTGTTTTCAAATATGTATATAATAAAAATGAGTCGTTATTAGGTTGATGTAGAAAAATTCAAAGGAACTCTCCGGAACGGAGAGTCGCTGAGAGTTCATTCTGTTTTTTTTTGCTATTTGTTCTGTCTGTGTGCAAATTGTCAGTGCTTGTCCGTAGTGATAAATTGATTAACTAAAGTCGGGCGGAGAATTTCCCGGCAACGGAAGTGCCCATTTATTTAACATTTCATTGAATTTCTTTCTGCAAAGCTCAAATATTTGTATTTTAAATCAAACTTTCAAAAGTATGCTATACATGCTTCAACAAAGAGACGTTGAACTGAGTAAACCCTACAAATATCGTGTCAAACTGTAAAGAAGTTTTAGTTAACGATTTTAAATTATTGACATTACGTTAACTTACTTTAAAAAGGTTCTAATTGACATTTTGCCTAAAATGACCTTTTGGTCGGAAAAGTTTGAATTTACAGCATTCTATCATATATGTATGTATGTATGTATATGAATTTCAGAATTATCTATAGTTGCATAACGGAGTTAGCAGAATTCCAGAGTTGCACTGCATCTACATCATTATTTCCATGATTAGATCTTTAAGAGCATTATTTATCAGCAAGCGTTGTAAAAAATATGCTTAAAAAAAGTAATATGAAACATTTTTACTTGCTCATTGTTACAAGTGAATTTTAATCAATCGATACTTCAAACGCTCTTATCTCAAATCAGTGTCAAGATCAGTAAGAAACTTTTCGTATTAAGGTGTCGATTATTTAATTATATTTCAGAAGCCAAAAAAAATAAAGAAATCAGTGATAATATGCCTGGAAAAATGTACATGATAATCAGGATACCATTTCCAATTTTATTTATTCGATTGCAATGGCTCATCTCACTATGACGACTTTATAAGTGTTAATGATTAATGGTAAAGAACTACTGAAAAAAGGTTGCAGAAAAGGAAAATCAACGATACAGGAAAATTCGGAACAGTTAATTAAAAAAGCTTTTTTTTTTAATTAAGCTGTTAATCAAGGTTACCAAAGCTATCAGCCTAATACTATTATTGCAAGCTTTTGTTTTTAGTATATCAAAAAAAACTCTCCGAAATGTTATTCATCGCTTTTGTTATGTGATATACACCTGAAACAATCATCAGGAGTAAAATGTTTGATCATGTCCACTTCTAATGCAAAGAATATTGGATCTTATCTAATCTAATCTTCACAGAAATCGTACAAAAATTGCTTGTTGTTCCGTCGGAAAGCTTTATCTTTCAAAAACAGTAATGATAGTATAGTACGAATTATACGCAACTAGACGTTAACTAATCGTTTTCACTACGGTTTGAATTTTATGAATGGATTATTGTAATGGAATTTTTAGACTTCACATATATTTTTGCCTCGCAACACGAATAAAAATGAACGTGTTCGTATTAGATTTTGAACCTGTTAACAGTATGGCCGAAAAGGACGACACTTACCACTGAACTGAAGGCCCAGCCACAAATAATAGCAAACACTTTTGTTACAATAAGTAAATTAATATTTTTTTATATTGCGTAAAAATCCAACGAAATCTACCGAGCGTGTAAAATAATCTATTTCGCAAAGCAGTATTTTCATGTAAATTATATTGGGAGGACACCGTCTTTTGGTTTTTAGTAATCACCTGACGTCACGGAAACATAATCTCTACCAACCACGGCACGGTGTCTTTCCAAAACTATTTTGCATACAGATGATAGTCATGAAAGCCTAAATTCGAGAAACAGTATTTTTTAACTGACTTCTACGTTGATTATGAAGCAATATTTCTGAATAATTTTGAAGCTATTTTTAGTGGCGCACTGCTTTTACTGATAACGCTCACAAAAATTGAAGCATATGATTGCTTAGAAACTAATACCTCTTGATAATCTTAATAATGAGTGTCAGAATTAAAGCGTTGCTATACACGGGGTGGTTGATGGGAAGGTTTACTACTTTCAGAAATTCTTCCACTATAACATTGGCTGTATAATATGTGAAGTTGGACCGTTTTGTTAACCTTTCCTTAACGTCCCCGTTACACATCCGATCCGGTGAAGCGTAGTGAATAAACATCACCGGATCGGATTCGTTTTTTGGGATTGTAAAGGAAAGGTTAAAAGCAAATTTTTTATCAAGCTAAAACCTTCAATTATGGTCGGATAACATTGTTCATTAATAGTTACCGTAATGCCACGTTCATCTTCAAAAAAATAAGGGGTTTTTATTACTCCAGTTCACATAGCAAATCATAATGTCACTTTAAACTCTCGTATGTTACTGTTGTCTAACAAACAGCCCAACCAGTAAAGAAATATCTTATTATTTATATGATTTTATCAAAGACTACCTTAAAATTATCGCCGAAACTTTTTGTAGAATTCATTACATTTTTCCTTGATAGTGCCCATTGACATTGTATTCCTTTGGTACTCCTATACTTTTTCATATAAAATATTTCATTTTTAAATATTCAATGAAACAATTCTTGGCTCAATAAGTTCTGAAGAAAAATAAGGGATTGTCTTATTAAGCCGCATGAAATTTCATACTGGGCCGCATGCAGCTTGCAGGCTGCAGGTTTTGCATCACTGATTTAAGGCGTCGTAAATGGTCTAGTGAAAAAAGCACGTTTCAAGTGAATTTTATATTGAAACAAATGCAGAGTTGTTGTCTTAAAACCTTTTTTTAAATGTCCAAGTGATGTAAAAATAACCCTTCTCTCAATGTCAACTTGTTTTTAAACATATCATTATATATTTATAACTCAAGTGTTACTCGCGCGTAATGGAGGATGAATTTATACTCGCACTTTAACAGTGTAACGCTTTGGTATAAATAATCATAATGTGATTATTGAATGTAAGCTATTTCTCAAAATGTACGCCAAGCAATTTTCAAGATGAAGCTCGTAAGAAAATTTGGCCATTCATTTTAGAATAACATAATTAAGTGACTTTATTTAATTAATTAAAAGATGTTTTGTATTCAACATTTTGATCAATTGAAATTTTCAAACATTTCGTTGAATAAATGAATTTAAAAAACCCAAAGTTCAATCTCACTACTGCCTTTCAATACGTGAAACAGCTGGATAGTTTAAATACGGCAATCAATTGTATTTATTGCATTGGCATTTACTCGTCAGAATTCTATTTAATCACGGTGAAAAAATAGAAATTTTTACGCTCTCGTCAGACCTATAAGCTTAAATAGCTGTTAACTATATTTTATATACAATTTTTGTAGAACTAAAATACGTTGCTATTTTTTTAACGTGTTGAATCGTATGTAGACTTAACACCACCCATTTTTCAATTGCTTCCAAAGTTCATAAATTAAATGGATATCAGTGTGTTGTGGCAATTTTTAAAATACTGTATATACACATATATTAACCATTTGTAAGGTGTTCACTGTCAAAACTTGGTGGGAGTGCCATTATATTAAAAAATAATAAAACATTTTGAGTTCTGAGTCTACATAAAATTTATTGGATCAACACCGGTTTCCATGGTTTCCGTTTCCATTCTGCCATGAGCGAAATCGGTCCAGATCCAATATTTTTTTTGTGGAATAAGTACTAAAAATGTTTTATTATATATATTAAGCATGTCTGCTCCCAATGTGTAGCAATCGACTTTTAATGGAGTTCATCTCGACATAAGTTTTTCTACGATAACTGCATGTAACTCAGTTGCTCTATTTTTTCGAAAAGAGTACAGATAGAAACTTTAGGACTAGTGGTAAGCTAATCTGGTGGGAGGAAATTTTAGACAACGCATACATCCATGTTTTTTAACAGGAATGAATAATTCGATTGGTTAATTGAAACTGCCCGTACTGAGATTCGAATCCGTGTACTCCGCAACCAAAGCTTACATTCGACCACGGACCCAACGAGCGTGCTGAGTTTCTTAGAATTAAGTAATGACATAAACTCCAGTCAGTCTCAGTTATATATTTAAATGTACATACAGTCAGTTAGCGTCTTGACTTCGGGTTTAAGGGTTGTGGTTTTTACCCTTAGTATATCACTGACGTTATCATTGTTGAAGTGGTTTTTGTGTTAAAGCTTGTTTAACTTCAATGTAGGAGACACACACATTTAATTGTTTTCCGACTTGGCAAAGATACAGCCTTCTAACGCTGAGTGAAAAATTTCTCTTCCTGGTCACGCTAACTTTTCCTTATCGGTGGGTGAGACAGTCGACCTAAACTGCTACTTTATCTTAAATTTCTATCTTAATATAAGTGATACAATGCGTAAACTTTTTGTGTTCTTAAATCATTGCTTTTTACACCTTTGGCAAAGAAATATGGTTTTTACTGACCAGTTTCCTCGCAATTAAATAAAAAAGAAAATTAGTCGGATTATTATACGCTGAAAACCCGTTATATAGTCGCTACGAATAGCCAGGATCTAAAATTCACTGCCCATACGCGATAATATAACGTTATCTTATCTCAAGCGTGCCTTGTTCAAACGTACGTTTCAAATCAAATGGATGCTTTTTACATTAAAATGCGTAGATAAGCGCTCACGCTCATAGTTTTGATTACGCCAGTCTGTCATGAACATCAACTCGAACACTTTGTCTCTTTCGTTCGTGACTTAAAATATGAATAATTATAGTAAAACTATCGATTTTTATGTATATATATATATAGGTATATTTTAGAACGTTGTATAAAGGTACGTTAAAGCATTATATGACATTTCTTTAATGCAATCTATGCCAATAAAGCTTAACCTCATGGGTATTTTTAAGCCCCCCCCACCCCTTCGGATCGCGTTCTATTTTCCAGGGGCCGCCTTTCGAAAGTTAATAGTAATTTTCCCGCAGATCTACAGATCTTTAATTTAGCAAATTTACTATGCCGAAAAAATATCACAGTCCAATATCGAGAAGAAGTCCTTAGAGACCAAGTATCAAGTCGAGGGGCCACAATAAATGTTATTTAAGGCCATGGGTTGTGATCGTCACTTGTTAAGGGTAACAGTATTTATGTGTGATACTCCAAGTGAGTTATAGTCAACTCTTTCTAAGGCAAGAGCATTCTTGGCATGTTTGACTTCCCACGCTCTTTGAATTGCTAGACTTTTTTTTCTTTACTGGATCTACCACTGCCATTAGGTGCACATTATTTAGATTGATTAACTTTCCAATCTTGGTCAATTTAAATTCACTGGCATCGTTTAAATACTCGTAGATGTTAACCTTCCGTCGTTATTTTTAATCAGCTCCAGGCTTTAAATAAAAAAAATCAACCGATTTTCAACACCAGTTGCGGAAGAAAATCGTTTATTTATTTAAAATAATACTCTCAATTAATAAGGCCCCCAGAAGCAGAGAAAAATATTTTTCTCTATCTTTCAGGAGGGCTAAAAAACAGGCTTCACCGGTAATCAATTTTACCTATTTTTTAACAGATCTATTTTTTTTTTAATTTACTTTAAATGCAATGCTTTTGCTTTACAATTTATTTATTAAATATTAATTTATTCTAATGTGTCTAAAAGCTTAGCGTAGCGTAGCTATCAACAGGAAAAGAATCGTTTGATATTATTTTATATCTAGTGGCATTCATAACTCAAAACTGGCAAAAATCGAGATACGTTCCATTTATTCTAAGGGACTGAAGTGCCAGTAATTACAATAAAAGTTAAAATTTCTTATAAATATTGTGTTAAATAATTGGAAAGATAAGATTTTGCTATTTTTTAAAAACTTTCTCTAGTATTAATTAAATAGTACCACATTATACCAGTAGAAACACAAATTTATTAATTTGAATTGAATAAGGTTTTATTTTTAAGTTTTTTTTGTCCATATCCGCTACCTATTCGGAGCATATGGATAAATCAGGTTGATAGAAGAGGCCGGCAGGATTCAGGCTCCCCTGGGGTATTTTAATTTTAAGTAAACGTGAATAATTATTGATGAATTATTGTGTGATCTTTCTTTAGAAAACTCTTTCCCTTTTATGATTTAAACTCAAACAAATTATTCAATTTCTTGTTCACATAAATATATTTTACGGTATACTGACATAGTGATTATGTTCCTAATAACTCAAAACACATACACGCACGATTGTGCTGCTTCAATAGTATGTTGAAAATAATATTTTATAAATTCCCTTTCATATTATATTTAATGCGGAAATAAAACCCTCAGACAAACTTTAACACAAAACTCTACCGAAATTGTCTAAAAGCATTTTATATTAAATAATTTTTAAGTACTTACATTACAATACGTGTTATATAGGCGGAAAAGTTTTTAAATTTATGTTCAGCATATCAGAGCTAAAATCCAAACTCGGGATGAGAATAACTCATTTTGAATAATGGACGGTCAAGAAAGGTCATATTAAATTGGTTCTCATGCTGAGTTTTATTATTCCAGTCAGAACAATGTGCCATAATTAATTTCACTAAAATACAGTTTGACATAACTTTCAATTGAATGTAAATTTAGTCTGTGACAATCTTTCCTTTTCGGAAAGTTGTCAAAACTCGAATTCCCTGTCAGCCGATACTTCTGTTATGAATTATTCTGAATTTGAAAAAACTTTTTCCCATCGGTGAATTTTAGCCCTTTGCACTACTCAATATATATATTTTTCTTTCCTTCCTCAACAGATTTATTTCACAGGTTATTTATTAGCATGGTAAAACGAAAAACTATTATTATGACATGTAACAATCATAAAGGCACACAGTTCAATAAATACGAATTTTGAAATAATGATAGTTAAAAATTAAAAAAAATATTTTTTCAACCAAGTTTTACAATGTCAAGCAGAAGTCAACATAGGAGTGACACGTTTTATATACAACGTTGAGCTAGACTCGATATAAAATTTTAAGGAGCTTAGTCTTTTTGATTGTCTTAAGCTAAAAATTGATAACATTTTTCGAAGATTTTGAAATTTTCAATTCTTTTTTAAAACACAGAAAGAAGTGGTTTTTATTCAAAAGTGAAAATTATTATGTGTATGTTACATATGTCATGCACAGTATTCATTTGTTTCAACTGATGCTTGCTCCAGATTCTTTAAATAAATTATATAACAGAACAGCCAAATCCACGCCACGCCAGGCCATTACTTATATGGAAATACGTGGGAACTAACAGAATAATTGTTGTAAATGCTCCGAAAGTCTAAACTAAGCCATGCCAAAAATACCGAATTTTTTTACTAAGACATAATTTTTGACGTAACTGAACAATGCTTCGATGTGAATCATTTTGCCGATGAAAATAAATCATATGCTTCCCATATATTTAAAAAAAACATACGGATTTAAAAATATATCTGTGGCATAATTAAGTATTTCGACTGAGGGTGCTTGATGGAATTTCAATATCAAATTAGAATTTTTTGAATTTTGTACTTTTCCATGAGTTTTGTCGCTAACGACCCGGGTTTCGCCTTTCGGCATCTTCAGGCATTCCAAGTGCACGTATGTACTTGAACTGACGCGTAGTAAACAGTTTGTATTGTTTATATACAAAAATATAAGTAGGTCACTAAGTTAAAAGGTTATTAAAATGTAAATTAGCGAAATTTGAATGAATACAAGTTTCTAAGATTTAAGTGGGTTTGTTATAATTACGGGGATTTTTGAAAATATTAATGACCAGATGATAACATAAGAATATTTAAAATAAATCTAGGGTCCTATCCGTCGTCTCGTTAATGAGTTGATTGGTTTTAAGCCTTTATTATTATATTACATTAATGATAGTAAGTGAATTGATATTTAATAATAGCAAGTGCTTGAATTGTAAATAAATGACAATTATTAATAAATGACAATAAATTAAAATTAACAATTATTTAAAAGGGTACAACAATGGTGAACTAGGCAAATATAGTTGCTCGTTCAAAATTGGCAGACCGTTGAGCTGAGCTCGATTAATCTCTAAGATTTCTTGATAAAATAGTTTAAACTCACCCCTGTTAGTATGTAACAACTTAATGCCTGAGTCAAAATTAAACGTATGGTTTTCAAGAATTAAATGGTTGGCGAAGGTGGAGGTATCTTTTTTTAAGCGAAAAGCGGCTAAATGCTCAGCCACTCTTATATTTAAGGTTCTAGCAGTTTTACCAATATAAAATCTGGGACACTCACTACACTGCAATCTATAAATCCCAGATTTGTTTTTATAATTTATAACATCTTTATTATTTATCAAAATTTTACCTAAAGAGTTCTTACAGTAGAAAGCTGGTCTAACACTTTCTGAGAGCTGTTTCTTTATTTTTAAACTGGTGTGTCCTATGTAATTAATTCTCCGCCAAAACCTCATATCACCTGAGTCTTTCGTTGTTAATCCCTTGTATAAGATTTGTTGTGCTAACTTAATGCGTTTTTTATATAAAAGATTGTCTATAAGAGACATATCATAACCATTGTTAATGGCGATTTGCTTAATGATTTTTAATTCAAGATCAAAATTTAATTTACTCAAGGGAATACTGACAAGTCTGTGAATTTCGAATGAAATGCAGCTAATTTGTACGACATTGGATGTACTGAGTTTTTATGAATACAAGCATCTGAAAAAAGTCGGTTTACGAAAGATCGTGAAATCGTGGGTATCGTTTTTAATGTCTATAGTAAGGTCAAGAAAGTTTATTTTCTGTCCTCCGACTTCCAGGGTGAATTGAATATTATCGTCCAAAGAGTTTATAAAGTTATGGAATTTGGTGATTTGTCTATCAGTTCCGTTAAATAAACAAATAATATCATCTACATATCGGAACCAATAAACGATTGGTTTGACTTCAATGTTATGGCTAAAAATGATTTTCTCTGAATGGTTCATATAGAATTCAGCTAAAAGAGGTGACAGACAGTTTCCCATTGCAAGGCCGTCAGTCTGTTTATAGAGCTTATTATTAAATTGAAAGTAATTCTGGTCCACGCAAACGTCTAAAATATTAAGTAGTTCCGAAGTAGTTATTGGATTGACTCTACTGAAATTTAAGGAATCTTCGATGATCCTTTTACATTTGTTAACCGGCACATTAGTGAATAAGCTGACGACATCAAAAGATATGAGCTTTGAGTTACCGGGGATTTTAAAATTTTTAATTTTATCCACTAATTCTAAAGAGTTTTTTACGCTGTATAATGGTTTAAATCCACTGTGGTGACGGATAAGTGAGTTTGCTTTACTAGAAAGTTTATAGGCTGGGGCATTTAAATATGAAACAACAGGGCGAATTGGGATTAAGGGTTTGTGTAATTTTGGTAATCCATAAAATTTAGGAGCTAGTGGATTACGCGTAGTTAAACGTGTTCGTGTTGTTAGCCAAAATTTATGGTTTAATAATAGTTGTTTAAAAAATAAAGTGATCCCTAAATTCATAACGAGAAACATTAGGATTATCAACGAGTCGAGGCCAGCAGCTAAAGCTTTGCAAAAAGCGAAAACAGCTTGGCTGAAAGCGGAAACAGGTCAGTGGTATGCATCCCGGGACAATATTAGTCAATACCTTAAAACAGTTCACTGCTTGCTCGCACAGAAACTGCATCCTATTGAATTTGATGTATTAGACCGTGATATCAGACTTAGAGTTTCTGATATTATACAATGTAAATACGAGAAGCAAGCTATTAAACTCAGTAAACTCATTGAAGAAAACGTCAAGTACTTAACGATAAAATCACAGAAATCCAATGAACCACCGATTAAATTTTTTGATAGAGTAGTTAACCTTTCTAAAATTACTTTAAATAAAGACGAGCACAACCTTTTATCAAAAGGTCTTAAATATTGTCCACCTTTGCCCAATAAAAAATCGGATTTCGAAAACCTTGCGTTAGACTTAGAAATCGCATTACATAAAGACCTTACTAGTAAGCACATATGCTCTCGGATCCTAAAAAAGGATTATTTATCTTGCATTAAAAAAAAAAAAAAAATACATTCAATGAGGAGTTAGTCACCCTCAAGAATCTAAAGACTAAAATTAAAGACAATAATATCATTATCACTAAGGCTGATAAAGGCAATACCACGGTCCTGTTAACGCGTGAAGACTATGTCAATAAAATTAATGTTTTTCTCGCTGATAATAAAATCAAAGAATTAAAAAGAGATCCTACTGTCAAATTTAATAAAAATGTTAAAGATGTAATAAATAGTTGTAAAATCACAATTAGTTCTAAAGACATGCTTAGTTTAACTACGCGTAATCCACTAGCTCCTAAATTTTATGGATTACCAAAATTACACAAACCCTTAATCCCAATTCGCCCTGTTGTTTCATATTTAAATGCCCCAGCCTATAAACTTTCTAGTAAAGCAAACTCACTTATCCGTCACCACAGTGGATTTAAACCATTATACAGCGTAAAAAAAACTCTTTAGAATTAGTGGATAAAATTAAAAATTTTAAAATCCCCGGTAACTCAAAGCTCATATCTTTTGATGTCGTCAGCTTATTCACTAATGTGCCGGTTAACAAATGTAAAAGGATCATCGAAGATTCCTTAAATTTCAGTAGAGTCAATCCAATAACTACTTCGGAACTACTTAATATTTTAGACGTTTGCGTGGACCAGAATTACTTTCAATTTAATAATAAGCTCTATAAACAGACTGACGGCCTTGCAATGGGAAACTGTCTGTCACCTCTTTTAGCTGAATTCTATATGAACCATTTAGAGAAAATCATTTTTAGCCATAACATTGAAGTCAAACCAATCGTTTATTGGTTCCGATATGTAGATGATATTATTTGTTTATTTAACGGAACTGATAGACAAATCACCAAATTCCATAACTTTATAAACTCTTTGGACGATAATATTCAATTCACCCTGGAAGTCGGAGGACAGAAAATAAACTTTCTTGACCTTACTATAGACATTAAAAACGATACCCACGATTTCACGATCTTTCGTAAACCGACTTTTTCAGATGCTTGTATTCATAAAAACTCAGTACATCCAATGTCGTACAAATTAGCTGCATTTCATTCGGAAATTCACAGACTTGTCAGTATTCCCTTGAGTAAATTAAATTTTGATCTTGAATTAAAAATCATTAAGCAAATCGCCATTAACAATGGTTATGATATGTCTCTTATAGACAATCTTTTATATAAAAACGCATTAAGTTAGCACAACAAATCTTATACAAGGGATTAACAACGAAAGACTCAGGTGATATGAGGTTTTGGCGGAGAATTAATTACATAGGACACACCAGTTTAAAAATAAAGAAACAGCTCTCAGAAAGTGTTAGACCAGCTTTCTACTGTAAGAACTCTTTAGGTAAAATTTTGATAAATAATAAAGATGTTATAAATTATAAAAACAAATCTGGGATTTATAGATTGCAGTGTAGTGAGTGTCCCAGATTTTATATTGGTAAAACTGCTAGAACCTTAAATATAAGAGTGGCTGAGCATTTAGCCGCTTTTCGCTTAAAAAAGATACCTCCACCTTCGCCAACCATTTAATTCTTGAAAACCATACGTTTAATTTTGACTCAGGCATTAAGTTGTTACATACTAACAGGGGTGAGTTTAAACTATTTTATCAAGAAATCTTAGAGATTAATCGAGCTCAGCTCAACGGTCTGCCAATTTTGAACGAGCAACTATATTTGCCTAGTTCACCATTGTTGTACCCTTTTAAATAATTGTTAATTTTAATTTATTGTCATTTATTAATAATTGTCATTTATTTACAATTCAAGCACTTGCTATTATTAAATATCAATTCACTTACTATCATTAATGTAATATAATAATAAAGGCTTAAAACCAATCAACTCATTAACGAGACGACGGATAGGACCCTAGATTTATTTTAAATATTCTTATGTTATCATCTGGTCATTAATATTTTCAAAAATCCCCGTAATTATAACAAACCCACTTAAATCATAGAAACTTGTATTCATTCAAATTTCGCTAATTTACATTTTAATAACCTTTTAACTTAGTGACCTACTTATATTTTTGTATATAAACAATACAAACTGTTTACTACGCGTCAGTTCAAGTACATACGTGCACTTGGAATGCCTGAAGATGCCGAAAGGCGAAACCCGGGTCGTTAGCGACAAAACTCATGGAAAAGTACAAAATTCAAAAAATTCTAATTTGATATCTGTGGCATTTTAAATGATATTTTTTATCCATTTGATGTTCATAGAATGGCTTTTTTTGCAGGCCAAATTTCAATATAAATATTAGAGCGGTGTCGGTTCTTTACAGAAGCCATTTTCTTTAAAAATGGAGTAATTAAAGTTAAAAAAATTTAAAAGCTATATTTTTATTTTAAAAATTCTTACTGAAATACTTGCACTATACAAGATTTTTTTACATTTCTGGTTCGTCTATTTAATTATACGACTACAAATATAAAAAAAAACATTCACTTAGTAAAAAATTCGATCATGCTATTGTGTTTTTCTCGCTTATTTGAAAAGCTTACTTTCTTACGAAGCACTTGAGGCTTAAAAATTTGAACGGACGAAGTAAATCTCCACCTGATTTTCAGTTTTACAACTCTCCGCCACAAACTTTTATTCTTTTATTATGTCAGTTCCGGCTTTGACAACCATTGGCTTTCATGCTAATGACAAAGTTTCCTAAACTTAAAATTATATATTTTTTGCCGTCTTTCTCACAAAAATAAGATTTTTTTATATAACATTAGTTTAAAATCATAATAATATAGTATCTTGTGTATGTTCCATTACATACAATTCATTTTTTTTTACTTAACGTTAGAAATAAAAATAGAAGATCGTATTAAACATATGTTGCTATCCCCACGCAATCCCTAAATTTATGGTCTTAAAAAATATTCTCATTTAATATCCGGCTCTCAAAAAAATCATTGCTTACTAAAAAAAAAACAAATAACTGTTAAAGCACTGAGAGAGTTAAAAGTTCATAAAAAACAATTAAAAAATGTAACCGTTATTATTTTATTATTTTAATTATTTTTTTTTTTTTTAAAAAATTGGCATTACAGCTTACGCCAATGCGCCAAATATTCTGAGTTGTGAAAGACATACTAGATTAAATCGATGGTAAATAATGTATCAGTTGGGCAAAAAATCAACGATAAATAACATACACCCAGCCCAAGATCTCTTTTTTTTCAATTGAAAAAATCTGACCTTGCCGGGGATTGAGCCCGGGGCCCCCGATCGCTAGAAAAAAGCTCTTGCCACTTGACCACAGGGACCGTCATGCAATATATAATATTAGAAAGAGTAAGCTGACCTCTTGAACTGACTTCACTAGGGATTGCTCACCCCGACAGCGATCGCGACTGAATTGAGGGAATCGCGAGGGAATTGGAAGGGAATGCAAATTGAATTTAAAAACTAAATTTAGAAACGAAGGAGACTGGAAGATCTTTGACGCTTGCGCGCTTTATAGCTTAAAGCTTCGTCAAATAGATATATAAAAAATATATTATTTATTCGAGCAATTAACGTTAAAAGGTGATAGTTTTAGTTACACAATCAGGTTATCAAATTTTAATTTGACTACTAATTATTTGGTCAGTTTCTAATTCGATAAATACTTAAAACGGTCAGTTTAAAATAATAAATGGTCAGTTAAAATAAAAGAAACATGTCACAAATTTGCCTATTACGACCATATTTGATAAAATTCACAAGCTGTCAAACTAAAACTTATCATTTTTTAAAAATAGCTGACTATTTAAATTAAATACTTAGCATTTTTAATAAATAACTAACCATTAAAATATATTACCGACGGTTTTATTTAATAACTGACCACATTCACACTGATAAAATGACAACTGACCGCTTATAATATTAACTGACCATTTATTAATTTAACTGGCCAAAACTTGAATTAGTTACTGACCCATTAAATACATGCCATTTTATTTTATAGTAAAAATGATTGTCCAAGAAGTCGAATGTTTTTAATCGACTGATCATACTAAAACTATTTGAAAGATGTATTAAGACTAATATTTTCTATAAGCTTTTAATTTTTGTTTGAAATATGAAGATATTAATGGCACTGCAGAGATTATTAGATGTTCTGTATTCAAAACCAAAAGCTTAAATATACATTTAATAATATTGAAAAAGGTTCCATTCGTCTGCGGATTTTACAGCTTAGCAGAACGACGCTGTCTTTGTGAAAAATCAAAGCTTCCTTTTGGTTCTTCTTTTAGCCTCGCTTGAATAGATGTGGACACTTTGGACGTGCAGCAATCTGTTTCCTGTCTCCGAACAAAATAGTCGTTAAAACTTACACATTGTTCCGATTAATTAACGACATGACTTAAAGAAAATAATACTTTTTTTCAATGCGGGCAGCATTATAATGCAAGCATTGATTTATTGGTATTGACGGTCTCCAATAAATCAATAAAGAGCCCAACGGCTCTAAATTAAAAAAAAAAGACTGAATATAATTGGAGTGACTGCTATAGCTATTGAACACTTCAACTTTAAAAAACCAAAATATAATATTGCTTATAATTCCCATTGGTGTGAAAGAGACAAATGTATTTTAACAATTGTAAACAATTCTTAATTGCGCATTGTAAAATTTTAAGTCTCCAATATCTAAAGCAGTCACCTTAGATTCAAAGAGTTAATAATGGCACGTGTTGAAAAGACACGACCCTGTTCTTCTTATTTGACCATATTCGTTCTTTTTGTTTCGCATAACATTCAAAATTCACCGTCGAATTATTGCTCTACCTTTTGAAATTCTACATGCGGACATGGTTTGTAAAAAAACAGTTTTATATTCATGTGTGTATCTTAATTTAACATCTTCTCGTTTTTTGTGAAAAACAAACGGCCCAATTATCATGGGTAAAATTTTTATGCGGCTCTTTTTTTTAAAAATGTTGCCGTTGCCTGGTGTAAGCTATGCGCGGGTTTTACTGCATTATTATTTGACACAATTCTAAATCTGCTGGCATAAAAAGATGTATGTATGTCAAATTGCGAGGGCGCGGTGCCACCGAGATATCTCAAGTAGGGTTAATAATTAAGCTGTTCAGCGCTCGCGCAACATCGCATACGTGCTCTAAAATGCAATCCCCATGGCGCTAAAGACGTGTTATTCCCATCGTAATATTAAAGTTACGCCACGCCATTACACAATATTATACCACCTTATCTATCCTAGGAGTTTGCTTTGGGGGTTAACTCTTATTTGTGCCCACAATCCCTTGGTAACCTCTTACGGCGAGATAGTGTAGAGGGCAAAGAGTTATGACTTCGTTTAAATGTATGCTTCCTATCTTTCAAATAATGATAACGCCCGCTGGCGCCATTACACTTATCGCCATCATCAAGAAGATGGTTGATCTCCATCCACTGTTCTTGGATTATGCCGCATCACACAATACAAAGCATCTTTTATATAGTAATTCTAAAATACAAGAACGATACATATTTAAAAGATCTCACTATCGTTTTTCTTTTAGAATACTAAAAAAAGAGCTTTGTAGCTAATAAAGGGTCTTTTTATAAGGACGCTTAGTTTTGAAATGTAAATAAAACAAATTGTTTGTGAGATTTCGACTAAATTTTAATTTCATTTGTAAGTATATTTTACGGCATTAAATATGGAATATAGCATCAAATGTCTGCCAATATCCATTCATTATAAAATGGGCCATGTCGCTAAAGTTGACTTTTTTGACAAATTTGGGTAAACTTCCAACTGCTCCAGAACCCAATCAGGCGTTGTTTGTGGTCGTTTACCTGAAATTCCTTGGTTAGTTGGATTTTATACGGGTGCAGACATAAGGCCCGATTCAAAATTCGCCAAGTTGAAGTCGCAGAAAAGCCAAGTTCTTGTGAACAACGAGAAATAAGCTGCCTTGGGTTTTCCTGTACACTTTCACACACTGTCAGCAATGTTTTCACCAGATATTGTATTTTGATGACGTACAGGTAGGTGTTGGCCGACTATTTACCAAACTGGTTGACTCAAATTTGTCCACTAAACAATGAATAATCTACTCAGCAGGACAAAGTAACATATTTTGAGCGTCCCTATTGAAATACCCTTTACAAGAACGATACACATTTAAAAGATCTCACTATCGTTTTTCTTTTAGAATACGTAAAAAAGAGCTTTGTAGCTCATATAATAATCGACCTAACTAACATTTTATCACTTTGTGGCTTAGATTCTCAATAACTATTTTATAAGCTGTGAAATATCCCAAGCCATCTATCCATAAACACCATGAGATGGCAGTGTAATATTTATTGCAGTTACAAAAGCATGCCATGTCCGCCTCCAGCTAGGAGCAAATGAACTCCTCACAGAGTTTGACTCAAATGTTTTTTCTATGAGCACTACTTGTTACTTAGTTGCTGGATACTCAAAAGCTTAGGCATTGAAAGGATACGAGAACTTGGACGGGAATAGTGATTAACTAATCGCTCTCACTATGCGACGCTTTGTGGGAGCGGAACCCATTGCTGTCGAACAGAATCGATTTATCGAATGAATCAATCTGCTGGAATATGGACTCGAGCCCAGCCGGTCCGTCACGGAAGTCAAAGACGTTGACGACTGCACCACGAACCGAAAAATTCTGACCGATTCTGTTCGTCAAAAGTTCTACAAACATTATATAATATATAGTTATGACCTATTTCAGCTTATGCTCTGGCCAGAATTGAACCAATCTTTATCTGAAACTGGTATATAACTAAATGTGTGTTGAAGAAGTCTTGCTCAGCTTTGAAGCTTAATCCATTGTATTGCATATTTTACTTCTCATTTAATTCACCAGCGCTCTAACCTTTGGTATTAAGATCGCTTTTAAAATTAAGAACGGTTTGGTTGAATGAAATAATATGACTGATGAAAACGTTAGTTCACAGTTCATTACGTATTACACAATTTAATTTCCTGTCGAAAATTCTTTCCGGTCTCTACGTTAAACCCCTTTTGTAGAGTCAAAATATCAGACATCCAAAAAGTTTCATGTTTTCAAATTGAATTACGAGCCGGCGGACCGCGGCTAAATTTCCAATTACGTTTTGATACGAAGCCGATAGAGAATTTTTCCACACTTTTTCATTGATAGAATTTCTCTCAACTATTTCAACATTTTAAAACTCTTCTATATTGCAGTAAATTTAGAATTTCATCCAGAGTCGTAAGGGAGAGCAAGGGTGATTAAATTGATTTATTTAATTTTTTAGGCAAACTAACTTCAGATTACTACCATACAAATTATATTATAATAAATTATGTTTTGGGAAGACATTGTATGATTAAATTAGTCGATTTTGCTTACCACCTAATAGTTTTTCAACCATATAAGATATTTTTTTTACATTTTAATTTAGTAGCTTTAAAACAGTAATGCTCAATCTTTTTGGGAGAAGGACCGCAAAATCAATTCTAAGATAGTTCGAGAGCCACAAGGGGAAACGTTATTAAATAATCGATATTTTTAGTGAAGATAAAATTTAAAATTTTAATATTTTATATTTTATATTATCGTCCATCATCCGTAAAAATTTCTGAACAAAAAAAGATGAACGATATTTGTAATATTGGGCCACGTGAAATTTTATTTACGGCCGCAGGTGCGCATCACTGCTTTAAGGCAGTATTCTGGTCTAGGATTTTGGAGATTTTTTTTTTTTTTGCATATTATCAAAGTTCAAACCTTTAAAAATATGCCTTTTCAAGGACTTTTCGAAATTATGAATATTTTCAGAGATACAGCTACTTTAGTGACGTAGTATCTAACGGGTCTGGGCGGAGCGAAGCTTCGCCCAAAACTTTAAACACGTTTATCTCGAAACTTCTTTTTTGAAAATAGTTGCCATGATATCTCAAGTTTTACTAAACCGATTTACATGAAATTTGGTGTGAATCTTCTTAATACATCCAGTTATAGCGCATATTCAGATTATATAAAAAAAACAATTTTTACTATTTTAAGTCTCAAAAAAACAGGAAAAAAACGTTTTTTTTTTCAAACCTCTGCCATTTTGTGAAAAATTAATATTTTTACATTTCTCTGATATGCGCGAAAATGACATTTTTACCAATTAAGGATATATTTTTTAATTATATTTTAGATGACTAGAAAAGTTGGATTCGTGGCAACTATGGAGCGTTATGTTTTTGAGACCCCCTACTTTACCAGCCTGTAACTTTTTAGGTTAATAGCTTTTTGGTTTGAAATATTTTTTGTATATTTATAAAATTTTAATAAATATCTGGTAAAAGAATGGACGGTAAAATTGTTATTACTTTTTATTCTATAGCACTTGCAAAAACACCTAAAATTTCAGCCTCTAGACCAGAATACTGCCTTAAATCAATTGTATCGTTATAACACATTTTTTGTACTTATTCCACATGAGATTTATTACGATCAAGACCAGTTTTGGCTATCGCGAGCATTATCAACTTACCATCAATTGATAATGATCGTGATGAGCGACACCGGTCCTGATCTTATTGAATTCCATCTGAAATTATTATAAAACATATCTTACTATTTTAAAATACTATGCCATTCCACCAAGTGGATTTTAGTTGATTATAAGTGAATTTTAAAGTCTCAATATAATAATTATGAGAACTGTTACGCAAGAAACAGATTCGATTCACAGTCTCCGTTGTCACAAATCGCACGATTGATAGAGAAAAGCTTTCTTCGGAAAATAGTTCTCCTGGGCAAGAAGAAAAAAAACGGAAAACCATCCTCGCATAATGACTGGCCGTAAAAAGTTGTTTTCCCACCGTGCCCAGGACGGTGAAATATTTTTCAAAAGTCCTCGGGCGTTGATAATTTGTATTAGTTTCCGGGATGACTTGTGAAAATTTGCAATCGATCTCCTTTGTATTGTCAGCCGAGTGTATTGTCTGGCGGAATTTGTATTTTTATCTAAAGAATTTCGATCTTTTTGCCAGCACAATGGGGATCACGCTCTAGTTCCCAACAATGGTAGATTATCAACATTTCTCATACAATTATCTTAGGCTTTCTTGAGATTGTGTACAAGACTTAATTAAATTAATCTGATCTGTACACGAAAACATTATTAAAACTCCTTTTTACATGTATATAATACACTTGGGCCTCGTATAACACGGTTATATGTATCCACAAAAACTTAAGTCTGAAGGTCATACTAAATTAGGGTTTGCGTTGCAAAAAGAAAAATCGAAGATTTTTATTTAACTTTATTTTTTTTAATAAACAAATATACATTTACATATTATTGAAAGACACTTTATTATCTCGGATGCCATGAATATTCATGTCATATAAACCTTTTCCACCAATACATTATTTTTTGCCCCTTAAGCCGTGTTATATAAAGCGTGTTCTATAAAAGTATTTCACAATTTATAGGTGCATCTGTGTTGTATAAAACTGTGCTATACGAGGCCCAAGTGTATTATATACAAATTGATAACATTATTTGTCTACTATTTGTGCTACATTAGATCCATGAGTATTAATCAATTATTATTGTATAACCTTTTTAATTGAACGGATTGTTCTGCTCTATGAATGCCACATGAAATAATAAATATTTTAATTATTAATTTTATCGCTAGCATCTTTAACTTTGTTTGTATTAAAAAGGACCCCCGCTTCATTTTGTCATTTAAACGTTAAGTAAAATAATCAAGTTCTACGAAAAAAATCTTAGAAAAGAAAGTGTCTGAAAATGATTTTCAACGAATTAAAAAACGTGTCTTGCTTTAATATTGGTTATAATTTACTTAAAGTTTTTTTGTATATATGTACATTGAACCAAATTTAAAGATTCAGTTGAAAATGCTCGCGATGAGCGAAGCCAAGCCGGTTCTGATTGAAATAATTTTAATGTGAAATAAGTACAAAAAATAATATATTGTTTTTAATATAAAGTCTATTTGCCAAGTTTCGACAGTGAACACATTCAATGTGAAAAATGTGAAGTATTGAGAAATATTTCGAGAAATAGATGCTTGGAAGACGTGTTAAGTTGAGCATGATCTTCAAGGGATCTTAAAGATAGCAATATCAAAGGCTTAAAACATAAAAATAAAACGCTAGTATTTTTCAATTAATTAAAATAGTTGCTTTTTTATGTATTTCTGCAGAATAAACTCATACCGAAAAGCTTTTAGTTCAATATTTTTTTTTAAATGCATTTTAAAGTACCTGTGTTGAAATTTACCAACCATTTTAATGTGTTTTTATTATATTCAAAGTTGATCATAATCTTCATATAAATGCGGCTTAAATGGTTACTAATATATCAAATAACTTCACCAACTGTGTTCGTGAAATATGTGTTCTATTATTTATACAAAATAGGTGATAAACAAAAATTTTATGCCACTCGTAATTTTCGTATAAGGAGGGTGCCTATTTTTCACGTCTTTTTTTTCATAGAGATATCAACATTTTATCACAGTGTGAAAATATACGGTGCCGAAATTCAAAAAATAAAAACTCTTTGTTGAGGTGAAAAAATCTTTTATTCAGAGACTAGCTTATGGCTTGCAGAGGAAAGGTGCAGAAAATGAAAACATATAGTAACAAAAAAAAAACCTTCTTCAATAGGTAAAATATGTTGATATTAAACATCAAATGTTGCTTATAAAAATGCTTTTGTCGATAGATTCAATGACTTATTTTCAACTTATATAGATCAGTGTTTTCATAATACTACATAAAGAGTGAACACACTTTCTTACTGAACGAAAAGGCTTCATGGCTTCGATGGAAAAGGTCGTGGCTTCCAGCAATTTCCGCAAAAATCTAATGTTCCATCTAAGAATTTAAGCGCCGCTTTTACTACCGTTATAATACGAAATTCACAGAATTTTCGTAACATTCAAAATTGGAAAACCATAACAATAATATTTTGACAAAAGCGATCCATTCTTCAGAAAGCTTCGATATATTTATAAAGCTTTTATTACGTTTATTTCTTTAAAAAAATATATATGATAAGAATAAATGCGAAGAAATATGTTTACATACTTAGCTTTCAAGATAAAGTCTAAGTGTTTTCATAACAAAAAAAAATGTTTAGGAATATGTATGTTTTTGATTTCTATTTCGAGAAAATATAATTGATCAAATCAAATATTTTTTATTTAAGTAAAAATAAGGCTTTCTTTTAACATTAAATCTTTGATTGTATTGAATGATTTTTTATGCTGACACGGCTTTCGTTTTAATCCATTTTATTTTACGCAGAATATGTGTTATTATTATCAATACAATCATCTGGATTTTCAAAACTGGTAATCGATGATTTTTCCGCTCTTGTTCTATATCATCTATCTATTAAATATTATATCAATGATTTTCGTTTCGATTTCCAATCATGGCTAAGCATCATTTTTGCACTTTCAACCGAACACTACTTCGAGTAGTTGATCGAGAGCCAACGTCGGCTGCTGTTGCGAAGTTCACAGGTTCGAGTCCCAGTCAATGTTTTTCTCACTTGACATATTGATTTTTGTTCGGATACATGGGTTTCTGTGTTATCTATAATTACCTCTCACGCTCATTCAATTCTAAAACGGGACGTTGCGAAGGCACTTAGCGAACCACTAGTCTTGTTCTAGTCCTATTGTTTCTTAGCTTTTTCTTCGAAAAAAAAGGTTGAGGAACTGAGTAAAAAAAGCAGATTCCGTAGAAAAAATCCTTCAGATAAATGGTTAAAAAAACAATTTCAAACATAGTATCTCGTATATATTTTTCATAATCGCTTAGTTTAATGGAACATACTAGAAAATTAATACAGCTGAAGGAGGTTTTTCATTAGTATTTATTGATATAGTATTGAATATATTTTTTCAAAAGAATTTATTCAGCTTTGTTATTCTAGAAAAAAAGCATTTCGGAAAAAATCTTGGAAACTATTTGTCCTCTTTTTCCTGACTAAATATTACTAGCAAAACTGGGCCACGTTTCACAGAATACAAAAAAAACTATGTAATCTTTTGGCGTGTGAGGCAAAACAAACAAGAACAAATAAAAACGTTTAGTGCAGAGAATGAAATCAATAAAAGCAGAGCTTACAGGGGCCTTATTGATTCCGTGGTGAGCCTCTATTGATTTGATCGTGGAACTTTTCAATTTATTAGCTTTGATAGTAGCTGTTATAGGCCGAGTTTTTTGTATCAATAGGTGCATTTATATTTCTCCTGGGCGACGCGTGGCTGTTTGGCTATGTTGATATTATAGAATCGACACCTTACTATGGAAAGGTTCAAACTGTTCTTGACCATGTTTTGAAATAAGAGCGTTTGAAGTTTGGATTGATCATATTATTTAACTAGTTGTATGCCAGAAACGTGTATATACGCCATACGGTCTGCAATTTCGTAAGCGCAGTTTTGGTCATAGAAAATGAGCGTATATATACGATCAACTTTACACTCACTAATACTGAACATGTTCGACGATTTTATAATTACAACAGTTCTATACATACAGTTAACATATTATGCACTATAATCAACGAAATATTGATTTTTCAGAGAGCTTTATTGTATTACCGAAATTCGTCGCTATTTTTTCAAAGAAAATTGCGGCCTTCGGTGCACAACCGTTCTTACACCTACCGACATATAATAGGTTAATTCAAAAGATAAAATGCACTTGTAACAATGTGCGAGTAAAATGTTTTGAAGTTACTTATTTTAACGATATTTTTTCACAGCTCTGAGAAAGAATCATCAAACTGATCTAATGATGGACATAATGATGGCAATCTTATAAATTTTGTATAAAAAGTGTGCAGATGAACTCGGGAATTCTGCTTACACCGTTATTCAATAATATATGATTCTTAAGCTATCATATTATATTATATACTATTTTAGAATACGGTTAACACATTTTTTCGGATCAAAAAGCCAGTTAGAACCTTTTTAAAGTAAGGTAACGATATATGGCCCACCCGCGGCTATTTTGTCAATTGAATCCAGTTTTTGTCGCCGAAATAATTCCGCCGAGTTGTTTTCGGGTCGCTTGTATCGTAGCACGCTCGACTTTACTTTTTATGCTGGCAACGATAATAAACTCATTTGTTTTTGGTGGTGATTAAAACGCGATTAAATATAGTAATTACATTTCCATATATATAAGTTTATTATTGATTGATTTAGCATTTACCTGGTAACTCCATTATGACACGGTGAAAAAGTAGTAATATATTTTATTTTTACAAAAGTTATATAACATACTAGCTGTACTCTGCGCGCGTTGCTACGCCAGCAACTAAAATAAATTTGAAGAAAAGACATTACACAAATATTCAATTCAATTTGAGTCAATTTGAGTGTACGCCAGAAAGTTTCGCGGAAGTGTACTCGAGAAATTTGTAAAAATTTGATATCAATTTTTCGGGGGGAGGGGGGTTGTTTGGCGGGGTGGGGTTTGGGGAGCGTATGGGGGGGTATGCCAGAAACTTTCGAAGGAGTGAACTCGAAAAATTCGTAAAGTTAAAAAAAAATTTGGGGGGTGGAGGTTGGGGGGTGGTTGTGGGGAGGGGTTGGTAGGCCAGAAACCATTGCGGGAGTGTACTCAATAAATTTGTAAAGTTTCACATCGATCGGTCGAGCGGTTTAGTAGTCCATAGCGGACATACACACAGACATTCATTTTTATATATATAGATAGATACATAGCAATTTCGGCTTACATTCTCGTCAGAACCAAATTGTAAAATACATTTAGTTATCTACATATACACTAGTGAAAAGGTGCACAACACATCTTCTCATCTATTCTAAGTAACAGTTATTTTATATTGAAATAAAAAAGTGTTAATTGTGAATTGTATTTATGTTTTTCTTGAAATGAAAATTTGGGTTTTTTGTTGAGTAGTAATGAACGTAAATTAGTTTTAAATAAAATTGTTTTTTGTAAAATTGGTAAACCTTCCGTAATGGTCTGATTAACGGTGATGTATTTATGTTAGTTTGCTCATTATGTCGTTCGATTAATGATATCTCTTTCTTTTTAATTGATCTAATGCATTTAGATTTGGACCTCTACTGTAAAGATGTAAAGATGTTTTTTTTTTAAATATTTTTGATCAAATTCTGAATTCAAAAGTTTACATAAATTTAAAACAGAGATTCAAGAAACTGCATGCTCTGTCATAATACACGAATACAAAATATTATGACTTCGTAATTTGAATTTATTGTGAATTTTATAAAGTAAAACTGCATTTCGATTTTACTGAAAAATGCATGTCAATTAACTACCCATAGCTGTTGCCGATAAGATGCTTAATAACATGGGAATATGATACTAATAAAAAATTCAAGTTAGAGACTGGAAGTACGGTAGTTATACCAAATAACCTGCGGCCTTTTTAACACAACACAGATATAGCCTTACACCTCAAGTTATCAACGGCAACTATAAAAAAAAGTATTCACCATTTTATTGCTAAAAATTATTTTCAGTTAGTAGGGTGAACATGTTTTTGGACAAAATAAAAGAAGACTTGTTCATGTAAATATTAAATAATTATAAAAGGCTAATTGTGCTTTTTCGAAAAACGATAACTACATTTAATATAACAGCAAAGCGTTCCTGTTTTACTTCTTAATTATAACACATTAGGTTATATAAAAAGGTTTTTGAATATTTCTAACAAGTCTGAACGGTTTTTAATTAATTAATATATATAAGTGGTTTTAATAATCAGTTGTTTTCGGTTTCGTGGTGCAGTAAGTTATTTAGATTCACATCTGTTACTGCTGACAATCGTGATATACTCATAACATTCCTTACATGATATTTAAATATGAAAAAAAGCCGTTTGTATTGTACAATTTTGAACAGAAAACCTAATTTAAAAATTGGTGTTTCATCAAATTCGATGGAAAAAAACAATAGCTTCAATTATGTAATTTATAAAAAAATATATAAGTGGGTTTAATAATCATTTGTTGTCAGTTCTGTGGCGCAGTGGTCAACGTCGTTGGCTTCTGTGGCGGTCCTCACTGGCTCCGAGTCCCAATACGAACAGCATTTTTTTCGGTTAATTCATCGATATGATCAGCTTGGAGCATATGTGAGACTCCTCACGGAGTTTACCTCAACAAGTTTTTGTATAAGAGAGCTGCTTGTTACGCAGTGGCTCAACCTTTTTTAAGAATATTATGAACTATAATTTAAGAATATTATAAGCTATAATAATAAGTTTATAATAATAGGTCGGTCCCTGTGGTCTAGTGGGAAGAGCTTTGTTCTAGCGATCTGGAGACCCGTGTTCAATTCCCGGCAAGGTCAGAATTTTTCAATTGAAAAAAAGAGATCTTGGGCTGGGTGTATGTTATTTATCGTTGATTTTGTGCACAACTGATTCATTTACTTATCATCGAGTTAATCTCGGTCCTGGTACGAGCAGATTTTTTCAGTCGTTAAATCGATACTATTCGAAGGCAATGTGTGTTTGTCTTGTTAAAAAACTCTATACACATTTCCGATAGCAAAAAAGTGAGACACATAGCGAGAGCGATTAGCTAACCACAAATCCTTTACTAGTCCTCTTAATCTTTTAATCCCTACTCTCTTTTATTTATAATATACATACTTATACTACAATAACTTCGACTGTAAAAATTTCAATTTAAGAATATAACATAAATAAGTAATATGTGATAAAAATGAAAAACTTTCCATTCTCACGAAGAAAATATGGGTTTCCTTATTGGGTGTAATTCTTTAGAGCGCGTAGAAAAAATGCAAAAATGGCTTTGAAAACTGTAAGTAATAAAATGTGTTCGTCGTAAAGAGTGTCGTGAATTTGAAAATAGTATGGCATTACAAATTTTCATGCATTTTTGTTATACGTACATCATCGATTGGCTGCGAAGTATAAACACTATACATTGAGCTATCAAATGCGGATATTTTTAAGGTCTCTCAAGCTATAAAAGCATCTTTAAAATGCAAATAAAGACGAAAACAACTGAAGAAAAACAAATTTATAGTTCGTATTATTCATGTTGCAATCTCTTTAGATAATTTTGAAAAGGTATTTTGATTCGCATCTTTTACTGCTGATAATCGTGATAGACTTATAATTTTTTTTTTACCATGTCCGCTCTCAAGATCATATGGACTCCTCACGGAGTTTATCCCATTATGTTGTGACTCAGTTGCTCAACCTCTCTTTTTCGAAGAGAGTAGGGATAAAAAGGATACAAAGACTAAGACATGACTAGTGGTAAGCTAACCGCTATAACAATGCGTCGCTCTATGGGATTGGAAAGGTGGGAAAGGATTTAACAACACAAACCTCCATTGCCTCTGAGCATATTTATCGACTGAAAAAATTTACTCGTATCGGGAATCGACCTCGGACGTTCTGATACGGTAGCCAACGACGTTGACCACTGCTCGACGGAACGGGTTTATAGCATTACTTACATGCCATTTAAAACAGAAAAAAAGTTCAAAATTTGCTGGAGAAAAAAATATGTGCTTGAAGTGACGCGTAGTAAACAGTTCGTATCGTTTATATACAAAATAAAAGATAAAAACTGTTATCTACGCGTCAGTTCAAGTACATTCATGCACTTGAAATGCCTAAAGATACCAAATGCGAACCCTGGGTCGTTAGCAACAAAATTCAACCCTGGAAAAGTACAAAATTAAAACGATTCAAATTTGATATTGAATTTTAAATCAAGCACCCTTAGTCGAAATTCTTAATGATTTTGTTATCATTGTAATCATAATAAAAGTATGCAAAAATCGCGTTAGTAATATTCTGTCAAAAAAATATTAACAAACAAAATAGTGGTGACGTGTTATACATAATAATAAATATATACAATAACTTATATTAATATCTGATGGGAAAACTTTCATCTGGCCGTGGCTGTATTCGGCGAAGTTTTTTCTCCGGTGACCAAATAATCAATTTCCTGTCACAGCTCACAAAAGCAATAAAAAAACATGTTACAGAAAAAGAAGGACAGTGACGTGGGTTCGGTTGACCCACTTCCCTTTAAGAAAATACTTTTCCGGCAATTTATAATAGGAAAAAATTCCGAAGGGAAAACATTAATTAGTTCAATTATTACTTCCTTGAGCTCTTCTGTGTCAACGTTCAGAATAAATATTCTTTTTATTTCGGTTTTATTTTTTGTTCCGACAGTGCAGTGTTAAAATTGAAAAACAATATCTATTCATATAAATCAATCAATGTTTACACTATCGTGTGAACATGAGAAAATGATAAATGATTGAATACACATTAATAGGAAAGGTAGGAAACAAACGTGACGAAATTAATCGTTTTTTAGTCGAAGTCGTGTTTGTGGTCAATGCTGGAGCCGGAGTTGGAGTCAGAGTCATAATTTTTTTAACGATTCCACAGCCCTGTTAACAGTTCACATATTTTGTACTCTAATCAATGTTATATAGATTTTAAAGAGAGCTTTCTTGTATTACAGAAATCCGTTATGTCGAAGGCCCTCGGTGCACGGCCGTTCTTATAAATACTTACCAGCATATAACGGTCGTATACTCAATGATATGCTTCCTAAAAACTTTACATGTTTTATCCATGGCCGCTTTTAATACGGTGCATCTCAATTAGCACCGGATGCATTACAATAGATGATGTTTGACATAGAATGCTTTTTTTTCAATCTATCAACCACTCTTTTCTAGAAGGTAGACAAAATTAGACAGATGAAAAAGTCTTGTAATAAGATTTTCGCTGTAAGATTGTGTCTAAACTTCGATTAAATGAAAGAGCATGTGAGAGTCACTTTCACAACAAAAAAATCTATCATTTCTTCGAACAACATTCATTTATTTTTTAAATAATATAAGTCAAGGCTAGCATGGACCGCGAAATCTGACATATTTAATTATTTTATAAAATATGTCTCACATAGTTAAACGGTTAGCCATATGCACTGTGTATTTTTTTTCTTTCATAGTATAACTCAATATTAACCAAAGATAGCTAGCTCCTTTACTGCATTCATTCTCCAAACTTACCTTTGAAATAGCTTCTATGTCTAAATAATAACTTCTTTATGATTTAAAGTTAACAACGAAAAATCAATTAACTTTATGAGTGCGTGTTTAGTAAGCTATAATTGTGAACTGTTTATATATTTGTTTTTTACTAAAAAAAAATATTTCATCTGTGCTTCTTTGCAAAAAAGCATATTTTACGAGTAGAAGATTTGGTTTTGACACTTTGACACTAGCAAAGCATTATTCTTCATCCATTTAAATTACCCCATACTTTTATTCAGGTAAAACGACATTTTTCATTCTGTTAAGCAATGATGTATGGATTTTATAAAAAAACTATCCGACAAATCTACGAATTATATAACTTTACTGATTAAATACAAAAAATTAAACCTTTTTTAATTCAACAGAAGTTTTCTGGCGAGAACTTATTTTTATTTGGTTGTTCAACCTCTCGTTTTTCTGCAAGATTAGGGATATAAATATATGGCTAGGACAAAACTTAGCCAAGTGGTTAGCCAATCTCTCTTGCTTCGCCCCTTTTTAAAGTTTGCTGGGAACGAGTTTAAACATCGATATCGTCGATCAAAAATCTATTAATTGATAGAAAAATCAATTAATTTAAGTGCCTAGATTAACGTTTGAGCCCATGAGCTCCACGACCGATACCACTTATGAACCACGGACTCAACAGGATTTTTTTTAGTAAGTTTACATTAATGTCAAGGAAAGCTTAGTTGGTTAGGTTAAATAAATTGGAACATTTATTATGATAAGCTTTTCGATTTATTTTTAAATAATAATAGTAAAAATATCAAATGTATATTTAACCACTCAGCCGCTAACGATACTCCGGTTAAGGGCTTACTGACTCACCCCACACGCTAACAACACAACATTGGGCAACAATTTTTTCATTCTTTTTTTCATATTTTTTATTCACTTTCCGACATTTTATATAAATTTATTGGAAAGGAAGAAAGAGATTTTTAGCAACACAAAAACCCATTGCCTTCGAACAGAATCGAAAAAATCTGCTCGTACCGGAAATCGAACCCGGGTGATCCGTCACGAAAGCCAACGACGCTGACCACTATACCACGAATCGGGTAAATGTTTCAGTTGACAATGTTTGCATATTTTTTTTTTTTTTTTGTTTAAACTCATATATTATGTGTTACTATAACATCCTTTTGAAGATTGCTAAAAAAGACGCCATAATTTAAAGTAGTTTTACATTTGAATGTTTTCATTTGAAACTGTGAAAATTTTAATTTATAAATCACTATCATTTTATCACAAGTAATGTTTTATAACTCGTTGCTACTAAAAGGTTTAGATAATAGATAAAAAAATGCTATTTTCTACTTTCTTCCGGGAAATGGTTCACATACAAAAAAAAACCAATACTGAAAATCATTTTGAGTGAAATATTCACCCGCTCAAAATATGAAAGTTCACTTATGAACGAGGCGAAACTAGCGACAGTGGACGTGTTTTTATTCGTCTCTTGTAAAAATGAGAAAAGGTCCCTCAAAAGTGCGCTGCAGAATCTCTTTGTATTCCCCTTGAAAGAAATACTCTGCAATGTTTTATACAGAGTGGACCATAAAACAATGTCACTTTTAAATAATAAATTCGCACATGCGAGCAACGGAATAATAAAACGGAACCACTTACAAAAACAAACTCTCGAACTAAAAATGCGGTACAGACAAATAATACCCCTGAATTCTATATTCATTCATTATTCATCTCGTGCCAATTTGTAACAAAATCTTTTTTTACAATATCCACTCGCTAAAGTAACCAAAAATGTAAACCTTTGTTCCTATAGCAGCTTCGTAACGGCATTTGTCGTCAAGCAAAAATATTCCTAGGCCTATATTAGATGATCACAATTGAGCCCCTGAGAAGTAAAGTGAGCCAAGTGGTATTTTATGAATAAATGACATAGATGCAGTGTCATATTTTTGAGGTTTTAAAGTATCCTACAAGTTAAATTATTAAAAACACACTGAAATCGTGTTTGTTTCATAAAATAAAGGTATGATTAAGTTGGTAAAAAAGATTCATCACTTTACTACTTGGCTCACTTCACTTCTCAAGGGCTTAAATGATATGTTTGCGATGAATTAATCTCACTTTTTTAATAAAATTATTTCCCTGACATATTTTTCATTTCAATAATGTAGTAAGCTTCCAAGTGTAAAAATTTTGATAGTTACACAAAACGTGATTGAACTTAAAAAGTGAATGGAAAGGTTTCACCATTTCAAAAAATGACTCACCCACCTCTCAAGGTCTGCATTGTGCCATTCTAGTTGTATTAAGTACAATATTAACATAATCCTTTGCAGTAGTTATGTAATTAATGTATTTGTTTTATAATTCAAGTCGCATAGTGCCGCTTGACATTTCTGTTCAAGATGGCCGAACATTTTTGTTTCTTCAGTGACATTAATTTGCTTATTTATTAGTATTAGATACGCAAAACAATATTTATGTAATGATAGACAAAAATATTAAAAATTTCCAAATTCACATTTCAATTTATTCTTTCGGCCACTTCTATGTCGGCTCCTAACGTGGATAATATAAACTCCTCACCTCCTTATCTTAATATATATTTTTTCTACGAGAACAACTTCTTACTCTGTTGCTCAACCCCTATTTTTCGATGAGAGTTCGGATTGAAAGGATACAAAGACTGGGGAAGAACTAGTGGTCAGCTTATCTGCTCTTGGTATTAAAAGGATGGGGACGGATTTTAAACAACACAAACACCAATGCCCTTGAACATCGATTAGAGATTAGCTCATACAGAGCCCCGATTCCAGGAGGTTCTTTACGGAAACTAACGATGTTGACTACTGCACCACGGACCTGACATGAATGACATACGAATCATTTGTGTTTCAAATGGAAGTGAGTTAATTAAAATATGTTTTACTCCCAAGTATAAAAATTACATGGTTGTTTACAAAGACAAAAACTAAAGTTTTTGTCTCACACTTCAGCAAAGATACTGTAAACCAAAGATTCATTTAATTGACAACAAACTCAAAAGATTTTGAGTTCTCTTAGTCTGAGAATTAATCTTGTAGTCTTCAAGTATTTATATCCGTGCTGCAAATTTGTACTTCATAAAAAAACAAAGTGAATGATCAAACCAAATGCTAAGAATAACCTGGAGTTTCCTTGTACCAACACTCAACCGAGGATTTTGACGTAAGCTGTCCAATTAAAAACATCAAACAAAATAATATGTAATCAACCATGCTCTTAGAAATATTCTGTTTTTTTTTGTTTTTTCATCGTTTTTTAAGCTCATTTTTGTAATCCCGAAAATAACCTGAAACTGAGTTATATCATGAGTTAATGGATTTTTTTTTTGAAGCTCGCGAATAATATATCACTAGTTTGGCAAACTTTCTCTAATCACTGTCTAAATAGGAAGGTTCGACTAGATGGATAAGTTTTTAGACAGCTTTTATTGGTTAACTGTCCCTCTTCTGCCCACCAATGTTTTCTATTTGAATGTTTATATCCAGTGGTATATCAAACGTGACGTGTATCAATATCTATCTTCTCTTAACATTGAAGTCGACAGTAATGAAAGGTTTATGATTTGCAGCTCTTTCCTTATTTTTTTTGTACTTCGTGAATTAAATAAAACCCCTTTAAAAAGCCAACCTTCTTCTTCTTTTTTCATATCTGCTGTCTACATAAAACTCCATGAATTTTTCACCATCTTTTAGCTTTACTGAGTACACCTACACATGGCACCTTACGTTATCAAAGACGCTAGAATCTAGATGATCAGAAAAAGTGACAAGCAATTATTGGGATTTAAAAAAAATTGTTTTAACCATGTATTCAAAAACAAATTACTTATATGCTAACAATTCCAACATAAGACTTTGAACAATTATCTAATCGCCTGTTCACTTTATAAATATATTTTGTATCCAACAGTATCATAAAAAAACAGTGCAAAGGCTGAACCGAACAGCCAAAAACAGAACTATGACAATAAATATTTAGAACAGGAAGAGAAAAAACAAATAATATTTCCACTTACAAGGTGTTTGCTGTCAATACTTGGTAAAACGCCACTATATTGACATAAAATAGGACATGTTTTTACTCATTCCTCAGTACATTTATTTATATCTAACTAGTATCGCAAATCACAAGCATTTTCAACTGATTTCAATAAAATGCTATTTTAATAAATAAACGATCAGATTACAATTAACAGTTCACCTCTTTTAAAACCTTTAAAAAACAATAAACTTAAAACAATTTAAAATAGATGCACTTAGAAATTGCAGATTTTAAGTGGTTTCACACGATAAAATAACCCAAAAATACACAAATTATTGTTTCCCACCATTACTTTAGACCAATAAATCAAACTTATTTAAATTCTTTCATGTGACGTAGGTATGGTTTCAACAGAAAAAGATGATGTAGGGGGCACCCTGTCTAGCAAAGGTATATAAGCTATCTCTAATACACATTTTAAACATAGTTCTGACGAAGGCGTAAGCCGAAATAGCTATCAACAAATATATAAAATAATTTATGTAGAACTAAAATGGAGTTCTACCAAGTAAATGCCTACTCAATCAATAAATAATACTTTGTTCGTATCTCGATATTTCTTTTCTTTGCATACGGAAAGTAAAAATACAAGGAAATTAAAACGATTACTCGATGAGAATACTGCAGAATGATCATTTTCCGAAAAAACCTCAAACTATATATTGAATTGGGCAGAGTTTATCGTTGACAGGGTAGAGTTCAGGTAAACGGAATAAGCTTATAAATACTTAGGCTTAAAATACATTCTATTTTGTGTCAAAGAATTATTTCTTCTAATGTTCCAGGCACCGTATTCAACAAATTAGCGTTGAAAATCCATTGATAAAATAACGAACAGAAGGGAAAAGATTCTCCAATTTGATACGATCTGATGAACTATTTAAAGTTTCACTTTAACTGCAGATGCTATTTTTTACAGCCTGTAAGCTTCGCGTGACTGTACCTATTTTCTATTTTTTTTCTTTTCTTTCAAAAGCTTTGTGTTCTTTTTAAATACGTCTAAGAGTCGACAGTAATTTTTGTTTCAGTTATTATTACAGTCATGACTTACATTCTTTAACAAAGGATTTTTCGTGTTCACTGTTTTTTTCTAGTCCATTATTTAGTTCCACTAATGACTCGCAGGAAGGATGTTCAAATAGGGAGTCTATTTTTATTCAACGGTCAGTTTTGTCTATTCTCTTACCATGCTCATGTCAGATTACTATCCTTTCTTCTCAAGGTTGAAAAACTGAATAACAAGCCGTTTTTGTAATTGATTTTTGAGTCGGTAAATCGATTGCGTTCGAAGTTAATGGGTGTTTGTGTTGCTAAAAATCTCTTTTCACCTCTCCTACCCCAAAAAGCGGTGAGTAATTAGCTAATCCTGTCCCTTAGTTCTCGTATCCTTCCTATCCTTACTCTATTCGATAAAAATAGGTTGAGGAACTAAGTAACAAGCAGTTCTCGAAGAAAGTCTGTGAGGGGTCCAATGCTTCAAGTTGGGAGTGGTTATGGTAAAAATAGTCCATATGATCTACGTTAGGAGTGAACACGGTTAAAAATATATAAAATTTTCTTTACCACGCCTTACACTAGATAAGTCCAGTTTGCGACGCAAAGCAATTTATAGATACTGAAAATGGTGAAAATGGACTCCTTGGTAACCGAACGAGGAGAGGGGTAAGTCTTTTCAATAATATGGTAAATACAATCTAAAATAAAAGGATATTAACTGACACCAGGTTAATTAAAAAAATTACGAACCATTAAGTTATAGGTTCCCAAACTTATTTGACCCACGGCCCCCCTTTCAGACACAAAATTACACACGACCCCCCTTTAAATTTTCTTCATGACCCCATTTTTGCTTCCCGGGGCTCCTCTATTCCCCCTGGGCCCTCCAGGCCCCCCTCAACTCCCTTCAGGCCCCCTAGAACTCACTTTGGGAGCCTGAGCATTAAGTACCTACGAAGATTTTTCATAAATAAGAGAACCGTTTAGTTCAATGCGTTCCACAAAAAAAAAATGTTTTCAAACTAACTTTCCACGAATTGAATGCCAAATCCGTTGAAAATATCTTTTTTTTAACTATGAAACGTATGAACTTTTTTTATTTTTAAAATAAATTCTGGTCAACACTTTTTTTACGTTAAATTAAAATATCATTTAGTTTTTCTTTCAAACCCTTAACTGGAGACTTTCATACAACAATCCATTTTTGTAATTGCATCCAAAAACCCTGCTTGTATTTTTTTACAACCCCATCTGCCTATTCTTGACCTGTACGGAGGGTTAAGCAATCAACTGAAACGGCGTTATATTGAAGGCAAATTAATATTTATAATAAAAATTATTCCTTAACTATTCGGGAATTCTAAGAATAATTTTAAGACCTTTTTCTCATTTTACTTTGCCTAATGATAATAGTGCACAAGCGTAACGGGTGACGGTGTTAACAACCTTGAGGATTACTAGTTAGCTGACTAACGAACATGCTAAATAACCTATGTTCAGGTACTCCGCCTCTATCTTGTAGAACGAGAGAGAACATGGTGGAAAAAAACGAGTCACCCGAAACAAGCAAATGTCACTTAATTTTACTTCAGCAATAACAGGTAATTGTTTTCCTTAAGTATTTGTACGACAAAATAACGAAAGCAATTTACGTGGAACCCTAATGAAGATTATACCCGTTAAGTTTCGAATAATGAAACTCAAATAAACATTGCAATAAATATAAAGGCGATCCAGAAGTGCGATAATCAGTGGAAAGGTTCGCAGGAACAAATAAAAAGAATTCTAATGAGCGATTTCCACGCCATTAACTATCCAATTTAATATCTTTCGAGCCATATAACTTTAAGATCATTCCGAAAGATTTCTTAGCAGGAATTTGTTGATTTTTTCGGTTTTGTGAAAACTTTATAGAAAGTTCTTGCTAACAATAAAAAAAATAATGCCATCACAAAAGAAGGAGTAAAATTTGATGGCAAATGAGGTTCCGGTATAATTATTTATTTGAACGGGGACTTGGGCTGTATGCCTAATCCCTTCAATCGTTTACGAGTTATTACATGTTTACAATAGAAAATTATTACAATAAGCAAAAATTTTAACAATATGGAAAACAATGTATATGAGTAAATATTTTAGTTGATTCTTCGTCGGCGACACGGATGAATGCCGATACGCCGCAGACGAGGTTCATGTCGTCAGTTGAGTGATGATGATTTCATCCATCGGAGGTATCTTGGCAGCCTTTGCAGTCGCTTGTGTCGGCTTGCTTCAGTCGGAGTGTTCCATGTAGATTCCTTAATCAGTCATGTTTGGAGTAAACAAACAGTTTCGGCTGGCAAATCAGATTGCATGCTTCGTGTTTTTAAGATTTTTTTAATAATTTAAGAACGCGTCAAATAAAAACATTGCAGTTTTCGAAGAATGCAAGTCAAAAAAACCCGCTAATTGAAAGTGGTTTTCCTTTTTTGTAATTTATTGAAATACTTCATTTGGTATAACAGTTTATCATATGTTAAAATTATAGCAAGTTAAATTGAGTTTTAAATAATTGATATACCCATATTCTTCACTGTCAATAAATTGATACAAAATAAGATTAGAGTTTAGAGATGGGAACAACCCATTTACGACTGCGGGGCGAAAAATCATCGAGCGGTACTTGTGCGATGATATTCCACTTCGTCTGATGACGCTTAATGGAATCAAACCCAAGTTTTTTAGATGGGCTCGTTTTTAAAAAAAGAATAAAATTACTGTCAAGAGACTGTTATAAATATTATGGAAAAAAATTAAAAATAAACAATGAAGATCTCTAATTTGTATTCATATTTGGAAAAAATAAAAAAAAAACTGCTGGTTATTTTGGCTAATCCCTTCAAAAAAGACTGGTCGTAAAAGGTTTAGTGGAAGTTTATTTTAATATACATCTTTTTTATGAGTTTGTAACAAAGTATTTTGTTAATTAGTAGAAGAGGTGAAACAAGTGTCGCAACACAAAGTATATATAAAAAAAAAAAAAAAAAAAACACAACTCAACTAAAAAAAATATCAATGTAGTTGTATATTAATATTAGAGCCTTTGCCTGGTGACCAGTTGGATTTACTACAGTCAAAAGAAATTTAAGCGATACAATTAGAACCGAAGCGATATGTAAAGTGCGAGTTAAGTTTGATAAATATTCAAATGGAAACAACAAAATCGATGCGTTTAAAAATCGTTGTCATGTCAATCTTTGGTGATACTGCGGTTATCTAAAAAAATGTAAAATCAGAATAGGGATTTATTTGAACACATTTATGAATGCGGAACATAGATAAAAAGCTTGCGATAAAAGGCTGTCAAATCGATACAATTTATTTTATACTGCAGTGCAGCTGCAAAGTAAAGATTAAATCATTTCATTTGATAATAAAAGACACGTCTTTCTATGTACAACAAGCTTTTCTGAGCATGTGTTGTCAACATCGTTAAATAGATAAATTAAGTGATAAGATTTTTGTGTGGGTTGTTTGGAGACTTCTTCTTGAATGACTATCTAGTCCATTAATCCATCGGCTACTGCATGATTCTCACACAACCGGCAAATTATTTTTCCGTTTCCACTTCCGTCTTGTGCAGTTCTAACGACTAAGGATGCGTTTAAGCCCACAGTAGTATTGACACTGGTAAAGTACTCGTGTCAATATAGGAAACCTAATTTTGAGTATCCGTATTCACAGTTAAATTGCGAAATAATTAACGAAATAATTGGGATCTTTCTATATATTTACACACTAGAAACTGTGTTTAGCCTTTCAGGGTTCCGTAACCAGACACGTTTGCGCTAGTTGTTTCGCTGAATGACATATATTTTTATTTATTTGAATACGAGCAATGTCTAAGATTTATATGCAGCTAGTTGGTTGAATATTTTTTGATTTGTTAAAAATTCGACAAATGACCGTTGTGATTTAATTCCGTAACGGTGGAACAGAACCTGTTGCAAGTCAAGAACTGTGAATGTTTGCTTAGAATAATAAATTTAAAAAATATAATTTAAGCGTCATGTTTACAAGGAGTATTTCTTTATCTATTTTCAAGCTAATAAATAATATTGATTGTACGGCATCTGCTTTTTTACGGGCCGATGCCGGTCCGCAGACCAAAAGTTGAATAAAACTGCACGACTGTAGCTCAACATACAAACTGCAATATGTGAATATATATAGTTAAGAATGCAATCTAATAATAGAAACGTTTGAGCAAGGGAATCTCGAGAAAAAATTTTCAAGAAAAAATATTCTCTAATTATTAGCATTTTTTTAACGGAGCCTTTTAACCATTTGTTTAATTAGCATTATCAAACGCTGAAATTTTTGCACTTGTGTATAGCAATTGTGTTAACACATTGACTAGGGGCATCAAAACGAAATCGACAAACGAAACGTAGTACACGTTCCTCGTAACCAATGGGTTATTATAAGTAGGCCCCTATGGTCTAGTGGCGAGAGCTTTGCCCTCACGATCAGGTGAACTTAGTTGTTAATCATAGAAAGGTAAGATATTTCAATTGAAACAAAGATCTTAGACATGAATGAGTGTATGTAATTTTTTGTTTAAATCTCGTATGAATTAAAAATATTTGAAAAATTGACATTAGCTGTAATGCCAATTTTTATTCTTTTTAAAAAAATCCAACCAAAAATAAAGACAATTAAAAGAATTCCGATCACAATCTCGATAACCTAATAAGTTTTTTAATCACCAATATGCCATTGAGTGTAACGTTACTTTATTCTGTCGTCGCATCTTTACTAACGACTCAAACAAGACAGTAACGTGCTGAGGTACTTCTTTTATTTCCGTTTAACGGGGCGCAGTAGTTTTCGCTCGAGTTGTTACGCGAACAGTAGAATGTTTTCATTTCGCCCCGCTAACTACCGCTAACGGCGTTATTTAAGTCTCCCATACGAAAAGTTTTATTTTTTCCAGCCTTCAACGAGAGAGTATTATATGTCGTTAAAATAAAATTATTATTACTAAGCAGTTGAGGAAACATAAAATAAATGGTTATTATATACTTTCGTGTAAGACTTTATTGATCTTTCTTCTAGAGTGGACTACAGTTTAATTTATTATGATACCACCTAGATTCTATAACATAAATGGTCATCATAAGAGGCTAAAAGAAAATAGATATTATATTGAGTGACCTAGATTAATGTAGGTGATAAATGTAATCAAAATAATCGATCGACAGTAAAAATACTTCCTCGTGTACTCGTGTACTCTATTTTGTACAGCTTCTTTTTTCATATATCGTTTCAGTAATAATGAATGCTTTTTTATTTAGATTCTCGTATTAGGACTTTGTGACGAAATAAATAATTAAATATTACATATTCTAATGAATTGAAAATTAATTATAAGCCTTGTAATAAGTATTTTTTTTTAATGGACTCCCTCGTGTGTTTACCTTGTTGAGTCGTTAAGAGTATGCTGATATTTAAAAAGAAACAATATTGTTTGGATTGATATGTAAATGGGACACGTCAAAAATTATTTGTTTTAAGTGATGTAATCATATATTTTCATACTGTAATAGTACAATACATGGATTTCAAGCTGATGGCAATGCACCATGTATTTAACACATAGCACATAAAAAAAACAACAATCGGTCAACATGGAATGTCATAAAAGATATAGAAATTAAGGTAGAAAAAACAAAACACCAAGTTCTTTGCTTAAATGTCCACCTTAATAGTGCATTGAAGCGCAAACCGTATGGGAACAGAGATTGTATGAAAAAAAAACCAGAACGATAATTTTGTTGCTACTTCAAACGATAAAAAAATATCTTTTGTATACTTTTTCTCACACACCTAAAATGTATCAAATAAATACTTTACCGCGCGATCGTATATAGAATTGTCGCTTCAAGTACACTTGCATGATGTCTCGGATGCGGGAAAACCGAACCATTGAACAGGCAACACATGCTTTCAATTTCGCGATCGAAATTTTTACAGCTTCAAATGACAGTGGAAGTCGCAACCCTTTTGCTTCGTTCTTTTTCTCGGTTCCAGCATACACCGAGAGTTTTCTCTTTGGTCAAGCTATACGGGCGGGCGATGGCGGAAATATTTTCACTTCTGTCTTGTTGAAAGAGGATCAACTAGCCAGTTAAGGATTTGTTTCATTTAATTGCGGTTGCTTCAATGATATACAACAAAAGAGTCTTAAACAAGTAATGTAATATACTCAGATTCAGTTTCAGGCTTATTTTAACGGTTGTAAATGTGATTATACTTGGCCTATTCCACTGGGTTTTGTTTAGTTTTGAATTTGTTCAGATTTAAATATGAAAAGAAGATTTATGACTTATTGTCGCAATATATCATAAGTTCTCATAAATCTTTTAACTATTTAACATCTTATAAAAATTAAGACACAAATTAAATAGTTCGAATTTGGACATGGCGTTTTTTCCAGTTTTTTCACTCATACAAATAGAAGTATTTTATTTCACAATTAGACTAAATTATTAATATATATTGTTGTAAACAGGAATATTTTTAACATTCTGTGTAAACAAATTTGGTATTAAGACGTTGATATTTACAATCATAATAACTATTAAATAATGTGAAACTTGACGTTTAGTTTGTTTTTTTTTTGTTCATTCATTCAAATTAAATTGTTTCATGTTATTCTTTTAAAATTTGCATAATCATTACTGGTTTCATGAATCTGTATACAGTATTTTTATACGAATCATTTATCAACCTAAACATTCTACATATCATTAGTATTGAGATACTATTTGAAAATAAAGAATTTTACCATTACATTGTGTTTTGTTTTAAATTTCATTTCAAATGATTGCATTAATTAATATTATTTAATTTTTAACACTTACATAGTATACCTTTATGTATTATTAACTATTAAAGTTTTAAGCGCTTGTTCGTTGCTAACCATCACAGATACGAAAAAGAGCTTTAATTTAAGAATGTGGTCACGGAAAAGGTGGTTATTCCACCAAGCTCCACACTCAACTGCAGTCCATTATGGAAATGACCAAATCTTTGATAATTGGCTTTAACAACTTTCCTATTATACTTCAAACATCATGAAACTTTAACTGTCTGACTGTATAAACAAATGAAACAACAAAATGACATGAAATTATATAGAATCGTTATTTGAATTTCGAACGGCGCTCTTTTCTTTAGAATGTGAAAAAATATTTATATTTTGTCTTCGGCGATGTAAAAATAATCACCACCACATTTTATAAATAAGCATCATTGTTCTCGGAAAATTTGCTCACTTAATATCGGGTTCCATATTACCCGTAAGTTTTTTTCTATGAAATTTGATTTTTTTTTTACAAATGAGCGTAAAATAAGCATTTTTATCTTAAAATATTTTATAAGATAAAAAGCGTTTTATTTTTTCTTCTCTATTGAGAAGAAAAAATAAAACGCCCTGTTAAAAAAAACGTAAGAATCTTTAATAATGGTAAATCAAAATGTGATATTGTATAAGACATTCATGTTTGTATTTTTAATGTATGAATCTTGACGTGACTATTTTTTATTATATGTATTTTTTCTCAGTGGTTCAGATAAAGATATTAGAAATAAATAAAATAAAGATATTTATTGTAATTTCAATTCTAACGATTTGTCAATATTCGTAAAAGACAACTTAACTAGTAATATGGAACCCAATATAAATTGAACGAAATCTCCAGGAATACTCCCAATTATTTATTATGTACACAATTGAATATTTTTCGATGCTGAAGACAAAATAAATGTTAAAGCCAACAAATAATAAACATACACATTATAGATTTTAAATATTATATAATAAAATAAATGTTGATATAGATCAGAATATGTTTGGCTCATCGTGAGGATTGCCAGCTGAATCAGCTGACAGTGCTCGCGATGAGTGTTACTAGTTCTGATCTTGATCAGAATATGTGTGGAAGTTCAATAGAAATGTGATGTATCAAGAAAACTCACTTGGGAAGAACTGTATGAAACATTTTCTCTCAAAGTAGCTTTGAGAAATAAGATTCTAAAACATTAGTTTTCAGCCATTTATTATTATTTTTTTCTAAATCTCTTAATCAAAATTCATGACTCTCATTAAAAACCGTTCAATAAAATTGTGTACGAAATTACTATGCAATTTAATCTGTTACCTCTCATGCTCCGTGTTTTTCTCTTTTGTCACCCCTTATTATTGAAAGCAATACGTCTTCTTCCCAATTGGCACTTTAAAAGCCCGATCTAGCGTTCTCAATATTGCAGCTGAGTCTTAGTATCAAAATCGTTTCACGATAATATTGACATCGAACAAAAGTAACTTTACTCTAAACATATAATGATAACGTTGGAATAATAAGTTATTGGATTTAATCCTATTAAAGATTTGCTTCATTTTGTGACTTTGTGGAAATTCATTTGTATTGCATAAATAAAATTGATAACTTTTTTTATTCCACCAGCTGTGTAACTAGATGGTATTTTTTTAATAATATGAGAGTAATAGGCTTTAAAATTAAAATTGGGATTTGTTCTTCCAAACTGATATTCAAATAAACGAAACACGTATCACACCTGGCACTAAAATAATTGATTTTGTATTTTACAAATCGTGCATGTATCACTTTAGAATCTGTAGATACAGACAGACAGTCTTTATCTGTCATTCTTTGGGTTGTTATTTTTTACAACCAATTTGCAAGGATAGAGAATCGTGGGCTTTTATAAGTGGATAATTGCATCAAATTACTGTGTGCTGCAATATTTTTTGCTCTCAATAGAATTTTTTCTAAAAGGCTAAAAGTTCAACTTTTTTTAAGCCATGTCTGCTCCCAACTTGGTGCATATTGACCTATATGGAATAAAGCATATGGAACATATGTTTTTTTCTTCGAGAACTGCTTGGTACTCAGTTGCTCAACCTCTCTTTTTCGAGGAGAGTAGGGATGGAAAGGGTACGAGGACTAGGAAAGGACTAGTGATTAGCTTATCGTTGTTACTATGCGTCCCTCTTTGGAATCGAAAAGGTGGGAACGGATTTAACAATACAAACACCCATTAACTCTCAGCAGAACTGATTTATCGACTGAAAAAATCTGCTCGAGTCGGGAATCGAACCTGGGCGATCCGACGCGGTAGCCAACGACGTTGACCATTGCAAGTTCAACTTGACAGGGAAAAATATTATAAATAAAACGATGTTTATATAGTATTTTATATATCTAAAGATATTTTAACAAGACGCAGAATTATTGCTTGCATTTTAAGTCTACATACAAACTGCTTTTAGTAAATGCTTCGAACCACGCTCCATAAATCTCAATTAAACGTTTTTCGCGGCAACATTCATAAACTTCGACATAACTCAAAACTACCCTCTATTGACAACGTTTTCTTGGGGATGTTTTTGAAAAGGCACTATATGTTGTTCAAATATTGATACTATAATTGAACTCAAAATACCTTTGCATTTCACTTTACAAAATCCTTTCCCTTTAATAAATCTTCCACGCGAGTAGCGCAACAAAGCTTTTCGGGAATTCCCGAAAACAACTTTTTTACCCAACGATACAGAGTATAACAAAGATATGATCACAATAGACGACCTATGCTTATTTTTTTGTAAAGTTTTTTTTTCGGAATTTACGTTCTAATTTAAGATTCAAGTAATATGTACAATGAATCACACATATAACACAAAAGCATACAGATTTTCTTATGTGCTCAAAGAAGGATACAAACATATTCGCTAGTTTTTCAATTTTCTATTACCTAAAATAAAATTAAAAGTTAAGATATATTTTTTTTTACGAATTAAAACAAGTGGTATGTGATGGTTACGACTTACGTTTCTAAAATGAAACAATAACTAACTGAACGTAATAATTTAATAAATCTTCTTAATTTCTAAGTGCTAACACGATTTAAACTATAATAGTCAAAAAGAATTTTAAGCCTAATAAACCAATTTTATGATGAAAATAATAACACATTTTTAGTAGATATTCCACATTGTTTTTTTTATATCCGGACCCGTTTCGCTCATCGCGACCATTATCAACTGATAATAAATACAAAGATTCACCATTATTCATACAAAAGTTAAATTAGACTTGAAAGGCATTACAGACAATTGGTGCTACAACTATGCAAAATAGTACAAAAAAATATACTATAATAATAATGAAGAAGACCACTTGGCAATACAAGCTACTACATCTGATTAGTATTGCTAAGAGGTCTTGAACATTTTAATTATAGATAGTCTATTTTGTTTTATTGTACTTGATTTATTTGCATAGTTATAATAATCAATTGTTTGTCATACCTTTTAAGTCTTGCTTAATGTTTGTATAAATAACGCTGTATCTTTGTATTTTTTATCAGTTGATAATGCTCGCAGTGAGTGAAACTGGCCCTGATCTAAATAAATTCAATGTGGAATAAGTACTAATAATGTGTTATTATTTTCATCATTATATTGGTTCATTTTTTCTATTATAGTTTACTATGTGTTAACATTGAAAAATTAAGAAGTTCCTTTATGGAAATTTAAGTCGAAACCATTATCTATATACTACTTGTTTAAATTCGTAAAAATAGTGCATTAAAACTTTTTATTTTAGCTTAGAAAACAGAAAATTGAAAAACTAGCGAACATGTTTGTGTCCTTTTTTGAGCACACAAACAAAATCTCTACGATTTTGTTTATTTTTATTATAAAGCCATTTCACCAAGAATTGACAGTGATCACCTTAAAAGTGAAGAGGCCACCGCTAGATATATAATCACTAGCCATAGGGATAGATCAAGACCAGCCATTATAAGTTGAAGGCAATAAAAAAAGTCAAGCACCCGAAAATATTTCTGTAAGAAAACTGATTTTTGACTCTGATTATACGGATCAATAAACTTGAACATATCATTGGGGCGTGTAGATCAATTATCGTGAGTAGCGTCATACCACTTTTATATTGCGAAATGAAAAATGGCTACGCCTTTGAAAAAAAATATATTCGAAGACTTTTGTAATATTTCTTATATTTTCTAGCGACTGTTTAATGTCTCGGGGAGAACCCGAAGTGTTGTTTTGGATTTGAGGAAGAAGAGGAAGAAGAGGAAGAAGAAAAACGTAGAATTTTACGAGGGAAACTCGTAATAAAATACTTTGGTTTTATTTTACAAATTGAAAAGGCAATGTTCTCTGGTATTGCGGAGGAATTGTAAAGTAAAAAATAATGTTTTGCTTGGGAATAAATCGTGGATTTATTTTTGCTACCCGCAGAAAGTCTTGCACGGCTATTTCCTTTAAGGACATAAATGCAATTTATGAAATGCTTTTTTGATTTCGATGCGATTATAATTTAATTCTTTACACAGATGGCGTGTTTTATTTCAATAGCTAATTTTTAAAACATGCTTTCATTGTTTTCCTCCATAAATATAAAATGAAAAAAATGTTTTCATTTTTATATTATACAGTCAATTTTTCAAAAGCTCTCCTTGCTCTACTGAGACTATTTTAACTCTTGTGGCAGTATCCATATAACACTCTCTTCAAAAGTGCTTTTTCTAAAAAACGACAATTTTTTAAGGACAACTTACATATACATATTTTTTAATATATGATGATTATTTATTTATTTATTCAAGAAAATATAAATCATAGTATTACAACTGACACCAATGCGCCATATATTTGACAAATATATAAATACATTTATTTATCCATATACATACATAACTGTATTTGCATGACAAACAACACAAATTATTATAATTAAATAAAAAGAAATAATAAATAAAATCACATTGGAAATTTTTTAAGAAGTCAACCGAGTGAGTTCCGACAAAATCAACTTGTATTCATGATAGTATTCGTGTGAACTAACTTACGTCAATATGAAATATTTCTTCATACATATACTATAAAATTATATTTTTAAATAATCATGCAAGTTAGCAAACTCAAAACAAAGTGATTAATTCAAAATATATATAAGATGGTTGTACTAAAATGAGAAAATAACACACATACGTACTATTTATTTAGTGTTATTTATAAGATACACTATAAAAACGTCTTTCCAAATTTTGTATGGGTGCCTACTCTCATATGGAGCTGGCTTCTATCGCAAGGTCTTTTTCTCGATACTAAACGAGGGTTAACTGTGCTTTGTTACCTTTCTGGATTTCGTAAAACCGTGCGTCCGAATTGTTCTATTAATAGGCGTCATTGACGCTAGCATTTTAGAATATCTAAAGTCACGTCACTCACGACTGTCATTGGTTCAATCGCGACCGTGCACTATCAGTCGAATGCTAATCCTGGACAGTATTTTAATTCCGATTGATAGTTGGCAATAAATTTTTGTGATGTTTTTATCTTTTATTACGGCACATTTATATTTATTGTTAAGCCAAAAAGAAAAACACGGTAAATTCACAAAACATTTAAATAAAAAAAAAATCAAACTCTGTAACTAATCTGTAAGTAATCAGTTAAATTCTATAATAGCAGGGACCAATTTGCAACTAGTTCAATGAATGTGTCCTAATAAAGTTTCGTTTTCTTTTAAATTTAGTCTGCGATGACAATGTTGATTTTAAATTTTGATTTTTTGTCGACTTTTTCACATCACAGAAAACTGTATCTAATTCAGCTGTTATTAATTTATAAGAGAATCAGTCGAATTAATATACACAATTTTTTATAACAGTTTTATGATTATGTCATTCTGAAAAACACAACCATAGATCTTGACTTTTCTTTACCACTGCTGAATTCGTAATTAAAACTGTCCCATAGAGTAAATATTTTCTAATGAATTTAAAGCCAAATATGTTGTATTATTTTAGTAAAAAAGGCATACAGCTATTTTATTTACATCTTGCATGTACAAATTTGTAAATAAATAATCAATTTTAGTAGAGTATCACCCACCCGATGGTGCCTTACTCGCTAACGGCCAAGTTATAATTGTACATCAATGGGGACACAGCCACTAGAATAACAGTGATATCAATTTTTACTTGATGGAAAAGATTTTTTTATTGTATTTATCTTTCATTAAAAAGTTTTAACAAACCCTTTTCAAAATAGCGAGACGACTATTCTAATATAAAAATATTTTCCTGCTAATAAATTCAACTATCCTCCATGCATACAGTAACTGAAACCTCCAACTCAACATTTTCATAACTTATTATTATTCTCATGCGCATGACAAAATTCATGATATTTAGCTACACAACTACTTGCTAAAGTGAAATTCCGACATACGTAGGGAGCCCTGAGAGCTTTTCGCTATAACTTTATATTTCTTGTATCGAATTTATTGCAGCTTTTAAACAACACTCTCCGGAAAATCATTATTTTTTTTCTCAGAACACCAACTGAAAAATAATTCTATATATACATGTGAAGACGTACCAAAGACCACCACATAAAATAAGTTCAGAAGAATCTTTTATAATAGAACCGTATTTTAGACTTTTTTTACTAAAAAAACTTGACGTTAAAAAAATAAATCAGTGTATTTATTTCGATAAGAATTATTTGATAGGTGTATTCGCTTCACGCCACAATCAGCAGTTATTTAAATAAAGTAAATCGGCCAAGTTAATGCCAAAACGATCAATTTATTTTTTATTCGTTATTTCAATCACTTAATGTCAACAATTCTCACTGAGAAGGCCCTATATTCAAATAGCTAAAACACGATTGTTTTTTACATCTTCTATCTATCTATCTATATATATATATATAAAAATGAATGTCTGTATGTATGTCCGCTATGGACTACTAAACCGCTCGACCGATCGATGTGAAACTTTACAAATTTATTGAGTGCACCCCCGCGATGGCTTCTGGCCTACCAACCCCTCCCCCCAACCACCCCCCAACCTCCCCTCCCCATTTTTATTTTTTAATCTTTAAGAATTTTTCGAGTTCACTTCTTCGAAGGTTTTTGGCATACCCCCCCCCCCCATACGCTCCCCAAACCCCACCCCGCCAAACAACCCCCCTCCCCCCAAAAATTGTAATCGAATTTTTACGAATTTCTCGAGTACACTTCCGCGAAACTATCTGGAAACCCCCCCCCCAATCCCCCCTAAAATTGCGCGCGCAGGGTACAGCTAGTCTTCTATAAAAATTAAATTTTAGTCGTTCGAATTTTGTACTTTTCCACGAGTTTTGTCGCATCTTTAGGCATCTTTAGGCATTTCAAGTGCACGAGAGAACTTAAACTAACAGTCAAACAATTAAAAGTTTTTATTGAAATTTCACAAAACACATTCATTCGAAATTTTCAATTATTCGATATATATGTATGTGTGTTGTAAAGATCATACCGGTTCAATGAAAAATGTTTGCAATTAGCGAAAGCTGTATGTACATATATGTATGTATGAACGTGGAAGCAATGCAAATTTATTTATTTTTCTATTTATCTACAATCGCTTAATCAAGTTGATGTTATTCAATTCAGTTAATATTATTACAACAGTAATGCACACCCTTGTTTTAAAAAGGGCCAGTTTATCAATTCCCGGATAGTTCAAGGGCCCCATGTGTATTACTAATTAAATTAGCAGTATTTTTAGTGGATGTAATACATAATTTTTTACTGTTTTTTATTGTTCTTCCATCCGGAAAAAAATGTGAAGGAAAAGGGTGATTGGTATTTGTCATATCAGGCCGCATGAAATGTCATTGCGGCCCGCAGGTTGTGCATGATTGGTGTACAACACATGATTTTTTAAGAGACTATCTTGTATGTTCGTGACTCGCCTTTAATATAAGGTAAAATTTAAAGACGAAGAATTTAGTGAGTGAGCGATAAAGTAGTCTCTCTTGAAAAACATGTTTTTAGGATCAGATTTAACTATATAAGATCATATGGAAATCAATTACAATATCCTTTCAAAAATTTCCAATAATTGATGGATAACTTTCCAATTCAAGATTTAACCTATTAAGTAATCTGTTTCTTTAGGAAATATTATTTAAGTTAAAAAGACACAACAATTTAAATGGTTTTTCTAAGATAAAAAGTTAAGCTTTATTGTTTTTTTGAGCATTGTTAATTTATTTATCTTTATGATCCCTTTCGTTAGAAACAATAAAACAACGCTATTTTTTTTTAACAAAATTGATGATATTTTTTTTGCAAGGAATATTAAAATACTAAAAATAGTGTTAAACAGTCTTAACATAAATAAATAAGAAAAAAATGCTTTTTCCATGGAGTTTTACATTCGCAAACTAAATTCAATTGTGAAACTTAGTTATTTTCTCGCGTAGCAGGAAAACTTTCTTCTGCGTCCTTATTATATGATACGCCAGGGAAATTATGCTTCATTAAATTAGAGAAAGGAAATGCAAGTACATTAACCTGCCGCTAGCTGGCACTGACACATCATTTTCGTACAAGAAGGGACTTCATAATAATTATAATTATTTAGTGACAACGTGTTTACAAGCTATGTTCAAAGGGGTGAAATTCATTAAAATCAACTTAAATGCAGTTTTCAATATTAAAACTTTAAGAAGAAGCAGATCTTAAGCTTGATGAAAAGATATTACAGTCAACATAAGTGAAACTAAAAATAACAATGACAATAAGAGGCGCCGTTTATAGCTGCATTATTATTAATCTGCAAATAATGTGGCTTGACTTCTTTCTCTTTCTTCGGCCATATTTTCTTCCTCTGTGAAACATAAAACATAGCTTTCACGATTGTAACTCAACAGATAATATCTGAAGTTCTTCCTAGAGATTTAGTGTTAAACCAGTTAACCTTTCAACAGCCCAGACTTAAACACCAAGTATAAAACACAGGGCCAATGATTTCAATAACGTTAAAAAAAATATGATTCATTTGTAAATAAATGTTTAATTAACAAGTAGTTGCCTATAATAGACATGAAACAAAACCGTTCAAAATAATTCTTCTTGTGCAATTTCGCGAAAATATACGCAAAAGTTATGGTGGTCACAACACCATATATTCTCAAAGAATATATATCACAGTATATATGTATCCACTCTTTACAGATTAAAATACAATAATAATAAATGAAAAATCTTATTTTTGGTGTAGAGTTACGCCCGCTTACGCGTCACGAACTAGTGAGCGTGGAAAAGAGTTATTATAAAGAAATGCGGGAACCTTGATTTTCCGTCAAGAGAAATCCCTTTATTCCAAAAATATATTCAACAATTGATGTATTATTTTATGTGTGAACCTTATCGTAAGATGACATTGCTAGTATTTAAATTGAAAAAATAAATATTTCATTCAGGAATAGGCTCCAAAATAGTAGCCCATATATCGTACGCCTTGGGCCTGAGAAAGTAGATAGCCGAACGTGTTCTTGTCTCGTCACGGGCCCCTGAAACATAAAAGTTTTTCATTCAATTTGATAAGTAAGAATTCAAACTTTCTAACATAACACATACACATATATAAAAAAAATGATCTCAAATCCCATACCGATAGTTTCTTCGTATAAAACAATCATCTTACATTTGTAAAAACTAATTAATTATTGAAATCAAACAATTGGAGAGCCTCTATTGACAATATTATGTATTGGTATTTACCCTCAATCAAACCATGATAGACAAACAAAGCGATTCCCTTGTCATCTAATAGCATTAACATCGCCATTAATTTGTGAAACATGATAAATAAATGCTTCTCAGTATTCGACGGACCTTTTAGAATACCATACACATAAAGTTACCGTTGTTATTTTCACCTTAACGAAATGAGAAAGAATTTATCGTATGTTTGAAAAGTGTTTATGACATGTTAACAACTGCAAGTTATTGTCTTGAAAAAAAAAGGCAAAATACTAGTGTTTAATTTATCGATATTGATTTTCTTTCCTATTTTCCCTTTCAACGCTTGCTACCAGTTATCTTGCCTTTTCTATTTATAGCATTAATACGACTTAAGTTCTTGTATTTTTCTCTAGAATGATTACTTGGTAATGAAATTTCTTATAAATAAAACCGAAACGGGGGATGTATGTCTGTAATTCCCTTTTGCATTGTTGTTGCAAGTTCAAACAAACGAATTGATTTCGCTCGCGAAAGTTTCGACTGTAAATTTGTTTCGTTATCAATGTGTGTGTAGAGACTCCAATTACTCGAGTATCGAGTATTACATATATAAAACCGAAACGGCGTATGTATGTCTGTGGGTCTGTAATTCCCTTTTGCATTGTTGGTCATTAAGTTGCCATAAAAACGAATATGAAAGAAAATATGTTTGATTTTTTATCGGCGAAGACATTTAGTCAAAATGTAATAAATTAGTCTTCTACTGAACTTTTCCCGGCTACATTACTTATTAATATAATAATATTTTTATTTACGTGAAGGTATTATTTGATATTTCTTTGACAGCAAATTAGATTTTTTCCTTGAATTTGGACATTTTAATGGGCGAGAATGGGGCTGTCAATATATGAAAGGGGCTGTGAAATGTCAATGCCAGTCTGAAATGTTCATTTTAATTCCATTTTAATTGACCTAGACTTTTGAATTTTGAAAAATGTTGTTTCAACTTGGCCCGTCTGAATTTTCGCGCCGAGGTGAACATAACTCCAAACTGGTCGGAGCGAAGCCGGGTTCGAACACTAGTTTCTTATAATCAAAAGTTTAGAAATGCCACTTATTCATGTAAACCAGTGTTCCTCAACCAATTGTAAGTGAAACGGCACCGGTTTGCAAGAGCTAATTGCCAGTCCGCAAAAACTTTCATGTTCCGAAATTTTGAAAACAGATTTTCCACTAACCAAAAGCTATAATTTTATTCGCCTAAATTAGTAAAATTCTGTGAAACATTGACTTGACGATTCTATTGTCACTTTCTGAAATTATTATCCTATACAAACACATACTGTCAGTTCTTGACTTTCAACGGATTCCGTTCCACCACCTTCGGCGTAAGTCAGAAATTCAAATTAAATACATTACAACATTATATGGGTCACTCGTGGTCAAATAATTGACAAAAATTGATGCCTTTTTTTCTCATTAATATTCAGTAGTAAATCAAGAAATTGTTGTTAATATGTGTATATGGTCGACGCCGGTCCTCAAATTTTTACCAATTCTCCCCGACCCGTGAATTTTAAATGGTTTAATACCACGGATGTTAACAGTATTGAATTAAAAGTTTATTCAACTAAAAAGCATTTTAGTACTTAGAAAAACAACCCATCAATGCAATAATTGTAAAAGTCAATTTCCAAAGAAATTTGTTTTAGGATATTGACTGTATCCTTCAATAATACTTTAATTTTTTATTACTCAAGGGCTTTAAATGGTATTTGCATACCTTCATTCTAAGTTTCAAACAACAATAAGGTAAGCGAAGTTCCCATAAGGATTTAAGTAATAATTCTGAGGCTCAAATTTACTTACGCATATCGAGTGTGCCTTATCTGTTTAGGATTATACGTTTAAGTAGTTCGTATCTTTGGAAGTATGTTTTACACGATTCGCACAAAATTTATTATTAATATTATTAAGTGAAGTATAATCATAAACTAAGTCAGTGGAATTTGCGTGTGAGGCTTGCGGTAAATATTTATTGTCTTGGAGAAAATCTTAGTTAAGTCTTCTAGATTTTAATTTATCAAAAGGTATACATTTTTTCATGCTCGGTCCGTGGTGCTGTGGTTAACGTCGTTGGCAACCGTGACGGACCACCCGGGTTCGATTCCCGGTACGAGCAGATTTTTTCAGAGACAATTGGTGTTTGTGTTGTTAAAAACCCTTTCCCAACTTTCTGACCCCAAAGAGCGACGTACAGTGACAGTGATTAGCTAACCAATAGTCCTGTCTCTAGCCTATCCTTCCCATCCCTACTCTTCGTATCCTTCCCATCCCTACTCTCTTCAAAAAAGGGAGGTTGAGCAACTGAGTAACACGCAGTTGTCGTAGAAAAACATATGTTGAGATAAGCTCCATGAGGAGTCTATATGTTCCAACTTGGGAGCGGATATGGTTAAAAAAAAATATTTTTTTGATCACCGATTGCTCTGAATTTTTAAATAATATAAAATTAAAAATAACTTTGAATATTCCACGAATTCTGTTACTAACTGTGACACGTGTTTCGCCTCTTTCTGAGACATCTTCGGACTTACCATCGCAAAGTTTGCTTAAGTAATTAAGCAAGGCTTATTCTAATATTTAAAAATGATAAATTACAAAATGTGGTTTTATATTTTTGCTTTATACGGCAAGCAAGAAGGAGATGATATAAACAAAACAAACAAATAATTATACTATTGATTGAGTAGGCATTTACTTGGTAGAACTTCATTATAATACGGTAAGAAAAATAACAATGTATTTTAGTTCTACATAAATTATTTTATAAAGAATTAAAATACATTGTTATTTATCTTACCGTAAAATAATTATACAGTTTTTAGCAGCTTTAACCTCTTCTTGGAATTTGAATTAAGGACCCTTGCTTAGTAATTGAAAATGATATTCTTTCGATTAGAAGTCCTGCAATTGCAAGGTATAATCTTATGCGTTTAAAATTACTATGGAATCCACGAGTCACAATTAGTAACACAATACGTGGCATTATCAAAGTCATTTTATATTAAAATGAACTTCAACAAAGCTACCGCCGAATCCATCGAAAAAAAAAATGTTATATTGCACCTAATGCATATTAGGAATATTTTAGTCTTGCATTTGTTCTTTGAGCCTATGAACATAATTTGTCAATCACGTGACGCTCAGCATTTCACGTAAAACCCGTTCTTAGCAAATATCGTCTTTTTTTTGAAATTCTGTATTCTGCTATTTTTTCTATGTTTTGTTTACTTGCTACATATTTTTCCATATTTCAGACTAGGGTTAAACGTCTGGCATACGTTTCTATAGTGTGAATTGACTATACAAAACAAATAAATACGAAACGAACAAAAATTTTAAAACCACTTATTGATTCAATCCGTCATGCTCCATCGATAATTTATTGTTTTTTTTTATAAAGGTATTTCGAATGTTCATGCATGGAGAATTTAATTTACTACCCGGTGCTAAATCATTTTTATTATTTTTGTTTCAGATGCCCCGGAAATGTCACCATTAAACTGAAGCCGATAAAACATTAATTAATTTACTACGATAACAATAAAATATGAACATTTAAAACAACTGAAAACATTTCTCCAATTAAATACGATTTATTGAAAAATAGTCCGGTGATAAATTATATTTAACCAATTTGCTAAGTAAGCTATTTGTTAAGAAAATGGAGTGGTTTTTACTTTACCATTGTTATGAAATTAATCATAATTATTTCAATGAATATGACACGTAGATAATTTTCAAAATGAGAAAAAAGAAATACATTAGTATACTTTTAACTGTAATGAATAATAATGACATCGTAATACATTAGTTAAATAAAGTGTAATCACATCGTTGAAAAAATTGCTATGAACTGATAATTTAAGTGTATGCTAACTATGCCATCAAAATGGATGCAGGATTTGAAGAAAAAGACGTAGAGACGTTCGAATATGGCCCATACACTAACATCAATGTCATCAGTCCCGGAAAGACAATCATGAACGGCGACGCCATTTTGCGACAAAACGTGGATGCGGGCGACAGTGGCGGGAAAGGTGCACAAAATGGCCGCCAGAAGATAGTATGCTGTTTCTGCTTTAAAACAACAAAATTAAGAAGACGCCAATACATCGTCAGCTTTTTTACAAACTTAGGAATATTCTCGCTGCTTTTGGGATATACCTTTTTAGGCTCGTTTATATTCCTGGCAATAGAAGGTGGAAGTAGTCAGGTGCTCAAGCCGAGGATGCTTCCCGATAAGCATCACACGGAGCAAAAGATAATCCTTGATAGGCATTCTAATTCAAGTAGTCTTCGTGATGATGATCATACACAAGACGGAAAGGTTTCTTCTGTGACATTGATGGACCCTGCTGAGAAATATCAAAACTACTCGTTTTTAAGTGATGTGAACTCTGAAGCTAGAGCGAGAACTGTGGAAAATATATGGGAAATAACAGTGTCGTTGAATATTTTGTATAGGGAAAACTGGACTAGATTAGCTGGTCAAGAAATTTCTAAGTTTCAAGAGGAACTAGTGCATAGAGTGGCTCAAGAGATGGCGGCACAGTATGGAGCTGTTTATCAAGAGATGGCACTAGGAGGTGTCAGAACTTACGGAGACCTAAGCTATCATCAGGACGAAGGAGAATGGAGTCTTGCCAAGGCATTTTTCTACTCATTGACCGTATTGACGACTATAGGTAAGCACTTCGTAATTTATTTATAATTACATTATTAGTCTTCCTTAGGAGAATTATGAGTTGAACCACAGTGAAAAAAATTCATTGTTTTTTATTCATTAGTTAATAAACTAATTTTTACAAAACGGGTAAGTTATAACAGCAAGAAAAAGTCGATTTACTGTGGCGATAAGAATCCAATATAGGATTACTTTTAAAAAAGATCAGAAAATAGAATTTAAATAAAAATTAAAAGCACATTCATTTATGATGACTTTCAAATATAGAATAAATTTAGTATTTTAAATAAATAAATCATTTTCTTCGTACTATTTCCACATATAATTTGATGAACATCAGGATTGTTTTCGCTCATTGCGAGACTATCAGTTAACAAAGCTCGTGACGAGTGAAAGCGATCCTGATCGTTATCAGAGTATATGTGGAATTACTGCTTAGAAATTGTGTCATATTTTATGAGGTAAAAAGTAAAAAGATTTGATGAGAAATATATAAACACGAAATAACCATGCATTTATTTTGTCATTAAAAGCTTCCATATCCATCGGAAGTTAATTCAGAAGTCAAATTGCTACCTAAATTTTATCAAAAATTATTTGAAGCTTAGTAACCGAATTCCGTGGACTTCTTTCTGACACAGATTTAAGTAAAAGGCAAAACAATCTATTTCCAAAGCACAGACACATATTCTATGTGACCGATTTTATAATACATAAGCTTAATTGAATAATGAATGTTCACTATTTCTGAACCAGACAGCACCTGTGCTTATTGGCAATACCTCATCAATCTGCAGATGGTAGCAGACAGTTATTAATCTTAATTTGTTCATATAACACGAAAAACATAAAACCGTGGCTTTAAATCTATTATTTTTGAGAGTAACACAATTTACAGCAAACCGAAAAGGGCTCCACGAAGCCTGAAACAATGAATATTTCGTTTCATAGAAAAAAATCGTTATGAAAAATTGCCCTAGAGTTTTACGTGTCTTTTAAATTATATTGTTTACCTTTCTTCGCTCAAATTTATATTATTTTTTCACAAGCAAAAATATCTTAAGGCAAGTTTATGGAATAGCGGCGGTTTTAAAGAGTCTGGGAAAACGTTAGAAATATTTATCATAGGTGGAAATGATGATAAATATTACGTAAGCTCTCTTCTACTAATCTAATGCAAATCATTTATTTAAATTATCCAAAGGAAGCTTTTTACGATTGGTACTCAAAACTTCGCATTGGTCATTGCAATTTCATCTCTTAATATTTGAAACAAACCATAACTAGATACCTAATGTATCAATTCACATAAATTTGAATTAAACTACGGGAAGAAACTGTTGTATTAATCAATATTGAAAAACTAATGTTTCTGGTTTACATTACAGCCAACGCCTTAGATATTTGTATTCATAAGAATCATTTGAAATGGATTCAAAAACAGTTCTTACCCAAGCCCAAAATTATTAACTTTAAATTGAAAGCATTTACTTGCTTTACATTTGAAAGTCACTTAAATGTGAAAATCTTCTTACCGATGAACGGGGCCGATATATAGAGTGAGCTTATGTTACAATCAACTGATTCCAATGTTCGATATTCATCATCGTCTCGATCACGACAGCCCGGGAATGTCCTGGCTTCCTTGGATAGCTCTCTTTAGCTTTATTGGCTATATTTTTTCAAATTAACCATCCTGGAGCTTAATACTCCAAGGAAAGGAGTCTTTCACAGCTTTTTTCCAGCCTGTGAATCTTATTACCAGCTAAATTTCATTTATACATTGTGTATAAGCTGATCAACGCAGCCTCTCAATCTTAATTGTCTTCGTATAGACCGCTAAGCTCAGCACTATAACTTGCAGTGTTCAATATTTCAAATAGTATTATATGATATTTTGATAGTCATTTAAATTGCGCCACAATTTAAAAAATAGAATGTGTATTATTTTACATGTTACGGCATTTTAATTAATATAATTACTTAAGTATTACTTGATTCGTAAAACAACTTTGGACTCAGGACGACTTTAAAATGGCTACTTTTTAAATCAAAATATAAGAATTGGCATCATTTTAAATATTCATAATAAATTGGATTTATTACATGATTGATAATTTTGATATTTAAAAGTGTTCGCTGAAGATAAATATCTTATAACATTGTTGTTTCTAAACTAAGTCTTTTTCAAAACATTTATGTATACCTGATAAAATATAAGATATTTTTTTTGCTTGATACAACAGCAAACATTTTAGATAAACAATATATTACGAAAACGTCTCTTCGATGCCCATTTAACTTTGTCAACTTCCATCCGTCCCATAGAGCATTTGGTAACTTTCCTTCCCAATCTCCCCTTAAGAGCCTCGAGTAGACTCAATCTCGAGGCGACCATCTGACCGTGTTATCTAAATCTCACATAACTAGTGTCCCGTTTGGGCAGACTTTTCCCTTTCCTTATTATTATCTGATATACGCGTCACATATTTATTATCAAGGGATATCGCATAGCGCGTTTAAAAAGAAAATATTTATATTGATCTGACATTCAATTGAGAATAGTGTAACTTTGTGAAGCGAAATTTTCTAACGAGTGGCTTAACCTTTTAACGCTTCCATATATTATAATCGAAAATGAGTTATAGTTTTTTTTATTTATTCTATATTGTTTTTTTCTGTCGATTATAAACATTTAATTTGACATGTCTATTCTTTTTCTTACTTACATTCTCCATTGAAATGTTAGGCTTCTTGAAATCTCTGACCAATACACCAGAAACGAAGGTTTTGAGAGAGTTTTATCCAGTATACTTACATTCTTTGTGATGAGCGGGAGGATTTGAATTGCTTATGCATTGCATTACATAAAAAAATTAACTGATTCTTAAAAGACTACTTTTTACAATCATCGTGCTGTCTCATTACCGAAATAATCGAATTAGTGTACGACTTGATTTTCAAAATTGTGATCGATTTGTCCTATCGTATGATTGACATACACAAAATAGTCTTGTTGTTTTTCAAGTTAATGTCACTTGCTGCTTGGTTAATGAGGATTTCGGCTGATGGTGCTTTATGAAAGCTCAACATCAAATTTAAAGCGTTTGAACGTGCAAATGAAATGCTTGAAGATGCCTAAAGGCGTAACCCGGGTCGACAGCGACAAAAATCATGTAAAAGTACAAAATTCAATTTTCCATAATTTTTCCTTTATTTTTTTTCTCAATATACTTGGATATAGGTGCACCACTGGGTATTACCATTTTTAATTTGTTGTGCTGTATAGTTAAACTCATAGTTTATTTATAATAAAAACAAATCTTAGTGAGTAAATAATAACTTATATGCTACTTTAAACGAGTTATATCGACCATAAAGCTTTATTAATCTACAGCTACAAATCGGTTAAGCAAGTTTCTAACATTTTTATTATTAAAAATAATAATATGCATAAGCGTGACGAAAAAATATATTTTATAAAAAATATTATGCATGTGTAATGAAGTCATTTAATATTCATTTTGTTTTTTGCGAAGTAAACATGTTAGAAAAATCTACATTGAACTTTACCCTTACATATTTGAAAAAAAGTAAGTGTCTTTTCTTAGTAAACTGTAGGGGCAATTTCTGTATTAAAACTTACCATATTTTCCTTTTTGCTCTAAAAAAAAATTTCGCGAAAGCACCCTGTTATATAAATAAGGCTTCGCCTGAAAGGAAGAGTGCTTTAGTGGAGGACGGGGGGTGGTTTCTGTGAAAGCACAAAAATATGGTCAAAGGAAGTGTTGGGTAAAACCCAAAATGCACTCAGAACCGCGTCCGCCGAGAGGCATTTTTCCTTTGACAGTAATAATTTATTTATTTAACCGAGAAGTACCAAGATAAATTGATTATTTTTATTCGCTTCGGTAAAAGGATATCAATAAATTGCCCCTTTTTACGGGGCGAAATTATTTATTTATTACGACGGATGCTTCAAATTTATAACTTCATAAGGCTGATTAATTATTTTTTATTTTATTAATTATTTATACGCCTCGCGTACATAATAATATTTGTTGACGTGCAAAATATGAAACATAGAAAAGTCGTGGTTTTAATATGTCAGTATCTTATTTATGTTTTGGTCAGTACCTTTAGCCGAATTTTAACTAACATAACCTAACCCAAACCTATCCCAACCAAACGAAATCATCCTACGACTGCTAATTCTGACCATTTATAGATAACTTCTGATCAGTTTCCAATAAAAACTAACAAAAACTAATCATTAACTAACTATTATTAATTAATTTTTTTACTCATCATTTATTTAAGAATTTCAACTGAGGGTGCATGAAGGAATTTCAATATCAAATTTGAATCGTTTGAATTCTGTACTTTTACATAGCTGAAGATGTCGAGTTAGCGAAACAACTTATGGAAAAGTACAAAATTCAAGCGCTTCAAATTTGATCATTTATAATTTTCGAGTGACCGTTTTATTTTTTTATTACTGAACATTTCTTTTGTATTTAATGACCGTGAATTTAATAAGATGCTGACCAAATAGATAGTGGCCATAAAAACAAGGTTGATGTTTTTTTTAATATAATTATTTACTTCTGAAATATTATAAACTTTTAACCTCAATTTAAAAACTCTGTCGTATACTCAACATTGTTTTTACAGCATACGGTTTTATAATGAAAAAGTAGCACGATTTTTTCAAATTAATATCTTTTGTGACTACCCCTTCGCTTTCCCAAGCAGTCGTTAAACAAATCGGCAAGTCTTTCTTCTGTCCACACTAATCAACGATTAAATCCATGAAACATAAAATTTTATAATACGTTAAATTGGATAAAAGATAGCGGTCTTATTTGAGGCCCTTGGTGATTCTCCCATACTTCATACTCGTTCAACGGAAGAATCTCCTTTACCCATAATAATTGATCGTCCGTTTAATTCTTATGGTGTAGTAAAAAATATCAACACAATCGATGTTGCTTACCACATATTTAGCCTAATGAATTATGTAAAACGCATTCAGTTTAAGTTAAATAACAAATGGAATGACAAGACTTGCAATTTTAGTTTTTTTTTATATACAGTGAAACCCCGATTCTACGTTTTTCAAGGGACCGTATAAAACAAACGGTTAATGCGGGAAAGTTTTATATGTGAACTAAATGCCGGGACTATAGAAAATGAACGCACCACGCGGGAAAACGTATAATGCGAGAACGTAATATCGGGGTTCCACTGTATATAAAATTTAAAATAAATTTATGGTAACAAACAAGAAACTATTATGAGGTAGCAATCAATGCCACGCATTAGATACTAAGCTAGTTTTTATTTCAGAAATAATATTTATTTCATTAATATTTTTGCTTAATATATAATATTATTGTTTCCTGCACCATTTTTCCTGTTGGATAAATAGCTCACTTGGAGATAATAAATTATATATGTTTAAAAAATTTAAGACTTAAGTTTTTATTATTAATTGTTTTATTTATTTAAGAGTTACATTCAACACATTAGCCATCCAAGAAAATTTGAATGAGTTTATAATTTCTAATCAAATTTGAATATTTTATCCTTGAATTTTTCACATAGGATGTATTGTGATGGATAAATAAAGCCAATGTCGTGTTCAGAAAAAAATATGTTTGGTTGTGTGGTATCACATAGGATATATTGTGTTCCACAATTCTGAATGTCGACATATAGAATTTATTGGAAATCAATATATTTAGGAAACGGAAAAAATTGTGTGTCACACGATGAAAAAAATCCAAATCCAATGGTGACAGTGAAGATATTTTATGAAACACAATAAATGGAGGTATATTTACTTTCGATCGAATCGGCGGTTACTTTTTAGAAGTATATTGTAATATAAAATTTAAAATAACTGAAGGCTAAGGCACTCGTACATCGCCAAGGTTGCTTAAGTAATAAAGTAAGAGTGAACATCACTGGAAGAGACGAAACACGTGTCACAATAGTTCCACAACACGGTGTCGGTCCCTGTGGTCTAGTGGCAAGAGCTTTGTCCTAGCAATCGGGGGGCCCGGGTTCAATCCCCGGCAAGGTTAGATTTTTTCAATTGAAAAAAAAAAAAAAAAAGATCTTGGGCTGGGTGTTATGTTATTTATCGTTGATTTTGTGCACAACTGATACATTATTTACCATCGAGTTAATCTCGTGTGACTTTCACAACTCAGAATATTTGGCGCATTGGCGCAAGCTGTAATGCCAAATATTTTTTTTAAAAAAAATTAAAAATTTTAAATTAAAATTTAAAATTTTAAAAAACACGTTGAATAATCTAATAATAATTATAAGTCGTTCACTATTTTGCAATCTTAAATATAAACAGTTTATTTAAAATTGGAAAAAAATATTACATATATCAACAAAATAGATATTCATACTTCATGTTTTGTGTACCAACAGATAAACCAATACTCATATTAGATTCAATGTTGTAATAAAGTGTCGTCAAAACAAAGCAACTAAAATCAAATAACTTTATAATTAGTACAACGTATTTATATTTTAATCCTTACTTTGTTATACAATAAACTCTCATACAATAAAACCTAACTAAAACCAAATACCGTATGTTTGTAGTATTCATACCGAAACAAAGAGCCTCTATCAGTAATCAAACGTCTTGATAGCATCTGTAAGCCAACATACTAAATTATTAGAGAGGGCCAGCAAAATTCTGAATTCTAGATCTAATGTCGATACCCGGTAGTTTCAGTACCCTAATTGAACAATCATGCTAATGTATGCTTTCCTTCTCAGTACAGTACAGTAGAACCACTAACGCATTTCCACCCTTAATATTATAATATTACTTTTAGGGTGTTCACTGTCAATACTTGGTGGAAAGGCATTATAATAAAAATAATAATACATTTTTAGTACTTTTTCCACATAAAATTTATTTGCTTAGGACCGGTTTTGCTCATGGCGAGCATAGTTGACAATGCTCACCATGAGCGAAACCGGTCCTGATCAAATAAATTTTATGTGGAAAAGGTACTAATAATGTATTATAATTTTTATTATTATAATATTACATAATGAATATGTATGTCTAGACTTTTCAGAAGTGACAACAATCATTATACTATTTTTTTTTTTGGATATCTAATTGATGGAGCTTAAAGTTTTAAGGCACGTAAGCTTCAAAGTTCTTCCAATATCCTTCGTCACTAAGCTTAGTGTTTTTTATTCAAATTGTACATATTCCATTCCCATCGCTGCTGACAGGACAGCGCGATCGCTACGGTCAGTTTACCTTTTCGTATCTACTTATGGATGGTCATCGAGAAGAATGGTTCTCGGTCTACAACGATTCTCTGATGCCTCCATGTCTTAATTCAATGAATATTTAACTAGATAAAAGATAACTTCTTACAGTGTGACTGTTTTCTTCCGCTCTAAGCAAGAAAGCAGTAAGTGACTCTGACCAACATTTGAGAAAATGATGAGAAAATGTTTTTCGATGTCTCAGTATCTAAAATTTATAAAAACCAGTTGATTCTAAAATGAACCGACTTCTTTGTAAAAGCAGAAATAAGATGCATTGACTGCATCTTTGCTTAGAAAAATGAAATTCTTATTCTTTTTTATTTATTACTTGCCGGTACCTGGCAAACGTTGCAATGCCACTCAAAGAGTGTTTGTGTTTTAATTGTGTATTACTGTGCTTAATGGCTGTACTGATAAGGTGATGGTGAAAGTATCCACACAACAAATCATCAAAGTTTTATCGCAATCAGATGAACGTTATAGGAACGCATACAATACTTAGAAAAAATCATTCATTTTCCTATGTATAGATAGATAGTTAAGAAATATTTGCTGGCGTCCACACAACTAATATAATGATATATAACACATTAGTAAATAGTACAAACAAATACAATATTTTGAACACAGAGTAAAATCATTCTCATTTGTAGGTATTGATACAATACAGATTCTTATCCATACACATTATTGTATCTAACATACCTGTGCAAAAAAATACTAGAGCCGGCCAGGCCGGCTGGCAATATTATATTGTATTTTTGTTTTATTCGTTCGGGAAAGAAAGTTCCCCGCGTGTAGCAAATAAAAATATTGCCGAATGTAATATTATTGCACCCAGGGGGCGGGCAGGATCCCGAAACCTTTTTTCTTATTTTTATTTTTCAAGATTACGTGATGCGCGCCCTAGCCTCTTACGTTTACGTCAAATGTCCCACGTGACTTGCATTTATTGCCGTCCCCGCGTCAAAAGTGATACATCTAACACCTGTCAAAAAAAATAACTCTCCGCTGGTAATAATTGATCCGCAGACCTTGCTAATAAGCGATGATTGACGCAGCACATTAGACTTCAGTCCGACCATTAAGACTTACGACAAAACGACCAATTTGAACCAAAAACGTGCAAAAATTTTGGTCCTGACGACTTTTGACATCTGACGAATAAGAGGAGAAGATGAAGCTACTAATTATCGAATACCGTGCGATTTTTCCAGTATCGATTTTACTTTGATTGTAGAAAATATTATTATATTATAAACATATTAAATGTATTTTACTTAAAGTACATATTCTGAAATAACTACCACTAACGTATACCTCGCACTTTTTGTATCTATCATTTCACTATTTTTTTGTATGAAATTCGACTTATTTATTTATTGGCAAAAAACTATTAAAAATACATGGCATTACAGCAAGCGCCAATGCGCCATGCATTTGAGAAATTAATAAAGATTACATAAAATATTACACAAAAATACGAAACAGAACAGAAACATATTATTTACATAAGAAAACATAATTTTTAAACAAAGCATCAAGTTCACTGCCAAAGATGTCAACATCAACAGGCAGCGCATTTATCAGTCGAATAGCCCTTGTAACTGGAGATTCAAAAGACCTACGTGACAAACAAGTTTTGACAAAGAAAATTGATTTGTCTTTGTTACGACCACGTAGGTAAAAGTTGGGAGCATGCAAATTTAAATTTACAAGGATGTCAGGGTTATCAACTTGGCCCAGAAGAAGAAGAGAAAAATGTTTTAATATTGAAATTAGTCTTCGAGCTTCAAGTGAGTGAAATGACAGCATTCATAAAAGAAACTTGGTTGTGAAACGTAACACCGTCGTAAGTCGAGAACTGACTGTACATTAGAGACTCCAATTCGAGTATCGAGTACTCGATACACGAGTATACTCGTCCATTTTTCATGTACTCGATACTCGAGTATTTTGAAAAAAACTCGAGTAATACTCGTTCGTCGCTTATGAACATCTCTTTCCAAATTTTATTTACTTATTTAAAAAAATATACACAAAATTTTACCATTGCATTGCCGAACCCGTGGTTAATAATGTGGTAATATTTTTTTAAACGCTCTTCCGTTTTGTTGGCTTTAACTTTATGATGACGAGATTTTATGTCAAGAATATTTTGGTACATCTGAAACTACTCGAGTATACTCGAGTACTCGAGTATTTTTACATTTTTATACTCGATACTCGAGTAGTTGAGATGACGAGTAATTGGAGTCCCTACTGTACATATAAGCAAATTGTTCGCGCGGTCAATCAATCGTTGCCATACTTTTAAATAGTTGTAACTGATATTTTTTTTTAATGTCCGCATACAACGTGGAGTATATGTACTCCTCGCGGAGTTAATCTCAGCATATATTTTTCTATGAGAACTTTTTGTTACTCAGTTGCTCAACCTCTCTTTTTCGAAGAGAGTAGGGGTGGAAGGGAAACGAGGACTCAGACAGGACAGGGTTAGCTAATCGCTTTCGCTATGCGTCGCTCATTAGGATAGGAAAGGTGGGAAGGGATCTTCAACAACACAAACACCCATGCCGTTGAACATATGTATCGACTGAAAAAATCCGCTCGTGCCGGGAATCACACGGGTGGTCCGGCACGCGAGCCAACAACGTTGACCACTGCGCCACGGACCGGACCAACTGACATTTAAGCAAACAATTACCTATTATGGCACACATATATGTAAACAACAGAATCATATACTATTGAATTCCGGAGTTCATCTCCATACTTTTTTTTACTTAATTCATTTGATAAATTTTCCAGATAGTCATCATTATTTCTCAATAGAATGGTTTGAGTTGTGAAAAAATATGCTTAAAATAAGTAATTTGAACCATTTTTACTTGTTCAATGTTACAAGTGAACTTTATCATTTGAATAAAAAGTATGATCAATCCAAACTTCAAACGCTCATATCTCAACACAGGACCAAAGGCAGTTAGAACCTTTTCAAAGTAAGGTGTCGCAATGTTCTAAGTTCTCTTTTCCATGAGAGAATTAGTCTGTTGAGCATGCGATAAATTATATAACGTCATCTTTCTTGGAAAAAGTCTACAAGCCACTGGCCAGCCTCCATTTATAAAACGTTCGTATTGTAAGCTTGTATTCTATAATCCGAGCGTCATTTATACTAACTGTGAAGAAATCATATACGAATCGTAGAACTCAATTGCTAATTCGATTCTTATTTCTGAGTATCGTTTTATCTATATATGTATAAAACTGATATTAGTAGCGTATAATTCGTTTCTAATAGGCTGCTGATTCAAATATTTTTTTTTGTAGTTTGCGTACATCACGAAAGAATATTTATGAATTCTTTTTGATTTTTGTTTTCGTATAACTGTGACTGTACTAATAGTATTACAAAGTCCGAGCGAAACTGGTTGAAACCACTTGTATTTATCGAATAATGATGTTGATATGTGATAATGTTTCTTTTGTATCTGTCGCCAGGTCTGGCTCCAAATGTCCAACACTCTTCACTGTTTGTCATCGCACCCTCTTCAAAAAGCGAGTGAATGTCTAAACAACAACCAATTCTACGAAAAAGTTGTACATTGCGAGCAAGCATGGAAAAACATTCATACAACTTACAACAACAAATGGTTGAAAAATATAATTAACAAGCCGGTATCCGGCAAACGTTACAGTGCCACTCAAAGAAAGAAAGGCTGTATTGATTCAAAAACCTTCGAAACACACCAAATCATCAAAGTTTTATAGCAATCGGATGAACGGTAAAGGATTGCATACAGGACAAAAAACATTCATTTAAATATACATATAGGAAATTAAAAAACTTTTATAAGCGTCCACACAACAAATCACTAAAGCTTCATCGCAATCAGATGAACGAATTGGCAACGCAAGAACCTTCCGGGCGTTTATACAACAAATCACCAAAGTTCCATTGCAATCGGATAAACCGTATAGCAGCGCATAGGGTACGAACAAACAAACAAATATTGATTTTTATATATAAGATAAGTTAAAATAGATGTTTCTTGTAACATTTCAATGCAAATCTGTAATTTTTAATATGGCGTAAGCACTGTGCCATAACTTTTTTAGTATGTCAATTCTGAAATTGAAAAATTGAAAAAATATGAAAATTCGTTGAAAGCTTAGCTCATTAATAATTTCTTCTATTTATTATTCAGTTTTTACGGATCATTTGTAGTGTCTTATTCAATAGACTAAAATACCGAACTGTGAAACCCCAGTCGAATGATAAGTTCACATCACATTCAATAATTTTTTTTTTTAACCATGTCCGCTCCCAACTTGGAGAATATGGACTCCTCACGGAGTTCATCTCAACACATGTTTTTTCTACGACAACTGCTTGTTACTCAGTTGCTCAACCTCTCATTTTCGAAGAGACTAGGGATGGAAAGGATACGAGGACTAGGACAGGACTAGTGATTAGCTATAATCGCTGTCACTATGCGTCGCTCTTTGGGATCGGAAAGGTAGGAAGGGATTTTCAACAACACAAACACCCATGCCTTTGAGCAGATTTCTCGACTGAAAAAATCCGCTCGTACCGGGAGTCGAACCCGGGCGGTCCGGCACGCAAGTCAAAGCCGTTGCCACTGCGCCACGGACCGGACATTCAATAAATATGTATATATAATAAGGTCAAATATAGTATAGTCCCACAACGATGCAACAAGCTTTGTTTTAAGGATGGTGTGGAAATTAACTAACCATTAATTTTATAATAAAAATAATAAAACATATTTAGTACATATTCCACATAAAATTTTGTTGAACACCTTAAAAATCATTAAATTTATTACAAAATGCTACTGAATATTTTGAGATTTTTTACATCTCATTGCCAAACACTTTCTACTCAAACTACTTTAAAACCGTAAAAAGTACTGAGGTACTTCAGAGTAAATCAATTTAAAATCAACGGATTTTGTATAAAAAAAAAAAGAAATCTGCCATGTGTCTTGAATTGGAATCTTTGCCTAATGTGTACGAATTTTCTTTGCGTTGCTTAAAAAATGAACGCTTTTAAGCAGCAAAAAATACTCGAAGGATTATTTTTGTCCCCAAATTTAAATAAGCAAAGTCAGTATTCCCGGAGGATTTCTATTGGAAAGTCCTTTAAATTCGCTCTTGAAGGAGCAGAGTTAAATTTCTCGTTTTTATCTGACATTTTTATTATCATTCTTTTTCGTAATACGATCGAGAACGATCGTTCACGAGATTTTAGACATGGTCTATGATAAGAAAGGTAATTTTATGATAGCGGAAAAGAATAAGGAAAAATAAACAATACATTTTCCCTATGGATAACTCGATTTGGCTTTCGATAATATTCTAATCACGACTACCCAACCATCCATTGTTCTGCCTATAGTAAAATATTGTTATTCTCGATACAATTTATCAATGTGATTTACATAACGTACGTGTGTTTTTTTATTTGAAGTTAAAATAGATTAAAATACAGCTTTATTTTTTTCAAGTTTTGGTCAAAGAACTATTACTTTTAGAACATTACTGTTATGTTAGTTTTATTCATAGCTTAGTTTTAAAAATGTTCCCTTTTTATTATACTATCATGTTACATTTGTTGTACAATATCTCTCATTAAACGACATTCTGTGATCATAATCATAGATATTTTAAATTTGGAGCTTCAAACGCGTACCTAAAAAAAATACGATATTTTGATTTCAAGAAATAATATTTTCCACCTGGTGAAAAAAAAAGCTAAGTATTCTAATTCCACAGAAATTATATATTTTGGTTAATAGCTATTTCGACCTATGCTATCTTCATAACTATTACTATTAACTCTGTAAAACTAAAATACTTTACTATTTTTCTTCATTTTATAATGGAGTTCTACCAAGTAGGTGCCAATTCAATAAATAATATGTTCTCTGTGATAATTCTTTAAACGAGCACTACCCAACCTAATCTCATTTGGATATGCTTCTGTTTTACTCAGTTGATGTTTGAAAGTCATTTTCAATATTGAAATATTTTTCTTTTCTTCTTTGGGCCGAGTTAATAACTCAAAATAAAGACAAACACAAGCTTCTAAACTTACGTGCTCCCAATTTTAACTTACGGGGCCGTAACCAAAAGCAAACGTTTTTTTCGATTAAAACTTCTTCTTGCATCGTTCTGTTACGTGTTGCTGAAGCTGTTTGGCTGATCAATGAACTTCCTAGAGAAGTATACAATTTCAACAATAAATTTATGGTATTGTAGCATTTGAATAGTTTGAATTTTGTACTTTTTCATGTGTTTTAATGAGCACTACCGAACCGGATTACACCATTTGGGAAAATGTAATTTTTCTTTGCAACTACATATCCCATTCACTGAACCTCACTCATTTAAAAGTAGAGACTCCAATTACTCGACATCTCAACTACTCAAGTATCGAGTAGTAAAATTTTAAAATACTCGAATAGTCGAGTATACTCGATTAATTTCAGATGTACCAAGATATATATTATTAATTTGAATTTGTGTATATTTATAGATGATAAATAAATAAACAAGCTTGTTTAATTTCACTAATACAATTATTTCAATTTATACAACATATATTTCAACAATAATAGAGAATTAATCGTCACAAATTTAAAAGTGGTTAATTTTATTTTACAATTCCCGCAGTAGAAAAAATTCTCTATGATTACTACTAAAACGAGTATTACTCGAGAATTTTTTTAAATACTCGAGTTTAGAATACTTGAAAAATGGACGAGCATTCTCAAATATCGAGTACTCGATACTCGAATTGGAGTCTCTACTTAATAGCAACAATAGCAAATCAATCCAGATTGTGATAACTGATATTTAATTGAAGTGGTATTACATTAATTATACCATTACACCTATTTGATTGGTAGGCATTTCCCATTTAAAAATAACCATACAACTACTTTTTTAAATCATTGAAACTCAAAACATCAAAATATATGCCAATTAATCTTGGGCTTGAGGAAATCATTAATTACTAAGTGAATTGCATTTATTCCTACACATAAACGAAACAAACTATGAAGGATGACGAAAGGCGAAATTCGGAACGTCAGCGATAAAACTCATATAAAGGTAAAAAATTGAATCGATTCAAATTTGATATTGAGATTCCATCAAGCACCTTCAGCCGAAATCCTCATCCAGATGGCAGTATTTCAATCAACACATATTTTGAACTTATTCCACATTAAATTTATTAGTAACTGGACCGGTTTCGTTCATCGCGAGCATTTTCATATGATCAGAGATACACTATGTGATTATTTAATAACAACATACTGCATTTTCCAAAAAATGCCACTTGGCTCACATCATATATTTGGGTCGCTCAGGTTTTTAACCCCTCGATTGCCTGGATAGATTCTGCACGATACATCCGTAATAGAACACACAGTAACATAGAAATAACACGCCGGGGTCGGACGCGTTGGAGTATTGAATGTAACTATGTGAAGCGTGCAAAGATTTCTAATAATATTTCTTCATACTTTATAGAAAATTTCGAGATAGTGAGCAATGTCTCAGAAGTGGTGCATTCCACTCAAAGGTTAATCAAAGGGAACTAACAAGTGAGCTTTTGTCTAACGCTACAATTTTAAGTTATACTCAAATTTAGTTACTTTCACTTGAAAGGTGTTCACTAGCAATACTTGGCGGAATGGTATTATTGTAAAAAATAATAACATTTTTATTTTTACTCTTATTTAAAGTAAAATTTAATTTGGTCAGGATATGTATATGCATACGTTTCTAGCATACGACATTTCAACCGGTTAAGTATTTTTGAAATGTTAAACCACGGAACGTTTTCACATTCATTCGTAATAATTACTTACTATTTATGAGTTACATTAAAAAATAATTTTAAAATACGGCGTCTTCTTTTGACTGCATATATTCATCTACCGACAAGTAGATCCTGCTTTGCGGACTCACAAATTCAAAACTGTTCTTTTTTATAATGTAGAATTTATACTGAAGGCGTTTGATGGAATTTCAATACCAAATTTGAATTTTGTACTTTTTCATGAGCTTAGTCGCTTACGACCCAGGTTTCATCTTTCGGCATCTTCAGATATTTCAAGTGCACGAATTAACTTGTAACATAACTTAAATTTGATATTGAAATACTGTCAAGCACCTTCAGTCGAAATTCTAAAACTAACTATTTTTAAGGTGACGTTGTAAGTCCATATACCAAATATTGAATACATGTTGCTTCATATATTGCATCCCTTTCCAGTACGCTCTGCAATTACGAATCTACATACGCTGCTCAGAAGTATGGTTATTGCGGAAAAAGGGTAAACGAGATACGGCTAAAAAATACCCTCACGATCTACCGAATGAAAAATCCCCTCTAAAGAACAGTCAAAAACGATCTGGAGCAAGATAAACCTTAAACCTCACATCACTAAAAAGGCGCCATTGTTGGTTCCATAACATTAACTTTTACACATATTCCGTATCGCAAATATTTGATAGCATCTGTTCCCCGGTCCTTTCCGGTCGATCAAGAATTTGAGATCGGATACAGTTTTGTTCGAAGTCAGCGTTTAACTTTCTATCCCTTTTGGAAATCTTTGGGACACATGCGATACAATATATTATATTTTTTCCTTGTTGTTTTGTATCGCGTCCGTCTTCGGCGCTTATCTCACTGACTCAAAATAAAGATTTACAAGAAAGGGTTCGTCTCGAAGTTTGTATTGCGTTTGTGTTTTTTATCGAGTGGATTGACTCGTGTTTTAAATAGTGAATATATAGGGTATTTCAATAGAGACGCTCAAAATATGTTACTTTGTCCTGCTGAGTAGATTATTCATTGTTTAATGGCCAAATTTGAGTCAACCAGTTTGGTAAATAATCGGCCAACACCTACCTGTACGTCATCAAAATACAATATCTGGTGAAAAAATTTCTGCTGTGTGTGAAAGTGTACAGGAAAACCCAAGGCAGCTTATTTCTCGTTGTTCACAAGTACTTGGCTTTTCTGCGACTTCAACATGGCGAATTTTGAATCGGGCCTTATGTCTGCACCCGTATTAAATCCAACTAACCAAGGAACTTCAGGTAAACGACCACAGACAACGCCTGATTGGGTTCTGGAGCAGTTGGAAGTTTACCCAAATTTGTCAAAAAAGTCAACTTTAGCGACATGGCCCATTTTATAATGAATGGATATTGGCAGACATTTGATGCTATATTCCATATTTAATGCCGTAAAATATACTTACAAATGAAATTAAAATTTAGTCAAAATCTCACAAACAACTTGTTTTATTTACATTTCAAAACTAAGCGTCCTTATAAAAAGACCCTTTATAACGAGACTTTTCTTTCGCTTTATGAATCATTTTAAATTAATTAATCGGTAAGAATTTGTTCTGACGAGCTTCGTTTTTCGTCCGTTCTTTTTTCAAACATGATCGACATGCAATGGTTTTTGTGATAATGCTTCTCCTGCAGAAATACTATCCGATTAACAATTGTAAGCTTATTGAAACAACATATTTAAATCCAAAATAACTCACCACTCAGAGGGTTAAATAAACGCGTATGAGAAGCAACCTAGTTTTATGATATTGTTTTACTACAATGTTTATAAATTTCGTTTGACGCTAGCAGTTTTGCCATAACAGATGTTTTTACATCCAAGCAATTTTAGCTGTTGCTCGCGGTGAGCAAAACCCATCCTGATATTTGCAAAATATTAATTTGGAAGTAGTACAACATAATTGTGTTTTATTTACTTAAACATCATGCCTTTTCACCAAAAAATAAGAGTTAACCACATCGAATAGATTTAAATTATATACTGAACGTCAAGCTACGCATTTTGTTTTGCCTATTAGAGCACTTGCTTTAGTCACCCATTTATCAAACCTTAACCTCTGAAACGCCACGTTAAACAATAAAGTTTCAAGCCGTAGAGTAACCACTGTCGACCACTTTGAATAATCATTTTACAAACCTTTTTTCGAGCCGATTTAATAACAGTTAAAAATTTAGGACCACTTGATATAATTTCAGATTTCAATAATTTGAATTTTGTACGTTTCTATGAATTTATAATGTTGTTGTTTTTGGTATCATAGACAAAACATGGTATCTTTTTCACTATTATTTAATTAATTACAAATATAAGACTGATTATATCTACAGCATGTATAAGAAAGTTTTAAGCGTCAACCGACGTGTGCAGCATATGTCTACCGTCTGGCTTTTATTTCAATTAAAGTTTCAACATTATACGAAAAACCTCTCCAAAACGAAATGTTTTATTTGAAGCCGAATTGGGGCTGGAATATGATATTTTCGAATACAATAAAAAATAACTATGTTAAACTAACACAGCTTTGGCATTTTGACACCTTACTTTGAAAAGGTTCTAGCTTCTCTTGACACTGTTTGGAGATATGAGCGTTTGAAGTTTCGATTGATTATCTTCTTATATATCTTGCTATCTCCGTTTTTGTCGGGAATTGTGCAGAAGAGATTAAAAACTGATTATTTTGGTATTTTCAAACCGATCGGGAAAATTTCAAATAGGACTTTCATAGGTTTTTTTTGTACCACCGCTGAAAAACAAAAAATGAATGACAGGTGACAATAGAAAATGGTGGAATTGAATAATTGGCAGAGTAGGTTTTAGAACGACAATGGAGTAATCCAATTTTCCTACGACGGTTTAACGATGCACTCAAATAAGTTTTGATTAAAAAAAAATTACGGGACATGCATATTCCATGATACAACAAGATGGAATTATTTAGTCATTTTCAGTTGGTAAAAATACTCTTTAAGCCATCGATATTTATGATAGAATGCGGTAAATACAAGCTTTTCCGACCAAAGGGTAATTTTAGACAAAAATGTCAATTAGAACCATTTCAAAGTAAGGTAACGATTTGTCACAAGGCGTATGTAAATATTTCAGACACGAAGGAGCAAGAAAAAAACAAATCGATAAATTCAATAAAATACTTAACATTCCAAGCGTGTCTCCTCAAGGACTTGCTACAATAACTTCGTATATTGTATTTCAAATATAAAGCGACACACCCTTTTCAGACGAAGGGAGTGTCCTTTAAAGTAGCAATTTGACCTTCAAATGTAGTGACACTGTGTCACTACCGTATCAGTAAATTTAATATCATTCAAGACTTGGCAATCACTGTCTTCAGTGTCTATATAACAGGAGGCTCCATTTACAATTAATTTTAATTCGGTATACTTGTAACGTAGGGAACTTTGATCAATTTCAAAGTTTCATATTACATCTACAATATCTTACTTAGTATTAATTAATACCGTAGAAATAGAAGTTAATTAAAATAGTTTTATCTATATTAACAAAGAAAATAAACAAATAATATGAGTGAACATAAAAAATACTAAACATTTTGTGTACACATTTTGTAAACAATTTTGCTCATTTTCATTTTCCAATTAATTTATTGACCACAGAGCCGGTTTTGCTTATCGCTAGCATCACTTATTTATTTATACATTTATAAATATTTACATACACAAATTATGAATGATAAGTTCATCAACTGTTATTAATTAAAAGTTCATCAAATGGTAATGATATGATTCAGTTGGTCCTGGTCTTAATAAATTCAATGTGAAATGAAAACTAAGAATGTATTATTGTTTTACTACAAAATGATATAAAAGTTAATTTAAAAAAATTGAAAATTGTAATATTAGTCTCTGTGCAAAGTTTTAACTTCTGTTCTACATAAAGAGCTAATGAATAAGTGAAACGTGGAATAAAATTCGTTTCATAAATATGTATACAAAAGTTTCCGTTCTTTTTTCATGAATTGTCTACGGACGTATTCTGTTTTCCAAATGTCAAGACTTGGTTGTGTTTGTATCATTTTCGAAGACGATTATTTAATTAAGGAAACAAAACAAAGGTACATTCAAACTGTTACTACTTTCTTCGGATCCCTTTCTAACAAATTGTCTGAAGAAGTCAAATCGACCATTTAATGTAATACTTTAAGGAATATTACGCCCACCGATCACGTAAACTAGGGAAACGACCTTCATTCGACACATCCTCTCTTGGGTTGCGTCCACCCATTTTCAATGTTCTACGAAAATACTTAAGTATGCTTTTCTGGCATACTGAAAACAAGGGATTTTTTCTAGTATGTAAGATGTGTCGCCAATCGCAAATAACAAGCAAGACTGTTTCACACATTTTTTGTGTGTAAAAGAATTCATTGGAATATCAGATCGAAGTGTAAAAACTGGCATTTTTTTCCAAAGCAAATGCAGAACAGTGTTATCTTTACCGACCCCTATTAAAAAAACGACATCTTTATGAAAAAGCTTTTGTACACATAATGGAAGCAAAATGCTGCTATATTTATTTTATTTATATGAAAGAATAAAAATGCTATACATGGCATTAAAGCTGACGCCAATGCGCCATGCATTTGACAAGTTTAATAAAATAGCATATAACACAACATTAAAAAAAATTTGAAACAGAAACATATTAATTACATAAAAAGAGAGCTCCAAGTTAACTGCTGAAGATGTCCACCTCAACAGACAGTGCATTCATTAGCCAAACAGCCCTTGCGACTGGCTACTCAAAAGATCTACGCGACAAACAAGTTCTGACAAAAAAATACTCGGCTATGGTTACGACCACGTATGTAAAAACTGGGAACATGCAAACATTTTTTTATCAGGACTTGTTTATCGCGTTGGTTATTTGAGTCACCAGCCACGAGGGCTGTTCGGGTGATCAATGCACTGCCTATTGAGTTAGACATCTTCAACAGTAAACTGTTTTATTTTAAGCCCTAATATCTGAATTTAAAGCCGTATCCTCTGTTAATACAATGCGCTGTGATTGACATCCATGAAAAAAAGACAATTTGTCCGCCTGACCTTAAAATACGTGTCCTCTTATCTCCTTCTCTTCAAAATCAAATGACATCGCATGTCATAGTGATGGAAAACTAATCAATAACGGAAAATATTTTTTAAGCTGCGAACCGACCTTGCGACACTTGAAATCGTGAATACTGTCATTGTCACTTTCCATATTTTCAGTTGAGGCCTAGCATAATGAAATGCTCATGTTAAAATAAAATTAAAAATATAGTGAGTACACTTATTTTTTTCTACAATATTTAAATCTTAATTGAAATTTAAATTTTGTTTTCTTTCACGTTATGCTGAGAAGTTTTGTCCAGAAATTAACATTACCTGTAAAGTAAAATTTCAACGAAATTTTATTGTTCATTAACGAACCTGCTTCGAAAAACACGATTTTTCGCAATTTTGATCTGACTGAAATTTCATATGACAGTGGGCTTTCACTGAAACTCAGCAATCTCTCGCCTGCAGAATCATGTCGAGAAGGTATCAGAGAATCGAAATAGACCGAGAGCTATTATTCTCGATTACCCTCCATAGGTAGAGACGAAAATGTATGCTGACTTTTTCAACTGTAGCGATCACGCTCTTCTGTTAGCAGCGATGGGAAGGGAATGGAAACTAATAAAATAAAAATAAAACACTTAATTTAATTAAAAGGCAAAGGAGCTTAAACTGAAAGCTCCGTCAAATAGATATAAAAAAACAAATATTTTACATCTTAAAAAAAACATTAATATATTTTTAAATTATTTAAGTGAAAAATGGGTGTCTTTGAATATTTATTTTCTACTGTACCCATCACAAGACAAGGGATGGAGGGTTGACTTTGTGCTGGGTATATATACTTTTACGCGAGGGCCTTTTCGAAATATCTCTTGCAATTTTTATACTGTCTTGTCGCGGAAGACAGCCTGTTTGCTTTTAGGTGAACGCTTACTGCATAGAGACTCCAATTCGAGTGTCGAACAAACGATACTCGAAAATACTCGGCCATTTTTCAACTAAGCATTACTCAAGTATTTTGAAAAATACTCGAGGAATGCTCGTAATTTATAAATGAAGATTTATTTCCGAATTTTATTAATTTATTTTAAATATACATAAAATGTTTAACCGTTGCATTTAACTGTGTATTTACTCGTGGATCAGGTAATATTTTTTATCAGGTAGTTTTTTCTACTGCGGAAATTATAAAAACACAACATCGAACCATTTTATAATTTGAGACGTTTAATTCTCTATTATTTTTACATGGTTTCTAAATGTCGTTTCTAAATGGAAATAAATATTTTAATGAAATTAAATCAGCTTGTCTATTTATTTTAACAAATTTGAATTAATAGTATATATTTTATTACGTCTGAAACTTCTCGAGTATTTTTAAATATTATCTTGAGTAATTGGAGTCTCTACTACTGCATATAAATACATTTAAATTCCTGTTGCTTTGTTTATGTTAGAGTGAAAATATATTTTTCTCCAAGCTGTCATTGAAATTAAATTTGACCACCCTATCTTCAGCCCTATGTTTGTCTGTGTTCTTCTTTGGTTGTCTTTTTAGAAAAACTCCTAGAAAGACTCCTTGCTGATTTTGTTTCATTGAAGCAAACCAAAATTTTAAGCCGGCAATTAACGGCCAATAATTTCCCCGATCGTGACCAGTGAAATCATGCTGTCATACAAATCTATAACTTGATACTGAGAATACAGTTTCACTGTAACATATATACATCAGATATGCGGAATTTTCAAACGAACTCATATATGCATAGTCGCTTCCTTTTCCACGACATCGTTGCTTTTTCAATTAGCAGAGTGACAAGACGATGACTCGCGGAGTATTTGACAATAATTGAGCCGCAAGTAATTTATTTTCCCCATATCAAAACAAGTCGGCCGAAACGTAAACAGAATGAGAAAATAAATGACCAGCAAAAAATCCAATTTTAAACGAGCCGGAAGTCATTTGTTTTCGTTATGCTGTGATACGAATCGAATAAATGCATTTGTAAAAAGTAATCGGAAAATGAAATCAGATAGAACAGGGCTTCTCAAACTATGTGCCGCGACAATTTGGAAAGGTTTTGTGCACTGAAACACATTTAAAAATCTTCTACTACAAATTGAATGTCGAGTGACAATCAATCTTCACTGATGTTCATGACGTCAAGTAACTAGACTACTTTTCTCACACCCTGCGCATGAAAGAGATGGGTGACAATGTTTTTACTTGATCGTCTAACAATTCTTTTCAGTTATACGACAGTTGCCAAACTGTCAGGACAGTTATCCGCGCTACTGAAGATTGTTAGTAAAACTAGTAAAAATAGCTTTAAAATGCGTATTAAATATACAGCATATCAAATTTTGAATCGATTTAATTTTTTACTTTTCATCTTTCAGCATCTTCAGGCATTTTAAGTGCACGAATGAACTTGAACTGACAACCGGATTGTTGGTGAAAAAGCTCAATGAAAAAGACAATTTTAAAACGATTTTAATTCGATATTGAAATTGCATCAAGCACCTTCAGACAAAATTCTAAATTATTCAGCATATCAGTGCTTAAATTCTGGAGAGGAAAGTTGGCGGGAAGTTTCAAAAGTCAGTCTGTAGTGTTAAAAATCATAAAGTACTTTATTTATTCAGTTTTTTATTAAAATTATATTTAACATCCGCCCGAAAAATAAGCTTAGTATAAAATTTACCTCCAGGTTTGAGATGGGTTACACTGCAGAAAATGTTTAAGAAACCCTGAGTTAGAAAATAGCGGCAATGTCTACAAATACAAATATTTACCATTTAATCCAAATAGTTTGACAGGTGTTCAAAGAATTCTTTAAAACAGATGTAAAGTCAGATTGCAAAATAACACAGTATTTTGTTGGTCATAAATTATATATCACAACACGCTACCGTTAGTATCAACGAAATTCCAGAAAGTAGAAACAAAAATTATTAGTTTATTCTTGTAACCTTTAATTTTCTTCTCAAAATACGTATACGTTTCACTGAGCTACATTAAGCCCCATAATAAATTGATACCTCACTATTAATCATTTTATTCGAATCATCAATTATTACAGATATTTATTATTCTGAATATCATTACGTGGAACATTAGAACTGGCCGTTTCTAGTGCGCGGAATGGGAGCGTGAAACGCGATCATGGCTTTATTATCAAACAATATGTAAATTTATATATTTCCAGCTAAGGTCTTTGTGTATAGTATTATATTTCGGCTGAGGAGAATTTTGTAAGCTTCGATTACAGTAATTCTGTTTGCTTAAACAATACTCAAATTAAATAATAATAAAGGCATGGTGCGGCTTTATTGTTTTCTTAAGACCGTAATTAAATATTGAGAACTAATCACTTTTAAGTAATTTTATGCTAATGAGTATTTTTGTAACGTTTTCACATTCATTCATAATAAATTTTGACTGTTTTAGGATTTACGTTTAAAAATATATTAAAATAGCGATGTCTTTTTTTGACTGCATATATCTGTACCTAGGAGGTAAACTAATTTTTTGCCGGTTTTAAATTATGGGTGCCACTAGATACTAAATAATATGATGCGTTATGTGCAGAGCTGTGGAGTCGGAGTCGGAGTCGTCGCGGCGATTTGGCCGGAGTCGTACTCCGAGTCGGAAATTTTGAAAAGTTTGAACTTTTTATTTTTGCATATTATATGTATGTCAAATTTGGCTATTGGCCGGATTGGTAGGGTTGATATTTAATTGAATGCACATAATTATGAAAGTTAGGCAAAAAAAAGTGACGATATTAAACTTTTTTAGTCGGAGTCGGAGTCGTGTTTTTGGTCAATGTTGGAGTCGGAGTCGAACTTTTTTTCACCGACTCCACAGCCCTAGTTATGTGTCAAAGAGTCAAAAAGTGTGTTAAAATAATTTTCTTGTTCGGAGCTCCACTAAACCTTTTTATTGGAATAAATTTATATTTTATATTTAACAAATAAATCAAAAAACCAAAGCATTACATTTAAAGATAATGCAAAGACTAACAATTGAATCTGTTAAAAAATAGCTAAAACTGGTTACTATTAAAACCTGTTTTTTTTCTCTCCTGGATCGAAATAAAACACATGCACATTTTTATATCAAAATCTTTTATTTACGGCAGTAATTCATGCCCCTCTTGTGTCAAGCTTTGGAAGGCCTCCATACAGCACTGGATCAAAAACGACCACTAAAAATATCAAACAGGAATCGAAAAAAAAACTTTATAATACTCTGATACATAAAACCTGCTGTTATTATTAATTATTCAAGAGAAAAAAGCTTTTCAGAGTGCTCGCCATTTTAAGTTATGGTTATTATGAAAAGAGCTTTAAGCTTAGCGCAATACCATAAATACTAACTCTTAATCTCACGCACTGTACAAAATAATGCCATTGAACCTACAAGACTCATCGCCGCACAATATGGCATGACTGCCATTAGGTTCCATTACTAATACAGATCCCACAGTGCAGCCCGAGTGCATATGTGAAGGGATGCACTTACTGCCTTCATCTACCCGTCCTCATACGTACATAATTAGGCAATATTGATGTAGGCTTTGCTGTGCATGACGTGAGTGACTGTGGACCGTTATATTATTATTCCACGCAGGCATTTTGCCAACGTCCATATACGGAATTCCGTGACTAAAAATCCAACTGCAGTAAACAAGTGTATACTATCAATTATTCTTACACATAATGGAGCTAATCAGAAAGCAAGAGACTCCTCGAAATACTGTCACGGTTTTGGTAAAAAATTAACGTTGCTTATTTATTTTGGTAGACGAAATACAATTCAACTAAGTTGGTTTTTTCCACTACCACCCGTTGTGTATATGCAGCCAGTGTTTCATGACCGCGATTCACAACGCTATTGACATAGAGAATGGAATTTACCCCTCACATACATGGCCCAAGCAGATCTGCACGGGACTGGTTTTGAACCATGCAGTAGTGTATTTGATACAATGCAACCGCATGAGCTGTTTTTTCTTATCATATCTGCTACCTATTTAGAGCATGTGACAATCACACGGTGCCACCAAGATTCTCTATCACCCGCCAATCTCTATGCTTCTTCCCAGGTCATCCGGGTACCCAGCAGCTCCGCTGAAAACATTCTATGGATAGCCATCAGCGGTCTTCAGGGGCGACATGATCCGTCATTTTGATAGAAGAAACTGGCAGCATTCACGCTCCCATGTGGCATCCACAGCACAAGTCTGAGTCAAGTCCATCGCCCATTTTTTTTTATTTTACAAGTAATAAGGGGCTGGTTTGTCCACTCTCTTACTTCCGTGTTCTTGAGAAAGACAAACCATCGCACTCCTAATAATCATCGCAAGTATCTTTTCTCGAAGCACAGTATACGGTTACCCTGTGCATTTGTTATGTGCCAAGACTCGCAACCGTAAAACCCACAATTATGGGTCACTTTGGGATGTTTTCAACCTTTTTCATGATTTGTGGCCGTAAAAGAGACAAAATAAAAAAAAAATCGTATTTTTATTTGTTTAATTGATTAACATAATCATTTATTTAAATACGTAAAAAAATACAACTTTTAACTATAAAAAAGGTAAAAATCTACACCTGCATTATTTTGTTTATGTACTAAAAAGGGAAAAAATAAATATGTGATTTTTTGGCGAGAGGTACTCAGTGTTACGAAAATTATAAAAAAGGGCTACACTGATGTCAAAAGTTTGGGAACCACCTATTCAAAGAATCAATAATATGGCGTAGGGAAATTTCATTTTAATGCGTTCGAAATACTATGCTGATACCGTATTAGGTACAGTATTCGCCCAGTATAATATAATAGATTATATGCCCTGTATGTATTACAGGGTGGTGGCATATATTACATTGACAACCCTAAAAGATGATTATTCCGGTGTAACATTTCGCTGAATTTTCGTTGCGAAAAATTGTTAAATAGTTTTATAATTACAAAAATTTTAAAAGTGGTTTTCAATCTCTCGAGTTAAATTATTATTTAAAACAGTTAATTGCTCTCTTTGCAAAGACGAAATGAAGAATAAAAGACCAAAAGGTGTGAATTAAAAATCTTCATCAAATAATAATGAGCTACAAGTGTCTATCTTCCATTATAAGGTAGACAGCGATTACAAACCAACTGTCGAGGTGCCACAGAATAATATTTATTTAACGATAATTGGACAAAACGTGAAATTATCTTTGCGATAACATCATTTACAGTGAATCAGCTTTTTCACATTTCTCAATCGCATATAACATTTTGTTCAAATTCTTAATCTGTGTATGTTTTTTAACCATGTCTGCTCCCAATTCGGAACATATTGACTGGTTATAGGATTTATCTGAACAAATGTTTTTTACGAGAACCGCTTGTTTCTCAGATTCTATTTTTTAAAGAGAGTATGATATACATGATAGCATGAACAATGTTCTTTCTTAGATGCGCGGCCGCGCAGCAGTTTGAAAGCCCCCGTCCACTCGTTCTAAGTTGGCGCGCATGAATTTAACGACATGAAAAATGTCTTATTATAGATTAAAATAAAACTAAAAGTTCGAAGTTGCAATTATTTTTTTACTAATTCACGGACTCCCTGTACTTCCACAAAATAAATCTGATCTATACTGTGGTTTTTCTTACTAGACAATGTCACGACACTTTTTATTACCCGTAATTAGTACTGAAAATTTGAGTGTAATATTAAAAATTATTTATCAGATTGCCAAATTCCTTCCACCTAAAGACATGGTCATATGTATGGTAATGATTGGAAGCAATGAGGCAGTAGCGGATCCAAAAATTGTCCAAGGAGGTGTGCGATTTTAAAAAAAAATACAGAAGAAATGATGCGTTTAAAGAAGTGATGACCCCAAAAAATTCATGTGATTTAATTGATGACTGACCATTATCATCGATTCTTTTATTTAAATTAAAAAATTAACGTTACAAAGCATAATATAAAAAAAAGTAAACACCTACCAAAAAAAAATGAGAAATATAAAAATAAGTAAAATTTTCGTTTTTTTGACCTCGCAAATCTGCCCAAGAAATATTCAGGTTAAATATTCATTTTCCAGTAGATATGTTGCAAGTCAAGACCTTATAGTCTTTTCGAACTCATACGATTCCTTAGCCAGGTTTTCATACGCCGTAATGTGGAAAAACTTCTTTCAGGGGAGGCAACGCTGTCAAATTCGATTGTCAAACTTAATAAAATTGGTAACAAAACCTCACAATTAGGATATATTTATGAATTTGTCACGTGTCGTTTATATAGCTGTTAAACTAAAGGGTCGTGAAAAAAAGAGAACTGCAATATATTTAATAAAATAAAAATCATTTGAAAATTTATGTTGAATGGAAAATAAATTCTCTTTAGGGGGGGGCATAGCTCACATGGCCACCCCCTTGGATCCACCAATTCATGGAGGTAGTAAAGAAAACAAAAAAACGTTTGTAAATATATTTAATATGTAAGTTACAAGGTTGCGAACAACTGCATGGGATGCTGTAGAATTTAATAAACTCCCAGTCGCGGAAAAGTCATCAATTTTGCATCAAAAACGAAAGTAAAGGGTGAGAGAGAGATAATTTATTCCACCCCGAGCTTGACGAAAGCTCGTCCTTGACTTCATAAATAACCTTTTACGCCGTTATTTAATTTGAGCTAAGACAGAGCCTCACTTAAATACGCACTTCAAGTAGGTGATGGTAACTTTAATGACAATGAACCTAAAATCACCTAGTTTAAAACAAAAATTTCTTTGTTAAAACCTTTTCATATATAGGGCATTTAACATTGTTGAGTTGAGAGCAATGTACTCATTGGGTTGATTATGGTCGACATCTAATTCATATATAAAAACCATTTTTTGTTGCCATACCAATCATCCGATTGCGATAAAACTTTGTCAACTTATTGCTTGTGTTCGCGCGAAAGTTATAGACATAGTAAAACTTACAATTTACAGTAGGTCTTTTATATAAAATCAATGTTTTTTCATATTTTATGCGCTGCCATACCGTTCATTTTGACAACTTATTGTTGCACTTGCGCAAATATTTTAGGCATAGTACAATTAATTTTAAGTAGTTGGTGCGCACCCTAGACAATCGGCAAAAGACAAACAGCAAACGTCTAACGGCAAATGTCATCGATACCAATCAATGAAATGAAAATAGTGAAATTAAATGGAAATTATTTATCAAAAATATTGTGCACCCGAAAGCACTTCAATAAACACAAAACACTTTTTTTTCTTTGAGTGGCATTGCAACGCTTGCCGGGTTCCAACTAGTAAGAAATAAAAATATAGAATTGAATTTGATTAAGATTAATTAGTATGTCTGAATTTGACATGGTAGTTTTTTATTAAAAAAAAAAACTAAGCGCATAATTGCCCGAGCCGTGGTGCAGTAGTCAACGTATTTGGCTTTCGTGGTGAACTTGCCAGGCTGAGGCCCTGTACGAGCAGTTTATCAAATCTGTTCGAAGACAATGTGTGTTTGTCCGTACCCATGTGGAGCATATGGGCTCATCTCGGAAGTAATATCAACATATATGTTTCCACGAGCTAGTTACTCAGTTGCACATCAACCTTTCTTTTCGAAGATAGTATAAATTGAAAGCATATAAGGATTAGGACATGACTAGTGGTTAGCTAGTCGCAGTTTCTATGCTCTGCTTATAAAATGAGATGGGTAAGAGGGAATTATTAGATAGCACAAAACACCATACCTTCGAACAGAATCGATAAATAGACTGAAAAATGCTGCTTGTACTGCCACTCAAACCCGTGAAGTGTGGCATGGAGCCAACGACGATGACCACTTCACCACAGACCCGACAGTATATACGACTATACATACAATATGGTATTAAAATTCAGCCACAAAAAAGGTTCAAAATAGTTTAAATTGACTAATAATGCAAGTTCACTTTTAAGGTTTTCACTGTCAATAAGGTAAATGTACCAGTCGTTGACCGCTTAAGAGAAAATTTCAACAAAAATAACGACTAAGGTTTAGCATTGTAACGAATGAAGGCAAATCAAGTATACTCATGTTGGATCATATGTCTTAATTAATATTATGTAACAAAAATTAGGAAAGGGCCTGTTTAAAAAAGTTGTGTTAAATTATTTGAAGTCATGTTTTTGTTTCAGTAGTTGACCATCTCACAAATTGAAAAGTCTAGGTGTTGACCATGTCTAATCATTGGGCTTTAAAGTGAACTTTCTTTCAGGGTTGCCTCATGGCTTTCTGTCAGACCACTCTTGGTTGAATCAAGTGACAATGGGTGGTTTAGGAACAAGGTACAAACCGTTACTAGATTGATCACCTAAGAAATTTGAAATAATACACTTTCCTCACTAGGTGTTGTTTTCAAATGGCCACCCTGGCACTCCATTGGCTATATGGTGATGTGTCAGTGGCTCATTCCAACCACAGATACCTTGACTTGTCTGAACTTTACAATTTAGAGCAGGCACGGGCAAACTGCGGCCCACCAAGTGTTTTCTGCGGCTCGCCATCATAAATCCTAATTCTAAGTAAGGATATTTTTTTTTTAAAATATTGACTATGAAATAAATAAGATATTGAGTGAGTATACAGGTTTTCCTTTTCACAGTCAAATTCGATGGATTTGTTTGGAAAAAGTGCTTCGAAGAGTTCGGGATATAAAAAATATTATAATTTAATTTTTGGAAACGAAGAATGTTACGGACTTTCCCGATACTGAAGATTAGGGATTTGTGATTTTGCATTTAATGTGGACATCGTGCCACATGTAAATACTATAAACTCCGTGTTATGAACGCTCTGAATGACGATTTTTCACAAAGATTTGGTGACTTTTGAAAAGATTTGGTGAAAAATTTAGACAAGTTTCGCGCTAGGAAGCGATTCATTTTTAATAGATATTAAAACGGTATTATACGAGCTACAACTTGAGATTATTGATCTATAATGTTACACTGATTTAAGAGAATTATACCGTCGTGACGAAATCTGAAAATTTTACAATGATCTTAATTCAGACAAATTCGAACAACTTAAAGATTTTGCACGAAAAATGTCAACAGACATTTTCGATCATGAACATCATCTTAATTCTGATACCATCTTCTTCTATGACGATTCACAATATTTCAAATATTTGTGCCCAGTAAAACTTTTCCATCAGGTTGATTAAAAATAAAAACATTCTTATAAAAGAGTTACTCAACCTCGAATAATCCAATATGCACAAAATGTAAAGATAGATCTTTTTCGCTATCAAAATCGGCAGGCAAAATATGTTTGCAGAAAAAATCTTTTGAAAAGGTTTGAAAATGCAAACTCATTTGCAGTAATTATTTCCATTAAAATTTACCGTCACAACGCTCGCAATCGCTTTAATCTGAGTAAAGATATTAAGAGCTTTTTCAAAGCTTTTTGTGCACTTTTTTTTAAATAGCCTGTTTCCCTTTTCTGTATGCATTAAGAACGCGTTTACCTTAAGATTTCTAACTGAAAGGAAAAAAAAATCTTTTTTAATATTTATTGCCAAGCAAGAATTAGATATCTTCTTAATTAAATGTTGTAAGTAGTTACCCTTGCATTTTATTAGTAAGCTTTGACACTTTTTCTGCTTACATATATACCTAATATTAATCCCACTTATAAATTAAGACAAGTTATTTTACCATCTTGTATTTCACTGTTTAGATCAATTAGATGTGAATAAATAGTTCAGTACCAAAGTATTTAGTTCCATAAGAATTGCGTCATATTTCTGGCAACTATTTTTTCAAAACGTCATCAGTACTGCAAAGCTTTAATATATTCTTACCCTCCATAATTAAATATAGTCTGCTTGTTTCTTGTACTAAAATAAAAATAAAAATAATATAATCACATTTAAATTCAACTAAATAATCACTTTGAAGTGTAAATGTCAATTCTTGGTGGAAAAGAATGATTTGTAATAAATGCAACGCATTTTTTTAACCTCTTCCAAGTGATTATTTCAGGCGAAAATGCTTGCAATCAGCAATAAATATGTTAAATAGAGAACATTTTGGTATAACTTACATATGATGGTTAATATGGTCAGCAAAAAAAGAAGAATATAGTAAAGTACATAATATAAGTTAATAGACGTTAAATAAAAATTGAGCATCTGAATGCTGTTCAGTTCAAAACAATTCATGTTGTGAAAGCGAACATTTCAACTATAAACTAATTTTAAAGTGACACTTTTTTGGTGGGAAATACCATTTTTGTATTGACCTCATAATGTTATCAAACGATCACGACTGGCTTGAGCTCTTAAGGTTTTATTGCAGTTTTGACGTACAAGAACACTTAAACGGCAGCTTTATCGTGATTAGATAGGTCTGCACGGGCTCGGGCTTGGCCGGGTCGGGCCGGGTAACTAAGGTTTGGATTCGGGCCCGAGCCGGGCTCGAACGCAAGAATATAACAAAATATAACAAAAATCGGGCCAACCGAATCAGCTCACCATTATCGTAAATCTAAATTTAATACTATAATAAACTTCACGTACTCGTATTAGTCATCTTTTCGACGCTTTGTTCGGTATTTAAAAACATTCTCTCATGAACATCCATTCGAAAGAACAAGATGCATTGTTCTTAACTTAATGACTTTTGACACCATTATTTTAGTATTTTTTAATGATTTATGCTTCATAGGCGATTGTACAATACGCATAATGAATTTCATAATATGATCCTGACTTCAGTATGTCTTATATGGCTATTTCGATCGGTCGCAATTCGATTGGTTAGGTTGATTTTTTTTGAGTTTACTGGCAAGAAATGGGCTTCGAAAATAATAAGACAAAACTAAAGAGTGTAGAAGTGGGAAAAGTGTGGAATACATTTAGTGAAATCATAGAGGTGTCTACAAGCAAAAAAGTTGGATACGTTGAGTGTATAAAATGTAAATTCATTTTCAGCTTTTCTAGCTCAAAAACGTCTCACTTGAGTCGTCATTCCTGTAAAACAAACAAAAACAAAATCTAATTAGGAAGAAATTTATTTCGCACAACTGCACACACACGCAAGTCGGTGAGTCAATTTTAAATTTTTATTTATAAAAAGAAATTCGGATTTTTTTCGGGCAAGGAAGAAAAATGTCGGGGCTCGGGTAAGATTTTTGCAAATGAGCCTCGGGCCCGGGCCGGGCCGGGTCGGAGGTTTTCGGGTTCGGGCCGGGTGAAATTTTAAAATTTCAGCCGGTGCAGACCTCTAATCGTGATGTTCTATCAAAATATGTGTTAATTGTTGTCAAACTAGCCATGTTTTGGTACGTTCTTTTTTACGCTTTGCTAACAATATCGGTTTTACAAAACCGACAGAATCCATATTAACGCTTTATTGGTTTTAAAAACGTACATTTCAAGATCGATATGAAATGATTAACGTATATTTACCCGCGCCGACTGGCGGGACGATAAATCAAATAAATGATCCATTCAATTTGTTTCGAGCGAGAATCAATTTGAAAAACATATTGCCGAGCTTACGCAGCCTTTAAAATTATTCTGCAAACAGTGTGCGTTCCTCACTCCACGTCATATCGATATATCACCCTTGCATACGTTTTCCCAACAGCTCGGGGAATGTTCAAAATCAATGTCTTATTATTTTACATGGATTCGTTGATAGACAGCGCTTGTCTGTTATGTCAGAATATTCAAATAAGGAACATGTTTTGGTTATTGATATTGGCGGCAACACTTGCATTCCAACGTAAGCATCACACATAACAGAATCAAACAAATAAACAACATATCAAAATTACAATACAGGATTAAGCTGTAGATCTCAGATAAATTTTATTATATTGCCACTATTTCCAATTAAATTTGTTTCTAACATTCTTTAACATCACTTATGTGTACGTGTAAAAATAAAACAATTGAATGCAAATTAAAAAAAAACAGTTTTAAGGTGTTCTCTATCAATACTTAGTGGAATGGCATAATAATAAAAAAAACAAAACATTTTTAGTACTTTTTCCACATAAAATTTATTGGATCAGTACCGGTTTCGCTTATGGCGAGCATTGTCAACTGATCATCAGTAAAACAGTATTCAACGGAACATTCTTTACCGAGCCGCGAAACAAATCAACATTTGAATTAGTCTTAATTAATAAAACACATTTGATCGTACTACTTCTACAAATATGTATGTTGTTATGATCAGGACCGGTTATGCTCATCGAAAAAAGATTTTTTAACTCATGACAAGACTAGGTACAATAAACAATTGGTGTGAGAAAAATTCTCAATTTGATATAATCAGTGTGAAATTCAACTGAATATAATATGCCTACCGAAAAATAAACCGACCTTTATCCGATTTGCATAGATTGGCATAATTTTTTGCGCTATTATAATAAATTCAAAATGATCTGCGAGAAAAACTCGTTATTCCATCCATCTGAAATTAAAGCAAACCGTTTTAACAGTCTCCGATAAAAGATGGAATTAGAAATTCGCACTTTTAGTGTCGATTTTAATCCATATTAATTATTACTGAAAGCCTAACATTATCTTTATACTCATCATTTTATACATTACATTTATTGTAGCTATGTAGCTCGAGTATCGAACTATTTTCTTAGCTTGGTTACATAATATTTTACAATTACTCAAAATTTATCATCTCTTGATTACGTAGGTGAAAAATCATTTGACATTTGAGAAAAACTATCGTTAGTTGTGTATGCTTACGTTCGTTGAAAAAAATAAATATTACTCTTCCTTTCAAAATATGTTTGACAGACATTCTTTGAAATATCTTAGTCGGTATCGAAACATTAACGATATTTACTTCTGGCCGCTAGAATAAAACTCACAATCTTATATATAAAACCGAAACGGGGGATGTATGTCTGTAATTCCCTTTTGCATTGTTGTTGCAAGTTCAAACAAACGAATTGATTTCGCTCGCGCAAGTTTCGACGGTAAATTTGTTTCGTTATCAATGTTTGTGTAGAGACTCCAATTACTCGAGTATCGAGTAGTACATATATAAAATCGAAACGGCGTATGTATGCCTGTGGGTCTGTAATTCCCATTTGCATTGTTGGTCATTAAGTTGCCATACAAACGAATATGAAAGAAAATATGTTTGATTTTTTTATCGGCGAAGACATTTAGTCAAAATGTAATAAATTAGTCTTCTACTGAACTTTTCCCGGCTTTTATTAATATAATAATGTTTTTATTTACGTGAAGGTATTATTTGACATTTCTTTGACAGCAAATTAGATTTTTTCCATGAATTTGGACATTTTAATGGGCGATAATGGGGCTGTCAATATATGAATAGGGCTGTGAAATGTCAATGCCAGTCTGAAATGTTCATTTTAATTCCATTTTAATTGACCTAGACTTTTGAATTTTGAAAAAAGTTGTTTCAACTTGGCCTGTCTGAATTTACGCGCCGAGGTGAACATAACCCCAAACTGGTCCGAGCGAAGCCGGGTTCGAACACTAGTTATAAATATAAAATTTAAAATAATTTCGATTTTTCTGCGTATAATGTAACTATTCTAGTACGTGTTTGGTTTCTTAAAGATGCATTTTTAGATTAGAAGGTTTCTTAAGAAGTAAATTTAAAGTGCGTTACATGTTAGAGTTAGTTACAAAATGGAGGTTGAAATTTTTCCTTTATACGGGAAGTAAGGAGGAGGGGATAGAAAAATGCTAATAATATTTTAAATTTTATAAAAAAATGTATTTCCACAAAGTTACCACCAAATTCATTGAAAGTATCAACAATGTATTGCTGTTCAATAAATATACATCAAAAATAGCCCAGTAAGTACTGCAGTCAATAAAAGCCAATGTTTTACGCTTAAGTTTACGAAACAAATAAACGGTAGGATCACTAGATCTAAATCAATTTGCTTGAGCGATAAGAATGCATTAAAGGCTGGAAAAATATTTACACTATTACTTTTTATTAGCTGCTTTTCTGCAGTTTGAGAGGCACTGAATTGACTGTGTGAGAGTGTTTTAGCGCTAACACGCTCTCAAACAGTATATGATGTCAACCGTGTCGGCACATATAAAGAAAAAAAGAAAAATCGGTTCAAATGACGTCACGAAATCCACTATCTCAAATTCTACCTTTTATAACAATCGAAACTTCGAGTGTCGATATATTACGTTTTATATGTACATATTACTAGGTGGGTTATCATTTTTATGCCTTGTTAACTTGAGACCACCCAAAAACAAGGATCTGTGATAGCTTTCGTTAAGAAAATTCATGAAGTTGCGTTGTAGATGCTCCATAAAATTTTATAGGAAAACTTAAGGCTGTTATGGTTATGATGATGCCGGCTTTTCACGATCTATGTAATACAAGACAAACTTTTCGAATTATGAGGCTGTACGCATCTTCGCGCATCCGTATTGGGGTGGCGATATGGGTTCTAAAATTTATGCTTGTATCGATGTTTACGCCCAATTTCCTTCTTATTCAAAGGACCTGAACTAAAATAAACATTTTTAATATAAATAGACCGTCACCTGTCAATTGATATTAAATTCATGCATCGTTTAACTTTTTAATTAGATTTTTATATTCAAAATTCTCATTTTCATTGAAGTTGCACTCATCTTATATCAGTCTCGTTCTGGCAATAGCAGGGTATTGATTTTTATATACTACAATGTTTAAAAAATACATATTACAAAACATTTAAATGCGTCAACATTAAATCAGAAAAACGTGTGTATTATTAAAACATTAATTATACCGAAACAAAAAGTCATTCCTTTATCTCACCCTTAGATTCACGTGCAATAATTAGACATATAGTTTTGTTTTACGACAGTTTTTGAACAGATCGTTGTTAAAATTGGAATCGATTGTTTGCGTATTTCCATGATTTTTATCTCTGACAGACTTCTGACATTTCAGGGGCTTGGATAAATTTAAGTTGCAGCGTTATAGTTTTTTGTATCGTATATATTTATGAATAAAAGTATTATTACCACTGTGTTAAAAGTTATTCATGGCAGCCTGAATTAATTTACTAAGTTCGAAATTAATGACGTAGATCGATTGGATTATTAATTGCAAAGATGAATTATAACTTTCAGGTCTTTTGAATGTAGCATCGTTCAAAGGTAATTAACAAGCTAATAGCGTGTGAATGCCTACTAATTTAGAATGGGTGAATATATCCAACATCGTGCTATATAAAAAATCGCACAATTTTGATTGCTGGACAAGTTTATTTATATTCTACGGTATTAAATGCTATTATAATGTATAGGATTCAAAAGTTGAATTTGGAATATTCAGATATTTTGTGAACGTTTTCTTTTACAATTTTTCTATCGAAATTGATCTTTTAATTCCAAGCTTCTACTATATATTCTGTATTTAAGTTTGGTCTTTTATGTTCGCTCCCAATACGAAGTCTATGGATTCATAAAGAAGTATCTCAGCATGATTTTTTTCTTCGACAACTGCTATTTACTCAGTTGCTCAACCTCCCTTTTTCGAAGTGAGTTAGGATAGGAAGGATATTATTAGGACAGGACATGTGGTTTGCAAATAGCTCTCATCACGTCGCGTTATAAGGATTTATTGGTAGTGGGACGCAATTATAAACAATACAGACATCGCTTTTTCACTTTTAAGGTGTTGACTATCAAAACTCGATGGAATGGAATTTTTATAAAAAGAAAAACAATTTTTTGCACCTTACTGCAAAATACTGGTCACTTTCAATTATTGGTGGAAAGGCATTATAATAAAAAATAATAAAACATTTTTAGTACTAATTCCACAAAAAAAATATTGAGATCAGGACTGCTTTCGCTCATCACCAACAGTTGATAGTCCTGATCTCAATAAATCCAATGTGGATAAATGCAATTTTTTTTTTCAAATTGTTTGCTGAAAGATTTAACTACTTAGACTGGGACTCGAATCTGTGAGGTCTTGAAACTTTCTGATGGATCCTTAAATATCTTTTTAGACTTTTCTTTTAAAAATTCCGTTGGAATAAATAAATCAACCGTTTACCCGCGCCAATGATGACACAGCTGTTGTTGGAGAAAAATTCAAATTGTTGCCAGCCATAATAATTCGATGAATAATGTTTAGCACTGAATCCAGACATTTGTGGATAAGTATATAGCTCTATGACCCAGTTGCTTGTGCTCGAAGTCGTGACCTTTTTTACAAAAATATTCAAATCATGATAATCAAGTCTGACGATGGAGTGACTTTGTTTTTGAAGATAAGTTACGGATTATGTAAATGGATTCGATTTTGAATTCCATGAAGCAGATTCCCAAGGTCAACATGACATTTATTTTGCTTGGTTTAATCTACTTGATTTTGCAAAAGTTTTACATAAAAGGCGCTCAATTTATAAACCTGAATAGTTTGCAGTGCAATTTCGATGGAACTTAATGGCAAAGTTGTTCAAAATAATATAATATAAAATAACTTTGATAATTTCACGTATTGTGGTACTATCCGTCGCACGTGTTTCGCCTCTGTCAGATGCATCTTCAGACTACCTTACTCAAACAGGTTCACAAAAGTTCTTTAAGTAATACGAATGATTCTAATATTGTTATAAGATATATTTAAAAACGGGAAGCAAGGAGAGGAGGATAGAAACAACAAACAATATTGATACTACTGATGGCGGAAGAATCAAAAAATTGTTAACTAATGAGGTGCATCAATTTAGAAGGGTTAAACCCAATGTAAATAAAATCAACCTGTCTTATAAGGTTACAGCTGTATTGTTTCAAATAAATTAACATATTTTTTTTAAATAATAAAACACGATAAGTTGTAAATAACAAAAATTATTACATTATTTTTAAATTCTTTAATCCTAAAACTAAACCTAAACTAACTACAAGAACCAACATACGTAAAATATTACTAATTTTACTCAGTTTTATAAGCTTAGATTACGTAGATGTAAATAAAGGGTATTTCAATAGGGACGCTCAAAATATGTTACTTTGTCCTGCTGAGTACATTATTCATTGTTTAGTGGCCAAATTTGAGTCAATCAGTTTGGTAAATAATCGGCCAACACCTACCTGTACGTCATCAAAATACAATATCTGGTGAAAACATTGCTGCTGTGTGTGAAAGTGTACAGGAAAACCCAAGGCAGCTTATTTCTCGTTGTTCACAAGAACTTGGCTTTTCTGCGACTTCAACATGGCGAATTTTGAATCGGGCCTTATGTCTGCACCCGTATAAAATCCAACTTACCAAGGAACTTCAGGTAAACGACCACAGACAACGCCTGATTGGGTTCTGGAGCAGTTGGAAGTTTACCCAAATTTGTCAAAAAAGTCAACTTTAGCGACATGGCCCATTTTATAATGAATGGATATTGGCAGACATTTGATGCTATATGCCATATTTAATGCCGTAAAATATGCTTACAAATGAAATTAAAATTTAGTCAAAATCTCACAAACAACTTGTTTTATTTACATTTCAAAACTAAGCGTCCTTATAAAAAGACCCTTTATAAATTACAATACCAAAAAAATATCTCTTTTTCTTTCTTATTAAGATTGGTTGTCTTTTACATTTTTTTCCTCAGAATAAATAAAATAATTCAGTTTACAGCTTCTGCAAAAATGTTTTTTCCCACAATGTGTTTCTTCTGTGCATTTTGTGAGACTAGATTTTAATTAACTTCGACTGTTTTTCAGGATACGGAAGCATCGCTCCTCGAACGTCCCTCGGAAAGGCTGCAACCATCGGTTACGCTATCTTCGGAATTCCACTCACAATGCTCTACCTGACCAGCGTCGGGTCCTTACTTTCGAAGGTCGCCAGAGGAGCTTTCTCTAGAGCTTTGTGCTGCTGCCTTTGCTCAAACTGCGGATACTGCTGCTACGACGAGCGTAGAATGGCAGAGAAAGAACGGAGAATGAAGCTACGGAGACAACACGAAGAACAGAAGAATTTACAAAGCGGTTCCAATAATTCAAGTCAAACAATTAAAACTACGCAAGAGCCATTTTATGTTGTGAGATCGTCGTCTGATGTTGCATCAAACGCAACTCAAAGTAAAGACGCTTCAACGAGCAAATCAAATCTCAATCTGAACAAAGATCTCGATAACATTAGTTGGCCTGACACTGATTCAAAATTATCAATGCAAGGTTTAAGCATATTAGCTCCAATATTATTGTGTTTATGTATAATGTTTGCTTATATTATGATTGGAACAATAGCTTTATATAAACTAGACAATCTCCGTCCGATGGATGGGTTTTATTTCTGCTTCATGAGTTTGAGTACGATAGGCTTTGGCAGTCTTGTTCCTGGTACTGGACATTCCGGTAGCTTAAAACAAGGAGTTGATAATACTACGCTTTGGTTTTGTTCAATCTATATTCTTTCAGGCCTAGCTTTGACTGCTATGTGCTTCAACGTAGTCCACGATGAAATAATTCACCGGCTTAAGCACAAACAGAAACGGTGGTCACAAAAAGGAAACACCGTCAAGGACGAAGCGAATCTCAGAGATCCATTTTATATAGCGTCCTGACAATTCTACAACGGGAGTAATAAAACGGAAAATCTGTATAGTGTCATGGAAGAGACAAGTCTGTCCGGTGAAAAAATCAGGAGAAGGAGTCTCGATGACGTGATGGAGGAAGGTTCCATCGTTGGAGGAGCAGGGTCAAGTGTCAGTGAAACAGGTGCCACTGAATTTAGTGGTGTTTCTTGCGGCGGAGAAGACGAGATCGTTGCCATTGTCACCAAGAAAGACACTGTCAACAGTGTTAACATGGTGGCGTACAACTTTTTGCCAGGTCTCTTGAATCAAGTCGGTAACACGACGCCGTAAAAATGATTATATTTAAATTAAGTGTAACCGAAGTTACCGAAATTTTGATTCGTGAGACTTTGAATGATTCTAAATAATGTAATGATTAAAATTAATCTAAAAATGTCATTAGCTATTTAAATGATTTAAGAAATGTAAATTTAATTCATTGACATGTGTAAATAAAATAATATATCTTGCTGTGTATTTAAAAATAATTGATCGTATCTGTTATATTTTAATAGATAAAAATTGTGTCATTTCTGTTTAAATTTATATTTCAGGCATTAGATAAATTTCTATAAATACTGCGGCTCCTTTTTTGGATAGCTTTTGTCAATAACAATTCAGAAAACACTTTACGAATACTGATTTTTATGAATATGAATTGAAATTATATTCATAAAGCAAGGGCTTATCGTAAATTCAGAAAACGCATGAAAACGTTCCAAAATTTCTGCAAAATTAGCTTTTTAATTCACAAATTAGATTATCAGAATTTATTGGTTGAGTAAATAATTATTTTTTAGTAATTTAAAGCTTTATTTTTAGCACATATGTATTATTTTCTTCAATTCATCAACATTCTTATACTTATCATATATATTATATCAATGAATTATTTTTTCCATGTATACGGAATACGAAATATTGGTAAATTGGTGTCAGAAGTAATTTTTAGTTTTAAGGAACATGATGTGAATATAGTTAATAAATTTAATGTATGTACTCATTTTGAAATAACTTATGTTTCATAAAATGTATGTAGAAAATATTATAGTATGCATTGTAATTATTTAAAATTATTAATTTGTGAAAAAAAACCATAAATGGAGTTTATTAATTTTCAAATCAAATTACTTAAAAAGCTTCAAAAAACTATTTTTGTTTTACCACACAGAAATGTTACATTATATTTAATCATATTGTTGAATGAGGGTAATTAGGTATAGATTTTCTTGTGTATAAATTAGATTCGCAGTAAATGTGATTTAAATCATATAAAATAGACACTATGGATTGACGTTAAATTATTATGACTCATAAAATTATCGACAATCCAAATAGCAAACTACTCGATTAAAAGTTAATTTTTATTTTTCAATTAGGTTCTTTCTTTGGCCATACAAATTTTCACTGTAAATAGTATGTGTGAAACATACGGATTTTTGTTCTGTGCCCGTCTATTTTTGAGCAATTTTCATATGCGTATAGCTCTGCTCATTCGATACGGACTCGTAAACTCGAAAACTATGCTTTGTTGACTCTATCGCTTAGGTACCTGCCAATACCATGCCAACTTTGTGTAATTAAACATTAAGTTCAAAAGCAAAAACTGCTGACCGGAATAAATTGTGTAAACTATTATGTATGAACAAAATGTTAACGATTTCTAATACACCATTTTGTCCTGAAAACATTTATTCACCATGCCCTTACATAATTTTACTGTGCAGTTCAAATTGGCTTTTGGCTTCTATATCAAATTTAACTTACGTTTTCAAGATTCCAAAATTGTATTCAATAATTTTCCATTTGCAATACTGCTTGTATATTTTAATGCTACATTTTGACATCAAAATATATTATTTCAATCCGTAGATTAACCTTACTTTATCACTTTGTTGAAGTTGTCATTATTTAAGCTTATTTTAGAAGCAAAAAAATCGTATGTTTCTATGCTTGCAAACATAAGATATACATTGTATCATCTTCAATTGTATTTGATTAATTATTTCAATAGCTGAAGGCAAGTTGTAAAGACACTTTGTATTGATTTTATGAATAGTAAAATAACCTATTGATTGAGTAGGCATTTACTTGGTAGAACTCCATTATAATACGGTAAGAAAAATAACAATATATTTTAGTTCTACATAAATTATGAAGACGGTGGCGTAAGCCGAAATAGCTATCCACAAATATATAAAATAATTTATGTAGAACTAAAATACATTGTTATTTTTCTTACCGTATAATAAAATAACCAATTCATTTATGCGTTACTGTTTGCAAACTAACAAAAGCAATTTATGATCTTTGGCAACCGAATTTCGATGAAGGTATATCCATTTTTAATTATTATTATTTATAGTTCTAATGTGTCAATTAAAAGGTCAATATCCATCTGGGCAACTATCATTGTTTATACAAATTATACCATCCAAATATTGTTTCATTTAATATTAATTAAAAAGCTCAATAGTAAAAACATTGAGAACAATGAGGCGGTATGGATTCAGTAGAACATATACCAAAATTTCTTTCTCAATTGACAAACTATTTTTGGGAATAACACTATACAAGATATAACAAATACGTAATTAATTATTTACCACTAGAGATAAAATCCTACAGAATTTTAAGAAAGGCATCTTTAACGCCTGTGTAATATTCCAATTACTCGGAACCTTTCGATCGCTAAGTGGATCTCTCGCTTCTTGGTTACACTGCTACACAAATAAATACGGCTTTTTTTATATCTGAATAATAATAACATTTCTTGGCAAATATTTGTTCAGTTGATTTTTTTATAACTTTGATTGCTTTATTATATTTTAATATTGGTGAATAGTAGCCAAAAAAAATAATGATGTTTGCATTGTTTGTAAAATATTTTACACAAATTTTCATGTAGTAAAAAGTACTCACGCCTTTTATTCGTGGATTTTACGAATTGTTTAATTTATCTCAAGATGTCAAATTATGTTAGTAATCAGAATAATAGAAATACCTTGAAAACCTCAAATTTGTTAAGATGGGTTTACACATTTTTACGAGACTTTTACGCATCGTATCTTCACCGTGAATATATTTTTTGAACTCTGAAATATTTTTAGATTTCATAATCTCTTGTAATAATATTAATATTTCGTAGAACTATTCCACTCTTTCGAAGAACCGTGATAATTTTTTATCGATTAAAAATCGTGTAGAAGATACCCCTAAATAATGTATGTTATGATATTATTAATAAGCCTATATGTGTAAATATATCTTCTAACGTACTAAATTATTAGGTTTAGGACATTTTTTAATTGAAATCCTAGTAGTGTTAAGGGAATTGTGTACTATAATAACACTTTGTCTAATGTGCAAATTTGATTGTATGAAATAAAATAATTATGTTACAAACAATACTAAATAGTTTCAATTACTGTTGAATATCTTTCATCCAGGCCTTTGCTCGACTGGTCAACATTGTGCTTATTCGTGCGATTTTTTTGAATCTCATCTGAATCTATAAAATGATTTCAACCAATGTGGGGCATATATGGACTTTTAATAGACCTTTTCTGAACAGTAGTTTTTTTGTTAGCTGGTTGTTACTAAGGTATTCAAAACTTTTTTGAAAAATAGAGATTGTGAATAAAATCAGTTCAAACAGTAAAATTATATTTAAATTATCAATTGGGTGGGAGGAAATATTTATAAATTACAAATTTCGATGCCCTCTAAAATAATCCACAAACCGAATGAGAATAAGTCAGTACTGGGATTTCAACCAGTGAGCACCGGAAACTAAACAAGTTGACAAATCGACCATAGGCCCGGTATTTCCTTACCCCTTTCAAACTTTCAAGGTTGTGTCAAACTTGAAGGTAATTATAAACTGATTCTGGTGTATGATTTAATTGACATTAACTTGGTAGCAAAAATTATAAAGTATTTTAGTTCCACTCAAATACTTTGTTATTTTCCTTCGTTTAATTCTATCTCATTTACTCTTTCGGATGGTACGGTGTTTTCATTGCTTGTGAGATTATCAAAATTAGCTCCTACCGTAAGTCGAGTCTACCTCGACAACGTATAGGTGACTAGCAACTCCTATTTCGTGTCCTGCTTGACATTGTAAAACTTGGTTGGAAAACTATGTTTTATTAATTTTAAATTATCTTTTTCTCAAACACCGTATATGTATATTGGATTGTATTTCTAAGAGTATCTATGTAAAATGTCATAATGAGTTATATTATATATTTTTAAGTTAATTTAATTTACCATAATAATAAATTCGCAAGCCTCGTGATATCAATCATTTTCTCAAATCCATTGATGAGTTGCTGAAAGGAAAAATATATATATTGAGGAGTGCAAAAGGTTAACAGGCGTTGATTTTTCATTATAAAGTGGTGTTATATTTGATCATACAAAAAGATTTTTTAATTTAATTGTTTATGACAAATACATACTATTCAGTAACGTTGAAATTCTTCACCCTTTTGCCTAATAGGCTGTACAAAATCGCACATCCTGAGGCTCCGTGCAAGAAGGGATGATTTCAGTTTTACAATGTGTATTTTACGCGTGGTTATATTTGACACACCCTTACACGTGTAAATAGTGGATAATGGGGTGGAAAATAAAGAGGCTTAGCGGCCGGAATGATTGCGGCAGATATAAAAATTATCACTAGCTTTTTCACGAACGAAAAATAAAAAATCTAACTTGAGATTATTACAAATCTTTATATACCAAATAACGTAGATACTGTGTAATTTTTGTTTGGCTTTCAACGTCGGCATATACTTGCTGTGTTACCTTTAACGCTTTTCAGTCCTCAATATATTATTTTTTCCTTCCACCTCACCCTTCCTCAATAGATTTGAGAAATATGATTAATATTACAGGGTTTGCGTATGTATTAGCATGGTAAAACGAAGTACCGAAAAATATACCACATTATGACATGTTACAATCATTCACCCGTTGACTGATAGCGTCTTATATGCTGAGACGACTGATAATGGTGTGTTGCAAATTGTTTTTCAAAAATAAATAGAGTTAAAAGTGTTAATACTATCACAGACATGTTTTTTTTATTCAAATATATATGCATTATTTGATTTGATAATCTCCTTGTGTTTATTAAACACTGATACTGATGAGTTAATGATTGAAATCTTAGCTGTGGAAATATTCGTAAAACAGCTCTGCAGGGAAGATGTTTACTAAGGCACACAATCAAATAAATAAGGCTTTTGTAATAAGAATAATTTAAAATTAATAATAAGAAAATCCAACCATGTTTTACTATGTCGAGCAAACACAACATAGGAGCTGCGCTTTACTTATATGATGTAAAGATAGACTCGATATATGATTTGTAAGAGTCAAAATGTAAAGATTATAACGATTTTATCTTTTACATTGTTGGATATGTTTTTAAAAACTGACATATTTTTAAATCGCTCTCCATTCCGAGACTTTAAATGTATCAAAAATCTAAATTTGATGTTGACAGTGGAAAGCTTGGCTGTTGCTTATGTATGGAACGAAGGTTTGGTTTCGTGCATAGACATAAATACAATAGTTCACAAAGGAAGCTCTGTATTCGCCAGTCGTGCTCATATATTTAAATTTTCAATTTAAAACTAGTGAACAGTTAGCGATGCGCACAGAATACGATCCATCAGATAATAAAATAACACAGAGGCATGCGTAAAAATTATTCCTGAATAGTCATAAAATAAAAAAGGATAGTAATAATATATATTTGGAAAAAAAAATAAAACATGGCAATTCAGCTGACTCCTCTTTGAGATATGAGCGTTTGAAGTTTCGATTGATCAAAATACACTTAGCGAGTAAAAATGTTTCAAATTACTTATCTTAAGCAATTTTTTTCACAACTCTTGCTGAGAAATAACGATCTTAAAGATCTTATGATGACAATCTTGGAACTTTGTCAAATAAATTTAGTAAAAAAAGTGTGCAGATGCAGTGCAACTCTGGAATTCTGTTATTTAACCATAGATAATTTTGAAATTCATATATGTATATGATATAATGCAGTAAATACAAGCTTTTCCGGCCAAAAGGTTATTTTAAGCACGAAATATAATGAAGATAGCGCATGACATTTAATAAAACGCAACGATCATTCAAAAGAGAATGACATAAAATACACAGTGTATAAATGAAAAGAGCAAAAACAAAAAACCGAGTTCAGTGCTGAAAATTTACACCTCAATAGGTAGCGCATTGGTCAGCCGAACAGCCTTAAAAAAATATTTGGCTTTGGTTATGACACCGTATGTGAAAACTGGGAGCATGCAAGTTTATAGCGTTAAGTATATCAGGGTTATCAACTCGTCCCCGAAGAAGAGGAAAATGTATAATTGGTTATATGTAAAGTACTCTCATATATTCTTGCGTAATATAATTTTATATTATGTATTGTTTATAATTTATTTTGTTTGTGTGGAGTATATAGCCTCATAACGAAGGTATCTACACAAATTGTATCCAAAATTGCTTGTACCTCAGTCGCTCAACCTATTGTTAGCTCGATAATAGTATGGATAGAAAGTTAAAAATAGGACAGGACTAGTGGTTAGGTAGTCGCTCTTGCTTGGCTTTGATTATAGAATCGGGCGGGTGAGATGATTTTTTTAGATAACACAAATACCCATGCCTGCAAACATAATCGATAAATCGACTGAAAAATGTTGTTCGTACTGGGACTCGAGCTCGTGAGGTCTTTCACGGAAGTCAGTGACGATGAACACTTCACCACGGACTCGACAGATATATTAATAACTTACCCCATTTCACATTCATGTACTCCCAACATTTGTCTTAATTGTACTACATACTGTTAACCTAGTTGTTACAATAGAAACAGATTCAATTAGGTACAGATTAATTTGGCCCATCAGAAACAGATAAACCTCAATCATTTTTGACCACTTTTCAGGAGAGCTAAAAAAAAGGTTTCGCCATTAATATAATTTACTTATTTTTATACAGATAAAAATCATCTTTTCTTTTCATTAAATGCAATGATTTGGCTTTGTGATTTATTTGTTAAATATGAAGAAGTATTTGTATCTAATATGTTTTTTTTGGTTAAGTCCACTTTAGGTTATGATCAAAAAATGCCATTTTGACAAATAACTTAACGTATTATTTTGTATCTCGCATTCGTAACTTAAAACCGGCAGATAGCGAGATTCGTTTATTTTATTCAAAGGGGACGAATTCTAGACATAAATCTCACCTAGGTCTAACTAAGCAGAGAAAAACAACTAGTAATTATAAAATATCAAAACTTTCAATACTCAATCCGATAAATAAGTTCAAAACTATTTTGCGTTCAGCTTGCTTGTTTAAAATGAAAAATTGTATTTTATTTAATTACGCTTATAATATTCTTGATATCATTAGAGTTGTCACGCCACTGGCCTGATGAGAGCAGATTGTTTGCGAGCCGGTCGCGTAGTCATAGTTGGACTGGAAAAGTTTCTCAAGTCGGCTCGAAGAAAAAACATGCGATATTTTAAAAGCTCGTGCGTTTCAAGTGGAAGAAGCCGCGCTTTCATAACTCCTGCCAAAAGCGAGTTCTATAAGGATGAAATATAATGCATAAATATTTTCTAGTTTCGGCATTAACAGGGTCAATATTTTACTTATTTATTATTTCTACGTTCGCTACCAACACGGAACATTTTAAGCTATTACATGGGCGTTTAAACAGTGGGTATTCGTTTGAATACAATGAGTTGTATATCACTGCCTTGAGCTTATCTCACAGTTGGTAACGACAGAATAATGGGGCTCGGGTATAACTAGTTCGTACATATATTTCATAACCCAATGATTGGAAACAAATTAATGCAGAAAATTGTTAATTTGTGAATAGAACCCTTTATCGCGCAGTCAACTGTATGTCTCTTTGTTTTCAGAGAACCGCTATGTAGTGGTTCTCTGAAAACGATGAAAATGAGAATTCGCTTAAAAAAACTTGCAGAACCAATATTTAGGCGCACTTCAAATTTGATGTAACAAACTGTTTTCTTGGTTTAATTCTTAATCGGAAAACTCCAAAAAAAACATCGAACTATTTCTTTTATTTGTCCGGAAACACGTAATTGAAATTAATGAAAAAAAAAATGTTTCTAAGGTTAGGCGAGGAACGGGCTTTTCAAAAATACGTATAATATAAAACCTACATAGATAGCACTTTCAGATACAAGCTACAACTGACGAGAAAATGTTTTTTATTTACATTCATTTCTAAAAAATGTCTGAAAAGTACACGAGCAAATTTTGTCTTGACAACAAAGCGTTTCCCAGATTAGCAAAACGTTTATGTAAAGTATATGTTTTTTATTATAACCTCAAAATGTCTCTCCAGTTATACTAAAACATAAAATTAAATTAAATTATTATGACAGATAGTTTTTAATTAAACACCCGTAACTTCTAAAATTTTAGAGTAAACGCAAAGTTTTCCAGAGAGAAGTTTTTCAACATTTTCTTTGTTTTCCGAAAGCGGTAATCATTTCTGCATCTTTCTCGCTCCAAAAAAATATTTTTTTACTCGCCAGATAGAGACAGACATCTAGGTACAGTTTAATGGCTTCTTATTATTTTTAGCGACAGAAATACTGAGTTTTCATTTTTGGTTTATTTGAACAGTTTGAAGAAACTTGTTTTGTTTTGGTTAAGAAATGATTTCATGATAAAGAACAATGAAATGGAAAAACAAAGATTTCAATTTACTTACTGGTTCCGCGGTACACTGATATAATTAAAGATATTGCAATTTATATATATTTGTTTTGATTTATCCGTACATCTATTTGTGACTCAGCACACACACAAACATAGAAACAGTTATTTTAGCAGACACAGAAGCAGCTACAGAAAGAGTCACAAAACAGACACAGAAAAAAATACAGACACATACACAGAAATAGACACAGGACACACATAGAATGAGACGGAGACAAACGCTAATTTTTCAACGTCAACAATTGGTACTGCTACACAGTGTTAATAAAACTACTGTAATATGTAGTTATATAAGTTTACAATAAAACTGTAGCCTAATATACTTAATGCTATATTTACTGTTGCATGTTTGGAATAAGTTGTTAAATTCTTGGTTCCAACAGCTCCATAGAAAAACAACATTTTTTTTGCAAACTAATATTGGTTCGAGGATCACATGTTGACAACTCCTGGTCCATGGTTCTTCAGCAGTGTTTCCCTTTACTTTTTGTATATTTAATGCCCTGTTTTACAAAAATGAACAAGTATATGTAAAATTGAATCCATATTCCTATTTTGCATCTTTACAAAAAATATGATTTTTTAGCTGTTCTGAATGAATTGAGCAAAAATTAGTTTTGCATTTTACCACACAAAAAAACAGCACCAACCAAAAGATATTATTCTTTCATGCGTTTTGTTTTTCGTTCAAATTGGTGACTGTCGATGTGTGATAACTTTTAAGGGGTTTACCGTCAATAATGAATGGAATGGCATTACAATAAATTATCAACTGATGCTCGCTATGATCGAAACCCGTCCTGATTTCAATAAACCTAATGTGTTAATATTTTTTTATTATGATGTGTGATTATATAAATTTGATAACCTGCATGCAAATCATAATTATCGAGAATGTATGCGTGTCTTTATTTGTTTCTTTATATATAATCATAGGTAACCCAAACACATTTACCTCACTTACAGTTCGATAACCTTTTACATAATACTCTTTTGAGGCATTCATTTGCCTTTGCGCGGTGCTCACTCTCAAGGAATTCAGTTCCAAAGTCCTCCAGAGCTTTGAAAGGCTTTGCAGGATTCAATAGGATGTCCATATGGAGATTCAGCAAAGGGCGTTGCATGCAAATTGATGCATACGAATGCCTCCTAGCATCGGTGCATTATTCGTATTGTAGAGTGTACGAGAAATTTTGTTCACTGCAATTTACGGCTAATGCCTTTCACAAAAAGTTTTATCGATAAATTTAATTTCAGTGGGCATTCTCACATCCAAATTTACTACTCAAAACTTCGCTGATTATAACTTGCATTTAAATTGAATTCAAAAGGTGGTTTATAAAAATATTATTACTCACAGTGCCACGATTTTAGCAATCATATTATTTTTTAGCGACTACTTTTTTTTACTCAGTTACTCAACCCCTTTTTTTTAAGAATGTAAAAGATAAAAATAGGAAAATACTTGTGATAAGATAATCATTATCACATGTCTCGTATTAAGGGTTGATAGAGCATGAGGATAAATTTTATAAAATACAGACATCAATTGCTTAAAAAAATAACAAATCAATAGATAGAGAAATTACATTGAAACCCAACCAAATCACATTTAAGAATGTATTCTTGTATTTAAAAACCACGTACATTTTTTATGTGGAGGATTAATATCAGCATCTGAATTTATTTCGTTGGAAAATGTTTGATGAAAATGACTTGCTCAACCTCTATTTTGAGAGAGTGAAGAAAATCAATCTCTCTTGTTCCGATTTTTAGAGCTGCGAGGTGCGAATAAATTTATAGATCAAAGATGTTCTGACATTTAAGCACGAATCAAAAAATCAACGTATGAAAGAATTATTTTGGGGAATTCAGACCGAATAGAAGAACATTCAAAAGAACTTGGCATTATAGTGTAATTAATATTATTTTGATAATTTTTCATGATAGTTCGATAATTGAAATTACGCATATTTTTAAAAACATTTATCATACAGTCAGAGTGTAAAATTGCATTTCATTTGATTATTAGTTTAACAAGAAATAAATAATTAAATATGAGTTGATTGCTTGAAGGATCAAAAAAAAGTTTGGGAGAGAAGGATTGGAAGCAACACAGAAAACCATGCTCTTAAGAAAACACTAATTTGGCCATCGCGATATTCAAGCTCTTGTTTCCATTACCAAATAAAGTTTCTCATACTAGATATAAGTCCAACATGTGTATTAATGAAAAACCCTCAATTAAACGTACTCGTCAGAAAAGTTGGGATTTATTTTTTTCAATCTCTCAAAGCTTAGTTGGATTAATATTTTGAGGGTAAAAATATGTTTCATTACTATACTAGTTATGATATTTTATAAGATGAAAAGTATTAGTTAGGCTACACAGTAAAGATTTTGGTTTAAGATCTAATAGAATCCTTATTTTTTTACTAAAGATTAATACGAAAAGCTCCGTCTAGACTGGCCTCTCTTTTCACTGGCAGCGTTTAAAAATGTCAATTTCTTTAAGAGGATTCTTACCGACCGTCCAAATGGTTGAATTTAATATCGATAAAGCGACGGTAGAAAAGTTATAGAAAAGGTAACCGTGTCATCGCTCTGTAAATACCCTTTCGAATGAAGCTATTATAACGCCTTTTAAAATAAAAGCAACCCTCCATGATGATGTATTGAGGTCACTGAAAAATAAATTACCTTGATTTTTCAAAATAAAAATTGTAATTTAAAGTGAATGAATGATATTAATAATGTAAAATTCATTTTTTTTTTGATCCGTGGACGAGTGTCAACACCTTTGGCTTCGGCTACAAATCGCACAGTTTCTAATCCCAATCCTGGCAATTTTATTATTTATTCGAATTGTTGATTTCTATTTTTATCTACTAAGGAGGCATTCGTAAATTTTCTGAAATTGAGTTATAAATGGCATTTGCTAAGTACAATTATTTTTGAAAGCCATATATGGTTCTCACATTGACATCAGTATAATAACTAAAATACTCTAAATAATTCTTTGTGAAACAATGGGCATCTGCTAAAAGTAAAAGAATTTCTTACCAAAAAAGCAGAAACTTCAGTTTGCTTAGCAAAGAGGCAGTCAATGAAATTGTTTACTGCTTATTAACAAATAAATTAGTTCATTTTCGCATAAACCGCTTTTTATAAATTCAATACTTGAACTTCAAAAAACACATTTTTCTTATAAGTTAGTTAGTCACTTACTTTCTGCACCCTTGCTTTGAATGGCAGGATGCACTCCTATACCCATTTAATCATAAAAATGTAATGTATATTAAGTGATTTTATAACCAACTAATTCTAGTACAATCCTATTTTTTCTATCCCTGATGTCTTCAAAAATAAGTGATTGAGTAACTAAATAAATCATTTGCCGAATAAATAAACCTTCTGTTCAAATAAGCTCTAATAGAATTCCATATTCTCTATCATGATAGAGAATATGGAGCGGACATGACATAAAAAAATATGCTTGAATTTAACAGTGCAACCAATGAAAAATTGTTAGAGATGCTCACTATATTGCCTACAATTGAACCGTAAAATTGCAACAAAAGGCTTGCCATCGAAAGTTCACTTTGCTATTTCTATATCGATTACAACTAAAACCTAAGTACCTAGTTAAGTCTTATAAACAAGATGGCGCTGTATTCAGAAGTAAAGCATTCAAAATATGTTAGGTTGTAAAATTCTTGATTGTATGCGGTCGAAAGTTTGACAATAATATTTTTTCATGATCTACTTCATTGCTTGTTCGATTTTTGAGTGTTTTTCTTTACCAACTTTAACAGCTAGAAAGATGCTTTTTCTCTATAAACTTTATCTTTCATCGGTTGAAGTGAATATACTACAAAACACATTCCCTTGATTAATATGTCAATCGGTAGCACTAACTCGTTCGTATTTTATAATTCAAAATTAACTTCTCGATATTTTAATTTGTTTTTACGACTTGATTAAGACAACCTGATCGCTTCAAATATGACAGAGGTGTTTTTTATTCCCAGACGTAATACGATAGTTTTTTAAACAAAAACATTTTGCATCATTAGACTTAATTGACTATCACAGCCCAAAATTGAGCCACTAAAATTGAACAATTTGAAGAATTTCCGTAATAATTTAATTTTAAATTTATATCTCATGATTTTGCCGTATATTCTGCTTATATATAAAAATGAATGTTTGTCTGTCTGTATTTCCGCTATGGACTACTAAGCCGCTCGACCGATCGATGTGAAACTTTACAAATTTATTGAATACACTCCCGCAATGGTTTTTGGCCTACCAACCCTCCCACCAACCACCCCCAACCTCCAACCCCCAATTTTTTTTTTTAAACTTTACGTATTTTTCGAGTTCACTTCCTCGAAGGTTTCTGGCCTACCCTCCCATACGCCCCCCAAACCCCACCCCGCCAAATAACCCCCCTCCCCCCCAAAAATTGATATCGAATTTTTACAAATTTCTCGAGTATTGAATACATGCAAATTGAATTGAATATTTGTGTAATGTCTTTCCTTCAAATTTATTTTAGTTGCTGGCGTAGCAACGCGCGCAGGGTACAGCTAGTTACTATATAAACTATGTTTCAATTAAATCTAAGTCAATACAACCTAAATACTTTAATGCAAAAGATAAATTGCATCAGAATTAGGGCCCATATACATGTATGGTACCAGTAGAAACCGATCCTGATCTTTACAGAATATACTTGGAGGTAGTAAAAAATGTGTTTTATTTATTTAAAAATTAAGGATGATAATTAAGAAGGGGTTTCAAACATTCAGTTGTAAAAACAGTTGCAAAAAAAGTATACCATTTCTTTTTATCATATTTCTTTCAGGGAAATACTTGAAATGTATTATTCAGAATAAATTATAGTTTCAAAAATGCAGTATAACAGTTGAAGATGTAAGAAATAGAAGAAGTCTTTGCTATGAGCTTACTTCACCACAACATGTTTGTATTAAGCTTCTTAAGACATATTCAACGTTCGTCCACAATTAATGTGACATGAAGACTGGGGTAACCATAATAGACTCTATTTTTTCATTCAAAACATTTTTTTTTAAGTAATGGTTCACGCTTAATAAAACTGGCGAAAGGGTCTAACGCTTTCAACAATGAATTCTCACATTAATAAAGGACTTAACAAAGTCAACAAATAAGTTGACTTTTTGTTGTTGACTCTGAGAAGGAGGTGGTATAAGTATAACCTGATTATTTATGACGAGGGTGTTAAATAGGTTAAATACAGAAAGGGTGTCATCACAAAACCAACACAATTAAATCATTGTTTTTCGAAAATAGTATTTCAACGACCCGTGCGCAATATATCGAATATAACGGCTAGTTCTCGTGCATTCTTAATAAATGTGTTTTAAGAGAACTGATTATATTATATATAACTCTTTTCCAGGGCTGTGGAGTCGGAGTCGTCACGGCGTTTTGGCCGGAGTCATACTCGGAGTCGGAAATTTTGAAAAGTTTGATCTTTTTATTTTTGCATATAATATGTCAAATTTGGCTATTGGCTGGATTGGTAGGGATGATTTTTAATTGAATACACATACATAGGAAAATAAGGGAAAAAAAGTGACGATATGAAACTTTTTTTAGTCGGAGTCGGAGTCGTGTTTATAGTCAATGTTGGAGTAGGAGTTGGAGTCGGAGTCGTCGTTTTGGTAAATGCTGGATTAGGAATCAGATTCGGAGTCGAACTTTTTTTACCAACTCCACAACCCTGCTCTTTTCGGATACGGTAAACATAACTTTTTAACAAAAAATACTGAACTTATCGATTTCTAGCATACCCTTGATCAATTATAATGTGGATGGAAAAGAATGTGAGGATTATAAATTAAAGACCGGCTTCACTCAGTGTTCAAATCCATTGTTGAACTTTATATACATAATATTATTTTAAAACAGTGAAAAATTTGTGATTTGTTTATTTAAAATTAGTGTTTTGATTATTTGTTTCCTAGCTATCCCAGTTAAAAAATATTTCCCATATCTAATTGAACAATAATAATTAATTTCTATGTGTTCAATGAAAATCTTAGTATGGAGTTAGTTTGAAGATGCTTTTTAACCCTTATACGAACATGAAGCAAAAAATCATCAGGTGGTGATAACTTTTCGCTTCATCTGATACCGCTTCACGTAATCCTTTAAGATTGCTGTCAGTATTCAAAAAAGGATACTGTTTTGTGTGAAGTATTGTACAACAATTAATATTTCTAATCTGTATTTGTCTTTGCAAAAAATATTAAAACCGGTCAAAAAAGCTTAGTTATTTGCAGGACTGTGGAATCGGACTGTGGAATCGCACTGTGGAATCGGACTCTGAATCGTTGCGGTGTTTTAGCCGGAGTCGTGAAAAACATTCTATATGTTTGAACCTTCTATTCATGCATTTATCACGTAAAATTTGGCTTTTGGCTTTGATTGGTTGGTTGATATTTAAATTAATACACAAAAGTGGGAAAGATAGGAAAAAACGTGACAATTTTTTTTTAGTCGGAGTCGAAGTCGTGTTTTTGGTGTTTTTGTAAGTTGAAATTTTTGCTAATGACTCGACAGCCCTGGATATTTTGGCAGATCCCTTCAATAAATTAGGGCCGTGAAAGAGTTAATGTAACAAAAAAACATTTCACTGATTGGCAAGAATATTTTTTTAAAACTACATCGCGATTGAAAGCGTGGTAATCCTAAGAGTAGATGTAAAATTTGAAAATTCAAAGCGGCCTTTATCCCCGATTTAAGCCGTTTTCGCGTTCGTAAAGCTTCAGCATCTGAATTATTTGAGCGAAACAGCAGCCGAAATGTTTTCACCTGCACACGTAAAATATGCTCACCTGCTCTAAACATAAAGCCACTGTCTCATGTTGGATCTGTTCACAAAAAAAATACAACCTGCTAAATTTTGTATTAAAAGTAAAACGAATAAGCTAAGCGACAGAAAGTAACAAATAGATTGTCAGAGTAACCTTCTGGTGGCAGCTTCATTTGGCGACTACGAATAATTTGCCTTCGCATGCAAATTTTTTAATTATTGAATAAAACTGTCCATACTGGAACCTTGTTGACTACTCGGTTATTCAGTTATGTTTATGGTTTTAACACATTTTTTACAACATTTATATGAATCGAATTACTACAAAATATGTACTTTATTAATTTAAATATTGTGTTATTTATATATATGAACATTAAAAAATTCACAAATTGTAAGTGTATTACTTTTGCAATGTGAAAAAATATTTAAACTTTGCTAGAAAAAAAATATGGTTTATATAAAGAAGGGTGGGAATAAAATGCTTTGGAAGCTAGCAAAGAAATCAACCAAAAAGGGTTCCGGCAAAATCAGCTCTTACGCATAAAAATAATTCTCACGTCCATGTGAAATATGTCGACATCCAATGCAATACCGCTTAAAATAGTTAAATCTATTTCACGTGACATCCCAATTGACAGGCTTGTTATACTTATTAGAAAAACAAGAAACTCATCTTCACAATTCTTTAAAAAAATATCAGGAATATTTAGTTAAACATGCTCAAGAATGGTGGAATTCTGATTTTGGCTTCGGATTAGCCGAAAGAAATATATAAATAAATATAAACAATTTCAATAAAATATAATGCCTTTCCGTCAAGATTTGTGATAGTTAACACCTACAAAGTGACTAAAGAAAGTGTTGTAAGTAAAATACACAATGATGTTACTTGCGAATTGTTTTCTTAATTTTATTTGAACATTTGAACGAAAATATAATTATCTACAGTGAGAGATAGAAACTATGAACGCCTGTAAGTGATAACATTGTCTGAATAATTGTGTAAACGTAATTTAATCTTCTTTCATAGCAAAAGAGATTTTAAGACTTACAGATAAATTAAATAGGTATTTCTGTGCACATTTTCTTTAGCGTGCTTTGAAAACGTCAGTTTTTTTTAATTATGAAAATATGTACCTTGTTTAGTAATTTATTAATTAAATTTAGCTTTGTCGAGAATACCGAAATAATTTACACATTCCATGTTATAAGATATAAGCAATCTAATGGATGCACTTTTACGTTGAATTTTTTTTATGAATATTTACAAAAGAATGATTTTCTTGCATTTGATGAAAGCTTTTTTTGATCTATTAACTTGTATGAACAGGTACCTTTCATTTCTTTTGACCATTTGACAGACATTTTCTAGAGGAACTGTAACTGATTTACTCAAATTATTTTTAAAAATAAAGATAGGATTGATTAGATAGGACTTTGACAGAACTAGTACGGTGTATTGGGATCCGTAAGGTGTGGAAAGAAATGTAAGCGATCTCAAATATCAGTAATTCCATTGAAAAATGAATCTTGTTTGGCAAGGATTTAAAACTGTAAGCTCCGCAACCGAATCCAATGGCGTTTGACACTCGATCATATTTTTTTAAAAACCATGTCCGCTCCCAACTTGGAGCATATGGACTCCTCACGGAGTTTGCTCAACATATATTTTTACAAGAACTGATTGTTACTCAGTTGCTCAACCTCTCGTTCTCTTAGAAAGTATTGATGTAAAGGATTCGAGGACTAGGACAGGACTAGTGATTAGCTAATCGCTGTAACTATGCGTCGCTCTTTAGGATCGGAAAGGTAGGAAAGGGATTCTTAACAACACAAATACCCATTTTCTCTGAGCAGAATCGATTTATGGACTGAACAAATCTGCTCATATCGGGCGGTTCGAAACGGTAGCCAACAACGTTAACCACTGCACCCGATCACATACCCGTTCAAAAATCAAAACATTTCATAGCTACACCAATATTTTTAAGATTACTACTTACTCAGTGACAGGCATATGATGGAACTGCTTTTCGTATTTTCTTTTCTTGAAATGCAGCGATCTAGGTATTATATTTTTTTTTATTATTGAGTTTCCACAAGAACCAAACCATTCGCTTCGGTTTAGATAGTTTAGCTTGGCATTGTTGCTGCCTTATGACCAAACTGCGTCCCCATGAACAGTTTGATACAATATTCTCACATAAATAAGCACTCCAGGTGTAATTAAAATCACTATTTCCTTAATTATCATGTGCGACATTACATCTGCGTGCCATCCTTGTGTCATTGCGCTCGCTTTACGTATTGTAACAATAACCCTAGACTCCATGTTTCCCGTGCGAGCGTAACTGAAATAACAGTAATTATGGTGGCATCTATGGAGGAGTCGGAACACTAGCTGCCATCTTGATGTTCACTTTTCAAAAACGTTTCCAGTGCTGCCAACTTCAGCTTAGTTTTCGGGATGTAGTAAAGAGAATCACTGTTCCTCACATCACAATTGTGCGCCGAATAATTTCAATTTAATCTAAACATGATATTAAAAAATCGTGCTTATTTACTAATTAGGAATTCATTTTAACACTACAATGCATAACTGTTTATTATAGTCATGAGACTCATGAGTTTTATAATAAAATACATTTTCTCATATGAATATCTAAAATCAGGAGTTAAATTTTTAGATTTCATTTCTTTGCTGTTTTGTTGTCAAGATTTCCAGATCTTTTTTATTCTTTTCAAATGCGTTGGATTTATTCAGGTATTTATAGTCTTGTGTAGATAATGTTCAGTCTTTTTTTCTTCGAGAAATTGTTCTGTTCCCTCTTTTAACCATTTTAATCATGACTTTGTTTATTTTCGGATCTTCTAAAGTTCCCTTACAATCCTTGTGTTTATTTCGTCGGGAATAAAACTTGTCTCGAATTTTTCAAGTCAATTAAGGATAACTTTTGGATGTTTACAAATAATTACATATTTCTCTTCATACCATGACCACTCTCAATGTATATAAAAACGAAATCCTAATGAAGTCTATCACAACAGAAGTTTTTCTATGTGAATTTGCTCAACTTCTCTTTTTCCAAAAGATTGAAGAAAGAAAAAATATAGGATCAGGAAATTTTGGACAGCAAAGACATTTATGTATGTCATCGGACAAAAATTAATAATTTGATTGAATAACTAAGCCACCTGGACTGGGAGAGCCGCGACCGAAGCCGATGGCGTTTAAATTTAACCACAGACCTAACTGCCACTATTTAAAAATTGGATGAAAAAATTATATTGTCTGTCGACGAAATGTCGGCGACTGTTAATTTTCATGATGTAATTACTTGAGCGTGCAATTTCATCCAAGACAATGCATTGGTAAACATTTTAAAGACTCTGCACATACACTTTTAACTAAATTAAAACTATTCAGAACGAGATTGTGTACGTGACACCAATAATGATTTTTAATCTTAAAGAACAGTGGTTAAATATATCTGCAACTTATTTTCAAACCACAGTAAACAAAACTCAAAAAATTGTTTTGTGAAGCGAAGCCAGCTTTCAGTTTCCTGGCTATCTGTATGTTTACTTAAAATACAAACTAAGTTCTAATACTTATTTTCAGATCAATTCAAGCTTAATAATTTATTAAAGTTTAGGGAAATCAAAAAGATTGAATCCCATCTGAACATAAGTGTACAGTAGGTAAAAATTGTCCGGTTCGTGACGCAATGGTCAACGTCGTTGGCTTCCGTGTCTGATCACCCGAGATTTTTTCAATAAATTCTGTTTGAAGGCAATGGACTATGGGCAATGTTGTTTAAAAATCCTTTCCGATCCCAAAAAGCGACGCGTAGTGAGACCGATTAGCTAACCACTAGTCCTGTCCTTAGGCCGTCGTCTTTTCTTTAAATTCCAACTCTTTTCTAAAAAAAAGAAGGTAGGTTGAGCAGCTGAGTAAGAAGCAGTTCTCGTAGAAAAAATATGTTGACATAAACTCCGTGATGTGTCCATATGCTCCTTACTTGTTACAAAAAAATATTTCATTCTGGAGTTTTCTGTTACTTGACAATTCACATAAATTTTCCATCGCTATCTGACTTTCAAGACCGATTATAAAGGAGCCACGTAAACTTTCAGATAAAAAGTTGCGTGCATAATTCACTCTTGTAATATACTTTTGTAATTGAAATAACAAGAAGCTGAAATTTTGGAAATTCTTTTAATTTAACCATGAAAATATACTTTTACATTTCGAAGGATTCGGCGGTTACTTTGTGGAAATCTTAGAAACAGTTGACTTCTTAGAAATTATAATACAAAATCATAGGACATTCATGTATTTAGATTTAAATTCATGTAGTTAGATCGATTGACGAATCATCGTTAATTGGTTTGCATTCGGAGTAGTAATCTTTTGACGCAACCAGGTAGGACGAAAATTCAATAGCGATGATTCATTTCTCGGCTACATGACCAAAATATAATTATTTCATCGACTACCTGTAATATTTTAGTGTACAAATAAATATTTTTTTTCGTTATAAAACTGTTAAATATACTTATTCAAATAATAATTATTATTCAGCTTGTTCGCAATTGAGCTTAAAAGCTTATTCCCATTCTATCAATAAATTTATCACCACTAAAATTAAGCGGAGGGAAAAAAGTTTATTTAAAATAATGATGACAAATTTTTCACTGTCGAAATAAACCTACCCTGTCCTGGGAACTTAGTAAAAGATATATCAATCATAATTCAAGTCGTCTGTTTTCAAACAAAGTTTTATTTATGATTTCATTACTAATAGCAGTGGTTTATTTATGGAACCACTTATGTTATTAAAGTAACTGGATGAAATTGTTATAAAATAATGTCTCTATTTTTGTTTTCCATGTCCACTACCACTGTGGAGTATTTTAACTGGTAATAGAGATTTTTTACAAATACTGCGTGCTACTCAGTTGCTCAACTCTTTTAGGAAGAGAGTAGGAGAGATACGATAGATAGGATAGATAATACAGATAGACAGACATCAACTACAATTACAGCACAGACATCAATTATTCGTTTGAAAAATAAAACTGCCTAGTATAAGATCCAAGCCCGTGAGCTCCATAACCAAAGCCAGCAAAAAACTTTTTATTAAGCCCTCTGACATAATGTCATTTTATCATTAGAAAAATCATAAATCGTTTGACGAATTTATAAATATCATATGGATGGCTTAAAGTCTAAATCAAAGTTATTGTATTCACAAATATATTCATCTTTTAAGACGCTGGGATACCGCATATTGTTAATTTAAAGAGATAAGCATATGTATGTTTACCAATTAAATTCCCGGTCCGTGGTGCAGTGGTCAACGTCGTTGGCTACCGTGTCGGACCACCCGGGTTTGACTCCCGGTACGAGCAGATTTTTCATTCGATAAATCGATTCTGCTTAGAGGCAATGGGTGTTTGTGTTGTTAAAACCCTTCCCACCTTTCCGATCCTAAAAAGCGACGCATAGCAACAGCGATTGACTAATCACTAATCTCTTCGAAAAAGAGAGGCTGAACAACTGAGTAACAAGCAGTTCTCGTAGAAAAAACATATTTTAAGATAAACTCCGTGAGGAGTTCAAATTTTCCAAGTCGGAAGCGGACATGACGGATTTTTGTATATTTATTTTTATAATTTTCTAAGCGAATAAGATTCAAAACAATAAAGTGTTTTTTAACAATGTTTTTATTATAGCTAATAAGATACCAAAGTTACAAGTGACCTTTAATTACAAGGTAAACAGAAAAAATTGATACGGGATTAGTTAAAAAAATATATGAGTGAAAAAATAATATTTCTATGGCCTCGTTCGCAACTTAAAGCCTCTTATCTTGAGCACCACAATATTATCAGGGCTTATAATAAATCATGACTATCAATCACGTTGATGAAGTATTATTATTATACCAAATCTAGGGTAGGTTTTAATATAATAAACTTGCTATTATCCGGTATTAAATCGTCCTTTATACTATATTTCATATAGACACGTGAACTTCAGTAAACAAATGTACCAATGCGTCGCCATTCAGAAATATTTTATTATGACTTCATGTTAGTTATTTCATTAGTATTTTATTATTTTTGCCATAGGAAAATTTGAATAAAGAATGACCTTGACGATGGGATCTAAAATTTTATATGGAGAACAAAGTGCTGCGTTCTCAGGTGGGATTTTTGAGACGTACCCGAGTCAAATAATGCGTAGTCATAATTGATATGATGACCCTTGGTTTGCATCAATTTTCAAAAGAAGACAGTAGGCAAACTTTCATATTAAGGATTTCGATTAAGTGTGCTTGATGGAATTTCAATATCAATTTAATAGTTAACTCATGGAAAAGTACAAAATTCAAACAATTCAAAAAACTTTTCATATGGTGCTCCGATGACATATATTACATCCGCATAAGAGCATTAAAACGGTATTCTATTTCATACTAAAAGAAATATCAGATGCTACGAATTTTGTATACTACTTTTTTTATTTTTTAACCATGTCCGCTCCCAGCTAGGTGCATATGGACTCATCGTGAATTTTATCTCAGCATGTTTTTTTTTCTACGAGAACTGCTTGTTACTCAGTTGCTCAACCCCTTTTTTTTTCAAAGAGAGTTGGAGATTGAAAGAATACGAGAATGCCCTCAGCTGACAGAATCTTTTAGAAAGTCAATACTTAGCTAGCTTACATGCGGGAAAGGGAAACAAAGACTTAGTCTGTATCCACCCTAGCAACAAAAATAGCCAGGAAACTAGGAGCCCGCCTAGCGGACTCCACATATAGTTTCAGTAGGAAAGTAAAGTTAGGAAAAAAAAAAAAACTATAATTCGTTAGACAACCGAAGCCAACGACGATGATTTTCGATCACGGACCGAAGGGAACTATAATCTAATCTTGTAATATTGCATTTGTTAAATGTATATATACTTTCATAACATTTCAAAGGAATATTATACAATATTATCCATATTTATTTTCGCATATTGGCATTTTACCTTTCAAATAATCTTATATAAAATATTATACCCTACTGGAGTATGCGTTGCAGTACGTCATCGATCAAATTTGTCTGCATTGACAGTAGGAAGTGAGGAAAGTTTCCCGAAAGCAGTTTGTCATGAGATGTCAGTAGATGCTTCCGAACGTGTTGAAACAAAATTCAACAGCATCATCTGTTGAAACATCACTAGGTAGCTAAACGCAAAATTTCTATCACGTTTATAGCTTACTCAATCATACATTATACAGAAATTTGTTTTATTCGATTATTACCCGAGTTCATCAGCTACGTATAAATATTACAATAGCGGTGTTGTTACTGACATCGGTATTCTAGTTATTAAACATTTTATCAATACTGGAATATCAATTTTGGATATACAAAATACCAGTAATAAAAATGACACATAACCAAGACTCCGGTAGTTTTTTAAGTAAAAAAAACATTTTTGTGCAACCATCTTTCACATATAATTTTTTTAAGATCCGGCCTTGATCATCACCTGATGTCATACACATTTTATTTTATCCTGAAACTAGGTATATGTGGAGTCCGCAATCTGGTCCCTTGTTTATTGGCTAAAGTTCTTGCTAGGGTGAGTACAGACTATGTTGCATGTAGGCTTAAAAATCTCTCAGTTCTCTGTGTGAGACACTTAATGCGTAAACTTGCAAATAAAAAGTTTACTATTCTTGTAATAGACATGCCCAGTCCTTAACTATATAGACGACCCTGACTAGAAATTATTTGATGTACCTCTTTGGGCATTTCAATGGAGATTTGCAAGGCTGATGGCATTTTCCAAAGTTTCCTCCGATGAAGAAGAAATTTCTCTAAGATTAAAGTACCTAAGTGAAGTCAAAGATTTGTGTCATTTTCCTTGCGAGGTTTTTAGAGTCTTTGAAATATACAACAAGGATATTTATACGGTAAGAAAAATAACAATGTATTTTAGTTTTACATAAATTATTTTATATATTTGTTGATAGCTATTTCGGCTTACGCCTTCGTCAGAACTAGTTCTGACGTTCTAATAGTTCTAATAGTTCTGACGAAGGCGTAAGCCGAAATAGCTATCAACAAATTTATAAAATAATTTATGTAGAACTAAAATACATTGTTATTTTTCTTACCGTATTATAATGGAGTTCTACCAAGTAAATGCCTACTCAATCAATAAAAGGGATATTTATAACAAAATGATAAAGATAAGACGAGGTTCAGCTTACAATTGGTCTAGGAAAGAAAGTATTTAAAGATAATCATGCATAAGTGGAACTATGTAAGACTATTGCGTTGAATTACGATATCCATATATATATATTCAGTACCACGGATTGTTTTTCTGTTATTATTTTGATTTTGGAAGTAATATTTTTTACGTTTATTTGGCACAGAACGGAAGACGCTAGAAATAATAACAATACTTATTAGAGAAGTAATAAGTAAAAAGTTAAGGAGAGATCATTAATGATAAATAGATCCTGTCAAAGTTTAATGAACACAACGATTTTAATGTAATGCCAGTATTTCAATGGTGAAACTTATTAATGAGAAATAAAAAATCAGGTTATCAGCAATTGATATATGGAACGCAGTTTAGTCGCGCATTAAATAGAAGAGGGCACCAAGGCTCGAAGAAATGGAAAAGTGGTTATTTGAGAGAAAATTAAATGAAGCATTCTTTTACACATGTATTTTATTTCAAATTATTAATTTTTAATTAAAAGCATTATTAAGGTTCGTAGTTAAATGGTGTCACAGTTGCCGGTTAACTAGCGACCTGCACTTTACTATATCAACGTTTCCTATTATTTATTTATTGGCAAAAAACTATTAAAAATACATGGCATTACAGCAAGCGCCAATGCGCCATGCATTTGAGAAATTAATAAAGATTACATAAAATATTACACAAAAATAAGAAACAGAACAGAAACATATTATTTACATAAGAAAACATAATTTTTAAACAAAGCATCAAGTTCACTGCCGAAGATGTCAACATCAATAGGCAGCGCATTTATCAGCCGAATAGCCCTTGCAACTGGAGATTCAAAAGACCTACGTGACAAACAAGTTTTGACAAAGAAAATTGATTTGTCTTTGTTACGACCACGTAGGTAAAAGCTGGGAGCATGCAAATTTAAATTTTCAAGGATGTCAGGGTTATCAACTTGGCCCCGAAGAAGAAGAGAAAAATGTTTTAATATTGCAATTAGTCTTCGAGCTTCAAGTGAGTGAAATGACAGCATTCCTAAAAGAAACTTGGTTGGATAATATTCCATTAATGAATTGTCATACGGAAAATAGTTGAATTTTTTGAAATAATAATAACGCAGAAATTTTTTATGAACTCGCTCCAGTTGCGACTTAAATTTAAATTCATATGGACCCCAAATAATAGATCCATATTAAATTCTATTCTGTGTGTCGCGCTGACAAAGTAGATTTTAGTGCACAAGATAACGTTAATTGTGTCAGAAAAGTTAATATTTAACTAGTAGCAACAGCACATCATAAATATATTACAATTTTATATGTTAGTCGGTTAATAGAAAACTATGCTTTTTTGTAACACCTAGTTACTCAACCAGTTGAATACGAGATATTTCAATGGGTTAAAGAGTAATTTTGCTAGCTCAACGTTTGGCTGGAAATTTTTTAATAATGCCATATTGTTGTATCATGTAATGTGCATGTCTCGTAATTTTTTTATAACTAAAACTTATTTGAGTGCATCGTTAAACCGTTTTAGGAAAATTTTAAAACTCTATTATCGTTCTAAAATCTACTCTGCTAGTTATCAAACTCCACCATTTTTTATTGTCACCTGTCATTTATTCGTTTTTTTTCAGCGCTGGTACAAATAAATCATTAAAAAGTCCTATTTAAAATTTTCCCGATCGGTTTGAAAATACCAAAATAATCAGTTTTTACCCTATCCTGCACAATTGACAAAATCGGAGATAGCAAATTTACTCTTTATGCCATCGATAGAAATCAATCGGAAGAAGTGAGTTATTTGTCATTCGTCAATTTTTAATTATTTTAAATATAAACTCTCCAAAGGGGGACTGCATGGCTAATCGCAAGGAGCGTTGGCAATTTACGTCAAGCTTACGAAACGCTGAACTATGTGACACGACTGCATACACTTTGACATAACTCCAAGACAAAGGCGGTGGAGGACTTACCCCCTGCCCCCTTTGTACACTTTCTGAAGACGACCTTTAAACGACAATGTTCTTCTCTTTGTCGCATGTTGACCTTAATACATATTTAAACAGTGCATAAGAGCTCTATATCCAGCGTACTTAAGCTAGAACAAGAGTTAACTTTAAATACTATTCAAATAAGATACGTTAAAACTTGACATACGACTTCTTTAAACTATAGTAATACTAGTATTGCTACCCGGCGTCGCTCGGACTAAGCGACCAATAATTATTTAATGTTATATCATTCGACATAATTATATCACAAAATCTAACATCCAAAATAGAGTTTAAAAAAATCACAAACTTTATTTAATTTGATGACAGCCCCATTCTCGCCCATTGAAATGTCCAAATTCAAGGAAAAAATCTACTGTCTAGCCTCTCGTTCCTCGGCAGTTTCACACAAATTAAACGATCTTTTCCGTTTCGACATGGCTCTAAGAGGAGCAAACTATTTGCTCTATCAATATTTTTCAAAGCAAGCAATGCCAAGCAAGGCAGAGTAACAACTGTTCCCAGTTTAGAAGTTTATGTCCGAGTATAACCAGTACAAACGTCGCGTTTCCAGCCCGTCCGAGCGCGTCCGTCGATTAGACTTTTCGAGCTAGAATCCGGCCATCTTGACCAATGGGAAATCGGGCTACAAAGTTTCAATAATTTGGCCAATCGGATTGGCGCTTATTTGGCAATTACAGACATACATCCCCCGTTTCGGTTTTATATATAAGATTAGTTGTATACGATTTAGCTTTGATTTAATACTGAGTTAAATGCCGCTTTTCTTCATTATAAGACACACCGCTATGCTTTAATACTAAAAACAACATATTATCCTAGCATGAATACAGTCAGTTCTCGACTTTCGACCATTCGGACTTAAGACGGAGACTAAAATTAAAAAAATGAAAAATAATGTGTGCGCCTTAATATAATTGATGCGTCCACCTTAACTGAGACCACCTTAGTTGAATCCCATCCAAACATAAAAGTTATTTATTTACCCCCTAACACTACAAGCATTTTACAGCCAATTGATCAAGGGGGTATTGCTAGCTTTAAATTGCACTATTTAAGAATTACTTTTGCCCAAGCAATTAAATCAATAGAAAAAGACCAGACATTAGAGAATTTTGGAAAAACTATAACATCTTCCAAGCAATTAAAAATATCTCAGAAGGATGATCAAATGTAACGACATCATGTATGAATGGCATATGGAACAAATTATTAAAACGTAATAATAATATGAATTTTAATAGAGAATATGAAGTAGGAGAAGTAACGAATACCATTGTTCAATTTGTTCAAAAACTTAATCTGGAAGTCGACAGTGAAGATATAATTCACTTATTAAAAAATGATGATGAAAAGCTCACAAATCAACATTTGATTGAGATTGGAAAGGAACGTGCTACAGAAAAAAAATCAAAGGAATCAAAAGAACTAGATGAACACAACGAACTAACTAAAAAATTTGTGCTTAAAGACATGGCTGCAGCTTTTAGCCAAATCAACAATGGAATTCAACAATTTGAAAATATGGACCCAGGCACTGATAGATTTTCGAAGGTACATCGCCTGATTCAAGCATTCGCCATGTTATAATGAAATTTATATAGTTAAGAAAAAGCAATTTACACAAACAAATCTGGATATGTTTGTGAGAAAAACTAACCCCACTACTACAAACACTGAGACACCTATGGATATTAGCACAGATGATGAAAATACCACAGAATAACTTTTTAAATATATATTATTTATTATTACTCTATTATAAATACATGTATATTACTTATAGTACATATGCTAAAATAAATACCACTAACGTACCACGTACTTTTTATGTCTATCATTTCATTATTTTTTTGCATGACATTCGACTTACGTCCTAGGTGGTGGAACGGAACCCCGTCGTAAGTCGAGAATTGACTGTATAACAAACGATGTCATTGAATGACAGTAAAAACACAATCTCAATAATTATTTAGCATTCATTGTTCAGAAGTATCATTTTTTAACTATATCCGCTCCCAAGTCCTGCGGCTCGTGCGAATCGATGTAAATCGGACAGACAGGCAGGAGTATATCGAACTGGACTAAAGAACATATAAGATCGTCAAATCATTTCACAAAGGAGTTGCATAACATAACTTTAAGCTCAGTGCCCAAAATTTTACATCTTTTTAATAAATGCCTTAAGCTTAATGCATTAAAACAATTTAGAAAATTAATAGATACTATCAATACAGTGACCTTCTTAATGAGCAAACTATTATTAATCCATCACAGCTACTCAGACCATAGCGGAAGATTAATGCAATTTTAAGTCAATTAGCTTCATATAATACTAATTTACGTTTATTCACACTCATTAAAATACCAGATAAGCTTTCACTTCGAAAATACATCAAATCAATAATTAATTATTACTGTATAAAATTAGAATCTTATAATAGAAGAGAAGATATCTTGTGTACCATTTATACACCAGTATAATAGGTGTACCGGAAAAGAATGTCGTTTTTTTGTTATCGTTCATGAATGGTCAGTTCTGCTTCGTCAGTCAATCTTTGACAGTATATTTTGGGGTTGATTCGATAAATACACATACCAGGAGTGTAATGTGAATTTAAAAAAATAATAACACCCAGATTTACAATGGATAGCATTTTACCGTGTGCAGAATTTAGTCAAAAAATGTCCTTTTCCATTTTTCCATTCATCCAATATTCAATAAACGCACAAGTTTATTTGATCGATTGTCACGTTTTTATACAGAAATAAAAAAAATACCCGCACTAGCTAATCGTGGACAAGTGTTTTCGCAGCAAGATGGCGCACCATCAAACGCTACAATATTCACCAAATAAAAAAATTAAGAACCTGGGATGGAGGAAGACTATATGTCACCCACCATATTCATCGGACATTGCTCCATCCGATTATCATTTTTTTGGTCGATACCACACGTTTGAATGACAAAGAATATTGAAGTTATGGAGGGGTAAAATTGGGCATATACGAGTATTTTGCCTAACAACCAGCTTTATTTTACGAAAGAAGGACAAAAAAATTTACAGATTAGTGGAAAAAAGTCATATCAAATGATGGAAAATATATTTTGGACCATGTTTTGATAAATAAATATTTTAATCATATCAAATAGTTTCATCAAAAAAACGACATTCTTTTCCGGTACACCTAATATATAGATAAGTAAATATTTATTAAAACATCGTTCTGACGACGGCGTAATCCTAAATAGCCGTCCATTTGTCTTATTATTATTTTTGTACATTGCAATTTTTTTTCCACCGTCTTATAAGTTATTTTAATGTACAGTTCGTGATGCAGTTGTCAACGTCGTTTGTGTTGTTAAATCTCTTCCCACCTTTGACATTCCAAATTTTTATACATAAAATACCCGATGTCCAACGGTGAATAAATATTTTCGTTATCCTTAATAAGTGTTTGTTTGTTTACCAGATTTTTCCATGATAATAATATTACATGAATAAATGAAGTTATAATTACTGTTTTACATTAAACGAGCATTCCCAATTACTCGCTTTGTGAATTGATTGAGCATTCATTTGTAGTTTAGGTATATTCGTTTTGTTAAGCGACATTAAATATTCCAGTCTTTGATATCTTTCCATTAAAATATTCATTACACGAGAAATCCATCTTCAAACGACATTTCGCGTTTACTTCGTCAGTTTGTTATCGCGGATGGGCGAGCAATAGAATGTACCAAGCGATATCGTCTCGTCTCACCGAAAATTTACTCTACTTTACAGGGCTATTCAAAATAAATAACGTAATCTATTATTCGGCCATCAATAAAACCGGATCTGTGGTACAGTATTCATTATAGAGATTCCAATAACTCGACATCTCAACTACTCGAGAATCGAGCAGAAACATTTTAAAATACACTTTATATAATTTGTTTTTATAATAAGCTTATTTAATTTCATTCAAACATTTATTTCAATTTATAAAATATTAAACATTTAAAATTAGACTCTCGTCATCATAAACTTGTCAATGATTAGATAAGTCAGCAAGACCCAAAGCAAAATTAACATAAATTCTCGCATAGCATAGTCAACGGCAAAACCATTAAAAAAATATATGGGTATTACCTAAAATCCACGCGTAAGATTCAGTTTAATGCAACGGTTAAGTATTTTATTTTAACTACATAAAATTTGAAATAAATCTTCATTTATAAATTATGAGTATTAGTCGAGTATTTTTCAAAATACTCGAGTAACGAGTACTTCAAAAATGGACCATTATCCTCGAGTATCGAGCATTCTATACTTGAATTGGAGTCTCTGATATTTAACGTCGATGGCTTTTGTGACGGACCTCACGGGTTCAAATCCCTGTACGAGTAGCACTTTTCAGTATATTTAACGATTTCGAGGCGTGGCAATGACTGACCACTTGCCATGTCTTTGTCCTATAAAATCTATCCCTAAAAGAGAAGTTGAGTGACTGAGTGACTGAGTAGCGGTCTCTCGGAAGAAAATATGTTGAGATACCTATGTAAAGTGACCATATATTCCTCATTGGAAGCGTACATGGATTTTAAAAATATATAATTATAGTCAGTTCAAGTACATTCGTGCATTTGAAATGCCTGAAAATGTCGAAAGGCGAAACCGAGGTTGTTAACAACAAAACTCACTAACTTACTCATGAACTACTCGAGTATTTTGAAAAATACTCGAGTAATACTCGTAATTTATAAATGAAGAGTTTTTTCTTCTGCTGGAATTATAAAAACAAAACTACGAACCAGTAAAAATTTGAGACGTTTAATTCTCTACTATTTTTGAAATATATGTTTATAAATTGAAATGAATGGATGAATGAAATTAAATAAGCTTATTTATTTATTTATTTATTATCTATGTATAAAAAATATTGAATTGATTATGTATATTTTGGTACACTAGTTACTCTAATTAAATTCTTCATTCTAAGCTACTGAAATTTTACTACTCGATACTCGAGTAGTTGAGATGTCGAGTAATTGGATTATTTAATGTAAATGCCAGTGGTTACAACTTATCAATCGGAAAATAATAGTCAAAAGCAGACTTGGCCAGTCTCCAGCATAATAAATAATGAACCGAAATTGGTATTTTTATTTTTGTATTTTCTGTATTTAATATTTACATTAATTAAAACTACGCTACAGAAACTCTTATAAAAGCGTTGTTTTATGTGATGTTTTTACTTGTTACAGGTTCACAAATAAATAATCCACGAGCCGCATGTTAAACGGATCTGACTCAAAACGAAAATAGCTCCCGCTCAGATACTGTGGCAGGAAGTGAGCCTAAAAAGCATATTTCCATTTTCCGGTGTGGCATAATTCACTTCCCCGCCATTAATCTAGTAACTCGCGTACCAATGAGAAGGGGGCAGACTTTAATTTATATTGGAATTAAATGTTAAACTGCTGAAATTATGTGTTGTCCATTGTCCACTTTTAAAGCGGTTTGATTATTTTTGGTCGCCCTGTTCAATATAAACATTTCGGTATCAGAGAGGTAATCTTCGATAACTTAACTTGCTTAATTTTTTGTGTAAATAAAATAAAACAATGTACATTAAATCAAATAATAACTACAACATTTAGATATATTATTTTTTTACCATGTCCGCTCCAACATGAAACATATGGGCTCCTCACGGGGCTTATCTCAACATATGTTTTTTTCTACTAGAACTTCATATACTCTTTTAAGTGATTTTAAGGATACAAAGACTAGGATAGGACTAATTGCTAGCTAATAACTTTTATTTAATCAATAGGGTGGGAAGGGATTTTAATACCACATACACCCATTGCCTTTGAACAGAATCGATAAATAGAATCGAAATCTGCTGTTACAAGGATTCGATCCCGGGCAGTCCGTCACGGTGGCCAACAGCGTTGACCACTGCACCACTTACTGGGCATTAAATTAATTGGATCAGAACTGGTTTCGCTCATGGCGAACACTATCAACCTGTCCTGATCTGAATAAGTTCAATGTGGAATAAGTACTAAAAATGTGTTATAATTTTTCTCATAATGCCATTCCACCAAGTATTGATAGTGAACACCTTAAAATTGATCACGATGATGAAGTGATGAAAAGCATGAATTACCACCACGCATTATATAAGAATTCAAATAAAATATCCTGAAGAGTACCCATGTGAAAAATTCTATCACTGAAGGTAGTATTTTTTTTTACTCAGCGTTGCAAATGAATGTGTCGGTACCCAAATAAACAGTTTTAGTGAACTAACTTCATCTTCCACGCCTTCGCTTTAAACTATAAGCACAGTTTTGATTCAACAAGTGTATCCTTTGCAAATGGAAGATACCTTTTAAAGAGCGCCACTCTTATTTTGTATTCTAATATACGAGTGAACTGGCAAGGAAACCATGTAATTGCACTCAAACCCCTTTTTGTGCGATTTCAAAGTTATGCGGTTTTTATTGATTGAGTAGGCATTTACTTGGTAGAACTCCATTATAATACGGAAAGAAAAATAACAATGTATTTTAGTTCTACATAAATTATTTTATATATTTGTTGATAGCTATTTCGGCTTACGCCTTCGTCAGAACTATGTTTAAAACGTGTATTAGAGATAGCTTATATACCTTTGCTAGACAGGGTGCCCCCTACATAATCTCTTTCTGTTGAAACCATACCTACGTCACATGAAAGAATTTAAATAAGTTTGATTTATTGGTCTAAAGTAATGGTGGGAAACAATAATTGGGTATTTTTGGGTTATTTGATCGTGTGAAATCACTTAAAATCTGCAATGTCTAAGTGCATCTTTTTTAAATTGTTTTAAGTTTATTGTTTGTTAAAGGTTTTAACAGAGGTGAACTGTTAATTGTAATCTGATCGTTAAGAATTTCATTGGACTGATTATACTTATTAATTTCCAGCTGTAATGCATTATTTTATTCATTTAAACGTATTTTTGGGATCACATGAAACCTCTACCCTACGTTTTTTCAACGTAAAAAATAAACGATCAAAGCGGGAAAGTTTTAAATATGAACGGTCAATGCGAGAACGTAAGATCGGGGTTCTACTGTACATAATTTTAAAACAACCAACTTGTCGCTTCGTATCATCCATCATCATCAAGTTTATTTTACTATCGATCAGAGGGAAGCCGATTCCTCTCGTGTTTGCTTGAAGCCAAAACAGCCACTCTTTGATTGGTATTACATTTGATTGGTTAAACAACGTAATTAACAGCGCGTTGATCACATACTGTGCGTGCAAAATCCAGTGTTTCACCAATGTATTGAAATGTGACCTTGACACGTGCTTCCTTGCACATGTTATTTTCCCATATTATGTCATGGCTTTTTGTGGGTGATTTTCCGCGGAACGCATCTACCGTACAAAAAAGGTTGGGGTGTATGTTGTTATAAACTAAAATCCGTGACACAAAATGGCAAGAATGATAGAGGTGTGGTGATGACTAAAGCTTGAAACAAATAGTCATATTTTAATATTATTTAATTGTTTCCTTATTTAAAATGATAATATATTAATAATAAATGAATAAACTTTATTGATGTTGTATCTAAGTAATATCAACACCACCACGATTATACCACGGTATACATAGAATTATATATCGAACAAATCAAAAGTTACGTAATATATTTTAAAAAAATCGTTTTTATTTTATTTTGCGTCATTTACGATATTTCATTTTTGATTTACAAAATAAGCCATATAAAAAAAAATATATTTCACATACTTAGATTTTGAAAAAAAGCATTTCAATTTTCATCATTTCAAATAGAAATAATATGTATATATTTTCCAAGCTTATGAAACAACAATCATTTTTACTTAAAAGAAGCTCTTGTCGTTTATTAAGAAATATATATTTTTTTTTTGTATTACTGATATTTTGATGCGAGTACAAAAGATATTTCATTATATTTCAGATTTATATACTAACTAGTATTGCTACCCGGCGTCGCTCGGACTAAGCGACCAATAATTATTTAATGTTATATCATTCGACATAATTATATCACAAAATCTAACATCCAAAATAGAGTTAAAATAAAATCACAAATTTTATTTAATTTGATGACAGCCCCATTCTCGCCCATTAAAATGTCCAAATTCAAGGAAAAAATCTAATTTGCTGTCAAATAAATGTCAAATAATACCTTCACGTAAATAATAAAAATTATTATTAATAATAAAAGCCGGGAATAGTTCAGTAGAAAACTAATTTATTACATTTTGACTAAATGTCTTCGCCGATAAAAATTCTAACATATTTTCTTTCATATTCGTTTTTATTGCAACTTGCAACAACAATGCAAAAGGAAATTACAGACATACATACATACATACGCCGTTTCGGTTTTATGTATAAGATTATAATAATAATTAAATAAGAGAACGACAGTCCTTTGGTGGGCTGCATTTTATTTTTTCTTCTTAACAATGTGTTGAATTGGGTCAATGAAATAGATAAAAACAATATGTTTTCTATAATAAATTTATATGTTGTCTCTTTTTTCATTAGCAGTAATTATAAGTTATCGATTCAGGGTAATCATTGAAAGAAAAAATAAGAAGTTAATCATTTTGAACGTGTTAACAATGTGGAATAAATACAAAAAGAAATGTGTTAACTAATTAATTAAATTTATAAACCACTGATATATTATTAAATCACTTCCGTTTCCATTAAAAAAATTGACTTTATTCCATTACATTATTAAATGTGTTCTTATGGTGGAGAGGGTTCAGAATATTTTTTTGAGAATTCTCTATTTGAGGACATATGGGTACTACCCATGGCTTTATCCAACAGACTTTCTCTTAGGGATGCTCACTTTCAATAGTTTGAGTGCTCGAAGAGAAATGTACTTGGCATTATATTTCTTTCGGCTTATCCGAGGCCAAAATGAGAATTCCACCATTCTTGAAAATGTTAAATTGAATGTTCCTGATAATTTTTTGAGGAATCGTGAGCATGAGTTGTTTGTTCTTCCAAGGGGTAAAACCAGTCTACCAATGGGAATGCCTCTGGGAAGAGCTTTAACAATTTTAAGCGGCATTGCTTCGGATGTCGACATATTTCATATTGACGTGAGTGAGTTCAGACGAATACTATATTTTATGAATAAAAGTTGATTTTGTCAGAACTCACTCGGTTGACATCTTTGAAAATTTCTAATATGATTTTATAATTTTTTTTCTCTCTGTTTTTATGACAACAATGTTTTCATCTTGTTTTTAATTAATTAGTGATTAATATTATGTATTTACATATATGTATATATATAAATACACGTATTTATATTTGTCAAATACATGGCGCATTGGCATCAGCTGTAATCCCATGATTTGCTTTTTTCTTAAATAAATAAATAAATAAATAATTACTTATATTACATTATATTTCATTTGATTACGTTTTCTTTGTTCTCTTACGTGCATTTAATTTATGCAAAGAGACTCTATGTTTTTCTGCTATGCAACTTTTTTGAAGTACCTTATACCTGCTTTTATATTTATATGGAAACGTATATTTTTTGATAGTTTTCTATTTATAAAAGTGGATAAACTTTCAGACATCAGAATGGAGAACTCGCTATAAATGTTTCATTAATACAAACAAGCACACCAACTCATAAAAGATAACAAAAGTATGAATTCAATTTCATATTTTTACACGTGTTATTATGGAGCTTTTTCTGATATATAATTATTTAATAATAATTTAACTTCGAATCCATAAAACATTTAAGAGACTGCAATTTTGATTCTAAGAAATTCAACATTATTCTAAACGGACAAAATTTTTTTAAACAACTAAATTCAAAATTATAAAAATGCTGTATTTATTTTGCCATCGGTAATGGATAAGAGTGATAAGCTTGATGCTACGTCTTTTATAGCCCACATCCTTTTATGTGTATACTCACCGAAAAATAAAGTTTGTTTAAATGAATAACAATTAACTCTCATCAAAACAACATTTATTAGAGTCTGCTGCGCTTATTTAAGATGACCATGATATCTGATTTTATTTTCTAGGTAATATTTTTGATATCGACCATAGGCTTGAAAATTTCATATCTCTTACAATATTACTTTAAAGGCCAAGACGAACAAATGAACTTCAGTTATCAAATTAATTTACCAAATGATAAGTAAAATTGAATTTTCTTTACTACACTTATTGATTATTACAATTTAACTGAATTAATACGATTTCAATCGAAAATAAGACCATGACCACTTCAGAAATCTATACATAAAACATTGATCAATTACATTAATAAATTATTTAATAATATCACTTTATAATTATTAAATAAAGACATATCCATAAACAGAGACATGCTCAATAAAAACAAAAGAAAAAGTCTAAAATCTAGACTAATCCTGTTTCGATCTATCCACAGCTGTCGCCTTGGATTTGACAAGTCCTTGTTATTAAATTAATTAGTTTACCGTTCATTATAGCCCATTAATCAGCGCTTAAGTCTAGAAATATCAATTAATTATCCACTTAAAACGGTTAATCGAGTGCCTTTAATAATTGATCGCCGTTTAGTTCACCAAGCTAACATTAATTTGGCATTTTTTACATATTATTCAAAATGAGTTAAACGTTTGTATATTAATTATTTACGTCTCCGAGAATGGATGCTTACATCGCATAATTGCTAACTAGTTTGAATTGGCACCCCGATATAAGCGCGCCGACGTTAGCGCGGTGACACTAGCGCGCAATATAAGATTATTTTGTATTGTTGACTGCTCATACCTCTTTAGGTATACTAACCTAAGATAACTTTTCTACCAAATTAAATCTTTTTTTTTATTAATTTACAAAAATAATAATCGATAAGAACATTCCAGCATGTGAAATTTTCAAATTTTATTGAAAACACATATTATATGTACATATATATATATATGTTTATCCATTTAATATTTCTTTTAAGGTGTTCACTGTCAATACTTGGTAGAATGGCATTTTAGTAAAAATAACATTTTTTGTAATAATTTTACATTGAATATATTCAGATCAGGAGATGTTGATAATGATTATATTCCAAAATACACCACCTTAGAAGAGTGTGATGACATACATAGCTGGTAGTGACGGGTACAACATTCGGTACAATTTTTACTGCAGTGTGTGTATTCGTATTTTTTCATTCATATTTTTAGAAAATATTAGAATGGAGGAAAAGTATTATTTACAATATTTTACTAAATTATTTAGCCCTACATATTATTAAAATATATTATCTTGCTAATGGACAAAACAAGCAACAGAATTTACGGTTCTATTATATCTTTTCTTCCCTAATCGAATCTAGTCTTCACTTACTCATATAAGCATAGAGGTTACCCTCTATTTTTCACAATATCAAACTCTGAAAAGGGGTTGACCCCTCAACGTCCATACACATACAATTAAAAAAAATTTGACTTATATAATTGATTTTGTATAAAACTTATATTTCTAAAAATCGTTCAGTGGCGTCAAATGAAAGTAGTTTTGACCCTCCCACCCGGTAATATTTTTGTTCAAAATTTGAGCTTTTATTACGTTGATAAGACAGGTGATGAAACACTTTTTGCAAATTCCTTTATAAAAATTAATTTTTGTTTTCTAATGCTACATTGTAATATAATGAAGTACGTGTTTTTATTGCATCCTCTTCGACCGACGTCACTTTTTTTGATGGTGTTGATGGAATTTCAATATACAATTTTAATCGTTTGTTTTTTGTACTATTCGATTAGTTGTGTCGCTTACGACCCAGTCTCGTCTTTTTGGATCATCAGCACATCGTGCACGAATGAACTTGAACGACAAAACTCTTTGGATATGTACAAAATTCTAAGGATTCAAATAAGTTAGTGAGAAATAAATTCCTACACAATTTATTCAATGGCACTAAAAAAACTGCCGCTCTCAAAAAGTGTGATAATTTGAATACGTTTGCGAAACGCTGATCCATAGGGTAAGCGTTCAAAATCATTTAACTGACAAATAGTTCAACTTAATACGTTCTTAACCGGATGGATGCCACAAACGTCTTAAGACGCAAACTTTTCCGTGAACGGCACGCCAATCATACAAAAATGACGTCTTTGGACGCTCGCTTTAAGCGGGATTTTACTAACTAAAATCAATTGTAACTGATGAGACACACATATTTAAAAAAATATATTATGGATAAATGACGGCACAATCGCATCGTAATCGGCAAGTTTTTACAAATAAACATTTAAAAAAGATATATTTAGAACGTTTTATTTTTACAACTAAATTGGTGGCGTGCGAGGTACTGCCATACATGTACATACTGGCAGTTTAAAGATTAATAAAACATAACCTTTTCGGTAATTCAATAAATAAAATATGTGCGTCTTGAAAACTCGTTTCCGGGCTCTAACGCGTCAAGGTGAGCCAGTAACCGCACACCGCTAGCGAAAGAAATTTCAGCAAATTTTTCGTGAAAAACCCACCCCGCAACCTATCGAGAGGGATGTTTGCCATAAATAAAAATAAAAACAAGGGTTTTGCGTGGCGAGACCATGAATAATGCAGGCGAACGGGACACGGAACCGAAAAGAGATTCTGCGATTTTTAACCTTACGCGCCAGCTTAGCTAAATGCAATGTGGCACACGTGAGTAAAAATAAAACACACACTTACATGTCGATTCTACTATAGGCAAAAAGAAAAGCAACAAATGGAATTAATTCCATGCCCAAATTACCTAGTTGCTAAGGCTTCTTTACTTAACCCGATATATGCCGGTAGGTATAAGAACGGTCGTGCACTGAGGGCCGCGTTTTTCTTTAAAAAAATAGCGGATTTCGGTAATACAAAGAAGCTCTCTTTAAAATCGATATTACATTGATTATAATTTAAAATATGTCAACTGTAAGTATAAGACTACAGACTGGCCACGCTACTTATGCACTTGAAATAGTGGCACTGTGAGAATGTCTTGAATGACGCCGACAAATAAAAAGGTTGCCATAGTTCAAAAATCCCCATTTTGATATAGGTATGTCAGAGGGGAGAAAAGTATCAACGGCTGCCGCAAACTCGAGTGAACTATTAAAGAAGTCAGAGTGTATGTGTATAAAATTTTTGAAATATAAAATCGTCGATATTGTCCACTATTAGTGGGTGTAAAGTGGATCCTATCTATACGCTCATTTTCTATGGCTGACACTGCGCTCAAGAAAATCTAGACTGTATACATACGGTTCTGGCATACAACCAGTTAAATCGACAGTTGGAAATTTTCACAAGATATAATAATACATCTATCAATTATTTATAGATGCATGTAATCTTGTGATATTTTTGATCTCACCTTCAACGAAAATAGATAACATTCGAGCAAGAATTAAATATCTTTCATTATTTTAGCTGGGAATAGGTCTAATATGTCTCAAAAACATATTGCGGTAATAATGTTTCAAATATAAATAGACAAGATCTAAATTCAGTGTTTTGTATAAAATAAATTACATGCCTAAAACCTGTGCTTTTTATTAATTATTTTATTTATTTATTTATATATATATTTATATGTACATTGCAAAGATGAAGTTTACACTTTACATATACATATATGTAAGAGTGAAAAAAAAACTACATTGGAAATGGCATAGAGGTCAACCGAGTGAGTTCCGACAACATCATCATACATTTAGATAAGAAAGTAGTACTCATCTGAACTCACTCACGTCCATGTGAAATATGTGGACATCCGAAACAATTCCATTTAAAATCACTAAAGCTCTTCCCGGTGGCATCTCCATTGGCAGGCTGGTTCTTCTTCGTGGAAGAACAAACAACACATCACAATTCAATATCCCTCAAAAAGTTATCAGGGACATTGAATTTTACATTCTCAAAAATGGTGGAATTCTCATTTTGGAGTCGGATAAGCCGAAAGAAATATTATAAACGTTGTTGAAGGGAATGTGGCTTTAACTCAGGGGTTTTCCAATGTTAAATGTATTCCATATGTTTATGAGAATACGTTTTTAACGTATGATTAATTTGCTTAGTTAATTTCAGATTATTAATTAGGTACAGATCTCACGAGGATTGAACTTTAGATTTTTCTTTCTTGTTAAACTACAAAAAGTGGAGGATTCATTTTAATCACCCAATATAAATATGACACGTCATGATAGCAATACTTTAATTATAAAATGTTTTCTTTCACTGATATAAGCCTTCTAAACAGCTCCATTTCTTTTCCATAATTATTCTGTTACTAGGGGATATTCATTACTTGTGTCATTAGGTTAAGGCCTGGAATAATTTTCCTTATCCCTATGAAAGCAGCGTTGCGTGTTCTTTGCTATTTTATTCGTATTTGACATTTTGTGAATATAAACATAGCAGTGTGTTTAGGTTCTGTAACGAACATCATTAGTCGAAAATTCGACAAACCCTTTAGCTACTATTGTGGTTTTTAAAATTTTATTAAAATTCTTATTCTATCGCTACTTTTCAAGAGAGCAAAAATATTGAGTCAATTAGAAAAACTTCGTTTCTTTACCGCTTCTTTCCATGTATAGGAGTTTTTTTAGGAAATCTTTTGGGGAGTATTTGCATATTTTTTTTTTGTAAGCCTAACCTCATATTTAACTCTTTTGTGACGATTTACATACATATATATATATAGCTCCTGATATTCCCTAATATTCTTAATATTCACCGCAAACAATGTTTTCAAAGCACAGTGTACGTTTATAATATGATTTTATAAAGTGCCATTACTCGTGACCGTAAAGCAACACTGTAAGCGTGCATGCGATGCATGGATAATTTACTGTTACAGTATATAAAGTGTTGTTAAAAATTATTTAACGTATTATATAAATATAAAAGCGTGTTTTTTATATATTTATTTGAAATTATAAATAAATACTAATAAAGAGTTCTCTGTCAACACTTGGTAGAACACATTGTTAGTACTTATTCTACCTTGAAGTTATTAAGTTAAGGACCGGTTTTCTTCATCGCGAACATTATCAACTGATAAAAAATATAAAATTAAAGCGTTGAGAACACAAAATTCAAGCAAGACTTAAAAGGTAAAACAAACAATTGTCACTACAAATATGCAAATAAATCAAAATAAAATAAGACAAAACCTCTTAGCAACAATACAAGCTTCTCCATCAAAAATCAATAAAATAATAATGATCATTAACAATGCTAAAACCACAAGTATGTATATTTAATAAATATTAAATATTTTAATCGTAATCTAAAATAAGTCAGCAAAATTAGCAAAAGAATACTCTAAGGGAAATCTGTGCAATACAAGCTCTACTATACATACATATACGTATGTACCATCGCAACTAAAAATGATCCTGAGAAATGAATGATATATTTAAAAGGTTTCGAAGTTATATTGTTTTATTAAAAATATATTTACATGAAGATGTTGTTTCATTTATAGCCTGCATATAAAAATGTGTTAGTAAATAAACAAATTTGATTGAGTATTGCACACTTTTTACGCGATGTTGGAGGCCTCACAAGCGGTCAAGTTATAATGGTACATCTATTATAGTCGTCCGTATAATTTTTCGCATGAAACTCTGTCAAAGATATTTGTTAATATGCCGAGGTATTAACCTATCTATACATAAAAACAAACTTAGTATGAATGATCATAAACACTATAAAAATCATGAGTTAATAATGCATTATTAATAAGTACTAAAATGTGTTATTTTTTTTTTGTATAATAAATAAACAAAAGAAATTACTATTGAGACGACCAGGGTTTCTTCCTCAATCTGACAGTAACAGACATCATCCTTCCAAGGCGTTCGGTGACGGAACTTAGGGACAGGATGGGAAGAAAGGTATCTCTTGCAAAGATTTCAATCGGTATTCTCTTTGCCGAAACTCTATCTTAGAGTCGGGTAGTTTATTCTACACAAAATTAGATTACATTGTTTATAAAACACAGACACAATTGCAGTGAAAACTACATTGTATAGCGTAAGAAGACCAAAACGATTATACTACGACTTCCTACCGTCCGATGGCAGGAGTGTCGGCTTAGGATGAACGATAACGACTGACTACAAATGGCTTTAGAATAGGCATATTTATACTCTACGATTCTAGTGTGAAAAAGAGCTCAACCAATCGACGCAAAGCGTTCGGGCCTGAACTGAATTCAACCAATCGACGCAAAGTGGTCGCGAATGAACTGAACGAGCGACGTCGTTTCTAGAAGTCGGTTACAAGATTTTATAATATTTTGTGAATTTATTCGCGTTATATTAATCATTTAGGTCTTATTATTATTGATTGAGGTGATAATAAGATCGTTCGAGATAGTCCTGATGATCTACAATATCCGGTGGTATCACTATTTATTTTATTCGGACTGTAACGACATTCTGTTTTATCGCGTACAAAATGTAAAAATTACATACACACACCGGATTTATTTTAAATATTCACATAAGTAGCTGAACATAAAGAAGGATAACGCCACGCCGTCTCGTGAAAGAAAAAGGACTAGTTCCCGCATACGCTATAAACTCGGAAAGACCTCAATTCTATCCATATAATCTGATGAAAGTACATAAAAAGACCCGAGCGTAGCACTGGAATCTCATTTCATGACTGCCAATAGACTATAGAGAAACCGTACTAGTATCAAAATGACATTACTCAGTACTCCAGCCGGTGGGGTGGCCGTGTCTTGCATGGTTTTGTATGGCGTGACGATGGATATACGTGAAATACATGATGTTATACAATTTTAAAGAAAACAAAAAATAAGTACCAAATAAAATCAAACAGTAACGATATTCAGAAACGACACATCTGACAGATTGCGTGGAAAATATTTTCCAATTTACAATAAAAACAAAACAATTTTTGAATTCTATTCCTTCCCATGAGTATTGTCGCTAAAAACCCGCGTTTTCGCCTTTCGGCATCTTCATCGGTTAGTTCAAGTACATGCATGCAATTGCCTGAAGATGCCGAAAACTTATGAAAAGGTACAAAATCAAAACGATTCAATTCCGATATCCAAATCCTAAATTCTCATTTACTGCGAAAAGTAATGAAATAATTTGAATCGTTTGATTTTTGTAATTTTTCATAAGTTATGAAGCCATCGTGCCGGGTTTTTTCATTGCGGCATCTTCAGACATTTAAAGTGTGCGAATGAACTTGAACTGAAAGTCAGCATTTTCAGATGATTCAAATTTGACATAGAAATTCCATCAACCAGCTTGAAAAAAATTCACGCTGGATCGGAGAGGATGTATTTAAAATTATTCTTCATAGTATACACAATGTAAAATTATTAAAGAGAATTCATCAAAAAAAAAATCATGCGGAAGAATTTGAAAAAACTTATGGGGGGTCATCAAGTTGAATGGTTTCCGGTCTAAAGCGATTCTTGGATGCTTTCTCGTCATAATTATGAAGGTAAGATATGATTGGGTAAAAATGGTGGCCCAGTAGATGCAACAAAGTCTGGCCATTTTTTAAACTCTCTCTCAAATACAACCTGTCAAATTGTAGTAGTCGGTAGTAGGTGTAAAGTTGTGTACCCTGAAAAGTATTGTAACGTTTACTTTTGTCTTTTCAGCGTTGTATTTTATCATTACAAAGCACATATGTATGGTCAACCTACGCTACAAAATAAATTCGGTTTTCTTCAATTCTGTTTCAGCGTCAGAAACAAAACTTGTGCCCGTGGTCACTGGATTATGAACATATATCTTAAATAGATTCACATACAGAAGAAAATAGCATTTCAACCACTGGATGAATAACATTTATCTTAAATGAATGTGCCACCAAAAATATAAGTCCGCTCTTCACTTCCATAGATATTGATGAAATTGTATAATTTTCCCTATTCATTCCGTAAAAGAATAAAAAAAAGAACACTTGTTTTTTCTACCATACCCAGAAAACGTTTCAGGGTTTTGCCATTTCTTACAAATGCTTGTGTTAAATCGGGGAATGACAATGATATCTTCGGTTGACTTATTTTCAGAGAAATTCGGGACTACAATTCAAGTATCGAATACTCGATACTCGAGATAACTCATCCATTTTTCGATACTCGATAGTCGAGTATGTTGAAAAATACTCTTAATGTATAAATGAAGATTTATTTCACAATTTTATTTACTTATTTCAAAAATATATAAATAATGTTTACCGTTGCTTTTAACTGAGTCTTACGCATAGATTTTACTGTCAGGTAAGATATTTTTATTAAATGGTTTTCCCGTTGACTATGCTATGCGAATTTTTTTTGTTACCTTTGCTTTGCGTCCTGCTGTCTTTTCTTATCAATGACAAGAGACAAAAAAAAATATTGAAAAATATCTAAATAACACAAATTTTAATGAATTATATATAAAGGGTCTTTTTATAAGGACGCTTAGTTTTGAAATGTAAATAAAACAAGTTGTTTGTGAGATTTCGACTAAATTTTAATTTCATTTGTAAGTATATTTTACGGCATTAAATATGGAATATAGCATCAAATGTCTGCCAATATCCATTCATTATAAAATGGGCCATGTCGCTAAAGTTGACTTTTTTGACAAATTTGGGTAAACTTCCAACTGCCCCAGAACCCAATCAGGCGTTGTCTGTGGTCGTTTACCTGAAGTTCCTTGGTTAGTTGGATTTTATACGGGTGCAGACATAAGGCCCGATTCAAAATTCGCCAAGTTGAAGTCGCAGAAAAGCCAAGTTCTTGTGAACAACGAGAAATAAGCTACCTTGGGTTTTCCTGTACACTTTCACACACAGCAGCAATGTTTTCACCAGATATTTTATTTTGATGACGTACAAGTAGGTTTTGGTCGATTATTTACCAAACTGGATGACTCAAATTTGGCCACTTAACAATGAGTACTTGAGATGTCGAGCAATTGGAGTCTCTACTAATCATCCACCAAAAATAATCAACTGTGAATTTCATAAAATGACAAGGAGTAGCTCCCACAAGGTTTAATGTTTGGTTTAATCCAAACATTCAAATAAATTAAGAAAATATATAAAGTATTAAGACTTGTGTAGTAATTTATTTTATTACGCAGTTCTACCAGAACTATAAAATGACACATAAAGTAATCGATAAGTTCTTCTTGGTCCAGACGACTGCTCCGTGTTTCCTTGTCACCTAAAATGACATACCAGTACGGAATTCCACCAGTTGGAAGATGAGGTAAGGAGAGCTAAAACTCTCTAACAAGTGACTCAGCCAAATCTAACGTATAATATACTCATTATCACTGACGTAACAGGGTGCTGTCCCGTACGTTTACCCATCTTCGAGTTGTAAAACTTTCTAAGAAAACAAAACATATTTTCAATTAAAAACTGCATTCCTTTCTGCATGATAAACCATTGTCCCCTGTTAAATCTGCAACAAAATACTATCTTACTTTTAACCTAGACTTTAAAAAAAAGAATATCAGAACGCCACTTTGTAAACTCAAAAGATTTTGCTTCGAGAAACATTTGTATCAAATATCGAGTAATTTCGTTATAAAATAATATATTTTAAGCGTAACACATTTCCATCTAGAATTGACAGTTAACTAATTTTAAGTCGTATTATATATATTATTTCCATTTAAAAGTTTAAACAGTTACAACTTTGATTTTTATTATTCGCTAAAAACCTCTTTAATATCACCATAATGTTTTAATCAGTTTCTTGTCACTGGCTCTTAAAATTAATTAACTTTCAAGGGGGTCACGCTAACAAGAGCCATTTATTATATAATTTGACGATGGATATTTTTACTTACTATCAGAGCCACTCAATTAAAATGAAATTACTTTCAACAGAAGAGTAAAGTTTATAATCGGCTTATGGAGCAAGTCCGTCTTTCTGATTTTGTTTCAACAATTTGATTTATTCCAAAAACTAATTTAACTTGAAACTGACGCGAAAACGTTTGTCAATTAATTATTAAAAACAATATTTGTCTTGTTATATCTATCTGTAACGTATTTATTTTAAAAAAAAAAGAATATGAATTAATCTGAAAGTGAAAATATTAATTTTGAAATGCTAATTTTACTTAAATGGTTTTATATTTCTGTTTGACTTTGAGCCAATAAAGCATGTATAGTGAGAAGTTGATGTAACGTTGTGTAGTAACACTTAGATACTTTAAATCAAATTAAGAATTCTATGTGCATGACGTTGAAGGAATGTTGACAGGTTGCACTGCCACCTTGTGTATAAAATGACTAGTTTTGTTATGATGGAATTAAAAGTATTATTGGGGTCAAATAATACTTTTAATTCAAATCATAAAATACGGGAATACCGCAAAAGCCTAATATAAATTCAATATAAAAACGCAAAGAATAAAATGCTACTAAATTTCTGAGAATATTTTTCAATTCAAAAGAATATAGACCGAAGTCGATGGCCTTTGAAAACTGATCATTATTTACTGATAGGCATTATTTATTCGAAATTGTCAACTGAACTTTAGTTTTAAGTTCGCAAAAAAATGAGCAAAAATCCAATCTATTCATAACGGTTTATATTCAAAAATTTCTCCTTTTAACAAACGGCAGGACAATTGAAATAAACGAGTTTTTACATTTGAACTGGCAATTTATGAAAAAGAAAGTCGTTCATCATTTTCGGCGTGAAAATCGACTTTTCACGACATTTTTATGGACTCCCTCGCTCCGGCGCTGATCAGATAAATCCGTAATTTTCCATTGACGGCTCCGACTCCGACATTGCATAGTTTTATTCAGCAGAGCTTTACACAAATATAATGTAATTATTTTGTCTAGGTATTTTTAGTAAATGTATATATTTATCTAATTCAAAAATAAGTAATAGTTTAAAGTAGCTTATTATTAGCTGGACATGATGGTATCGGTTTCAAGCTCTTTCGGTTAAGTGATGCCATAATTGTTAATGTGACAGGAATTTTAACTGTAGAATGTGTATCACATAATAATGGAATTTCTTTAAATGGAAATTAGAAAGCTCATTAGACACATTCAATCGATATAGTTAATTGATTGAATCAATCAGTAACAATTCTTGTCATGGATATCAAATATGTTCAGCTATCCTCAAAGCATCACAATGTTTACGGAAGGCAAATATATTTTAATTAAATAATTCATTCGAACAACCGTAAAATAAAATCGTATAATGTAAAAATATATTCGAAGAAATATTGATATATACGAATGCAATAAAGAAGCTTTTATAATTATTTAAGTTAAGAGTTGCTTGCTTATATGGGATGTTAAACAATTTTCATTTATTCAAAGGTCACACTAATATCTATTTTGTTTGAATTTAATTATGTTAAAAATGTTGTCATTTATATACAAATCCAGACACTATAACTATGCTTCAAAATTTGACTAAGGACAAAATTTTTAATTTCACAATGAAGATAATAATATTGGTATGATATATGTATTATACAATATATTATTATTTCAGGCAAGATTTGACGACACAATGATGTCTTCATAGACAAATTTAAGCATGCATAAATAAAAAAATTTCATAATTCGTTCGGTTTTCTATATATATATATATATATATCTATATATATAAAAATGAATGTCTGTATGTATGTCCGCTATGGACTACTAAACCGCTCGACCGATCGATGTAAAACTTTACAAATTAATTGAGTGGACCCCCGCGATGGTTTCTGGCTTACCAACCCCTCCCCCCAACCACCCCCCAACCTCCAACCCCCAATTTATTTTTTAAACTTCACGAATTTTTCGAGTTCACTCCTTAGAAGGTTTCTGGCATACCCCCCATACGCCCCCAAAACCCCACCCCGCCAATTAACCCCCCTCCCCCCTATAAAATGATATCGATTTTTTACAAATTTCTCGAGTACAATTCCGCGAAACTTTCTGGCGTACACCCCCCCCCTAATCCCCCCTACAATTGCTGGCGTAGCAACGCGCGCAGGGTACAGCTAGTATGTATATAAAAATGAATGTATGTGTGTATGTCCGCTATGGACTACTAAACCGCTCGACCGATCGATGTGTAACTTTACAAATTTATTGATTAAACTCCAGCAATGGTTTCTGGCTTACCAACCTTTCCCCCCAACCACCCCCCAACCTCCAACCCCCAATTTATTTTTTAAACTTCACGAATTTTTCGAGTTCACACGTTCGAAGGTTTCTGGCATACCCGCCTCATACGCCCCCCAAACCCTACCCCACCAAACAACCCCCCTCCCCCCCAAAAATTGATATCTTATTTTTACAAATTTCTCGAGTATTGAATACATGTAAATTGAATTGAATATTTGTGTAATGTCTTTCCTTCAAATTTATTTTAGTTGCTGGCGTAACAACGCGCGCAGGGTACAGCTAGTGATTTATAAAAAAATAAAAATAAAGCGCCTCCGAGTATACCATTTGTTAACGAAACGATTAAATAAGAAAAAAGACACACATTGTGTACTGAATATATTCTGAAATATTTTAATAACCAAATGTCAAAAAAGAGTCGAATTATAAAACAACGAATACAAAAGTCTAATAATTACAATTAATCAATTCCAGTACAACAGACCATTTTTTCAAAACAGATTCATTGAAATGAGTTTTTGCTGTCAAATTAAAAGTACATATTGATAATTCAATTTTATTTTCAAAAGTATTAGATAAGAAAAGCTAGACGTGAAAAACTTATTCGGATAAAAAGAAATCACTTTAATTTTAAAACAAATCATACAACGTATTTGCATAAACAGCATTAACAGTTGCAAATTTTAGTTTTTGTTTTATTAAAAATATCCAGTAGCATTTTGAAATTTAAAATAAAATTAAGTCTGGAGGATTTTTATCGGAATATCTCGTTTCACAATTTATTTTGCGTAAAGTCTCTTTTCACGTTTACGGGGATGAATTTAATGGCATTTCATTCCCTAGCTAGCATTCAGCAAGACGCTCACCCTTCCAGCACATTCGGTGACGTATCAAACACCTTGACGACTGCAAATATGACGAAAGCTTCCAGATTCGAACTCAGAACTTGTACATTATTTTAATGGAATAGCTGTTAATCTAAAAATTACCGATTCATCTCAAATTGATGCCCTTTTTTCAAATAAATTACTCAATCAAGCGACTGGCTGCTGTAGGCAAAAAAATTTCACGTACATAAAATATACTATTTATAGTTTGTAAAATATTATTTCTACATAACACCCTTGTCAAGATCTACTATCTTTGTTTTATAGAGTTGGATGATCAATTTGTATTTAATCACCCGTCTTATTATGTAGCTATTGCGTTGTTAACATGTATATACTATAATTAAATACAAAATATGTAAATTTTTCCAAAAACTAAATTACTATAATACGTATTATTACAACATTAAGATATTTCTCAGAGTTTATTTAACATGGTTAAAGAGTTTTCAGTTGATTTAAAAAAATGTGTGGTATGTTGAATAGTGAATATGAATATACTTCAAGGGAGCAGTTTCAATGACCCAACATTGTACTTATTTATTTAAAATACTCTTTATAACAATAATCAAAAAACTGATTGAGAAATCCACGAATTAACGTGTTCGTTTGACCGCTTCCGAATTGCACATAACCGCTGGCCATTTAGCTACATGACCACCATTGTTTTATTCTATATAACAAGACGATACAAACCTTTAGTCTAAATTGGGTATATAAAGAGAAAAGGAGCTTTAACGAAGCCTTCGGCTTAGCTTAACTAAGAATATAACGAAATTCATCTCTCATTTCCTACGAGCTATTAAGCTAGTGAATTATTTTACAACAAATAGAATTTCAATAATAAAACATTTTTATAGTACAAAATGAAATGAATTATCAAAACAATAAATACACAAGATAATATTGGTTAAGATAACGTTGGCTAAAATACTTTTTTTAACTACGTGTCAGCAAGTTCAGGGGAAAACAATACGGGCTAGCAAGCTGGTTAAGGGGTGGGATCTCTCTTGCGGTTACAAATATTATACGACAACATTCTTCGTGATTTCTCCGAATGAATGCAGAACGAGCGAAGCTGTTTGCTGCGGTCCATCCCCACGCGGACCCTATTGATTCCGCTAAATTGATTTCAACCAAAGCCGGCTTCGAGGCATTTGTAATATTTGCAACATCATAATATGATTCCTCTTTCGATTCAATGCGGAGTCGATTAAGCTTAACCGCTACGTCGAATTCTAATTTTAGGGATTCACAGACTATAAATAAGATGGGACATTTTGACCATAGTGAATAATACACTTTTCAGTCACACCCGGCTAGGAATAAAATGGGGATACTATAGGGCAGGGATGCCCAATTCTTGGCCTGCGGTTGAAGGTTTTGTGTAGGCCTTTTTGAAATTTCTAATTGAAGGAGCTTCAAGTCCTGAGGTACTGTAGTGGTGAGCATTACATAGTGAATCTAGCTTCAAGAGGTTAGCCTTTGCATCTACATATATTGTGTATATCACTTTCCTGTAAACCATACCCAATACCCACGCATGCACATATTTATAAATATATACATATATGCAGTACATATACACAAATATGCACGCGTCTATACAGCACACAAAAAGGTAAATTATTTTTTGTGATGCGAAAAGTCTTATTGTGTATTTGTAGAGTCAGTTAATTTTCAACGTTTTGGGTCATCAAGGAGAATGGTTCTCAATCTTAAACGATGCTTTCACGTCATAATTATGGAATTCAGATACCGGTCAATTAAAATGATGGCTTATTTCCTTGTGAACCCATTGAGAGATTTCACGAACGAATATTATACGGTATTCTATAAAGACAAATAACCAGGCTTTTATTTGTAAACTTTTCGTCTATCTAAAAAAATTGATTTTACACATTTGAAGACACATGCTGAAAAGACTTTTTCGGTCATGCTGCAACACACTATTCTAAAAAAATCGTTTTAAGCCATGAAATAGCATAAGTCAACCAATTTACATTTTCATTATCTAAGCCTATTTTAGGAGCGAAATTTATTATTTGAATTTAAAGTATAAAAAAAAAATATTTGGCATTACAGCTTACGCCAATGCGCCAAATATCCTTAATCGTGAAAGTCATACGAGATTAACTCGATGATAAGTAATGAATCAGTTGTACACAAAATCAACGATAAATAACATACACCCAGCTCAAGATCTCTTTTTTTTCAATTGAAAAAATCTGACCTGAGTCAAATTCCTGATATCTTCTTCGCTATCGTAATATTTGTGTGTTGTATAACGTCTGTGTAAATCCTTAACAATTAAATAATGGATGCTAACCGCACCCACATAACGCTTTGAGATCGTCTTTTCTTTATAAGAGTACCATGTTTCTCCTACTCCGTCCCCAAAATCCCTCTTCCTGAGTGTCGGATAGGAGGCTCCTTCTCGATTTACGAGGGAGCCGGAATAAAGGTCTTCTCAATGTATACATGGTTATCATGGTATTATATTCAATAACCAACTACATGGTTACGTAACTGAATATAATAATTTATTTTTCCTACGCCACTGAACACTGCCGTATAAAATTAGCAGATTTAAAAATGGTTGGCAGGTGGTTAAATGACGGAAAGCAAATAAGCTTGGAATCTAGCTAAGAGCGAAATTAATTTATTTGTATTGTTATTGCTTTCTTAGGAACACCGATGGCAAACTAGGGAATACGGATGAAGAGTGTTCAAAAAATAAGCTTTGTTATTTTATATGGCCAAACCCTTATACGTCTCTGTTTCGTGGCGGTAACAGCGCCTACATGTATGTAGGTATAACGGCTCTTTCCGATCGTCAATTTGCAATTTCTACGGTGGCTGGTGAATCTAATTTTATCTGTCATTTCCTCCCTGGTTATGGAAAGGAGATTGCCGCGGGAGATTTTTCAGACTGACTTTTCGTCCAGCCAATCAGGGCGTTGGGTTTCCGCATCCGATTGAGTTTTCGCGGCAACGCTCGGCGTCTTCGATTTTCAAACTCACGCAATACAGGACGCTTTATTTATTTTAAGCATTACTCGCGGTTCTAACAGCTATCGACACTGTTTCGAGATATGAACGTTTGAAGTTTCGATTGATTAAGATTCATTTGTAACAATGAGCAAGTAAAAATGTTTCAAATTACTTATTTTAAGCATATTTTTACACAACTCTTGCCGAGAAATAATGATCTTAAAGATCTAATGATGAAAATCGTAGAGCTTTGTCAAATCAATTTAGTAAAAAAAGTGTGCGGATGCAGTGCAACTCCGTTATTCTACTTACTCCGTTATTTAACGATAGATAATTCTAAAATTCATTTGTATGAATGAATACAGTGAATACAAGCGTTTCCGACTAAAACGTCATTTTAGGCAAAAATGACAATTGGAACCTTTTCAAAGTAATGTAACGATTTATTAAATTGTTCCTTGCATATATTTATGAAATGGGATGATTATAGTATTTAAGAGACGCCAGCCCTGCTTCTCTCTTCTATTGATACATTGGCACTTTGAAAACCGTTGGGGACTAAACACACATACTAGTAGGTGTAGTCAAGAATGTATTGAATTATGCTAGTAAATAAATCCATATATCCGTGATATAAAGAATATCTTAAAACCCTACATTTATTTGAAATATTCCTATGTTATTATCTGGTCATTAGTATTTGCGAAACTACATTAACAAATCCCGATAAATATAACAAACCCACTTAATTCATTGAAACTCGTTTACATCAAATGTTCTTTAATTTACATTTTAATAGCAACTTAACTTAGTGATCTACTTCTATTTTTGTATATAAACGATACAAACTGTTTACTGCCCTAGACGACCTTATCTTTCCCCCCCCCCCCTCCCCACAGTTCCCTTCTTCACTGTCTGGTATACCAACCACGGATCAAGACAACAGAAGAAAAAGAAAGAATCAGGACCACAGAAGAAAAGAAGTAGACGACTCCTAGAGAACTTCCAGAACGTCTGGGACACTGATGGTTGACCTCCTGTCGATGGCATGCATGCGTATCTCGCATGAATGTATTTTTTTTTTTTAATAAAAAATTAATATAAATAAAAATAAAAAAATCCCTTGAGGTTAATGTATGTCACGAATCAGTGTCACCACCATCAAGAGTCATCACCACATCATCACCATTTCATCACCATTCACCACCATCATCATTTTTGTTTATTGTGTTATTTTTACGTTATCATTAAAAAAAACGCGAAACGCAACCACCAAGAGACGAAAGGGAAATGAGGGTTTACCACCTTCGGTCCCCCACATAGCGAGAATATAAATCATCAATCATCATACTGCGTGTCAGTTCAAGTACATCCGTGCACTTGAAATGCCTGAAGATGCCGAAAGGTGAAACCAGGGTCGTTAGCGACAAAGCTCATGGAAAAGTACAAAATTGAAATTTGACACAATATGTGTTTCTCAATACTCTTTTTACTAAAATAACGATTTGTCACTAACGTCCATATTTCTCTAGTCTGTATTTTATATTAAAAAAAATATAATACTGAAACTGGGTAATCATAATTATAGAACACGCTGTATTGTTTGTATATAACTAACCGCCCTTTGATTTAGGACTGTCGAAAAATATATTGGAGAAATACTTCGAGTGTGCAAAACATCGTTTATTCTGGAGCATGTCATATTATTATTTATAGAGAATATTTTTTTTCCGTTTGATATTGCTTGTTGTGCGAGTCTAACCGCTGACTCTCGCGTACATCCCCACCCCCTCTCCTTGACACGCCACTGCTTTTTGAAGATAATTTCGTATACGATGGTTTGAATATTTTTCACATAAATAAATTTATCATGTTTTTTTTTAGTTTTTAAACTAATAAAACACATTTTTCGTAGTGCTTCCACGTGAAGGCCAACCACTAGAGACTCCAATTCGATTATCGAATACTCGAGTATTTTGACAAATACTCGAGTAATACGAAACTAAACTCACACTAAATTTTGAGGCATTTAATCTTCTATTACTTTTGAAATATATTTTTTATAAATTGAAATAAATGTTTTCGTGAAATAAAATAAGCTTATTTATTTATTAACCAACTATTTTAATTGACAAATTTAAATTAATAATATATTTGTATTTTGGTACATTTGAAACTACACTCTGACTTCTTTAACAGTTCACTCGAGTTTGCGGCAGCCGTTGATACTAAATGAATGCTCTCCCCTCTGATATAATAATCATTCAGGACTTACTCAGAGCGCTACTCTTTCGAGTGCATAAGTAGCGTGGTCAGTCTGTTGTCAAATACACTCTAGCACACGAGTATTGCAAAATTTTACTTGTCAATACTCGAGTAGTTGAGATGTCAAGTAATTGGAATTAGCCATGTAAAGGGTGACATATAGTTGATTGTCAGAACTATGTGTAACGTACATTTACTCATTTATGTACATATGTATTGAGAATACCTTTATTCCGGCTCCCTCGTAATCGAGAAGGAGCCTCCTATCCGACACTCAGGAAGAGGGATTTTGGGGACGGAGTAGGAGAAACATGGAACTCTTTAAAACAAAACACGATCTCAAAGCGTTATGTGGTTGCGGTTAGCATCCATTATTTAATTGTTTATAGTTTACACAGACGTTATACAACACACAAATATTACGATAGCGAAGAAGATATCAGGAATTTGACTCGAATTTAATTCTTAGGGAGAGGATTAGGCGCGTGCATTCTCAATGCCGTCCAATCTCTCACTGCTGTATGAAAACAAACGGTTACTTTAGAAAGAAAAAACAATGGCCGTTTCAAAAATCGTTAACACATGCGCCCGCCGATAAGGGGTTATTTATCGCCTTATGAACTTTTTATGAAGCACATGCATTGTCGGGCGTCAAGAGATAAGAGAAATTGAAATAACTCTACATTGCATCGCTATAGATTGCAATATAGATTATTATAAGAATGAATTTATTTCCTGATATCGACTGACTCATTGACTGAGGTGAACAATAGATCGTTCGAGAGAGTTCTGATGACCTACCACATAAGGCGGTGTCAGTATATACTGGTGTAAAAAATGTGCACAATACATCTTCTCTTCTATTCCAACAGCCTAATTTTATACTGTAATAATATATTATTAAATGTGAATGTTTTAAGTACCTGGGAGTACACATCACGAGAAATGGCAACCCACGTAAAGAGCTCACGATCCGATTACGAATAGCTGGAGCAACATTCAATTCAATGTGGAAAGTCTGGGACTCACGGTTGTACTCGGTTAGAAGTGCCACTGATTCAACGCATGCACACTAACTGTGTTGCTTTACGGTTGCGATTCATGGCACATTACAAAGGCACAAGGTAACCGCACTAGATTCCTGCGGCGAATATTAGGAGTATGGTGGTTTGACTTTGTCAAGAACACGGAGGTAATAGAACGGACAAACCAGCCCCTTATTACGTCCAAAATAATAAAAAAAAAACGATAGACCTGGCATGGGCGTGTGCTGCGGATGCTCCAGGGGAGCCTGAATACTGCCTGTCTCTTATATCAACCTGGAAGGCTTTTGACGACCATCCATAGGATGTATGTACGGAGTTAAAAGACGCCGGTTGTTGGGAAGAAGCGAGGAAGTTGTTGGGTGATAGAGAATCCTGGAGGCACCGTGTGGAGGCCATATGTTCCGAATAGGGAGCGGATATGGAAAAATGTGAACTTCTTGTTTTTAGAAAATAATAAAACACAGATAATAAGATGAAAATAGCGTTGATAAGTCATATTGTGCTGTTTATCGTGCAGTAATATAATAGATAATGTTCATTAAAACGTTTGCTGGAAAACATGGCGGTGTAAAAAAAGACAGAATTGTTTCCCTCGCCGTCAAGCGAAGGATGCTTTGTTACCACAGAAGAAATAAAAGTATTTCATTAAAAACATTCGTAATTAAGCGAAGAGGGAATTTAATAACAACGCTCTTTTGAATGCTCTGTATTATTCCAGTAAGAGATAATTGTATTTACAGACATCAGGGATGTGTGTTTGAATGCACAAAATATGTAGATAGCCATTTTAAATTTTCCCGAAGTCCATTTATTCAAACTTCAATTAGGCTGAACTGTTGAATTCAAATTGACGCGAATCGATTTGAACTGAGTCAATTTAGGTGATGTGATATTCAATATATGTTCTGTATTATTTGCCCTCTATCTTTTTTATACGGACACTTTATGAACTATGTATTATACAACTAAACTTTTTTGTGCGGTAAATGCGTTCAGCGAAAATCGCACAAAAAAGCCATAAATTAATATGGAAACATTACATGTACAAAGACGCACGTGTCAAGGTCACATTGTAGTAAATAGGTGAAGCACTGGATTTTGCACTTATAGTAAGTGAACATGGCGCTGTTAATTACGCTTTTTAATATGTACGTTGAAAAAAAGTAAAAAACTTGTATTATAAAAAACCGCAAAACTTTGCAATCGCACAAAAAAGTCGCACAAAAAGGGGTTTGAGTATATTTCAACTATTGATTTGTATTGATTGGCAATTCCTTGGCTTCATTTTCATACATTTAGGCGTCTTAGTAGTAATACTATGAAATTACTTTTGTCAATCGATTTACTAATTAAAACGCTATCTTATGTACAATACGGACAGCTTAGTGTGTAACTATACATTGACAGTAATGTCACCTATAAGCCTATAAGAGCAATACCACCTATAAGCAGTTTGAATACCCCCGCTCACTCGTCATGGGTTGGCACGCGCTCCAATAGTTGATTAAAAATAACGGCCTGGTCATTGCTTAAAATATCTAAAGAAGCATAAATTAACAACACAGACAAATAACATTAATTTTTTGATCTATGCCCGCTTTAATGTGGAGTATATGGCCTACTAATGAAGAATTTCAACAGAAGTTTCTCGATGGCTTAAATTCGACTTCTTATCCTTTGAATTTTCCACGAAGCTAACACTTCGGTAAAGAGATAACATTGATTCAGAGTAAAATTAAAATCAACAAAATACACACCTTTCGTATTTTACCGTTGTATCGTTGAAACCAATTCACAGGATTATGAATTAAAAGCATTAAGCGAAATAATGATTTAGTATTTGTTTTATAGTTGCATAATACCAAATACGTTTATAAAATAAAAGATTAAATAGGTATACAAGAAGCTCAAGGATATTATATATAATATAATGACCATGAATGGAGGCGCTATTATTCTTGTAATCTAGGTCGCTGATAAGCCCATTGCTGTATCTGACAGCCGCGATAACATGAAATTATTCCCTTTATTTTTTTTGCAATCAAATAATAAATGGTTCCAAATAATCATGTTGTATTATTTCTTCAAATATTTTCTTTAAGCTTTTGTCTAGCTTTAATGCTTTGTCCTTTTATTTGCGGCATGGCTGTCCCAATTTCAAACCAAATATTTGCATTTATTTTGTTTTCATTTCACATTTATGCGTCCAAATTTCCTTCACCTAAATACAATATTAAATTTAACCTATCTTTTCCGATAAACTTTTATTAAGCAGGGCAACTAGTGAATAACAAACTAAATACAATGTTTATTAACCTCATATAAATTATAGTTTTCAAATTCTAGCGATAAATTTAGAGGAAACATCTTTCTTGATATAATTTTACTGTATTTCATTAGAAACCGGTGATAATAAACCCATTATCAAAGAATTTTATCGAATAAATTATTTAACCCGGTCGTGGTGCAGTGGTTAACGTCGTTGGCTACCATGCCGGACCGCCCGGGTACGATTTCCGGTACGAGCAGATTCTTTCAGTCGATAAATCGATTCCGCTTAGAGATAATGGGTGTTGTTAAAAATCCCCTTCCCTCCACCTTTCCGATCCCAAAGAGTGACGCATAGTGACAGCGGTTAGCTAACCACTAGTCCTGTCCTAGTCCTCGTATCCTTTTCATCCCTGCTCTCTTCGAAAAAAAGAGGTTGAGATAAACTTCGTGAGGAGGCCATATGCTCCAAGTTGGGTGAAAACATGATTAAAAAAAACAACAGTAAAAACTGATAATACAAATAAAATGGAATATAATATGCAATATACATATTATAATACGATATAGCCTTATTTTATAACAACAGTATCATATAAATTACGATACTTTTGTCGTTAATCACTATAATATATTAAGATTTCGTAAACATATCTTTGTATGTAGACGGTTGTTTGTAGCGTGAATATTTTGCTCACAAAGGCATATTATTTCAAATTATTGTTTGTCCAATAAAAGGAAATTTTAATCGAGATGATTTATTAGGATACAAGGATTATGCCTCGTCGAATTGTAATTCTGATAATCGTCCGATGTAATTAAAAATGATTTGATTAGTAGAAGCCATTTTGACTGTTTTGTTTATGACAAAGGCCGTCAGATGGCGTTGGGAATAATTATTATTTAAAATTAATCGCGCAGTACAAAAAGACTGATTGATTGATCGTGCTTCCAGTGTTTTACAAACTAGAATTCTGACCGGCTTTTACTTGTTGTTTATTTATTTCTAAATATTTTTACCAACATAGCCAATAATAAAGATACATTTACACTTTGCGACAAGTGAAAAACATATGGCAATCGTAATTATTGTCTTTTGCCATATCTGCAACATATTAATCGAACATGTCCACCTTAATGAACTTAAATGTATAAAACTAATAAACAGTATTGTTTTGCATGTCCACATATTTCTCATGGACGTGAGTGAGTTCAGATACGTACATTTTTTTGTTTTTATTGAAGCTGAATTTATCGGAACGTACTCGGTTGACTTTTCTGTGGTGCAGTGGTCAACGGTACCGGTTCCCGGTACGAGCAGATTTTTATAGTAGATAAATCGATTCTGCTCAGAGGCAATGGGTGTTTGTGATGTTAAAAATCCCTTCCCACCTTTCCTATCCCAAAGAGCGACTCATAGCGACAGCGTTTAGCTAACCACTAGTCCTGTAATAATCATCGAAGCCTTATCATCCTTCGTCTCTTCGAAAAAAAGAGAAGATGAGCAAGCAGCAAGTCTTATAATTTTTCATATTGCAAACTCAATAAACTTATTATTTGTGTTGTACAATAAATCGTATAAAATCCTATTAATTAACACGTAAATACAATCAATTGTCAAAAAATCTTACCATCAAAAAAATATGATATCATTGATTGTACTGATTTGATAAAACTATAAATGATTAAAATCTACTTATTTGAAGTATCGTGACCATGATTGTATCTCGCAAAATGAAGATTTTATAAGCTTGGATAGTGTCTTATTGCTTCAATTATTGATAACTAGAACCGTATAAAAAGTTTCGTCGATCTAACTCGGTGGATTGTTTTATATTAATTATAATGCGTGTTAAGTTTATCAAAAGAAATATTACCAAAAATGTGCAATTGTTGAATGGCATTTTATCAATAAAATTAAAAGTGTACAGGGAAAAATTGTTACACTTTGAGGACTATTGAGGAACAAACCAACGAATAAATTTTGTAAAGGATTATGCATAATTCTCTTTCGTTTCACATATTAAATCATCCCATAATTAAATTTACGTAAGATAAATTCTTAACTGCATCATTTCAAACATCAAACACAATGGTGTGACTGTAGCTTCATTGAAAACAAAAGAACGGCGCCGTATTTGAAAATAAAATTTAAAGTGTCATTTACAAACAGGTGAACAAAAACCAATTTGTATTTCCCTTTATTTCAGTATTGGAAAGTATAAATCGAATTTAGAATTCAAATAAACATTGTTTTAGCGTGTTTTGTTACACCGGAATATGGAGAAGTTCCGGAGTATGAAAGAAATTTATTCTATGCTCCAGTTTTAGATGCGTGCGTAAAATCACAAAGGTTTAAATAATTCATGGGACGTTAATAATATTTTTTGTATCATATTTTAATGGTACCCTACTGAGGAAATGCCAATTCAATCAATATTTTCTTCCTTTTTGTTAAATTTGAATCGTTGAATTTTATATTTTGCCACGAGTTTTGTCGCTCAAGCATCCTTGCACGATATGCTGATAATGACAAAAGGCAAACACGAATCGTAAGCGACAAAGCTCATAAAAAATTATAAAATTCAAACGATTAAAATTTGACATTGAAATTCCATCAAGCACCTTCAGTCGAAATCTTAAATTATTTACCAAAGAAAATAATTTTAATTTAAAACGACAACCATGTTTTTCCACTATTTTTAACCAATCAGTGTCACGTGTTTCGCTTCTTTGGAAAACATCTTCAGACTCACTATTGTAACGTTACTTAAATAATTAGGTTTAGATTGATTCGGAATAGAAAAAATGCTGTACCTATGTATTTTTATTGTGACATTACGTTCCTTGGAGGTAGGTGGACAAATGTTTGAGTAACCTTAGGTGACCGTACAGTAACCTTTGTCTACCACTTTAATTTTACATTATTTGAGTATTTGGAGAAGTAAAGAAATAGCAGTAATTAACTGTTATTATGCTTTTAAAAATATAAAAGTAATTGTTACTAAGCTGTTATTTTGCCTGGAAAAATATACATGGTAATCATCGTAACATTTTCACTTTCATTAAATGAATTGCAATGACATATCTAAGATAGTTGGTACGCCTGTCATTTAATATTCCCTATTCGAAGAGGTTCAGGAAATGATTGCAGTCTTTAGTATTTCTGAAATTTGGGGACTAATCATTATACTATAAAAAAAATCAAAGAGGATTCAAACCCATGACTTGAGGTGGACAAAATCTCGAGAGTGATAAACGCTCGTCTAACGGGAGGGCAGACAACTTTAATATACCGATAGTTAAATACGGTGCTATGATTTAATATCGCTTTATTTGTAAACACAAAATGTATACAATAAACATTTTCATTTATGCCTATGTCATAAAAAGACATTTCAAGCTTTTATGATTCAGCTTTTTGAGTTATGACAACATTATTCTGTGTATTGTTGTGGAACCGATATCGTAGTCTATAAATTACTATCGATCCACTGCACTAACACAAGAGCGCTCCTTCATAAATTTACTGCCACATCTCCTCATTTGTCAACGCGACTGACAGAGTCTACGCGGGAAAATATAATGTAAAGGCTTGACGCCACTATCGCACGCGATGCAATAATTTTCCCTTGTCTGACATTTTTTAATTAATTTGTAGAACTTTTTCTTTGTGTACTGCATATTAAAATGGAGACTTATTTCATTTTCATTATTTTCATCACAATGCGATAAATAAATTAGTGGTCTACTACATTACTGCCCTCACAAGCATAAAGGCAGCTTTTTTCATAATTCATATTCTGAAATAATAAGCTGTTCGTGTTATTTTTGACCATGTCCGCTCCAAACTTGGAGCATGTGGACTCCTCACCGACTTTATCTCAACATATGTTTTTTTTCTACGAGAACTGCTTGTAACTCAGTTGCCCAACCTCTCTTTTTTGAAGAGAGTATGGATGGAAAAGATTCGAGGACTAGGACAGGATTAGTGGTTAGATAATCGCTGTCACTATGCGTCGCTCTTTGGGATAGGAAAGTTGGGAAGGGATTTTGAACAATACAAACACTCATTATCTCTGAACAGAATCGATTTATCGACTGATAAAATCTGTTCGTACCGGGGATCAAACCCGGGCGGTCCGACACGGTAGCCAACGATGTTAACCACTACACCACGAAGTGGACATATTTGCTCAAGTTTTATTAATAATCATTTTAACACGGCGCACGCTACACTAGTATGAGCTTTTACTCACCAAAAACATCTGAAAACTCTCTAAATTGTTCATAATAATTTTTTATGGCAAATATGTGATGCTCTATGGTCTATGGTACGTGTGCAATTCGCTGTCACACAGAGACTTAAGGAAACCCACTTTCTGCGAGTTGGTTCATGAAACCCCTGAGCCATCACTCTAACGGTATATTGCTTGCAGAATTATGACGATCAGGTATCATAGAAGCGCTGTAAGCCTATTGCCATTCTTCTCGATGACCTTCCATAGATAAAAAGAAAAGGTAAGCTGGCATCTTAAACTGTAGTAATCGCGCCTTCTTGTCAGCAGCGATGGGAAGGGAATGCAACTTGAATATAAAAACTAAACTTCTAACTATACTAAGTCGAAGGAGACGAGAAAACTATGACGATAACGCGCCCTAAAACTTGAAGCACTATCAAATAGATATCCCAAAAAATATACCATTTTAGAGATATACAAACACACTCAGCCATTGTTTTTTTCAAAAATTGTTCAAGTTCAAAAAAACAGTTAATTTGTAGGTTGCTTTGTTGTGTTGTAAACATTTTGTGTTTGTGCTTGTGAGTATACTATTTTATGCCTTAGAAAACTTTATGTTGGAATATTTTTTATAGAGTTTGTTTTATAGTGTTTTATAGAAAATCGAAGAGGATCACTGCACCTTTACTTTTGAGAGCTATTATTCTAAATCGCCAGTAATAATAGGGTGTCATAGTAAAACGCCGTTTGCTCGATACGGCGCCTATATCGGATTTATATTAGCCAATTGTCAGACACTGGAATTGGATTGTTTTATTTGAATGATGGTATAGTGACAATGTGAAATGTTTATTGTAAGATAGAAAGCAACAATACACAGTTGTCTTTCATCGTTTTAGTATCATTTCATTTTGTTGATATGGATATAGTACTGAGGAATACCTAATTCTATTTTTTATGCAGCTCCGAAACTATGCGGTGCAATATCCGGGAGTCCCTTTTGAACAGTGATGCATAACCTGCGGCCTGATATGAAAGTTCATGCGGCTCAATATGAAAATATCAATCACATTTTTTTCATCAGAAATATTCACGTACGATGGAATAATTATCATGTAAATAAATACATTATAAATGGTGATAATTATTCCACTTACATAATGTGTTACAAATATTGACACGTGTTACTCCCTGTTAAGAAGCATCATCAGACTTACTTATGGCAAATTTCTTTAGTTGATTATCATCCTTGACCTTATTACTAAAGAAACCTTGCAATAGTAAGTCTGATAATGCTTTTAAGTGGAGCGAAACACTTGCCACTATTACCAACACATTACGTAGAACAAAAAAAGTTATTATTAATTCTCAATTTTAAAAAATTGTCCTTTTTTCTTTCTTAAGACGACAACATTGTCAATGCAAGAAAATGAAATGAATTATTCCATATATAATATTTAAGAATTTCACATTTTTGGTTGGGCTCTATTTAATAAATATCGGCTAAAACAGAGGATTTTTGTGATCTGAAGTCACCCTAAAAAAATAATGCGGTCAAATGTTTCGCTCAACATTTCGAACTTACTTTTTCATAAATATTTGGAGCTACCAAATCCTTGTGAAGCTTTTTGAGACTTAAATAACGTTTACAGTGAGAGTTACTTTTTGAGCTAAATTGATGGTTATAATATAATTATAGTTGTCAGGTTTTTCCACTTCAAAGTTTTTTTTTAAATTCCGTCCAAGAACCTTTTTTTATAAAATTGCTTAATATCTCACAGTCTTATTTCCATTTACAAGCACACGAAAGGCTTAACATTCCTTTTCCAGCCACACAAACAATTAATTTGTTAACCTCTGCATTTTTTTCTCCTTGTTTAACTCATCAATTACAAACAAAATGTGAAGTCCCCAAAAGTTTACCGTGTGAAAAAAAAGGAAGCCCAACATTTACCTTATTTAGCGGCTCGTTCGCGAGCGTTATATGAAAAAAATTGCGGGCAATTTGTAACCGGTGACATTTTGCGGGCTGTCCGCCATCTTGTGGGGGGCTATGTCAGCAGCACGCCTAGCAGCAACATTTGTAACTAACCGTTTATGGTGGCGTTTTATCTATGTTTACTATTTTATGGTTAGCACAGGTATTTAGAAACTGTTACTAACTTGTTGATAGACCGTGTGTTGTAAAAAAAATATCATTATATTTACCAATGTGTGCAATTTATACTTAACATAAACTTATTTACGATACCAGGTTGTAAGTCAGTCGCTCGACTTTTTCTTTGTTGAGTGTACAAATGAAAGATGGCGTTAGCAGAAAACCGGTAAGCCAAACATGCTCTTCTATGCAAGATGTTCAGGTTCACGTAGGGTATTTGTGAGACTTTATTGAAAAATCATAAAAATAAGTATGCAATTGAATAAAAATTGATTGAAATCAATTTCTCCGATGCCAACATTTCAAAAGCTTTACAATTAAGTTTTTAAAAAGTCGAAAGACCTTAACCACTGATCATAGCATTACAATTAAAGCCTAATGAACATAATATAATTTTATATTATTACTACTATACATAATAGAGTACTCAAAAACACGACTGATGATGATCAATGACTTATTTTACGTGGAAAATTCATTATAATATATTTAATTGCAAGTAAGAAACAAATAAAAGATTTTTTTAAATCAAATAACTTTGTGTATAATGAGAAACGAGAACTCGTCAGTTTTAGTTGTTTATATAGGACAGCTTCCTAGAAAATTGACGGAACAATGTTGTTTTACAAATGGTTTATTAAGTAAATTACAGTATGTGGTTGAGCTCGTTTATGGAGTTGTGTTCGAATTAATGGATTTCTTAACTCTGATCTAAAAAACGGTATTTCGATCAATCGATTAGCTTACTACTAGTTCTGGTCTTGACGCGTCTTTCTATCTTTACTACATTCAAAGAAAGAGGGGTTGAGTGTCTGAATAACAAACAAACGACAAGGGTAATATTAATACCATAGTCAAACGATTCTGACATAGTATAAAGTAAAATAAAATACACATAAATTTTGAAACGAATGAAAAAATCCAAGTTAAACTAGTTATGCATTCAACTGACGATAATACATAATGTAATGCAATTCACTACATTGACCAAACATTCAATCGAATGATTCTGACAAATCGGCGATAATCTTTTAAGCCTGACAGCCCAAAATGCCATCCACACAATATCCCCGAGGATTGTCAATGGGTAGTCTAGTCTGGTGAGTCTATCCCGATCAATCAGTTTGCCAATAGTGTCCGATAACACAACCACCGCCCGACGGGCCATTATTTAAGCTGACACTGAGTACAATCAATCTTGAATTCCATAATATTCCGAGTCTTATATTAGTCTGTGCATTCGATGCTCGACGCGTCAGCGTTTCCCATACGGTAAGACAACGTCAGCATATGTGGCATATTTTCAAGAGCTACGGCGTAGCAATCGGGTGGATTGGCTTCAAGTCCGGCACGGTAAATTGCTTTCAAATTAAGACTGATATCTTGGACATGGGGGTATATAAAAGGCTTTAAAATAGAATAGAATGTTGGCCTTACAGCGTTAGACAACCCACCAAATATGTTTAAATATGTAAGTCAAACGCTGATTGAACTCGAAGAGAATTTTTTATGAATCAGTCGATAAAAACTCAATACCCAAGATCTGTTTATAAATTGTATAAATCTGAAGATACTGGGATTTGAACACAGACCCACCTAATCACTAGGTTAAAACTCTTGCAATTGGATAACAGGATGAGAATTGTGATGTCATCTCTTCTCAATATATTCTCGAGTGACGTCGATTTTACCTCTTATGATTTTCATATCTGAAAATAGTTGGCGCATTGGCATTGCAACTGTTATTCCAAATATTCCATTTTGCTTAGTAAAAAAACAAACATCGGAAGCGTGGAGATTTTAGTGTACCCTCCCTGATACGGCATAAATTAACATAAATCATCAATTTGATTTTAACTCTTGTTCAAAAACAACAATTTATCGAACAGAACCAGTAGAGCTATTGAAGATTCATTTTTCATTCCGTGTATTATTTTGTATTCTACATATAAATTGTTGGAACAATAAAATTTCATACATAATCAGTGTATTTGCCACTTGTTATAGAGAAAGTCAAATCTAATATATTGGTTCCGATAAATAAACAAACGGTGACGGAAAATAATATTAAATCAAGGTAAGGTATGTTTTGTGCAATTCTCTTCGAAAATATTCTCTTCACAAAAAAATTCTTAGTTTGAAAACCGCTGTGTAAGAAGATTCTCTATGTTATTTATACAATAGTGTATAGCTGTATATCTTTATAGATTTACACTTAGATATACTCGAGACTTTTTGGTACATGTACGCTGCATTTGCATATTTCTGTTGTCCTTATATTATATGTTAAAGTTTTCACTAACTCAGAAAAGCATTTTCATAAGATGTTATTTTTATATCGCGATTGACCCCTTAACTTGAACAGATCTTATTTTATACTTACACGTAATAATATATTTATAATTTTTTTAAACAACTAGCCTTGAGAAATAAATCCTCAGAGAAAAATCATTAAGAACATTATAGGTAGTAAAAACAAGATTCACTACACAATACACAAATTCATAGGTGTATGTATTTAAAATTCATCCTTCGATCAAGCGGCTCAAATCTGTAGTCACGTAAAAACCATGACTTGTAATGGTGAATATAATTACTTTCAACTGGCTATGTCCTTTCCTTACCGTGAACTTGAGTACACGAGGACACTTACAGCTTTTGATTTATTTTCCTGAAATTTTATTGAAACAAATTTATTTAGCTTGGCTTGTTCGCACTGACAGCCGAAAGAGAAACCAAATTTTTGCTGCATTCGCTTGACTTTTACATGGTAAAACTTCGAATTAAAATAATTATAATTATTTAGGGCATATAAAAAATAATAACACATTTTTTTTACTTATTCCGCATAAAATTTATTGGACCAGGACCGGTTTCGCTCATGTTAATGCTCGCCATGAGCGAAATTAAATATTCACCATCCTGTTCGGTATACATGTGCAGTTTGGAACAACAATTTAAACGTAAATTATTTCAAAGCAAACGTGTTCAAGGCGCATTATAATCCAACTTGAATATTTAGTAAATCTGCACATCAAGAATATTTTGTAATTGATTTTTGATTTAAATCAATTTTTTGAAAATTTCTTTATTATATCTAAAATGATATCTTTATATTATTGTATGTTTATTTCAACTTGTCAATAAAGGATTGTACTAAAAAGAAAATTCTCAAGCTCGTTCGAAGTAACACAGATAAATTCTTAAGACATCTTATTCCCACACATTCAGTATAAAATTCTATTTAACAAACGGAGCGTGTCTCGCTAGAATTAGAAGGTATGCACACAAGGTATTTAATTTGGTCAAAAGTATTTGCATAAACATCATGGTAGTGGAGTTAAGATGTTTTTGAAGCTCTAAGAGTTTCTCTTGTCCAGAATTCTACCTCTAATGAAAACCCCACGACATCTTAAGGGTTGGCCATAACGTCTTGTTACATGTCGTAATTTTTACTGAGACAACGTTTATCTATTATATTATTGGTTGTCTTTGTGATGAAGGGCTAAATGGTTTAACCTTACATTTATGAACATTTTTTTGCATGCCCACCCTCAATTTTATATTCATTAATCACTTTTAAGGTGTTCACTGTCAATACTTGGTGGAATGGCATTATAATAATAATAAAACATTTTTATCCCACATTAAATTTATTGTATCAGGACCGGTGTCGATCATAGCGAGTATTATCAACTGATCAACCTTCAGTTGATAATTTTCGCCATGATCGAAACCGGTCCTGGTCTAATATATTTAATGTGGAATAAGTACTAAAATGTGTAATTATTTTTATTATATTCATTAGCTAATAATATCCCAGTCCAGGTAGTTTCATTTTTCAAGTAAACTAGCAATTTCTGTTCGGTGACATGGATATCTGTTAACTATCCTTACAATACTCTTCCACACCAATCCGATCGTTGAAATGGTAAAAAGCGCTAGCGATTAGCTAACCACTAGAGATGAGTGCATATGCTCTAAAGTAGGAGCGGACTTATTTACAAAATATACTTAATAAACCTTCAAGAAATCGATTTATCTGTCTCAATAAATAATTATGACTGCGGGACACTTTACAGCTTTTTTAATTAATACGAATTGCATAGACGTAAAATGATTAGCAACGGTTTGGCCCATCGAGAAATTTTTCAAAATATTAGTCGGCAACCTTAACGATGAGTGAGTGAAACTTGTTCTGAATATTACAAAAAATGTTGAATTACTAGTAAACGGGAAAGTTTACCATTAATTAATTAATGGAACCTTTCTATTATTTTTATAGAGTCTTTTTTTACAATGTAGTCTTAGGAACGTATCCCCTGTGCAGAAAAAGGATCGGGTGTACAATAATTCCTTTATATCGAGAATTATTGACGGCTTAAACATTAAATACGACAAATAGTTATAGTAAAAAATAGAGTTTGGTTTATTAACTCTTACCACTCCGCGGGTCACGGAGTCAGATTCTTTTTAGGTAACTCCGTGGGCCAAACTCCCTGGCCCACTGCAGGTAAAAGTTTAATGACAGTTTATCACCAATTAACAAATACTTTTGTAGTTTAAAATTGATCACGTGCTTCATTCAACCCTGTTGAAGACTATCACTCACTTAAACAACACATTTTTAAAAATCAGAGTAGCTTACTAGTCCTGAGAAAATCTGGTCAGAGTGCAAAAGGTTAAGAACTGAGCGAATCACACAAAAAGGTAATTTTCTAGTCTAATCAGAACTTTTATTTAAATGTGAAGTTATACATACTTTTTTATCGATGAATTTTACGTTAATATTTTCATTGTTTAGAAATCGCTTTATTTTCCACTGGATTAAAGGTACTCTAATTGTATCGTTTGGCAATATAAGAAGTGTAATTCTCAATTTTTATGTGGGGATTTTACGATATCATTTTTATGGCAACCCTACGCGTGGTTTACTTACAAAATAATGTTTCCAAAGCGCGACCCTTTCTTAATCCAGCTTTTATGAGGAGCTCGACATACTTCAGTGTTTAATCTTTGAAACTGCTCCCATGAAGCATATTCACTATTCAACATACCACACAATTTTCTTACAAACGTCAGCTGTGACATCCTTTTTTAAGCCACGTTAAATAAACACTGAGAAATATCTTACAATTAGGGATCGCAATATCTTTATTGCAAATATAAATTTCGGTTTGACAGATCGAATATAAATAATAAATAATAAAAAAATGGTAACTAACCCATTATATGCCGGTAGGAACGGTCGTGAAAGGCCGCGATTTTCTTTGACGAAATAGCGACACATTTCAATAATACAAGTAAGCTCTCTTTAAAATCGATATGAAATTAATAATAATCTAAAATGATGTTGGTACGTTAATAAAATGTTTGAATTATAAAATTGTCGACCCTGTCCATTTTTAGTGGGTGAAAGTGGACCCATATATACGTGCATTTTTTATGGCCGGCACTGCGTTTACGGAATTGTAGACCGTATAAATATACGTTTCTGGCATACAATCGGTTAATAGTATCGGTTCAATATAAAATATTGTCACAATATCATCAATCGTACATCAATACACAAAGGTAACATCATTACTTGGCCACTGTCAAACTCGGTATTAAAAATGTCCACATAGAAAAGATATCGTCAAAGGTCATTTAAGTTGTCTTTTTTTAGTAAAATTATATGTGCAAAATGATTGTTTTCACTTGCATAAAAATATGTGTAGTGGTTGAGTATTGCACATCACTCACACGATGGTGGCTCTCTCGCTAACGGAAAAGCTATAATGGTACACCTTTAACAAAGATATTAATTTTATGTAAAATCAATAAAATTATTTCTTCGATACTACTTTTCCGTTTTCGCTCATCACATGCATTTTGAGCTGATCAGTTGAAAATGATTAAGTGTCAATGTTACGTCTTGGTGTAAATGCATTATTTTAATTAAATAAGACGCAATTTTTCGGACTTCCGAATATATTTTAGAAAGATCAGGACCGGTTTCGCTCACCGCAACCATTTTTAATTGAAATTCTTGTGATAAGTGGTACCGGTCTTGATATTTATAAAATTTATCTAAAATTAGTTATAAAATCAATGTTTCAAAATCAACATGAAACAAACTGTTATAATGAGGTTTTGGATCAGGCCTATCAAAAATCCGTTCGTTTATAGCGTGTTTCTTGGAACGGGTGGCCTGGCCTGGTACTGCCAGAATTGACAATGTTGCTACTGCTATGCAAAATATTCAGCTACGGCATGGAGACCCGTTATATGTCTTGTACTTTCTGAAGGGTCAAGGAAGACGAAAGTGATTTACATATAAGGTAGGTGTATAAGGAAAACAGCACACCTTCATAAATAAATATGCGTTTGATGAAATTCCTACATTCAATTTGACATATCTGGCAAAACGCGTATATATTTTCTATAGACTGATTTCTTTTGTCTACTTCAGTACTTCTCAACCAAAAGTTTTTCAGACTATTTACCTATATAAATAATTTAAGCGTTTTAGTAATTATATATAAAATTTATGTGGCCAAGGTTAAATAGCTTAAATCCGTGCATTTCAGTAGAGCCAAAAAAGAGACTCGCATAATCGTCTTTCTGTAACATGTAATGCTTCAAGTTTTAATTTAACTTTGCAACGTTGATGCCACCCTTCTTTTTTCTTATTTTTGAGTCAGTTATTTTGGCAAGCTTAACTTATTATTATGTTTTTGACGTGACAACGTCTTATAAATCGATGAACGCCCGCTGCACGCACGAAAAAACATGACTCATTGTCCCGTTTGTCGCGTTACGCCGAAGGCAAGCGTGCGAGCGAGAGCGCGGATAAGCGATAGAGAGGCATGATCGGCCTACCGTTCGGATTGTGCCGCATCTATCTCTCTTCCACTCGATTGGTCGATGCGTCTGAGTAGAAAAGAGACAGCGGCAGCACACAACTTATACACCTACAGTACCTACACGTGATCTGTTTACAACTGTTTATAAAGTGAAGTGAAATGTAAATGTGGTTTTCATTGTTTATATTACAACAACAATTGCGGCAATAAAGGTAATTAATCCTTGAATTAATGAGTGCAAATAAAATATATCAATAAAAAATTGTAGATTTCATTTCACTCCTTCTTCGTATCCATACAAAATAATAATAATTCAATAAAAATGATTCCATTTTATTCATAAAAGTATGCAATCATTTCATCAATGTTTTCTTATGACGTTGTCACGTTAAACTATCGTCCGTAAACCGACTTTACAGACAACCATTTTTTAAATAAGGGTATGCTCGTTATAATTAGCAAACCGCATAAAAATTTAAGCGAGCAACTTCACTTACCATGTTTACCATTGTTGTATCCTTTTAAATAATTGTCATTTATTAATAATTCAAGCACTTACTATCATTAAATATTAATTCAAAGACTTGAAATCAATCAACTCGTTAATAATAGGTCGGATAAAACCCTAGATTTATTTTAGATATTCCTATGTTATTAACTATAATTATAGCAAACCCACTTATTTCATTGAAACTTGTATACATTCAATTTTTGCTAATTTAAATTTTAATAGCCATTTAACTTAGTGATCTTCTTATATTTTTGAATATAAACGATACAAACTGGGCCAATAATTTCAATGATCGTGACCAGTGAAATCATGTTGTAATACAAATCTATTACTTGATACATTTTCACTGATAATACAGTTTCACTGTAAAATCTTTAAACTGTCACCATTGATTTTAGCTTCACATTGGAGTTTGTTATTGAGCATAAGAGACCCTGGAAATAATCATAAATAAACAGGGGTCCGCATCTACAAAAAGGTTAAGAATCACTCGCGTTCTATCTTTCAGAACAATAGGGTAAAAATCGCATCACGCCATCCTTAGGACTATTGCTAGAACGGATTATTTCTCCCTTTTATATATCGGCAAAAGGGGGTAACCAACACAGATAGAAAAATGCTTAGTGATTTTTTTTATTCTTATACATTTGCGACGCTTGATGCTTGTCGCTTATTACGTCATTGATTTGGTGAGTTTTTTTTGGTAAATTTCTTCAGAATTTAATAAAAAGAATCTTCACAATATTAATTTATGAGAGTATCCGTTTTGGAAATACAACCCCTAGGACTGTGACCAAATACAATGACGTTAATACCTCGGCATATTGACGAATATCTTTGACAGAATTTCATGCGACAAATAATACGGACGACTATAATAGATGTACCATTATAACTTGACCGCTTGTGAGGGCGCCACCATCGCGTAAAAACCGTGCAATAGTCAACTATTTATTTTTATTTACGAACAAATTTAAATGCAAGCTATAAATGAAACAAAATCGTCAAGAAAATTTATTTTGACGTGACAACGTCTTATAAATCGATGAACGCCCGCTGCACGCACGAAAAAACATGACTCATTGTCCCGTTTGTCGCGTTACGCCGAAGGCAAGCGTGCGAGCGAGAGCGCGGATAAGCGATAGAGAGGCATGATCGGCCTACCGTTCGGATTGTGCCGCATCTATCTCTCTTCCACTCGATTGGTCGATGCGTCTGAGTAGAAAAGAGACAGCGGCAGCACACAACTTATACACCTACAGTACCTACACGTGATCTGTTTACAACTGTTTATAAAGTGAAGTGAAATGTTAATGTGGTTTTCATTGTTTATATTACAACAACAATTGCGGCAATAAAGGTAATTAATTCTTGCATATTAAAAATTTGATTAACGTATAACAAATATACAAAATATCGTATCCATACAAAATAATGATAATTCAATAAAAATGATTCCATTTTATTCATAAAAGTATGCAATCATTTCATCAATGTTTTCTTATGACGTTGTCACGTTAAACTATCGTCAGTAAACCGACTTTACAGACACCAATTTTTTACTTAAACAATATAACTTTGAAGGCTTTTAAATGTGTGTTCTATATGGGGACAGTTTTAGTTCCGAATTTGAACGGCGGCCAAGCTATGATGGTACATCTATAGTTATGTCTCTCCTTCTTTATTTTCGCTCTCTAAAAAAAGAGTGATAATATTTTGAGATAATCTCGATAAAGAGTCCATATCCTCCAATTTGAAAGCGGACATCGTCAAAAACGTCTTGTACGGTGTTAATTATTTTCCAAATAGCCATTCTACGAAGAAAATAAAGATTGTTTTATTTATACTTTCGATGAGTTTTCAGTCCAGGGCTCTGGAGTCGGTAAAAAGGTTTGAATCCGACTCCGACTCCAGCATTTATCAAAACCACGACTCCGACTCCAACATTTACCAAAAACACGACTCCGACTACGACTAAAAAAAGTTTAATATCGTCCCCTTTTTGTTTCTAATTTTCCTATTTATGTGTATTCAATTAAATATCAACCCTATCAATTCGGCCAATAGCCAAATTTGACATACAACTATATGCAAAAATAAAAAGTTCAAACTTTTCAAAATTTCCGACTCCGAGTACGATTCCGGCCAAAACGCCGCGACGATTCCGACAAAAAGCCCCGACTCCACAACTCCGACTCCGACAGCCCTGGTTTTCACTCATCGTTATAAACTCATTTAAGAATAAGAACAAAAAATATTTTCCTTCATGCTTCAAAAAAGCCTTTTCCATCATGTTTTGACAGTAAACACTTTAAAAAATGGTTAATTGTATCATTCAAAAATGTTTTCTCTTGATTCTTGGTATAGAAATAACTTGATTTTTTAAATTAAAAATATTCATTATTCAACATCATGTGGATTTCGTCATTAAGTCTTCCAATTTATTTTGCTAAAAAGCTTTAGTCTTAATGTGTCTCAATTGTAAAGCAGAATTGACTGAATTATGGAATAATATCAAAAGCACAAAAAGCTCTGAACTTGCTATGGGCTTTATCTAAGCGCATTGTGTTTTAATTGCCGCGGTTTTGATGGCATAAAGTTACGTGGTTGTTACGTCACTTATGGATGTAAAATGACTATTATGTGTATAATAACATCAAGATTTTGGTAGAAATCAACTTATTCTTCTTCTATATATCAAATAAATGTACGCGGCAATCTTAGACGTCAAAACATTCTAAATAGATTCATATTTGTGAGGGAGAGTGTAAAAATCACAGAGTTAATTCCATTAAGCAAAAAATATACTTTATGGAAACTTTCATTGGCCGATTTTAATACACCAAAAAGAACGACCGTCATAAAGATTTGACCACAGAGCTGGTATAAAAAAAAGAAGAAAAACTTAGAAGTATTATCTTTGGTTGAAATTAACTTACAAAATTCAATGCTCTCGTCCGTGAATACTCTTATCATTTATTATTGAATTTGCATCCAAAATATCGTAAAATGATGCACCGAGCGAGCCGCTAGACTACAGTTCTGGTGCATCCGTACACTTGAAATGCCTCAAGATTCCGAAAGGCGAAACCCGGTTCGCTAACAACAAAACTCATGGAAAAGTACAAAATTCAAACAATGCAAATTTTATGTTGAAATTCCATCAAGCACCCTCAGTCGAAATTCTTAATAAATGTTCTTTACTAGCCGCGTCTTATCAGTATACACACATAAAAGTCGTTGGGCAGCAATCTTAACTATTTCTCATAAAAATATCCCTTTTAAGTGCTCCAATTAGTTAAAAAAATAGCATTGGACTCAATTTTGACTGTCTACCATTCAATGCTCTTCAAAATACCAGTTGTTTAAATACTCCACAGAATCACAATAAAATCACTTATTATTATTTCAATTTAATTTAGCAAATATAAGTACTCTTTGATATTTCAATACATTATTGTCTGAAAACAATTTGAAAAAACACTCTAAATTGTAAACTTTATTTAAGCCGCTATTCTTTTCGATTTATTACCTATGTATTTATTTAAATTTTCGAAAATAGCTACAGATCAGTGGATAAAATAAACATAAATACCTCACGCGACTTAAAATAAATTTCGAGTTCTCGGTATTATAATATAAAGAAATAGTTTTTCTCTTTAGCTTTTCTTCTAGACTCTAAAGCTAGTCACATAAAGAGCTTTCCTTTGTACACTCTGGCGGCAGAACTATAAAGCTTATCCCTGGGAATATTTTATAATAATTTAGCATGATTTTTTGCCGCTAGCCCAGAACCACTACACGTCCGTTTGCCCCAGATACGACTCTTGAGAGTTTCGGTTCGGAGACAATTGAGTTGACTATCTCCACGTGCTCGTCTTCCTACTTCTGTAATTCGGACACATCATCACGGCATTTGTAAAATCTACTTGATCAATTCTGTAAAATTAAATAAACAAGATGAAATCCACATTCAACTTACTGTCAATAATCACTGCAACGTAATACGTAATCAATCAATGCTTTTGAATACGCGAAGTGAAATGTTTATTAATACGATGAAAAAAAATACTTGACTTGTCACATTTAGCAACTTATTATTACCATATAAAACTAGGATGGTGGAATAGAGAAGAAGATATATTGTGTACACTGTCTACAACGGTACATAAAGGATGAGTAAATCCAGGATCAAACATAGTTCTGTCGATAGCGTAAGAAGACAATATAAAAAGTGTTTTTAGAAAATACAAGTAAACCTTGAACATCAAATTCCATCAAGCACCATCAGTCAAAGTTCTAACCTATTTTGTAATTTATTGATTGAATTGACATTCATTTGGTAGAACTCCATCATATCACGGTGAAAGAAATAACAATGTATTTTTGGTTTAGGGGGGTTTTTTGGCGGGGGGGGGGTTTGGGGGGCGTATGGGGGGGTTTGCCAAAAACCTTCGAAGGAGTGTACTCGAAAAATTCATAAAGTTTAAAAAATAAAATGGGGGGTGGAGGTTAGGGGTGGTTGGGGGAGGGGTTGGGGGAGGGGTTGGGGGAGGGGTTGGGGGGAGGGGTTGGTAGCCCAGAAACCATTGCGGGAGTGTACTCAATAAATTTGTAAAGTTTCACTTCGATCGGTGGAGCGGTTTAGTAGTCCATAGCGGAAATACAGACAGACAGACATTCATTTTTATATATATAGATTAGATTGTGAGCGAATCTCAAAATGAAAAAATAAATGTTTTTCGCGCAATTTCTAAAAACTCTAAAATTTGCTTGTTACTTATGACGGAATTATTAAAATAGTGTTCAGCATTTGGCCTTAAAAATAAATTCAATCTTCCGCTGATGTTTACGTAATAATTTGAACTTTTAAAAATTAACGAACGTTCGTCCAAAAATGAATGCTTTGAAAATATGGTTCAGCTCGAAATATATGCGAATAGCAGACACAATATGATTATCTTTTGAAATCAAATAACTCTGAAAGCCTCAACTTTTATCGAATAAAGCAACAAATATATTTTATCATGTCAACAAGTATAAAAAAGCTTTAACAAAGAGAAACCTAAAGGCATTCATTTTTATTTGACAATTTTCAGTCGGTATTTCGAATGACTAAATCTTTTTCAGTCTGTTTTGATACTACCCAATCTACGTATCCCATAATAAGAGAATGTTCGAAAAATAATAGACACTTTGGTATTAACCGATTTTTGATCGTCTGGCAATTTGCAACTACTTTTAATGGTCAGCAGTTGGTTTGTCACTAAGCTTCATCGGTAGTGGAAAAAAAGATGAGTGCTATAACAGTACTGTTGGATTATTCCAGTTTCGAAGACATCCATTTTTTGAAATTTCACCACAGTTTTTTTATCATTTGAATTGATTGAATTTTGTACATTAGTATGTGTATTTTCACCTGCAACCCAAGATTCGCCTTTCGGCTTTCAAATGTACGGATAAATTTAAACTTTAATATACATGAATATAAAAAATATTACCAAATTTTAATGCTAATATTATTAATGGCAATCTTGATAAAATGTACTAATGTTTTAATATCCATGACCTTTTTTAATGAGTAGGTAATATCATGCTTTGAAAGTTTTAATTACTTTTTGACCAGGTATCTGGAGCAACCACTTTTTTGAGTTGGTCCGCTCCGACACCTTAATATTTTCTCCAGATCCGCTCCGTGCTCCAAATAGTTTTAATAGGAGGCATATTATTTATTAATTTCCCTCCGAATTTCCGTCGTATCAAATGATAACATGGTTAAAAAAAAAACAAATATTGTATTTATGATAAATTGAAACACATTTATTGAATTTATCATAAATTGAAAATACGTTTAATTTAAAATTTTGAATAAAACTAAAACATTTGTAGGTATATCTTTGCTGTGAAGCACAGCAAATCTCCGTGCTCCGGCCACAAACTTGTCGCTCCACTGCTCCGCTCTAGATTCTTGTTTTTGACGATGACACATTTAATTTCAAAGTCCTAAAAAAATATATCTATGCAATCAATTATCCAATAAATTAAAAGTCATGTATAAAAGATCCCCTATCACCATTTCATATTTTAACCCACTATCACCGGTTCCGCTTAGGTACATATTTTTAAATATTATTTTCAGCTGAATTTCAAAACGAACAAAGCTGATACAGTTAAACATTTTACGTGTACTATAAGAATCAATTCATGTTTTTTTACCTTCACACATATTTATAATAAATATTTTACAAAAAAACTATAATTTAAATATTTAAAATAATTTCTTTCCATCAATAATTGACAACCTGTGAGTGGGTTCATTGTAATTATTTATACTTCTTGGGTAAATAAAACCATGGCTAAATCTTTTGGTACATCTGATCCCCATACAGATAAATAGTTGTATTCTTATGTTATGAAGAGCCTTACTTCATTCATAATATATTTCAAATAAAATTCAATTGAAAAGACACTCGGAATTTTTCTCATACACAGGTTTATTGCGAATATCTGATAAAGAAAAGCTAAATTTCGCAACGGGGCACTTCTGTATTGACATCATATATTGCTCTTACAAAATCAAAAAAATTTATATCTCCTTCCATACTCAACTAAAAATATTTTATTATTGTTCACGTGTATGCTTTAAAAGCGTACATTGAACTAATAGTCATAAAATTTTAAAGTTAGATCACGATCAACATATAAAAGAGACTACGATCACTACTCACTGTAGGGACTCCAATTACTCGACATCTCAACTACTCGAGTATCGAGTAGCAAAATTTAAAAATACTCGAGTACTCGAGTATACTCGAGTAGTTACAGATGTACCAATTTTTTTTTAATACCATGTTTTTTTACTAGAATTGATTGTTACTCAGTTGCTCAACCTCTCCTTTTCGAAGTGAGAGGGAATGGAAAGGATACGAAGACTAGGATAGGACTAGTGGTTAGCGAATCGTTGTCACTAAGGCGGTAAGGGATTTTAAGCAACACATACACCCATTGCCTCTGCAAAAACGATTTATCTTGTACCAGCAATCGATCACGGGCTAGATATATATTTATTATTCTATAGCTAAATATATATTAATAATTTAAATATGTGTATATAAAAAAATAAATAAGGTTATTAAATTTCATTAATACATTTATTTCAATTTATAAAACATATATTTCAAAAATAATAGAAGGTTAAACGTCTCAAATTTTAAATTGGTTCGAAGATTTGTTTTTATAATTCCCACAGAATAAAAATAAGAAAAAACTCTCTCAGTTGTACGTCAGCTTTTTCAATAAAAATGTGCATCTGGTATTGCAGTGCGGTGCTTAAAAGACTTTATGAAACCTTTTTTTTTTATTCTGGCTAAAATATTTTTTAAGGGATTAAGATTTTGGTTTATGACTGATACTTTTGACTTTAACAAAATAAAAGGCAAAACGAAAGATTTTTTTTCAATATTTTATTTTGTGTCGTAACATAAATTTGTTATTCTTAAGATAAGTTGGGTAAGGACTTAGGACCAGTGACGGCTGGTGACGGGGTGCTGGGGGGTGCAAAAGGAAGATTCAACTATTTTTCCGTACTACGGAGGAGAAACAGTTGGTATTGCGAACATCTGAATTGAAAGTCCATGCTATAGAAGTGTTTTAAAATCCAATGAATAGGAAAGAACTCTTGCAAAAATGGTTGAATATTCCTTTGCACCCCCCAACACCCCGTCACCAGCCGTCACTGCTTAGGATCCATATCAGGAATAATAAAAGAAATTTTCACATAGCATACATAGTCAACGGCAAATCCATTCAAAAATATATTTTACCTGACAGTAAAATTCACGCGTAAGACTGTTTTTTTTTAAATAAGTAAATAAAATATATAATAAATCTTCATTTATAAATTACGAGTATTACTCGAGTTTTTTTCTAAAAACTCGAATTTCGAGTACTAGAAAAATGGACGAGTATACTCGAGTATCGAGTACTCGATACTCGAATTGGAGTCTCTACAGTACTCAGATACATTACTCAGACTATTGCTTCCTTATTTTTGTATACATGTATGCTATAAAAGCATACAGCATAATCATATTCATATAAAATACAAATTAAATATGGTCAATATTTTTGGATAAATGTATGCTATAAATGCATAAGTAATAGTCATATTCATATAATATACAAATTAATAAGGGTAAAAATATCTAAAAACTAAAATCAAATATTTATAGTTTATGATCCATTACTCACACACGTTTTTGTTCAATGTTTTTGTTGACATTTATGTTATAAAAGCATACAGCTTAATCATATTCATATAATATATAAATTAAAAAGGGTCGAAATGTTTAAAAAAAATAAGTTACCAATATTTTTTTATGATTCATTACTCAAACTACGACTTCCTTATTTCTGTATACTTACATGTATAGTATTAGAGCGTACATTATAATCATAGTCATGTTAACTTAAAGATAAATACGGTCAACATATCTAAAAAAAAACTAGTGACAAAGAATTATAGTTTATGATCAATTACTCACACTATGACTTTTGCCGTTATCTGTCATTTAATTAATTATGGAAAATTACGACCCTGTTAGGTGCAGATGTTAGAATTAACGTTTATTGCAATTTAATTTGAATAGGGATCGACAAAAACCGTTTGTTTGCATTAAATTTAGCAAAAACACTTTTCGTTGCTGGATATAATGCAACAACAAAGTGTTCATCCCAAATATTATTCGCAAGTCAAAAGTGCTTTGATTTGTGTATATTAAACATAATCTTATATATAAAACCGAAACGGCGTATGTATGTCTGTGGGTCTGTAATTCCCTTTTGCATTGTTGGTCATTAAGTTGCCATAAAAACGAATATGAAAGAAAATATGTTTGAATTTTTATCGGCGAAGACATTTAGTCAAAATGTAATAAATTAGTCTTCTACTGAACTTTTCCCGGCTTTTATTATTAATAATAATGTTTATTATTTCCGTGAAGGTATTATTTGACATTTCTTTGACAGCAAATTAGATTTTTTCCTTGAATTTGGACATTTTAATGGGCGAGAATGGGGCTGTCATCAAATTAAATAAAGTTTGTGATTTTATTTTAACTCTATTTTGGATGTTAGATTTTGTGATATAATTATGTCATATGATATAACATTAAATAATTATTGGTCGCTTAGTCCGAGCGACGCCGGGTAGCATTACTAGTAAATTATAATTTTAAATCTCCGTCTGTTTTTTTACCATGTCCGCCTCACAACTTGGAGCATATGGACTCCTCATGAAGTGTATCTCAGCATGCTTTTTTCTATGAGAAATTTTGGTCAACTTTTCTGTTTTAGAGAAGGGATTAATAGGATACGAGTACTAGTGGTTAGCATATCGCTCTTCCTACCGCGCCGCTTTTTGGTATTAGGAAGGTGGGAAGAAAATTTTTACAACACAAATACCCATTGTTTCAGGTGTTAACTGTTGGTGGTTTTTTGTAGCCAGTCCTGATCTTTAAACAATATATGTGGAAGAAGTACAAATACAATATGTTTCATTTAAATAATAACGAAAAAACATTTTTTATCAGTTGATTTTTCAGTACAAAGAACCCGTACTTAGAGGTACTTGGTACTTAGAGCCGCAAGAACTAAAACCATTTTTCAAATAAATAAATATAATACATTATTTAGATTCACCGTGAAAATTATTATCAAACGTTTAAAAAGAGTTGCGTAATTCTTACATAAATTCAATTGACCTGCTATAGTGGCGTCACAACGTTATGAATATTTGAAGCAGATTCAAATTATTTTTCTATTTTTTTCTCAAATGATAATTTGACTTGTGACTTTCTTTTATCGGAGGAGTTATATTTTTTATTAAATTTCAATGAATTTTTTTTATACAATAAAGCTGAAATAAGTATTAAATTATTACAGAAAACTAGTTTTTCAGCGTCAACGCATTATAGATGTTTCATTATAATAATATTTTCCATACTACATAAAAACAACATTGAACATATAGAACATAATTGTGAGGGGTTTTGTGCTAACGGAGGGTCGCAAGCACTCTTCTTAGACACAAGTTGTCCTATATACACGAGATATGACTTAGGGGACATATGCTAAAAAGGGATGGCCTCTTTTATTATGTCGCTACATTTCATAATATGGAGAAATAATATACAAGCACATGAGTAAAGTTATGATAACTCACAGAGGCGTGACAATAGGGTTTTCTCCTAATCCATTAAAGAGAAGTTTTGTCTAGTACCACGGCGGCTAAAAAGATCTTTGAAATATTTATCAATGAATCAAATGACAGTATAAATGTTTGTAATAATATAATACATGTTTTTCACAGCGGTTTCCAAGGCGTAGTTTGTCAGCCAATAGGTTGTATTACGTTGTTACGCTGTAGGATACAACCTGTAATAAGCCGTAGTGGGTGGCGGTGGGTAAAATGTTGAGAAACTAGGGTTTTTTAATAATTACAAAAAAATATATTTTCTTTGAATAAAGTTTTATAAAACATTGGTTTCATACACAACAGGCGATAGTGAGACAAAAAATATAAAATATTTACATCGGTTTTGTAACTCTAATCATTAGTACGTATTGTGCACGGTTCAAAATCAGTCCCGTGCATTTCTGTATGGAACCATTAACACGAGTGATTTTGTTTCATTTCTCAATCGAATATCGTTATGTAAGGCAGCCGTAAAACAACGGCTATACACATATTGGCTTAACTATTATTGTACATACGAAAAAATATGGTTTTTTACTTTAAATTCGACCAACCACTGAATGTCAGTGTTGTCCTTAACTTTTGGATGGATGTATATATTTGGGTGAACAAGTTGGTTGTCCCACCACCCATCCGTTATGTGTGTGCAGCCGTTTTTTCTCAGCCGCCTTCCATAACGCTATACGATCAAGAAAAGAAACGAATTTACTCCTCACTTACTTGGCCTGAGACAGAGCTGCACGGGACTGATCTTTTAACCATGCACTAAGGTGCTTAAAGAGAAGAAAAATAGAAAAAGAATAAAAAAAGAAAATGTGACTTGCTCAGCCACTTTGTTAGAGTGATATTAAGTATCTTATTTTTTTTTTTATTTTTATTTTTTTTTTAAAAAAATATTTGGCATTACAGCTTGCGCCAATGCGCCAAATATTCTGGGTTGTGAAAGTCACACGAGATTAACTCGATGGTAAATAATGTATCAGTTGTGCACAAAATCAACGATAAATAACATAACACCCAGCCCAAGATCTTTTTTTTTTCAATTGAAAAAATCTAACCTTGCCGGGGATTGAACCCGGGCCCCCCGATTGCTAGGACAAAGCTCTTGCCACTAAACCACAGGGACCGACTTATACTTATGTATCTGTATACTGAGAATCCGTGGAGTTTAATCTACTTCGCGTTGAATCTGAAGAGGAATCAAGATTATCCCGTTCCCCATACGATGTTGCAAATTTATCGAATGCCTCAAAATGGATGTATGTATAGATGCAATGTATACAAAGTTTTCACTTTAAAAAAAACCAAAAAAAATCTTTCCATTTATCAAATGTACTTTGTTTCCTTAAACGGCCATCTGAAAATACCCTTGTACGCCACTGGAAAATAAAGGCGATTATGTTTGCTCGCTTCTTCAGAAGGACTTCAAATATTTTCAAAGTTGGCTCTAGGATATTATTATGGCAAGCTAGTTAGGGAAACGCCACTAGACCAAGAACTAGATTAATATGCATATCCTTTGTTCCTGTACTTGATTATGCACAAACAATTTGGAGGAATTGTAATTTTCCCATGATTTTTTAATAAAGTCTACAGTTTGGTTTTCTGAAGATGTTTAATACCATACACACTCAAATCATTTTTGTACGGTTTTTGGTGGATATTTTCCACCAAATACTGTGTTAGTTAATTTAATTATATTTTTTAATTAAATTGGGACTAATTTAGGATTTACGATTACGACACCTTACTTTGAAAAGGTTCTAACTGCTCTTGACACTGTTTTGAGATATAAGCGTTTGAAGTTTCGATTGATTAAAATTCACTTGGCGAGTAAAAATGTTTTAAATTACTCATTTTAAGCATTTTTTTTCACAACTGCTGAGAAATAATGATCTTATAGATCTAATGATGACAATCTTAGAACTTTGTCAAATAAATTTTGTAAAAAATGTGTTCAGATGCAGTGCAACTCAAGAATTCTGCTAACTCCGTTATTCAACAATAGATAATTTATATATTTCATATTGACGTGAGTGTGTTCAGACGAATACTATATTTAATGAATAAAAGTTGATTTTGTCAGAACTCACTCGGTTAAAATCTTCGAAAATTTCTAATATGATTTTTTAATTTTTTTCTCTCTATTTTTATGACTACAATGTTTTCATCTTGTTTTTAATTAATTAGTGATTTTTATTATGTATTTACATGCATGTATGTATATATATAAATACATGTATTTATATTTGTCAAATGCATGGCGCATTGGCGTCAGCTGTAATGCCATGATTTGCTTTTTCTTAAATAAATAAATAATAATTCAGAAATTCATATATATGACCGAATGCGGTAAATATAAGCTATAATATTTTTTTGACCAATAGGTCAGCTTAGACAAAAATGTCAATTATAACCTTTTCAAAGTAAGGTAACGATTAGTTAACATTTTAATTACTGGCAATTTGATTCCACTTATGTATGATTATCTATAAATCCTTTCTTCCAATAATTGTTTATTAAGCCTAGTTATGTCTTTCTCAAATTGGTTCTCTTTTTTTATTTAAATGCTTGAGCTAAACTGGTCCTGATGTCATAAAATATGTATTGTGCCAAATTAGTGCAAAAAAAATAGTTTTTTACATTATATATTAAGTACATCCGTTGTATACAAACATATCGCCCCTTCCAATCCAAAAGGGCGTTTGTGACAAATCGCTACTTTTCACGAGTGCCAAAAGAGAGAAAAATATTGTGTCAATTAAACTTCGTTTCTCCACTACTTCATTCCATGCATTGGAGTTTTTTTTTTTTGAAGAACATTCTTTTGGCAGTCTTTTTGTGATCCCAACCTCATATTTAGGTCAGAATTACCAAAATGTTACGAACGCCTTTTTGGCTTGGTATGGACGATATAATTTTAATATTTTTCTGCTGTTTCTAATTATTATTGTTGCTTAAAATATTCAACATAAATAATTATATTTTATCTTGGTATTCCATTCAACCTACAATTAAACGCAAACAGCGTTAAATTTTGAAAATTTTCTCGGCCATAATTCAACCCTGCAACGGGCAACGCAAAAGTGTCCAGACCTAATTTAAGCCCGGCAAATAATGCAATAAAGAACAATGTTACGTAAGGAAGAGAAGAGAGTGAAGAAAAACCTTTTAAGACAAGTCACGATTTAGAGCAAGTCACGTCGGCGGAAAAACGAACCAATCCACACACATATGATTTATTAAACACGTGCTTTATAGATAAATACAAAAGTTAACATCGGAATGGCTTGCCTGCAAAAAAAGTGCGCAAACACCGCAGTTGTTAACAACATTTTTTAATGATTAAATGATTAAATAATATTTTATATGAGTATTTTATCTCGGTATGAATATAACAAAATCTATTAATACCGTAGACGAGTCGAAACACAATAGCTAGAACACGGGTTTCCAACCCATGGGTCGCGACGGGTTTTCAGTGGGATCACCAACAAAAACAGTCAACTAAAAAAATATTTACTATAATGCATTTTCGTTGCTTACTTTAATTACCTCATTAAAAATGCCTTTTTGAATTGCATGATGGTTGCGGGTCACATGGCTTTTATAAAAAGGGGTCGCCACCTGAAAAGGGTTGGGAAACTATGAGCTAGAACAAATATTCAAAAAAAAAAATCGTAATTATTAAAAGAAGTTATAAAAAAATATCACTAAGCGTTGCATTTTATCTTAAAATAATCTTTTTTATTATTCTATTTAGACACCACAATTTTTCCTCACGGAGTTTATCGCAACATATTTTTTATACGAGAACTGCTTGTTACTCAGTTGTTCAACCTCTATTTTTAAAGAGAGTAGGGATTGAAAAGATACAATTACTAGGACAAGACTAGTTGTTAGCAAATCTCTCTCGCTACGCGCCGCTTTTTTAGAATTGGATGGGTGGATAGGGATTTTTAAAAACACTAACCCCCATGCCTTCGAACGGGATCGATACATCGACTGAAAAAATCTGCTCGTACAGGGACTCGAACCCGTACAGTCCGTTACGGAAGCCAACAACTAACTGACAAGTACATCACTGAACTTGAAATGCCTGAAGATGCCGAATGGCGAAACCCAGGTCGTTGGCGACAAAACTCATGGAATAGTACTAAATTCAAACGATTCAAATTTTAAATTTAAAGTCCATCAAGCACTGTCAATCGAAATTCTTAATGATATGTTAGTAGTTTTATTAAAAGTGTTCGCTTATCCGTTTGCAAAATAGTTTTCAATCCCTGCTCAAAGCACACACAATATAACATCAGAAAAGTTGAAATTCGGGATTTTTTGTGAAGTAAACTTCGTAAGCAGAATACACGTAGAAATACATCAATGGAAAGTTTTATCGACTCAATAATTTTAAAACTTCTTCGGATTTTTGGCGAACTTTATTTATATAATACAAACTAAACGTCGCCGGGTACGAAAGAAGTTGCAGGGCTAAAATTATTCAGCAGCTGCTCCCAACACCTTAGGGCCGAATACATTAGAGTCGGCTACAAAGTGTGTGTCACGGTTAGGGTTTCCAATCCCGGAATCCCGAGGATTATCAAAACCTGATAAATCCCAGGATTAGAAAACATAGTCCCGAATTATTCGGGATTGATTTGTCATCAATAAAAGCGTTATGGTAAATGTACCAGTCGTTGACCATGTACATACCAGTAGTTGACCTTTTAAGAATAAAATGGCCCAAAATAAGAAATGCAGATGCGGGATTGCTCTAAATTGTAAAGTTCAGACAAGTCAACGCATCTGTGGTCGGAATGAGTCACTAACACATCACCATATAGCCAATGGAGTGCCAGGGTGGCCATTTGAAAACAACACCTAGTGAGGAAAGTGTATTATTTCAAATTTCTTAGGTGTCAATCTAGTAACGGTGTGTACCTTGTTCCTGAACCATCCATTGCTACTTGATTCAACCAGGAGTGGTGTGATAGAAAGCCTTGAGGCAACCCTGAAAGAAAGTTCACTTTAAAGCCCCCTGATTAGATATGATCAACACCTAGACTTTTCAATTTGTGAGATGGTCAACTACTGAAAGAAAAACATGACTTCAAATAATTTAACACAACATATTTTAAGCAGGCCCTTTCGTAATTTTTGTTACATAATATTAATTAAGACATGTGATCCAATATGAGTATACTTGCTTTGCCTTCATTCGTTACAATGCTAAACCTTAATCGGTATTTTTGTTGAAATTTGCTCTTTAACGGTCAACAACTGGTACATTTACATATTTTTTATTTCAATTAGTCATCAGATCGCATTCGAACGAGACCGATACTCTCGTACATTATATTTCAATCTAATATTTTCGCTCTTCAGTAATGGATAAACAACCGAAATATAATAATCATAAAAAGACAGTGACATTAATTATTCCTAACTATTTTTAATGATACATTAACATGGCTAATATTTAATAAACATAAATATTATCGACCGTTAAAAAAATATTCTAAATCCCGAGACCAGTCCCGGGATCGACTTATTGCAATTCCGAAATCCCGGGGTCAAAGTTTTAGGATTAGAAACCCTAGTTATGGTGTAACCCGGTTGATAGCGCTCCGTGGAAAATTAATTACGTCCGAGCTCTGATCTCCAGCAAAATGTGTGTTTGAGTCAACAAAATGTTACTTTTGGAAGGTGCCATAACAAATGCTAGAGCTCAACGAGAAAAGTGTGAGCGTGCCAATCCAACAAATGCACGGCATATTTTCTCTACAAAACTTTCTATATAAAATAAAAACAGTGTATAGAGAAAGGTGTGTTCAATACACTTGACCGGCTAATTTGATTTTTTCTCAGTCATGTATAGTATACTAGATGGTACCCGGCAAGCGTTGCAATGTCACTCAAAGAAAGAAAGTGTTTATTTTTATTGAAGAGTTTTCAGACGCACAATGTTTTAGATAAATAATTTCGATTTAAATTAACTAATATTTCGTTGATCAGAATCGATGACATTTGCCGATTGTCTATGGGTCGATACACGCGCCACCCACCGAAAGCCAATAACCTTGTGAAAAAGTGCAACAATAATTTGTCAAAATAAACGGAATGACAACGCATAAAATACGAACAAACAAACATTGATTTTTATATATTAGAAGAAGAAGATAGATATGAGAGTTGTTACAAATTTTTGTTTAGTAGTTATCAAAGACCAGTTGGTATCTTTACTATGGTAGAAAAAATATCACCGTTTTTCTCGTGTCAAAAATGGTCTATCAAAAATAGATTTTCATTTTATCCACAGTACTTAACATCTGAAAATAAATAGTTTTTCGATTATTGGTTAATTTATTTGTTTACCAAAGTGTGACTTTTACATTCTACTTCATACATCTAACTAACATACGAAACCCGCTACAAGCATCCCTCCTAAAATACTTCGAGCTATTGATCGGTTTCTTATAGCAAGTATGATGCCAGTCCCTCCAATAGCGTTCTCTCAAAATAAATATTTCGTAAATATGTAATATCATACGTAAAATACGTACATGTGAACAAACTTAAAACAAGTTATTCATTAAAAATATATATGTTTTAATTTAGGATTTCGACTGAAGATGTTTGATTGAATTACAATATCAAATTTGAATCGTTTGAATTATGTACTTTTCCGTGATTTTTGTCTATGACCCGGGCTCCACCTTTCGGCATCTTCGGGCAATTCAAGTGCGCGAATGAACTTGAACTGATAGTTCTGTAAAGCACTGGCAGCAGCTTCGAAAGTAAATACATAATTGAATCTGTCACATTGTTCGAAATTTAAAATTTTTCTCAAATAACAAAAGAGACGTCTTTAGTTTTGTCAAATATTTTGTGATGAATTGTGAAGGTAGGTCGAGGGAGATCAAAACACTGTGTGACGTCATTTATACACGGCCTCAAGGTAAGACATGAATATTACATTTCTAAAATACTAGTATTGTTCTGACAATTAATATCAGACTGTTAAGCAACTAGGTTCGCGATTGTGTAGACTTGTTAAACTATTCTCGGCATTGTCAGTATCAAAGTGCTTTCCAAAACTTAAGACAAAAGGCCAATAAACTTCGATTTGCGCATTCCGTGAAATGCACAGCTGCCATAACTTTTAAAACAGCATCTTTCAAACGAGTAACAGCGGCATCAATAACCCAATAATATTGAAACTTCTTCGGTGTTATCCGACGTCGGATTATCTTCGGCTATGTCTGAAACAGTTATTGGAAACATTATCGTACGTGCCTGCCACAAACGTGCGCTTTTTAACTTTTCTGAAATGCATGACGGCTTCCAAATTATACGAATACAACAAATGCATTGTGACTAGATGTCAACACATCGAAACAGACGTGTTGCAATTGCGTCTTTCGCCAGTCAAACTATATCACTATCCTGCTCAAGAAGGACGACCAAGAAGTGCACTGGTCATATGTTTATTTAACCACTTCAGTACCGAGAAAAATAGTCATAAATAGAAAAATAGCATTGATCACATCTACCGCCTGACTTCTAAAAAATCCTTTTTTCAACAAGATGGACTGATGACGGAAGAACCATTTTTTTTCTAGAAACGGTACGGCCACGAAATATTTGTGTGGGGTCCTGATGTTTATACAGTAAAATTTTACGTTAGAACCACTGATCTAGAAGCATTCCGTTGATTTTTCATCAAAAAAACGTTATTAATTTCCTTTAAAGAAAAAACGTGAAATTTTTTAAAAATCACAAATCAAAATATTGCTCCTCTTAGATGCTATGTATGTACTATGTACATATATAACACGGAATATTTTATCAGAATGAATTCGAACGAGGCCGATACTCTCGTACATATGGTTGAACCAACGAAATATACATAATATTCATAAAAAAGATAGTAAGGATCATTATTTTGAACTATTTTTACTGATAAATTAACATGACTAATATTTAATAAATATGAAAAAATTGACCATTAAAAAAATATTCCAAATCCCGGGTTCAGTCCCGGGATACCAGGGTCGACTAATCGCAATCCTAAAATCCAGGGATCAAAATTTTGGCTCAGAATTGGAAACCCTAGTCATAACCAAATCCAAACATTTTTTTCAACAGAACTTGTTTGTCGCGTAGGTCATTTGAATAACCAGTTACAATGGCTGTTTGGCTGATCAATACACTATCTATTGAGGTGGACATTTACAGCAGTGAACTTCCACTAGTTCCACCTGGCTTCACTCTGTATCTGTAATATTTTTAAATTGTATTTAAAAAAAAAATGGCATTGACAGCTAATACCAATGCGCCAAATATTTTTAATGTTGAAAGTTGTATAGATAAACTCGATGATAAATAGTGAATCAGTCGTGAATAGCACATGGTCTCTTTTTCAATTGATTAAATCTGACCTTGTCGGGAATTGAGCCCGGTCCTGATCGCTAGGGCTAAGTTCTTGCCACTAGACCACATGGACCGAATTTGTATTGATATAATCACAGGTCCTGGTATAAAACGAAATCCAAAATAATTGTCAACGAATTCGAAATATTTCTATCATGATTTACTTAAACTACATTTGATTGTTTTTTTAATAAATTTATTTGAATCTTACAAATAAGATTAAGCCCATCAGAAACGATACACATTGTTTTATAACAAAATACTATGTCTTATTTGTATATTATTTATTTGCTTATATCTGAATATCTTCTACACACAATTCTTCTTATAGGTTATGTATTCGCTAGGGAAAGAATATCACATTGAGATTTCAGGTGTCATCAAATTAAAAAGCACTTTTTTGAGTTTGTCGTCAATTTCAATTCCTTTTTTATATTACAGAAATACTATTCTATCTTCAACAACATAAGACAGTGGACTTTTCTTCTTTATTAGTGCTGTAAAAGCTTCAATAAATTCACCCTCTACTTGGGTATTCATTTTATTTTTGGAGAACATCTGAAACAGTAAAATAATTAGTTGTAATACACTTTATATTTTTACGCTGTTTGATAACAATGAGGAATATATGGACTCCTAGTGTAGTTTATATCAACAGTTGCTCGGTGTGAGAAATTCCTGTGATTCAATTGCTCAACCACTCTTTTTTGAAGAGTTGAGCGACAAAATGTACACGAGTATGACAGGACTAGTAGTTAGCTGATTGCTCTGGCTACGTCAGTCAGTGTTTCTGAATAGAAGTCAATTATTCAACTAAAAAGTAAAGCTGCCTGAACTGGCATTTGAACCCGTGCGCCCCGTAACAGAAGCCAACAATAATGGCACTCAACCACGTACCCAAAAGACAAATCGTGTTTCGGAAAATCCACACTCATTCGAGATGTGGGTAGATCTCATTCGAGGGCATCAAATAATTCAAAAGAAAAATATCTCATTTTACACTAAATATTGATTGTACACATGTCTAATAATAATGCAAGTGTTTATAATCAAAGCTGCTCATAAACTAGTCTTTCATTCTATCCTCAAAGATAAGATGCTATGGAATATACAGATGAGGTTAAGTAAGACAGAACTAAAATAAGTAAAATATTCGCTTTTAGCAGTTTCCAGGATTGTGTAAGGTATGAAGAGATGAATAACATATTAAGACTAGCAATAATAAATCTGCTTGGTAAGTTACGGCCAAATCTATCAAATTTGTTTATCTTTTTTAATATTGTGTATTAAATCTTAGATGTGACAATTTCCAAAGCCATTTCTCTTCAAGCTGAACTTGATTATTGAAATTGTAAATAAATTCCTTGAAAGTTGTAAACGGATTGTTAACAATGTCAACTTTTCTGTAATGCCAATTATTTTTAATGAAAAAATGTGTCACACCAAACGATATTTTGAGATACAAATTCATAATTGTTCTTTGAATTGAATATTCATAATGGTTAATAATTGTATGACAGTAATAATACCGAGTAGCCATCTCCACCATTTGCAACAAAATTTGTTGTGGCAATCCTGTAGATGTCATCAGTGTTAATATTTGTATATTTTTTAGACATCCTGTCCGTCAGTATCTTTGCAGATACTACCCTCTTCCCTGGAGGATTTTTTAGATCAAATACTATCTTGAAACCTGTCAAAAGAATGAATATTAGAAACTATGAATAAACAGGCTTATTGGGTTTGATTTTATTTTGACCTGAACAGTAGTGACTATTGATGTCAAATAATTGTTATCAATCCTTCAAGTGATGAGTTATTTTGAATAAATTGAGATTATTTCAAATAGGTATTTATTCAAATATTTTAGGATTTTAAAACATATAGTTGAAAATGTCTAAGTTAAATATTATTATGACTTTCAAACAATTATGTAGCAGCTTTATCTTTTGATTCGAGCTCTAGATCTTTATTACATTTATATGTGACTCTTTTAACATTGATTACAGTAAGAGAATAAAATTAAAATTGATTTATTTGATATAGATTTGTTTCCGAATATTAACTCTTTTGCCTATGTGAAACAAATACTAGTAATGTGACTTCCAAAAATCACTGATAGATGTTTTAAATATCTTTATTTGAATAAATAATAATGTAACATTTTTTTTAATTATTCCACGTTAGATTTATTAGGATCAGGACCGGTTTCACCCATCGCGAGCATTGTCGAGATATGTCTAGATCCTAATAAATCTAATGTGGAATAAGTACAACAAAATGTATTGCTATTTTTTTATATAATTTCATTGCACCAAGTATTGACAGTGAATACCTAACAAGTGATAAATAATAATGATTAAATATAAAATATGAGAATGCTAATAGATAATAAAATATTTGGCTGTTCAATCATGTAAGGCAATACTGATCAAAATGTTAATAAAGGTGAGTGTATGACAGCACCCCTTCTTTATGGATTCAATTCAAGTGTGTGTTCAAGTAGAAAAAGTTTATGCATAAAAGTTATTACAAAAGTGTAATGATTTATACACTTAATCAAGTAGATAAACTGCAATCAAATTTTTGATTAAAACAAATTACTTTTCAGGTGACTGTAATTAGTTTGCAATTATAGGTTAGGTTAGGTATGGTAAAGTTTTACTGATAAGTACAACTGTGTAAGCAATCCTGTCTAAATTAATTGCTCTTATTATTATAGACTATTACCTGATACTTGTAATAAGCATGCGCTTCTTGATATCTGATCTTTGGTACACTGTGCCACAGAAAATTCAAAAGCATCCAGAAGGTATTGTCCTTTTATGTGGAATGATTCTATATTATCAAAGAATGGCTGGACCTCTAATATATTACCGTAAGTCACATCTGGAAAAGAATATCATATTTAATAAAGTGTTCATAAAAGCCTTTTTGTAAAAACTTCTTTAAAGAGAGATTAGTATCATTTTAGTGTTAGTTAATTATTATCAGAAGTGTTTTTTCAGATTAATATGTGAGAACAATAGATTGAGGCTAATCTACAATGTTTTATTAACAAAATTTAAAGAATAAACATACTTCCGATATCGATACTTGTTCTTATTCCTCCTTTAGATATCAGAGCTGCATTGTGAGATGGTCTTCCATTGACAATCCAATGATCATCCAACTACCTTAAACAAGTGTTAAGTCATTTAACATAATAATAGTTTCAACTGACAATTTCAAAGAAGGCAACTATTTCGAGATGTCAGTACGTAGAATTGTGTAACAAGAAGACGCACGTGTTTGGTCTTTTTGAGAATCATCTTCAGGTTGACTATCGTTAGGTCATTCATTATCTTTTGGGCAATGAACTGATATAGAATAGATTATTATACTTACACCATATACCATACTGTCCATAAGTAAGTCTCCAATGTTACATTCACCGTAATCACAGGCAGTTTTGTTTAGAAAAATATTGTTGTACCCTAAAACAACTTGGCCCCTTTCATCGGTTTCTTTTTTGAAAGGTTTCATAATCTCTAAGATATTTGGATCTGAAATAGGAAATGATTTCATAAGCAATTAACTAAGTGTGGCATTCACTGTTGAAATTGATTGACAGTACATGAACAGTTCAGGAAGCATTTATCTAAGTAACATTATTTGCAATATTGATTTTCTCTAATTTATAATATTATGAAAGTAATGAATTGAACTTTCGAAATATATTGACAGTCCTAAAATAGCCCTCTTTCATTCAAGGAGGAAAGCAAGCCGGAGAATAATGTTTTGAGTATTTTATCTTGACTGACTACTTCTAAATCTTTTTAGTACCTAAATTTTAGCTTTAGATGGTTCTGGACAGCTTCACAGAGCCAACCCTTTGGTGCAGAGTTTGAACCTAACCTAACGTAACCTAACCTAACCCTTTGTTACAAAGTTTGATGTGTCACATGTAAAAGTTTACACCAAAGGACCGGATCTGTGTGACTATTCAGTACAGTCCAAGCTTGCCGATTGATCAGAGCTCTGGGACAAAAAGGGTTAATGTTAGTAACAATAATAATTATTGATTGAGTAGGCATTTACTTGGTAGAACTCCATTATAATACGGTAAGAAAAATAACAATGTATTTTAGTTGTATCAGTTGACAATGGTCGCCATGAGCGAAACCGGTCCTGATCTAATAAATTTTATGTGGAAAAAGTACTTAAAATGTATTATTATTTTTATTATAATACCTTTCCACCAAGTATTGACAGTGAACACCTTAAAAGTGGTTAATATTAGATTTTAAAAAAATTTACTGTCCATCTTCCCTTTGTCAAATGGTCTCACTATTTTGTATAAATACAATTGTTTTGTTATTCAGTTGAATTAGCTTAGCAAATCCAATCCTGTTATATATATTAGAAATACAGAATGTTGTTCGAGCGATCACGTTTCACATCTTGTCTTTAATTTGAATGTAATATCTCACCTTGTTCAATACTGTTTTCCAAGTAAATGGGTTGTCCTTTCCACAACTGAATCTGTCCTTTAGGATTAAACCATACTGTCAGATTCCCAAGATACTTGCTGAAGCATGCAGCTTGCACAATCAAAACCTGAAATGGCATAATGATTTCCCAGTAATAAATGATATAGATAGTATAAAGAAATATCGAGCATACTAGAAAAACTATTAGTGAAGAGTATAGTTTTTAAAAAACTTGCAAAACTCAAGTATTAAGTATCTGAAAGTATTCTATGACTTACTTATTACAAAAAAAAAATATCTACTGCAATTTAGAACTGGTCAAAATGAGACTATATTCTGACAATTTTTATTCTAAGATTGAGATGAGCATCAGTATCCTGAAAGTCAATAAAAATTAAATACTATATTATATTTGGATCTCAAACTATTTTGGAACATGAACTCGGTTTAAATGACAATTTATAAAACGGTCCGTACTTTAACAACATACATAAATATGTTTTGTAAGCTTGTTGAAAACATTTAGAATGACTAAAGTTATAATATATTTAACCTTATTTCCAGAAGCTTGTTCAACAACTATGGGGTATTTTTCAACAGCCACTTCTCCGTTTGGTGTTTCACCATTGTAAAACAATGAGTGACTATGACCCCCAACGATAATATCTATTAGATTTCCTCCTTCTTTGGCTATTTTCCTATAAACATAAAACAAGAATGCCACATTATTCTATGACCTGACTGACAGTTTTCCAACATAGTTTAGTAGTTTCAGTTGTAAAAAACAAATTGGTGAATGGGTTACTGGATTGAGTACAATTAGCAATATGTATATATAATAGCAGGAAACCTAATTTTTCCTCATGGGAAATCCCTTTATTCCAGCGATACATTCGATAATCAATTTGTTTTATTATTAAAGCACATCCAAAGATGGCATTGCTAGTATTGCAAAATTCAAACAATTCTCATTTGCTAATATTTAACCAAAATGACAGCGCACAAATCGTACGTCATTGGCCTGTAAAATTAAAATGCTCATGTGTCTTATCACGGATGTCTGAAAGGTTAACATCGTTTTGGGGTTACTGAAACAATTTTTTTAGTTAGACTGTGCTTAGTAAATGATATTCTGAACATTTGTAAGTACATAGGTAGATAGATATATGTAAATAATAATCAAAATTGGGTATTTTTATTCTCACCTGTCGACGTCTACTCCACAATGGGACAGCACGATTATAATATTGACACCCTGCCGTGAAAGTTTCTTGGCTTCGCGCCTCACTGCCACTACTTCATCGGTAAATTTTAAATTCTCTGTTCTCGAGAGTGTCTGAAAGAATTTGTTTATGTATTCAATTGCATTGATAAAAAGTTTAAAGCATTGTGACAGTGACCATATATTATTAAAGTCATCATAAATCATAAAAATAATAAAACATTGTTAGTACATATTAAAATGTTTTATTATTATGCCAATCCAGGAGGTATTGACAGTGAAAACCTTAAAAGTGATCATATCAGATCATTTCAGGTGTATCTATGAAAGTAGGTGTATCTTCTACATGTGGTTTCAATCAATATCCGCCTGAATATAATGCAATGTTTTTGAGTAATTATTATTTGCCTAATATTTGCTGCAATAATTTATTTATTGGGTGGATAAAAAAATATTATCTCCTCTATATAACCTTTCGTTTGTCTATGGAGTACAGTTGTCAAAAATCGATAGAAGATGGCGCCACAATAAGAATCAGTGATTATCTTGGCAACTATATAAATCTGCAAAAGGGAATCTTACATTTGTTGACTGAAGGATAACACCTATGATGCCAATCTTCCTGTTGTTCCTTTCCACGATAACACTCTTCTTGTACGTTCCTTGGATAGATGGTTCAAGTGAGTCATCCATGTTGGCAATTACCATTGGAGTTTTAAGCGCTTTGATATATGGAACAATACCGCTAAGTCTATTATCGAATTCATGATTACCAATTGTCTGAAATCAGTAATATACAATTATCCTACGTTACATAATGTCCATAATGTATGTGTCATTAATTGACATTTAACTATTTAAAAATGGAAAACGCCATTTACGAAAAATCAATGAAGCTTCTTTGAGTATGACATCTATGATTGAAAATAATAGGTTTTAAAAAATGATATGAATATCGGTATCTAGGTCACAACACTGTTAGAAGCTGCTATAGCACTTTACAATGTGCAGTGTATTATAAATTGATTCGTGAGAATTAATTGTTCCTCGAAAACGCCTCGTTTTTTAAATCTGATTGGACTGGCTTTAGATGCAAACCCATGAATTGTTTGACAAATTTATGTATGTATGTATATGTCCTTTGTTAGGAACAACATATAATACTATTTGATCAACCACCCACAACTGTTAAATGGAAAGCCTCTCCGTATTTTTTCAATTTGTCTTATCATGTCAATCTTTGTGGCCTAGTATCCCTTTCAAAATCAATTTTAAATTCAAATGAGAGATTGTGGACGTGATTTTGTCATTTTTCCACAAGTTGGGTACCTTAAAAAAATCTTATCAAGCTTACTGCTTCTGAAAGCTATTAATTGACATCCAGTTTTCCTAGCTTCACTGTTCCATCATATGTATATCTTCGAAAAGAGTGTTTACCAGCTTACAATCGGAAGCGATCATGTCTATACCAAAAATCTTCACTCCTTACATGAACATCAATAGGCAGCATGTTGATGAAGTACTGCGTCATGTTCCAACCGTAGATACTGTACCACAGTGTACCCTGGAAGCTGTCTCCGGCGTCCAGCACGAGGGCGTTGGGTTTCTCCCGCTTCATTTCCATTATTTTGGTGTATAGCCGAGGAAATCCTCCGATGCACGGTACGAGTGATGTAGTGCACATGTTTGATGAAGGACTAGTTTCTTCAAACCTGAAATAAGTTTATATATAATTGTTACAACTTTTCTTCGAGATTTAAGGCCCGGGGTTAATTATGTTTTTGTGGCCCCCAAAACATCAAAATTGGTAATGAAAATATAAAATATGAATGCTTGTTTATTTTCATTCAATATTTACAATTTTGCACTTTAACACTAAAAAATGTAGCTGCAAGTCCATTTGGTCACTCATGGTCAAAATTAAAAACAATCTTGAAAGTAAATGTTTGATTTGTTGCATCCATTTCAATATTAAAAAAAAAAGACTGACACATGGATATTTCATTTCATTAACATATAGTCATCCTCGATGGAGTCAATGGTCTTGTGGCAAGCACTTTGCCGTAGTGATCAGGTTGGTCTGGGCTCCCTTGGCTTCCTAAGTCCCGGAATGGTCAGATTTTTTCAATTTCAAAAGAGATCTTGGACAACGGTGGATGTCATTTTTTGTTGAGTTTTTGGTGATTGATTCAAAAAAAATCACATTGAGCTTATCTCGTACTTTCAAATTTAAACGTAATTGGCGCGTTGACATTACCTGTACTGCCAAGTATTATTTTTCTTTATTTCAGATGAGTATAAAAATTTCAGCACGGTCTAAATATGGATCGAATCACAATATAGCAAATAATTAATTGTTCATAATTGAATAAGTTGCGCAAACTTAATAAAATATTTATGCCGTTAAATTTACAATTCAATTGCGTTATCGACACAAGCTGAAAAATTTGCAAGGACCAACGCGTGACAGAACGTGTGGCATTAAAAATTCTTCGCTTCTTAAACTTCTTATATTAAACTAGCAGGTAGCGTTGCAATGCCACTAAAATTAAGAAAGTGTTTGTGCTTATTGAAATGCTCTCTAATGCACAATATTTTAGATAAATAATTTCGATTTAATTTCACTAACATTACATTGATCTGTATAGATGAAATTTGCCGTTTGACGTTTGCTGTTTGTATTTTACCAATTGTCTATGATAAGACACACGCTCCACCTACTAAAAAATAATTGTGCTATGTCAATAACCTTTGCGCAAATGCAACAATAAGTTGTCAAAATGAACGGTATGGCAGTGATTATCTATGGTACGCGCCACCTACTAAAAGTACTATACCTATAACCTTTGCGCAAGTGCAAGCAATATGTTGAGTAAGTTTTACCGCAATCGGATGAACGGTATAACAATGCATAAAATACGAACTAACAAACAAACAAACATTGATTTTTATATACATACTAGTATTGCTACTCGGCGTCGCTCGGACTAAGCGACCAATAATTATTTAATGTTATATCATTCGACATAATTATATCACAAAATCTAACATCCGAAATAGAGTTAAAATAAAATCACAAACTTTATTTAATTTGATGACAGCCCCATTCTCGCCCATTAAAATGTCCAAATTTAAGGAAAAAATCTAATTTGCTGTCAAAATAATACCTTCACTTAAATAATAAACATTATTATATTAATAAAAGCCGGGAAAAAGTTGGTAGAAGACTAATTTATTACATTTTGACTAAATGTCTTCGCCGATAAAAATTCAAACATATTTTTTTTCATATTTGTTTTTATGGCAACTTAATGACCAACAATGCAAAAGGGAATTACAGACCCACATACATACATACGCCGTTTCGGTTTTATATATAAGATAAGATATTATAAATAGAAGAACACAATTTGAAGAATTATAAATATAACAACATCAATTAAATCTGCATTGAAGGTAGGTAAACAAATTAATTAAATTGTAAATTTAATCTCATTTTGCACATTTTTATCCGCCGCATTAAAATTATACCCTAATTAAACCGTTTGAGAAGGGATGGTTGCCTGGCGATATTATGGATAGAATTATATTATAGTTGTTCCAAAGATACCCACTCGTAAATTCCTCAGGTTCTATAGAAAGTATTAAAGGAAGGACATTGCAAGTAGTTATTTTGTATAGACATTAGAGGTCTGCACGGGCCGGGTCGACCGGGTAACAAAGGTTTGGATTCGGGCCTGGGTATACAAAAAAAAAACATAAATCCGATTATTCCGGATGTATACGACATTATTGTATATTAAATTACATACATGTAATATTTGATGAGCTGATATTAAATTATCTAAAATTTTGTTGAAAAGTTGAAAAAACTGTCGGGCTCGAGTCGGGTTCGGGTAAGATGTTCGTGAAGGAGCCTCAGGCTCGGTTCGGCCCGGGTAGAATTTTTAAATTTTGTCCAAAATGTCCAAATTCAAGGAAAAAATCTAATTTGCTGTCAAAGAAATGTCAAATAATACCTTCACGTAAATAATAAACATTATTATATTGCAACTTGCAACAACAATGCAAAAGGGAATTACAGACCCACATACATACATACGCCGTTTCGGTTTTATATATAAGATTTAACACGTTCATAACTGAGACGTAATCGCGAATATTCACGAGTAGCTGAAAAAATAGCAATTTTCAAAACCCCAGAAGTGTACCTAAAATCCGAAATAAAAACATGTTGTTTCTTGGTATGCTGGAAGAAACTGTCCTCTTTGTCTTGAACTATTGCGCGTAGAGTTCATTGACACCTGCTTCGAGATAAGCCCAGATACAAATGACCCTTTGTGATGACTAAAGCTGAGCTTTCACTCGCTCTATTTTGTGTACGTGAAATTTTATCAAAATATTCAATATTATTTATTACCTGATTTTTTTCTTTCGCATTTCCTTTTACAGCCAGTATGTTATGCTGATATTACGTATGCTTGAAATCCAATTGGAAAAAATAATCACGTCCCATAAACACTACAAATTCAAATCACATGTCCATTGCACTTTGAATCACACAATCATCAATTACACTAATTATACTTATGGAAAAGTCTAAAGCATGGATCCAGACAAAACCCAGGTTTGTCGGAACATTCCTTGCAGCAATAAATAGAGTCTTTGCGTACACGGTCATGATGCCAGCAATATTTACACCTCTTTCTTTTTGTTTTGCCTTTGGCATCTTTTTCAAATATAATCGGAAGGTGTATTTTATTTCTCGACAGTGGAAGAGACGGCGATGGAGGGGCACCAAGTAATGCGTCGATCACAGATAATCTAAAATCGTACAGAGTCACTTTTTTGTCTTTATTGTTATTGTATAAATAGCAAGCGTTCAGAAGGATCGTCTGGAATATATGTACCCCAATTTTTTATACCAACGGAGCGTCTTGCGCTCACATGGATAATACGACAGCATTTGGTCGTGAAAGTCAATGCCGCTCATATATCTATTGTATTCGATGATCATATTGGGTTTTATGACTAATTTTCCGCGGCGGTTTGTTGTTTCTGACAACTGACCATCGAATTCCGACGATATCGCCAATACTTCCCGACGATCTTTCCACTTTGTTACACATACTCCGCGATCGGTGTACTGGCTCACTGTTTCTCCGGGTTTCAGTTTTTTATTTTTTACATCTAAAGGATTGTCTGTTCTGTTACTTCTGAGTGTGCCAGTTACGTATGTTGATTTACTAAGTAAATCTTCAACTAGAGAACACTATTGTAAAAAGTTGTCCATAAACAATGCATGGCCGTCTCCAGTCTTTCCGTCCATGAGCTTATGGACAACCTTATTGGTGTGGCCTTTCCCACCTAATTCTTTGTCGGCGGCACCACCATATATCACTAGCTTTAACGCCAAGCCACTCCATTCTCCCAGCATATATATTTTAATTCCATATTTCGCCTTCTTCCCTTTGATATACTGGCGGAATTTTAATTTTCCTCGCCATAACATGAGCGACTCATCGATTGACAGATGCCTACGAGGCGCGTAGATTGTTTCCATCCTTTCATTGAAGAAATCTACCAGTGGCTGAATTTTATCTAAGCCGGCTGTATTTTGGGTATTTTTATTGAAGTGCAATGTCCGGAGAATCGCCAAAAATCTGTCTCGTGACATGTATTGGGAGAAAGCTTGTATATTGAAGAGGTGATGTTTTTTCCAATAATCTTGTATTCGATTCAGTCTGATGGTACCCATATGGAATAAGAGACCTAGCCATGTTTTAAATTCAGCTATCTTCACTATCACTATGTTCTTCAGCCATTTTTGCTCGTTTAGAGCTTGAAGGGTGATCCATAGTGTACAAAATAAAAAAGCAATATTCCGAGCAAAACTGGTTACTCAAACAGTAACGAAAACTATTGAGTCAAAAAAAGAATAAAAGGAAATTTCGCAAAAAAAAAACACCGATAGAAAAAGCCGATTGGTAAAAAGCACTGGGAGCAAAGCACTGACATCAAAACATGAAGATTCAAAAAAAATAACAGGCATAAGCAAAAAAAACAGTCTAAAAATTAAAAACAATATTATTGTTCAGTGTAAGCTCAGCTTTAGGACCAAAATTTTGAAATAATGCTGTCGCGACCTTATTGACAGACGTGTATAGACACACTGACCTGAAAAAGTGTATCGAGACTGTTTTCATGAAGTTTCAATGACCTACGATAATTTAAAACAAAGGATTAGTAAGAATTTTAGTCGTTCGCGCCTGGCGCGTATTCCGCTCCGTGGGATATGTCAGTTGTACGCGCTAGGCGCGTACTCCGAGTTCAACGTGTTAAATTATTAGAAGCTATGAGAACTACACATATTAGTAAAGGGAAAGGAACGCCGATTTAAATGGTTAACAAATATGTTTTTATTGTATGAATTTAGCAAGCAGAATTAAATACGTAGCATTACATATAATAAATATATATATATATCGTTGAGACTAAAAATTTGTTCTCACAAATACTGACCATGCAATTAATAGTTTTCCAAGACTATGCATTATCGATCTCTTGATTTTGAATGACATGTGTAGAGTGCAAACAGAGTCACGAGGTCAACGCTCTAAGTTCTAGGTTTACGTGTCAATGATATTAAATTAAAAAGTAAATAGTTTATCAAAAGAGCAGAATAGACAACAATATTCAAATCCTATTGTTTTTTGCAGCCAACCAACGAATATCAAATTAATAATTCATTGATTTTTTCAAATTAGCTCTCACGAGAAATCACAAAATAAATTAATACAGTTAAATCTCGATTAACAGACTAATTGGGAGGAGGGGGTGTCCGTTATATAAAAATAAGTTTAAAATAAATCAAAATACTTTTTCTCGCTTTCTTTTCAGCCCATGAATCATTAACGTACAAAAATGAATAAAATAACGATCATATAATATACATCTTAATTAAATAGTGTGTTAGGTTATCTCTATAATATAAAAATTAATGACCCCTTTCATAATAATGACCATTTATACTAAGCTTACATAATATATTATTATCAACAAGATTTATTTAAAGCCATGTCCGCTCTCAATGTTTCAATTCAACAAAATTATTTTTTACGAAAACTCCTTGTTATTCTGTCGTATGACTTTTTGACGTAAAATCTTTTTTTAATGCGCTGTTTTTTTGATTCACTTTAAAATCGAATCGACCTGTAAAGATTTTGTTTTTATATATTGAAGATTACTTAAAAATAAATAAATACGATAGCATCGATAGAAGCCGCCGAAACAACTGTTGCTACTCCTTCAATTACACAATCCGTTGATGCTAAGAATTTTATGAAAAATCTGAGGCTGTTTTGTTTTCAAATTAAAATAATTTGAATAACTCACCGATTAATATCGTCTGGCAGTAGACATGTATTAAATAATGAAGTTCATAACAATACATAGTTTTTACAAAACATAATTCAAGTCAATTGTATTTGCCTCATGTCACAAAAAACTATATTATACACCAAGCAAAATATATGTCTTTAGTTACGTAAGCAAACATCTTCACGTGATAGTTTTGTAAATATTGTATTTAATACTTATATAAGTCATGTGTATCAATTTATATAACAAATTATCAATTTGTTCTTCTATTTATAATATAATATATTAATATAAAAACAAAAGATTTATAGATGCTATATTTCAATTGTTTTTCGATTCCCGCTTTACAGTTCGGTAAATGAAATTTTTCCTTCAAGTCTTCGTTTATAATTTCGTCAATCGTTTATAATAAAAATATAGTTGAGTGAAAAGGTTGTTTGTCCACCAACAACAACTATGTGTATGCAACCATTTTTCACAGCCGCAGCGGAAAATTTGGTGCGGCCACCAGATATTTCCGTTCGACAGCTGATGTTCCTAATGCAGCCACAGCCAAATTTTATGTGAGAACCACTGATCTACGGGCAGTCCCTCAGTACGTGATAAACGTCCTTGTTTTCGTGTCTTGTGATAAAATAAACAAAGACAATAATAATATAAAATTAAAAATAACTTTGATTATTCCACGTATTGTGCTACTAACTATGACACGTGTTTCGCCTCTTTCAGATGCATCTTCGGACTTACTACCGCAAATTTTGCTTAAGTAATGAAGCAAGATTGATTCTAATATTTTAAAAATGATTATATTACAAAATTGAGTTTGGGATTTTTCCTTTTTACGGGAAGCAAGGAGGGGGCTTTAGAATCAAAACAAAGCAAATATATAAACTACTAATGACGTAAGCATTACAATATCAAAATATTAACTAATGAGATGCAATCAATCAGATAGGGGCTGGGTTAAGCCCTTCAATTGGAAAGACAATAATATAATCATACCTGTCATGGAAATCATTAAAGTGTATAATATCCAGGCGATAGCTTCTGGCTTTCCTGCGGCGGCCATCGTTGGTACCAGCTAATAGTAAAACAACAAAAACAACTCTAACAAAGCAACTTGTCACAATTGAAGCCATGTTTGCTCGAGCTTAATCACTTCCGATGTTGTCGCATTAGCGCTCTTAAATCTACTGATTGGTGAATTCAAACTTTAAGACCGCTCACTATAAATCATTGAAGATAATAAATGCAATAACTCATTAAAAGTAACAACTAATATTGATAACGCGCAGGCAAAAATCACTATCGATGGCTAACTCACGCCGACAGGGTTGGCACCGATACCGATTAAATATACTTTTGTACGCCAACGTCTCACCCGTGAGTCGCATGCGTATTGACTCTATACGCCAGGGTTTCTTAACCTTATTGCGACTCCGGATGCATTTGGGATTGAGGAGAATAGTGACGGGCGCTGGTCGAAAATTTCAAAAAACAAATCTTTACATATGTGTTACATCCATGTACCATTTTAAAATTGAACTTTAAAAAATATATTTAAAAAAACCATACAGTAACATTTAAATAAAAACTAAATAATTTCAATAAATAAAATATAATTCTGATAAAATTTGGGTTTCTTCAAAATTTGATACTTTCTAGCGGGCGCATAATAATAGCGCCGCAGGTGCAATTGTGCTCGTGCGCACAGGGCTATGAATCACTGCCATTTGCCAACGTCTCACCGGTGATTCTCGATATTTTTTCGTTGAAAATGAAGATTTTTTTATAAACTTATTATATGTTTTTTATTCATGAACACGAAATCGAATAAGCCCATAAATCGTCCCGTAGCACAGAATGTATTCTACACACATGTGCCGGGACACACGAAAACATCATCAAACTATAAATTATGTAAGTTAAATCACTTTTTATCCAATTCTATTTTCTCTAAAATTGCTGGCGTACAGCCGTAAATCGAATACTTCGACCTTGGCGGCTATCAGGTTAATAACTTTCGGTCCGTTATGGAGAGGTTATCGTCGTTGGCTATTGTGTCGGACCGCTCGAGCTAGATCCCCGGTACGAGCAGTTTTTGCAGTCGAAAATTGATTCTGCTCAGGGCAATCGGTGTTTGTGTGGCTAAAAATCCCTTTCCCACCTTTTTGATCCCAAAGAGCGAATCATGACAGCGATAAGCTAACCACTAGTCCTTGTATCCTTTCCATCCCTACACTCTTCAAAAAAGAGAGGTTGAGCTACTGAGTAACAAGCAGTTCTCGTAGAAAAACATTTGTTGAAATAAACTCCATAATGAGTCCATGTGCTCCAAGTTGGGAGCGGACATGGTTAAATAAAAAAATAAGAGATTTTTTGTACTTATTCCAAATTCAGTTGAAAATGCTCGCGATGAGCGAAACCAGTCCTGATCGAAATAAATTCAATGTGGGATAAGTACAAAAAATGTAACATTATTTTTTGATGAAATGCCATTCCTCCAAGTATTGACAGGAAACACCTTAAAAGTGATTTAATAACGTTGTGAATTTGAGGGATCTGGAGCAACCACTTTTTTGAGCTGCTCCACTCCGTGCTCCGAATAGTTTGAATAGGAGGAACATTATTTTATTTATATAGGTCTATAAAAAAACTTCTCAGGCGGCGCCATCGTTAAAGCCATTACGGCAACCTTTGATAATGAAGCAAGTGACGCTACACCTGTCACTGTGGCCGTACAATTAAACAACAACAAAAACATTTTAAAATAGTAAAAATACAATTTAAAATCCCGACATTGCAAATTACCGGCAGCGGAAATAAGAATCCCTATCGCTCTTACGTGAAAAATGAAGTGCTTGTCGCCTGGTTAACCTCAAATGAAAGCGAAAAATAATAAGCCTTCAATTAAAATTATGTTTAACATGTATACAATTAATGGTGCATTTTTATAGTGGCGTGCAGCATTATGAGAATTTATTATCAGCACATGGTCGATTTTTGAACCACAAAATAAGCCAACTTTTAGCAAATATTTTCCAGGAAAAAAAGGATGGCTTACTAAAATGTAACTGTCAATTCTTGGTGAAGGGCTTCATATTATTATGAAAAAAAAATTAAGCTTGTTGTACCAATTCCACCTGTACTTTATTATGATCTACACCGCTTCGCTCATCGAGTGATAATTTTCGCCATATGTGGAATTATTAAAAGTAAACAATTGTATTATGTATATGCAATTTTCATTATTGACAGAGCATTACAAACTGGCGCAGGAACATATTTTTCCCAATTTCAGTCAAAATAGCTTACAATATTATTTTAACAAATGAATTGAATAATTGTTTAATATTTGTAAATTTCAAACACGATATTCAATTTTACTATCTAATTTACGTGCTTACTCGATTTAAGGTGCTTGGTGGAATTTCAATATCAAATTTGAATCGTATGAATGTTGTACTTTTTCATGAGTTTTCTCGCTAACGATCCGGTACCCGGGTCAGTTCTTGTTCATTCGCGCACTTTAAATGCATGAAGATGCCGAAAGGTGAAACCCGGGTCGTTAGCAACGAAACTCACGGGAAAGTCAAAATTCAAAATTCTTTAAAGCACCTTCAGTCGAAGTCCTCAACTATAATATTTAAAATTGACAATTGTGTAATCACACCTTTTTGTGTTTTTTTTACTGTGACACAAACTATGCTTACATGGTAAGCATCCTCATAACTCACTTTAAAGCAGCGTTGTCCAATAGAAGTCGTTTGGTGGCCAAATAAAATATTACCGGTAAATGGTGAGCCGCATAAAAAAACAAAACAAACGTACTTTTTTTACTTAATAATTAATGTGACACTTGTTTTTTTTTATACTACTTGATATTTTTTTATATCGACTGGTAATTTATTCGATGCACATCGCAGTTGATTGATCAAGTTTTCATCGGCCAGCCTGTTCCGACATTTCGTTTTTACTATTTTCAATTTTGAATATTAAGTAATCAATTTATATTCACCTTGTAGCTTCTGATTAAATATATTTAATTTTATTGTTATATCTGTTAAAAAACATAAATCTAGAAGCCATTGATCATCATACAATTCAGATATATCATTGCCATTTTCGCTCATAAAAATTCGAATTTCATCCCTCAATTTCCAAAATCTTAATAAACAGTTTCCACGACTCAGCCATCGAATTTTAGCATAAAAAAGTAGATGGCTGTATTCGGATTCCAGTTCACGAAGATATTCTTGAAACGGCGATGCTTTAACGAATTATTTTTAATTGAATTAACTACTGTAACAACAACCGACATTAATATATTTGTAGATGGCTGTAAATTCCAATAGAGCGGCAGAAAATATTAAATTGGGCCGCTGAAAATCTTAAATTGGGCCGCGTGTTGTACAACGCAACAAAATTTAAACGATTCAAATTTTGAATTTTAATCCTCAATTATAATTTAAATCAACGGGTTGGAACTTCAAAGAAATCGCTACATGCGAGATACAATGAAAAGGGTCATTTTAGTATGACAATTGATGAAAGCTAAACGTATAATGCCTTTCCCACAAGAATTGGCAGTAACACCAAAAAAGATAATTACTATTGAATAAAAATACATACAGCTTTATTGAAAAGGTTCATCATCACTGGATAAGTTTATACGATAAAGAGTTCCGAGATGTTTTCAACCAGAAGCAAATTATTTACAACTTTAGGCGATGAATTACATAATATATTCATGAGTATTTTAGTTCTTATATATTGTATGTATAACAAAAAATGTAACCTTACTATCGGAAAAAAATGCGCTTCGCCGTTATTTTGTTGCGAATAATTAAATTCAAGACAGCGAAACAGTAAATAATATTGAAATTTACCATCCAAAATTTTATTCTACTTAGATTGTCGTTTTTAGAATCGGATGGGTAAGAGAGAATTATTATAAGTGTTGTGATTGATGAAGATCAGGGCTTTTTTTGAAAAATAAAGGCGCCGGAACTCACTTCATGTCAAGCTTTTTACCAACTAAAGTTATATTCAAATATCATTCCAGTAAAATTCCGTATAATTGATTTTTTCATTTTGAAATAAATAAAATAAATCTGTGAAAAAGGGGTGACGGAACGCCGTTCCACCGCTTCAAATGGAAAAAAGTCCTGATGAAGATACTTCTCTTTTTATTGTTCCCAAAAGAGACATGTCGTCGGCTTAATTCTATCATCATGTACATCATTTTTTCAGAATATGTTTTGATTTGCATGTTCATATATTTCATTCATTTAATGTCTAAATATGCAAATGGAAAGGGGTCAAAAACCAAGTGACAAGTGACAATTTCACGCATCGCCTTGCTTCAGTTTTAACCGTCTCCTGAACACTTGGGGCATAGGCTACCAACCTTCGATGAAAATCGATGTGTCCCGCGACCCCCATTCTATTCAAAAGGTAATTAAAAAAAGCAACGATTTTTTTTTTTGGTTGACTGTTTCAGTTGGTAACCCTTTTTGGAGTCGCAACCCATGGGTTGGGAACCCGTGGCTTATGGTTAACTGATTTACACGATGTTAGAATTAAGATGACGATATTATATAGTTATATAAATTGTTTTCAAATGGGTGCACGAATTTTAAAAAATTAAGCATCTCTGTAAAAAATAATGAATCAATATAATTTTTTCATTGATTAATAATTATGTCCTTGTGCTTGCAATTATTTGCTGATTAATGAATTCATACTAATAAAAACATTTCTAGTAACATCGAGAGGTCAGATTACATACAAAAAACAGTATATACTCCACATCTTAATGATTCTGATGTGATTTTTTCTTGTTTCAATGCGGTTTTAGTTAAATATCTACAGTCTACACGGTTATATTGTGAACTATACGATCTTCCGTGTAGCTTATTGAATTACTTTCCAGTTCGATTACCTTATACATATTATTTTGTGAAAAGTATAAAGTAGGAAGCTATCACAATTTGGAAACATAGTGGGATAGACCAAGAAGTCGAAACCTCTCCACTATATCGTTTGTTAATAGATGATTATTGTTTTTTTTATATTTATTTGATGGAGCGTCAAAGTTTTTTCCGTCTCCTTTGTCTCTAAGCTTAGTTTTTATATTCAAGTTGTATTCTCTTTACATCGCTGCTGACATGAAGGCGAGAGCGCTACAGTTCAAGAGGTCATTTTACCTAAGTAGGGTCATCGACAAGAATGGAATTTATGATGCCTTCTCGGTACAATAGGTGGTTTTCGGTAAGCAAAACTCTGGCAGAAGAAGAATATTTAAGCCTACAAACTATTACTGGATTGAACAGTGTCAAACCAATTTGCTGTGGCTGATTTAATTTTAATTCAAATTAATGAAATAGATTCCTTTATTTTCTAAGAGATTAGGGATAGAAGGATATAATAGCTAGTACATGAATAGTGGTAATTTATCCGCTCTCGCAATGCTCCAAGAATCGACTGAGAGAGAATTTTGGATAAAATATGGCCAGTTTAAACTGAAACCAAAAGACCCGGAAAATATTTGATAAATGAATTCTTACAAATAATATACAGCTTTATAAATATGAATACAAAGCAATTATTATAATAATAAAAAAACTGAATTTAAAAATTGTAAACAAAATTTTTATTATACATCACCCGCTTTGTAATGTATTTAATTATTCAAACATCAAACATTTACATTACGTTTGTTACACCAGAAATTCGAACGTTAATGTGTTTTCAAGGTATATTTTTTTTCAAATCAATAATAACGCAAAGATATTCATCAGATAATAAGCATATTCGGAGGCCCCTCAGACCCTCGAGGCTCATTCTCGTTCCGGGCAATAATTGTTTGTTATTGTTTTTTGATTTTACATTGATAATGAACTTGCAGTGGCTTGAAAGCATCGGTTTACTTCGCATATTTGTCACTTGTAATGTGCTAACTGTCACTTCTCGGTGGAGAGTCAATACATAAAATAAATGAAGCACATTTTATAGTACTAATTCCAAGCGTATTCTGATATAGATCAGGTCCGGTTTGGCTCATCGCTAGCACTATTAACCGCTTCAATACCGAGCAAAATGTTCGCATTGATCACATATACCGCCCGACTTCTAAAAAATCCTTTTTTCAACACGATTGACGGATGACAGGAGAACCATTTTTTTCTAGGGACAGTTTATAAATGTCACCAGCTAGGAAAAGAAAAATTTCATAAGAATTCTACCAGGAATTAAATGATAACAATTTAAAGTAGTTGACTAAGGGTACTTCACAGCTTGACACAATACCTTAAATCGCCCCCTATCTGTCTGAATTTCAGCATTCAAGATTTTACCTGTCTGACCTATATAAGAAGCTTGACAGCCTCCACAAATGAGATTTTATCAAAATTAATATCAACGAAATAAAACGCAGTCGTTTATCAATGAGATTTTTTTGGTTTATCTTCAATACTGTAAACCTCATAGTATCTGGTTCACAATCGTAATAAAATCCAATCGTATAGTCTCGAATGTATCAATAATCATATAGAATTAATACTTAATAGTTGCGAAAAATGGTTTACCTTCGCTGGAGTAGATTATGTGATTGAACGTTCCGAGATGTGTTCAACCAGTAGCAAATTATTCACATCTTCTTAGTGATGAGTTGCATATTTTCATTTATAATTATTACAAAAAATTTAACCTTACCATTGAAAAAAAATGCGCTTCACTGTTTTATTATAATTAAATTAAATGCAATGATACAATAAATATTAAAATTTATAAACCTGATATTTAATGTATTCAATTTACCTTTTTGTTGCTGTATAGCAGATGTTCACAAACTGTGGTTCTCAGACCCCTTACATATATCTCAATTGTGGTCCCAGCTACTAGTAATGACTCACTGACTCATTTCATCATATTATGTCACATTATTTATTTCAAATTAACAACAGAGTGTAAAGATCCATTTCTTAAGTAATAACGAATTATTTCCCTTAAATTTTTAAAATTTCGAAAAAATATTCATTATATAGTCAATAATACTATAAAAAAAAATGTGTATCTATTAGTAAGTTTTAAAATTTATTAAAAAAAAAAGAAATGTAATCCTAAATACCTCTTCAATCAAGGGGTTAAGGAGGATGTCTTATTGAAAAAAAACATTATATTGATCTGTTCATCCAAACAAAAAATAAAATAAATCAGGTAACCATTTTTAGTCAAAAATTTATTTACTTAAATAAATATATTACAATACAAAATAAAAAAGAGCATGTAAATTGATGTACTTAATACACAGTAACATCTCTTTAATAAATAAATAACATTAGTACCTATAATACTTCAAAAAATATATCATTTGCAAAATTTTAACTTAATACTAAATGTCATTACAATAGATATCACATCCCAAGTTATAGCATACAGCGTTTTGCCATCTGTTGGCGGTAATTAAAACATTATTTGTCCTTAGTCTCAACTGTCGTGAAGAAGAAATAGCACTAGAGGGAGCTAAAAGATGAAAATGACAATTTATTTTTTAACCTAATGCATTCGAGTGATGCCGTTAAACGTATGATTCTGTGGTGTTGTCGAATGCAATCCTTGTTGTACAAAACGTGACCTTTGAAAGTTTTTATTAAAAAAAATAACTTCACAGATATGTATTATGATATCAGCTAATATTTAAAGTTGTTGATTTAAAATTTTATACAATATTTATCACAACTCTGTATTAATTTTAAGATAAATAGCAAATATAAAATTAAATTGAAATATATAGAAAATAGTTGACTGGTGTAAAAAAAAGCAAGTGTTTGGCGTATGAGCTGTTATGAGCTAAGGGTTGGTAGCATTTTGGTGATTCTGAGTTAAATATGAGGTAAGTTTCATAAAAAATATGCACAGACTGCCTAAAACAATATTCTTAAAAAAAGTGGTAAAGAAACGAAGCTGTTCTAATTGACACAATATTTTTTCACTCTTTTTGAAAAGAAGCAATTTGTCAATAGCTTTGGCTTGGAAGTGGTGATATGTTTCTTTCTTATTATTTTGTTGTATCTATTTTAATGTTATAACATTACTAATACAGTTTATAATGGAGCAAATGAATCGCTTTTCTTATATTTATGGGTCCCTTTGAACATTTATAATATATGATATGTCTAAAAGTGAAAAACTGATATGTCCACTTAGTCAATTTTATCCATCTTGTTGTAGTTCCAATGAAAAACAATATGACTTTTTTATTCGTCAGTCATCTGCTAATTGCAAAACAACTAATTATCTGTGTACAATTTCTTAGTATTTTCATATGCTGGGTTTAGTCAATTATACATCAATAAATGTGGACATTATTTGCAAACTCGGCTTGTTCCCAAAACCATAACTCCCAAGAAAATTCATTTAATTGTTTAATTAACAACTGGTTTATATTGTTTGCAAGTTAATTGTTAATGTAGCATAGTTATAATATATTACAAATGGGAACTTATTCATTATTGAAAAAAAACAAGTGTATTTCTATTTACAAACTTCTCATCTCCTCAAATATTTTTTGAAATGATTTATACTAAAATGTGGACTTCTTAGTTTTGGCTTTAGATGTCTCATGTATTATTAAATGATATGATCATTATTTACATTGTAAAAATACTGTTCAATCTTTGTGGCGATTTTTATAATTCATGTTCACCTATTTTAACATTATAATTCTATCTTCCAGTCCTGCAATTATTGGGCTAAATTTCTTCACGTATTTCTCCAAAAAGTCAAGATCAACTCCCCATATTTCGACATTCTTTCCATGCTTTTTGATGACCTGCAAAATAAAATTAAAAAATTACTAACCCTTCGCCTGCGAAAAACGGTAGTCTTTATTTTATTATTTATCACAGCTTATATAGACATATCAGTGATAATTTTGTGATGTCATTTTATGATGTGCAGTGTGATAAGTAATTGTTTTATTTATAAAAACATATTTTTTTTCATATCCACTCCCATCCTATAGCATATGGACTCCTCACGGAGCTTATCTCAACATGTTTTTTTCTACGGAACTGCTTGTTACTCAATTGCTCAATCTCTCCTTTTCGAAGAGAGTAGGGATTGAAAGAATTCGAGGATGAGGATTGAACTAGTGGTTAGCTAATCGATTTCACTACGTGCCTGTTTTTGGTATCGGAAAGGTGGGAAGTGATTTTTAACAAAACAAACACCCATTGCCGTCGAACAGAATCGATTCACAGACTGAAAATATCTGATCAAGTCAGGACTCGAGCTTGGGTGGTCCGTCATGAAAGCCAACTACGTTGACCACTCCACCATGGACAGTGTTGGGAAAGATTGGCATGTCTGATAATATATTTAAGACTATAAAGAAAGTATAATTGATATATGATATGTTTACCTCAAATCCATCTTTTCCATCAGCAAGGTAAGACTGCATGGCTAATCTGTAGGACTTGTGCGGGTCGATCGGTGAATACCTTGGCACGGTGCAGTTGTCACATCTGATTTTAGCTGATATAAGTCTTTCGCCGATTGGCATTGATACATTATATACCACACGGAACCCTGAAAATTAATCAAAAAAAATCCAAGCTAAGAAAGGCTGCGTGAATGAATGAAGACAGGTGCAAAAAGTGAACAAAGGCATTACACTTGTATGGTGTTCACTGTGAATACTTACTTGGTGAAATGAAATTGTATTAAAAGCATTTCCAACTGATAAATACAGTGTTATTTTTACAAAAACTAAGCAAGACTAATGAAGTTGTTGCAAGCAATTCGTAATATAAATATGCAAATAATCTAAATAAAATATAATACTATTAATGTAATGCTCACGATGAGCGGTGAGCGGAAACGGCCCTGATCCTAATAAATGTAATGTGGAAAAGTACAAAAATATCTTTATTATTTAAAGATATTACATTTATTATGACAGAAGGCCCAAAACTTAACATTACATAAGTATAGCACAATCAAAAGAATACATAAATTATAATGGTCTCCCTCTATCAAGAATCTAGACTTTTAACTAAAATATTTAATGCACCCGTTTCATACTTTATGATATTTGGGTATAAAAGTTTCAAGTGATTTAATTAATAAACATAGATGGACACATCGTATCAAATTTCTAATTCATTCAAAAAAACTGTTGATTTAAACTTGACAGTTTTAAATAAATAAAACACAATTTCGTTGCACTGCTTCCGTACAGTTTTATAAAGATCTGGATCGGTTTCCCTCATTGTGAGCATTCAATTTACAGTTTGTATTTAGTTATTCTCACCTGAAACCTGAAGCATATTTGATCCAACAAATTCATCTTCACTCCAAGATTTGGACACTGAAAACTGGAAGGCTTCCAGAATATACTTCCCAAGCAGCTCCACAGTGACAATATCATTGTTGAACGGCTGCATCATTACCAGACTTTCGTAGGTTATAGCTGAAACAAGATATTATTTAATAAACACAAATGTCATATATAGTGACTTTCCATACATTTTCTTTTTTCTGAAACGACAGATTATAATATACAATATGTTTATTTCCATATCCGCTCCCAATTTTGATTTTTGAATTGATCATTCAAAAATACTGTTTATAAAATATCTGTGTTTATAATTTTTGAATTCAGGAAATAGAATCAAAAACAATACCATTTTGTTGATATGATTGATTTTATGTAATTCAGCTTTTTTTATTCAATAAACAAAAATATTCATTTTGGACACATTCAACATGAACCAAGCCTTTTATTGCAGTGAGAAGTACTTCATTATTAATCATTTTATTGTTACTTTAAGAATTAAAACATATAATTTATGGGACATTTTGAATAGCCAACATATTGGTTCAGTGTATTTTTGATGATTCTATGAGATCTGATACACCTCTGAAGGATTAAAAGCATTAAAATAAAAATTATACCATCATGCTCTGTTTTTTTTATTTACAAAGTTGCTTGGTGATCTCTGGAATGTGTAGATACTTATGTTTATTCCTTGTAACAAAATATTCCAGTGACAATAACTTACGTCCTATTTCAAGATTGGCCCTTATTCCACCCTGATTTATCATAGATGCAGCAGCATAAGTCCAATATCCTGGTTTAGGCTTTACGTTCACCACCTGTAAAGATTTATTAATACTATAAAAATGGTATAAAATACATCTGGTGAATCGTTTTTAAAAAAAAAACAAATTTTGAAACAGCCAGTTCTAGGCCCTTACTAATATATATTGGTGGTGTTCGGGAATAAACAGATTTTTGAAAAAATGTGCAGTGACCTATCCTCTTTAAGATATAATTTTACTATTAATATTTGAACTCCTGAAAACCGTTATTATATCTATGACAGTTGTTTGAATATTCCTTCTATAAATTCGATATTTTGCAGTTATCAGGTTATTATGCCCAAATAACACCAATATTTTTTAACCATGCCCGAACGCAACCTTGAACATATGGACTCCTAATGGAGTTTATCTCAACAGAAATAATATTATGCTCAACCTCTCTTTTTTAAAAACAGTAGGGATAGAAAGTACAGGAGACTAGGGGTTAACTTATCACTCTCTCTAAATCTTGTTTTTTGGATCCGTTGAGTGAGGGAGGGAATTTTAGACAGCACAGACATCCATGTCTTCGAGCAAAAATCAAAAATTCGACTGGGGCTTGAGTCGCAATCACGTTGACCACTATGTTAATGACATCTTGAATAATGACTGAGTGAATCGCTCAAAATATGCATTGGAATATAAAGCTTTAATCATAATGTTGTACTTACTGCATCAATAAAGGAATCGGTGATCATGTTTCCAATATTACACTCTCCATAAAGACATGAAGGTTTGTTCAACAACACTTTTGACGAACCTATTATCTTCTTCCCCTCCAAATCTACCAAGATTTTGAACGGTTCCATTAGATCTAAAATTGCTGGATCTGAAAAGGAAGAAAGTTAATTTGAAAATAAAATGTATGTAATTGTGTTCTTTAATAATTCTCACGCACTTGACATGGCTTATTTATCATGGAATTTTTTTTTAAAAGATATTAGTCTAGTCATAGATTTGTGTTTTTTTTTACATAGACAAACAAATTGAAAAATCTATATTGCTAAATTACCTTGTATGATAGAGTTTTCCAAATAAATAGGTGCTCCTTTCCAGCTTTGAATTTTTCCAAACTCATCAAACTGCACATCTATATTTCCCAAGAATTTAGAAAATGATGCTGCCTGGACTATCAGAATCTGGAATATTAAATTATTATAAGAACAAACAGTAAATGTGCAGTGTCTTAAAAGTGTGCAGATGTTTCAGATCGTCGTTTTTCATGTCCATAGGTATGAATTCAATTTGGTGAAAAACCATTAGCATGAAAATTGTTACAAATTTTCCAGGCTCTCCATTGTTATGCCCCTTTACATTAATGTCATTAACTTTAAATTCAAACACTTGAAATGAATCAATTCAATTCAAAACCCACTTATTATATTAGTAGGCATTTCCATGGTATTAGCTGGTAATTAGTCTTTTCGATAGGTTTTTTTTTTTTTAATTTACCCACTTAATTCATTGAAACTCAATAACATCAAAACATTTACTAACTTCGCTAACTTTCTAGATTACGTTAACAGTTAAACTTAGTGATCCACTTACAGTTTTTATATAAACGATACAAATTGTTTAGTATGCATCAGTTCAAGCTTACTCGTGTACTTGAAATGCCTGAAGATGCCGAAAGGCGAAACCTAGGTCGTTTGCGACAAAACTCATAGAAAAGTAAAATAATTCAAATTGTTAAAAAGATTGTTACAAATCAATTGAAAGGTCTGACTTGAAAATAGACAATAATATTTGACACATTCTCATGTGAAACTATTTGAATGCTTTTCCAAAACATATTATGTGGGCTTAGTATATAAGTTATTATTGAGGGCCTCAAGATTTGGAGGCCCCAAACCTCTTATACTTATGCGTTAATTCGCCACTGAACATGCCATATTGTCGTGTCACTGTCTCTAATTTATTTATAAACTATGATGTTAAGTCAGTACCTTTGTGGATTCATCAGCTTCCACAACAACTGGATATACGTCAACAGGTTTTTCTCCGTTTGGTGGTACTCCGGTATAGAGTAAGCTGTGACTATGTCCACCTACGATTATGTCTACATTACTGCCAACACCCTTTGCAATTATCCTGAAAAAGACAACAGTCCAATCATAAATGTCATGAGAGTATTTTTGATTATAATAACATATAAAAAGTGCTTTACTTGTAACTGTAGATTGTTTGCCCTTTTTGAAGAGGTTATGTATAAAATAGTGGCGTCGAAAAGGGACATGAAGTTAGCTAACCGCTTAAGTCTTCAGATATAACAATATAGAAGATCACAGACCATTCATATCCTCGGATATAAAACTATATTTAAAGTAAATAAGTTAAAGAATTTAGAACTTCTTGAAAAAGAAGTTACCCTAGGAGTGTAATGCTTAGTATATATTATTTTCATTCTGTTATTCAAAGAATAAAATAAACTAATCAATGTAATAATACCCATGTCCATGATCCATGATCCTAATAGAGCTCTTCTCGAAAGAAACCTTTCTAAGAGAACTGCTTGTTGCTGAACATCTCTTTTTGAAGATAGTAAAGATCATTTCATGACAGTAAAAGTAAATAAACAATAAAAATCTTTTTTTTTACGATCGAATGGATGGGAGGGAATTTGAGGCATCATAGACATCTGTGCCTTTGAATAAAAATCCATAAATCTTTTTACTAACTTGTCAACCTCAAGTCCACAGTGAGACAACACAATAATGATGTTGACGCCTTGCTTCGTCAGGGCTGCAGCTTCTTTTTTCACTGCTTCAATTTCGTCAGTAAACAGCAAACTTTCAGTTGAAGCTATTTCCTGCAATAATTAAAAATATTTTTAAAATCCAAGAGTGACATTCAAAAGGCAACATACTTATGAACCATGAATATGACAATGTATCACTAATTATGACTTATTCCGTTGTACCGACACCTAAAAATTTTAGTGGTATTAATGAATTGATGAAAAACTTTGACGAATAAGATTAACTTTGAATGATTACATCATTCGATTCATCTTTCCACTGACATCTCTTTAAATTTGTTAAAATAATACATTAAAACAAATGTAGTTGAAACATGAATCTTTTTATAACTTACATTGGTTGTTTGTAAGATAACACCAATAATTCCAATCTTCCTGTTATTTCTCTCTATGACTAGACTGCTCTGATAGGTTCCTTGGATAGTTGGCTCCATGCTGTCATCAATGTTGCACACCAGCATCTTAGCCTTCAGATGTGTTATGTATGGCACTACTCCAGCGATACCGTCATCAAATTCATGATTTCCCAGTGTCTAAAAAAACAAAATTAATTTCTTAGAACTTCACGGTGACAAGATATTATGGAGGATATTGATTTGATTCAATGTTTGCTATTTTTCAATGGGAGAGAGCTTTAGGTGGGTGGTGGAAACCATCTGCCTCAGTGGTTGTAGTCATGGGCTCGAATCCTAATACAGACAGTGTCATACAATGATTAATAGATTTTTCTACAAATAACTGAATCTACAGGGAGTAATCACCATCTTAGTTTTCTTTATCCGAGTCACAGAGTCTTAAAAAAAGCTTAAAACAAATAAAAAGATTGTTTTAACAACCCCATTATGTAGACATATGCTTAACTGGGATCTACAACAAATGGTCTGAAGATAAAAAAGGTTTATGAGACAAATAGTCTACCGACAAAATGTGCACAAATAAAATGGACATACTGCTTACCGACACAGTGTTAACTATTAAAATTTGCAATGTTAACAATGCAAAAATGACTATTGTTTTTATTATTCTGCTTATAAACAATACATAAAATATTGATTGGGTTTCCGTAACAACCTTACCGAACGTTTTGTCCAGGAACGTTTTTCCCGGGTACATTCTCTCCGGGAACGTTTTGTCTGGAGACGTTTTGTCGTGGAACCATACTAACACTGTACCTGCCATCATCCTCTTAGGACATAAAATGATTTTCAAATGATTCTCAAATGTTTTTTTATTGTTTATCTTTGTCACCTCAACAAATCAACGATAAAAATATCAAATACAGATCAAAAATGGGGTAATAAAAAAGGTATTATAATGATTATTGTGTTATTACATGAGCATCCAGTGGCAGCATGTTCATGAAGTATTGTGTAACATTCCACTTAAAGATGCTGTACCAAAGCGTCCCTTGGAAACTGTCTCCGGCGTTAAGAACCACGGACTGTGGTTTCAGCTTCTTCAACTCCTGGATCTTGGTGTACAAACGTGGAAATCCACCGATGCACGGCGCAGTTTTCGGGTCACATGTCGTTGCAGAAGGGCTCATTTCTTCGAACCTGAAATCATCAAATAAAATACACATTAAAGATATTATTGAAATCAGTGACAAATGCCCTTAAACTCTTAACTATGCAGTTCTGCCTCTCAGTCTCTAAAATTTTTCCTATATTCTTGTTTGTGCAATGCAGGACTCAAATACATGTATTGATTTTTTTATTTATGTGGGGTCTATCTGTTGTTTCTATCCCTTCCTACAATCTTATACAATGCTTAGTCATGTTTAACTCCATAATTAATTTCTAAACAATACCCACTATCAGATTCATAGATAATATGATTATTCTAATGCAGGAAATAAATGACGATCATCTTTCAACTGAATGCTCAATTGTTACATTATCTTGAAGAATAAACGACACCACTACATAGCAACAAATAAATCACACAATGAGACAGCCATGTAAGTTAATTGTTTCTTTATTTATGTTGTATAATTTCTATGATTGTTGGAAACTATTGCAGTGAAATAATAACTTTACTATTATGTGCTATATGCGCTCTTGTACTTGACTGCTTGTCATTGATTTGTAGAATTTTTTGCTATATTCACAAAACTGCTTGGCTGCTGATTGGATTTCAGTCACGTATTTGAAATGAATATAGTTTTTACCGCCAAACAAATTCACACCAAATCAGTTACCACAAAATGAAACGGATTTATTTTATAAAAATAAGAATGCCTAAATAGGGCATTTTTTGATCTAGCTATTCATTATAAATAATTCAAAGATTGGTTATTAGTACAGCTTTTATTTAAAATATTATACAATACTAAGTATTTTAATCAATCTTTTATATAAAACGCTTGCGCTAAATCTTATATATAAAACCGAAACGGCGTATGTATGTATGTGGGTCTGTAATTCCCTTTTGCATTGTTGGTCATTAAGTTGCCATAAAAACGAATATGAAAGAAAATATGTTTGAATTTTTATCGGCGAAGACATTTAGTCAAAATGTAATAAATTAGTCTTCTACTGAACTTTTCCCGGCTTTTATTATTAATAATAATGTTTATTATTTACGTGAAGGTATTATTATTTGACATTTCTTTGACAGCAAATTAGATTTTTTCCTTGAATTTGGACATTTTAATGGGCGAGAATGGGGCTGTCATCAAATTAAATAAAGTTTGTGATTTTATTTTAACTCTATTTTGGATGTTAGATTTTGTGATATAATTATGTCGAATGATATAACATTAAATAATTATTGGTCGCTTAGTCCGAGCGACGCCGGGTAGCAATACTAGTAATATATAATAGCTACATTGTCAACAGATCTTGCGTGGCAATAAGTGGACAAAAATCGACAAGTGACACAACTAAGTCATCTTATCGCTCTTGTGTATCTTTAGAAATGTAATCTATTCAACAATTTTTTTTTTTGTTACTTATGTCTTCTGCCAGTATTAACTGTCAATGAAACTGACTTAATGCGTATTTTTTCTTTATATTACAAAAAAACCAAATGGGATAATGTTGAGCTTATTTTTTCGGTTGATAGAGCGCGTTGACATTTATCAATTTATAGCTCAAAACAACTGATTTTTGACATAACTTGCTCTGCATGAAGACATGTGATGTATGTATTACTAGAATTGCTACCCGGCGTCGCTCGGACTAAGCGACCAATAATTAATTAATGTTATATCATTCGACATAATTATATCACAAAATCTAACATCCAAAATAGAGTTACAATAAAATCACAAACTTTATTTAATTTGATGACAGCCCTGCCCCATTCTCGCCCATTAAAATGTCCAAATTCAAGGAAAAAATCTAATTTGCTGTCAAAGAAATGTCAAATAATACCTTCAAGTAAATAATAAACATTATTATTAATAATAAAAGCCGGGAAAAGTCCAGTAGAAGACTAATTTATTACATTTAGATTAAATGTCTTCGCCGATAAAAATTCAAACATATTTTCTTTCATATTCGTTTTTATGGCAACTTAATGACCAACAATGCAAAAGGGAATTACAGACCTACATACGCCGTTTCGGTTTTATTTATATACATAATCTATGAATATTAAGTATTGAATATTGTGAGATAATATTCAATGATTATAAAAATTTTACCTTGCAGTGGACGTTTTTTAACCAAGGCAATGTTTGTTGGCAAGTGATATTTTTTATAGTAGCAGTGACAGCAAAGATTAAGGATAACTAAGCAACTAAGTTTGTAAAAAACTGTATGGGTTGATCATTAAGGGCTCGAAAGTCTTTAAGTGGAGAAAGCTCAGATGACTTTCTTTCCGCCGTACTCACGGCTAACAACTAGAAAGTTATAAGAGAAATTAACCTGGCTAAATACATTACAATTAACATTCTTTTGGCTTGTCCAATATCAAAATGAGAATTCAGTCGTTCTTGATATTACTATTTTCATAAATTCTTGGTATTATTTTAAGAATCAATCATTCCAAATGGAAGTTTATTCCTGCTCGTAAATTATTAATGAATTATATTAAAATAAAAATAATAATACATTTTTAGTACTTTTTCCACATAAAATTTATTTGATCAGGACCGGTTTCGCTCATGGCGAGCATTGTCAACATCAGTTGACAATGCTCGCCATGAGCGATATCGGTCCTGATCAAATAAATTTTATGTGGAAAAAGTACTAAAAATGTATTATTATTTTTATTATAATGCCTTTCCACCAAGTATTGCCAGTGAACACCCTAAAAGTGATCAATGAATTATATGTCAAAATTATCTTACGTATTGCATATAAATTAACGTTTTTTATTAACCGTTCATACGCCACGGCGTGCAGGCACGCAAACGCCACTGCGACTTTATGTATGACTAAATATCGTAATTTTTAATGAAAATTAATGCAGACACATCTTTTCAAGGCAATGTGATTGTTTAAATATCGATATGTTAAGTCGTTTTTATTTTATTTAAGGTTACGCTAACAAATGTCACTAGGGCTTACACTTTCGCAAATCTTCAAAAATCGATGCTAGCCTGTGGCGAAAATCCGTGGAATGGGCTTGTCGTCACTAAGCGTCGCTCTTTCGGATCGGAAAGGTGGCAAGAGATTTCAATACAAACACCCATTGCCTCTGAACAGAATCGATTTATCGAATGAAAAAATCTGCTCGTTCTGGGAATCGAGCCCGGGTGATCCAACACGGTAGCCAACGCCGCCGACCACTGCACCATGGACCGGGATATCTAGGTATCTTTACTAATTCCAAAAAAGAGAGAGCTCCATTCCGAGCGGATATGGTTTGCAAAAAAATTTTCAGGTTGAAGCAGTTTCCGTTACGAATAAAAATGATTTGACTGTTTTTATTGGGCTCATATTCATTTGCAAATCACGTGCGTGTAATATTTGTGACAATGCCATCGTTTATCATGCGGTGTCGTCGCGCTGGTCAGGGTCGAACTGAGCTATAAAAAAACACCGTGGAAGGGCGAAAGACCATTGACGTGGGTGCGGGGAAGCTAGGAAATGAGGGGCAAATAATAAAACAACTTTTTTCAAAATGAAAAAACAGTTATCTGCAGATATAGTTTTGACGTTTGGAAAATATTAATGTCAAATAATTCCGTTAGGTACATAATGTACGTGCTTAGTAACATTAAATTTAATATTATATTGGGTGACCTTTAACAAAAGAAGGTCAAGTGTAATCTTAATTGATAATCAAATAAATGAACAAGATTTTTTTTAAATCACTTTGATTATTCCACGTATTAATAATTGTGACACGTGTTTCACTTCTTTCCGAGGCATCTTCAAACTAACTGTCGCAAAGGTAATTTCCTATACCATGACACGACCGAATGACCGAAACACGTGTCACGATTAGTAACAAAATAGTGGAATAAACAAAGTGATTTTAAATTTTATACTAAAATAGACTTCCACAAAGTTACCGCCGATTCCATCGAAAGAAATAAATGAATACAAAAAAACGTACGGGCTTAACTTCGGACAAAGCCAATATTCATATTCAGTATTTATTTTTTCAATACAACATTTGAGACTTTTGACCAATGTGTATATAATATCTTTCCTCCTCAACTGAATCTTGTGGGACTTCAAATTAAAAAAATATATTTGATTGTCACGATTGTGAATTTATTTTGACAACCCTGATATCTTAAGACGTACTAGGATGGCATTCGGAACTTGTAACTTGCATAAAACCCTATGAACAATAGGGGCGATATTTTAACTTTTTCTGGACCCACCACTGATAATTGCATCATTACGAATACAATGGTACGGTACTGATCGATTTTTTAATGAGCACGTCAATGGTGCTTAGCCGTTTCGTTACAACGCCAAAAAATAAACAACCTTTCCTCATGTATAATAAAAAAATAAATAATTATTCAATTTATTAAATTCAACTGGCATTCAGTAGTCATCACTCAAATCTCTCTTCAACTGTCATAAGGGATTTTTTTTAAAATTATGCCTTTCCCCAATATGTAGGAATAGGATCGTCAACGACAACTTCAAGAGGACTTTTTCCACCATGCATGTGGAGTACTTGGACTCCAACTGGATTTGATAACTTACGTTACTCAATCTCTCCTTTTTGAGAGAGTATGGATAGAAAGAATAGGACTAGGACAGGACGATTGGTTTGCTAATCGCTCTAGCTTTTAGCTTGTTTTTCAGGATCTGGTGGCTGTGGGAGAGAATTTTCGAAACCACAGACATCAATGTCAACGAACAGAAACCTCCTCATCCACATCTTTCCGTTCGTAGAAGCAGAGCGTAGCGAGAACAATAAGCAAACCAGTAGTCCTTTGCTAGTCCTATTCTTTCTATCCATACTCTCTCTGAATAAGAGAGACTGAGAAACTGAAGTTATAAACTCCAGTAGGAATCCAAGTGCCTGACATTGGGAGCGGACATAGTGGAAAAAAATCCTATTGAAATTGTCGTCGGCCATCCTATTCCTACATATTAGGAAAAGGCAGAATTAAAAAATAATAATACCCATATGACAGTTGAAGAGAGATTGAGTGACGGCTACTGTCTATGCCACCTCTCTTCGAATAAGCATTCTCGTAGAAAGCTTGAGATTAACTCCTCTAAGAGTCAATATGATCAACATCGGGATAGGAAATGGTTTTATTAAAAAGGTACATTAAATAAGTACCATTTCTCGTGAAAGCATATCTTTGTTGTCGATTTCATGCATTCCACATTGAAATTGGATATGGATTAATAAAATTTCAATGAACAAAGTGATGACTGTGTCTCTAACCAAAAGTAATCTTTTGATAATCGTGACGATCAATTGTTTTAGAAATGTTATTATATTTCAATTATCACCGTATACTTAAATGACTTTCCGGAAATAAAAATAACATAAATATATTCAGGTGTGGTGAACAAGGTCAATTTAATCAGATATTAATACGAAATTAATCAAAATTATTATATAACGTGAGTATATCTGTTTGATGATCGATAAATACTAAGAATAAATCATTATGATCGATGTACATTATCAACTGATCCGATCTTTTCAATATCGTCAATTTCAGATCGGTTTATCGAACACACTGAATCTCAGTTTTTAGTTTAAGAACACGTAAAACTGAGATAATATTCATTAATAATTGATTAAGATTAATATAATTAAGTTATAACTGTTGGAGGATTATAAATATGATGATTTAAAGATAATACGCGCATGGAAAATTTTATAAATGCACCCAAACATATTCAAGTCAGCAATAAAAAAAAAAAGTTTTATTCTGGAATATACTGTATAATACATACTATATATGCTTTATTAATTAGCCTTACAAATATTTCATTCAAGAATCGCTCCAAAATGGCATCGCGTATATCCTACATCACGGGCATCTAAGAGGTTAAAAACAACCTTGAATTTAATATCATATAATGCTTCTACATTTTCATCCCTCTCTCCTGTCCAAGATTTTTAGTTTAATTTTCAGTCACGATTAAATACTGTCAGTTGAAAACGCTCAAGGTGAGATTTGTATACAATAATCGTGGAAGCAGTACAAAAAAAAAATACTAATTAACCGCCTAGGGACCAAATATTAAGATTTGTAAAAATAGCATTGCATAGATTCTTATGAAAGTCGATTCGTTTGGCACCCTCAATATCGACTCGAGGAGAAGAGATACATCGAAGATCCTTGCCCCAGATCTCAAATTGTAGTAGAAAAAATCTTCCTTTTATATGGATTTTGCCACTAAGGTAAAGCTCTCGCCTCTTGACTACAAAAGCCGTATGCAATGCTCTTCTTCTTCGTCAACCATATCCGTCCACTATATGGAGAATATATCCATCATGCGACGTCTTTAGCGCATCTTCTGCCTTCTTCCTATTTTCTTCCCATAGCGTCGTTTAGTTCGATTACGAACAACTAACGGATAGTATCCGAGATTGCACGACCTAGATAATTTAGATGTCCTTGGAACCTTGTCACATGGTAAGACATGAGGAAAGCATGTTTAAGACCCTCCAGGAGAAACTGACACAACAATGTCATATCCAATAATACGTTTAATGTGTATCTATTGATCATTCAACTATGGACACGTTTTTAATATTAAGAATTATAAAAATACAAAATTAGCGTCTGGCTCCTGTCATTCTGAAAAATATACTTCAGTACTAATTGTTAACTACAGATGGCTTTGTTAATTATCATTGTTTTGTTCTAGATTCAAATAAATAATAGATCTATTAAAATTACAGTAAATACTCTTCTTATCCGAAGCATACTTAACAGGTATAATAAGTAAGAAACGTAATCGTTTGTTTGCATAATATATTGTCAAGACTATCATATAAGATATTATGATATTTGTTATGTTTGATTATAGTTTAACAATTTCTTCTTGCTTGCACTATAATTGATAAGACGCCATTGACGTAATACCACATTGCTTTCGTTATTGAGACTCTTTTGTTCTAGTGAAATTAAAATATTTAATTTCAATGCAAATTCAAACGTCAAAAATTTTTGAAATTGGAATCAAACAAGAGACAAACTTCACGAGAAATTACATACGCACATCCAATATTAGAGAACTTTGTGTCATACAGTTTCACAGCCACTCTTTTTCGAGATGAGTAGGTATACAAAGAACGTGGCTAAGACAGGACTAGTAATAAACTAATGGCTAATTAATCAGATTGGGTGCGGGGGGGGATTTCGGACAACACAGACGTCCATTCTTTGAAAACAAATCAATATCGACTGTAATAAGACAAAAAGATGTAACCCACACAGAATTTGTTGATTTGATGTCCTTTTTCCTTTGCCGTAAATTTCACGGGCCCTCCTTTTTCAATCATAAAAAGCTAAATTTTATACTTATTTGGCGTTTGCGGCTTACATCCTTTTGATAGAACGTGTATTTAGCCATGCTCACTGTGATTATCTAAAAAATAATACATTGAAGGAAAGTGTGGGTTACGTACTGTTGTCTTTAAGGCTTATATTTTAGTTGAAAAACGAAATTAACGGGAGCTTAAAAATTGAAGCAATCACGATAATACTCAACCACGGATCCGAAAAAAATCTCAAATTTAAATTGAAAAAATCTTAATTTGATATTGACCCCACCGACATCTGAGCTTAGGCTTGGGCTTGGGCTTAGGCCCAATCATAGTGCCACAGACGTGGAATTTAGGGATTTTTAAAAACAGCAATGTCTATTTCAGTAGCTATAGTTCTTGCCAATGCACAACTATAAATTGTCTTTATGTCGATTTACTGCTTTGTGAACATTTGTATGTAAAATCTGAGATTTTTATATTCTTCTCCCATTATGCAATAAATATTATTTTAATCGTCTTCCAAGTACAGGGTCATAGGTTAGCTCGATAAATAATGATAATTAAACTTAGTAGATTTCAAAAAGCATGAAATTCTCTCTCTCTTTATTGACATGACGCATTAAAAATATGTTGTAATTAAATCACATAATCGTTTTAATTTGACGGTATTCATAACATACATTATTTTTTATATAAAACGATGACGGCCATTTGCTTTAATCGGGATTTTTAAAAATGGAAGGCTTAACAAGTTACATACGGTAATTATCCATTTTTGGAACTATATTTTTACACATCGAAAAAGATTTATTTGTTATTCTGGTATCCAGGAATTTCCTAATAGCTATTTGCAGGGCTGTGGAGTGAGAGTCGGAGTCGTCGCGGCGTTTTGACCGGAGTCGTACTCGGGGTCGGAAATTTTGAATATCTAAAATTTTTCCATATTAAATATAAAATTTGGCTATTGGCCGGATTGGTTGGTCGATATTTAATTGAATATATATACATAAATAGGAATGTGAGCAAATTGTGCTTTTTTAAGTTGGAGTCGGAGTCGTGTTTTTGGTGAATGCTCGAGTCGGAGTCGTATTATTTTTAACGACCTTGTTAATCGACCTGGGACTAAAGGAAAATTTTAAATAACTTAGATTATTCCACACATTGTGTAACTATTCGTGAAACGTGTTTCACCTCTTTCATGTGCATCTTCAGACTTACTATCGCTATTACTATCTCAGACAATAGATAAAACAATTGAGGCCATACAATATATAAAATAAATACATTTATGAAACTGCCCGTACTGGCAATCGATCCCGGAAGCCATGCAGCCAATGACGTTGACAACTGGACCACGGTGCTGGCATATCGATGTACAGTAAATGTGAAATATGTACTGCATATTGTAATAAATTAAAAGTTATTTACCCAATAAATGAAATAACAAAATGAGATATAATTTTAGGAATTTCACGTGTTCATTTAATCATACTTTTAATACTGAATTGATATATTGATCAACAGCACAGATTCTGAAAATAGTTGACATTGCTAATTATCCAAACAAAAAGATAAGATTACGTAATATTATACGGTAAGAAAAATAACAATGTATTTTAGTTCTACATAAATTTTATATATTTGTTGATAGCTATTTCGGCTTACGCCTTCGTCAGAACTAGTGCTTTATGTAGAACTAAAATACATTGTTATTTTTCTTACCGTATTATAATGGAGTTCTACCAAGTAAATGCCTACTCAATCAATAAATTACGTAATATATTATTATTAGCTGGGAAAATTTTATCTTCGGCTGAATTTCAATATAATTTTAAGTTGACACTTTCCAATTCATGTTATCAAATCAATGCATGATGAATTGGTTTTTTGTCTTGTTTCAGATAACAATATACTTAAATTATTATTATAATCGTTACATTGTCGGATCTCGGCAATCGGTCGCTATCAGGGCTGTGGTGTCGGTAAAAAAAAGTCCGACTCCGACTCCAGCATTTACCAAAACCACGACTCCGACATTGACCAAAAACACGACTCGGACTAAAAAAAGATTAATATCGTAATTTTTTTCCCCTAAATTTGCTATTTATTTGTATTCAATTCAATATCAACCCTATCAATGCGGCCAAAAGCCAAATTTGACATCAAATGCAAAAATAAAAAGTTTGAACTTTTCAAAATTTTCGACTCCGAGTACGACTCCGGCCAAAGCGCCGCTCCGACTACGACTCCGACTCCACAGCCCTGGTCGCTATTTAACCAATTTGGTGCCTCACGCGGGCATGTGAACAACTTTGAGGTCTCAAATGGCGAGACACGTAAAATTTTTAGTTTACATTGGTTCACGTACGCTTAGTCTCATTTATGCTTCCGTGAAATTAATTGCATAGAAATATGTTACGATGAATTAGAAAAATAGGTGTCTGTAGGAGGTGTCTAATGAAAGTGTCGGAGGCTTTCAAAAATAATATCGGGATATCATTTTACAAAAAATATATATTTCAAATGGAAATTAGCGCCTAAATAATTGAGAAATAGAAGCAAAAAACTGTTTATAAAAACATTTTGTTCGGAAACATGCTTTACATAAACTCAATATTGAACAAAAAATATTCTCAAAATGTTTAGAAAGCCCTGATGATTAAAAAATCGTTAAATTAACTCAAGTTAAGATATGAGTGAATAGAATCAATAAATGCGTGTGTGTGATAAAATAGATGTAAATTTGTGTACTCCAACTCCGAGAACCAACTCCTGTGTCGAGTCTAGCTCGACATCGTTTTGGTCACGCGCAACTCCTATGTCGATACCTGCTCAACGTTGTAATACTTGATTAAGATATTGAGAAGTGCAAAGGGTTAAGAGAAACATGTTAAATATTAGTTGCAAACTCAATCTTAAACAAAAAAAATGATGATTCAAATACAAAGGTCGGTTTTCGACTAATTCGTTTACCAGGTCGCTAATCACGTACTGTGGGACTGCCCCGAGATGAATGCCGAACGAGCTGAGCTGTTTGCTGCGGTCCGTCCTCATACGGGCCCAATATGCCACGCTGACTTGATCTCAACCAAGGCCAATTTTGAGGCATTCGATAAATTTGCAACATCATATGGGGAACGGGATAATCTTGATTCCTCTTCAGATTCAACGCGAAGTAGATTAAACTCCACGGATTCTCAGTATACAGATATATAAGATACTTAATATCACTCTAACAAAGTGGCTGAGCAAGTCACATTTTCTTTTTATTCTCTTTCTATTTCTCTTCTCTTTAAGCACCTTAGTGCATGGTTAAAAGATCAGTTCCGTGCAGCTCTGTCTCGAGCCAAGTAAGTGAGGAGTAAATTCGTTTCTTTTCTTGATCGTATAGCGTTATGGAAGGCGGCTGTGAAAAACGGCTGCACGCACATAACGGATGGGTGGTGGGACAACCAACTTGTTCACCCAAATATATATAATTCGTTAAATTAACTCGAGGTTAGATATGGGTGGGTCGAAACAGTAAATTTTTGTTTGAAATAAGATTTATGACATATTTTGTACTCTTAAAACAGGTGGCAACTGAAGCGATCAACAAAATGACTCGTCGCCATCCAAATATATTATATACTCCAATTACTTACTACTTATCAACGCAAACTTATTTCAAAACACTAGTTAAAAATAAGTGATCAAAAAATGTGTAAGACAGTTTTCAAAAAATCTGCGTAGTCTATTCTAAATATACAAATCTATAAGTGCAAGAACGTGGGAATGTCATAACGCTTTGGCCGCAATCCAAAAGAAAACATCAGGAAAGTGATTATCAATAAATGAACGTGACACTGAAGCTAAATGCTTACAAAATTTTAGGTGACGGTAAGTTTATAGAACTAGACAAACACTCGATTGCTGTGAATGAAGTAGTGACCACAGAATTAGTATAAGAAAAAAATATATTGATATAATATTTAAGTGAACAATAAAGTGTCAAGAATTAAAGAAATGACGATACATTCGGAAATGATTGTCTTCATGAATTAGATAAATAAGATATCATTGGTTATTTTAGAGAAGAAGTTTAATAAAAATTGAACGTATCTGGATTGATCACTTTTAAAGAGTCCACTGTCAATACTTACTTACAATACTAAAATGACATTATATTAAAAGTTAATTACGCATTTTGTGTACTTATTCCACACTAGATGTATTAGGATCTGGGCCGGTTTTGCAAGAGTCCACTGTCAATACTTACTTACAATACTAAAATGACATTATTTTAAAAATTAATTACGCATTTTGTGTACTTATTCCACATTAGATTTATTAGGATCTGGGCCGGTTTTGCTCATCGCGAGAATTATCAAATGAAGGACATTTTTAGTACATATCTAAATATGTATATTCCTTCCAACGTAGAGCATATGGACTCCTCACGGAGCCAATCTCAGCATATATTTTTTCAACAAGAGCTGCCTTTTACTGATTACTCAGTTGCTCAAACTCTTTATTTTGACGAGAGTAGGGATTGAAAGGATACGATGGCTAAGACAGGACTGGTGATTAGGTTGTCGCTCTCGTCACGCGCCACTTTTGGGATAGGAAAAGTGGGAAGGGATTTTTTACTACACAAACACCCATGCCTCCGAACAGGTTCAGTAAATCTGTTCGTACATGGACTCGAGCCCATGAGGTCCGTCACGGGAGCCAACGACGTTGACTACCGCACCACGGACCAGGCAAAAACACAGTGATTTGTATTGTTTTAATTAATTATACAATGGCTAAAAAGTAAGATGATAAAAAAAAATAATATACATTTTTCGTGCTACTTCCACACCAGGACCGGTTTTACTGATGAAACGAAAGGAAATGAAACTTACTAATAGCACTCATATACTGAATATACTTTATTCATTTAAATATACATATTTTAATCAAGAATTTACAGTCTATTTACATTAAAAGTCTATCAAAATTTAAAAAAAAACTACATAAATAAAAAATGTATCAAAGATCAGAGAATATGTTTATTAACTTCTTAACATAGCTCTTAGCAAAATTATCGTGTGTTTAGAAAACAGTATAATAATTTTAATAAATCGTTGCTAATGCGTAAAAAATTGTACTTTGGATATACTATTGAAGATTAGAAATTTGCAATGTTACTCTTATCGAATAGTTTTGAACTGATAATTTGTTCAGTCTAAAAATAGGATTGTATGTAACATTCTTTGTCAAGATATATTGACATTGGGGATTACAATACCGAGTTTTGAAATTCAAATACCCGATATTAGGATGTTACTTTAACGGTATTATGTTCAATCTGAGATGATTTTTTTGTAAATAAATTTATGTTAGGCATTTTAGATTAAATAAAACCGATATCAAGATTTTTTTTTAAATTGAGCAAAAATACATTGTACATAATAATTAAACAAATTTTATGACATACATATAATCTTATAATAAAAATAATAAAACATTTTTAGTACTTTTTCCACATGAGATTTATTTCATCAGGACCGGTTTCGCTCATGGCGAGCATTATCAACTGATAAGGAATACAATAAAACAGTGGTATTTATGCAAAAGTTAAGTATGAAAACAAGGTATGACAAACAATTGGTAAATCAACTTGACAGACATGTAGATTTATTTATTTTTATTAAATGCACTTAAATTTGGGCTTTTACTTTGTTAATGTTAATTCATACTTAATTGATTTTTGATGTGTTAGTTTTGCATTGCTAAGAGATCTTGAACATTTTATTTTTAGTCTATTTTTCTTGTAATTTGCTTTAATTTATTTGCTTAGTTGATTTACCAATTGTTTGTCATACCTTGTTTTCATACTTTTTCTTTTTTTTTTGGATATCTGCTTGACGGAGCATCAAGTTCTAAGGCGTGTCAGCACCAAAGTTCTTCCAGTCTCCTCGTCTCTAAATGTTTTAAATCTTGAATTTTATTTGTTGACATACCCTTCCTATCGCTTCCGACAGGAGGGCGCGATCGCTACAGTTGAGAAGTCAGTTTAATATTGCGTCTCTATCTAGGGAGGGTCATCGAGAAGAATAGCTCTGGGCCTATATCGATTCTCTGAGGCCTTCTCGTCATAATTCTGCAAGCAAGATATTGTTGGGTTACCGTGAAGGCCCACAGCCTTATGAAACTTTTTAGAGGTTTCACGAACGAATTCGCGAATAGTTGGCACACTCAAATCTCTGTGTAACAGCGAACCACGCACGAACCATGGAGCATCACATATTTGCCTCAATGACTTATTCTGAACAACCTGGAGAGTCTTCAGATGCTTTTGGTGAGCAAAAGCCTACACTGGTGTGGCGTACACCATAATTGGACGAGTTATTGCTGTATATAGGAGAAGTTTTCATACTTAACTTTTGCATAAATACCACTGTTTTATTGTATTCCTTATCAGTTGATAATGCTCGCCATGAGCGAAACCGGTCCTGATGAAATAAATCTCATGTGGAAAAAGTACTAAAAATGTTTTATTATTTTTATTATAATGCCTTTCCACCAAGTATTGACAGTGAACACCTTAAAAGTGATATAATCTTATGTACAATTTTTTTAAAGCTAATAATGATGTTTATATTCCACTTAGTTCTTTAATTATAAGCAATTTTCGATATGACTTATTTTATGTCGGTTATATTTATTATAGAAAAAATGATAACTTTTAAGTTTTCCACTTTCAATACTTGCAGGAATGGCATTATTTAAAAAAATAGTAAGACTTTTTTTATACTTATTCCACATTAGATTTATTAGAGTTAAGACCGGTTTCGCTCATCGCTAGCATTTTCGGTTGATCTATTCTGATCTGATTCCGTTGAAAATGCTCACTATGAGCGAAACCGGTCCTGATTAAATTAATAAATTTAATGTGGAATAAGTACAAAAAATATTTTATTATTTAATTTAAAATTTGCCTCCTTTGCACATGCGCTTAGTTAACCACTAGTCCTGTCCTATCCCAAATCTCTTCGAAAAAGTGAAATTTAGCAACTAACTATCAAAGCAGTCCTCGTAGAAAAACTTCTGTTGAGAAACTCTATCAGGAGTCAATATTCTACACACTAAGAGCGGACATGGTAATAAATTAAATATTTCATTGAATTTTTAATATATTGCTTAGCAGTGCTTTTAGCTAGATCTAATGTTCAATTAATAATAGAGGATTTATGTCAGATCAGGTCATCCAGAATTTTGTAATAATTATTATCAAGATGAATATTTCACTAGACAACAAAGGAATGGACTTAATCCAATCGCTTATCCCTACCCTTGAAGTTTTTGACTCACTCATAATAAATTGGCTAAGTGACCTAAAGTGCATGTTAACATGCAACCACCAAAGTCCGTAATAAATTGGCCTTTTTACACTTTGATTAGATTCCGTGTTGAGCCTATTCACATTCACTCAAGTACGATCAGAGTACATAAGCATAAGGAGTTCTAAATAGAAGTTGTTAATGCATGAAATGATTTGATTTTACAGTCAATCAATGTTGCTTTCTCAAAGAGGTTTATGGGAAAAGAAAGTGGGATAGAAAAAAATAATAAATCACTAATCGCGTTTTTAGAAGTGTGATATGATCGGAAGGGAATGTTAACATGCCACGAATCCGTGCATTGGAACACAAATCTATTACTTTTAAGGTGTTTACTGTCAAAACTTGCTGGAATGGCACTATAATAAAAATAATAAAACATTTTTAGTACTTACTTCACATTAAATCTAATATATGTTTTGTCAGACTGATTATCAGTTGGTAATGCTCGCCATAAGTGAAACCGGTCCTGATCTTGTGTAAATATTTTATTACATATATATTGATCAATTTGTGAAAAGATACATTCCCCAAGAGTATCCATCGACCAGTAGACTATGAGTCCGGAAATATATTCCATGCGTCAATTCAAAAAGGGGACAGTCTATATCAGTGGTTCTCACGGAAAATTGCACCGTGGCCGCATCGTCAACATAAACGGTCCTAAGGAAATGTCTGGTGGCCGCACCATATTTTAAATTTTAATTCTTTTGTGCTTTAAGTATGTAAAATATACCTAAAAATGTTTGTCAATTTACTATTGGTATTAATTGCGTCTGAAATATTTAATGAGTCTTTGTTAGCAAAATTTCATGTAAAACAAGGTTCTTTATGAAATCAATATTTTCTACGAAGCTGCTGGTGGCCGCATATGAGAACCACTGGTCTATATAGATTGATTCAAATCATCAAGTCGATAACCTAGTAAAGGGCTCAAACCTCTGCATGACAACATTGTTTACTTTGAAGGTGTTTACTGTCACTTCTTGGTGGATAGACATTATTTAAAACGAAGATGCTATCGATCAGCGAAACCGGTCTTGATATTTATAATATAATACCTAAAAGTGGTACAAAAAATATGAATTATTGTTTGATTAGCTGCAATTGGGGGGAACATATTTTAAGTAAATAAACTCAAAACAATTTGGTTGAACTTCCAATTTACAAGTGCGTTCATTATATTACGGAAACTGTTGAAACCTTTAGATGTGTTGAATGTTAATAAATATACTGTACAATAAATACTGTGCAAGAGTATTTGTAATGAATCTGAAAGTTGCTATTTCTTATCACACAGCTGGCATATTGTCTTTATTTGCAAGTACAGCTGTAATTTACTCTGACTTTGAAACGCTATACAGCAATTTAACATATAACAGCCATAACATAAGAAATTTGTTCAGGTAATTTAGTTAGTCACACTAAAGATTTTGCGACGAAACTTGTGTAACTGAAATAACTAGGCTATTGACATGTTGTTTATAGCTAATCTATATATATATAAAAATGAATGTTTGTCTGTCTGTATTTCCGCTATGGACTACTAAACCGCTCGACCGATCGATGTGAAACTTAACAAATCTATTGAGTACACTCCCGCAATGGTTTCTGGCCTACCACCCCCCAACCACCACCCCCCAATTTGTTTTTTAAACTTTATGAATTTTTCGAGTTCACTCCTTCGAAGGTTTCTGGCATAACCCCCCCATACGCCCCCCAAACCTCACCCCGCCAAACAACCCCCTTCCCCCCCAAAAATTGATATCGAATTTTCACAAATTTCTCGAGTACACTTCCGCGAAACTTTCTGGCGTACACCCCCTCCCCCACCCCATCCCACTCCCCCAACCAACCCTACAATTGCTGGCGTAGCAACGCGCGCAGGGTACAGCTAGTTACTAAATATTTATGATGCAAATATCTAACACGATACTTATATTATAGAATTCGTGAGTAAATAGTGTCATTTAATTCATTTTCTAATCGCAAAGCTAGTTCACTACATTTAATTTCTTTTCGAAAAAAAAAACATTGTCAATTCTTGGTGAAAAGCATTGTTTTAAGAAAAGTAGTAGCAGATTCATTTCTGATCTAATTAAGTATTTCGACTGTGGGCGCTTGATGGAATTTCAATATCAAATTTGAATCGTTTGAATTTTTTACTTTTCCATGAGTTTTGACGCTAACGACCTGGGTTTCGCTTTTCGGCATATTCAAGTGCACGAATGAATGTACTTGAACTGATCAGCCTGATCATTGTAAAATGTATGGGCAATAAGTAGAAATAATGTGTTCTATTTTTGTAACATGTAAACAAACATTATTTTATTTCTATACGATCTTAAAATATGCACAGTTTTAAAACTGACACCTAATTTTTATTCTTATCCTTAGATTAGAATAAAAACAATAATAACTCAAAATGAATTCAAAAATCAGCTGTATTTGAAAAAAGAACAATTTGAATTAACTGTAATAAAAATGCTCTTTGCCCATGATTTTTTTGACGTATTTTTGCTTATTCTAAATTTGAATATATGCACGTGCTATGAAAATTTTTACTTTCGTTGGGGCTTAAATTGAATTGAAAATGCTATTTACCTTGCATGGAAGTCATTGAAATGCACCAGCGAAAGCTCGTACAACTTTTGGACGCCGACCTCATTGTTAGATACACTAGCTGGCGAACTGTTATGTATAAACACGGAACATATTAAAAACAAACAATTATATAGCGACTGCATGGCGAACTGTCCGGCTTGCGCGGTTAACGAATTACTACTGACTTCTTGCTTTTATTTGTCAAATGATTAGCTCGCAGTGGTACGTTAGGGAAATTCCGATGGGGGGGCTATAAAATCAGTTGCAATCAAGATATGCATTATGACAGTAGTTATTCCGACATTAATTAATATAGATATGATAACGTGTAAGTTATATTGAAGCAAGTGGCTTTAATGAATTTACTGTTGCATATTCTTTAAACAAACGTTTGCAAATCGGTAATGAAAATTTTAGAATTAAGCAAAAATAAGATTTATTTTTACCAGGTCCGTGGTGTAGTGGTCAACGTCGTTGGCTTCCGTGACGCCCGGGTTCTAGTCCTTGTAGCAGCAGATTTATCGATTATGTTCGAAGGCAATAGTTTTTTGAGTTGTAAAAATCTCTTCGCACCCTTATGATCCCAAAAATAGCAAAAGCGACTAGCTAACCACTAGTCCTGTCATACTCCTCGTATCTTCTCCGTTCATCTTAAACTCTCTTCGAAAAAGAGAGGTTGAACAACTGGGTCACAAGCAGTCCTCGTAAAAAAAACATGTGATTAACTCCGTGAGGATTCTATCCTTTCAAATACTTGAACAAGAAATCATTTAATTTAATGTGCTTATTTTTCATAACGATCACATTTGATAAAATTCACAAGCTGTCAAACTAAAACGTACCATTTTTTTAAGTGACGGAGCATTTAATTTAAATACTAACAGTTTTTAATAAATTTCTAACCATTATAAATAAATTACCGACCGTTCCATTTAATAAATAACCACATTCATACTGATGCAATGACAACTGACCGCTTATAATATTAACTGACCATTTTTAATTTTTAACTGACCGTTCATTTATTTCACTGACCAAAACTTGAATTAGAACCTGACCCATTAAATACACCCTTTTGTTAAGGGTTCCAAGTGAGATGCAATCGCATTAACATCTTCACTGTTAACATCTAAGTTTAGTTCATATACTTTTTAAAGTGCGACATGAAGCAGAGGAGAGGATAACAACAACATGGAAACAAAACATTTTTGCATTATCGCCGAAACATCTAAAAAGAATGATTTTTAAAAATGTGCGAAATAGCGTATCGTGCGAAAGTAGAGGTCCGCCTGTATTTGACATGTACTACCCATGTGCTGATTTTAGCATCGCAGGAAGTCATTATTACCCACTTAAATATTTTATTTACGATTTGATGCCAGCCCAAGATTCATATACGATCTAATTGATGTGTTATTGTTTAGTTGCAATGCCATTGTCAATAACTTAATTTACCTTACTTTCCAGTACACTGTATTTTTTTTAATTTCATTACATCCGGTAATCTTAATTCTCTGCAATGTGATTACTGTTCATAACGTTGTTACTAAATCGCTCTTATCTTCATTACTTAATCCATGAAATGAGCGAAACAATTCATACCCAATTCACGTAGTATTCCTAATTCATGAATGAAGCAACGGACTTGCACTTTTCATGAACGCGGTTCATTCCACGTAATCATTAATTTCGCGGATTCGCTGTTACAATATACACAGTAGATTTTTTTAACCATGTCTGCTTATTATCTAAAGCAGTGGTCTCCAAACTCAATGAGGATGCGAGCTACTTTCAGAAATTGAAATTGTCTGATGAGCTACTTTTGTATATTGTTTTATCGTCGTCATTTATTGTACCATACATATTATTATTAATTACTTAAATAAAATCGGACTTCCAATAAAACATAAAATGCGTACTTTGATTACGTATTTATAAACAAAACTAGTGAGAAACCGACATGCGATGCAATGCCACTCAAAGAAGGTGTATTTTTTTCTGTCTGGTGCGTACACGAATAAATCAGAAGGTTTTCTAACGCGTGCAGCTGTCCATGTTAACAGCATGGATTTATCAAATTTATCCTTCCCGAGATACCGAAAATGCCACTGTGAGATACCGGTAGCTCGCGAGGGACTGTTTGGCGATCACTGATCTAAAGCATATGGATTCGTTATGTGGTTTATTTTAACGACAGCTGCCTGTTACTCAGTTTTGAATATAGTAGGGATAGAAAGTATAGGCCTTAGAGAGGACTAGGGGCTTGTTAATCGCACTCGCTGTATTCCATTTTTAAGATCGGAAGGGGAATTTTAAACAACAACAACACAGATATCCATTTCTCCGAACATAACATAATCAATAATTCGATTTAAAATGAAGCTGACCTGGCTGGGATTTGAACCAATGCAATCCTCAACCGAAGCCAACGACGTTGACACTTGACCACGGAACCGACAGTCGATGCAATTATTGATTAATCAATATTTCCGTATCCCAATAGTCAGGTCCGTGGTGCAATAGCGAACGTCGTTGTCTTCCGAACCGGACTTTTTTTCAGTCGATTTATCGAAGGTCTGTTAATTGTCTGAAACTCCCTCCCACCCATCCAATTCTAGAAGCGGGGCCGGAACATCAGCGACTAGCTAGCCCTTAGTTCTGGCATAATCCTCCTATCCCTTCAATTGTTACTCTTTGAGAAAAAAAAGAGGTTGAACAGTTCCTGTAGAAAACCATATTTGAAATAAACTCCGCAGGGCATCCATAGGTTTAACAATAGGAGCGGACATGGTTAAGAAAAAACAGAATGACTGGCCAGTTTATTATGAACATAAGCGGTATCCACAAAGTTACCGCCGAAACCATCGAAAGTATTATAAGCGGTATCGTTTTCGTATCCATTCCCATTTTTTTTTAAATAAATTTGTACAGTCAACCCTCCTGTAACACTTATAGGGATTTTTGTAATGTTTTACTTTATCAATAGTAAAGAAACGATAAATATAATATATTTAAGAAACGTGTAATGTACCTGAAGACTGCAGCACACGCTATAAAAACCACTTTATAGAAGAGGGTACTGTAGGAGGGTTAACTGCATTAGTAAATATTGCAAGATGGCCATCAATTTCAATAATATCTTTACCAATTAATGTTAACTAAAAAAAATATAACGGGTATTGTAGTAGAGTGTTTATTTGAACGTTGAACAATTTCGCTTGCGTTTACGAACAAACAAATTCGTACACTCAACCGTTTTTTTTTAAATAATAATTGATTAGTGCAATCACCCGTGACAGATAAGATGAAAACGTTCACGAATTGGTAAACTGTGTTACCTTGAGATGTTAATCAAATAATTTTGAAAAAAACACAATATTTTTTTTAAAAAAATATGACACAGTTGTTGTTATCATGAATGGTCATGGTCAGTAGCAAGCGTTTTAAATCTCTTCTTTTGTTAAGTAATAGTTAAGTTAAACGTATGCAATTTATATATTACCAGCCGGTACCCGGCAAGCGTTGCGATGCCACTCAAAGAAAGTGTTTGTGTTTATTAAACTGCTTTCGGATGCACAATATTTTAGATAAATAATTTTAATTTTATTTCACTAACATTGATCGGAATCGATGACATTATTTGCCGTTTGACGTTTGCTGTTTGTCTTTCGCCGGTTATCTATGATACGCACCACCTACTGAAAGTACTAGAGTAGTATAAGTTGTCAAAAATTTATCGCAATCGGATGAACGGCAACGCATAAAATACGAGAAAAAGAACAAATATTGATTTTATATATTGGATCTTCAAAAAACCGTCACGAATTTGGACACTTTTCACGATATTTTCCAAGGCTATGGAGTCGTTAAAATTAGCACGACTCCGTCTCCGGTTCCAACATTGTCCAAAAGCACGACTCCAACTAAAAAAAAGCACAATATCGTGACGTTGTTTTTCCCCCCTTTCCTATTTATGTATTACCAATCCAAAAAATCCGGCCAATAGCCAAATTTTACATTTAATATGCATAAATGAAAAGTTTAAACTTACACAATTTCCGCCTCCGATTACGACTTCGGCCAAAACGCCGCGACAACTTCGATTACGGCCAAAAAGCCGCGACTCCACGACTCCGACTCCACAGTCCTGATATTTCAATCAAAAAAAAATCGCTAGATTTTAAAATGGCAACCTTTATTGATTGTAAAATAAAAAATGAATATGAAAACAGTGGTTTCCAAACATTATGCTAGATTTATGACAGCGTTACATATTTACACACAATTTCTTGTTCTTTGAATATTATAATAACCTTAAACTTGTTTACACATGGAAATAACAGAGAAATAAAAATCATAAATTATATTTTTTTTAAATTTTCTATGAAAGCTAATAATGAGGTGAGGGTTTTTACAGGTCGTCTTAGTTGAATCGATTGTTGAGAACGGTGGCGCTTAAACAGTTAAAAATGCCATAAAACCTTTTATGGTTTTGTCACAGAATAATTAAAATATAAGTGCGGCCAATTTTATTATCATAATATAAAACCAATTATAACAGGTTATAAAACCGTATAATTATCAGAATACTTATAATTATATTATCCATGTTTGTTTCTAGACAAAAAGCCAGCTTGAGCCAGTTTGAAGTTGAAGATAAAATTCAATTGTAACAATAAGCAAGTAAACAAAATGCACCAAACCATTAGTTTATTAAAAAACCTTCGATGTGTAAATTGAAGGTGATCAAAAGCTATTGTGGTGTAAACATATTTGCTCGTTAGCCCTTAGAGTAAAAAATGTCATTTTATTTACCGCTGTTTTTAATATACAACTGTCATTACTTTTTCTTTTTTTCACATTTATGTTAAACGATAATAAACAGAGACATCTATTGAAATAAAATGGATAGTGTTTTTTTCACAAGCATTTTGAAAATGGAATTATTCCGCTAACCTTATGCGAAAAAATGCGAATATGTTATCGAGCGCCGTAATTTAATTTGCAAACAAAACAACATTTAACAAGAAAAATTGCATTGAAATAATATACCAACAAGTTAAAAATTCTCAATTTATTTACCAGTTACTCTTCCGACAATTTTATGTGCGCAATTTATAATAAATGCATAAACAAAACTAATTAATTCTCACTAATCGATATAATTGACAGATAAACTTAATCATTATCAAATAGGGTTATTATTCAATAAACAACATCATCGTGACAGTTTTGTTTTATATTTTGTGCTCAAACGGTCGACCTTTTTAAATATTGATAAACAATCTAAGATACATATATAGCAATAAAAATAAAAATGAATTAGAATTCGGAGAAAGATAAATATTTATACTATTGAGAAAAATGGATATCGAAGGCCATTATTGAAGGGATCCATATGAATAAATGCTGGTATTAAATAAACATACTAAAATAATGCATATCGTCCCTATCAAGCCAAAGGGGCGGCGTCAGTAACATTTTGGTGATTCTGAGTTAAATATGAGATTAGGTTCACACAATTTATGCACAGACTGCCATAAGGATTTTCTTAAAAACACGCCAATAAATATTAAAGAAACGAAATTATTCTAATTGACACAATATTTGTTCACTCTTTTTGATCTCCTGAAAAGTAACGATTTGTGACTTACGCCTTTTTGGCTTGGAAAGGTCGATATAATGAAACCAATGACAACCAATTGAAATTATAATTAATAAAGAATATAAAAAATAAGAAAAGCGGTAAAATTTGCACAGATCAACGCCTGACTGAACATAATATATGGCATGACAAACGCTTCTCTAGTTATTTTTTTTTTTATTTTGAATCGAAAATTAATCAACTATACATTCAAGCTTTACTTATTTCTCAATACCGAAACACCGGTTTTTCTGCACTAGTCAAAATACCGGGAACCCGGTTTGGTAATACCAGTATTGCAACCCCTGTCGTGACACAGTGACGAATAATAGTATTCGCTTCACGGGAAAGAACCGACTATTATGACGTACGTAAATATCAAAGATTTGTTGATCGGCCATGAATGTGTGTTTACTTTTAAAATGTAGCCATACTCTGATCTATTACTCAATATCATTAAATTACTCAATATTAATCGAGAAGTAAAATAAAATATTAACCGTTCAAAAGCTAACGACACACCGGTGGGCAACTATGTTTAAGGCGTCAAAAAAATATATTTCTCAAATTATCACATCAAATATGTATCCGACATCTTTTAAAGCTCACAAAATGAATACAAACTTTTTTAAGTTTTATAGTTTTCTTAAAAAATATTCAACAAAAATTGTATAGTGGTTATCAGGGCTGTCAAAACTGTTGATACAATATTCACAATATTAACGTTAATATTATTTTGCGTGTACATATATATGTATGTTTCATGCCAATTGAATAAATATAAATTATTCATAAAATCATGGGAAAATTTAAATAAAAACTAATTTTATATCCAACTAGCTGTACCCTGCGCGCGTTGCTTTGCCAGCAACTAAAATAAATTTGAAGAAAAGACATTACACAAATATTCAATTCAATTTGCATGTATTCAATACTCGAGAAATTTTTAAAAAATCTATATCAATTTTTGGGGGTAGGGGGGTTGTTTGGCGGGGTGGGGTTTGGGGGGCGTATGGGAGGGTAGTCCAGAAACCTTCGAAGAAGTGAACTCGAAAAATTCGTAAAGTTTAAAAAAAAAATTGGGGTTTGGAGGTTGGAGGGTGGTTGAGGGGAGGGGTTGGTAGGCCAAAAACCATTGCGTTAGTGTACTCAATAAATTTGTAAATTTTCACATCGTTCGGTCGAGCGGCTTAGTAGTCCATAGCGGAAATACAGACAGACAAACATTCATTTTTATATATATAGTTTGGGATGCAAAATTGACATAATATAAACTGTGTGTGGCAACCCTTATCGAGGATTCGTAAATACGCTCTAAAACCCACGTGGTATGGTAATTAACATGGGATTGCTTTTATAAGGGATCAATGACATCTCAAGGCCCTTAAATAACGTAAGTAGTTTTAAGGTATTTTCCTTTTTGAATTTTTGAAAAAGTCGTAGCTGGTAACAGGTTAATAAATTTATTGCATAAATAAAATAGAAAAGGCTACGATAATGTCACTGAATTTCACTACTATAATAAATGCTATGCTCACAAATACACCCACTCATGCCATATTAGAAACGTAGCGCTAAGGGGAGGGGTTTTTAGCTTACTACTAGTCCTATCCTAGCACAATCCACATATTATACCGACCCTCACTTCAAGGTCTTAACTGTTCATTCTTGGTGGAAAGACAATATATTCAAATAAATAAAACACATATTTTGAACTTCTTGAATATATATTTTGTAATGATCGTTTGTCCGGTCCGTGGTGCAGTGGTCAACGTCGTTGACTATCGTGTCGGACCACCCGTGTTCGATTTACGGTACGAGCAGATTTTTTCAGTCAATAAATCGATTCTGCTCAGAGGCAGTGGGTGTCTGTGTTATTAAATCCCTCCCCACCTTTCCGATCCCAAACAGCGACGCATAGTGACAGCGATTATCCAATCACTATTCCTGTCCTTGTCTTCGTATCCTTTCCATCCTTACTCTCTTCGAATAAAGAGAGGTTGAACAACTGATTAACAAGCAGTAATCTTAGAATAAACATATGTTGAGATAAACTCCGTGAGGAGTCCATATGCTCCAAGCTGGGAGCGGACATGGTTAAAAAAAAAGATCAGGACCTGAATCGGACATATATATCCCTACTCTATTTGAAATACAAACCAAGTTTCAGTCAAAAGTCCGCTGGTTTCCTCAGATTTTGTAGTGTCCAAACAAATAATGGATAACTCGATATTTTATAATTGTATTATGTAATAATATATATCCGTAACAATAGAAGAAATCGTAACATTTTCTATCAGAGTTGTCGCAAACTTGGCAATAAAAAAAGTGGGAAGTAGGCAAGATTAAAGACATATCAGTTGTATATAATTTTATTTACAGATTTATTAGCAATAATTCTTCAGATCATTACAATTTGATAATCAGTTCAAAAGTCAAATTAGAGGTATCAATTATCGATTGTTGTCCACCAATGTCTTCCAGCAAAACATGAACGTATTCCAAAAAAAAGGTTCGATTAGTAAAATCATTCGTTGTAAAGATTGAAAGAATTTCTTTTCATTCTTCAACAAAAGTGGAAAGACGTTATTGGAAAAAGGAAAAGCTCAAAGAGTTTTCTTCGATGTATTGTAAAATGAGATTACCAAATCACGAAAAAATAATTCAGATCTTTGGCCCGATTCTTGAAATAGGACGATCATATCGCATTTAAGATTTGGCTCTATGCGTTGACTGTGTTTCACATATACGTAGATAGACTCCTAATGAAGCATTCAGCAGAAGTTGGCTGTTATTCAATCGCGTATCCTCTCTTTTTAAAAAGATTGATAATATGACACTGAGGGATGTGTTTAAGAATTGAAATTGTTTGTTTTGGACGTAAATCCGTAAATCTATTGAAAAGTTAATTAGTACAATTGCAACCTAAACCATTCAGTTTAAAAACCATCGAAATAAATAATCTAATCGACATTTTTCAACTCCTTACAGTTTGATAAGGTAAAATGTTGTCTTGACCGTTTGATATAGGTAAGTTTATATTTTCTTAACATACAGGTATATAAATCAATATGTGTTTGATTGTTTGTGTGTTCGCACCTTATGCCCTACCATACCGTTCATACAATAGCAATGAAACTTTGACAACTTATTGTTGCACTTTTGCAAAGGTTATTGACATAGTACAATTAAAATTCAATATGTGGCGCATGTGTCGTACCATAGAAAATCGGCAAAAGACAAACAGCAAACGTCAAACGGAAAATGTCATTGATACCGATCAATGTTAGTGAAATTAAATCGAAATTATTTATCTAAAACATTATGCATTCGAGAGCACTTCAATAAACACCGGTATCGGCTATTCCTAAATAAAAAACTGATTTTAAAATATAATTAAAGTTGAAAAATATCGCGAAGATAATTTATTGATGAATACGCAAAATGCGCTCGCGTGCGACTATTCTGCCAATTTCAAGAATAAGCCTCCTGTACTGAACTTTTTCACAGCTACGTCAAAACTGTCATTCTTCCATCTACGGTTATAGTTAGTGGACTCTTGTTTTGGACATATCTCGTCAAGGCGTCAATGTCGATGCCCCACACCTTGACATTCTTTTTGTGGTCTTTTATGATCTGAAAAAGAAGACGATCAAAAAATTCAATGACTTTATAATCGATTATTGAGTTGCACAGCATGTTCTCAAACTGTGTGAAGCAATATAATGTATACACACATTTCATTAAATACAAACATAGTATTTTATTCCATCTTTAAATGATACATAATATTGGCTGATTTGGATATATAATTTTACATTTTCGATGGATTCAGTGGTTATTTGTAAAATTTCATTTCGTATATAAAATTATGGTTTCTAACTTTGCTATCCCACTGGTTCTATAACTTGTGGCAGACGTTTCACCTCTTCGAAAAAGTGATCAAAAACTCACCTGACCCTTTTGCACTATAGCTCTCTATCTATAGTGTAAAAGGAAGTGTTGTCTTTTCAACATCCTTTTTTGCAACCGATCAAACAAGATATTTTTGAATAAATAATGAATCGACAAGTGAACAGCTAGGACGTTTTTGTTCCCAATTTCATTTAATGGACGCAAATCTTTTGCAATATCTGCATTGAATCAAACCGATCGTTGGCACACGAAGTTATTGCTTCAACAATGTTGTAGACAAAACTTATTTCAAACACGCAGTAAAAAATATCACTCTTAATAATGTGATATGATCAAGAAGTGGAAACACATTTCATAAACAACCATAAAACTTATTTGAACATTATTTCAATAACAATGTGAGTGGTCCACTATATTCAAAATTGCAAGTTAAAGAGTCTGTGAGGTCCTGAAGTTTGGTGACCGCTGTTCTAAAGCTTCTAATATATGCTTTCATATGATTACTTTGCTAACGGAGCAGTAAGCCATTATTTTTAATAGAATAAAAGGGGTTTCTTTACATAAATATTTTAGCAACACAGGTATTATACAATTTTCTACCAACCTATCCATTCAAGTCTTTCCGCTTGATTTGATTGCGCTGAAAATGACCCAGTTGTAAATGATAATAAAGTGTATCCATAAACTTATAAAAAAATATTCATTTTTATGAAACATCACAAAAATATCAGCGTCGTGATGATAATTTATAGCATATATATATTTTTCTGGTAAAAATATTAATAAACTCAAACCGATATATTTTAAAATCATAACCAGGTAGTCGGAGTCCTGGGGTCGTCGCGGCGTTTTGGCCGACTTGGGAGTCTTGAAATTTTTATTTTTACATATATGTACATATGTAAAATTTGGCTATTGGCCGGATTGGTCGGTTGCTATGGTAGTCGGAGTCAGGTTTTTGGTCAATTTTGGAGTCGGAGTCGGAGTCGTGTTATTGGGAAATGCTGGAGTCAGAGTCGTAATTTTTTTTTTGAACGACTTCACAGCCCTCATTATAACATACCTAACCCATTTACTCTAAGCATAACCGATAGAAACATTCTGGGCCCTAATGCTAGAAGTGCAGTTACATATGTATATCAGATATCTTTTTATGCTCGAAATCCCTATGTCACTTTATTTATAATAAGTGAAATAAAATACAAGGACAACTAATTATTATATCAAAATAATGTTGTAGCATCCTTTGCACTAATAAAAATGTATGTTCATATAGATCAGTGCTTTTCAAACTTCTTCACGTAACGGCCTTATGAATCTGAAAAATTGTGTTGGAATACCAACCGAATATCCTCGTCCTCCATCAGCGATAAATGATTGTGTGGCGATTCTGTAGAACTTTTCCGGCACTATTGGGGAATACGAGGGTACTTCACAATCTGAGCACCGTATGGTCGCAATCTGCAACCTCTCTCCAACAGGATTTGTAACGTTGAATGTTAGATTCAAGCCTAGAACAAGAGAAATTGTATTAAAAAATCAATTCCTGTCGACATCAAACTTTGAAAAGGTTCTAATTGCTCTTGAGACCTTTTTTTAGGATATGAGCGTTTGAAGTTTCGATTGATTAAAATTCACTTGTAATAAGCAAGTAAAAATGTTTCAAATCACTTATTTTAAACATATTTTTCACAACTCTTGTTGATAAATAATGGTCTTAAAGATCTAATGATGGAAATAATGATGACAGTCTTAGAACTTCGTCAAATAAATTTAGTAAAAAAGTGCGCAGATGCAGTGCAACTCCGAAATTCTGCTAACTCCGTTATTCAACCATAGATTATTCTGAAATTCATACATATGATAGAATGCGGTAAATTCAAGCTTTTCTCTCAAAATGGTCATTTTTGAGGTAACGATATCAACAAGTATTTTAAGTTTTACAACGATTATTAGTAATAATTCACATAAATATATAAATACAATACAATAATATGCAAAACACGTGTCACACCAAGTAACACAACCAGTAGAATAACCACTTTTCACTGATAATTTTATTCAGCATTTTTCTATTCAGAAAATAAGTTTCAAAAAACAGAGGGCAGGGCGTAACTAGCACACACACTTCTAAGAACGTGATAACTGTCAATAAATATTGAAAGTATTTTCAGTTGAAAATGCTCGCGATGATTAAAACTTGTCATAATCTTTCCTAAATTGACGAGTAAATATGTAGTAGAAAAAATTTGTGTTATAAAACACTCTTTCATAACTACAGTCATAATAATTAAACTAATTGAGGATTTCGACTGAAGGTGCCTGATGAAATTTTGATATCAAATTTTTTTTTGTTTGACGGCACGGGTTTCGTAATCTTCACAGTTCAATTTCATTCGTGCACTTTAATAACCCGATTTGTTTCGAAATCAAACCAAAGAATATAATTACGACTTCTTCTGAAAATAAGTTTCTGGTTTTTTCCTTGTGGATCAAACGTTATTGTAACTTTAATGTTTAATATCACCTGAAACTTGCAACATGTTGACTCCGAGGAAAACGTCAGGACTCCATGATCTGGACACGGAGTACTCCAAAGCGTCCAAGAGGTGATTTCCCTGGATATCAAAGGTGCAAATATAATTGCTGAACGGTTGGATGAGCACCAAGTCTTCGAAAGTTATCGCTGGAATAGATCGAATACGAAATAAGTACTGTTGTATTTTAAAGCAGACACTACCTTAAAAAAGTTTATCAATTTTGGTGGAGAGTAAGTTATATATTTGGGTGAACAAGTTGGTTGTCCCACCACCCATCCGTTATGTGTGTGCAGCCGTTTTTCACAGCCGCCTTCCATAACGCTATACGATCAAGAAAAGAAATGAATTTACTCCTCACTTACTTGGCCCGAGACAGAGCTGCACGGGACAGATCTTTTAACCATGCACTAAGGTGCTTAAAGAGAAGAGAAATAGAAAGAGAATAAAAAAGAAAATGTGACTTGCTCAGCCACTTTGTTAGAGTGATATTAAGTATCTTATGTATCTGTATACTGAGAATCCGTGGAGTTTAATCTACTTCGCGTTGAATCTGAAGAGGAATCAAGATTATCCCGTTCCCCATATGATGTTGCAAATTTATCGAATGCCTCAAAATTGGCCTTGGTTGAGATCAAGTCAGCGTGGCATATTGGGCCCGTATGAGGACGGACCGCAGCAAACAGCTCAGCTCGTTCGGCATTCATCTCGGGGCAGTCCCACAGTACGTGATTAGCGTCCTGGTAGTCGTGTCCACAAGTGCAATCCGGCCTTTCTACCAACTTGCCCAACCCAAATAGTTTGCCGTTGAATTTGCCATGTCCAGTTATAAACTGGGAAGTCCAGTGTCCAGGCGCTAGACTCTTCACCTTGAGCCTCCAGGTCACGTCTGGGAAGAATGGAGAGTAAGTTGTAAAATATAAGATCAGTTGAAAATTCTTGCGAAAAGCGAAACCGGTCCTAGTTATTCGATTTTGAAATAAGCAAAGCGGGGCTCGCCGTCAAGTGTCAACGTCGTTGGCTTCGGTTGCGGAGCGGTTGGGCTCGAACCTCGGTCAAGGCATTGTCATTTTTATAATCGAATTCTTGTTTTCTATTCGTAGACATGAGTGTCTGTGTTATCTAAAATTGTATCCCACACCCATTCGATCCTAAAAACGGGGCGTAGCGAGAGAGATTAGCTAACAACTAGTCCTATATTTTTTCTATCGATCTATGTATGTATATATGGTTGAGAAAAAGTCTATAAGAAGTCGTTATGATCCACATTGGGAGCAAACATGATTGACAAAATATCGTTTACAATGTCGGCTCTGTCTTAAGCTCCCTCCTTAAAAAGGAGAACCATTAACTAACCACTAGTCCAGTTCTAGCTTTATCCTTTATACTAATATCATCTTCAAAAGTGAAGGTTGAGCAATTCAGTAACAAGCACCCAAAGAAAAAACTTGGTAGAAAGGCATATTAAAAAATAATAAAAAAATGTTCTTTTCATGAGCATTTTCATCAATTGAAAAGGCTCGCGATTAGTGAAACTGGTCCTGATCTTAACAAATGAATTGTGGAATAAGTACAAAAATAAATACATTTTAACGAATATGTTTTCTTCAATTAAGTAAAATAAAATATGTTCCACATTGGAAATAAGCATGATCAGAAAAAAGTATTACGTATTGAAAAAGAGATAATCATTTGTCCAGGTGTGAATATGGTTATATGGCTATCGAAAAGAATGATTTCTTAAGATATTTAAAAGTTGGTACCTCTCGGTACATGCATAATATGATAATCGACTTACGTCCTATTTGTAAACCAGTTCTCATGGCCCCTTGATTCAATATTGCGACAGCCGCGTAGGTCCACTGTCCCTTCTCCGCGAAGTCTGTAAACTGAACAAAATCACATGATAAATCACGTTTAATAATACATCGCTTTAACACAGTGATCGCCAAACGGTGGCTCGCGAGCTACCGGTAGCTCGCGGTGGCATTTTCGGTAGCTCGCGAAGGATATTTTGCCGTATTTATGTTTGCCTCTCAAATTTTATTATTTCTCGTTAAGTTGTTCTCGACTAATTCACAAAATTTCTCAAGTTTATCTGGTACGACTTTCAGAATAAAAAAATATTTGGCGCATTGGTATGACAGCTGTTATTCCAAATATTTTTCTTTAAATTTCAATTTCAATTTCTGAAAGTAGCTCACATCCTTATTGAGTTTGGAGACCACTGCTTTAACACAATGGCTTTCAATTGATTAGAAACTTAATAAATCACTGCTTTTTATCAATCACAATAATATTGATGAAACAATTACCACAAAATATCTACAATATGCTATCGATTTCAAGACTCGGACTAATATAAAAATTTTAGTAACTCTGATTATTCCACGTATTGTGCTTCAAATCGTAACACTTGTTTTGCCTCTTTCAGAGGCATCTTTATACTATCTTACTGATGCAAAGGTTGCCTAAGTAATAAATATAAAAGCGCCTTTTTCTTAATACTCACGATGGATTCGGCGAATCTTATGCAACCGACTATTCCACTATACCCGCCGAATCCATCGAGGCGAAACACATGTCACGATTTGTAGCGCAATACGTGGAATATTAAAAGTAATTTTTAATTTTATATTAAAATGAACTTTCACAATGTACCGCTGAATCCATCGAAAGTACATCTGTAAATTCTAATCATTTTTCATACACCAATTGCTAATTATACCCTGTGATGTCTTTCCCGATTTGATATAAATAGACATGCTATTTTTTATAATTTATCAGTTAAAAATGCTTGCTATGGTAGATATATTTAGATGGTAGGAAATTTAACGTCATAAACCATCCTAGAATATAGAAATAAACCTTTTTTTTATAAGGAAATCAATAATTTTCTTCTCTCAAATATTTTGTTATGCTTCCTTCATTAAATATCTTTAAAAAATCATGGGACGTCAATCAAGCAAAGGATTAGATTCAAAGAATTTCACATGGCGGTAGTAGAAAAAAATACTAACGTAATGTGAACCATTTATGTGCATACACCTAAGTCTTGCGACTCAAATATCTTTTAACATGCTTTTATACCCTGAAAACTGTAGTGGTTATTAAGATTAAAGAGGACGATCAAGGGATGTTGAATTTAGACTCACATAATCGACAAAGCTATCAGCCACAAAGTCTCCCACATTACATTCTTCTTCCCGACAGTTTGATTTGCTGAGAGCTACTTTTGAATAACCAATCTGGAGCTTTCCCTTGGCGTCTATCATCTGTTTTATAGGCTGCATCAATTTCAACACTTCAGTATCTGGAATTTCATTTTAAATATGTTATAATCAAAACATAAATAGTACGTTTTCTATAATTATAAGGTACCGGTTATACTAACTCCCTTAAAAACAAAAGTTGCACAAAAAAATATCTATTATATAAATTATTTCATGAGTACTAATGTATTCTACTTTATTTTGATTTTTATTAATTGATCTACAAATTCCGAAATCAAGCAGTTTGAATTTTAGCAGCGCTTGCTTGACACAGTGACAAGCGTAAATTTTGGCGTAGAGTAGCGAGACTTGCATCATAATCAAAGGATGCCGCTATGACTTTAACGATGGCGCCGTCTGAGAAGTCGAAACGTATCTTCATAACGTAAACTATTTTAACGCCGAAACGAGCGCTTTTAAATTTCAAACTGATTTGATTTCGGTATTAACGCTGCCAAGAGTCATTGCTGCAACCTTTGATAATGAAGCAAGTGACGATACGTCACGCAAGAAGTTACTACTGCCACTGTGGCCAAACCCTAAGGATTATACGTTTTTTTTCAAGTCTCTCATTCAAATTACCATTAGTTTTTTTCCATTTCGTAGATGGCTCCTAGTCTTAATGGTTATAATTTTAGATTGTATAGATATTGTTCCTTCAACACAGTAATGCACAACTTTTTGGGAGAAGGGCCAGATTATCAATTCTCAGATAGTTCGCTAGCCTCACGGATAAAACTGATTAAATTATCGATATTTGTAATGTATATATAATTTAAGACTGTCTTGTTTTATATTGTTCTTCCATCGTCCGTAAAAAGTTCTGAATAAAAAAGTTGGATTATGTTTATCATTGAGAACCTCATGAAATGTCATTGAGTGCCCTAAATGATAATTACATGACTTCACTGATACTTACTTTATTCTTCTAAATTGTAAAGATCGTTATATGTGATAATTGTATATCGCGAGCTATGTCCTTCACTGTTTTACCACTCTCATACGGTTTAATAATTTTATATTTTATTTCTTAATCTATTGTAATTTTAATTTTTTATCACTTCTACTCCATTTACCAGTCATTATGGGTGCGATTTATTAATTATTCAATTCAGAGTTTAATGCGTTTATTACGTAAGTATAAATAAATTTTAAAGATCAAAACAATTAACATTTGTCTACCTTATGTTACTTTTTCAAGCCAAAAAAAAGCGTGTGGGAGCCTTAGAAAAGTTTACCAAAAATTCATACAAATTGCTTCGGATGTTGACATATTTCACATGGACGTGAGTGAGTCCAAACGAATACTGTTTTTTAATGTATTATAGTTGATTTTGTCAAAACTCACTCGGTTGACTGCTTTGAAAAATCCAATGTGATTTTATTTTATTTTTTTCTCTACTAAACTATAGTAATTTGTGAATTTTGTAATGAATATGCAGGTATGTATGTATATATGACATACATATATGTATATAAATAAATGTACATATTTTTCTGAAATGCATGGCGCATTGGCGTAAGCTGTAATGCCATGATTTGCATTTTCTTGAATAAATTAACATTCGATTAAATAAAACGGTCAGTAATACCTTGCCGAACTGAATTTCCTAAATATATTGGCGCCCCTTCCCAGCTCATGACTTTCCCCTTTGAATCAAACTGTATAGTCAGATTTCCCAAATATTTTGTATATGCGGAAGCTTGTACAATCAGCACCTGTAAAAGGTAAAAAAAAATTAATATACAATGCATTGCTGGAATTCTTTGGGAGGTTCAAGAACGAAACCGCAATCATTTTGGCGTGTCGTTGGTTTCGGTTGCATATCTGATCAGAAATAATTTCAAAGGATCCTAAATGCGCGTTTGCTATATGAATATAATTCATAGTACACTTTCCAATTATGCATAATTATTCGCGTCGATATCAATATTCAAACTGAACCAGAAGAAAACTATTTGCTTAGAATACAAATGTTTTGAATTTGTCTCTATTTTTTTAAGGACGAGATACTTCATGAATAATTCGTCGGTAGACCGCATACGATCGATTGCCTAATACAAAGCTTCCCAAACTATGTTTCGCGAAAACCTCGAATGATTTATTAAGCTGTGACATAAAATGCTTGACAGGAAACTGAAAGAAGTCTATCTTTGCCTTTAACTGCGCGCATGAAATAAATGCCGTATACATATATGTATGTATGTAGCTTTTACTCTTTGAGACTTTCTTAGGCTCGTCTCGACACTTAATCGGTAGTTGCCGATAATGCCAGATTGGTTGACTGTAAACTGTATTTTATAGAGTATTCTTCTTATTTTCTGGAGGCAAAAGTCTTGTGGAAGTATGTTTCTTGGATGACTAAAAAAATATCAAATATGAATCGAAATTGTTTAAATATTATTGGCATTTTTAAGGTTAACAAACTTTTGAATACATACGTTAATCAAGTTTTATAATGATTTTCATTTTAAAGTAAAATTTGATTGCTAACAACGTTGAATTTTGTCGAATCAAATTTGTAATGTCGTGCCTAATTCACTTATAATTGAAAATTATGAGCGAATCGAGCTATGTATTAAAAATAGCGACTTAAAAATAAATATCGTTATTTCACAATGAAAAAAATGATTATCTACTAATTATAACTAACTCTGCAACACAAAAATGAAGTTAAATAATTTAATAAATTTATTAAATTTCAAGAAAGAGTGCTCCATTCAAGAAAATTTTGGGAAACTCAAAGCTAATAGTACCTATGTTCAAATAAATGAAATATCCAAACGCACAATGAATTTAAATAAGCGACGACGCGAACAATGCGCAGAGAGAGAGAGTGTACGTGTGTGCTGAGCGATAAAAAATTAACTTATAAAATTCCACACTCAAACAAAAATAATAGAGTGTGCGTGTGCTAGTTCTACGTTAAAGATTTTAATATAAATTAATTAGTAATTGAAGACTTACGCACCGTTGATTCAAGATCTGGTTTCACAATCACCGGATATTCGTCTACTGGCTTCTCTCCATTCGGAGACTTCCCATTGTACAAAAGACTATGACTGTGGCCCCCCACGATGATGTCCACATCCTTTCCGGCACCCATGGCTATCATTCTGGAATATCAAAAAATTGAGCATCACTCATGCTTGTCACTTGATTCGTTGATCGTGACCAGTGAAATAATGTTGTCATACAAATCTATTACCTGATACATTTTCACTGAGAATACAGTATCACTGTAACATATCTACTAAAAAATATAGATTATTTAATCACTTTTACCCATGCGACCCTCGACCTATCTGAGAATTGATTATCTGGCCCTTCTCCCAAAAAGGTTGTGCATCACTGACATTGAGAAACGACGCGTAGTCCACGTTATTACTCCATATAGTGGAATTAATGACTCGCGAAAATTTACTAATTGTATTGTGACTTGTGCTTCAAGTTATTTGGTCACATATTTACTGTTAGAAAAATTTGATGGCACCCCGACGTTAGCGCGCATTGTAACCCTGACATAAGCGCGTCGGATATAAGCGCAATAAAAGATTATTCTGTTTTCAAGATTTTAATGTTGACTGCTCATTTAAAAAAACTCACTAACCTCAGATAACCATTCTGAAAAATCCAAGAAAATTTTATCGGTTGGAAAAATAATAATAAGATAAGGACATTCCACCGTAATGTGAGATCTTCATATTTAATTAAAAATACATTTTATATATGAGCGTTTATCCACTTCGATATGATTACTTAAAAACTTTTTAATTTGTCTTTAATGTGCATTTTATACTGCAGTGGAACCCCCAATTACACTACTCCGAATTACGCGCTAGCTTGAAATATTCGCCCCAAATCCCCCAATTGAACGGTCGCATTTACAAGGCACTTAGTAACTTAATATTTCGTCCATATTTTTTTTCTCATCTAAGTTTTGCATTTTTCGCGGAAAAAAACAAAATCCTAATTTTGTATGACATTCACTCCCCAGATAACACGGTCCCGACTTAAGTATAAATGGGGGTCTTAATGTATTAATATTTGCATTTGCATTATTAATACAATATTCAAATGTTTTTTATTAAAATATTAAGATTATTAGTAGGTTTTGCCCGCTAACTTCGCTGCACCATCACTGATGTGTATATTCGATAGGTCCCCAAAATTGTATTCAAATAAATGTGTCCAAATAAATTTGAATACAACAAAACACAAATACCTAGTACAACTTTATTCATTAATCCCACTGTCCGACACCAAGAATTTTTTGATCAAAATAATTCCAACCAATGGAATGATTTAATGTAAAACAGATAATTATCTGAATTGATTGCTAGACTTACTTATCTGTATCAAGCCCACAATGCGAAAGGACAATGATGATATCAATTCCTTCGGCTTTCAATTTTTCCGACTCTCTCTTTACGGCTTCGATCTCATCAGTGAATATTAATTTTTCAGTCCTGGCAATATCCTATCAAAACGAAACATATTTATTTATTAACAGTCCTTTTACTAATATGTGTAGTTCATACTCATAGATTATAATAATTGAAATCTTATATATAAAACCGAAACGGCGTATGTATGTTTGTGGGTCTGTAATTCCCTTTTGCATTGTTGGTTATTAAGTTGCCATAAAAACGAATATGAAAGAAAATATGTTTGAATTTTTATCGGCGAAGACATTTAGTCAAAATGTAATAAATTAGTCTTCTACTGAACTTTTCCCGGCTTTTATTATTAATAATAATGTTTATTATTTACGTGAAGGTATTATTATTTGACATTTCTTTGACAGCAAATTAGATTTTTTTCTTGAATTTGGACATTTTAATGGGCGAGAATGGGGCGGCTGTCATCAAATTAAATAAAGTTTGTGATTTTATTTTAACTCTATTTTGGATGTTAGATTTTGTGATATAATTATGTCGAATGATATAACATTAAATAATTATTGGTCGCTTAGTCCGAGCGACGCCGGGTAGCAATACTAGTAATATATAATAGCCACATTGTCAACAGATCTTGCGTGGCAATAAGTAGACAAAAATCGACAAGTGACACAACTAAGTCATCTTATCGCTCTTGTGTATCTTTAGAAATGTAATCTATTCAACAATTTTTTTTTGTTACTTATAGTCTTATGCCAGTATTAACTGTGAATGAAACTGACTTAATGCGTATTTCTTCTTCATATTACAAAAAACCAAATGGGATAATATTGAGCTTATTTTTTCGGTTGATAGAGCGCGTTGACATTTATCAATTTATAGCTCAAAACAACTGATTTTTGTCATAACTTGCTCTGCATGAAGACATGTGATATCATTTATGTATTATAATCTATGAATATTGAGTATTGAATATTGTTAGATAATATTCAATGATTATAAAAATTTTACCTTGCAGTGGACGTTTTTTAACCAAGGCAATGTTTGTTGGCAAGTGATATTTTTTATAGTAGCAGTGACAGCAAAGATTAAGGATAATTAAGCAACTAAGTTTGTAAAAAACTGGATGGGTTGATCATTAAGGGCTCCAAAGTCACTAAATAATTATTGGTCGCTTAGTCCGAGCGACGCCGGGTACCAATACTAGTATCTTTATAAATATAAGAAACTCTGGTGTTAGATTTTAAGTATTCCTCATTTTCCATTTACATAGATAGAATTAAGTTATAACAACAATAAAAATAACCACTCATCGGGCGCAGCGCGGAGTTTTTGTCAAATTCCTTGATAAATTAACACCAATACAATGAGTTGCGCGTTAGTGTATTATATATTGTATATTTATCATTAATTATTTTTACTCTCTGCGGAAAATCATTGTTTATTTTTCTTGCCCTTCGTGTGATCGATAACAAACTTATGTCAACGCGATTGAAAGATAGGCTCATTTTTCGCGTGTTGCGTCGTGACAATGACACGAGCACACTCATTCGATAAAGTGTGATTCACGCACTTCAGAAAATCTTTAAGGAAATTGAGCTGCATTTCGAGTTGAATTGGATAAAGCCAATTCAACTTTAAATTACTATAAAAATGCAACCTTTACATAATATGTAATGACTACTCATCACCGGAACAATTTTTTTTTATTACCGTAAGAGAAAGGTTAAAATATTATATTACCTTGTAATATAATGTTGCCTTAAAATAAATACACTTACATTGGTGGTCTGTAAAATAATTCCAATTATTCCAATCTTCCTATTGTTTCTCACGATTGTCACAGTTGGCTTGTAGAGGCCTCGAAGGGTAGGCTCGAAGGTATCGTTAATATTGCTCACAACCGTCGGCGCCTTCAAATTCTTTATGTACGGGACAACTCCAGCGATTTCGTCATCAAAGTCGTGGTTTCCAAGAGTCTGTGGAACAAATGGTTGATCGATTCTTATTCTTAATTTATTAGTTGGTTGTTATTCGATCTATCGTTTTTTCCGCGGGAATCGTTATTTTTAATACTCCCAGGCAACACCCATCCAAAATGATACCAAAAGTCGCTAAAAACAACGTACCAGAATATTACTGCCCGCCAGTTTTTCTCAACATGATTCAAGTCATTGAATATTTTACCACAATACTATTCACAATAAAATTTCGTTTATTATTTCGAAAAAAGGTACAAACCCAGCAATGATTTAAAGAAGGACCCAGAAAGATTAATTGATGATAATACCCAAAATGTCATTTAAATATAAGCGAAGCCAAGTTGAATGTGACTAAATCTTTCTTAAAAATCGTGTTACCTACATGGGCGTCCAGTGGCAGCATATTCATGAAATATTGAGTGACATTCCACTTGAAGAGATTGTACCATAGAGTGCCCTGGAAGCTGTCGCCAGCGTTCAGCACCACGGAATCAGGTTTATCCCTCTTCATGTCGTGAATCTTGCTGTAGAGTCGAGGGAATCCACCAATGCACGGCGCTTTGCTGGGGTCACATTTTGTTGAGGACGGGCTCAACTCTTCAAATCTGAAACATGGTTAGGTAGGATTCAAGACATTTTGTTTTCATACTTCGATTAATTTTGTTATATTTATACTGTTTAATAATACATTGTTTAATTTATTACATTCCACACACTAATCTAATCTGACTTAACCTAACCTAACCTTACCAACTATTAAAAATCAAATAAATTAAATCTAGAATTGCAGATGACGATTTTTTCGTCGAAAAAAATAGCCAAGTCAGTAGGTGTCTTTTTGCGACACCTTTATCAATATATCTCGCGTGTAATAATTAAATAAATAAATAAACATTTTTTTGATAAATTGTAATTAATATTTTTTGATTAACAAGCAATAAAAACAACAATGTTTTGATAAAAAAAACAAGTCGCCAGTAATATGACATAAATCAAAACAATTGGCAGGCATAGACAAAACAATAATGAAAGATTTATCTAGAATTAACGAAAACAATTTAAATTGTTCCATCGTTAAAAAATGCATTTTTTTAATATTTACATGCTAAAGCTTCTAGAAAGTTGTAAATTGAAAACTTTACTGCGCCAACCTACCGGAATCGGAAATGATTGGTTTTTAGGGATGTTTTATTTGCCGCCATTTAGTTAGTGCGTTTCCGTTTGTTATACTGAACATTCTAGTATTGTGACAAGTTTATCTCACTAAAATTTTAAGTTTTTTTACCTCAACTTTGCTATTCATACATTGGTCACTTTATACTTCAAAAATCACCGCTTATCTTAAAAAGTCTCAAATTTACTATCGAATGATACTGCTTTTAAAGTGAAGATTAATCTGTTATCACTTATAATACTTTTTATAATTTGTAAAAAGTCGCAGTGTTCATTACAGTTACTGCATGTATTTATAAACTATAAAAGTTGAATCATTTGGCGAAATGACCTTCCACAGAACACGCACGATTGAATAAAATATAATTATATTCTTATGCGGTCGATATTGTGTATAAATTTATTTAATACGACGGAATAAATTAAAGTAGCTGAATTTCCTTATTTGTATGATGACCATAGATTATCATTTTACCATAACACGTAACCGACCGTAAAAAATAATATTGTTCATTCATATCTTACAAATTCCATTTTTAAATTAAGATGCGATCTTGTTGAATTGTCAAAGTCTGACACCTGCTAGAGCCTCATGTGTATTAATATTGTCAAACGAAATCAAAAATACATCACCTGAGGCCGATAAATAATAATGCATTGATAGCTTTTCTTACCTTGCGTGGAAGTCATTGAAGTGAATCAAGGACAGCGTGTAGCGTTCATCAGAGTTCGGAACCTCTTGACCGCTGTTCAAGATAAAATTATAACAAATGACAATCACAAACAAAAGCACGTGAAAAAAAAAGAAATGTTTTAAAAGATTCATCATTCAATATAACTATATGACCGTCCAGTTCGACATGCTCACTCAAACTAAACTTTGTTGATTTTAAAGTTTTATTTGTCAGCGAAATAAATTTATACGCGTGATGATAACTACATATGTATATTTTTATTTCGTCAACTATTCGCGGCTATTTCATGAACGAATTTTGATTTAAATAGCAGAGGCGCACTAATAGGCAAATTTAACCATTTTTGAAAATCATTTAGAAAAAAAAAATTGGCAAACTATGAAAGTGTCCGAGCGCAAAATTTTCAATATAAGATCCATTCCCATCTTACCAGATACATGGACAAACTTTGTGAGTAAATGAAGGTTGTGCGCCAGATAATTGAACTCCATTCATTAAACTCATGTACTCAAATACCCAAGCTAGTTTGTAATTTACTGGCTATTTGTGCATGTACTTTTTCCTATTGCTACATAAATACGAAAAGTATGCAAAATCCGGCAATCATAGTCTCTGTTTCATTGCTTATTTATCGCTAAGGTAAATACACAAGTATTTAATTTTAGTAGCTAGTGTTAATAAAAAAAAGTGAAAATCATCTCGATCTTTTTGCTCTAAAGCCGGACCTTTTGAAGAAAAATTATCACTTATCTACTTAATTACATAATAATACATCACGACTTTTTTCATAATTTGTGAACTTTCGTACATGGCATTTACATCAAAAATTTCATAATTGTAATTCATTCTGAAAGAACCTCAATAACTAAGTGATATGTGCAGAACAGCCATAATTTGCATACCGCTTCAATTTTTGATATTTATTTAAATATCCAACAATAAAATGTGTTTTATATATTATTGAAAGCATTTTGCGTTGAATGCGGATTGAGGATTAGAAATATTCAAAATGTGATTCCACTATATTGATGAAGGACGACTGCATGTCTCATTATAATTATCATAATAATAAATTTAAATCAACCAAGGCAAATAAAAATACATTTTTGTTTGTATTAATTTCGTGGGCAATCATGATAATTATGTGATTATTATTAGTTTAGCGGTTTCTGAGTGTTGCTAGAAGTGTAAATATTTCAAATAAATTTAGACGGTTGTTTCTGATTTTCTTTTATGTGTTTTCAATACCTAATATCTTTACAGATTATTATAATACTTCCACACCATCGTGATTTTTTTTATATCAAATAATATACAATCACTAACAGTGATGAGGATGACAAAAAAAATACTATTATTAAAAAAACAAGTAATTTATTATTATGCTCAAGTAGATATAAATATTAAAAATTTGAAATATATCAACATAGTGGTGCAAGATAAAGATAAAAGGTTAAACTGGCAATATATTACTAGGCACAAATAGAGTTTTGTTGAAAGAGCTATAGAACAAGTCATTTTCTATTAATTTACGATATTGATTTATTATATTGATAAATAAATGAACAGAAGAAAAAAGTGGCAGCACCAAGACTAGTTTCAAAAATCTGCCACCAGGCTTGACACTAACCCGCGCCGTTATAAGTTTTGTTTGTTATATCGAATTTTGAAAAGTTTGTGTTTACATTGTTACAATTCAAACGGTGTGTTGACGATTTGAAAGATTTTTGCAGCTGATTATATACCCCAATCATATACCACATACCAGGTGAGCACGTTTGAACTTTATTAATCAGCTGTCTTTCAATAATTTGCACGAAATTGTTTAAAAACTCTTAACTGTCAAAATTTGTCTACCAAACTTCTGAAGTTGTTCGTCTAATTTAGTTGTTAATTATATCACCTTGTGTGATATAAGTGTTTTCTTAGATCACATATTATATTGAATTAAATATTATCATCAGATATTTTTTTTATCTGAGAACTGTACCTATGTCACTTATAGGTTAATCGCAGTTTGGTTATATATATATTTTTATCATTTTAACCTGTTCAAGTGGAGTTCATCTTCGTCTTCTGGAACTAAATATAATATTATCGCAAGGAATACCCCATTGGGCATTTTATTATATACCAGATCCCATGTTCGGAATCAATTCCTTGAAACACCCAAAACAATTTAATTTCAGAGTATTTACTAGTCAATCTCTCTGTGCCCTGTTTTATAGAGATGGTGTGGGTGATGAGGTATGGATACATCACAAAAAAATCCATAATTCGCCTTAAAAACAATCTATTCAAAGGTTTCATTCTGAGATTTGAACCTTTAAACACTCTCAAAACTCACTAAAGAACCAAAGAAAGAAGAGTGAAAGAAAATTGAACAACATTAACCATTCTGCCATGGGGCCAAAAAACTTTCAAATAAAATCAGATTACTATGTTTTTTACTTAAATATGTCAACTATCTGTGGCTGACATCTTGATTTATAAAAAATAACTGAATAATTGTGTGTATTTTAAAAGTAAAATAAAAACAAATAGCATACCTCTAATTTTTTCGACACGCTCTTTCCTGTTTAGTTTTAGATGATTTTCATTTTTATAATTATATATTTTTTTTCAATTACATCTTTGAAGTATAAGGTATTATTCTTCCCAGATGGATTGTATTTTTATGTACTGTAGTACATATATATATTTAATTTAATAATAATTCATTCTTATTTCATGAATAAATAACTTACTTCTATTGGTAAATATCGCTAAACCTCCATTTGAATTGTAAAAAAAATATAAAGATGAATAAATTTAAACTCCAATCAATTTTTAATAAAAAAATATTGAATTTTACGTATTTATTGGATGAAGCCTAAAAATACATTTTTTTGTTGTAAACACCACAATTATATAAATAAAAAAATTGCCTTACGTTGAACGGCTGATGCATACATATACCATTCTGAATTAACAGTATAAATAAATTAAACATGTTTATTATAAACACTAATCATTCATGCCTTTGTGTTACAGTGGACTTTATTCCAACCGTAACAAATATATGTAGCGTTCAGAGAGAAACTGTTTGAGCACTTAACGTTAGCTTTGTAGAAACTTTTTACATTAAAATAGTATCTATATAATAAATCATCACTTCAAATAAGTATATTTTATAATCTCAAAAACATAATTGGTTTGGTGTCATTATTCTGTCAAAAAATTAACATGTTGATCCACAACAAATACTGTAGTGACATACTTTTGGGCACATGATTGATAAATCTCAAGTGAAAATGAATAGCTTAGAATTCTTAGAAATTAATGAAAGCCTAAAATAAATTATTGTCAATGGATACTGCTACGTTGTGTACATTTGAAAGCATCGATTCTTTGATCTAAACCCTTTACGGTAAACTGACGTATGACATAAGCTGATTATAATTTTTAATATGCTTATTACATAAAATCAAACATAATTATCACCCATAATTCGGGCTAAGTATAAAAAAATTAAGACAGAGGGGTTGATTCACATAAAAAATTTGGTATTTAACATTGGGTTCAAATCAGGGCTGTGATATAAAATGTGTTTCATGTCATGGATCATAGGATATCATCCATCATGGATAAACTATAAACAATCAAATTGGTTATTAATATTTCTTGTGTAAGAAAATCCTTTATCAATTTGAAGTGATGATTTCTGTTATATAACCTGCATTTTAATATTTTCAATATAAACATTAAAAGGCACATAATTGTTACTTAAATACAATTAATATATACAAATATTAAATTAGTATGTAATCATAGTGATAAGTGAAGTATTATTTTCTATTCGAGTTCGGCGAGTACTGAGTCCAAATCCTCTTGAAGGCTGACTGACTCCTCTTTCTGGTTCGATACGTCATCCTTCAGCCTGTCCACGTTGGCAATGATGAGATAGTTGCCCTTCTTGAGGGCCGATAGGGATGTTTCGTGTTTCTTCACTCGTAATGCGAGATTCTCCTTTTTCTTTTCAATCGGCGCATCCTGAAACAATTTTAGTTCATTTAGAAAGATCGAAAGCTTTAGGTGTGTCAGAGTACAGATTCTGGAAATCAGTAGAACTCACTATTTGCTTAGGAATAAGCTGGAGTCGCATTTAACTAAATATGGGATGTCAAAGGCCATTTTAGTAAAGTACAGTACCGTGGCTTCTGAGTTGTGATCATTATTTGAAATATTGAGTGTGGGGTAGTATGAATTTCTTTGGAACTTAGGAACCAATCCAGGGAGTGTTATTGGCACTGCTAAAGGATGTTGATCTATTATGGAATGAAGTAAAGCTATTGTGAGGTAACAGAGAATCTTGAAAGTATCATATGACTTCTATTATATATTTCCTGCGCCAAGCTTAATTTTTCTGGTAAGAACAAAGACAATACTGCCTTATGTAGGCCACTCAACTGATCAACTGTCAGAATTTAAACCAAATAGAATTTAATAATTTACAATACTCAAGTGAAATGTTCAAATGATCTCACCTCATCTTCACTCTCACTTTCTGTTTCGCTTTCAGACTCTTCTTCGGACTCTGATTCTTCAGTTTCCTCTTCTTCTACTTCTTCCTCCTCCTCCTTCTCTTCTTCGTCCTCATCTTCTTCGTCTGAGTTCTCTTCGTCTTCATCTGTTTCTTTCATTAGCTTGGCCATCTTGTCTACCTCTTTCTTGAGTGTCTTGAATTTTTTCTTCTCCGCTCTAGAAAATTTATAAATGCTCTATACTCTCTGTGACTTTACCTTTTAATTTTCTTTATTCTAATATATAATACAGATAATAACAACTTAAGTATTAATTATCATATAAATTGATTATACAAAGTTTAAATTCTTACTTGAGTGCAATTTGTTGATTTTTAAGTTGTACTTTGTATGCAATCCTCTCTTTTCTGGCCATGTCTTTCTTGACTTTGGTATTTTTAATTTTGTTTACCAGGATTTTCAACTCCCTCGCCGCTCGCCTCTTTGTCTTTTCTTCATCATCCTCCTATAACGATAAAATACATATTATTAATATAATGCTCAATAACGGACCTATAACTGCTAAAAAATTGCTTTACTGTTTGCAAACTGAAATATAACGATTTGATATTTTAAGGAGTAAAAATCAAAGAGAACATGATTTGTCAGATCATGTTATTATAACGTCCTGACACGAGACCAGACGGGATTGCTCCACGTTGGGCACACAGTTGAAAAAGAAGTGATGTTGACATTAAATACACATGTTGTGCTGATATGCCAAGCTTGGGATGGTATATTCTTCTGCATTAATCATTCTTTTGAATTGTTTTCCCTACCCCTTCTTCTCCACTGGATTCTGACTCTTCTTCCTCGGACTCTGACTTCTGTTGATCGTTCTTTTGGGCATGGCTTGGTCTTCTTGAATTTGCAATGGAACTGATTGGTTGACCCTGAATGAAAAATACAAAAATATTAATATTCGAAATTCAAAATTCTCTCAAATCTAGTCATAATCGTGATCAGCAGTTTTAAAGGATTAATGTGGTACATTTAGTCAAAGCTTAAAATATAGGGTTGTGCGAATTGATCAATTGTCCAAAACTGATCAATTGTTAGATAGTATATGATACAATGATCAGACCGGTAATTTTTAGATTACTTAGTTTTTCTGCTTCTATCTTTTAAATCTGTAAAAATTTTCTGTCCATCTAATCACTAAGCAGATACGGCTTATAATTTGTACAATTTAGAATTATTCACTCATCAACATTGAAGAAATATAATTTTAATATACATAAAACATGCGTACGAAAAGTATTTGAAAATGTTTGTCTTTATAAACATTCATACAATGTTGTTTAATATTGGGTGAAAGGGAGAACGTTTTCAATTTATATGCTTCACTAACAACCATTAGTTATTACACAAATCTCATCTTGACATACAGGAAATTGTGCCCAAAGAAACGAACAAAATGCTCACCGTTTTTCTCTGATGATTGATAAATAGGAACGATGCTTTATTAATTATTCGATGAATCAATTGTGTTAATGTAATTACTTTGTTAGCGGAAAAAATGATGATGATTTTCCATAAGTAAGGCGATGATGATGAATTAACTCAGATGCAGGGTCCAGGTTTCATCGCACGGTGTGAAACTCTGACCTGGTTTTCTAGTTGTTTATTGAAATCGCGGGCTCTTTGCAAGAAGTACGACTGTGGCTCATCATCGTCTTCGTTGTCTCCATACGTACCCTGGAATTTATGTTGTGTTAACAAGCGTTAGGTTAAGCAGTAGCACGCTATCAAGCGGAAGACTTTTTTATTTCAAGTCATTTATTATCAGCGCTAAGTTTACAAAATAAACTAAAGACTATTGTCAAATTAATTTCCAGCATTATTGCATATTGCTACTTTGAAATGTAAAACTGCTAACTCATGAAAAGCAAGAAACTGTTTAAAATACGAATAAAGATTCTATGTTACTTTGTGAATGTTTCTAAATTCAAAATATCCACTCACAGTAGTCAACTTTATTACTGTACTATTTTTAAATGCATAAGAGATATCACTTTTACATAGCTACTTTCATTAATTGAGTAAAAATATGCTTAGCCAAGATTCAAAATGGAAGAATCATGCATAACACTCGTCAAAAAAAAAATGGCTGAAACGGAGTTAGCACCTTTACAATCAAAGGTAAAAATATTGCTTTCTCGTAGTATTTAACTATTTTTTGTTTATGACATTTAATTTTATCTGCAATATAAACAAGATTAGTTAATATTTTGATAAATTTAAAATTAATTGTTTTTTTTGTGTTATTTTGGCAAGCGTTAAATTTGCGCAAATTTTCTCCATCTGTGATTCTCTCCGATTGTTACCTTGAGTAATTGTTCTAATTTCTTCTCCAGCTCTGTATTTCTTCTCTTTGTCTCATCCAAATCAGCCTGGACATCGTCCAACTCTTCAACCGTTCTGTGGTACTTCTTCTGGAGGTCATCCGCCACTTTCTTTGCCTCGTTTACCTCCCGCTTCAAACTGGTCACCAATGTCTCGTCGTAAGCATCTACTACAGATATGACAGTCTTGGCTTGTTCTTGCTTTACGTGCGCTTCCTCACTCTTCAACTCAGCTTGTAAGTTTGTTATCTTGGCTTGAAGACGTCTGTTTTCACGCTGTTGCGCTTCTTTATTTCTGTAAATATAAGAAACAAGTTAATATACAGAAATCAATATATTTTAATGAAAAAATTGGAAAAATTAGGCTTCGGAAAATTTGCTTATTAAGTGACACAAGAGTATTTCTAAAGGGTCAATAGTTTCAGTTACGTGGATTTGTCCATCATGGATATATGAGTCCGTGAAAAGAGATAGCTATTGCTGGGTCCACATTTCATACAATTCGGCACTTCTGGGAGTCTCGATTGTTCTCAGTTTGATTAAAGTGGCTCTGTATGTAAACACTCAGAGAGTTCTGCTTTCAGTTGAGTGGAGCATGCAGCGAATACTCGGGATTTAGTGGTTTGTTTTTATCATTTATTTGAAGATAAGAAAAAAGAATTAAGAATTCTTCAACCATCCGAAATTGGTGCTTTTATACCCTGGGAAGCATAAAAAAGAAGAATAAAACATCAAAAATTCGTTACCTTAATTCTAAAGCTAAAAGTTGTTTTGTTGATTGTAAATCATCTCTGACTTTATCAATATCGTCCATTTCATCTTGGTCATCTTCTTCTGGTGGGATCTGGAAAAATAAAATAAAATCCACCACATGTTCACTTCATCTTTATCTTGATAACATTGTCAGCATATCGCTGAATAAGAGTGTAAAATCTGTATTTTTTGCTCTTCCTATCAAATTTCTTCTTGGTGAGTAAGCACCTTTGCATTTTTAGTCAGTGGTAAAGACCTAAATTTGCTCCGGTCTTGTCGAGTATTCGACGTATCATCAACCACCATGGCGTTTCGACGCTCAGCGAATTTCATGTTTAAGTCAAGATTGATGTAAGTCATCGAAGGTATAAGATGTCACAAGCCTTACCAACTTGCTTTTTTAATTAATTTTTCGGTTTTTATTATTTACATTGAATATTCACGTTAAAATACTTCGTTTAATTTTTAAAAAAATAGTGTGTTTATATATACATTTTCTTGTCCACGAACCTCTGCGGGATCACCACTTTCAACTCCAGCCGCAATATTCGCGTGTGATTCTGATTTCTTTATCTGTTCTTCGATTGTCATCTGTCGTCTGAACTTCCTCAGTCCATCCAGATTAGGTTTACTTCTGTCGTTGGTCTTTACGGACTTAAGCTTGACTCCAGTGCTGATCTCCTTCAGAAGCGCGTTTGCTGAATTGTTGCCCTTCTCCGACTCGTAAACGTATGAGTCCTTCGCCTTTACCATTTGGGCTGTTGTGACGATGGGGCTTGACCTGGAAAACATGTTTGCATCAGCACGATAGTTTGACCTATCGTAGCAGACGAACATTTTCTTCATATGTACAGTGAACCATAAATAATAAAATAGCACAATTTATCAAAAAACCTCGAAAAAAGAGTGGTATTTTTTCACGTTACGTGTGTACAGTATTTTGCATATGTGTATGTACTTAAAAATTAAGTTACAAGTCAATAAGGTGGCTGGGCGGCACCCTGGCTCATTTTCAAGTGCCAGATTGCCGACCTGGCCCCACTACACCACTGACTACTACTCAAGCTGGCATTCTTTTTTAAATGTCGCAGTTTCAAATTTGGTAAAAAATGGTCAATTCACAGTTAGGTTTTTGTAAATGTCTCTCATCCAAATTATTTTATATAACATTCAAATATGATCATGCAATATGTACAAAAGCCGAGGTTTTCATTTTCTCAAAAAAAAACATATTTTTTTTTTTTTTAATTAGACTATTTAAAAAATTCTATTCACCTATCATTGCACTCTACATGCTTTAGTTTTCTTCCTGATTCCACTTCCTTCATCATGTCAGTCCAGTCAGGGCGGCGTCGTGGTCTCGATTTAAGTGATTCAATTTTCCTAAGCTTGTCCTGCGATGTGGGCTCCTTTTTAAACTCTGGAGGAGGTGGGATCTTAGGTGGCATCGGCGGGGGTGGTGGGGGCACCGGCTTCAGCAAGCCTGCAAAGAAAACAATTCAAATTAAATGATACTAAAAATCTTAATATAAATCTTATAGATACTAAAAAAATAATGGATCATGCATGCTTTTGGCACACGATGATTCGACATTGTTTCGACACATTTTAAATTAACATATTATTGATAAAGAAATTTTAGAAAAGAGTCATTCGTTTTTTTATTATTTCTGCTATTAAAAAACCTTTGACTGAGAAGGGGAACAAATAACTAACAGACCAATTCTCTATTGAATTCTCCGCGAGTCATTCGTTTTCTCATCCTGTCTGCTATTGACAAAGCAATTTTAAAACAAACTACTTACAATTTAATTGGATCATCCGCAATTCATTCGGTTTTTTACCGTTTCTGCAATTAACATAAGCCGTGTTAGAGCAGGAGAACAAATGACTTATAGTTTGATTCAAATTGAATTCTCTGTGAATCATTTGTTTTTTTTCTGCTGTTTAAAAAAAACCTTGTGAGATGAATTACCAACTGGTATTAATCGCAATTTTCTGTTTTGTAAAGATATAAATAAAGGTGATATGTATTTAAAAATTGTGAATAAAATATTTCAAGAACGTTTAATATACGTTTACCATGATGCAGAAGTTAGTACTCCAAAGGATGTTGCATCATACAACCAAAGTGACTAACTAGGATTAACATCATAATTTAAATTAAATTTACAATTAAGTCCATTTATTTGCAATGAATCTTGAACATTTGAATTCATTTATCCATAATCTGTATGATTATAATCATCATAAATTCACATACATAACGGTGCTTTGTATCAATATTTCATCTGTTGTCCGAAAATATATCAAATTCTTTTTTCAATACAAAAGTTTAAAAAAAATCCGCTGCATTTTTTCCAAATTTAGAATGTGTTGTAATGAACATATTTAAATTGTTTCTAGGTATCATGGTAAGAGTGATTTGACTACAACTAAGAATGGCAATACCGGAATATCTTATATTTTTCTTGTCCCAAAATAACGAAACCAGTCAAAAATATGACGCAGCGGAAAATTGAAAAATGTTTTAAATATAGAAACATTTTCTTTTTGCTTTTGTTTTCAGAAATTAGCATTCTAATTTTAATCTACAAAAATTGTGTGCTGGCTAGTTAGTCAATCGGCTGATTCCCTCAAATTATAATGAATAGTCATAATGTTCATTTAAAAAAAATTGTGGATATAAATATTTAGTTGAAAATAAAAAATGTATTTTATCCAGTTTTAAAAAAATATTTTAACTAACAATTATCGGGTAATATATTTGGGTGAACAAGTTGGTTCTCCCACCACCCTTCCGTTATGTGTCTGCAGCCGTTTTTCACAGCCGTCTTCCATAACGCTATACGATCAAGAAAAGAAAAGAATTTACTCCTCACTTACTTGGCCCGGGACACAGCTGCACGGGACTGATCTTTTAACTATGCACTTATGTGCTTAAACAGAATAAAAATAGATAGGAAAGACATACTTAATTGTTTCCAAAGACATCCATTTTGATTCTAAAAATTGGCTGCAGAAGAGATATCTTTATCGTTATATTTTCTCACGCCTCCGAATCACTTGATAACAACTTCCGCTCAAATGCTTCATCGGTAATCGAGATTTCATATGCTCCAAATTGGCAGCGGATATAGTTAGCAAAAATGTGAATATAGTAGTATTTTTTTGTACTTATTCCACATTAGATTTTTTTAAGATCAGGACCGGTTTCGCTGATCGTTAGCAATTTCAACTAGACGTAATACATATAGTAATTTTATAATCCCGTGACTTAATCTGCAAAATCCATGACCAAAGCACAATTTAAACTCGTATGCCCACGCTTTTTCTACGCTCATCTTATTATTTCCAATTATCTAAAAAAAACTTGTTGAATATAAAATTTAGAAAACTATTTGTTATGATAATCATTATTCACGTGCTAATGACATCCCATCGACCGCATGACAGCTCGGACTTTCGAAATCTCACGCCTATCCCAACAAAAAGCTCAAGTCATCCCATTACATCAGACGATTTTGCAATGCAACGCTTTTCACCTAGTTGCGTGAACATTCTCGCGTAAAATTATTTTCCAGAACATTCGATAATTTATTTATTTATTTATTTATTTATTTATTTAAAAAAAAGCAAATCATGGCATTACAGCTGACGCCAATGCGCCATAGACTTGACAAATATAAATACATGCATATATATATATACATACATACATGTAAATATATAATAAAAATCACAAATTAATTAAAAATTAAAAATTAAAAATTAAAAATAAGTTGAAAATTACAATAGTCATAAAAAAACAGAGGAAAAAATATTATTAATATCACATTAGAAATTTTCAAGGCAGTCGACCGAATGAGTTCTGACAAAATCAACTTTTATTCATAAAATATAGTATTCGTCTGAACTCACTCACGTCAATATGAAATATGTCGACATCCGAAGCAATGCCGTTTAAAATTGTTAAAGCTCTTCCCAGTGACATTCCCATTGGCAGACTGGTTCTACCCCTTGGAAGAACTAACAACTCATGTTCACGATTCCTCAAAAAATTATCAGGGACATTCAATTTAACATTCTCAAGAATGGTGGAATTCTCATTTTGGCCTCGGATGAGTCGAAAGAAATATGTGGCAGTATATAATGCAGAATCTGCAGGACAGCAATATTTCCATGCACGATAAAAATACCTTTGAACATATTTCCTCCTTCGTCATCCATTTTGCGAACTTCTGTATGTATGTAAGTCAACAACACCTACACTTTTTCACAGATGTAAATTTGGTATATTCTATTATCACAGTTCACCGTTGGTATCCATTTCAACTGAATCTAATCATTTCTATTATAATTTTCACAATTTTTCACTGAATATCTCACAGGCATCGAAAGCGCATTAGCTGAGCTTTATTTACTCAGTTGACCGTTATGTATTGTGCATTATTGACACTGTCGCGGATGTACTGAAAGCTCCGAGCTTCGTATCGCGCGGGGTTTATTTTTGTACTACCGAAGCGTTCTTTATTGTAAACTGACAGTAGAGGAGGTATTGAACACAAGGGGCGGTTCATGGAAAGCTTACTATTTTAGGTACGTATTTAATTGGCCAGTAAATTGACCAATTATGCTTGCACGAATTAAATAATTAAAAAAAATCACTTTTCAAATTTGTAACATTTCGCTCATTAGTGTATATATTTTGGCTAAATGTTTTTTTAAAAACGTTTTTGTCTGCACAGTGGTCGCTTAGTTAATATTATACACCGTTCGTATTTTTTAGGATAGGTTACTTTGATGAAAACATCTCGTAATTTAAACAAACAATACGGTAAAACTTAAATAAACAAAAGATTTTTTTGTACTTCTTCCGCTCTGGAAACCTGGTCCCGGAAGCACCGCTCTGAAGTCTGGTTATGCGAATATTTCTAATTGATATCAATGTGCTAAATTTATTTATATATAACGCCTTTTCATACCATACCAAGAATTGTAATACCGAATCGAATATGTCTTTTTGGGACTGTAAAGAAATTGTTAACACATTAGAAGTGTTTTCGATGGTTTCGGCGGTAACTTTGTGGAAGTTCATTTTAATATAAAATTTAAAATAACTTTGATTATTCCACGTATTGTGTAACTAACTGTGACACGTGTTTCGCCTCTTTCAGAAGCATGTTCAGACTTACTATCGCAAAGAATGCTTAAGTAATGTAACTTAAGTAATGTTAATTACTTAAGCAAACTTTGCGATAGTAAGTTCGAAAATGCCTCTGAAAGAGGCGAAACACGTGTCACAGTTAGTTACACAATACGTGGAATAATCAAAGTTATTTTAAATTTTATATTACATTAGAAGTGAACTATCGTAATCTAGATTCGGACCCGAAGCAATAATTATATATTGTTGTGTTGTAATAATACGTTTTTAGTATTTATTCCACATGAAATTTATTAGATCAGAACCGGCTTCGCACAAAGCGAGCATTATCGACCGATTTTTGTGTTTTCAAATGACTTTTCATCAATGTGTGTTAAATGTAAATTATTATCAATAATAATACATCTTTGTCTTCGTTCTGGCAAGAAACATTACGTTGGATATCGATTGTGTATTAATATATTGAATATTTTCCATTGAATAACATACAATTAAGCAATGTACTGTTCAAGAACCCTAAAAGTAAACTCGGCTGCTAGCTTATTATAAAAATGATTCAAATTCAGAATATGTATCATTTCTGCATTCCTGTTTGTTTTTAGATGAGGTCGCTGTAAAAGAGAAATTCAATTTCAATGAATGTGTGTGTTTGGCCAAACAACAGATTTTTATAATAACTCAAACCAAAAAAAATATATAGAAAGAAGACTTATTTATAATACAGGATTTTAATTTCTTTAAATAAATATATGTGACATCTGTCTGATTTTCATGAATTCAATTGATTGCATTGTTTCTCGTACAATTTTTTGCAGCGCTGTGCAGTTTTTCGAGTATAATACTACATATGTATTAGAATCGAAATTGTTATCTCACTTTTACGAAAAACAAATTGATTAACAATATATAATTTAGGATTTCGACTGAAGTTGCTTGATGGAATTTCAATATCAAATATGAATCTTTGAATTTTGTACTTTCAGTCAGTTGCAGTTCACTCGCCCACTTGAAATGTACGAAGATGTCGAAAGGCGAAATCCGGGTCGTTAGCGACAAAACTTGTGAATAAGTACAAAATTCAAACGATTCAAATTCAATCAATATATGTCAAAAAACCACACACATTCATAGTTGGTATGAAATGAAATTGCAAGTGAATGGTTCAAAATATTAAAAACACAATTTTTTAACCAAACCTTCTTGAATTGTAAATCGGTACTTCTTAACGGGATGATTTTTATCATATATGTTTTTTACATTGTTGAGTGCCGCTTATCTTAGTCAATCGACGTATTGATTTCTTTGCATCGGCGTATCCGATTTTTCTGCATTAATATCAGCTTAGTATAAATTGGTCCTTATTTTCTCAAAAAAATTCGCCAACAAATGCGGTAACGTTTCCATACATTTTAATAAACTTACATATGCAAATTTTTACGACAATGTTGATTTCAAAGATTGCATATTTTTTAGATGTTCGTTACACATTGGCCAATTCTTTACACTAAAATTTGCTTGAATTTACATGGAGTATCATCACTTTACTTCAAATCTGATCTTCCCTTTACTGATTCAAAGATAATAGCTGTTACGCTGTCATTGGTCACCTCTCGTTATTTTGTTGGCTAGGAATTTCTTTTTTAAAAAATAGTGATGAATCACCGAATCTGTCATTCTTCGAGGTTCAATACTTCGACACTTTCCGATCACGCGTCGCGCCATCTTCTGCAATTTTGGCATGCCTTCGCTCCCAATATTCGCTCTTCATACATTTAGTTGTTTCGTATTCCTTAAGGATAAAGAATTGAATCAGTGACGTTTTTTAGCATACGTACATACAACGCATGTTGCAAAGTCAATAATTTATTTTTCAATCTAACTGTGGGCATGTTTCAACCATATAAAAACTCTTATTGCTTTATTTTCTATTAATCTACAAAACGTTTCAGTTAACATTTAGGTATTATTTATGATATAATTCCATTGGCGGTGTACTGAAAAAGGATAGGATATATTGCCAGTAATGCCTTGAGCCGCAAGCAATAACCCATTACTTGGCTTGAAAATTTCGTCAGTCTCAAAACAGTAAGCACCGCAGTGCAGTTTCTTGTGAAAATCTTAAATGAAAAAATATATCCAGTTTAACTAAGCTCCGCAAAACGGTTTTTATAGTAAATTATCCTCGTTATGTAGAAATTTAAACTAGAGGTCTTAGCGAAAAATAGTCGCCAGATATGAAACTATTGATAAAACGATATGATAAGGAAATTACTTGTTTTCCTTGGCGATTCCCCCTGGTTTGGGCTTGAAGGAAATGTGCAGAGGTTTAGAGCATTTGACCGATCAAAAGAGTAGAAAGAAATCTAAGTATACATATATCGTTAGTCAGTTAATTGCCAGCCCCAAAGTATTTGAATATATCCCTCACGCCAGCGGTTTTAAACTTATTTCATAATGGTCAACTGTGTTGTCGGTAATTTAATGGGTCTATCCTTTATTGTGGATAGATATTTATGTAGATGTCAAAGATATATTATTTGTACGCTGTCGTTTGAGTGGTTACTTCGTTGATTTTTATGACAGCTAAATAATATCAACTATTTCTTTGTTTTTATTTTTTATGTTTTTGGACATTACTCGGTTTATGATAAAAACATCATGACCACAGTAAAAAACATACTTTCTTCGACAATGTCTTGGGTGCATTGATGTAGCATTTCTTAGAAAAGTACACCCCAACTTCTTTTTGTGCGATTTCAAAGTTATGCGGTTTTTTAATGCATTTTTTTTTACATGTTTTTGGTATTATTTCAACGTACATATGTTATGCCGTTATTAATAGCGCGTTGTTCACATACTGTACGTTCAAAATCAAGTGATTCACATGTTTATTACAATATGACCTTGACACCTGCGTCCTTGTACATGTTATGTTCCCATATTAAGTCATAGATTTTTTTGTGCGATTTTCCGTGGAACGCATCTACCACACATAAAAAGGTTTAGGTGTATTCCATTATTTTCTTCGGAAAAGCTGTCATCCATCTTGCTATGTTCTTCATCCGTAAATATTCACGACCGCTTCATTCCATGCAACGATTAAGAAAACATCGATTAAAAAATCCGCTGCTCGTAATCGAATCAATAAACTATTTTATCCGGTGCTATTTCATAATATATTTTCTCATTATTCTTAGAAAACTCTCGATGAATTTGAACACTAATTAATGAGCTTTTGAGAGGACGATTTCTTCAGAGCAGTGAACAGATTGTTGTATTTTAACAGTCTTTTCATGTTCCACTAATACATTTGACCTTCACTGCGTGCTCTTAATTTCGACAATATAAATAACTCATTCACCTGTTCGATCTATACACAAAGAACGAAAAAATATTTTCTAATTTAAAATTTATATGGATCACTTTAGTCTGATGCAGTTTTTGTTATTGCCCTGTCATGCTTTTGGCAGCAACCACCAACTTTTTTCGATATGTCTTAAACGTATGAATTTAAATAAATAACATTATATAATTGAATAATTGTTAACGTATCGTATTTATAAGCCGAATTATACTTCTTCATCTCTACTGAAAAAATATATTGATTGAATTGGCATTTACTTGGTATTACTCCATTATAATACAGTTTAAAAAATAGTAATGTATTTTAATTCAACAGAAATTATTTTATACATTTTTTGATAGCTATTTCGGCTTACGCCATCTTCTGACATCATCCGTCTTCCATAGTTCTGACGATGGCGTAAGCCGAATTGAAATTAATTGTTATTTTATTCACCATATTAATAAATCTATTATTCCAAAAGAATTATGTAAAAAAATCAATTGATATTTCGGCATGATGCCATTCATTAAAAATTTAATGATTTAAAAAAAGAATACACTTAACTCTCAGCTGAGATGCTTCCACTTATAGCCCACTTGAAAAGGGGTATGCAGAACACATAATTATTACATGATTAGAAAAACAGTCCGATGACAGTAAACAATAATACATTTATATTGTTTTCAACTGCCATGAAATTTACTAACGAACTTTTGTAATAATCATTGATTTTAGAATTTAGTTTTTCAAATTTTTAATCCGTTTTCTTAGACTGCAAAAAATCCTGTGCCATCGAAAAATATTAATTGTAAATTAATTCTAAATTTGAAACCGTTACTCTAGGCGTAATTTGACCAATTTTCTTTTGTGTTACAATTGAAATATTGTTTCTACTTACTGCGTAAGCTTTCATTCTTCATCAGCGTGTGTCCCTTTGGTACCTCATTGGCTATTGCCTTGTCAATGTTCTCCTTCACCTTCTCCATCAGTGGATCCCTCCACTTCTTCCCTGACCCATCATCTTTGGACGTCTGCCTGAGAAGTACGGGCGGTCTCTTGGAAGACAAATCATCTTTCGACGGTTGCTTCGACAGCGGTGGTCTTTTCGATGTCAAAGTATCTTTCGCTTCTTCTTTCTTAGCCTTTGCTTCTTCGAACACCTTTTTGGCCTTTGGCGGTTCCGGTTCGACGGGTTTTTCTTTAACTACAACCTGAAATCATCAAAAATATTCATTGAAACAATCGTGCTATTGAATATTGATAACACACCAATACATCTTTGGACGGATTTTCTGCCTTTGAAAAGATGACCTTTCTTCATGAAGGGTTTCTTTTGGTGTTGACGAGCCTTCTTGTACTTTCTTTAATTGGGATTAAATACCTTTTTAGTTTTGGCTGGCTCGGGTTCTGCAGATTTTTCTTTGATGACGACCTGGAATCGGAAGCGGAATTTGAGCATATTTTTTTCTGAATCGTAATCGGTTTTGCATCAACACGTTGAAATGTTTCGTGTGTTTATTAAATGTGTGAAGGGACTTTCAGACTTATTCTATATTTGACATTTAAATAAATGTACTACAACAATATTTTATATATCTTACTGATGTTTGATTATAACTTTTCTTCAAATAAACTATTATTTTTACCCTTCTAAATTCAAGTGCGTTCATCCGTTTTGTTCAGAATTGATCAAGTATTAAAGTTTATACTTCCAGCCAAGTCCACACATAGCAATCAAATATTTGAATATTCGAACATGTTCTGATATTTGAAAATTGTATGAATTATTCGAATATTTCCGTTCATATCATCACATAAACCTCTTTATTAACCAGAAACCTAATACAGCGTCTCATTTTCCTTCATAAAATATTTTTTATTTTCTGCCTATTAGTGTTAAAAAATACATGATAACATGATGAAATTCATGAATTATTTCATTCGAATTCTGTAAAGATTCAATATTCTATGTTCAAATATATAATATATTTTAATTTTGTTACTTACCAAAATATCAGAAATAATGTGTGTATTAATGTATAATAACTATGGTTGAAAATGTTGGCCAAATACAGTTTGCTCATATTAAAAAATAATAAAACACTTTTTGTACTCATTCTAAAATAAATTTATTTAGATCTGAACCGGTTTCATTCATCGCGAACATTTTCATTACTTGAATACTTTAAAAGTTACTGTATGCTTAATTTAGTGACCGACAATTATTGATAATTTTCGTATACATAACTAAAAGCTTATTTAATTAACCGACCAAATAAATAAAGACCATCTTTTTTCAAACGATACGAGTCCAAAATGGATGCTTTTCAATTTCTATTCAACTCTTTGACGTACACATCCAAAGAAATAGATTTTCATAAAATGTGTAGAAACAGGACTCACTTTTTTAAGAACTGGCATTGTGATTGTTTGCTCCTTTTCCTTCTCTTTGACTCCATTTTCTGGCTTTGCTGTTCTTGTGACGGTTCCTTGTTTTTTGAGACCAGCTGCAATCAATTTCAATAACTTAATTCGACACAGTTTTTTTATTCCAATAATAATGAATAACTATCATCGTATCATTATTAGTTTTTTTTTAATCGTGTCACATAAGGTGCCCATACGATCGGTTGATTATCCATTAATTAAGAATTTCGACTGAGAGTGCTTGAAGGAACTTGAACCGTTTGAATTTTGTAATTTCCCATGAGTTTTGACGCTAACGCCCCGAGTTTCGCCTTTTGGTACATTCAGTCATTTCAAGTACACGGATGTACTATAAATAACGTGCAGTAAACAGTTTGTATCGTTTATATACAAATATACTTCAAAACTACTTTAATTTTTGTACATATATAACATGTACAAACTGTTTACTACAAAATACTACGCGTCAGTTTAAGTACATCCGTGCACTTGAAATGTCTGAAGATGCCAAAAGGCGAAACGCGGGACGTAACGATAAAACTCACGGAAAATTACAAAATTTAAACGATTCAAATTCAGATTATAAATTACTTAAAATCGGATTAAAATCTAAATTGTTATATTATAAAAATATGATTAAGTTATACAAGTAATAAATTTACATAGCTTTCAATTTAAAGAAATTTAGAAAAGAGATTTAGCATATTGACAAAAACCTGCATGTTTTCTGCTATTTTTTGGTATAAAGTTTACTTAGAAAATAGTCAGTTAACCGTGCTATTTCAAACCCGCGCAAATAGAAGATCGGGTGTATTCTCAATATTGATATTGCATCAATTAACAATGCTCATCTCTTTACCATGATCTAAAAAGAATACAAGTAGTATTAGTGTGTCATGTGTCTTGCGTGTCGTTTACATCTGAAACAATGTTCTCAAAAACATGTGCGCCAGTGTGTCAAGGTCGAAAATGTGTCGGCTGCGTTGTGCCGTCAATTCGTACATTAATTTACATTTAGCTTTTCACCTTTGGCATTTGCGAGCTGATCTTCGACCGCTTGAACAGGAGAGGACTTATCCTCTGACTGTGGGGTCATGGAGGGTCTTTTTCTCAGCGTCCATGCTGGAGGCTGTTGGGGTGTCGTCGCTGCAGCTCCCGACTCTCGAACCCACGGGGGACGGCCTCCGCCCGCTGTCCCACCGGGCATTTTGCCCTACCTGTAATCAAAATTGAATAATCATAAAGTATGCGTTTATAATCATAAGTGGCTATATTTATCACACTTTATTTTATTTGTTTTTTCGCTCTGAAGAAAGAATTATACATTGTTTGTTTTGCGATTGAACACAAAATATTTGGCACACTTTAATGTCGATGCATTAGATTTTTTTTATCAATTCGGCTAGAAAAGACCTCTCCGCGAGTCTTCTTACGCTTGTTTACTAAATATTCGGTTGACACAATGTGTGGAAAAATTCTATCTCAGTGGAGAGGGAATTTTTAGGCGAGAAAGCGACTAGTACTGTTCTAGCCTTATATTTTCTCTCCCAACTCTCATCGATCTGAAAAGAGGGTGAGCGACTGGCTAATAAGCAGCTTTCATAGAAAAAAATACCTCCATAAAGAGGGCATGTGCACTACATTGGGAACGCTTTTTTTTTTTAAATCGTTCGTTACAGATTTTTCGTCATTTCTTTGTCAGTTAAGGTAACTGCTATAGTGAGTTAGACGTCTATAGTTACAAGACCCTTCAACGTTAACCAACCAAAATAAATAATTGCTTAGAATTCTCGTTGGTGTGAAACACTAGTTACATTTGTCCACTTCACACCAACGGCAGTTCTTTATTTTGGATGGTTAAAGAAGAAATGTTCAATAACTATAGCCGTCCAACTCACTATAGCGGTCAACCTTTATGTATGTATCTTGTTTATAAAAAAAAACAATTACATTTGTGTCAGTTTGTGTCCGTCATTCGATACATTGTACACAAGTGTCAGTTTATCAGTCCGCTTTCGTTTTAAAAATATTTTTTTTTAAATCTGGGTCACTCTAAAAATAATAAATACTGAATTGAATACTCCCAATGCACTTTGTTTTATTTTTTTTGACAGCGGTATAAATAACCGGCTTTCAAATTGGTCGAGGAGAGTTTGCCAAGTCGTAAATCGAAGTGTCAACCTCAGTGTTCGTATGATTGAGTTTTTTTTTATTTATTCCAACAACAATACTTGAATGTAATAATAATATTTACTTTCCACCGTTTCCGCTCCCAATGTGGAGCGTATAAACTTATAATTGAGTTTGTGTCGATAGAAGCTCTTTTTCAAGAACTCTCAACAACACCTTTTCCATAAACATCATAAATTGATTGAAACCATTTATTTAAACTGTCCGTATTGCGAATCGACCCTATGAGCACCGCATACGAAGCCAATGACGTTAACCACTCGTCCACGTAAAATTTCCATATTGTATTAGGTCAGTTGCAAGGTGACATCTATATAAAACTATACAGGCGGAAATCTACTTTTACACAATTCGCTACTTCGTAAATTTAAAAAAAATCGTTATTTTTAGATTTGTTGGTGTTTTTGTTTTTTGCTTCCATGCAGTTGTTATCCACACATCCGCTCCCTGTCGCACTCTCAAATGCATATGAACTAAACTTATATGTTAACAGTGAAGATTTTAATGAGTTGATTGAATCTTCAATGACAGATTAAACTCAGATTTCAAAATAGGAAGAAACATGCATCTTGTATTTCTGGAAATATGGTGTCATTATTTTGATTTGTCTCACATTAATTTCGCCAAAATCAACGTTTTTTCCGTGTTCGTTTCCGTAAAAAAGAAACAGATTGAAAAGTTTTTTTAGAAAAAAACGAGCATAAAAAAACAATTTGCTCCTACGATTAAAAATCTTGAGACTTGCGTCGTCCGCCAACTAACGAATACAAACGACCTTCACCTCTAAGTATATATAAGAATTGTCGAGAATCATTTTTTTCTTATTTTAACTCTGATTTTTTTTATTTATACATCACAGAGATCATCTCTCCTCTTTTTTGAAAAGAAGAATAAATAAAGAGAGATAGAATAGTAAGTTTAGGTTAGCTCTCGCGACGTCCAATTTTTAGAACCAGAAAGTTTTCATGCCATCTCTTAGAACACAAATCCAAAAATCGATTGAAATATCAATTTATGAAACTGTCCGTGTTAGGATTTGAACACGTTATCACCATAACCGAATCCGAGAACGATGATGACTCAGCTTTAGGTCCACCAACAAAACTTAGTTGGTACAGAATATAATGAAACTTGGAAGACTGATTATGAATCGTCCTGCTACCCTGGGTCAGTAATATTAGGTTACTAATATAAGTTGGTCGAAGTCAAGAAAATATATTTTCTCCGTCACCTCTACTGCCTTTCATATTTCATTTTTTCTGGTCGCTATAAGACAGCGATGTCCAACGCGCGACCTATACAACACATGCGACCGTAAATATAAATGCCTTACGAGAATTGTAGCTTTTTTCGGTTGAGTAGGAATACAAGGTGTTAGGCTAGTACAGGACTAGTGGCTAGATAGTCGCACTTGCTACGCCCTGCCTTCGAACACACTCGAACCCATAAGATTTGTGACGAACGCCAACGACGTTGAACGACGTAGATCGGCAACTATATTATAAGTATCCATATCTGAAGGAATAATAAAAATGTATGAAAATAGCTTTTGTTAATAGCTGGAGCAAACTCGGCACTGCACTTACGTCAATGTATTCAAATATGTTTGTTTGTTTTTTGTCCAGCGACCAAAATCCCCTTAATAGTTATTGGTGAGTCCACCAAAGTATTTTAGTTTTGCATTTAGTTGTACCAGTTGCACGTCAAGTGCAACTAACTGTTGAGTCATATTTAAATAAAAACGTAGCTATATCGACCCGACCAATGAGGTCGTGTGACGTAAAACTACGCTAATAATTAATAGAATCCTCTTTTTATACTGTGTATGTCAAATTTTATGTATTATATTAAGCTTTAATTGTAGCATTTTCGATATTTCTAGAGCCAGTCGTCTCGACGTGTCGTTGTAAAACTATCTCACTATAAGATTTTGGCATCGTCTCTACTTTATACGTCATCAGACACTGATTTCTCTGTAATTTCTATATTTGTACAAAGCAAAGTTTTTCAAACTTGTTAATCCCACAGTGAAAGTTTTAATTATTCAAATTTAATCGTTTTAATTTTCTACTTTTCTATAGTTTCGTCGGCATCTTCATGCATTTCAAGATCATTCGTGCACTTGAAGTCTGGAGCTGCCGAATGACGAAACCCGGGTCGTTAGCGACAAAACTATTGAAAAGCAGAAAATTCAAACGATTCATATTTGATATCAAAATTCCATAAAGCACCTTCGGTCAAAATCCTCAATTATATTTTATTCATATTTTATACTAAAACTCCATTCAGTCGATACATTGAACTCTCAACTCAATTGTTAATTATATATTTACATTATACAAGAACAACATTAAATAAATGAATAAAAATATTCTCTAATGAAAAATAAATATTGATTACTGGTTGTGACACGTGTTTCACTTCTTTGAGATTCATATCCAGTCGAGCTGTCGCTTAACTGACATTACTAATAATTAATTTACCTTGTGATAGTTAGTCTGAAAATGCTTCTCAAAGAGGCGAAACACTTAACTTGCAACGTTATCAATTTAAATTGTATAATAAAAATAAACTTCCACAGTGTCGGCGATAATATTTAAGTAGGAAGACTAAAGATGTCAAAAAAATGGTTTGAGAAACGCATCACCAACTATATTGAGAGAATAACGTAAATAATTGCGAAGCTTTTATCGGTTGACAGAACTTGCGCCGTAAATTTGATTATATTAAATGAGGTAACCTTTTTGGCTCCTCGAGAATTTTCGCCAATGGTTTAATAGTAACACTCGTGATGTCTGATCATCCATATTACACGGACAAATTGTTATATCATAACTAATTTAGATATGAAAGGTAGATTACTATGTGCACATGAAATGCATTTGTAGAGGCCACATAATATTATTGGTTGTGTTCTTTCATTTATAAACAACTGTCAAAAATAATCACAGTATTTTTTAATTATTGTGTACGAGAAATTTCTTGAACTTTGCTGTATACTCTGACTACTTTAACAGTTCACTCGAGTTTGCGGCAGCCGTTGATACTAAATGAATGTTACTCCCCTCTGACATAAGAATCCATCTACCGCACTAAGCCCACGCGTTCATTCTATATCAAATTAGGGAATTTAAAATTTTTGAACTGGCAATCTTTTTTTTGTCGGCGTCATTCATGACATTCTCACAGCGCCACCCTTTCGAGTGCATAAGTAGCGTGGTCAGTCTGTAGTATATTGCTGTGTCAAATAGATATGGTAACTTAAAATGCTTTTAAATGTCATAAATATTGTACAAATAGATCGGTTTATAAAACTAATTAGACCATTAAGCTACCTCTTATATGCGGTATTGAATTGATTAATCATTGAATTTTTATTTTACTTTTTTGCAGATGACACCACAAAGTTAACAAAGAACACCGTATTAAACAAAAAGGTAGGCATTTTCAGCATAATATCTTACCTTAATGTCTAAAAAAATATTATTTCTTGTCGATAAGATGTCATTATTTCCATTTCGCCTTTGGGCATTAATATTATCCCATCCTTAAAATATCCTACATATATATAATTTGTGTTATTTGGGTGCGCAGTCAACGGGCTCAAATCCTAATATGAATCAAGAAATATGGATGTCTGTAATATCTAGATTCATTATCATCCGTCAAATTGTTAAAAAGTGCTAGGCTTAGTATAATTCGACCATAATGTTAAGATACAACTTATAGACTTTGTGCATAAGGTGAAAACGTGTAGAATTTCTATTGGAATCTTAAAAACGGCTGTTAACCTTTTGGACCTCGCGAACCTGTAACATATTTATTTTTAGGTATGTTGATATATTTTTTTTAACCACATGGATTCCTGATGGTTTTTATCTCAACCGAAGAAAACTGCTCGTTACTCATTTGCTCAACCTCTCCTTATTCGAAGAGAGTAGGTATAGAGCGGATAGGATAAAGATATGAGACATCAATAACTCCGCAGCCGAAGCCAACTATGTTGACACTCGACCACGGATCCAATACATTAAAGATGCATTTTAAATATTTTTTGCTGCGTGTTTGAAATAAATTTATGTGTTCTTGACTTAAATTACGTTACTGGTACAACTTAACAACAAACGTTGATCTAGTAAAACACCATCCATAATTAGCCCTTCGACGATACTAGACGACAAAGTATACCTGTAAATAATGCCCTCATAATAATTCGAACACAATGCCAGCTAGGTGTGACAAATGAATCGACAATTTTAACGAGGATGCTTTCAAATTTTGGCATCGGTTACATTTTTATACTGTGAATAATTTTGCAATTAATAATTCAAGATTTAATTAAACCACTGAAGTCTTACTGCAATATAGCCATTGTTTATATCGATATGTTCGGCGGATGCTTCGTGGAATATTGAATCTATTAATGAAATCAATAAAGCTTTCAATCAAGATCAATCAATTTGAAACGGGCGTTTTTGCGAAATTATGCAAAAAAAATATACTTTCGAAAAAAAAATATAACTTTAAAACTGTCCGACATTTAAAAAAATAATTTAGACCCCAGCTGTACAACACATTGTTGCATAGTACTGTATATACTTTAACTTGCTTTTTTTAGTCATGTATTTTGTATTTTTTAAGATAGAAAATCGGGTATTTGACATAGAATTATACATTTCATTCAAGTAGTCCTTATATATTATTACATATACTACATATCCCAAATATATTATTCAATAATAATCATTCAAACAAAAAAACTTCATTGAAAAAATTAAGTTATATTTTAACTGTCTGCTGATTTTTTTTTATTTCTAGGAAAATCAACGAATGAAAATTTTTTTTTCAACATTTTTTTATATTCAATTTTTGTATGATGCATTAAACATTTGCTATGTCATTTCTGTAGAGAATCTAAAATATTTGTCGCATTGGATGTTTATATTTCGACGCCTCAATTAGGCGAAAAGACTCGCCGGCGAGTCATCCATAACTGATGAGTTAATGTACAATACATAATTGGCGTATGAAAAATGACAAGTATTACAAATAATGATATTCTATAAGGGGTACATAAGTCAAACTTTAGAAGCAGATATGGTTGAAAAAAGGGATATAAAAATAATATACATTCTTTGATTCAACCACTATCCAATTCTGATAGCTAAACTTTGGTTTTCTTTCAGAATACGTACAACACTGCATTAACATGTTTAAAAATGAATAATTCTTTCGACAGAGTGCATTTCGTACATAGTTGCAGTAGACGAAATAGAGTGACCATTCGCTCGTGTGTGTGTGCTATTTTTACACTGCGTACTTAATATACAATATTATTCTAGCTGACTTATAAATAAATATGACCAGAATCGTCTGACCGAGTGGTGACATTATATTCATGTAACATATGCAGCTTAAACCGTCAAAACATTAGAGATTTTCCTTCTCGCATTTCTTGTACTACAATGCAATAAAAAACGTATTTTTTTCGCGTCCATTGAAAACACAATGTAATGGCGAAGCGTGCCAAGATGGCGTTTGAGTAAAAGTGATTGTCTATTGCCATATATAATTTATATGTCGAGTGGCTTCAAGCTTGTAAAGACCCTCTTAAATATGCCAAACAAATGTTTGAATTTAGAAACTGTGGTACGTTTTTTTTCGTTATTCATCTGAGATTATCTTTTTTGTATGGTTTAAATCCGCAGTTGTTTTGAGGGAGTGTACTAGAAGCAAGTTCCCACAAGACATGTCAAGAATAGCGTGCTTTTGAGTGTTCATAAAATCAATTCCTCTCGATAAGCGGTGGGTAAATCCGATTCACATTGAAAATTAAAAATCCATTTTTATTCATGGATATTGTAAAATTTTAAAATCTATATTTATACACAATCATATTTTCATTTACGTAACTTGTGTAGAAAATGTTAATTAGAATAATTTGAATTCAAATGTGTCTACTTAATACTATGCTCTCCACTAGCGATAAGCTTCGATGAGTTGGGGTAGCTACCCTCCCTCTCCGTATTACGGTGTTGTGTGACCGATTGGTCGAATATACGGTAGGATCGATTCGCACAGCACTTTCTTTAGCATTACACAAGTGCTTCCCAGACTTTTTCATTCAATGGTCCCCTTAATCTGTAAGAAATAACCCGGAACCCCCAGTTTGACAAATACTGAATTAAATATCACTCTCATAGAATATTTTCTTCATTAAGCTTCGGAAAATATTCTGGGTATAGAACCGGCTGTCTCACACTAGTAAGTCGCGGCGTTAGTCAACTGGGCAATAAACGGGCGGTGCCGAGGAGTGCGATAAACAAATATGTAAAACAGTGGGTTTCACGGTCGGAGAGTCTATTTTGGTCGATTACGCCGCCGTATTTACTTCGGAATATTTTCCGTAAGCTTTGCAATTCGGGATGCCACATGATTGGGAAATTCGTTGCCATTAGTTGGTTTAGAATCTTGATCTTAATCTCTTTTGATTGTAATTGATTGTTCGACAAAAATATATAACGATCGAGAAACACGATTTAGCTTACATTAGTATGAAAGAGTCTGACATAATAAGAGCTTTAGCGATTTTAAACGACTGGGCTCTGGATGTCGACATATTTCAGATGGACGTGAGTGAGTCAGACGAGTTGTTCTATTTGTTTAAGTATTATAGTTTATTTTGTCATAGCTCACTCGGTTGACTTCATTGCCAATTTCCAATGTATTTTTCTCTCTTATCTGTCAACCAAATATTTTCTTATCCCACGATTTCATCTTTTTTTCAGATTGAAAAAGCACTTAAACTTATAATTTGTTATTTTTGTAATGTACATATATATAAATATACGTATATATATAATAAATAAACAATACCTTTTGAAACACTACAACTTTGAATGAAGTGAGCTCTTTACACTTTATACAACCATGTCTGCTCCCAACTTATGGTAGCATATGGACTCCTCACGGAGCTTATCTCAACATTTATTTTTCTACGAAAACTGCTTGTTACACAGTTTCTCAACCTCTATTTTTAAAGAGATACGGGATTGAAAGGATACGAAGACAGGTTAGCAAATCGCTCTCCTATGTGTCGCTTTTTGGGATCGAAAAGGTAAGAAGGAGATTAAACAACAGAAACACCCATTGCATTCAAACAGAATCGAGCCCGGGTGGTCCGTCACGGAAGCTAACGTCGTTGACCACTGCACCAAAAACCAAGACACTTATCACGACAAGCAAAAAAAACAGTCAACGTAGACCCATCCATCATTTTCCCTTTTAATATTCAGTAAAATTTTGACAGTGAAATGAAAGTAAACCTAAAAACCTATTATTACGTAAATTATAAACTAATTTTGATTAAGGATGGCTATTGGCTGCTGAAATCAATTTATCAATTACTATTCCCGTATTTAACGGCGTAGAATTTTGTTTATATATATAATTCAATAATTTATGTGCTTATTCTCTTATGAAATTGATTTTACTTTTAAAATATTCAAGGAGCACGTACAGTGTGTTACAGAAATAAACAATTTTGACGTACGCCATCCATTCATACAATGCTGGAGTTTTTTTGAAATACGACGGAACAGCGAGTAGCGTAGGTTGAAATTGAGCTTGAAGGGTAAAATATTATCCAATCAAAAGAGGTGTTTAAAAATTGCAATAGCGTTCTCCATTTATGTGGCTTTCTCATTAAGTTGCATTACAATCTAAAATTATATACATATTTTTTTATAAGTTTTTAATAGTTGGTCGAACTTGATTTCTCATCGTCTCTAACACGGGTTCCCAACCCATGGGTAGCGACCCCGGAAGAGTGTTGCGACGGGTTTTCTGTTAAAAAGTCAACAAAAAAAATATATTCATTGTAATGGATTTTCGTTGTTTTTTTTAATTATTTAATTAAAAATGCTTTTTTCAATTGCATCGGGTCGCGTGTCACATGGCTTTTAAAAAAAGTATTCGCCACCCGAAAAAGGTTAGGAACCTATGGTCTATTAGAATCAACACCAATCTGTTTCCGACATACTCTTTACAGGTTTTTTTAAATGTATCCACATCCGCTCCCTATGTGGAGCAGATGGACTCCTGCTCTTATCCCGATAGAAGTTACTGTGCTAAAATCATTGCTCAGTCGCTCAACCTCCCTTTTTTCGAAATGAGTAGAAACGAAAAGATAATAAATACTCAGAGAGGACTAGTGGTTAGCAAATAAAATTGGGTACGCGAGACTGAATTTAAGACATCAGAAAATGTCGAATATAAATCTATAAACCAATTAAAAAAAAAACAATTTGTGAAACTATCCGTAATGACACTCGAACCCGCGAGCGTCACAACACAATTTAGTGACATTCACCACCCCCTCATAACAGTCTTACCGTTCTAGTGTACATCCTGGAATTGGACATAGGTTCATAATAATTCTTTGTAAATCATCAGTACGTGAGAATGCACGCCATTGATGAATTTCTGACTTTTGTTTACGATAGGTATGCAAATATATGAAATATTCCATTTATCTATCTGGCAAACAGCGAGCTTTCTGTTATTGATATTCAAATTTGTGCAAAGTGTGATTGACGCTATGAAAACCTCGCCAAATCTTAAAATTAAATATGAATACCAAAATGATGTGGTCATAGCGTGTAGGAAACAGAATTTCCAATGCTCAGAAAAAAAATCATCGTGTAGTGCCATGCAATATTCTTTTTTTGATAGAATGTTTAGTTTTGAACACCAGGTTCCACGATTCAAAATTGTAATAATTGTATCTGAAAATATTGCTTTAAATTTATTTCATTGTTGAATGGAGAAAACAAAATTGTTGATTTGTTGTGCATGCAACCAAATCTTAAGGAAATTCATGTCAAAAAATTTAAACGCGATTAACGTCATCTACTTAAAGTTTAAGCCGAACGAATGGTAATGGTGCACATTTGAATACCATAGAGAATGTTATATAAAACTACTAGTATTGCTACCCGGCGTCGCTCGGACAAAGCGACCAATAATTATTTAATGTTATATCTTTCGACATAATTATATCACAAAATCTAACATCCAAAATAGAGTTAAAATAAAATCACAAACTTTATTTAATTTGATGACAATTCTCGCCCATTCAAATGTCCAAATTCAAGGAAAAAATCTAATTTGCTGTCAAAGAAATTTCAAATAATACCTTCAAGTAAATAATAAACATTATTATATTAATAAAAGCCGGGAAAAGTTCAGTAGAAGACTAATTTATTAGATTTTGACTAAATGTCTTCGCCGATAAAAAGTCAAACATATTTTCTTTCATATTCGTTTTTATGGCAACTTAATGACCAACAATGCAAAAGGGAATTACAGACCCACAGACATACGCCGTTTCGGTTTTATATATAAGATTTTCTATAGCACGAATGATGTTGTAACGCCGCAGAATACAATCTATAAGATGAGTGTGAAGTCGTTAAAGGTAGTAGTGGGTATAACGTCATATACTCTACTACAAGAATGGTACCGATATTAACGACACATTGCCGGGTCCTAGCTTCGACCATGTTGACTTCGTTGCTCGAGCACATGGGCTCGAATCCCCGCACGGGTAGCTTAATTAATTGATGTCATGTTGTATTACTCAAAACCTCTCTTACGGGCTTTAAAACGAAACTATTATCATAGCACTATTACTGTCCAAGTCTTAGTCTGCTATCCCTACTCTTCGAAATTAAGAGTTTAACTGCGCCTCAGGCAACTGACTAACAAGCAGTTCATTTCAAAATATTTCACATTAGATGCGGAAAAATATTACATTTACATATCGTCTCTACCAAGCCGTTAGTAACATGTTGGTGATTCTGAGCTAAATATGAAGTTAGTTCACAAAAAAACTATGTACAGATTGCCAAAATATGAGTACTACCCATGGCTTTATCCAACAGACTTTCTCTTAGGGATGCTCACTTTCAATAGTTTGAATGCTCGAAGAGAAATGTACTTGGCATTATATTTCTTTCGGCTTATCCGAGGCCAAAATGAGAATTCCACCATTCTTGAAAATGTTAAATTGAATGTTCCTGATAATTTTTTGAGGAATCGTGAGCATTAGTTGTTTGTTCTTCCAAAGGGTAGAACCAGTCTGCCAATGGGAATGCCTCTGGGAAGAGCTTTAACAATTTTAAACGGCATTGCTACGGATGTCGACATATTTCATATTGACGTGAGTGAGTTCAGACGAATACTATATTTTATGAATAAAAGTTGATTTTGTCAGAACTCACTCGGTTGACATCTTTGAAAATTTCTAATATGATTTATAAATTTTTTCTCTCAATTTTTATGACTACAATGTTTTCATCTTGTTTTTAATTAATTAGTGATTTTTATTATGTATTTACATGTATGTATGTATATATATGAATACATGTATTTATATTTGTCAAATACATGGCGCATTGGCGTCAGCTGTAATGCCATGATTTGCTTTTTCTTAAATAAATAAATAAATAAAAGGATGTTCTTCTTCAAAAAAAAACCCCATTACATGGAAAGAAGTGGTGAGAGAATTGAAAGTTAATCTAATTGACACGATAATTGTTCACTCTTTTTGCTCTCCTGAAATGAAGCGATTTTTCAGTAACGCCCTTTTGGCTTGGAGGGGACGATAATTAGTATATCCATTATAAGAAATAATGATTCATACCATACAAATGATAGATATATTTTACCAATATTTTCATCATATTTTTTTAATTTCCCATTTTCTTTTAGGTAAAGTTATACCTCTTATATCTTCCTCCATGGTCAATTGATTCGTTGATTAATATCGTTGTATCTCTAGTCGGTCTAGCTCACCAGGCGATTTAATTAATGTGTCGAGATATAGATCAGCTGTTCCGCCATTCAACAACATGATTGCTATTTCGGGCGAATAGTCACAACATTACTCGACACGCTTTCGCTTAACGCTTTTCCATGCATCTTATCATTGATTTGAAAACATTTACCATGTTTTATTGTATTCTCATACGGAATCTATCAAAGGATATGAAGTATATCTCTTTTCCCAACAGTTTATTGCGTTATATTGCGTCATGTCATATAATTTTAATGAGAGACAGCTTAAAATTTCGTTTGTCGAAGATCTTAAAGCACTGACATTCAAAGTTATTTTCAAATCTGTTTTCATTGACCAGAGTATCAACTGAAAATAGCTTGTTTTAACAACGTTTACTTCAATTGTGAAGCATGCTAGCTTGGGCTCGTGGTCGAGTGATCAACATCGTTATTTAAAATAACACCTTTCCACCAAAATGTGAAAGTTAACACTAACTAATTATTTGGTCAGTATCAAATTCGATAAACGGTCAGTGAAAGAAATGTTCAGTGATAAATACATAAAAAGAAAATCAGTAAAAAATCAGTTAGTCTGTCATTTTGAGTAAAAGGGTGAGTATATATCAGGAGTGGCCAAAGCGTCGATCGCGTACCTATTTCAAGTCGCCCGCCTGTCTGGTGTACTTAATGTTCACATCTATGATTCCTCTTTTATTTCAATGATAATAAATTCAATTCATTATGTGAGTCGATCGCCGCCAAAAGTTTCAAAAAACGTCGCCCGTAGTGGAAAAGTTTGGCCACTCCTGGTATATATCTATTATAAACCTTAGCCTCAGTCATAAATTTGATTCTTATTTCCGACCATATTTGATCAATTTAATTTGACACAAGCTGTCAAACTAAAACTATCCATTTTTTTAAGTGACTGATGATGTAATTCAAATACTAACTGTTTTACACGAACTACTGACCATTTCATTTAATAACTGTCCAAATTCACTTAAAATATTTATTGACCATTTTGACATATTATTGACCATGTCATTTAATAACTGACCACATTCACTGAAAATATTCACTGACCATTTACTTAATTTACTGACCAAAAGTAGCATTAGATACTGACCCATTAAATACACGGCAGAATGGATTCACTTCAAGATATAACCTATTTAAGTGGTCACGTTGTTATACTAAAAATTTATCAACGCAATCATAAATTTAAGAATTCGCTTCTAACCATACTTCAATGTTGTGTGAATTTGATACATTTTGATCCGTTACTTGTGTATTTTATCTTCAATGCATCATCGAAGTCCATAAAATCATTTAATGTGCTATATTCGTGTCTTTGACATATACGGCCGCTCTGTTTTCTGTCCAACGTGAATTGCAGATAGAAACATTACGTAATATTCGAAAACTTTCCACTTATAATTTTTTCGTTACGACAGATGAACGTTTTGATTCAAGCATTCCCCCGAACGAAAAAAAAAACAACAACTGTGCGGAACCGTCCACGCCCACGTCTTATTATTGCCATCGTCGCACAGTTTTTCTTTTTCTTCTCGCATCTTTTTCACTGGACGTCATATCAATAATACTAATATCCACAACGCAATACGAATAACTTCGTTACATTTTGTTTACGTGTGATTTTGGCGATTCCATGGCCTACAAAGTGAGTTACGCGTACCTAAATTTCACACCTCTTACATACCTGGACGTTGGCAACAAAATAACTGGCCATGATCACTTCGATGACAAGCTCTTTCAACTTGGTCGGCTTGCGAATAATCTAACAAGTTGGTTTTTCCTACCACTATCCGCTGTGTATATGCAGCCCATGTTTCATGGCCGCCTTTCACAACGATATTGTTATAGAAAAAGGAGTTTACCCCTCACATTCATGGCCCGATTTTGAACCATTCACTAGTGTTCTTCAAAATAGAAAATAAAGTAATAATTCTAGTGTTTTAGCTGGGCCACTGAAATCAATTTGATACTATGTATCCTGTGTTTGATCCGTATATTGAAAGCCCTCCGTGCAAGAAAAATTTATTGACTAATGAAAAATCGAGATTATGACGATCCCCGAATAAATTTGTAATTTTTTCAAATGCAATAAACTTAGTTTTAGTCTCAATCAAGTCAACGTGCTCTATTAAGCCCGTGTGAGGACAGACTACAGCAAATAGTTCTGATCGTTCTTAATTCATTTGGGGCAGTCTTGAATAGTCCAACATTAAGTACAGGAATATTTTAGTAGGTATGCTGTTCACAATTCGGCCACTTAGAGATTCATTATTCTCTACTTTTCAGGAGAGTCAAAAATCAGGTTTCACCAGTAATTAATTAATTTTTCCTATTTTTTAACAAATACAAACTGTATTTTCATTTCTGTTATCAGCGTCCTGTACTTAGAGTCGCAATTTATTAATTATCTCGGTTCACAAATGGAATACAATGCTAATATTTAAAAAAAGAATCTTGTTGACTGGATTATAAAATTAAGGTCGTATGATAATATTTTGGGCTGCCAACCATCCCGGATTAGCTGGAATTGTCCCCTTCGCCTGTTTAGTTTACAGTCATCGATATATCTTTCTAACGTGTCTATCTTTTAATCCACGAAACTTTTCTAGATATGTGAGATGCATTGGATGCGCGACATCGGGCAGTGGAGGGAGCGGCGTTCATAATGTAAACCCAGTCATTTTTATTGGAAGCGTATCAAGAGCTATTTTAGAAATCCGCAAAACACACATTATAAATTAATTTTAGAACTGTCGTAACGGAAAGGTATCGTTATGAACTGTGTTAAAAATTAACACACTTGACTGTGTATGTCCACGATTGAAACGGTTAAAAATCGACCTAACTTCTCTTCTACTAAAGTCTCGGAATCAAATGATCGGTTTCTACATCATTATTTGTATGAACTGACACGATGCATACACCAATTGGTCTTTGTATGTATATTCAAATAATTGAAGCACATTTTTTAGTATTACTTTCACAAGACAGATTTCGCTTTATACCAGAGCTTTATATATATCAAACTGAAGAAGACAAGACAAGGTATAATTATCGATTTTTGTAAGAAAAACGAAATATAGAATCAAATCGTCAGAAGTTAAAATGTGACTTCTAACTTAAATTTTTAAATGTATTCAGATATCCATAACCTATTAGCAATGCCTCTCCAACAAGAATTGTCAGTCAACACCTTAAAGGTGAGGTTTAGAGACTCCAATTCGAGTATCGAGTACTCGATACTCGAGTATACTCGTCCATTTTTTTAGTACTCGATACTCGTAATTTGAAAAATAATCGAGTAATACTCGTTATATATAAATGATGACTAATTCAAGTCAAAAAAATAAAATTGCAAATTTTATTTTTTTAATCAACAGGCAGAAAAACTTAATAGCACTATTGAATTTATTGTTATTTTTTAAGCTGACGTCCACAGCAACAGATAGAGTTTTTCAACCGCGGGAATAAAAAAACAAAGCGTCGAACCAAGTTAAAAATTTGAGACATTTAATTATCTACTATTTTCGAAATATATGTTTCATAAATTGAAATAAATGTATTAATGCAACAAAATAAGCTTATTTATTTATTTATATACACTATTTGAATTAATAATATACATTTTGGTACATCTGAAACAACTCGAGTATTTTAAAATTTTACTACTCGATACTCGAGTAGTTGAGATGTCGAGTAATTGGAGTCCCTAGTAAGGTTTGTATGCTGTATGCATTCTCAAACTATCCGATAAGCTTATCCAAGCGTTTGTAATGAAAATTCTATGTTGAATACTTAAAACGAAAAGGAACACCATAAGTTTAAACGCTGAACAGTTCGAACCATTTAATTTCAATTCTGTTAATATATAGAGAACTAAACGCAAGTCGATAGTAAACGCTGCTGGGTGCAAAATAAATAAATTTGCAGGAGTATAAATACGAACGTGGCAGGACTATATGAAGGACAATGAGTGCTGCCATAAGGCTCGGTGTGAACGAATGGAGCAAAATAAAAATATCTGGATGAAAGTCGGCCAAGGCCCAATTGTTCTTTTGCTGAGAAATCGGGATAAAAAATTCGTAATCACCTCTTACAGTCTAAAGATGAAAGAAAATAGACAAATATTCAGAGAGTTGATTATTATGTGTAGTTAATAAACCAAATAAAAACACCTGGTCGTATATTGACTGTTTTATATCGGATTTTTTAAAACAGACTAAGATTTCCCAGGATTATGTCAAAGTATATCAAACAATTATTGGTGTATGAGATATGACAAGAATTTACAAGTTATCTTGGTTTTCAGCTTTTCTAACTCGTTTTTTTTTCAATGATTTTTGGAAATATTCATCATGTTTTCTAGATTGAGTCCAATTCTATTCACACATAAATGTAATCTTATTTTTTCAAAAACTATGAGCGAAAATAAGCCATCAAAGTGATGCTTTGACAGCATATTGTTGGAATACTCCTGAATGAATTTATTCTTAAATATTGTGTTTATATTGTGCACATTTTCTCAAAATTATTATGTTGCAAAAGAAAAATGTAATATTTGAATATTTTTGACAGTGTTATATTTCTTTTAACGAAAGAGAGTTAAAGATATGATACAAAGACATCATCTGAAAACGTCATAGGTTCATCGATCATAAAACTGCATTTACAAAAAATTAAAATTTATAAATGTTCCACTGATAGTGTAATATTTATAAATTATATATTTATAATGTAGACATTAATTTCAATTCTTGATTTATGTATGACAAAAATTAATTTTAATGAATGATTCATATTTGATATCGTTAAAGAATACAATGTTGATTTTTCGTTTTTTTACGATTGATACATGTACATATAAATAACTTTTACCATTTTTATGAATTGAATAATTAAAACAACATAAGCCATACTGATGGCATTTTTATAATGTATATTGCTACCCGGCTTCGCTCGGACTAAGCGACCAATAATTATTTAATGTTATATCATTCCCAAAGAATTACAGACCCACATACATACATACATACATACGCCGTTTCGGTTTTATATATAAGATTATGACTTTTAAAATTATCAATGACGCAAAAGAAAACAGTCATCTTCATATCAGTAATGCAACATAAAACTTCCATGGTGATCAGAGAACTAATTTTGAAGTTCACCAAGCATTGAGATAAATAATTTGTTGACATCAGCATTAAAAAAGATGCATAGAAGACGTATCTATGTATGATTGTAGAAAATATACTGCGACTTTTTATCTAACACATTACTAAAAACATGTTATGCCTGTGATTATAACAAGAGGCTTACTTATACTCATAACTTCAGTTGCACGATATCAGCAACGCGACCATCTTCTTGGTTTTAAAAATATAACATAACATCCGCTCACACCTCTCTTTTGACTGTTTCTTCTCTTATGTAGATTTGCCTCTTGAATTCTTACTCGTAAGAACTATCTTTATAATAGTTGAAGATGTCATTAACAATCAAGGTTCAGCTATTAACAAATTGTATGATTATCTGTAAATTCTTGTCGTACTGTACCAGTTAAATATTCCGTGTCGTGGGTCACTCTCAATTTTATATAATTAACTTATCATGGATTTATTTGTGATCCTGAGATCCTGAACATTATATGTATTTTTAAATTGGCTTAGAAAACTTGTTTACTATTTTTGTAATACAATTTATAAACACAGAAAGAAACAGTACACTGTCTCTTATCTGCCAATGAAAACTTGATAATTCGTATCCAATACGAAAGAATTTCGAAAGTATCCAATATAAAACTATTAATTAAGTATTTCGACTGAGGGTGCTTGATGGAATTTCAATATCAAATTAGAATTTTTTGAATTTTGTACTTTTCCATGAGTTTTGTCGCTAACGACCCGGGTTTCGCCTTTCGGCATCTTCAGGCATTCCAAGTGCACGGATGCCTGAAGATGCCGACAGTTAAGAAACCCGGGTCGTTAGCGACAAAACTCATGGAAATGTACAAAATTCAAAAAATTCTAATTTAATAAAACTATTGTTTATCGCTTCAATCAATGGCTACCTGAACATTGTTAGTAATTGTTGACTTATTTTGATTGGCGGACTCCCTTTTAACTTTACTTTAAATATCTAAAGTATGAATGTATTTCGAATTCATCGCACAACCTTTTTTTCAAAACAACGTTTCAAGAAGTACCTAGATGTCTACATCCTATACGTTGCCACGCCCCATACACAAAAGAAAGCCTTGCCGCCCCCGTTAATTTTTCAAAATAATATCGTGTGGTTTTAAAATTGCAGAAAATTTAATGTTACAAATATGAAGGGAAAAAATGACAAACTAATAATCTTTTGACACAAGCGATGCAAACTGTATTCGTGGCAAACGGTGATGTCAAAAGGTTATTGTTTGAAAATATAAAAGGTTCAATCATTTGTGTCCCACAGTTTGAAAACATCGGACGTGTGGATTGTAAAAATGCTGATTATAAACAATTTTATCTTATGAGCGATCAAAATCGTCACATATTATTTTTAAAGAAACACTCAAATATCTTGCACGGAATTTAAATCACGGTATTTACAGCACGTAAGCTCAGCGCATTCTTTTATATTAAAATTACATACTTGGAGTAAGTACTTATTGGAGTGTAACCTCGAAAATGAATCTGACTGACACATTTTTTAAATATTAAAATAATCTTAACTAAATTTATCGTGAGCATCGCTTGAAATATGTTGATATTTCATCGTGAATAAGGATGATGTACATATGTAACTTTAATAAACAATAAAAAAATGTGAAGATTCCAATAATTTACTGCAATAAATATCATTCGCTTGATTAAATTTTAATATCAAAGTTGAATCATTTGTACGTTGCACTAAGTTTTGTCACTTACACTAAGAAGTTAGTGTAAGTTTCAAAACTCATGGAAACTTACAAAACTCGTAGGATTCAAAAATGTCATCAATATCGTTCAAATAAAGAAAGAATCCCGGACAAAAATAGTCCGATAGCGAGATGAAAACACTGAAGGACGGTAAAATATAGCTTACAATGTACTACATGCAAATATTGTCAAAATAATAACTGTTTACTATATATTTTCACTTAATCCAGCACGTTTCCACTAGTGCATTCGAAAAACATTTTGTTGTTTTAAAAATACAATTTATAATGCGTTATTGCCAAAATACTTAGATTATGTGCAAAACTTAAGCTAAAAAATCAATGAAAACTTACTATGTATTAACAAGAAATCACAAAAGTTACTTGGTAATCCAAGGACGATCCTTTTTCACTTAAAAGAACTTCACTTTGATGTGCACACTTTGGAGGGAATACTTAAAGCTCTTGACGCGTAGGTGAGAGAGCTTTTTTGATAATATTCAAAGCTTGTGACGCGAGATTTGGTACTGAATCTGGTCGACGGCGGTGGTTTGGCGTCGGCAATTCTGGAATTTCCCCTACTCGCCGCGTCGGTGGGATATTTCTGGCGTTGGTCGGCGTCGCCAGCTGGAGAGACGGCGCGAGAATTCTTCGGACTGTGTACTACCAAAAATCTGGATAAAACTCCCCACTTTTCCAAATACATATATTTTATCGAATTAACTCAAATCGAGTCGTAAATTCTCTTATGTAAGATTTGAATTAGTCTTATATGGTTTCAATCGTTAATTAAACTCAATTAAAATGTGCTTATACAATTATTATTGTCTATATTTTCTTTTAAAATCGGTCTGTAAATGTATTCTTTTGGTAACTGCTGCGTTAAGCTATCAAAATTTCTGAGCTTATGTTCAAATAAATTCAATATGAAATGATTTGTGATATTTTCATTTCCTGATTGCATCTTTAAATTTATTGCCCGTTTAAAAAACTGGCGCATTGACAATCAATAAAGTAAACACAAATATTTTCTTGATTATTTTTCTTTAAAATTAAGCAATGACTAACACGAGTCTGGAAGCAATTATGAACGAATTGATTAATTCTTTTGACGGGTTATTAATATTGTTTCAGTAGTAAATCAATACAATATTAATATATGAATGTAAAATTAACTTAACAAACTGAATTGGAAAAAATTATGTATTGCTCTCATTTAGTTTTAATTTAAGAATTTATCAGGGCTGTGGAGTCGGAGTTATGAAAACCTTAAAAAAGTTTGAACATTGTATTTATGTATATACATATAATATGAAACTTTTTGGCTATTGGCCGGATTGGTAGGATGATCTTTAATTTAATATAGGTCGGGAAAAAACCTGACAAATTAAAACTTTTATAAGTCGGAGTCGGAGATTTTTGAATGACTCCACAGTCTTGCAATTTATAGATCCGCACCTATTATAGTATAAAAATGATGATATATATATAAAAAATCTATTACACGTATTCTGCACAAAAGTTTTAAAGTAGGACCTGTTACGAGTAAGGAAAGGATGAGTTGGGTTAGTCAGGTATGTTATTTCATCTTTTTTCATGGGGGGGGGGGGGGGGCAAACGTTGTGATCCTGCTATTTTTATTTCAACTATATGAAAAAAGCAATGCGGCAATGTAAAAATATATGCTTCTTCATATTCAGAGTTGACACTGACAAATTAATCCCCCTACCGCAAAAAATATCTCTGATTTAAATTAATATTTTATGACAGTGTTGCCGAGTTTTACAGTATACCGTATAAGATCACCGTTTTGCTATAAAATAAAGAATTGTAAATCTATATCTTGGGACTTCGCCCCTAAATTATGTTAGAAAGTTAAAATTAAAATTGACTAGTTAATCATTACTGCTTTAATTATCGTGTTGCCCTGCATCGGACCGTAGACGAAGAGCGTATGCTGGGTATTCGTTATATCCAAAGGCTTCACATACACTTTTAAGATGTTCACTGTCAATTCAATGTGAAATAAGTGCTAAAAATAATAAAATATTTTTAGAACTTACTCATCATTAAATTTATTAGATCAGGATCGGTTTTTCTCTTAGCAAGCATAATCAACTGATAAAAACTCCAAAGATACAGCGATATTTATACAAAAGTTAAGTCAAAGTATAATAAAAACAAAATAGACTATAGTTAAAATGTTGAAGACCTCTTAGACAAGCTACTTCATACTAAAAATCAATTAAGTAAGAATGATCACTAATGCTCGCTATGAGCGAAACCGGTCCTAATCCAATAAATTCAAAGTGGGATAAGTACTAAAAATGCTTCACATACAAATCGGATAATAGTGGGCGAACCGGCAACTCTAATGTATGCAATTCAAATCGTACATCTATAATAATTATTATTATTACTGCGTATGTGTGTGTGAGCATTTATAATATGAAGTATTTATGAGTGTGTGTTTAACGGCTGACACCTGTCGTAGTTTCTCATACGCTATTTCTTATAGGTCAAATTGCCCGCGAATTATTGTTAGGCGTTAGTAGTAGTCGAAATCTTTCCATTGATTACATCTATTTTCATATCTCGTGTAGGGATGTCGACACGAGTATCGAGTACTCGATACATGTATGTGCGCTACAAATACTCGACTACTCGCCATTACATTATTTATATTTTATAATATTTTCCACTTTTGTGCACGTTGATAATACGTCCCATGTGACAATATGTGTTGTGATTAATTATAACTCCTTCTATTATTGTAATATGCAATTAGTTCATTTTATTTTCAAATATTTTTTATGGAATAAATAATATGTTTTCAAGTTGTCACGGTAACTAACAAAGTATTTTTTTAACTCGTGTAGTCGATAACGTAAATTGTTTGAATTGACATTACTTGGCGCAAATCTATTTTTAATAACCCCGTGTCTTATGTGAGCGACGCGAACCGGCAAGTGAATTTAGGCGAATCCAGTCAATTTAAAACGTAGTTGATTAAAGGTCTTATGTGCCACTTCTGGCTAGCATGGCTAGCCACTTCGCAGCGCCAGGTTACGGCGCAGCGATTTATCGCTGCTTGTTTTAGCTCCAATTCAATGTACCGTACCCTTTACGTACGGGGAGATATCGATCAAACTATTGTTTTAATATGCACTAATACACGTTTATCTATGAAATTATAACATATATATTTTTATAAGTTGTTTATTTATATAGTTATATTTGTTTGAAAGTACCATATCTAATACCAATGCCTTTCGTGCTGTGCATTTTTCACGTTTTTTTTGTTGCAAATAAAAAAAACGTGATTTTTTTTAATTCCACACGTATGTATATATCTAGATTATATTTGCATAGTTTATATTTAAAAAAAAAAAATAATAACACATTTTAGTACTTTTCCACATCTGATTTATTTCATCAGGACCGGCTTCGCTCATGAAATAAATCAGATGTGAAAAGACTAAAAATGTGTTATTATTTTTATTATAATGCCTTTCCACCAAGTATTGACAGTGAACACCTTAATAGTTTATATTTAAAAAATATTCATATTGTTATTTTATATTGGATAAGATTGCATTTTCTTGTCAAAATTAAAATTTATGCAAAAAAAAAATATGTATTTATTTTATCTTTACAATTTTTTATTTTTTTATATTGTTTTCTTTGATTCCTTTAAATATAAACTGTTTTTGATGTGTATTATTTTATTTCAATGACTTAATTTGAATAATGTAGAAAATATAATTGTTTTTGGCAACCCATAAACCATTCCCTTTTTTTTCGAAAATTCGGTCCGTAACCAAAGGGTTAACATTCATTATGTCGGGACGCAAACGCTTTTTATTTGAAAACTGATATCGTGAAAGAAGGTGTCGCGATTTCACGGCAAGCTACCTACCTATCGTTCATTAGAATAATATATCACACTAATCTTATATGTATATAAAACCGAAACGGCTATGTATGTATGTATGTTTGTGGGTCGGGAATTCCCCTTTGCATTGTTGGGCATTGCTATCAAGTTGCCATAAAAACGAATATGAAAGAAAATATGTTTGAATTTTTATCGGCGAAGATATTTAGTCAAAATGTAATAAATTAGTCATCTACTGAACTTTTTCCGGCTTTTATTAATATGACAATGTTTATTATTTACGTGAAGGTATTATTTGACATTTCTTTGACAGCAAATTAGATTTTTTCAATCAAATTAAATAAAGTTTGTGATTTTATTTTAACTCTATTTTGGATGTTAGATTTTGTGATGATGTGAAATAAAAAATATGGTTGACACGGCACAAACACACAGTGGATAAACACAAAAGTTGGAATATGTAAATGTGACGAGGACAAGTTGTCTCACAGTGTCAATAAATTGTGTGCTTCTTTGCGTGGTCAATTGAAACAATTCAAATTTGAATATTTTCGTTATTACTCATAGTCATATTTTTCATAGTCAAACTAAAACAAGCACCACTTTGGTTTTTGATATTTGCGGGGTGTTTAATTTTAAAATCCCCGTATACAACACTTTTTGCAAACGTGTACTAAATTTAATCAATTTAGTGGTCGGTCTGACAAGGGCTTGAGTCGAAATAGCGATCAACTAATTATTATATATTTTTTGTAGAACTAAAACACATTGATATTTTTTCATCGTATTTTAATGGAGTTCTACCCAAGTCAATTCCAATTTAATTAATATGCTCTTGAGAGTTGGAACTGTTTCACGTATCGTAATACAGGTTGAAGCCATTGCTTAAAATTAACTTATAATTTGTTATTTTTGTAATGCACATATATATTAAATATACATTTTTCAATAAATAAACGATTATGATATCTTTTGTTTTTATTGTCCGACATTATTTGGCGTCCATTTGTATGTTAACTGAGTAAAATTTCTACATCTGTCATAATATGACGAGGCCCGCCGCGTCAAGATCGTTTCAAAATATCAAATCAACCGATCGCGCGAAGTAAACATATGCGGTAACGCGCGGCAACGCGCGGTAAATCGTCAACATAAGACGCTCTGGTGAACTTGGACCGTTTGATATTTGCAAGCGATTTGCGCGCGCAACGAGTCAGGCACTTCGATGCGACTTACGACAATTTGTTGAAGTTATTACCTATGCCGTCCTGACCGCATCGCTTCGTCTACATATGACACTTGCATGGGCCAGGACCGTTTGATATTTTAAAACTCTGCCGCTTTCAAAGCTGCGCCGGATCGCCTCGCGGAGATTCGCCCAGCTAAGACGACCCGTAAGACAACATAAAAGCAAATGGTTCTAACGAAGACGTGATACCGAAATAGCTATCAAATTTACTACGTTATTTCGGCAGAGAATGTTAACTGTGCTATTTTTTTGTCTTATAAAGATAATAATTAACCAAACAAACGATTGAAAATGTATACAATTTCCAATGGGGAATTGAAATCCGTCTTTTATACTAGTGCTTCCCAAACATTTTCACTCAAAGACCCCTTTAATTAGGAAAAAATTATCCTCGGTCACAGAAAAGAAAACATTTTTAGTGCGACCCCCGGAGAAATTCTGCGGCCCCAGTTTAGGGAACACTATTTTACATGACAAATTAAAGTACTTAAAAAAATCCCTTCAAAGAAGACCTAAATACTCGAGTCAACATTGTTTTTAAAATACTCGCTTTCTTCAGTATCGATAATCTGAAATATGAAATCTCTATTACATGAGTCATTTTAATATTTTTTATTTTGTAAAAATATAGAGTGGGAGACTCGGCATGATAATTGAAGGTCTCTTTTTCAAACGGGCTCATTAAAAAACTAGTAATATTGTAAACAATAATTATTATAAATACGCTTTCTCCCAGTTTTTTTAACGATGACACCTGCATTCTGGTTTGTGTTCGTATTCATATAGATAATAGATTTTCCTTATATAATATTGTACTTACTATACACATTTTTGTACTTTAAGCCGGCTGTCACGTCAATTTTATATTATTATATTCCAAATAAAAACACTTAATATGGGGCAGTAGTAGATATTTATTAAAAATATCGGTTTTTATTGCATTTGTAGAATTTGTAAAAAAAATATCACTATTTTATTTATTAATTGCACTATTTTTAAATCGTGCGGCCATTATTTTCCCAAAATTATTTAACCTGGAAAATGGTTTCTGATAAAATAATCAAGACTTTAAAGAAAACTGATCCCCACCGGACCCACAGTTGCACATTTCCTTACGAGATTGTATTAAAATTAAGACCTGGAGTACGCTGCCATTCTAAGCAAAAAGGCAGTAAGTGACTCTGATACACTTTTGAAACAAATTACATAATGTATTTTTGAAGTTATAGTATGTATAAACTATAAAAAGGGATTGATGCGAAAATGAACTAATTTCTTCGTAAACAAGGAGTTAGTAGTTGCATTGACTGCCTCTTTGCTAAGAAAACAATAGTTGTTGCTTTCCAGAAATACTTCTTATACTTTTAGTAGATGTCCATCTTATTACAAAGGATTTTTTTGTATTTTAGTTATTATACTGCTATAAAAGTGAGCACAATTTATAGCTTTCAATAATATACATAAAATGACATTCATAACTCAATATCAGATTTTTTACGAGTAACTGCCTTCTTCCTTGGAAGGGCAGTACAGTAGTTGTACTGTAATCTATAAAATAATACCACAAATTTAATATAAATATTTTTTTTATTCAATATTAATATAATAGTATACAATAATAGTTGAACGAATGACAGTCAGATGTACAGTTAAAATAAATAAAATTTTCTATACTAATTCCACGTATTTTAAAAAGATCGAAACAGGTTTCGCTTGTAGCAATCATTATCAGTCGATAATGATTGCGATGAGCGAAACCGGTGCTGATCTATATAAAGTTCGCGTAATTAATGTGTTTGTTTTTTTTTTTAAATAGTGCACGTATCGTTTTATTATGTTGAAATTTATCACAACTTTTCGTCGAGTATTGCTAGCGGCTTGAGACAGCCTGTAGAGTCAAATTGCAGTCGATTTTTAACCGGTTGGGGAAAAGCCGGGCCATTTCTTGATTTCGTTAAAGAGTGCGTTTCCGGGGCAGTCTGTGCTGATGGCTTGTCTGTGTCCAATAACTTTGTAGTTGGATGTGATGCGTCCAAGCTGGACTCCGTAGGCGATCAAATCCTTGACTACCTTCAGTTGATTTGCAGGAGGGATTGATGCTGATGACAAAAAACAATTTAATTTATAATATTTGACGATTCCAATAATAGTATACAACGAGTGTATCCTTCATATTTGGACGATGTTATTTAAATTTATTCAACAGTATTTTTTGCCTCTATATTTAAACGGTGCCTAAAGCGACCCAACATTGTATCGTTACTAGGGATTACAAATATCAATGCCGGTTGGCACGGCTCATGTAATGGTGCACTGGTGCATTGAACCCCCTTTTATAATCAATCAATATGCAATATCAAAATAAATATGCCAGTTTTCTTCATTTATATTCCTTGTGTGTTCCCATACCAACATTAAAGAAATCGATAATTCGCAAAAGTTTGCGACTAGGCCAAAATGAAAAAATAATAATACGTTTGTCAAACGATGTGCGTAGATGCACTGTTTCAAAAAGTGTTGAAACAGTAGGCAGAAAAAATATTTTGTGACGTCACGCCAGTTTTTAACACGCAAAACGCAAAATTTATCCAAAAAAGTTTTGTTCGACCAGTCCAAATATCGTACCGGTACATATTGGTTTTTACACTTCATATATTATATAAACATTAGAATTTCATGCCAACCTTCTTCTTCGGTGACTGAATATGAAATAAGTTTATTTACAGTATTTATAATAGTAAAACGCTTGTCATTTAACACTTTGAGCCCCGACTCAAAACATCAAAGCAATTTTCAGTCTATAATATCAATAACTATACTTCGAATGGTGTAGGTCTCTACTATTTTTATAACTTGAAAATGTTTCGAAAAAATTAACCTAGATGGCAGCAATGCGATCATATTTGAAAAGACAGAATATCACGTCAAAAAACACGTTATCGGGACTCAACGCATAGTTAACGTATCACGTCAAAACACGGCTCCGGGATAGATAGTGTATGTAAACAACGTATGCTTACTTGTCCAGTCTCCGATGACGACGATGCCAATGCTGATAGAATTGTATCCTGGAGCGTGAGCTCCGACGTTGGTCCAACCTCTGCCTTCATAAGCACGACCGTCTCCACCGACTCCGAAACTGCAATGAATTTCATATTTCATTATTTGATTTGTTCAGATTTAGAAAAAATATTATTTATTTATTTATTGGCAAAAAATAATATAAAATACATGCCATTACTGCAAGCGCCAATGCGCCATGCATTTGACAAATTAAATAACACATTTAAAAAATAAGAAACAGAACAGAAACATATTGTTTACATAAGAAGAAAAAAACATTAAACAAAGCATCAAGTTCACTGCCGAAGATGTCCGCATCAACAGGCAGCGCATTTATCAGCTGAATAGCCCTTGCAACTGAAGATTCAAAAGACCTACTTAACAAACAAGTTTTGACAAAGAAAATTGATTTGTCTTGGTAACGACCACGTAGGTAGAAACTGGGAGCAAGCAAACTTAAATTTTTAAGGATGTCAGGGTTATCAACTCGGCCCCGAAGAAGAAGAGGAAAATGTTTCAATATTGATATTGATCTTCGAGCTTCAAGTGAGTGAAATGAAAGCATTCCTAAAAGAAGCTTGGTTGGATAATACTCCATTAATGAATTGTTATTAGGAAAATAGTTGAATTTTTTGAAATAATAAGAACGCAGAATTTTTTTATGAACTCGCTCCAGTTGCGACTTATATTTATTTTCATATGGACCCCAAATAATAGATCCATATTTTAGCTTGCTTAAAACTAAGGAAACATAAAGAGTACAAATAATTATAAGATTATAGACTTTTATATTAGAAAACATTATATTGAGTCAATTTTAACGAATTGACTCAACATAATGCCGAAGATAAGTTATTTACTTACTTGTATCCGATATCTGACCATCCATTATCGACTTGATGACTGTCTTGGATGTTGCGCATAGTCGCTTCGCAGGCTGATGCTGTGGTGCAAGCTCCGGGGATGTAGGTGTGATGGATGACGACGTAGGAGACGGGGCTGCTCATTGGGGTTGTGGACGTTGGGGGATATGCGCCCCATGCTGAACGGGACACGATGGTCGGAGCGCGTTCGCTCACTGCATAAACGGATGATATTTTTAATCAAATACAATCATTTTCACTTATTGAAGTTTTAAATACGAATATTTTTATTTTTTATTTTTAGTAAAATTAATACACACAATTTCACATCTTAAAATGTGAACATGTGGTTTTAGTTAAAACAATAATTGTGTTGTATTTATTTAAATAATATATCATGCCTTTCTTTCAAGAATTTAGACATTGAAAGGAGCTGATTATTAATTTATATACTGTAAATGAAAATATCACTATATGGCATTACAAATGACACCAGTCTGTCATACATTTAAGAAAAAAAAATGATACCTATATCAATCAAGAACAGAATAGAAAAAATTTATCAATTGTGAAAAACAATCAAAAAAGTAATTTATTATTTGTTGCATCTTTCAGTGTGTTTCAGTAATTTTTTTTTTTTATTTTAATTAAAAAAATATTTGGCATTACAGCTTACGCCAGTGCGCCAAATATTCTTAATCGTGAAAGTCATAAAGTCATTAACTCGATGATAAATAATGAATCAGTTGTACACTAAATCAACGATAAATAACATACACCCAGCCCAAGATAACTTTTTCAATTGAAAAAATCTGACCTTGCCGGGAATTGAACCCGGGTCCCCTGATTGTTAGGACAAAGCTCTTGCTTCTAGACCACAGGGATGCATATAACAGTTTATTGGAAATGTTTTGACTCACCAGCACTTAGGGGTAAGATGGCAGACAGGGCTCCTCCGGAGAGTGCCGCCACCAGCAAGAAGGTCAGCAAGAACTTCATATCACAGCCAAATTGTTCAGTTTTCTCAACGATGAACACTTGATTTATGATTGTAGAACGAAATCGACCTCTTTATATATTGGTCAGTTGGAATCCGTAGACCTTTATCGTCCTTATCATGTCAATCTCACACGTCTTACACTCCTCCGCCCTTTCGTTTTCGAAGATACCACACTATGATATGACGTACATACGAAAAAGACAAATAGAGGCACACTCCTCTATTTTGAATGATGTGTATTTTGGCTTTATTTTTAGAAACAACTCTTATCAATAGTTTCGAAATCTTTAAAGATTATCAGTCTTAAAATTTTTAATTAATCTCAATTAAAATAAATCATTAGTAATTTGACAGCGGACTGAAACAACGCCAATACGATTTATAAATCGTATCTTTTTAACCGTCTAGTATTTCTGCAAGAAAAGCGGCAAGTATTTTCACACATATCATCGCAGCTCGGCCATTTGTGGAAATTAGAAAATCGCCTCAGCCACCGGCGTTCAACACGGCGCTGTTATCGTTTTTGATCGCTCGAGGTGGTTCGAAATACAAAATTTAGTCAGGAAAAAACTTGACCACCAAAATTGAGTAAATGTCAGTCTTCAAGTAATCAGAACTTCATGCGTTCAGTTTCCGAATACGGTATGACACTTTCTATAAAATATTTAAAGAAAGGCCGAATTCATTTTTTTTTTTTCAATGATTTGAAATTTTTTTTTTTTTTGTGAATCTACTTAATGTTAATTTATTCTTAAGACATAGACGTCTGTGGTGTGTTTTCTTCGATTTATTCTCAAAAGTCTTTTCAGTATTTCTTCTTCCGTTTATTTAATTGATTTGAAACTATTTAGTGAAATATCAATCGATAGAATTTAACATATGTTATTACTTTAATATAATGTTAAATATATATTTTTGTACAGCTTTTTTTCAAATAGTAGAAGTGAAATAAATTTGCCTTTTTTTGTACTCCTGTTTATTCAATTTTCGTTAAAGTTCCTACGCTGAATCTATGTTACTAATAATATGGTTGAAAGTTATTTTAATAAAGGTAAATCGGTCTTCATCAATAAAGTATTTGAACATTGTAGTTTCGTTAATATTTTCATGATAAAACAATAAAAAAGGAAATTAATCTTAGGTGAAGCATAGTTTGTAAAATTGTAAACGTGATTTTAATTTTAATCTGTCAAGTCATTTTTAATTATTATTTACGTGCGGTATATTATAACATACATTTTAAATGATTCAAAAATTTTGCCTTTATACATATTTCTAACAAAATTTCAGTTAAGTATTGTTTATGAACTTGTATATTTAATCAACTAAGGAATACTGGTTTTGTGTTAGTGTAATCGGCAGTCATTTTGTATTATTTCAATTCCAATAATAGTTGTTCGTGTTGCGAAGTACCAATGTGTATTATAAATTGTGTTATATTTTTCTAGCACAATGACTCCACCAAGAACTAACTTACTAAAGCTTACAAAAGGGTAATTCCGCGAGCTTACTATCGCATTAATAACCATGCTATCATTTATATGTCATCAGTTGACTATGCTGACGAAATCGGTTCTGATCATTTTACATAAGTAGAAATACTTCAAATTGAGTTTTATTTATTTAAAAATAATTGCGTTAGACAAAAAAAAATTTACATCCAATAAAAGTTATGCCTTTTAATCTATCATCTTATATATAAAACCGAAACGGCGTATGTATGTATGTGGGTATGTAATTCCCTTTTGCATTGTTGTTGCAAGTTGCCATAAAAACGAATATGAAAGAAAATATGCTTGAATTTTTATCGGCGAAGACATTTAGTCAAAATGTAATAAATTAGTCTTCTACCAACTTTTTCCCGGCTTTTATTATTAATAATAATGTTTATTATTTACGTGAAGGTATTATTTGACATTTCTTTTACAGCAAATTAGATTTTTTCCTTGAATTTGGACGTTTTAATGGGCGTCATCAAATTAAATAAAGTTTGTGATTTTATTTTAACTCTATTTTGGATGTTAGATTTTGTGATATAATTATGTCGAATGATATAACATTAAGTAATTATTGGTCGCTTAGTCCGAGCGACGCCGGGTAGCAATACTAGTTGATAATAAAATTGATCTAAAAAGACATAACAAGATACGAACTGATTATTTACAAGCTAGTGGACTAAGAAGGCATTTATCTTGCCTAGAATCCAAGAAGCGTTGAATTCAGACGTAATTGGATTCTCCGTGAGACATTTGTATTCTCACTCCAACTCTTGACATTCAATGGGAGATAAATTGAGAAAATAAAAATTGAATTATACACTGAATTACTACACAGTTATTTATTTGTTGTCAAGTGTTTTCGATAATATTGAAAATGATTACGTATATAAGATAGCAAAATAATTTTGTTAATTAATTGATGTAATCGTTAATCAAACGTTCTCATCCGTATGACGTGTTTTGATTTATCAATTTAGCAACTGATTTATTTCGATATAAAGAAATTCTATATATAAACCAACTCATTAAAAATTTGAATGTGATAACTTATCTTAACATGTTATGATATCTTCTAGTGATTCACTTACTCGTACTGTAAAAATAAAACGACCTTCCCATTTGAGAAATTCCAACATTTTATTAATTTCATTATATCTATACTACTTCATAATACCTAAATTGTTGCCTATCACATTCAAACTAGGAACTATATTAGAACAGTGCTTCCTAACCTTTTTCATGCCACGGACCCCAAAATCTGAAAAAAATAATCTTCGGACCCTCGAAAAAAAAACATATTTTAGTTGTAAAAAATGTTTATATTTTATCTCAAAGAATAGTAACAAGAATAGTTTTTAAAAATAAAATAAGAAAAACCATACATAGCATGAAACTCACAAAAAAAAATAATGAGGTGGTTTTGGTTGCATGTTTTTACACAACAAATCAATATCTAGTTCAATCTTCGTCTCCTCCAAAGTCTCCGTAGAAAGGCATGTTCTGTGCTTATTTTTATATCAAAAGTAATGACGAAAATGCTGTTTCACATAGGTCATAAAGGAATTAGAATAACCAAGGCTTTTTTTTCAATACACGAATATTCTAGCTGTCGCCTTATCCAAAATTCTGAAATACTCTTTTCATTATATTCAGCTCACTATTCGATACTGACAGAGCTTTTAATATTTACTAACCATTTATTTAATTTACTGACCAAAACTCAAATTAGATACTGTCCCATTAAATGCACGCCGTAATTATTACGCATATTAAAATGTAAATATATTGATTGAGTAGGCATTTACTTGGTAGAACTCCATTATAATACGGAAAGATTAATAACAATGTATTTTAGTTCTACATAAATTATTTTATATATTCGTTGATAGCTATTTCGGCTTACGCTTTCGTCAGAATTTAAATAAGTTTGATTTATTGGTCTAAAGTAATGGTGGGAAACAATAATTTGGGTATTTTTGGGCTATTTTATCGTGTGATATCATGTGACGTCGGTATGGTTTCAACAGAAGGAGATGATGCAGGTAGCACCCTGTCTAGCAAAGGTATATAAGCTATCTCTAATACACGTTTTAAACATAGTTCTGACGAAGGCGTAAGCCGAAATAGCTATCAACAAATATATAAAATAATTTATGTAGAACTAAAATACATTGTTATTTTTCTTTCCGTATTAAAATGTAAATGTTATTTTATAGATGAGTGCCATTTAATTGATCCTATGGCAACAATTTTAAATTCATCAAATATGTGTTCAAGTACTTTATCATTGACCTAAAATTTTATCAGAATTAAGCATTGATAACTAATTTAATCGTTAGATACAATGTTTTTAGTTTTTTTTAAATTATTTCTAAACAGGATTAATTATACAAATTTTCCCAAAGACTTATTAGAGACTTAAACTCTCGAGATAAGCGGATTACATTTTATAATATTTTTTAACTAGTAATTATGTTGGTGTGTCAGTGGTGCAGAACCTTGCTCACACTTGTTGAAAATAGATTAGATGTGTAACAAGAGTTAGTTAACGTAGAATCGAAAAAAATTAGCCGGTACTATTTTAGTATTGTTTTCAACATACTATTATTCTAATACATGAAATAAAATACAGTATCAAAATACCACGTCATATTCTTGTTCGTTGTAAACATTAAATTGAAATCTCGCTTATTCAACTGGTTGTGCTACTAAATGTAACACGTATTTATCACCCTAGATAAGCCTACTATCCATTTCTTGAGCGTAGATGATATTGATTCTTATTCTTTATAGATATATTACAAATATTTAACCAATTATTCAATAAAAAGGTAAATTCATTTATCAAACATCAATTTATTTAACTAAACTTAAATATATAATGGCAAGAAATTTTCACTATCACATATCGATTTTATCGAATAATTCAAAATTCATACATACAAAACGATAAATAATAAAAAAAAATGGTTGTCTGTAAAGTCGGTTTACGGACGATAGTTTAACGTGACAACGTCATAAGAAAACATTGATGAAATGATTGCATAATTTTATGAATAAAATGGAATCATTTTTATTGAATTATCATTAACATTTCACTTCACTTTATAAACAGTTGTAAACAGATCACGTGTAGGTACTGTAGGTGTATAAGTTGTGTGCTGCCGCTGTCTCTTTTCTACTCAGACGCATCGACCAATCGAGTGGAATAGATATAGATGCGGCACAATCCGAACGGTAGGCCGATCGTGCCTCTCTATCGCTTATCCGCGCTCTCGCTCAAACGCTTGCCTTCGGCGTAACGTGACAAACGGGACAATGAGTCATGTTTTTTTGTGCGTGCAGCGGGCGTTCATCGATTTATAAGACGTTGTCACGTCAAAAAAACAAGATGGCTATAAATTTTAAAACTTGTATGTTTAAATATATAAGAAACATAGCACAATATAATCATTCATATATCTAGAAACGCCTTATTCTGAAAATGTGTGATTAAATATGGTCGTATCACACATGACAAATTAAAATAGATGCAGTCACGAATTTATCAACATTTTTATGCCAACTGTAAACGCTTAATTTAAACATAAATACAATGTTGAAATAAACGTCTAAATATGACATTATTTAGGTTGCAAGATTTTTTAAACATTTTAATATTGCCATGGAGATATTTATTGAAATAGATGCTATTTGCAAAATATCATTTGCTATCCCATATCCATATTAACTGACATGCTGCAAATAAAATTGCAAGCATTTTCCTTTTACAAAGTTGTTTTTATAGAAAAAATTTTAAATTGGGCCAAACTTCATCACAAAAATAATTATATTGCTATTTTATGTTTATATCACCAACGTAAAACTAATGGAAAAATAATGGCATTTTAATATGATAATATTGTCATCGAAATTTTCAAAATTAATTTCTTTGACTGGTATAGCTTATTAAATTTTAGAAAAAAAATAAGTTAATAGATGATTTTATCTATCCGTTGTTTGCGTGCCAATAAAACCTTCAAGTCTGTCCTGATTTTATGTATCGATAGCTACTCCTGACAATGGTGTGATGACGAAATAACTACCGTTTTTTGAAACAATTTTGTTGGCTCAATTGAACTCATTACCGAGATTTCCGCATCTAATTATGGTTGACAGACATGCAGATTTATTTATTTTATTAAATGCACTCATTTTTGGGCTTTTACTTTGATAAGGATAATTCATACTTATTGGTTTTTGATGTATTAGTTTGCATTGCTAAGAGGTCTTCAACATTTTATTTATAGTCTATTTTTCTTGTAATTTGCTTCAATTTATTTGGTTAGCTGTTTTACCAATTGTTTGTCATACCATGTTTTTCTTACTTAAATTTTGTATAAATATCACTGTTTTATTGTATTCCTTATCAGTTGACAATGCTTGCCAATAGCGAAACCGGTCCTGATCATATAATTTTTTTGTGAAAAACGTACTAAAAATGTTTTTTTTTTTTTTTAACATAACATCGTTTTGGTATATACTATACATTGCTATTTTTACTATCACAAAAGTATCTTAAAGATTTAAATATATTTTTATTTAAAACTAGCTTTGCACTTGATAACTGTGTTGCTATGCTGTATTTTGTTTTGCGTGCTTGCGTTCGCTAATCGAACGTTTCAATAAAGTAATTTCTATACACAAAAATAGCTGCTATCACAAAAACTTTGCCCAGTCCATCTCGAAAAGTGATTCCGACGGACCTGCCCTCGTTTCATAAGGGGATATTGTTTTGGACCGGCTCGACTGGAAGAGGGAACGGCGAGAAATGAGGCCAGGTTATGATCTCCTCCCAGAGGATCTGTCCGGGGCATTCCGTTACGCGTGTCTGGCGGTGGCCCAGCAAGATGTAGTCCTTGACGATCCAGCCTTCGTCTACGCCCATCGCGATCAGCTGCTTCGCCGTCTCCAACTGCTCGGGGGGCGGCAGGCTTTCTGGATGATAAAATTTAAATTATGTTATTTTTTTAAAAGATATTTAGCATGTGGATATTCAATAAAAACTCGAGATCAAAATACTACTGGCATTTGTCTATTAGATATACATATAACAAAAAATAAAAGTAAAAAAACTTATTTAGTACTTTTTCCACATAAAAAATATTGGATCAAGTCCGGTTTCGCTCATGGCGAGCATTGTCAACTGATCTCGCCGTGAGCGAAACCGGTCCTGATCCAATAATTTTCATGTGGAAAAAGTGCTAAAAATGTTTTATTATTTTTATTATTATGCCATTCCACCAAGTATTGACAGTGGACTCCTTAAAAGAGATATTTACAAGTTGACTTCCGCTTACTGAGCGTTACAAAGGGTATCTGCATGTTATGGAAGAAGGATAAATATACCACCAATTTCATTTTTATTAGATTCGACGTAAGCGTCTTGGGAAAAAAAAATGAAAGCAAATCCGTTACATATATTTCCATCAGGACATGATGTGGGTGTTCTCTACAAACGATGATGGGAGTAATTTAATATTACATAATTGCTTATGAAGTTTTATTTGTTTTTATATTAACTTGCTGGGTCCGTGGCCAAGTTGCAAATTCGTTGATTTTGGTTACTTAACTCGCTGGAAGTAATCCCAGTACAGACAGTTAAATCAATTGTTATAATGGATTTTGGTTCGAAGGCATGGATGTGTGTGATGTCTAAAAATCCCTTCCACCTATCCGAGAACGGATCCCTACTTCCTTAAAATGAAAAGTTAGGGAGAATAAAGCATTTCTCTTTGAAAAACTTCTGTTGAGATAAGCTGCATTGAGAATGCTTATGCTACATATAAGAATAAGCATCCTCAAAAATTTAAATTTTACTCTATATATCTCAGTATTAATAATTTATATAAAAATAATTCCCACTAAGTTACCGCCAATTCCATCATTATTTTTAAATATGTTTTATTTAAAAAAAATAGTGGTTGAAACCTTTTAATTAATACGAGTTCCCTGAATAAACTTATGAAGACAAAACACACTGTATTGTATTTTTGCTGATTGATTTAAGGATCCAAAACATACGTTAATATTTAACTGAAACACATTTAAATCAAGAAAGCTCGCATGCACTGCCATGAGTCATGAGTGACCAATACACTCGTTGGTTGTTTTCTTCGAGCATGATAGCTGCCCATTTGGTGTTTGTTATAATGATGTTATACTACATAACTATTTTAATAAACGACACCAGATTACGAAATTAGAGAAATATCTTGTATTCGTTTCTGGCATACATACGTTGATAATAATATCACCCAAGTGACTACGATCCCCGGGTTGAAATCTATTCAGTAAATTAGTTAGTATTAGCAATCAAAAAGTGATATAGCCATCATAAATATTTGACAGTGATTATAGATTGTATTACAATTAAATCACGTCGCCTGTATTATGCTAATCATCATTAAGTGACATGCACATCCTGATAAAAAAAACATCACGTGATAATAATTTTCGATATGCTTCCTGTGTAAAGTGTTTTATTAATTAATCAACAGAATTGAGTCGGTTCATATCTCTGGTGACAATTGATTGGAGGTTATTGGTAATAAACATTTATACATAATGTCACGCTAGTGGAAATATTTCTAACCCTTTCAGTGATGAGCTATTTTTAAAAATAAGGCTGTTTTCAATAAATATTAAAAAATACTATTACTTTCCAAAAAAAGAGAGCTATTTTTCAAAACACATTTTATAAACTAAATCATATAATTCAGTGATGCACAAATTTTTTGAGACAAGGGCCTGATAATCAATTATAAGTTAGTTTGTGGGCAACAATGCTAAAAGTCATTGATCTGTCGATATTTTTAGTGTATTTGAAATTAAAAATTTCTTAATTTATACTGCTTTTCCATCGTCCACAGAAAGTTCTGAAGTAAAATAAATTATTGATATTTATCAGATTGGACCGCACGAAATGTCATTGCTGGCCGCTGGTTGTGCATCATCGATATTCATCATCATATCAAATAATTCTCTTGAAGATTTTACTTCTCAATCGGATGTAGATCTTTATTGTGGGAATGTGGTTATCTATTGACATTGATTACTCAAAGAATTCGAAACGAAATTGGGGTTTACATATAATATTTGTTTTGTAGATGTATGTCGTTGTGCCGCCGCGACACTTGCAACTGTCGCTGTCATTGGAAAGCCAACTTAACTCTGATATATTAATGTATGCATCACAAAAGTATGACCGTTTAAACATAATTAACAATCAAAACTGCTCAACATGTAAATCTCTTTAAATCGAGTTTTCAGTATTTATTCGTACATTTGAACTCCATTATTTATCAAATAATACCGCAAAAAAACAGAATATAAAACATTTTTTTATTCATATAAATAACAATATCGATAATATACAATAATTGTTGAACAAATGATAGCGAAATGTTGAAACAAGTGTGTATTTATTATATCTTGGATTCAAACATGCCGATTCACATTATTTTCCGCAGCTTATATATTTCCCTAGATTGAGTATTTCTATCGTATGTGTATAATCAGACTTGTCGATTTTTAACCGGATGGGGAATAGTTGGGCCACTTCTTGATTTCGTTGTAGAGAGCGTTTCCGGGGCAGTCAGTGCTGATGGCCTGTCTGTGTCCAATAAGCTTGTAGTTGGATGAGATGCGTCCAAGTTGGACTCCGTAGGCGATCATTTCCTTGACTACGCTCAATTGAGCTGCTGGTGGGAGAACGCCTGGTGCCAAAGTACAAAGAATTTTACAATATGTGCTGGACTGAATTATATCATACAACATATTAGTGTTTGTGGACAATTGTGATAGCATAATAAGTTCACGGCTTTATTTTTTAATAAAAGTCCTTATATTGTCATCAACACCAACTAGCAAGACGAATTCAGTTTGCCCATCATTTGTAGAAATTTTGTGATAGTAAATTGAATTATGATTTCTTTAACGAAGTATACATAAAACCGCATCTGCAAACGTTTTTTTACGAATGATGTATTCAAATTTATCATAAATACTAAAGGAAAAAACAGAAGTTTCTACGGTGAATGATAAATTATTAGGTAAATTCCTTAAGCCAATTCTCGTCATCAACGACACAAAAAAAAACGATAAAAATATCTTCATTTTTTTTTACATAAATATAGATGAGAAACTCACCCCAGCCTTTTCACCTTGTATAAATCGATATGAAAACTTCACTATGAATACAATGAATAATTAATCACTTTACATAAATTTACGATGGAACACACAATGAAAAACGAGCTCGTTTTTCACTCGTATAGATTGATCGAAACGATAATATCGCCCTGTTCTTTTGTTAACACAGTGGTTTTGGTGAAATTCGAATGAAGATGAATAAGCAAGAACATTTTTTACTCTTCGGGTGGGAGAGAATTGAGTCTCGAGGGCCTTAGTTAGATAGGAGTCTTTAACCGGATAGGTTAAAAAAATTGGTACTATTTAAACGAAGTGGTGTAAAAGATTTTGTGAGATCACGAAAGATGCGTGTCCTGGATCCTTGTACAGAAATTTAATTAGAGTATTCACTCGTATTATCGTCGCAATATTATGAGATATTTACTATCTATCGCATTGTTTTAATGACGGTATGTAAAGAAAAGATTTAATTTGTAGTTTTCATTTAGATTATTAAAAACTGACGGCGCACACCTTACAAGTCATTTAAATAAATTAGACTACGTCTTTCTTTATAAGAGAAATTGAAAACGAAGGAACATTGAAAGAATGGTTTGATGATTAGAAGACAGTGACACATTTATTAGCTTAAATTGTAAAAATATGTTACGTTTGTATAGATATGAAATTTTCCGTCACCTCACATCGATGAGCGAATAATGAAATACGATTGTTCGATGACGTAACATATTGTATTATATGAAAAAGTTAGCTTACTTGTCCAGTCTCCGATGACGACGATGCCAATGCTTCTATCATTGTATCCTGGGGCGTGAGCTCCAACGTTGGACCAACCTCTGCCTTCATAAGCACGACCGTCTCCGCCGACTCCGAAACTGTGTATAAATAGATTTCAAAAGTCATTATTTGATTGTTCCAGACTTGGAACAAAGGTTTCTCTTAGCAAGTCTTTCGCTTTTTTTACATTTTAATATAGAAAATGAGCGTTGTGCTTTTTTTAACGGGGTAAACTGGTTGTGCAACTGACCTGTAGCCGATATCAGCCCATCCGTTTCCGTTCTGGTGACTGTTCTGGATACCGCGCATGGTCGACTCGCAGGCTGATGCTGTGGTGCAAGGTCCAGGGATGAACGTGTGATGGATGACGACGTGAGTTACGGGGGTCCTCATTGCGGTGGTGGACGTCGGGGGCTTTGCACCCCATGCTGCGCGGGACACGATCGTCGGAGCGCGTTCGCTCACTATGAAAAATAAACATACATACATATGTAGTTTTTGATCTTAAATCATGTACTGTAATTTTAATAATCGTGTTTCATTCGGCTTTTTTAATTTAATTAATATTCCATAATAGTAGTTTTGTCATACATTCCAAAAATCATAATTATGTTTTGCACATTAGTATTGTATCATAAAAACCATTAAGTGTATGTGACTTGAAGTATCAAAGTGTGACATGTCTATTTTATCCAAAGTGATAATTTTTTTATTTTTTGTAGGATATTAATTTTTAGTACGATATGGAATCATAACATAACATACCAATCAATATGAATTTGAAGCATTTTGAATTATTAACACAAAATTATTATGAAAACATAACATACATATGTATGTACATAATATATTGGCCAGGTTTGTACGATTTGTACTATGGAAATACACATTAACACTAAACGGCATATAATATATTAATTTTTCAGTACTTTATCGAGCGTTTGTAAATGTTATGTATATAAAAATATTTTTATATTGTAGTTTATTTAAAATTCTACTATATGACTATATTCTTGCTAGTACACAATATGATGCAATTTCTGCAGTAAAAAATGTAGGACACCGTGTCAAGGAAAGCCATTCGAAATATTTACGAACCTCTTAATGATATTAACGGTGCTTATCTTCTCATTATTATAGAATTCGTTGTGGGATGGGCTGCACACACTCTTTCACCGTATTTGATATTTATATTAGAAATTTTACATTTAATCGAATTCAGCTTATTTGTCTTTCGGAAACACAAGGCCGTGACTTCAATGGATATGATCATATTATAATTTAACCACCTTTTTCCTCTTCGGAGAAAATTCAATTAACATTAACTAGAGATCGCTCGTCATATATTGGATAAGATTTTGCCACTATGAATTTGTAATTTTTTACATTCTAAAAGTGAATCAAATCTACATGGCTTACCAAGTCACGGGCCTGGGTAAGGTAATCCTTTTTTAAAGCAGCATCTTTTCAAACTATCATTCTGTTGAGTTTTTCTTCTAATATGAAAAATAATTATGTGTTTCTAATAATCTCAAATCAATATCTTGTTCCGTTATATTGAATGAAATGCATATAACAGTTGAAATCTGACGATAAAGTTTCTTTGTTGATCACTTGATTTTCCATGAATAGTGTATGGTTCACCAGTCAAAAGATTGATCGGTAAGACTCGATCAATGTTTTATTATTTCGCTATTGGCGCTGCACATTTTAGTCTATGACCTATAACGTCCTCTGCTGCCAACATTTACAAACGCGCCATAATATTGAAATACAACTCCGAAATTAATTCTAATCCTATGCACGTGATCTGTTAATAGTTAACGAAATTTATATTTGATGATCTCTTATCCAAAAAAAATTGAATTAATTTAAAATTAAAAAAATTCCAAAATAACCGCCAAGAGTCAAGTCATATAATCATAAAATATTGAATTTAACTTATAAACTTTCTGAAAAAAATCGGAAAAGTGACTTTTAAAAACAGTCCAAAATCCAGTAGAGAAATCTCTTCTATATTCATCTTATAAAACATCGTCTATCTGCATTAATAATAAGTGAATACATGCAGTCGAAAAACAAAAGAAAATCAAAGAGAAAAAAAAAATATAGTCATCGATCATTCTACATACTTAATTTGTCTTGAGGTCAGAGTATTTCGTGAAACGCTCGCGGTTCACGCGTTGTGAATGCCGGATCTCGGAGTGAGATGCTATTTTATTGTGACATTCAATACATTTGGCGGGTGCTCCCCGAGCCATGGCCGGTCTTGTGACCTGTGCATGCGTCACTGCAAGACGATTGCACTAGTGGCGCAGTCAACTGTAGCTTTGCGGTCTTTGCTAAAATTGCATACAACGTTACGTCGTAATTCACTAATAACAATTGGTGGGCTACGACACATTGCTGTGTGTTTATTATTGAGCGATAGTATTTACCGGGAAACAGATTTAATAAAATATGAAAGTATAAAAAAAATGGTTTAGGTGCACCAACTATTTAGATATTTAGCAAGACTAGAATTATATTTCATGTTTTATGCATTTTTGTTCAAAATAAATTTGACGCTTCACGGATGATATTCCGCGAGCTTTTAAGTTCATTAGAATGGAAAAAACAACTCTTAAAAATGCATGATTGTAAAGCTTAATAAAAGACACATATTGCTCACACAATATCATATCTTATTAAGAAGTTTAAAACGTGAAAATATATTACCTAGTTTCTTCGATTATCTAATTTGATCTGGATATAAAAAGTGAATAATAATAGTTCGACGGCTCATCCACAAGTTTTATCATAAGAATCATTTCTTAATTTTTATGCGCGTTTTCACACGTTTTCTTTGTCGGTAATTAAAAATATAATCAAGTAGTTGTCATTTTTTAACTTGCATCGCAAACCAATAAGTATGCTGGCTATAAATAACTTCGATATTAACAAATAAATTGTACAATTAATCAATATCAACCTTGGCTGTTACAAAATCGCAGGCATTCTATGCTTATATTTTCCGCCAATATTTCACATTTTCCTGCATTAAAGAGCTAACCGCTATATGTGATATCAAATAAAAATATTGTTAACTGTTTTAACGTATTTAAATAAACTTTTCATGTCGATAAAATTATTTGATTTGATTTTCACGGTTATAATGATTTCGCTTATTTTTATCTAATTGTTATCATTTGTCGATGATTAACTGTTAGATTAGATATTATCAATTGCACTTAAGTTGGTATAATTATTAGTAATTCATTTTGAATTAAAATATTTATCTAATGCATTTACATAAACATGAATGGACACGTTGTATATAAACACGCCACTTTTACAAAATTTTAACATAACTGGAAATATCATTCGTCGATCCATTTGCGATACATAATTTAAAAACAAAAATAAATGATAGCGGATTAAAAATATAATAAACTTATTCTTTACGAATAGTAAAATTTATATTCAGCACTGGTACAAGACTTGGTATTCAGCCAATAAAAAGTATGTAGTATTATTTAAAAAGCAATTAAAATGATTGTAAAAGTTAATACATTCTTAATTTTATACAACTTTAGAACTATTTCCATAAAACTACTTTCCTAACTTATTTGAGATTTTGTAAACTGATTTTTAAAATTTAATTTCTATAATATAGTTTTTTTATGAACACACTTGCGATGACGCCTCGTTAAGTTTAAAAATTTCGTTTCCTAGAATAACCATTTTCCTTTCGATTTACGTAAATAGAATTAAGGGAAATTTTCTTTACTGGTGTTTCTCTTACTGATTCCGATTGTGTGACTGTATTTATTTTCTTATCGAATTCAAGTACTCAGATATGGTATTTTTTTTTAAAGTCTGGACAATCGCTTATTCAAAACCTATAAATTAATAATATCTAAAAACCCGTGTATAGTTTGTTTTTTTTTTATACAATAGTGAATCAGCTACTTGAGTGTTTAACGTTTAAATTGCTTTGGTATAATATGTCATCGATATTAAAGTAGAAAAAAATAACAGTTGACATAATTTTTGAAATTACATTATCCTTGCTATATAAACATTTATAGATATGTAGTGTTTTATTTCATTACATTTAAGTGATTTTCTAATAATTTCAACATCAAAATGAGCGTGTTAATTTTGTGACTCTTTAAACTTTAAACGATTTCTAGTGCATTTGACAAACATGACTATAGGGAGGTTTTCCATCAATATAACCATCTTATCCGCGTATCTAAGAACATACAATTCTCAATAAAAAAACCTTAAACAGATGTTCCAAAATTGATTTTTTAATATTCCTTGCGATTATCGACTAACGTAATAGTAATTCACAATTACAATAACTACACAAATGCTTATGTCAATCAAGAAAACATAAAAATGTTTTCCTCATATATTTATTATTCATTTCACTAAAAATATATACACATTTAAATTTAATAAACCTTGTAAGGCATAGTATATTATACTGTTGTATTTTAATATAAATTTAACCAAACACTTAACTACATCAAAAAAAAAAACGTTTTTATTATCAGCGTTTCCTTTATAATGATTCAACCCTGTGAAAGATATTGGTGAATGGTATTAAAATGGACAGCTAAAACTATTTCTGTCAAACTTTCACGAAAACGAAATAGGGGGAGAAAATCATACCGCGTGCAATACTTATTAATAATTAAAAATGAAATTCATATAAAATAATTTTATCTAATATTAAAACATTCTAAAATATTGTTATTAAATAAAAAAAAAACAATCAAAACCTTGTTTTAATCGCTATGCTATATGCAATTGAAAATGCTCGCGATGAGCGAAACCGGTATTGATCCTAATAAATTTAATGTGTAATAAATACAAAAAAAATCTTATTTTTTAACGTTATAAGCCAGTAAAATTCAATCGAAAGCTCAAACAAGTGAGCTTTGAAATATTGTCACTGCTACTGGTTATTTATTGGAGTTGTTTTGACTCACCTGAATTCAGAGGAAAGATGGCTGACAGGGCCCCTCCGTAGAGTGCCGCCACCATCAGGAAAGTTAGCAAGAACTTCATTTCACGGCCAAGTTGATCTGTTAACTTAACAATGAACAATTGATCAATGATTGTGGAGTAGCAATGCCTGGGTTTATATATTGAGCGGCAAGTCGCAAACCGTTGTCCTTTATCAGTAGCCTAAGCCGTCAACACAGTTCATATCACACCGATCTCGCACGCCTTATTTTTCTTCTCCCTTCGTTTATGAAGATACTGAATATATTATAACGTGTGTACGAAAAAGAAAAGGATAGGTACACTTCTCCGTCCAAGTGACATGTTTATGGTGATAACTATACAAAACCCTGCTATCTCTGTATGCTCTTATTGGATGTTAATTAATATTGAAATATTGAACAAGCAACTAAGCATAATTAATTTTCGAAGATCATTAGTATTTCGATAGTGAGCTTAGATACACTAATTCAATAAAACCCGTTTTTGATGGTTTCGGTGTCATAGTTCTTGTAATATATCGAAACATATGACAGACTAGATGAAATATTACAAAGCTTATTACGATTCCTAGTCATATCAAACGTCTAGCCTGTAGTTATTCTAAACGTGTCTAATTTTTATTGAATTGATCTGTAATACTGTAATAATGATATATATTAGCAGTTTTAATTCCACTCTTAAAATTTTATAATATATTAATGTAATTTCATTAATTAATACAGTTTAACTACCCGTAATTTTAAAAATTCATTCCGTTATTGTACGGCTTTCACTATTTAAAATGGGATAGATCGCCAATGCTATTTTTTCAATAAATTAATTCGTCTCAATCAAAATGCCCCGTATATACCTATGTATTTAAACAATGTGTTACAACGGTAACGGAAAAAAATGATTAAATCGCCGTTAAAACATTTTTTCGAAATGTAACAAAGCTCCGTTCAGCAATGAGCTATCAACGATAAAAAAATATGTGGTCAAATCAATCGTTTTTCTTTTGCTATTGTTTAATGTATTTGTCAAAAATCAGTATATGTACAGCGTTTTCGTTGAAATGAATTCACGTTTTTGTTCGTAAGTTAAAGTTTTCGCGTATTCGTAAAAGAATATGTATATAGGTTAATTTGAAAAAAAAAGTTAACGAAAATATCATCCCATTCTAAACGATAAATCATGTTGCACCACCGCAAGAAATTGATTGAATTTTCCCCAAAATAGTTTAATAAAATTACTCTGCAGTATCACAGTGCCTTTCTTCTTAGTTTATCTTATTGCCTTGACAGCAAATGTCAAAGTTATTAAAGTAATAGGGAAAATTCTTTGAATTTTCCTTAAATTTCCAAATTACGAAAATCATTAGTGCTTTCGTAGTAATATCAAAACTTATTAAATAAATTAAATTAGAAAATAGTGTATGTATAGAACAAATATAAAGAGATATGATCAAATATAATGATGTCTTTTAAGGTGCCAACCGTCACATCTGGGAAAGGCATTATTTTAAATAAATAAAACACATTTATTTAGTACTATGTATGTACTTCAATTTATTATTTTATAAAGATCGGAATCGTTTTCGGTAATCATGAGCATTATCAACTCACAATGCTCCTGATTCGGTTGGCAATGCTCGCGATACGCGAAACCGGACATGATCGTTATGAAATTAAATGTGGTAGTAATAAAAGTAAGTTTAAAAATCTGTTTTATTTCTTTAAATATAATGATATTCCATCGTACTCTACTAAGACCCGTAATAAACTCGCTGCTATCAATAAGTGGTGTTATCTTACAAGAATGTATTTGAGAGAATTATCACATAATATCTAATGTTTTTATAACATTAACGTCGATATGATTTAAAAAACTATTGTATATTCTAGTTATTAATTATCCACGGCTAATTAAACAATAGTAGTTTTCATTAAAATATGCGATAGTGTAAAACGATTATTATTGACCGTAATAACATAGTATTGACTATAAAAGTCTTTATGCTAAATGTATTGCCATGTAGGGCATATATATATATATATGTAGATTAGTTTTTTATTTATCGAAATATCAATATAAACTTGCATAGTATTTTTTCAAATTGCCCATAATTTGCATTTTCCATCGATAAGACGAACAATGCGGCCTTTGAGTATATATTTTTGACACATACAACTGCGGTGAAAATTGACAATGGAAAATCTAGTCATGGTAATATTATTCACACAATTTTGCTATTTTTTATCGTACAATGGCTAAGTATTCCCCACAATCTGCCAAATTAAACAATGAAATTGACTATGATTCACACCCAATCATATGACAAGCGAAAAGCATTCGCAAGTTTGGCGCCTTTAATTAAGGTGGTTAATGTAAATTTTTCGGGAAAAAACACTATTATAATATAATATTATTATAAAAAACATAGCGAGTTTTCAACTGATGACATTTAAATAGACAAGAGGTTTTTTATATAAAATTGAGAAAGACAAGACAGTGTATTATGAATGTGTTAGAAAAATGATCATTATGAAATTTTTGCAAATACTACAAAAATGGTTCTATTTTTTTTAATGTTAAAACGCCCTCGCTTGGATTAGGATGTATAATGTTTTCACTGTCACGAAGTGACTAGGCGATCTGCAAGCGCTTTTTTAGCGTTGATATTAATATATCTTAACTATAAAAAAATAACCAACTGGGCTAGATTAGTCGAGCGCCTTATAGCGAAAGTCAAAACAAATATAAGTTTTATTGCTATGTACAAGACGATATCTTAAAGAGAAGTGTGAATCGAATTCGCTCAATTTTACCACTATTCTAAATGGTAAATTATCGTATCTAGCCGTCACAATTTTACACGGCTTATTTTGCTAAACGAATCCGAATAAATGTGACTATTCGATGGAACGTTAGCAGATTTTGACAATATCAGAAATTTAATAGTAAAAAGTCAATGCAATGTATAGTATGGCATGTTTTACACGTTTCCGATCGGGTGATATTGGTCTATTGGTGTTTATTTTTGATACAATACTAATTTAAATAATACTATGGTTTGATAATATACTCTGATTTCCAACTCACATTCCTTATATGTAACACTGTATTTTTACATTACTAACTTATTGAGAGAAATTGTTCGTGATATTCGTTTATACATTATGGCATGAATTCTCCGTCTTGGGACGCATGTGCGCCCGCGGAGCTATTTGAATGCGCGCACTCCAGGGTATAAACCAGGGCTGTGGAGTGAGAGTCGTGGAGAAGGGGATTTTTTGGCCGGAGTCGGAAATTTTAAAAAGTTTGCACTTTTTATTTTTGCATATGAGTTGTCAAATTTGGCTATTGGCCGGATTGATTGGTTGATATATAATTGAATACACATAAATAAGAAAGGTAGGAACAAAACGTGATGAAATTTAACTTTTTTTAATCCGAGTCGTAGTCGTGTTTTTGGTAAATGCTGGAGTCGGAGTCGGAGTGGTATTTTTTTAACGACTCCACAGCCCTGGCTTAAACTAAAGAAAAACAGGTTTATAATGATTGAGTAGATTATGTAGCACCTCAAATTTTTTTTCCAAATTATTGATTTCATCCGCCAATTGTTACCATAATTTACAATGCATGCATTACTGCAATAAAGTTGAGCCTCCAGGATACCGGGTACTGGAGAATGTATTTCATGTATGATTGTGATACCCTAATTATACGGTGTATTTTTATACATTTGTTTTTTTGTTGTTGTTGTTTTCAACAACGCTTTGAAATATCGATTGACTTAAGATTCTGTTTATTATGTTTTGTTGTAACAATAGAGTTAAACAGATAATAAAGTAAATTAGTAATTAATTTAATCGTTAATCTATAATCGGCGAGACGTTTTAGGCTTGTCAATTTAAGCAATAATTTTAGATTTTAATTTTGAAATAATCTATATTCAAACAAAGTAGTTACTTAGTATCAGCTAAGTACATATTATTATTTAATAGATATTTATTTGTCAATAATGATTTCTGGCGTGCTGCTTCTTAGTAATATTGTTATGATGATAATTTAAAAACGCCGAAAAATCATTCTCGAAGCGGACATTGTTCTAAATTTATTTATTCGGTGGTCTTGTGAGGCATCAACATCTCAAAAGAAGGACTGTATAAATCCCCAAGGATATTAAAAACATAATTTTATATATAATGAGATCGACAGACATCAACATCATTGATTTCATACTTTCGATAGTTTCGGCGGTAACTTTGTTTCAAGTTCATTTTAAATAACTTCCATTATTCCACGTATTGTGCTACTAACTTGGACACGTGTTTCGCCTCTTTCAGACGCATCTTCGGATTTACAATCGCAAAGTTTCCTTAAGTAATTAAGCAAAGAATTCCAATATGGAGAGTTTCTAAAATTGATTCTGTTCGAAGGCTGTGGCGGGTTAAATTCTCTCCAACACATCTGATCCTAAAAACGATATAAAAAGGTTTTCAATCTTACAACCAGTGCTCATCATACGTCTCATTAATAGAATACCCATTCTACTGAGATATAGACTTTAAGGTATAAGGCAATTACTGAATTATTTCATTAAAAAAATCCAACCGGGATGCCTCTCCGGGAACCTTCGTTATTTAATTGCATGAATTAATGTTGTAATTCAGAAACATTTCTTTTAATCCATGTGTAAATTTGTTTCACAACTATCACATTGACAAATTCGATCGTTCTTTCAAAAAGCCTTTAAGATTAAACTAAATGTGGCAGCTTAAAAATAGCTTAGCCGACTATTATAATTCGAGAGTTTTAAAATTCATTGTACACGTATTTTACGCAGATCATTGATTTATTTGCGAACTTTGCCAGTTTGAAGTACCCTGTCAATGACCCAAAATATTATCCGGTTGAAGTATTAGGTACATTACCTAATTAATATTTAGATGTTATCGTTGTTTCTCAATGCCTTAACATAATAATACATACAAAGTGTCTTATTGACTTGTTACACTCACTAGATTAGCGGATTTGTATTATAATATTCCTAAATAATTAGTTAATATTTATAGGTGTAAGTAGTGATAAACCTTTCCTCGAGTTTTTTTAATGTAGGCGTCAGAAATATGGTACTTTAGGTGGCGTCATAATTACGAGTCTACCCTGATTTTTTTTTATCAATTTTGCATGCCGTTTGGTTTGAATGATTACTTTTTGAATTAAACAATAATTGAATTCATTTTCTCCATCGATTTATTATATTAGATGTCGAGATACACATGCATTTTGACTAAGAGGCACAAAGATGGGTGAAAATTACATACATAAATATAATGGTTGGTCCCTATGGTCTAGTGCAGTGGTTATAATGTGCGGCCACCAGAGGATTTAGCTGCGGCCACCAACAGCTTCATAGAAAATATTGATATTACAAAAAATGTGGGATTACAAGTTTATTTCTCAAGAAAAACTATGAAAATGAAATGTCTCGTATACAATTTAAACCAATAGTAAATTGACAACCATGTGTAGCTCCATTTGACATACCTCAAACTCAACAAAATCAAAACAAAAATGTGGTGCGGCCACGGTGCAATTTGCCGTGAGAACCACTGGTCTAGTGGCAAAACTTTTTCCTAGTGATCAGGGGACCCGGGTTCAATTCTCGGCAAGGTCAGGTTTTTTCAATTGAAAAAAAAGTTATCTTGGGCTGGGTGTATGTTATTTATCGTTGATTTTGTGCACAATTGATTCATTTTTTATCATCGAGTTAATCTCGTATGACTTTTCACAATTAAGAATATTTGGCGCATTGGCGAAGCTTTAATTACAAATATTTTTTATTTATTTTAAAACAATTTAATAAATTATTATAATAATTAGAATTTTCTTAGCATGTTTTACGGTCAGTATTAAAGCAAGCCTGTGAAACTGACCCAAAATTATACTTGCCTAATTAGGTACGTGGGTCGGGACTACAAGAACACTTTATTACTTTTGAATTTATTTTTTGCGGCTCGCAGATAAAATGTTCGCCAGCTGTATGGTGTTTTATCGTTTTAATAAAAAGAAGTTTATCACACTCGAATCCGACGGATGATGGTTTAATCGCTGTCAAGTGTGTAAACATTTATTCAATAATAAATGTCACCACCTATTTAAATAATATGCCCACGTAAATAAACATTGTAGAAAACGTAATAAATGAAAATCAATTTTTATTTGCCGACACGTCAATTCAATCACAACCGGATTCTACTGCAAATTTTAAGTGTTTGGCTTTGTGATTTTAACAGGTTTTATTGCATAGCAATTGATGAAATAAACGCCCATATATACTTGTTTCCTTTTTGTCTTAATATATACGTAATAGATTGCCATATCGTTTTCGGCTGGCAAAAACACATCATTCAAAATAAAATTAACTTGAAACTCATTTAAAAAAAACAGACATCTCCTTCCAATTCAACGATTCTTGGTGCAAACACATTAGTTAAATAAATAAATTTCATTTTTTTATTATTTACTTTCATATATATTTTGTAAAGATAAGTGATGCTCATCGCAAGCATTTTCAACTGAAAAAATATATTTGAATAAAAATAGTTATGCAAAAAAACATTTAAACGAAAATGTCTACTTTATTTTGATTGTAGCAACTATGCTGTAACATTATTTACTTGTTTGATTTAATAACCAGTTTCAAGCCGTGCACTTGATTCCCTAATTTGAAGCAGAGGGAAAACCCCGATTTATTATACTGTGGAATTGTAGGTACATATGTATTTATTCCATGCAATTTAACACTTAAGTACATTGCGAAAAAAGTTGATAACTGTGTAAGGCAACATGCATCGCACAACTACATATTATTCGGTCCGTAGTCCATATTTAGAGAATTCGGAGTAATATTCATTTACGCACAAAAAATATTTTTGTCAATATAATAAGAAAAAAGTTGCCAGATCTTATTCTAAGAATTAAGTGAGCATAAAAAAAACTTAATTATATAGGTAACTATGAACAAGACATTCGGCGGGTCAAATCAAAAACACCAATGTGTACGTCTAATTTTTCTACGTAATCAACTTTACTTTCATATGGCACATACAAATGTTCGTCAATAGATGTATAGCGTGAGGCTGCTTAGTACTAAGTGCAATGCAATTAATCATGAAACACATTGACTATAATTATTTGGCGATTTTTTTTGCCAGTTTAGGAGTTCAATCAACGATTTATGTATCATCAAATTCATTCAGCAGGCGACAAGTTACCACTGCTCAATAGGCATATGTAACCTTATAAACCGAACCTTTTAGATAAGTTACAATACAAATACAAAGTGTGTTGCCATTGTCCAATAACCTATTACAAATAATTGATTTGAGATTTGAACGACTTCTATACTATCGTCTCTAGTCTTAAAAAATCACATTCGTGCATTAAGATAATGTTGAAATATGTTATAATAATATGGTTTAATTTATATTTCAAATAAATTCTCCCCCTCAAAGTAACCGGCCAAATAAAATAATTATTTCACATCATTGACAACTTTACGATATAGCTAGAAATAAACCCGCCGTAAAAATAATCAACCCTTCAGTAGCGAATGCGTTCAATACATAACACTAATGCACGTACGCCATGTAATCATTCGTCAAATTTAATTGATAACATTTTTTTTCTAAAAAAAAATGTCCGGTTTATCTTTTGACATTTTGTATCTTAAAAATATTTAATTAATTTCCTTGCTAATAAACAATATTGATTATTGATTAAATTGGATTGGAGCCGCTCAAGATCGTTATCAGCGGATTCTGATTCGCAACACTCACTGTCACTGATTAATCCGAAAGCACTCCGTGGCACAATGGTAATTATCGCGTACTAACGAACCGCGAGCTCGATTCTCACTAACGGATCAACGCCACTGATGGGCGTTCATAGACTAACGATTAATAACGAATCGCATCCCCACTACGGCAATAACAATGCATCTTGTATCATTGAAAATAACGACGTCGTAGATCCGTATCGACTCCGATCCGAAGTCTAACATATAATCAACGGATCGAAATCATCGTTATGGTTCGTCGTTAGACGTTATGTAACCTTTTGATATTTTTATAATATCATCATTCATGTCTTACAATCAATATTCAAAAGTGGTGTTGTTTTCCAATACAGTTTTTTCAACGAATTAAAAAGTATGTACATATGTAGTTTTTTTTTAAATATACTCATATTTATGCAAATAAATATGAGGTTTAAGAATGTTGGACTAACGTCTTAATCAGTAAGCGCAGTCAATAGATTGTATTTTAAATCAACTTGTATCCAAAGAGCGCCCAAAGTATCCGATACTGGAAACAGTAACGCCTCATCGAGAGAGCGGTATTCGTGCTTTTGCTATCCGAATGTTTTGTAATCTTCTAACGCTTTTTAACATTGATTTGGTCTAAAATCAAAAAATTACGTATACTCATCTTTCTACCTATACCCTCTTTAGAAAAAGAGGTTGTGCGACTGAATTACAACCATATCTCGCAAAAACTTCCATTGGCATGCTATATTAGGAATCAATATATTATACTTCACGTGTAAACGGAAATTGCATGCATTTGTGGCATTCTTTACTACATACATACACCAACTTAGTGATTTTCAGGTGTTCTCAGGAGATTTATTTATTTTCTCGAATAACGTTTATTATTTAATCGAGTAAATCAATCTTGACCACGTTTGACACCTGACGTGTGAATGGAGGGGCAAACACGTGCTCTCCTCACAATGTATTTTTAACCACTGTGATTACAATGATATAAATTTATTGTCATGCTTGTTTTATTCCCGAGTTAATGGTAGAGTACATACTACGTTAATTAATAACTGGTGAACCGTTTGTCGCCCTCTCGAATCACCTCTCATATATTTCAATAAATTAATGACTCTTGTAAAACTGTTTACTACGCGCCAGTTCAAGTACATCCGTACACTTGGAATGCATGAAGATGCCGAAAGGCGAAACCCGGGTCGTTAGCGACAAAACTCATGGAAAAGTACAAAATTCAACAAATTCAAATTTGATATTGAAATTCCATCAAGCACCCTCAGTCGAAATACTTAATTTTATCTTTTCGCTTAACACTTTTGTCTTATATACCGTCTTGAATAAGAGGACAATTAAAAGCACGGTATGCCTGTTTTTTTTCTCCATATACGCTCCCTATTCGGAGCATATGGCCGCCACACGGTGCCTCCAAGATTCTCTATCTCCTGCCAACTTCCTCGCATCTTTCCAGGTCATCCCGGCGTCCCGTAGCTCCCCTGAGTACATCCTATGGATGGTCATCAGAAGCCTTCCGTGGCGTGGGGATCAATCAGGTTGATAAAACAGGCAGGCAGGATTCAGGCTCCCCTAGGGCATCCGCAGCACATGTCCAAGCCAGGTACACCGTCGCCTTTTTATTTTGGACGTAATAAGGGGCTGGTTTGTCCGTTCTCTTACCTCCGTCTTCCTGACAAAGTCAAACCACCGTACTCCTAATATTCGCCGCAGGCATCTTTTTTCGAAGCACATTATACGGTTACCCTGTGCTTTTGTGAGTAGTCTGGATCTGGACAGGCGCTGTTGCAGAGCACATTGGTTTTACTCGCGTTGACTTTGACGCCAACGTGATACGAGTTGCTCTGCAGTCTATCCATTGTTTCCTGAATACCCTCAACTGATTTGTCAAAGATGACAGAGTCGTCGGCATATTCGAGGTCACATTGTTTCAGGTTGGGAGCAACGGTTACTCCTCGGTCAGGTGGAATTGACTTCCTCAGGATGAAGTCGAAGATTATCCTAAAGAGGAACGGAGCTAGAACACAGACCTGTCTGACGTCGGTAGTGATGCCAAACCATTCCGTAGTTACGTCACCGATTCTTATGCAGCATTCACTGCCCTCGTGCAAGCATTTGATGATGGCGATAATCTTGGTTGGGATTCCATAAAGTTTTAAAAGCCTATTTTAGTGCCTGTTGATTGCGGTATTGTCAAAATAATTTCCCAGCAAGGATTTGCATCCCTGGAGTCAGTATGAAAGCCGTATCTAATCATCACAGTTTCCTTCAGAACCGCATATCCGTACTTAAACGGAGTTATGATGTAATCCAGTTTAAGAATAGTCTATCATAAATTGTGGTTCTGTAGTTGGATCAGTAATAAACCAATGACGTCAATGTTTTTCAATCGAAGAAGCTATACACAAAAAGAATACAACAATCTGACACTACCGGTATTACTGCGCAAACACCTTTTCTAATAGAATCGATAGAATTCATATTAATATGCTGATAAATAACCGCTAATCAAAGAAGCAAAATTATGTTTATTGCATTAATTAATTAGCATCAATGTTCACGGCTAGTGTCTACCGATATTATTATGTTACTGCGAACAAATCGAACCGGGGGTTCCCTGCAATATATGCGATAAATTTAATAAAATGGTTTATTTACCTATCCTATGTATTTTTAATGACCGATGCGCCGTGACAAGTGACACTATATTTAAGTGTGGTTATTATAATATCGCAAAGTATTAATTGACTACTGTTCGCGGGTGTCAACTTACAATCAACATTTGTACGCGCTCGTAGGCCATAAACACTCAAACCTCTTTTTGTGTGACTTCGTGCGATTTCAAAGTAATGCGGTTTTTTTTAATGATTTTTTTATTTTCTTAAATATATTTTTGGGACTATATTAAAGTACATATGTCATAACGTAATTATCAAAGCGTTATTCACATACTGTAGTGCGAAATCTAGTGTTTCACCTGCTTATTACAATGTGACCTAAGCACGTGCGTTCTTGTACATGTTATGTTCCCATATTAAGCCACAGCTTTTCATCTGCGATTTTCCGCCGAACGCATCTACCGCACAAATAAAGGGTTCATGTGTAATATAGATAGAAAATAATCAATACAGTGATGATACAGTATCATTTGAGCTTATACACTGGTAAAACAAGTCATGAATCAAATGAGAGTGAGTTTCTTGGAAGTTGCCAAAATCTTCTGTGGGCTGTAAAGGTGCCATCATATTAAAATAACGAATCGTTCGTATCATGTGGATGAATTCTAGATAGTATTTTGTCAAATTTGTTTTCTATAGTTCACCTGTTAAGATGGGCATCTTCTGCAGGTTGATTGTGAAGTCAAATTTAATTTTCTTAACTCTTTTTTATTTTTATTAAACAGAGCAGTATCTCAGGTACATCCGTGCACTTGAAATGCCTGAAGATGCCGAAAGGCGAAACCCGTGTCGTTAGCGACAAAACTCATGGTAAAGTACAAAATTCAAACAATTCAAATTAAAACAGTATCATTTAAAGATAATATTTTAGCATAGAAAAAAAACACGATTCTTTTACTGTTTTTTTTACCATGCTCGCTCTCAATATGAAAAATATAGATTCCTAATAGATTTTATCTTCACAGAGTTTTTCTACGAGACTCGCTTGTTACTCAGAAGACTATAGTATAGATTTTAGGATCGGATGGGTGTAGGATGGGAATTTTAGACGAATTTTAGACATACATGTCTTCGAATAGAAATTGATATTCCGATTGAAAAATGAGACTGTCGAGTATAGAATTTGAACGGCTGTGTCGACGTAGACGCTCAACCACGGGCTCTCAAAATGATTACTTCATCTGTATCCCCCCAGGGTTTCGTTTGAGAAACGGTATCTTACACCGCTGACAAATAAATAGATGAAGTGATCTTTATTTTTTTATTATTTTTTGCAACACTTAACAATGGTGATCGCTGTTTGGGGGGAATCACTTGCAAATCATCAAAAAATAATTGGTGTAGTGCGATTTTGAACAGAGAAACATCCGTTTATTTTGCTAGGTACTTTGCAGCTATTATTTTTCTGCTCAATGTCAGTGAGGGTCAGGTCACGATGTTTTATTTATTTCCATTTCCATTGTACGGCGTACGCGTGCTGATACTAAATTATTTTTATTCATTTTCATTCAAATAAAAAAAATATCCGGAGATTATTTACGATTAACAAAAACTTACTGCTATATTTTTGCAACATAAATGCAGCTTAAAACTCTTTAACGCCGGGAGCAAATCACTGCAAAATACCCCCTGGGGCGGGGCCGATTTGCTAGAAAATGGATTAAAATTACTCAATAATATAAATTTGAATATTTTTTTATTAATAGTGTTAAAAATAATAAAACATTTTTAGTACATTTTCCACATGAAATTTATTGGATCAGGACCGGTTTCGCTCTTGGCGAGAATTGTCAACTGATGACAATCAAAATGTTTTATTATTTTTCTTAGTGTTGTTTTTTAATGTTGAACTCGCAAAATATTGAACATCGATAAACTCGAAACGGGCTAAAAAATGCTCGCTGCCCACTTCGTATATACTTATGTATATCACCCAATATTCTTAAATTTAAATGTAAATTCGAATCATATTGTATTCTTCGGGAATTTTATCGCTACCTCTCCGCGATGCACGCATATGCTTAGTCGTTAATAACATTAAACGCATCTAAACTGAGATGTGACTATCAAAGCGGTTTATTATTTTAATCTTGACATCATGTAATCACAGATAGCAGACGGTCCATTCACAATGGCTGATTTTTTTTATTAAATTTAACGTTTTCTTTTATACTATGTTGCTTGGGTCAATATCTCACACAATAAAGGTCACCGGGTAGAGGTCTGCACGGGCTCGGGTTTGGCCCGCGGGCCGGGTAACGAAGGCTTGGATTCGGGCCCGGGCCGTGCTCGGACGCAAGCATACAACAAAATATAACAAAAATCGGGCCATTTCCGAATGAGGTCACCATTATCGTAAATCTAAATTTAATACTATAATAAACTTCACGTACTCGTATTAGTCATCTTTTCGACGTCTTGTTCGTTATTTAAAAACATTCTCTCATGAACACCCATTCGAAAGAATAAGATGATTGTTCTTAACTTTATGACTTTTGACGCAATAATTTTAGTATTTTTTATTGATGTCTGCTTCATCGGCGTTTGTACAATACGCATAATGAATTTCATAATATGATCCAGGGTATCAGTATGTCTTATATGGTGATTTCGATCAGTCGCAATTCGATTTGTTAGGTTGATTTTTTTAAAATTTACCGACAAGAAATCGGCTTCGAAAATATTAAGACAAAACTGAAGAGTGGAGAATATATTTCTTCAGTTAAAACCCATGGGAAAAGTGAAGTGTGGAAATCATTTAGTGAAATCATAGAGGTGGCTACAAACAAAAAAGTTGGATACGTTGAGTGTATAAAATGTAAATGTATTTTCAGCTTTTCTAGTTCAAAAACTTCTCACTTGAGTCGTCATTCCTGAACAAACAAAAACTAATTCTAATTAGGAAGAAATGTATTTCGCACAACTGCACACACACGATAGTTGGTGAGTCAATTTTTTATTTTTATTTGAAAAAAAAATCGGGTTTTTTTCGGGCAAGGTCGAAAAATATCGGGTTCGGGTAAGATTATTGGAAATAAGCCTTAGGCCGGGTCGGGTCGGAGGTCTTCGGGTTCGGGCCGGGTGGAATTTTAAAATTTCGTCCCGTGCAGACCTCCATCACCGGGTAACGATTAATGACTAGCCGCGACGTTCAAACATTAAACCAACAGTTCTGCGGTTTCCTTCAAACGGGGACTTTTGTATTCTTATGAAAAAGGAAACAAAAAAGATTTTCCTAGGGCTGTCAAAATCAACTAGACGCCTTAAAAGGCATCATAATTATTTTTTTGCGATTAATTTTAAATTGTTATTATTAACTTTAACGTAGTAACCAATCATCTTCACTTTTCATGTTTTCACTGTCAATACTTTGGTGGGAAGGCATTCTTTAAAAAAATGATGTCAATCCTTTTGTACTTACTCCATTATTAATTTATTAAGATCAGTATCTTTATTTCATCGCCAACACAACCGGTACTTATCTAATTTAATTAACTGTGGAATAAGTAACATAAAAAATGTGAAATATTTAAAAACTGCGACTAAAATTTAATGAGAACAATTTAAGAAGCGGTGAGCAATTATTACCAGGAATCAGTGCCACCAGTTGACACGCTTGATTTTGAGAGAGAGTGCGTATGTGTTTCTTTTTAATGCGCTGACAGAAAAAAGCATAGTAAGAGTGTGTGTGCTGCGTTACAGATGGACAGATTAATCTAGACCAGTGATGCCCAACCTTTTTGGGTGAAGGGCCAAATTATCAATTCTCAGATATGTTGACGGCCGCGTGGGTAAAACTGATTAAATTATCGATATATTTATTGTATATAAAATTGAATTTTTATTGTTTTACACTGTTCTTCCATCGTCCGGAAAAAGTTCTGAAGATAAAGGCGATTGATATTTGTCATTGCGGGTCGCATAAAATTTCATTGAGGGCCGCAGGTTGTGCATCATTGATTGTGCACCAGGCATGGGCAACCTTTCCTAGGTCTGGGGTCAAATTATCATTCTGTCTCTGAGTCAAGGGCCGGACCAAATTTTTAAACATAATAAAGTAATATTCGTTACTTCTTATATATTTTAAATTTCTATAATGAACGACATAATATTAATATTATATATTGATTACAAAATTTAGTGTGAAGATTGGCCTTGAACTTGAATTACGAGGCTATCAATATTCGACTTTGATCAATCTTAGGGACAATCGCATAGAAATTTCGAGATTTTCATCTGTTATCCTATTTTTGATTTAGTGTGTTTCATCCTCGAAAAAAACTTTTCACACGTACATGTGCTGCCAAAAAGACAAATGATTTTTCTTGCAAATGCGCGTACATTTGTATACTTTTCTTCCACCAAATATAATTTATTAAAATCCTTCAAAGCAATGTTGTTAAAATGTGATCTTGTGAATCAGGGCCGGATAAAATAGCTCGGCGGGCCGGTGGTTGCCCATGTATGATCTAGAATTCTAGACGAACAATGTGTTATATTTGTTTTTAAATATTAATTACTATTGAAGATATGTATTTTATTGATTGTATTATTCACCTCGTTACTCATTCGTTTTTTTGTCAGATTTTCACCAACGTCCATAATGAGGGCAGGCCAAGCCGCGGCTATGGAGGCGTCACGGCGACGAGCTGCGCTGGCCAAAGCTTCATTCACCCGACAAGAACTAACAGCCCACTGGGCCAAGCAGAGCGCTTCCGTCGGCCCTGGTCTACCTCCAAAGTGGACAGACGACGCCTATTATGAGAGAGCTAACAAAGAGGCGATGGAGCTGGACTACAGGAAAAATAAAGAAAGGTTTTTACTAACAATTTTTTTTTAACCATGTCCGCTCCCAACTTGGATCATATGGACTCCACACGGAGCTTATCTCAACATATGTTTTTCTACGAGAATTGCTTGTTACTCAGTTGCTCAACCCCTCTTTTTCGAAGAGAGTAGGGATGAAAAGGATATAAGGACTAGGACTGTAGTGATTAGCTAATCGCAGTCACTATGCGCCGCATGCCTTTGAACAGATTTTTCGACTGAAAAAATCCGCTCGTACCGGGAATCGAACCCGGGTGGTCTGGCTCGCAAGCCAACAACGTTGACACTGCGCCACGGACCGGACAAAGGTTTCTTCGTCCCAACTGGACGACGTCTATTATGAGAGAGCCAACAACGAAGCAAAGGAGCTGGACTACAGAAAAAATAAACAAAGGTTTTTATTAACATAGAAAATAAATATAGTATAAGTTTTTCCGTCCACGTTTCGCGGACAGAGATACTGCATGTGTGTTGATATCGTTTTGTTCGGCGACACTGCCACCTGTCTTTTTACACCAATATTTGTAGGATGAGATGAGAAAAAAATGTCAAATAATTTGTATTTACAAACGTTTAGTTCAAGACAGTCAACCCTCCTTTTGCGTTCCCTCTTTATATAAGTTTCCTATAGCGAATGCGGCAATCCCTCTTATAGCGCCCTTCTATAGCGCAGCTTTTTTTACAAAACACAAAATTTCCATGGTTAAATTAAAATTTTCATTTGTAATTAGTTTTCCAAATGCAGCAAGGATGATTTTTACTAAATAATTTATTAACTTGTACAGTAAATCATAAAACTTTTGTTGACAAAATTTTAATCCTTTCAAATGTTGAGATAAGTATAGAAAAAAATACATTTACCAGTCTAATCCAGTTTCCACCACGAAATCTCGGGTATTTTTTTTGCAAAATATGATTCTATTTGTCCAGATATAATTAACTTCACATTCTCAGGTGTTTATTATAGTAAAAACAAGTATTATCAAAATAGATAAATTAATTAAATACCATGTAATAACAGCTTTTGATAAAATCTGCACTTAAATTGTTTTCTTATTAGAAATATTAGCTCAAGGAAAACAAAATTTTCTTTGTGAATGAATCTCTTTTGTTTTATAATTTAGAATATATTCTGTTTATTTGAAATTCATTTGTTTTTTATTTTTCTAAATTCAAACCTGTAAGAGTATTGTATTTTATTGAGTTTTTTTTTTTATTAAAATGTCATGGTAAGATTATTCTCATACTTGCTTTTTTTCCTTTGATTGATTCAAACATAATAATTTTATATAAATTATATCATATTAATAATTATTCTTTGGTAGGTTCTTTGAGTTTATATAAGCTTATTATGATTAAATATGATGAAAAATTTCTTTTGTATAATGTATTGCATTGAACATAAATTTTAATATTTCAATTGAATGGTTATTCTCAAAGGTAAACTAAATAAGTTGAACATGATCTTTTTTGGAATATTATTGTATGTATGATAAGCGGTAGAGAAAAAGATCACATCTTGGTTTACAAAATTGGTTGGTTATTATCTCGAGCTAAATATAAGTAAGAAAAGATTTTAACCAAAGGAAGAATATTTTATTTAACTAACCAGGGCTGTGGAGTCGGAGTCGGAGTCGGAAAATTTGAAAAATTTGAACTTTTTATTTTTGCATATTATATGTCAAATTTTGCTATTGGCCGGATTGGTAGGGTTGATATTTAATTGAATACATATAATTATGAAAATTAGGCAAAAAAAAAGTGACGATATTGATCTTTTTTAGTTGGAGTCGGAGTCGTGTTTTTGGTCAATGTTTGAGTCGGAGTCGTGGTTTTGGTAAATTCTGGAGTCGGAGTTGAACTTTTTTTCACTGACTCCACAGCCCTATAACTAACTGTAGCAATAGTGTTTTGAAAACACACAATATAAAATATTGTAGATGAGTCCAATAATTCGCAGAAAAAAAATGGCAAAATGTTTACGCTTCGAATATTTACCTACAGCTAAAATTTAAACTTTAAACCATGCTTTAGTATCTTTAGATGAAGCTACCTTAAGAGAAAACAATTTGTTCAAGTGCGCCTGTTATCCATCCCTGAAGGGTTAGCTAGTTGGTATTTGTAAATTCATTAATTTGATTATCTTCTTTTGTTTTCAGGAGACTAGAAGAAAGGCAAAACAAGTTGGCGATGATGTTCTTTCATGAGAATATGCAATACAACGAGGAACTCAAACAATATAACACGCAGCAAAAAATGCAGAGAAGAACGTAAGCTACAGATTTCCTTATTACTGTTTTCAATATTTTTCATGGACACAAGACACCTACTGAAAAGATTTCAGCTTCACTATATCATTTTTGAAACAGGGAGATTAAAATATCTTCAATTCCACCATTTACTTAGTAATCTTTCATCAAAATAACCTAATTTTTACAATATTGAGACAATAATTTCAAGTTGACATTATGGTAGTAGAATAGAGACAAAGATCATAAAAAATTTAACCCAGGTTAGCAAATATCAGCTTTTGAATTTTACCTTTCAATGAATTGAACTTGTGGAATTATTTGGGTGTAGGAATCTTTAAATAAGCTATTTTTTCACTGTGTCATAATGGAGTTCTACCAAGCTAATGCCCATTTTTTTTTTTGTAATTATCTCTCTTTCCAGAACATACCTTGACGATATACCAACTTCGGTTCTACGCGACATAAACCTGGGTATCAAAGCGAAGGAAGATGCCAGAAGACGACAGGAGGCTGAGATCACACTTTATCATCAATGGAGAGCCAATCAACCTGTCTTGAGAGAGTATGAGAGAGCTCAGCGACATGGGGCCCTCAAATCTGCATGGTATTTCATATAATTATTTCTTGTCCCCTTGAAATATTTCTATATACATTTCAACAAAATTTATTCATGAACACTGCATGCAATTTAATTACTCAAATTATCTTCTTGAATAAGACAAAGACAGCAGGATGATAAGCTCATCACTCTCTCTAGGCGTCATGCTAAGGATATAATACTAGAGCTGGGTGCATAGGAATGTAATCCTTAATGATACAAAAAGCATAATTCTATTGTCTGAAATCGATTTTGTGGTTTATGACTGATGGCAATGATTATCTTCCAGGATGGAGCAAGCCATTGAAAAAGATCTGCAGAAGAAAACGGAAGAAGATAAATTGCAAAAGATCTTAGATGAAAGAGACGTTTGCATCAAGAGACAGGTGGAGAAAGAAAAGGAAGACATGATGATCAAGGAAGAAAAAATGAAGGTGAGCTAATTGGCCATTTGAAATTAAAAATATTGTACAAAATTGGACTCTTTTCAATATGATTAGATTTGATTTAAACAAAATAACTTTAATTAATGATTGTATTCAATGGCATCAAGGTGCTATAAAAGCAGGGCTGTGTAGTCGTTAAAAAAAGACTCCAGCATTTACCAAAAACAAGACTCCGACTCCGATTAAAAAATGTTTAGTCACGTTTTTTTCCTACCTTTCCTATTTATGTGTATTCAATTAAATATCAACCAACCAATCCGGTTATAAGCCAAATTTTACATATTATATGTAAAATTAGAAAGATTAAACTTTTCAAAATTCTTGACTCTAAGTATGACTCTGGTCAAAACGCAGCGATGACTCAGACTCCAGCTAAAAAACTGCGACTCCACGACTCTGACTCCACAGCCCTGTATAAAACTTACTTGAATTAAAAATAATTATAGGATCTGCGTGAGCAATTATGCCATCAAATACAACAACTGAGAGACGCTGAAAAACAAGCCGCTGATTTAAGAAGAAGAGAAGATGCCGAAATAAACCTACTGCAGGCTTTGCAAGCAGCTTCCGTGGTCAGGATGGAGGCGGCGACGCGGAGAGCTGCGGCTAGGGGTATGTTCATCGGGAATATGTCTCTCTACGCCAGAAGATTGAGGGAGAGGGCGAGAGAAGCCGAAAGAGACGTAGAAGCTGATCAAAAAGAATTGGCAAATATTATTGCTGCCATTGAAAAGGTAACGTGTTATCGTAGTCGTTCTGACACAATTTATCAAATCGAGAACACTGATCTTTATAGTTTACTGTTGTCTTTGAAATATAACCTCTATGGGCCAAGGGTATCACCTGTGATACTCATGGTTGTTATTAAATATCAGCCCGGTTGTTAAATTGAACGTACCCAAAACAATTTATTTCATGCTGTATATGTTATATGTAATGCTGTATATATAAATAATATCTCAAAGTAAATATTATTGACACAATAAATTAAATAATAATGATTGATGTAGAGCAAAATAATGTCGTATTTGTATTGTAAGTGTCGAAGCATTTTAAATGATAAAAAGGACTAACTTCCTTCAACAGTGACTTCTATAATGACATGAAATTTTTCGGATATATTTAGTTGGACCTTTCCTTCATTATATGATACTTTTGGTTTTAGTACATTCAATTCTTCAACCAGGCAGTATCATAGGCTATACCCGGATCCCGAATAGGATAATGAAGAAATGAACATCTAAAATTTAATTATCCAAAAACATTTTAATCCTGCATTGTTTAATTAATAATTTAGGATGCTATTAAAGAAGAGGCTGGTCGCCAAGAGTGGAGAGAGGCCCTAGTCAGCTCGCAAGAATGTCTTGAAAGGCAACGTGACTTGGAAAAACAGCGACAAGGGAGATTAGAAGATGCCATGGACGGCGAAGCAAGACTAATCTTCCAGAAGCAAGAAGTGGTACGATATTAGGATGAATCCAAAATCATTAGTATTGTTGAATTTACAAAATGAAAATAAAAGCAATGGAAATACTTGGCTAAATGAATCCAAATTTTGTATTGTTAAGGAATAATTGTATCTTATTTTTATAAATTTAATTCTTTTCCTGACAAGAATTGACAGTCTCATTTTGAGAGATTTCTAGTTTAATATGTTTGCATCCTCCCAAATCGTGCCTTGCTGTGTACATTCTATGTGGATGGTCATCTGCATTCTTAACTGACAGAATTTGTATGGTTTAAAGAAATCAATACAATACATTATTGAATTGGCAATTCCTTCCGTTAGTTATGTCCTTGTCAGTAATGTTTGACTCCTTTGGAAATTCTAAATTTTCTCCTTTTTTCAGGTATGGCGAGAGGAGCATAACGCCCGCCAAGCGCTTTTGGACGAAGTGTTGACCACATTAAAGATGCAAGTCAATGCAAAACTGGAACTGAACAAAGAACAGCAGAGAGAAAACATACTAGAGCGTGAGATTATGTTGGAGAATATCGAACAAGCCAATAAAGAGATGGAAGACAAAGAAAGAGATAAACAGGTTCGTAATGGCTGGAAATATTTCAACAAATAAACATTCGAGAACTTGAGGGTGATGGTTTATTTTCATCATAGAAAACCATGAAACCGTTAAATATAAATATAAATATGGAAGCTAACTACGTTGACCACTGCAGCACGAACCCAGCAAAATACAACTTAATTTTATTGTTTTATCAACTTTCAGGTAGCCCAGCAAGGATTGAACAAAATGGCAACACTCCAAACAGAAATAAGACAGCTGGAGAGAGAAGAACAAGAAATATTCGAAAGAAAACTGAGAGAAAAAGAATTGAGAGACGCAACTCGTGAAGAGGAGAGATTGAGAAATGAAATAATTAGACTGCAGAGAGATGGATTTGCTTTTCAGACACATAGACGGCGGAGAGCCAACTGGTAAAATAAGGTTGCCTCAAACGTAATATTGAGAACCCTTATTTGGCATTGAAGAAATTGGTCCATAATTAGATCCTGTATTCAATGACTTCAATAATTGAATAGTCAAACAGATGATATCAATTTTTAACCAAAAGTATAAATGTGTGATTGATTGCTCATCATTTGTGAAATATAAATGAAAGCAATTGATCCTCTGCTATATTTAGAAAAATATTGGCTTATGATTTGGGAGACATTGATTCCAACTACAAATACTGCATGACTGTTAATGCAAAATGAGAATCGTGCTCTCTGAATCTCTGCTCTGACTTGCTCTTGCTCTTGATGCTATCTACTCATATCCCCTAAAGGTGACTTGGTAGATTCCATCATTTGACTTGTGAAATATTTTTTCTAAATGTGATTGGTTTGTCACATGAAAATATATTACCGTGCTTCCTCTGATGAATGCATAGCTATCAATAACTAACCGCACAGAAATACTTGCCGATCCGAAATTTTATGAGAGTATTTTATCAAAAAAGTTGGTTCTAATGAATCTTTCAAGCATATTTCCTCTTTATTTAAAAAAACAAATTTATCTTCTAGACTTGTCATTTTAATTTGATATATTCCGCAGAAACAGCATTCCACTGTACTCAGTGTTATGCATGCTTATTTGAATTTGCACAGATTCATCATCTTTTGTTTCTTACTTAACACCTTGGTTACAGGCCCTTTAATTACTATTGTAATTGACATGTTGTTTTGTATTTGATGGCCAATTAGCAAAAGCACAATTTTGTGTACGCCATAAGCATTGTGTTAATAGGAATGAAAACATTCATAATTAATTAATGACAATCAATAAATAATTAAATTTTTGAAAAAATTGTTTTATTTACACCAATAAATGAAATATATTCTTGCATTAATTAACCTGTTATGAAGTATTTTGGATTCGGTTACTACTGATTCTTAATTGTAAAAAAATATGTACAAGGAGGAATTAGGATTACAATCAAATAGTTTTTAATATAAAATTTCAAATAACTTAGATTATTCCACGTATTGTGTTACTAATAGTTAGTGACACAATACGTGGAATAGTCAATGTTATTTTAAATGAACTTTCCACAAAGTTCCTGCCGAATCCATCGAAAGTCATTTTTAGGTATAAAATTGAAGTTACGATGCCACAAAATATTTTCACAAAGAACTTTTTTTTTTAAATGCAATAACAGGATAAAATAGATAATTATTCACATCTGCGCTTTAGTTGGATTTTAAAAAAACAGACAATAAATTAAGAGTGCAGTAATGTTTTATTAAGTTAACTTAAAATTATAAAAATACAAAAGGGGAAGAATTTATTTTCAAAACAAGACAAAAAGTTTTTTTAATGTAGCATTGTAGACAGCCGTTTCGGTTTTGACACCATCCTCAGGACTTTGAGCATTTTGAGCACTTCCTCGTCAGACCATGGACTAGGAAGCCAATATTGAATTAAGTATTAAAAATCATACGAATATGTTTTTTTTGACAACAAATCCCCTTTTCCTTGGCTTTCAATCTGAGCAACATGCATTTTATATAACTTTCTGATACTTAAATCATTTTGTGTATAACACCGGCAGCTCATATTACAGCAATAATGCGAAGTTTAAGATGAAAGTCGTTAAAAATTTGCCCATTTTTGAAAATGAATCGGTTTTTCTGTCACCACCTCGCCTTTCACATGGCATGCGACTTGTTATTCTGTATCTATTCAATACGCCCTTAACCCTGTCTTTTTATTCGGATTATACCCAGAAATGCCTCTCTGCAAACTCTGGTCAGGTTTCCTTTTACTTTTTTGACTAAATAAAGTGTTTAGATTTTTTTGTGCCCCAGTTCCTGATATTGGACGCCTTCTTATGATTCTTTTAATATTGAAATATTTTACAATAAAATTTTCCTCGTAAATTTTGTCGTTCTTTGGATAGAATGCTTCATGGAAAGCAATGATGTCATGACAATCTAAAGTTCCACATTTATATATAGCTGTATTGTGTTGACATCTTGGGTTTCTTGGTTGCCTTGTCCGGGAATATCTAAAAAGTAATATATATTCACTCGTTAAAAGGAGATTTTCTAATGCAAAGCAACACAGATTTTTGTAGGTTCTATAAAATTTAGAGATATCCTTATACCTACAGCGTAATTATTATTTTAAAACATAAACAAGTTTGTAATCTTTAAGAAGAGGTGTTTATTAAAGCCACTGATTACAATATGAATAATGACAAAACAAAAATAAATACATATTATTTTGAGAAAAGAATTTATATTGGTTCAAAATAAAGCTCTAATATAACGACCATAGACAACAATGCCAAAATTGCAACATACTTTTTATCTTTTTTTGGGTAGCAATTGCTGATATCTGGATTTCTTTTATGTTTCCGAGCATCAATATTAGTTGATGTACCATTATTGATTATCTCTTCATGCATTTCTGGGTTAATTTAAACAAAAAAAAACACTAAAGTTCAGACACAAACAGAAAAACTCTCTCAATGTGGGCTGGATTTATACTATCTATGGTTTAAAGCCATTTTCTCTATGGTGATAACCATAGAGTACTATACTTTGAGCATAGAGAACATCACTTTGACCGACAAATGCAAATACGCTGTTGGCCGATTTAGGATAATATGGTCATGTTTGAAACAAAAACCTTACCAGATTTGGGCAGTTTTGATTCTATAGTGATATGTTGATATTGAATTGCATGGAATTGAGATTAGTCAGAAATGCTGTCGACGTGATTTTTTTTGCACTGAATTTTGTGTAGTTTTTTTGATTTGTTTTATTGTATGAATTTGTATAGATATTTTTTCCTGTTTATTTTATGATTTTTTAAATATTATCTTAATTTTATAAATATATCAAATGCATTGCATATTATCATGTGATGTTGTGTTGTACTTTTCAGTTTTACAATACCCAAGAATTTTTTTTTATTTTTGTCCTATAGCAACAATATTTTTTTTTTGACGTTTAATATGACAGTTGTTGCACTCTGTTATTGTTTTCAAACATTAGGCTAAAACGTAAAACATAATGTTACCGAGAATGATTAATTTCATAGTCAATCATTTCTATTGAAAAAAGTTCGAAAGCTAGATGATCCTCAAAGAAGTTCGCTCGTCATATTTTGTGAGTAATTGATATATTTATTACGAAAATTTATTTAAACTTATTCTTCTCGTATTATTAAGTTGATGAATATTAGATTTATAGAAATGGATAAAGAGGGGTCTCATTCGATAACAATGTTTTCCGGAATGCCTTTCACTGTTACTGATTATAAGTTCATTTATTCAGACGTTTTTAGAGGTTATGAGGTATGAGATAAGGTTAGGTTAGGGTGTAGGGAATGTCATCAAATAAAACATTTTTTTTCTTTTTATTATTTGATACATCATTTTCATAAATTATTTCAAAATTGTGGAATAGTAAAATCACTAATATATGTTTCCCAAGAAGCAGGTTTCATCATAAAAAAACTGAATTATTCCCATTTTTACAATGAATCTTTTCAACATTTTAAATTTTATGCAAAGTGGGATAAGGTCGGTCCCTGTGGTCTAGTGGCAAGAGCTTTGTCCTAGCAATCGGGGGGCGCGGGTTCAATCCCCGGCAAGGTCAGATTTTTTCAATTGAAAAAAAAGATCTTGGGCTGGGTGTTATGTTATTTATCGTTGATTTTGTGCACAACTGATACATTATTTACCATCGAGTTAATCTCGTGTGACTTTCACAACTCAGAATATTTGGCGCATTGGCGCAAGCTGTAATGCCAAATATTTTTTTTAAAAATAAAAAAAAAAAATAAAAAAAAAAGATAAAGTCTCATATACACTTTGATTCGTTCATTCTAGTTGTATTACTGTGTAATAAAAAGATAATATGTTTAACAAAAAGGCTTGAATCAAAATGGATTCTCTGTGAGTTATTTTCTTTCTTACTCAGTCTACTTTTAGCAATGAAATGAATTAGTTTTTGCATAAATAATATAAAGACAGTCTTTTCTCAACTACAAAATACACATGATTACATTAAAAAAGTGATACAAACAGTATATTAAATATATTTCGTAATACTAGTTTAGATTGTATTTCCATTACTGATGATGCTCATAATATTTTGCAGTATTAACAACACTTGCTGACATCTCATTCTTAAATATGCTGGAAATTTATATTGTACTTTGATAATTTTTGTCGTACAGCATGATTTTTAGTTATTTATGAAATGGAATCCTAGACATCTTGAGATTACCACTAAGTCAATTATTCTGAATCGTACGTCAACTCAGAGTCGTGTTTGACTGAGACTTCCTGTTTGATATTGCCAGAATTTCTTTTAAAAGTATTTCAATATTTTTTTATGGGACTCTATTCGGAGAAGCTGACACCCTTTCCGCCATTTTCTACTTGCAGAGATTGGCTCAACTATGGTCTCAACATCACCATTGATTTTAAAACGTAACCTGAATTCAGAGATAGTAAATTAAGGAATGATTTTATTTGTCCTATAAATCGTTTTGAGAATTGATTTGTTTTGTGCAATATTAGTAGTTATTTTTTTAGGCTTTGAAAAATAGTATGTAAAAAATTAATAGCTTTTTAGCGGATTTTGTTTGTTTTATTAATATTCAAAACATAGACAAAATATCTAGTCGAAGATGTAAAAAGAATTTGACATACAAGATGCAGAACACAAAAAAATTCAAAAATATTAGCATATTTACATTAAATTGTTGGTTAGTTTTTATTTATAATCACAGATTTTTATTGCACTGTTAATTTTTTGAAAAAAGTATTACTTTTCAAAAAATATAATAGACAACATTCTTGACCTAACAAATGTAACTCCATAAAACAAACACTTCACTATGGAATGTGATAGTTTTTATTAATAATATATAATTAACACAGTATTTTTTTTTAAATTTTCACACTGGCGAATTTCCTGTGTTTGTTGCCGTATCCAAATGTCTCTTCATACTCTCCAACTGTTTCATATCCTCTGTGGATGCTTCGCATTTGGTGACCACAAGAGTGTGGTAGAAATGAATAGCAAACGCCACAAAGACAATAAGAACTGTAAAACAAAACGCAAATAATATATTATCTATGGTAAAGTAAATTTGTATAAATTCCACTGAGATAAATTTACCAATGATATCAAAAAATAATTCAACAAAGTTTAATGGATATTATAGGTCTCCATAAAATATTAGTTACCTGGAATAACAATAACAGTAGCTGCCGTTGCTGCTGCAAATGAGTAGTCCCAAAATTTGACCCAGCAAAGAATGGCTATCTCAACCAGAAACAGGAACAAACCTGTCAAATAATGAAATAGTTATTTAACATATCACCTATTAACTATCGTAAAAATAAACCTAACAAAATGCTTAAGGTGTGTACAAATTTGTGCATTTGCTAATTGGGCAAAGTGTTTTTTGCTCTTGAGGCATGAAACCTAAATCTCTAGCTTTTTTGTACAGGAATTAAATTTCTTAATTTTGATCATACCTATGGGGATTCTTATTGTGATTTTTAGTTCTCCAACAATATTAATTTTTTTTAACATGGTATTCAATCACGGCTGATAATTTATTACAAATGCATGAAATATTTTCAGATAACTATCCGGCGTGTGGCATATAGACCAGTGGTTCTCTCATAAAATTTTCCACAAAGGATTCAAACCATTGACCACCTTACCGAGTATGATGAAAATCAACAAAATTTACTGTGGTATACGGAGAGAAACTGGTTTTATTTCACTCCTGAGACATTTAACATATATTACCATCAGTAAAACGGTATCTTAAAGCCTTACCAAGAACTGTGCTAAAAGCCCAAGCGAGCTCGATAAATCCCCTCATCCTCTCGTGGGGTGATTCCCTCAGGACATCTACTGCGCTCATTTTGCTGACCGCATCGATGTTCGGCAGGAGATAAGTCGAAATCATCAGGGCAAAGATGTGAACTGCCACCAAGACTGTTGTACACACCGCAAACATCACAAACAGCCACTCAGGCACGTTAGTCGGCTCGTTAATTTGAAGTTCTACCATAGCTATCATAGCAAATCCTGAAATGGAAATAGAAACGTAGTGAAAATTATTAAAAAATAAAACGAATGTTTATGTATATCATGGAAAAAATAATTTGGTATTCGTTGATAGTTATTTCAGAATTTGTTTTTGTAGAACTGTGATTATATTAATACATATTACAAATACTGATCGAAGCCTGATGAAGCCTACGTAAGATATAAAGAATGAGAAAAAATTGGTTGCTGTTTCAGCTTTACGCCATCGTCAAAACTATGAAATCTAGCTTGGAAAACAGTTTTTTTTTATATTATATTTCCTTTGTTGATGATTTATATTCTATTGTTTGTTATCTACCTTTTGACTGGCTGAAATTTGTTTAATTTATGGAGAAATGCGAAGTGTTAACATTATCTCTGTCATTGTCTATTTGACTATTCAAATAATACTTTATTGTACTGTATAAGTGTAAACACCATTTATAATTGTTATCACTTCTGCATGGTCATAAAATGAAAATATTATATTCATCAAATGAATATTACATGGATAATCAACCAGGTATCATGAGAAAAATTTCTGTCCCTACAAAATGCTACATCCTCAATAAATTTTATTTTATGAAAAGGTGAAAGTAAAACCCTATACAGAAGATTATGAAGATAATATTTATATTTCCACTAAGAATTGGCTAGTAACACCTTAACCCTTTGGAAGGAAAATAATAATATATTGAACAGTATATTATTTTTTTCCTTCCAGCAACTCCTCAATAGTTTTGAAAAATTCATTGATATCAAAGCTAACTTTGCTCCAAAAGTCCTTTCCAAACGATATATGTAAGTAGCTCACCAGACAATTTCAATTTATGAAAGTAGCTCACATCCTTATTGAGTTTGGAAACCACTGAGCTAGATTATAGGAGTTAAAAGTGTGTAGGTCTCTTAAGCTATAAACTTTACTGTAAATTATCGGAAGAATACTACTATATTTAATTAAATATTACACCATATTTTTGTGCTACTACCGCGAAGAGAAGCTATAATTAAAGTCAAAGAAGGTTTAATCACCTTCTTGTTCATAGCTCTAATAAAGCCTAAAACAACACATTAAAATAAATTACTATTTTATATTTAACAAACAAATCAGAAATCATTAGCATAAGCATTAGGTTACATTGATTAATGGTGAAACCTATTTTTTGGCACTCCCGAAAAGTAGAGAAAAAATGTCAAGATTTAGCTGTCTCTAAGGCGCAGATTGTACAAGTACCTGAAAGCAACTCCGAAGTTGTTGCAGTGGCTTTGAGTTTGGCCCTCGACATATGGAGCCTTCTCCAACTGAGTCCTTCGGGGGAATCGGGAGCGGGCATTCCATTTCCGCCTTCAGATCTTCTTCCTCCGCCTCCACCATCGCCGCCGTTGTCTCCGCATCTGCACGAGCAGCGGCAGCTTTTTAAAGATGCGCCTGATGCAGGAGTGCCATGACGTCTGTCTTCCACACTGATTCCGGCGAGGTTTAATCCGCTCATCAGGTTTGGGTAGCCGGCCGTAGGAAGCAGCCCGTTAATCTGAAATTGGATAAGCGTTTTTGAACAGTGTTTCTCAAACTTTTGACATAAGCGAACCTGTGGAAAAATTCGTTTGAATTTTATATTATATTTTGAGAGTTAAGATAGCATTATTACCTCTTAAAAAAAATATCATGCGGATTCTATTCTAAATTCAAACACGTTGTAATAATTTGAATGATTTGAATTTTATATGTTTCCATGATTTTTGTCTTTTAAACCTGAGTTTCACCAATTGTCATAGAATGGCATTTCAAGTGCACATATAATATAAACTCAAACTAACAAAGAGGCTCAGTTCATGTTCATCCGCGCACTTGAATTGCCTGAAGATGCCGAAAGACGAAACGAAAAGTAGAAGATTCACATTTGATATTGAAATTCCACCAAGCACAAATTTATTCAAAGTTTCATATCAATCAGCAATAATAAGAACATTTGGAATTTTACAAAATCAATATTTACTTAAGATGAAGTGTATCAATATTTAAAATAATAATTCGTATTGAATTGTCAACAATTGTAGACCAGCATTTGTGTGTGTTTTTTTTTTTAATTTTCTGGCAGTTCGCGGACCATCAGTTGGCTACTGCTGCAATATACCGATTCTCTTGCTTACATTCAATGTTTAAAAATTCAATAATAAAAACGGAAAGTTTGAATTCAGCAATGAATCGAACAATTATGATTTGATAATAACATATGAAACAAAACTGTTATTTTCATGTTTACAAAAAAAAATCGAATGACAATATACTCACGTTTTTTAAAATAAGAACTGAGTAAACCATTACACTTAATTATTAATTTCTTGCAATTTTTTTGTGCTGAAATGTGAACAGGTGCATTTCGATTATTCCGTTTAATTACAAGTTCACACTAAATTATTATTCACCTCAAAGAATGTGTACGCTGTAAATATTAAATGAGTACACAAAGCAAAATTATTGGATTAATGTCATTTTTAACCAGGTCAAACCGACAGCAAGTTTGATATTCTTTCGATAAAAAGGCGGATTCTTTATGGGCCATGCGTAGTGTTTCCAATTCTGGATCCCGAGGATTTTCAATACCTGATGAATCCCGGGATTAGAAAACATAATCGCGAAGATTTCGGGATTGATGTGTCATCAATAAAAGCGTTATTTATTTCCATTATATGAGGATTTAACAATGTGACATTTTTAAAGAATTCAATTGAATTCAATCGAATATTTTCGCTCTTCAGTAATGGATAAACAACCGAAATATAATATTCATAAAAAGATAGTGATAATTATTCCAAACTATTTTAAATGTTATTTTACAATGGCTAGTATTTAATAAATATGAAAATTAATAACCATTAAAAGAATATTAAAATCCCCGGGTCAAAATTTTGCCTCAGGATTGGAAACCATGCATGAATGATGTCGCACGATTTTGGTAATCTTTTTACCCCCTTTTTGATTATGTACATATTTTTAAAAAAATATTTGTAATTTATCATAGACAAAATATTGCGAATTACTGATAATAAATTCCAATGCTGGGATTAGAATTTGTAAGTCACTTGAGAAATGACATCACGAGTCAGGCTATATATATGTGGGTGAACAACTTGGTTGTCCCACCATCTCCTGTTGTGTGTATGCATCCGTTTTACACAGACGCCTTCTATAACGCTTCTAAACAATCAAGAAAAGACTTTACTCCTCACTTACTTGGCCTGGGGCTGATCTGTTAACCATCCACTAAAGTGCTTGAAGAAAAGATAAAAGAAAATGTGACTTGCTCAGCCACTTTCTTAAAGTAATATTAAGTATCCTGTGTATCCGTGTACAGAGAATCCACCGTGGCGGTAGAGTTTAATCTAATTCGCGTTGAATCTAAAGATCACGTAAAAGCTATGTAAAGAATGTATTTTACCTTTCCTTGATACGCCATGGCTTCCATACTCCATGCGTCAGTCTTCAGTGAAGCCAAGCAGTCCAAACTACTCGTCGGACTATCAGTTAACTGCGTCTGGTAAGCTCTTCTTCGCGCCCTGGTCATGGCATTATACCCACTAAACCCAGCGTAGTTAGCGAATCCGGGTTCTAACGGGAACGGTGCAGACCTGGGCGGAGCCGTGTAGAACGGCCTCTGTCGAGGAGACAAGAGCAGCTCGGAAGCGTGGTGTCTCAAGGGCGGGGGATGATTCGGTTTTATGCGCCGAGGTGCTCCGACTTGGGTAGATTGGGTGACTTGATGGGGCGTGACGACTATTCCCGTCAATAACGCTGGAAGTGATTGGGGAGAAGATGCTTGCAGGCTGTTGGGGTCCGCAGGATCAGCGGACATCTGGAGGTAAACAATAATATATTATTGATTGGATTTTCAGAACATCCCGAAAATATATATTTTTTTATATTTAAAAAAATATATTTGGCATTACAGCCAATGCGCCAAATATTTTTAATTGTGAAAGCCATACGAGAATAACTGATATGATAAATAATGAATCAGTCGTGAACAACTCAACGATAAATTACATACCCAGCCCAAGATCTAAATTTTTTCAATTGAAAAAATCTGACCTTGGCGGGGATTGAACCCGGGCCCACCTGATCGCTAGGACAAAGCTCTTGCCACTAGACCACAGGACCACAGTTGAAACACTGTTTATACAATTTTATTTTTTTACAAATTCGTGAAATTCGTGACTTGTGAAGTTCATTCAAATACTTCCCGGTTGCCAGTAAACTGGTTAAAGATAACTTATTTTATGCCAGTCGCTGAAAATTTCAGTCTGGCTGTAGGCAAGTGGTTGGTGTCGTTAACTTCGATGAAAGAATTATGAATTTGTAGATGATTTCGACTGAAGTTACTTGATGGAATTTCAATACCAAATTTGAATCGTTTTGATGTGTACGTCTTCCCGGGTTTCGCCTTTCCTATTCCCATATATACGCGTTATTTGCTACGCGTCAGTTCAACTTCATTCGCAAACTTGAAATGCCCAAAAATGCCAAAAAGTGAATCCCGGTCGTTAGCGACAAAACTCATGGAAAAGAACAAAATTCAAAATATTTAAATATTAAACAAGCATGAAAGTATGTATTTATGTTGACTCTAAATTCCCTTCCACTCGTACGATCCTTAAAAACGAGGCTCAGCTAGCGAGATTAGCTAAATACTAGACCTGTCCAGGATCATTAAGAAAGAGAGATTGAGCGACTGAGTATCAAGCCGTTATAATCTAATAGAGATGTTTCACTAGGAATCAAATGCTCCACTGAAGGCAGACATGGTTAAAAAAATATAGATTAACAAATGAGGAATAATGATCCAATGGATCGAGATTAAGTTGTATAGTTAGATTACAACAAACGAAATCAAAATCCGTGTTTATAATCGTCAACTTACGATAATCAATTTTCTACACTTTTCTACACTATGACAAACGATTCACTTCAAATAATCTATTATCACATTGTTAATAAATCACAACATTTCGTTCAACTTGAACACTGCTGCTTAGATAAGATTGTATATAACACTGGTGTATCACTGTTCTTTATACAGATTATTCATACAATTTTTTGTCATATTGTTTTGAACAATAATTAACACTGCAACTAGTATTGTTGAAGTCAATAGATCTTCTGAGCAATACGAGATAAACTAACGAGAGTGAGTAAAACAATATCTGTCTATACTCTTTACCCAATAAACTCCCCCCCCCCCCCTCCATCACTTGCCAAAGAATATAAAATACCACGAAATGGAAATAATGACATATCGATTAACTATAATTCCGCGCTATGGTCCGGGGATCGAATCACAAGCTGCATATGTCTAGGTCACGGGCTCCCAACCCTTGGGTCGCGACGGGTTTTCTTTGGGGTCACCAACTTACACAGTCAACTAAAATATATTAACTATAATGCATTTTCGTTGGTCTTTTTAATTACCCCTTTAAAAATACCTTTTTTAATTGCATGGGGGTCGCGGGTCACATGGATTTTATGAGAAGGGCTCGCCACCCGAAAAAAGTTGTGAACCTATGGTCTAGGTACTATAATATTAACGTATGAAATTTTCATATTTTCTCTAGACTATATTTTTGTGCCTTAGTGCCGAAATTTAAGCCTAGCTAAGCTCCGCGTATTGTGTTGCAAACAATGACATGTGTTTCTTCTATTTGTAAAGAATCTTCAGACTAACTATCGTATAATTAATTTATTGATAAGGTAAACATTGATCCTTGTCGGGTCCGTGGTGCAGTGGACAACGTCGTTGGCTTCCGTGACGTGCTTCACGGGCTTAAACAGTTTGTATGCTTCCATGAAAATTTATTATTTTGCAGATTTACAATTTAAAGTGGAAATCGGGAGCGGATATGGATTAAAAAAATGATTTTAATTATTTTATTATAAATTACATTATAGAATTTGACGCTGGGATTTGGCTCATATATAAATTATATTAACGTATGATATTTTTTAATAAGGTCGTTTGATAGTTCTGTCGTAATTTTTATTCATACATGCGTCCGCAAAATTACTTACAGTTTTCAATTTCGTCGGCAACAATTTATTACTAATAAAATAATTTTGAATATATAAATTTGAGAATTTACTTCATGGAGCATTTTTAAATCATTATTTTCCACATCATGTATAATCGTATATATTGATATTCGCCCTCGGTGGCTTAGTGGTAAAAACTTGTAAGAGCTTTATCCTCGTGCTCAAACGACTGTGAACTCAAGTCTTGTTAAGATTAATGTAAAATTACAATTTGAGATTGCTCTTCATTGACTTAAAAAATGTGTCGCGAGCCCCAGTTTGCCGACCACTGGTAAGCCTTTATTCTATTTTTCAATTACCTAATAATAAATCCCGTTACGTTTTTCCTTGTCAAATTAAGGGGGTTTTTATTTATACCAACACCGGATTTTATTTGATTATTTATCAATAAATCGAAATTTTATTTACTTTGATATATATCATTAGAGTGTTGAAGAATATTAACAATGTATTATTTATTATAGCTCATAATACCGAGACGATAAAATTTATCGAGAAATATTTTTTTTTTATCGATCAATAAATGTTATGAAGTGCAATGTGCACGTTCTTGCGAATTATGCTATTCTCACTTAAAGTTAAATGTCAATAACTCTTGGCGGAAAAGCAGTGTGCATAATTACACATTTTTTGTAATAATTTCACAAGTGAAACCGTTCCTTTTCTTTACAAAATAAATGGAATAAGTTGAAAAAAATGTAATTTATTTATTTAGAGTTATGCCCGGTCCGTGGTGCAACGTTGGCTTCCGTGCCGGACCGCCCGGTTTCGATTCGAAGCTTTGGTCAACTCAAGTCGCATTACAAGTCGAAAACAGAATATACAAAATTCATTGGTTATCTTATTTATATATAATCTCGAAGACCTATGCATTGCCTAATATTTCAATTACTATACGGTAAGAAAAATAACAATGTATTTTAGTTCTATATAAAATAATTTATGTAGAACTAAACTACATTGTTATTTTTCTTACTGTATTATAATGGATTTCTACCAAGTAAATGCCTACTCAATCAATTTTAATTATTGTTTTTCCACCCCTTCTGCCTGATATTATTTACATCAAAATCTACTGAGACGTTGCTAACATGCTTATAAGTACGCTCTGTCATATCTACAGTTGACAATAGCAGGTAACCATTTGAGATTTCTAGTTTGGGTATCTGGGATGCCTTTTCTCCATGAGTTGATCTTTAGTGACTGTCGTAAGACTCTTCTCGAGGATATCACGAGTGATTTAAAAAAAAACATTTATTTATATTTGTTTTAAAGAAACATACATTTTACCATAGCTTGTAGATATTGTTTCTTCATTACCAAACCTAATATTAGAAATGAAATCATACAAAATACTTATTTCTAAGTACCAACCGTCAACTTGACTGATAACGTGACTGTTCTGGTAAATTATAATTAAATATTTTTCGATTATGTAAAAAAAATAGTGTGGCCCTTGAACGAGATTACTTGTCAATGAGATTGCCGGTAATTATACGTGTTTATATGTTTGCTTTACAGATAAAAAGTGTTATTTCTGCTTAAGTACACATATGATACATAATGTATTGATGTCAGCCCTTGAAAATTAGCGGTAAAAACCCCCGCGCTGTCCCCTTTGATAGTACCAGTTTTCCGACCTCTGTTATCAAACCGAAAAACTAAATTGGCTAAAACAAAACTTCTTGTTCCATTTTTAAACGAGACATTTAATCGATCTTTTTATATTTGCCTAAATAACAATTCTGACTAAATTGATATTTGAATTTTGTACTTTTCCATGAGTTCTGTCGCTAGCGACCCGGGTTTCGCCCTTCGGCATCTTCAGGCATTTCAAGTGCACGGATATACTTGAACTGATTTGTTTGATTTCAAATTTGATATTGAAATTCCATCAAGCACCCTCAGTCGAAATCCTTAATTATTACAATCCTGACATTCTCAAGACGTTTAACTTGCATGCATGCATTTTTATCAACTTATCAGAAACTATAGCCTAAACCGCAGGTACCCAATCTTTTTCGGGTGGCGACCCCTTTTTAAACAATTAAATAAAAGCCATTTTACCTGGGACCCTCAAGGCAATTGTAAAAGGCGTTTTTAATAAGGTTATTGAAAAAGAGATGTAAATGAGGCAGCTATAGAAGTCTACTACATTATGATGCCTTTCAAGGTGTAGGCGAAATGGCGTTATAATAAAAATAATAACACATTTTTAGTATTCATTCCACATTGGATTTATCTAACTGTGACACGTGTTTCGCCTCTTTCAGAGGCATCTTCAGACTTACTATCACAAAGTTTGCTTAAGTAATGAAGCAAGATTCTAAAATTTCAAATTACGAAATTACAAAATGGATTTCGGGTTTTTCCCTTTTTAAAAGAAGCAAGGAGGGAGGGGGTGATAGAATCAAAACAAAGCAAATAAATAATTGACGATTCTAATGAGATGCAATCAATCAGATTGGGATTTTTCCCTTTTAAGTGGTTATAGAATCTAAACAAAGCAAACATATAATTTTATTTCTAATGATGTTAAACATTACAAACTATTGTTAAGTTATTTTAAATTTTTTATTACATAGTATATGCTTTGGTTAAGTAAATATTTTTTACTTAGTTTCCATATTTTTCCTATGCGAATTATTTCTACAGAAAATACGGATTACGACTTGAGAACTTTCTACCAAACGACAAAAATATATGAAGGATTCTTCACTTGTATTTTTTGAAAGTATGACGGAAGGTCACGGTCTTGCCGACTATAAAAAGGGTCACGACTCGTAAAGATTGATTGAGAGAATTAATTTATGGTGAATTATTAGCTTGTTAATACATCTTATAAAAAAATGTTTGGATTTATTATCAAACGAGATACAATTTGTATCTTATTGAATCTTCATTTCCATAAACTGTTGTCGCGAGAAGAAAAAATGAACTATCACGTATACTATTTCATAAATCACTTTTGGTTTATTTTAAACCCACGTTTTATAACGGTAAAAATGGACAGATTATTATAATCTATATATATATAAATGAATGTCTGTATGTATGTCCGCTTTGGACTACTAAACCGCTCGACCGATCGATGTGAATCTTTACAAATTTATTGAGTGCACCCCCGCGATGGTTTCTGGCCTACCAACCCCTCCCCGCAACCACGCCCCAACCTCCACCCCCAAATATAAAAAAATGGATTATGTTTAAATAAGTAAATAAAAGTGATAAAATACATTTTTTTGGTACGTTAGTAAATCTTATTTTGCAAGATCTATTGTTCAAGTGCGGTGAAATTAAAATTCTTTTTCGAAACGCATTTTATTAAGATAATTAAAATACATATTTTTTGCACTACTCCTACGTATATTTTGTAATGATCAGGACCGGTTTCGCCCATCATGATAATTCATGACTCCGGCAGCGAGCGTCCGTTAAAAAACTGTTTTTTATTTATTTTAATAAAAAGCCTTTCCAATATTTATCAAATATTTGAATTTCTATTGTTATAAGAATCGGCTCCTAAAAGGCGCCGTGAAACAGAAAAGTTTGAAAATAGCTGAACTAGTCAATATTATTGCTGATTATCGAGTGTATTGTTTTTCGCATAAAATGGAGACTAAGATATAACGTGGTAATATCATAAAAAAGTAAATGCTATCAACTATGACTGAAGCAATGCTAAAAATTAAAAAGGTCATGGTTTTTGATAAATGAATTTGTTTCAATTTTATCTTTGTTAGTAACCAGCCTACACAAAAAATGTATCCATGCAAAAAGGGTTAAGACAAATTATCATTTTTTTTCAAACGTCGGCTTTCAGTGTGACCCATATGAGCTCTTAATCAAGCGCTTCTCAATAGAATTTGTTCTACGAGAACTGTTGGTTATTCATTTGTACAACCTTTATTGTCCGGAGCGATTACGTATTGAAGCATAGTGCTTTAACAAAACTATTAGTCATGTAATCTTTCTCAGTAATGCAGCCAAATGATAGGTAGGACAGAAATTGTTATTGATATTGGGAAAAAATACAATACATCGCATTGCAGCTGACGCCAATGCACCATGCACTCGACAAATATAATAAAGGTAGCTCATAACATATTACAAAACACAATAAAGAATGGCACAAAAGAAACAATGTAGAAATTAAATTAACAAGAGAAAAACTAAAACACCTACTTCACCACTGAAAATATACACCTGAATAGGCAGCGCATTGATAAGACGAACATCCCTTTTGACTGGTGACTCAAATGACCTACGCGTTAAACAAGTTCTGATAATATACATATATAAAGTGTCCAAGGTGTGACTTGAACGCGATGACATTGTTACCGAAGAGACAGGCATGACATTTTGAAAGTAATCATAAGAATCCCATTTCTCTTATGTTATTATAATTAACTTTATACATATTGTAAAATTCACCAATATTTCGCTTCTCTGGCAAAACAACGACGCAAGTGCCAATTGTAAAATTCTTCGGAAATTCGTTGTTTTTCTAAACGTACCGTTGAAAATGACAGAATTGAACAATGACGCATGTGTATCCTAAAAGTGGCAGACACATTTTTTACAATTGTGTCAATGTTGCATTGGATAAATAAACATTTTTTAATGCTTTATCAAAGTCAACTCAACAAAATTAAAATTTGATTTGGGTCACTGTTCTCCCCGAGTCTATGGAGTCCGACTCGTAAAACTTTTGAAAAGTTTAAACTTTTTATTTATGCATATAAAACGGGTTCCCAACCCATAGGTCGTGACCCTGAAGAAACGACAATGACACTTATCGACGCATTTTTGCCTTGTTTTATTTTTTTACTGTTAAGAAGTAATTCAATGGAGTGGAGTTACAGTATGAGTTGGAGTATGGAGCATTTACTTTCATAAAAATCATAAAAATAATACACCAAATCATGCTTCGAATATGTGTTCTTAAATATGTACAGAAAGCGGTAATGGGTTAATACACATAAATAGAAAAGGTAGGAAAAAAACGTGACAAAATTAAACTTTTTTCATTTGGAGTCGAAGTCGTGCTTTTTTAAAGACTATAGCTCTGGTTCTGGCGGAAAGCAATTTAACGACCAAATCATTCGATTATTATTTTGGACTTAACCATTTTTTTCACGTAACCACAAATCCAGTAGACTGTTTACTTTTCACTCGGATTCACTTCGATTCACCCTGATGATGGATTAAATTATTTGTTCGATACACTTGCCAAGTTAATATTTAAAATGCGGAAGTTCATAAACATTTCCTTCAGTAATAATGTTGATTTATTCATGGTGCTGCATTATTATATCTTTTTCTTATGCGTAATCGTTACGACACTAGACGACTTTAAAACCTTTTATCAGATGATTATTTTTCACATAATCCTCTGTTACTGTGTAGGCTTTGTGATCAGCCGCTTCCCGTTGATTTCACCCGATCGCCCACGCTCTGTTTCTATTGGTTTCATGACTCACATCCACAAAACATTGAACTATTTTGTAAGCGATAAAATCGCACAATGAAAATTGCTCACAAACAATATGTTACGCAGTCAGTTTGTGGAAATTAATTATAATATTAAATTAAAATTCACTTTTTAGGCGTTAACAGTGGATTTTTTTTTTTTTTTACTATTATCAGAAAATAATTTCAACGTAGGTAATGATTTTCTTAAAACCAACCAAATGAGACGAACGGTCGATACATAAATAAGTACATAAGAGTCGTATAGTATCAAAAGTAGAACAATCCCATATTCACTTTTAAGGTGTTCACTGTCAATACTTAGTGGAATGGCATTATAATAAAAATAATAAAACATTTTTATTACTTTTTCCACATAAAATTGAATAGATCAAGACCGGTTTCGCTCATGGCGAGCATTGTCAACTGATTTTGATTGATCATATTGTTCGATACTGAACTAATGCCGTCACATTATTCTTCTGGTCAAAATGTATGATTAACAATAAAATATTTGTATAAAAATCATGTACATGTGGTATAAAAACGTAAAAGAAAATGATGGTTGGTGTCAAAATCAGAACGGTTCACGACTCTGAAACCAAAAGTATAAAGGTTTGGTGAAACATACATTCGATCACAGATTTATCAAAAATGATGTTGCAATGTGACCGCTCGTACAAATTTTAAATTTCATGCTTTTATGGGTTTTTTTGTAAAATTGAAAAATATAAATCAATTCAAAAAGCCAACAAAACGTTTTTCGTAATTTTCTCGCAAAGACTAAAGGTGGATAATTCCACTTTTGATACTATACTACTCATTAGTACTTTGGCCAACTATCAAATAAACTTTAATATGTCATTTTCCCTGAGATGACGATATTCTTGTAATAATAAGAATATCCCAATATGACAGCACTCGTATTATACTTGTGAAAATCCCCTCAATTCAACATAATTCAGGCAATACCTCTTGAAAATACATAGTAAATACATAGTAAATACATATATGTTTTCATACGAATTATTTCCTCAATATTGTGAATATGTAAAGCATATTAATTATTCTTGACACGATGCAAAGTATTGTACTTCAAATAATGCGAAGCGAATTGTTTCAAAGACAAAATAATGTCACGAGTAAACGGGATGGCCAACATTTGGTAATGTTTTATTAAAAAACTAGTATTGCTACCCGGCGTCGCTCAGACTAAGCGACCAATAATTATTTAATGTTATATCATTCGACATAATTATATCACAAAATCTAACATCTAAAATAGAGTTAAAATAAAATCACAACTTTATTTAATTTGATGACAGCCCCATTCTCGCCCATTAAAATGTCCAAATTCAAGGAGAAAATCTAGTTTGCTGTCAAAGAAATGTCAAATAATACCTTCACGTAAATAATAAACATTATGATATTGCAACTTGCAACAACAATGCAAAAGGGAATTACAGACATACATACATACGCCGTTTCGGTTTTATATATTTATAAGATAATGCACCGCATTACTACAGACCGACCACGCTACTTGTGCACTCGAAAGAGTGGCGCTGTGAGAATGTCCTAAATGACGCCTACAAAAAAAAAATTGTCAGAGTTCGAAAATTTTAAATTCTCCAATTTGATATAGACTGATCGCGCGGGCTAGGTGTGGTATGTAAATTCTTATTCAGAGGGGAGAACATTTATTTAGTATCAACGGCTGCCGCAAACTCGAGTGAAAGAAGTCAGAGTATAGTTGATTATAAAATATGTGGATGAGAATCAAAAGTTTTTAGTTATAATGAGCCGGCCAACTTGAAGTCGATAAAAATTTTCAACTTTAATATATCTTGAGATAGTTATAAGTAAATAAGACGTGTTTAATTTGTAATACTTTGTTAAGATCAGGACAGGTTTCGCGCATCACGAGCTTTTCCAACTGATAGGGTGATAATTTTTTTGATAATTTTGACAAAGGTGCTTTGAATCAACTCGGCCACCTCCAAGATAGCAATATTTTTTGTAAAAATGGAAATAAAATTTTGTTTTACTGCTAGTACTCATTTAAACACTTTTTGTCGGGATTCTCCAATTGTGGTCTATATGTTCTGATTCGGGATTCCTCTCTCAAATCAAGAAGTAGGGATGGTGCTGTGGTCGGAATTGCGGGTCGTCGTGAGTAGTAGTGGCGACTACTTCTTTGCTATCATCACGACACCAAGCCGACTCATACACTGTCGAAGCCAGCCTAAACTGCTTGTTTACTCCAAACATGACTGATTCGAGGAATCTACATGGAACTCCCAGACTGAAGCAAGCCGACAAAAGTGCCTGAATACGCTGCCATCATCAAGCCACCGCAGTCGCCGTCGAAGTCAGCCGAAACTGAGTGTTTACATCAAACATGTCTGATTGCGAAAGCCTCATGGAACACTCAGACTGACGCGAGCCGACACATGGGACTGCAAAGGCTACCAAGATCCACTCAACTACTCATGACGACCCGCATAATTTGACCTCAGCAACATCTCTGATTAAAAATTATCCCCACGACACCAAGCCGCTGCGGACGCCGTCGAAGCCAGCCTAAACTGTTTGTTTACTCCAAACATGACTGATTCGAGGAATCTACATGGAACTCTCAGACTGAAGCAAGCCGACAAAAACGACCGAAAAAGCTGCCACTATAAGCCATCGCGGAAACCATCGTGGAAGCCGACTGAAACCGAATGTTTATCCCAAACATGACCGATGAAGAATCTACATGGAACACTCGGACTGAAGGAAGCAGACACAGGCGACCGAAAAGGCTAACAAGATACCACTGATGACTGAATTCATCACCATCACTCAACTGACGACGAAATGAACTTCTAAAGCGACGCATCGGAATCATCCACGACGCCGACGAAGAATCTCCTATTGAAATTAATACATTTTTCTCCTTAATTGTTAAAGTTTTTGTCATCATATATATAGATATCATGTAATAATTTTCAATTGAAAAATGTAATAACTCGCAAAGATGGAAGGGATTAGGCTTACCGCCCAAGTCCCCGTGAAATAAAAATACTATACAAGCAAGCTCTCAAATCAAATTTAGATAATACTTTAAGAATATTTACATCGCTATGATTGTTTTGAAATGCTAAATGTCCGAAATTTACGCAAAAAAAAATAATCTTACATTACTTGATCCAAAAAATAGCACCATTAATACTTTATCATTAAACCGACACATCATACACAATTTATAAGCAGAAAATGTTGATCACCACTAGGTGCAATATAGCATCGGCTCAATTTGAGTAAAAATAATTTATCTTTTATAACGAGAACGCTTTAGTATAATATATGTAATCATATGTTGTGAAAATGCACTGAAAACAATCATATTATTCATGACCATGTGTGAAATAAACTATTATGTTTATGAATAATTACAAACATGGATATGTCTCGCATTGTTTGTGATTGCATGATTTATAACGCTTTTTGAAAAGCATTATCACTTCGGAGAATTTTAGAGCTGCACTTGGCTTAGTGATTAATTGTTGTGCCTCATTGTGTTATCTGGGATTTCCATTACTCGCTAGAAATTAGCTTATTTTAGTGACCAAACATACACGCACAATCTCTTGCCTGCAGAATTATGTCGAGAAGGCATCGGAGAATATAGACCTAGCGCTATTATTCTCGATGACCCTCCTTCTTCACTCTCTGACTTCTTCAACTGTAGCGATAGCGTCTCCTGTCAACAGCGATGGGAAAGAAATATATCAAATATTTTATAAAAAAAAAACACTAATAGATTAAGGAGACTGGAATAACTTGAAACTCCGTTAAATAGTTTAAAAAAAAAATCTCAACAAAAGTTTTTTCAAACAATTGCTTCTCAAGTATTATTGTGATTTATGTGGCACAGCTATTCACTCTGATTTTTTTTTTTATTTAATTTTCTATTTTCAAGCACACTAGGGCATGGTTAATAATCAGTCCCGTACAGATCCGCTCGGGCCATGAATGTTAGGGGTAGTTTCTTTTTTCTCTGTCTATAGCTTTGTGCAATTCATGTAAAGTCATTTTTGCAAAAAATCCAGGATTGTCCGCGGGCACTTCCAAAATGGTCAGGGTTACAAAGGTTGTGGACAGAAATCAATAATTTGATTGAAAAGTAAGACTGCCCGAACTAGGATTCGAAAATGTAAGCTCCTCAACCGAAACCAACCACTCCAGACCAATACTCGCCAACAGACCTGACATAGACAGTTCCATCGCAACAGAAATCCTATCACTACGTATTGTTTGAAGTTAATCGACAGATACTGAAATAAATTATAAGTGAATATAAATCAATTATATAATTATTACAGTTGATAAACGCTTGACTTATTAACAGTTGACAATGAAACATGTCATATCTTTGAAAAAACTTACATAAAAATAATTGAACTATTTATAGGTAAAACCTTGTCAGAAAATTCTTCGCTACCTATTCACAAAAATGAAGATAAAATAAAACTTGTTTTCCAATTCTTGCACGTAATCTGTATGTAATTATATGGAAAATATAATAAATTCGAGGACGCTACAAATAAGTGTTACGTATTACTCGATTGTTATTACATATCTTTTCGTTGAAAATTCGGACAAGGATAATGATGGAAAACCTCGATGATTCAAAACGATTATCCTTAAAATTTAATGTCAAAGCCAATATTGATAGTATAGCAGTTCAAGTACAAGGCCAATCTTCGCATAAAATTTTATTTTCAACATATAATGTTAATTTTACGTCGGTCGGTATGATGTAAATCAGGCAAGCCCAAATATTTGCCTGCGGGCCATATGTGGCCCAATTGAAGATTTTGTGTGCCCCTTTCGAGGTTTTAGACTTGAGAATACATTAAAAATGTTTTATTAAGTTTGTGACGATTTTTTGTCATGGTGTCAAATTCAGCCGTCAAACAAACACCAAACAAAAATATATCATTGAAGATAAATTACCGAAATTAATGCAATTATTAATGTGCATTAAAGGTGCATTTGGCACCACATATCGCTGCGAGTCGTTTTTCTCGAAGTTAATCGTGGGTGTTGAAACAGATTGAGTGATGAAAATCTAACTAATCTACTACGATGCGCGACGTAAAAATTACCGGTCGACATGAAAAAAATATCTAAAGATTATTTAGTTTTAAAATATCGATTGCCCACCAAATGATTTCAGTTGAGCATCCCTGATTTAAATGAATGGATCAAAGAGTAGGAAGTTATTTTAATGTATTCAATAATTTGATTCGGCAAGTGACCTTGAGAAAAAGTGAGAATTTTGCTCCAGAACGAGTAAGTTTCACTTGACGTAAATTAGAAGCCTGTTTTTTTTAATACGTCCTTAGCCATATTAATTAATATTTTTTAATTCTTAATTTAACATCTATATTGGATCCATTAAAAGCTGAAAACCCCAACATATTTTTCTCTACCCTCCAGTAAAGCCAAAAAAGGCGAGTAATCAATTTTACACGTATTTTTGTACAGATACAAACTATATTTTCACTCCTTCGACTCCTTTGTCGTGTGTAGCACGATATCGCATAGGAAACGCGCAACTCATATGCCGAGTCTTGTGTTATACAACTTGGTTAAAAAATATTTTTTTGGTTATTTTTTTAATCATCCTTATTTCAAAAACCGTATTTATTGGATTGTGTGCCTCAGTTAAAGTTTGTAACATGTCATAATGTCTTATATTTATTCGGTATTTCGTTTTACAGTGCTAATAATAAGAACGCAAACCCTGTGATATTTAATCAATTTCTCAAATCTAAAAAATATTATATTCTGGAGTGCAAAGGATTAAAATCAATTTCAAACCCATTCTGTGACTTATGAATATAATTAAAAAGAATGTATGAAGGTAATACGGTTTTGTGTTTTTAACTTAATATATATTTACATATATCATAAATGTCCAACTTCATCTAGTAAACGAAAATGTGCGAGATAGGTCTTTTTGTCATTATCAAATATATGATTATGGCATTGCCGAAATCTAGTTAAAACTCAAAACATGCATTTTTGCAGTTAGGTCCTTGTGATCCGAAGAGCTTGAAAATAATGTCGGTGTATTCTATCATTATATCAAATGCCCCACTTTCATTATTCAATTATTTAAACAGATGTTATTAGCTGGAAAATGCAATTTAGTTACGGATGACGTCTCCGTCCGGAAAAATCCGGCCTATTGACGTATCGTTATACACAAACATATTATGATTAATTCGACATGAAACGGTTTGGATTAAACAATTTGGCATTGTTAACATTTTAAGGTTTTAATTTTATCATCTGATTAACAGGCTAGTTGTCAGGCCGTTTCCCTGCGGCCCACTTCATACAATTAGAATTAAAAGATGCTGTGTAACCGTAGAATAATTTACTATCGGACCTGTAGCCGAGAAGTCAACGCATCCTAATTTCGTCATATTAAGTTGCAGTTACAGCGTATTAGAATACTCGTTCGAACACTTTCATATAATGATTTTTAGATCGATTCATAGATTTCTGTAAAGCAGTGGTTTCCAAACATGAAGCTACTACGCCTCTCTTGAGAAATTTAACAACCTCACCACCAATATACGGCGCAGGTAATTATTCTCAAAATTTCAGTGTATTATTTGTAGTATTTGTAAGGTGCCACGATTCGCTACCGTTAAGCAGCAGTATTAGAATATATGGGCTGAAATAATCATTTGGGTTTAACCGTGTACAGCTGCGTGTACCAAACAGCTCAAATTTAAATAAGCTCTTCTATGTGTCAAATTCTTCCAAGATGTGTAAACCGTGGAATTGAGGCTCTCGATAACCAGCTGAATAACAACCAGCTCTCGTAAAATCAACTTCCGCTCAATTGCTCCATTAATGGTTTATCTGTTTCACAGTGACTGACTGTGACTTATTTTTTTATCAAATATTAATCATGTTAATTTATCATTGAAAATGGTTACTGAAGAACAAAAATATTCGATTGAAATATAATGTACGGGGAGTATCGGTCTCGTTCAAATGCGATCTGATATCTAATTGATAAAAACATATGTCTGGTAATGCAAATAGGAAACATAAATGGAAATAAATAACGCTTTTATTGATGATAAATCAATCTCGAAAATTTCGGGATCATATTTTCTAATCCCGGAATTCATCAGGTGTTGAAAATCCTCGGGACCCCGGGATTGGAAACCCTATTCAGTACCTATTCCGGTATAAGAGTTCTTATGAATTTTATGAAGTATTTGTGTAAGTAAATATCTTAAGTGCTTAAGAATAAATTAAAAAAGTAAATAAAATTTAATTGCAATATAAAGCGTGTGCAATGAGTTTTGATGGAAGTATTTTTTTTTAAATTAAAAGTTGACAAACAATAGACGATCGTAATTACTCACTTAGCGATGTTATGCCACTGTCACTTAAAACGAAATTATTTTTAATTAATAAGTAGGCAAATGCGCGATTAAATTTGAGCGTGTTGCGATGAACAATCTGCGCGACAATTATTTCGCGCAATTAAACCTCAATCAAACGATACGTATCCATAATGCTCACCGTGCAGGGCTCCGGTCCGGAACGGTCAAGGTGTGCATTATGGCACGGGCTATCAATACCACATCTACACAGCCCAAAGATTTGCAAACTTTTAATTCAAATAGTTTTATTAATGAATATAAAGATATATTTCGAGAGTCATGAATATATCGTCGCCATACTAGTAGAAATGGTTTGGGAAAAATTGACTTTATTTTTTAAGCATGTCTGCTCCTAACTTGCAGCATATGGGCTCCTCACGGAGTTTATCTCAACATATATTTTTCTACGAGAATTGCTTGTTACTCAGTTTTCCTCATTTTACCTCATTTTTCGAAGAGAATAGGGGATGGAAAGGATACGAGGACTCGGACAGGACTAGTGGTAAGCTAATCGCTCTTACTATGCGGCGTTCTTTGGGATAGGAAAGGGGGGAAGGGATTTTCAACAATACAAACACCCATGCCTTTGAACAAATTTATCGACTGAAAAAATCTGCTCGTGCCAGGATTTGAACCCAGGTGGTCCGGCACGCAAGCCAACAACGTTTACCACTGCCTGGACAAAACGGTGACTAATTTGAATTAATTCATTTTTTAAATCTTTTTTTCTTAACTTTTAAATTTATTTAGATGAGATGGAAAGAAATGACATACACCTTAAACCTTTGAATGCAAACAAATCCGTATAAATTAGTTTAAAAACCAAATGTATGAATGTAATTTAATTAAATCTATTGACCACGTCATTGAGAAGAAAAATAGCAGATGAGCGTTACCACACGGCTATGAGTCTGTCTGCTTTTTTTAAAAATCCATGTCCGCTCTTAATGAGTAGCATAAATCCACGTCATGGAGTTATCTGGAGTTATTTATATTAGAACTGGTTGTTATTTAATCCCTCAAACTCCTTTGTTTCCCGAGAGTATGAACAGAAAAGATGACAGAAAGTGCTAGGAAAGGACTGGTAGTCGCTCTTTTACGCCACGCTTATATTATAGGGTGGGTGGGAGGAAATTTTGGACCCAATGCTAGTATTTTTTTTATGAATTATCATTAAAGAACTGAAAGGTTTGAGAGGCCCTGGTGTCACGTAGCTGGTAGAACACTACTGATTCTAGGGTTCAAGACTATCGACTTCGAGCAATAATGTTCTATGTAGTAAATATTTAATGATTCAACATAATAATAAATCTAAAGAGTTGCAACCGGTAATTTTGTAATTGCCTTTCATTTTATGATTAAAGTTTACGCTGGCGTAGGCTGCGTAGAGGTGCCACGCTCAGTAGTCGTAGACCAGTCTGTCAGTTAAGTTAAGGGGTGATACATGGAGAAATATCATCACTATTCATCACTTTTAATGTGTCAATTCTTGGTGGAAATACCTTATATTCAAAAAAAATCACAGACATTATTAATTTTTTTTTTTCATTAAAATATTTACAAAAGATTCAAAAAAGTATATAGATGAAAAAAATCGCCATTGAAAATATTTCCCTTACAAATATTGTTAGTGGTTTAAGTAATTAAAAGTGTAAGATTCTTATCTGGAATTGTTTATGATGTGATTTAAACTATGTAGGTAGAAAAGTTTACTTTGATTAACTTTTACGAGGGTTACTCAGGCAATTCCACAAATCTTCCGACTTATTCAATTATTACATTGAAAAATCAACATTTGATACGTTCTTCCCTTGCAAAAGATGCACTTTTTATTATTAAATATCAAGATCCGTTTAGACGCTCTGGTACTAAAAGGGTCAAATACAAATAATTTATTTTTGGCATATTCATACATTTAATGAATCATCATTTTAAGTGATGTTTTTATTTCGAAATGAGTAAATAACAAATTCACGACTCTTTTTCATCAAAGTATTTGCCACAACAAGGCCGATATAAAATTATGAAATGTAAATTCGTAGCAACATATTCGTTAAAGAAAAAAAAAGAAAGCTTTGTATGAAATGAGTATTGAATTATCAAAAAGGTATATTTTCACATTAAAAAAATGTTAATTTATCACCAAAAAAGCATACAATACGCGGTTTTGTTTTTAATTGATTTTTTTAAGTAGAATCACGCATTTTTGTGCCACAGAAATCAATGTGTGTTATTATAAACGCAATCTCATCAAAATTATTCTTAACGGCTTAAAATGAAAACAGTTCCTTTGAGGGAGACAACTCACAATTATACTCACTTTATTATAATTATACTAGTATTCGAACCCGGCTTCGCTCGGACCAGTTTGGGGTTATGTTCACCTCGGCGCGTAAATTCAGACGGGCCAAGTTGAAACATCTTTTTTCAAAATTCAAAAGTCTAGGTCAATTAAAATGGAATTAAAATGAAGATTTCAGACTGGCATTGACATTTCACAGCCCCTTTCATATATTGACAGCCCCATTCTCGCCCATTAAAATGTCCAAATTCAAGGAAAAAATCTAATTTGCTGTCAAAGAAATGTCAAATAATACCTTCACGTAAATAAAAACATTATTTTATTAATAAAAGCCGGGAAAAGTTCAGTAGAAGACTAATTTATTACATTTTGACTAAATGTCTTCGCCGATAAAAATTCAAACATATTTTCTTTTATATTCGTTTTTATGGCAACTTGATAGCAATGACCAACAATGCAAAAGGGAATTACAGACCCACAGACATACATACGCCGTTTCGGTGTTATATATCAGATATTTTGGTTCATATGAAACTACTCGAGTGCTCGAGTATTTTTTTAAATGTACTACTCGATACTCGAGTAATTGGAGTCTCTACACACACATTGATAACGAAACAAATTTACCGTCGAAACTTTCGCGAGCGAAATCAATTCGATTGTTTGAACTTGCAACAACAATGCAAAAGGGAATTACAGACATATATACATACATACGCCGTTTCGGTTTTATATATAAGATACAGTAAATAATACATTAAGGTCTTACCCGATTATTAATAAAGGTTTGTGCAGAACTGTAAACTAAAATAGATTAAAATAAATGTAGACTAATCCTTCGTTGTTGACAAAGCAAGCACTGAATAACATGTGATTTTTATTTGCAACATTTATCCAACATTAAAGTAAGCGGTTTTATATTATTGATTATCAAATTAATTTATCATTATTAAACTGAAACCAGTGCAACATTACTAATAAAAAAACGACGTTGACCCACTGGCAACATATTCAGAAACTAACTCAAATAACTCGAATTGTCTTCTGTTGCCATACTGCATTTAAAATCTTATATATAAAACCGAAACGGCGTATGTATGTCTGTGGGTCTGTAATTCCCTTTTGCATTGTTGGTCATTAAGTTGCCATAAAAACGAATATGAAAGAAAATATGTTTGAATTTTTATCGGCGAAGACATTTAGTCAAAATGTAATAAATTAGTCTTTCACTGAACTTTTCCCGGCTTTTATTATTAATAATAATGTTTATTATTTACGTGAAGGTATTATTTGACATTTCTTTGACAGCAAATTAGATTTTTTCGTTGAATTTGGACATTTTAATGGGCGAGAATGGGGCTGTCATCAAATTAAATAAAGTTTGTGATTTTATTTTAACTCTATTTTGGATGTTAGATTTTGTGATATAATTATGTCGAATGATATAACATTAAATAATTATTGGTCGCTTATTCCGAGCGACGCCGGGTAGCAATACTAGTAAACAATAAAACAACGTAATCGTCTTCCTGGCGAAACCATATTTATGTCAAACGTTCAGCGTACAACTGGTTTTAGCTCACAGCTTGCGCTCGTTAAATTATGTACTCTTAAAAAATTAGACGTTGTCCAAAATATAATATTACTGATCTTTGAAAGACAAGCGGCTCTTGCTTTTGGGAGAACCGTTTTGTACCTGCAATAGCGATTTGACATAACCGCTGACAATCAATGATTGTAAAAAATATGTCAATATACACTGCATTGCATCTGGCAACTTTACGTCTTCACATAACATTAATATTCGTTCAACTTGTTTCTACAACTAAATTTATTGTATTAATCCATTACAGAATTTCTCAAACTAAAAAGGTATTCAAAAAAAATAATAGCACAATTTTAGTACTTATTCCACATAAAATGTATTTAATCGGTACCGGTTTCGCTCATGGCGAGCATTATCAACTGATGCCATGAGCGAAACCGGTCCCGACCCAATAAATTTTATGAGGAATAAGTACTAAAAATTTGTTATTATTTTTATTATAATGTAATTTTACCAGTATTAACAGTGAACACCTTAAAAGTGAAAAAGATATTCGTTCAGATTTCACTATCCAATTAATCATTGAAGTTCTATAAAAACGATTGTAACTTTTATAATTATCAACAATGAATTCGGATTGTTTTCTAAACTAATATTAATTTAGGACTTCGACTGAAGGTACTTGGCGGAGTCGTGTTATTGGTCAATGTTGGAGTCAGAGTCGGCGTTGTGTTTTTGGTCTATTCTGGAGCTGGAGCCGTCTTTTTTTATCGACTCCACAGCCTTGGTAACCGACATGAATTAATAATTTTATAATTTAGACAATTTTTTTTTCTTCTCAATGAGCTTTCATATTATTCTCACCCGAAAACGAGTGTTCGTATAAATACCATAAATGTATGTATGTAACGTCAAAAATATGCTGGCCATAGTTTCATATTTATCTTAGTTGAAAAGCCGCACGCACATACATTGAGAGCCCCAGTTTGACATTCCTTGAACTATGCTAGTATGTACATATACCATATCGTTGCGTTTCATCTACGTTTTTAGACATTCTAAGAAGTTCGCGAGGCGTGACGCTTGCGTACTCTAAATTATGTCTCTAACTCCTTGTAAATTTTTGATAGCACTCGGGGAGAAAAGATATCACAAACACCCATGGTCAAGATCATAAATGGTATATTGAAAAAAATCAGTATTCACGTTACAGGGACATGAACTCAGATCCATCCGGTCGCTGTTCCTAAGCTCTTGCACCATGAAAGCAAAAGAGCAAGGCAAAATATATGACAAATATGTTACTGCAAGTAATTAAAAATCTGTTTGTGTGGAGATTAAAAAATGTGGTCTTTTACCTACTTATGTATATATAATATGTTCTTAACCCACCCCCCACATACCCATTCGATTTTAAGAACGAGACGCAGTGAGAGCGATTAGCTTACCATTAGCCCTATCCCTACTCTCATTGAAAAATATATGTATGTTTAATAAATGAGTATAAAGCAGTTCTCGTAGAAAAACTTATGTTGAGATAAACTTAATTAGAAGTCCGTATGGTCTACATTGGAAGCGGACATGGTTAAGATATTTTATGTTTCTTTTAAAGCTTGTCATTGTGTTTTGTTTATTGAAATTAATGAGGACATTGTATTTACCCTTGAAAATTTTGACAATGACCTTTATAGTTTATTGAAATCCACAATGTTATGAACGAATAACACATTCAGACAAAGTTACCATAGACAATAATCTATTGATTAAAGGAAGATATATTTTGATTGATTTCACTCAAACAAAATCTTGATTTAAATACTACATATTTTTTAAATGCCGAACTATTTTTTTTACCAAGGAACTGTTTGAGCACATTGACTGCAACGTTTCGTTACTTGACAACCTAAGAACGTTCTAAATTTAAATATTGTACTCATTTGAACCTTTTTATTTTCACCAGGTAAGCACGGATAACGTTCAATTGTTTTGAAATAATTGCCAATTGACATTGCTACTGTGCCGACATCAATATTGGATAGGGTTGCGCCAAATAGAATTGCAGTAAGTATAGTTAAATAAGCCTAAATTTACAAAGTCCGCATTAATAATACATTCTATCATGAATCAATACATTCTGACATTAAAATAAATGTCTCTTATTGAAATATTATTTATGTGGAAGTAATATTTCATAGATGATAAAATGTAAAATATATAAGATGTTTAAATCTTCTGAGATGGCGAATCGAGTCACTAAATCTTTATAGCATCGATTTTATCGTTTGCTTTTGGCTGATTTTAAAAATACCGGTCAAAATTGATGAATGATACATATCTCTAATATGAAATTTATATTTGTATAAGTAGAATTTTAAGTGAAGTTTCTCAATAGAATTTCAATATCAAAATTCATTTCAAGTAGGTACATCGGTGCACTTGAAATGTATGAAGATGCCGAAAGGCGAAATCATGGGAAGCGTGGGAAAGCATGGAAAGTAAAAATCAATTTTGATATCCCAAAATTTAAAAATTCCCTTTCGTCTTTTTTTTTAACTTCTGACCAACGATATTAAACACCTAATTGACAGTCATAACAATGACAAGTCTCTGGTTATTAGTATTATTTGTTGTCCCATGAAGCGGTAAAAAGCAAAATAAATCTCGATGGTAGATTCCCGGCTTTTGACACACATATCTTGTGGCAACCCTATTTTACAGCACGCGACTTCAATGAATACGCATGTGCCTCATTCATTGGCAAAGCGATCGTAGTACATACAATATATTCCACCAATCCGCCACAACTACTACTATAGTATTATCGTCGTTGACATCTCGATACCTAACTTTGACAATGTTCTAACTGCTCTTGACCCTGTTTTGAGATATAAGCGTGGGAATTTTGATTTAATATTTTGTAATTCAAAAGATAAACCATGCTTACATCAAACTTATTTCAAGCATAGTTTTTCACAAATCAAACCTTTATATTATGAAATAATGGTCTCAATGATGTAATGATGAAAATAATGATGATAATCTTAGAACCTTATCAAATAAATTTATGAAAAAATGTTTGTAGATAGGACTACGAAATTCCGCTTACCTATTATTCAACTCTGAAGTTGACTAGCTATGCTAGAGTTCGCTTTATATAAACATTTCCGACCAAAAGTCATTTTATGCTAAAATGTCAGTTAGAACCTTTACAAAGTAAGGTAACGAACTGTTGCGAAATTGGATGAATCCCCAAAAGCGACTTGACATTGTTTACGATGTACATCCTACATGTTAAATATACATACATCCACCCCATAGTCCTCATTACATATCGAGTAAATCTTGTCAGTGGCTGATTGCACATTGACTTATGACAACGGTAATCGTTTAAAATTTGTATGTATGTACAAAAATGCGAAAACGTCATATGTACATTTTGAAAACTAATACACAATACACAAAAAAACTATCCTTAAATTTGATGTGTTCGCCAAGTCTCCAATAAGGCGGGTTTCTATAGTGCGATCGATATCTCGAGGGGAAAGAAGGATTGACAGTAAACTTTGATGTGTCAAAAGTGTAAATTCTCGGTTGAAAGGCATCATAAACAAGTCGGTCATAATATTTTTTTAATGAAGCTATGATATTAATTAAATTCAACAGAATAACCATGACGCAAATTTCGTTTAAGTATTATATTTAGTTAAATAATTGCACAGAATATAAAAATTGTTAAGTGAAATAAAAAAATATTCGAACAGCATATATTTATATATATGACGCAGCTTGTCAAAACTTAATAAAGTACATCGTCAGATTTTGCTAATAGTGGCTTGGACCGCTAATTTTTCATCGATTAACTTTATGAACTTCAAATAACGGCATATAAACTGGTCATATTTACGTTAAAGCATTTATCATAGCGATAAACATGACATTTTTTTGCATTTGATATTTTTAAATCCATATCCGCTCTCAATGTGAATTGCTTGTTACTCAGTCGCTCAAACTCGTTTTAGTTCGATGAGCCACTCTAGTTATCGGAATCGGATTGGTGAGAGGGAGTTTTTAAAGGCGTGTATTTAATGGGTCAGTAATTAATTCAAGTTTTGGTCAGTTAAATATATAAATGGTCAGCTAAAAATCGAAATGGTCAGTCAATATTATAAACGGTCAGTTGTCATTTTATCAGTGTGAATGTGGTCAGTTATTAAATAAAACGGTCAGTAATATATGTTAATGGTTAGTTATTTATTAAAAACGGTTATTTTGACCATTTTATAATAAAACACTGACCAAAATTTACTATTAACTGACCATTTATTATTTTTAACTGGCCGTTTTAAGTATTTATTACTGACCATTTATCGTATTAGAAACTGACCAAATAATTAGTAGTCGTTTTTTGAACGACACATTGATTGATTTTTTTAGTTGATTTATGGATATTAGATTAAAATCAAGTACGCCTAGGTAAGGATTACTTAACGTGCCACACACCTGTTCCTGAAAACAGACCTGGTGAAGGTGATTACTGGTCGCCATATCCTTCTTTACTTTATCCGTTGATAATGAAAATTTCCACAAGTTTTCCATTTCCAAACAGCTGTCAAATGAAGTGAATTTGTCTGCGACATTAATAATAAATAAATTTCTTAATTAATTTTGATCAAATATTGTATAACTTTTCATGACATTGAACTGCAATCACATAACATGCTATATACATTTATTTTATCAGATAGTTTTAAACTTGTTTGTCACTAGGCATGATCATACTTAACGTCATTGTTTCTTTTTTGGATATATTTGTTGCTACGTTACCTTATATAAAAACATGTTTTATATAAAAATAATGCTTTAAATACTTCCTGTAAGTATGTACGCAAATCTATATTTATACATATCTATAACACTATATTAATTTCGTAACTTTAAAAACCTGAACCGTTACAAAACAATATTTTATGGCAAAACTGCCTCAGGGGCGCGACCCACCGCCAAGGAACCACTGCTCCATCGTACTATCGACATTTTATATATAATTTTCGATATTGATTAATAATTATTATTGATTGGCCGGTGAAATTCGCAGAAAAATAGTCTTTATTCGCAACATTGTATTTTGAGCACGTTTAAATGAGAAGGTATCTTTAAAAACGAGGGAAAAAAATGGTTCGACAAAACTTTCAAGAATATGCAATTTTTTATTACAATAATGAATAAATCTCATATTCACTCGCATTATAAACAGCTGACGAACGAAAATTACCGAGAATTGTTGGGCAAAAAAGAATTGGTATTTATTAAACGCAAAATTATTTTTTTTACGTAACTTTGTGTGGGATGTAAAACCATTGGCATCGATACGAAAAAATGTACAGTAATGAATGCATTTATATTACAACTAAAATTTAAAACTTGAAACAAACATTTTTCCTGTGTGAAACCGTAACCCAGGAAAAAAAACAGTCAAATACATTTTATTATTAAAACTGTGGTTTTGTGTTTATTCCACTGTGACATACTAATTGATTAATTGATACTAAGTGAAAATATTACACTCCCAAATGTAGATACGATTTATGCGAGACACTTTAAATTTTAAAATATATTTCTGTCATTTCATATTCATTTATGCACTTGAGATGCATGAAGATGTCAAAAGGTGAAACCCGGTACGTGAACGATAAAACTCATGAAAAGAAAAAAAAATCAAACGATTCAAATTTGATCTTGAAATTCCATCAAGCAACCTTCAGTCGAAATCCTAAATAATAAAATATTTTTCTGTTGAAAATGGATTTAACTGGTTTTTGGTTCACACTTTTTTCGAGTATTATTATAATAAAATGTTGACAGCCACTTCATCTTGGATACTCATGACGTCTATGTTTTGTGCTAATGTATTTTTTATAAGCCTACATTTATGTAGTTTAGAGTTAAAAATTGTTTTTTTTTTTCAGATGAGATATTTTTTTACAACGTCTACAATATTTGAAGTAAACAAAACAATTTCTGCTAAAAATCGGTTATGCACTGCCGTATTTTTTTGTAAATTAAATTTGGCATTACAGCTTATTATTTCAGTTAAAAAGTTAGAATGTTTAATTTGCAAGTTGAGCTTTATTTTAGTGATCCGGGATCGACTCAAAGAGAAATGACTTCACTAACACCCATGTCAGAATTGCATTGAGAAAATTTGATTTCTGACAGTTGCTTTTGACAGCTTGCTTGCTTTGTTAGTTCTTGTTGGAAACTCACGAATTCTCAAAATCAGTTGAAATGGCTCACAATCAGCGCAACCAATCCTGACCTTCATAAAATACATTTGATAATTATCACACGTAGTAGGCGTCTTAATTTTGTGAATCTAATGTTGGTATTGATATTGTTCGACTCGAACCCAGACCCATCTGAACGATAGAGAAAAGCTCAAGTATTTTTTTTGTCAAGATAATTCTATTATATATTATAGAAATAAAAAGTAATTATTCCATTTTTTTACTTCAATTCACATAGATCACTGCTTCTCAAACTGGGGTTGTACGATACAAACGTTTTGTCCAGGTGGGCCGCGGATAATTAAAATTAAACTGAATAAAAGTAATACTAGTATATTATATTTGGGCTGGTTAATATTACAGTGGTGTAAGTTACATTTTCCGAGGCCATAATGAGAATTCCACCATTCTTGAGAATGTTAAATTGAATGTCCCTGATAATTTTTTGAGGAATCGTGAACATGAGTTGTTTGTTCTTCCAAGGGGTAGAACCAGTCTGCCAATGGGAATGTCACTGGGAAGAGCTTTAACAATTTTAAACGGCATTGCTTCGGATGTCGACATATTTCATATTGACGTGAGTGAGTTCAGACGAATACTATATTTTATGAAAAAAAGTTGATTTTGTCAGAACTCATTCGGTTGACTGCCTTGAAAATTTCTAATGTGATATTAATAATATTTTTTCCTCTGTTTTTTTATGACTATTGTAATTTTCATCTTATTTTTAATTTTTAATTAATTTGTGATTTTTATTATGTATTTACATGTATGTATGTATATATATATATGCATGTATTTATATTTGTCAAATCCATGGCGCATTGGCGTCAGCTGTAATGCCATGATTTGCTTTTTCTTAAATAAATAAATAAATAAATTTAGGTCTTCGTAAGAGAAAGAGTTTGTCTCATACTCATACATATAATCTTCACGGGCCCATGGTCGAGTGTAGGGTTCGAATCCCAGTCCGTACAGTTTCATTTTTAAATATTTTTTTTGATTCATTTTCGTAAATGCCTGTGTTGTCTACAGTTCGCTCTCACACTCATCCGATCCCTAAAACGGGATACCGGGAGTGCGATTACCAAACCGTCACTCTTTTCGAAACGTAGATAAAAACTTAATTTTAACTACTGTGCTGTCGACAAACTATCTTTTGTTTCGTTGCATGTTTCACACATAACGGTTTACTGAATGTTTACTTTGTACCGTTTGACATATCGACACCTTACTTTGAAAAGTTTCTAACTGCTGCTGACCCTGTTAGATATGAGCGTTTAAAGTTTGGATTGATCATATTATTTAATCAATGAGCAAGTAAAAATGCTTCAAATTACTTATTTTAAGCACTTTTAAGGTGTTCACCGTCAATACTTGGTGGAAAGGCATTATAATAAAAATAATAATACATTTTTAGTACTTTTTACACATAAAATTTCTTTGATCAGGACCGCTTTCGCTCATGGCGAGCATTGTCAACTGACAATGCTAGTCATGAGCGTTATCAACGTTATCAGTTGACAATTCTCGCCATGAGCGAAACCGGTCCTGATCAAATAAATTTTATGTGGAAAAAGTACTAAAAATGTATTATTATTTTTATTTTAAGCATATTTTTTCACAACTCAAACCATTCTTCTGAGAAATAATGATGCCAATCTTAGAACTTAATGTAATTAATTTAGTAAAAAAGTCTGCAGATGAACACCATAATTCAATAATATATTATTATGAAGTTACCACTTTTTGTGCGTCTTTTTTGCGCGATTTCAAAGTTATATGTTTTTTTTTAAATACAATTTTCTAATATATTTTTGGGACTATAAAAACGTACATACGTAATAGCGTAATAAACAGCGCTTTGTTAACATACTGTACGTGAAAAATCCAGTGTTTCACCTTTTTATTACAATGTGACCTTGACAGGTGCGTCCTTGTACATGTTATGTTCCCATACTAAGTCATAACTTTTTTTGTGTGATTTTCCGCGGGAACTTATCTACAGCACGAAAAAAGGTTTAGGTGTATGCGAGAATACGGTTGGTACAAACTTTTCCGACCTCCGAGGTCATTTTTTGCCAACATGTCAGTTAGAACCTTTTCAAAGTTAAGTAACGATATTTTGATATGAGTTCTGGACTGAAGTTCATGTTTTAAGCACTGTGACTTACGTAACTTTGACTCGTTCGTATTTCCATAGTTTGAAGCAACTCAAAAGACACTGCTAATTCATTTAATTGGTAGCAGAGCACTCACTTCCTGATATGACATGATAATCGATTGTTCGAATCCACTTCATTGTCGTCAATATGTCGAGGAAGTAACGTTGCCTTTCAATTAGAGTTTAATCATGTCCACATCAGCTCATCTCCGTGTGTCGAGGAGTATTACAGCAGATAAACACGAAGTACGCTACAAAAACTTTTTAAACATCGGTAAATATTTGATACTGACTATTTACCAATTACTCCGATCAAAGCAATCAAAAATTCGTTTTAATATAAACTAAATATCAAAATGCCAACAATTTTGCCATAGAAAATTATTTATTATTTGATATAATATAAATTGATATCTGTCATATCACATGATAAATGAAGAAAGTGAGCGAGCAAGAAGAGCATTATGGCGTCGGCAAGTGAAGCTGTGTGAAAGAGATGGAGAAATGTACACAGGACTCCAATTATAAGTAGGAATTTTGGTGACCACACAACTGGGTATAAGCAAACCAAACACATGACAAGTGGACACATGACAAATCGACACATATACAATTGGAAACCCAGACACCTGGGTACACCGCTCCTCTTTTTATTCGATCTCCGTCGATACACTCTGAAGGAGGTGTTTTATGAAACAAACACCCTCTGGCATACTAGGGGAAGAGAATGCCTGCATAATAACGAAAAAAATTCATGCTAGATTATGAAAAATCAAGTCCTTATTATTGTGACGTTTAATCTCACATATCCGCGTCAGTGTTCCCAGTACAGAATTATGATTGTTAATGTTTTAATTTCAGTTTTAAGGTGTTCACTGTCAACACTTGGTGGAAAGGCATTATAATACAAATAATAATACATTTTTAGTACTTTTCCCACATAAAATTTATTTGATCAGGACCGGTTTCGCTCATGGCAGGCAATGTCAACTGAATTTTTCAAGTAATACATCAAATCAACTTGTCACAATTCAAGCTATATTATGAAATAGCTATCAACCATATGTATGTATATTATATTATGTTTGTAGAGCTCAAATACTTATGTTCACCGTATTTCAAAAAGAAAATTTTATTTGTGTCCAGTTGTATGTGTGCTCAGTTGAGTGTTGACTTGACATGTCTCGATTTGCTGTGTGTTCAGTTGTCTAGTGCCGGGTTTTCGTATTGGTGTCTCATGTTTTATCAAATAGTACAAATCTAAGTCGGTTCAAGATCATCCGTGCACTTACTTAAAATACCTGAAGATTCAATATCTTCAGGTGCAACCTGGTTCGTTAGTGATAAAACGCATGGAAATATACAGAATTCGAACGTATAAAATTTGATATTAAATATCAAGAGATTTATATGTCGGTCTCTTAGTAGCAGAAGCACGTAACTCATTTTTCTCTACTTTTCAGGCTAAAAAACCAAAAAACAGCTTTCACGAGTGACCATTTTTTTCAGACTAACGATACTATTTTTCCAATGCATATATGTACTGTAATTATTCATACTTACCTAAAGTGGCAAACTTATCTCCCGTACTAAACGGTTACTAAAAAAGTATACATATTATAATCAGTAGTAAAACTACAAAGTATGCTTAAATACAACACAAATAGTGTGGCGTAAATATCGTTTTTCCTTGTCGATGTTATGTCTAAAACGTAAACTGACTGGTTAACACAGCCATATAACAAATGATATAATCATTTTATTTCATTATTTTTTTGCTTTGTTGTTTGACGTCTGTTATTAATTTCGTATTACGGCGTATAATTTTTCTATTTAATTGAGCCCCTTGTCAAATCGCTTTTGTGGGATGTCACTAATTAATTTCTTTATTAGTGACACGTGTCCGAGTTTTCAGAACCGCACGAAGCACCACACGTGCCGCACTTTTGAGCCCAGTACGTTGACAATCAGAAAAATGTAATAACACACATTATATTGATAACTAGACGAATCGGCAATCATTACTCTCACATCGCTGATTGCAATAGGATTATTCGTGGTATTGTGATGACTCATGATGAGTGTATTGTTCAGGGCTGCGGAGCTGGAGTTGGAGTCGCCCAAGACCGAGTGACTCTAAATTCTTCAACCTTACAACAGCACAGGATGTTAATAAATTTGAATAAATATAATTCATAAGTACAAACATGTTTAACTATAAAACACTAATATATAGTAGACATCAATCAAAGCCAGTCAAAATTTATAAAACAGTGAACCGCATTGAGATAGGGATTTTTTATGACTCACTCTCCAAAAAGTAAAGCGATGTACAGTTACTGATAAATATTCTTCGAGTGAACATATTTATATATGTATAATATTACATATTTACGAAACATATAATTTGCCTGAAGACCCGCTAAAAAACCGTTTTCTTCCAGAAGTTATTGGAGGAAGGTTGACTGCACATTGTCAAAAAATATATATTCACTCTTTGCTGAATAAAATTGAACACCAATATATGAGAAATCTTATTTAAAATTCAAATAAATAAAGTATGAAACCGATATGCGTTTTACCAGCTTACGCGTCGCGAACTAACAAACGTAGATGTGAGATTTTCTCACGAAATGCGGGAACCCTGATTTTACCAGAGATTTATTCAAAAGTCAATGTATTTTATGATTGGAGCTTATCCAGTGATGGCATTGCTAGTATTTAAATTGACAAATCAAACTAGTTAGAGAATCGCTCCGAAAGACGGGCTCTGAGCTAAAGGGTTGATAATCATTTGAAATCATTTAAAAAAAATATATGTTCGTATGAGTAGGGGTTTCTGTGCTGCCCGCGAAAAGGAACGTGAAATTCATGAGTACCGTTTTGCTTAGAGCTAAACTTTATTAAATTCACTTCTGCTCAATCAAATAATGTTTTTGTTCAGACAGAATCATTAACAAATACGACTGCTTACATTTTCCGTTCATTACTCATCGTGGACGAGTGTCTTTTATATTTGATTGCCAGTGCCCGAAAGGTTAAAAATCTCAAAACATAAATCAAACGCAACCCGACAACCAGAATTAGATTGATGGTTTTTTGTTATCTTTTTTTACAGTTAAAAGTTCTTTGTTTTGGGACAATATAGTGAGCTATATAGTAACCGAGAATGGTAAATACATTTCGATGTATAGATGCCATTGTCAGCGTGTTATGCTTATTTACTATATTAAATAATATGATTGTTTTATTTAAGGGGGTCCCCCCATGTGATGATTTTTTTGACGAACCTTATTAACGTATTAGTTTGAAAATTTGACCATATGTTTATTGACATTTTAACAGTAAGTCAAAATATTTTCAGACTAAAATCTTCATCACAATGTGTGGTGCACCACTGCAGACGCACCCATGTCGAAAAAAAGGTGGTAAACGGCCTCCATCCGACCGGCTGATTGGCTTATCGGAATTCAAAAAATTTAACGGCGTTTTAATCTATAAAACTGTAAAAATCGTTTGAGCTAGGATCTTTTGAAAATGTGGAAAATTGAACAATTGACAAGTTTTTGAAAAAAAAAGTTCAAATTCCATGATTTTGGGAATTTTTTCATTATCCTAGCTCAAACGATCACAAAACATGTTTTTAATCTACCATTTCAAATGAAGATTAAAAACATGTTTTTTTTGCGTTTGAAAGTTCAAATAGGATTGAAACTGTGAAATCTTTACTCCCCATTAATCTGCTATGCCTGGTCCATAGATAATTCTTTCTTCCTCCTGTTTTAAGACTTTTGAAGCTGCTTGCTTTGCTCCCTTAAATTGAAAATTTGAAATCCAATTTCAATTGTTTTGATTTTATTCATACTGACATTCCTTTTTGTATTCATTTATCGTACAAGAAATACTACCCAGCATTTAAAAAAGCAACAAAAAAAACTAAATAAATAATTAAACGTAGCGAGCTGAAAATAGTCACATTCATCTGGATTTGTCAAAATTGTGTCAATTATAGGCTTAATTTTTTTCTAGTCGGCTGCAGAGCTGCATTTCCTTCATCACTCTAATAAGACATTAGCTATGTTTCACTTGATCGATTAGAGTCGACTTTCAAAATAATGGACTAACAATAATTACCGATGTCAGTATCATATAATATGTAAAAGAACGAATTGCAAATGGTTTCTTTCTTTCATACATAAATAACGTGCGTATGCAAAAAAAAACAATTTGGAGTTGGTTTCTCCTTCCTCGAACTCAACAAAACTATATTTAAAATGTTGAATTTCCAACGATGTAGCATGAGTTTTTAATCCATTTTAATTTTATCATTCCAGATCCGCTAATGGAATTGCATGTTATCAATGGACGATAGTGAAAATGATGAATTCGTCAGCCATTTTTTTCGGCCTGTGTCAAATACAATTTCCGAATCTAATAACCAACATCATGTCAATAATGAGATTAAAAACAATGATATGTTTTGTTTTACTGGCTTAATGCAATCGTTACTTGAATCAAACGATTTCAAAAATGGAAGCAACAGTAAATATAACCTCGAATCCGAATCTTTTGCCAAATATAGCACATTTGATCGCAAAGAATTAGCGTCGTAGGATGTGAGAGAATTAGTCAAATATGTTAATCGAATCTCGATCGATTGCGAGAGTAACGAATGTTCCGACATTGCAATTTGTGGTGCACATACCCAAAACGACAAGCCCTGCATACAAATGAACCAAAACAATAGACCAATCAGTGCTGAGTTCGTTAGTAAATATTTCGTCCAAACTGCCGAACAATCTACAATAACATTAGATTATTTTAATGGTGTGCAAGAATTTTCAAAAGGTGATAATATATCTGGTTTTGAAGCGGTGTGTCAAGAAATATTAACTATTGATGAAGATGATTTAAATAATGTGCATGCAATTCAAATCTCTGAATTTGTTGATGATTATAATGAAGAAGAACGAGAATTCCGCATGTCTCAACTAGATCCTCAAGATGAGACCATTATTGTTGAACCATTTTTTAATATATCTTCTAGAAATATGCCAGTTTCACCGCATGGTATAATCGAAGACGAATTCAAAAGTAATCCATGGGCCATGCTTGTAGCAACTATATTTTTAACGAAAACAACAGGAAAAGCAGCCAGACCTTTGATGAAAGATTTTTTTTCTACATACCCAACACCTTACGAAATTTTAAACACAGATCCTGTAGTATTAGAGAAGTACTTTATCAAACTAGGAATGAGGAAAAGAGCTAGCATGATTTGGAGGATGTCATTTGAGTTCGTTTCTGCAAAATGGCGGCGGGCCAGCGATCTTCATGGTATTGGAAAGTACGGAGAAGATGCTTACAGAATATTTTGCTTGGGACACACCGATATCGAACCGACAGATCGATACCTGAGGCTTTATCTTGATTGGTTGAAATCTCAAACTGATCACGATGAAACTTATGGTAATGTGGACAGTGAATGTGTTATTGTGGACCCAGTTTTGAAATACTATTCTATAACGCTAAGATGATACCAAGCGAGTCATTGTTATTGTTTTTTTTATATATATATAAATATCATTGTTCATACGGCACAAAGAAAATATACGCAAAGTTTTGATCAAGTTACGATTCCATCTTTGTTATATGATACGAAAAGTATATATCATTTTCCGACAAGAGTAGATACATAATATAATTATATACATATACGGGTCCATTAGGAGTTTTTCTTTGAACTTTGATTATCAACCTTCATCTGTTTCCCATGTTGTCCGATCCAAATCATATTTAATGTATTTTTAAAAAAATTTACTCTTTGTTTTTGAATTAAGAATAAAGAATTCTTCTATTCATGTTTATTTGTGTAAATCTTATAAAATCTAGATGTAAGTATTTTTTTTATAAATTTATTCATTTCTCATACAAATCTATAATATAGTATCAACTATAATATCAAAAGTGGACAAATCCATTTGTTGAAAAACTGAAAATGTGAGATATTTTCATTACTTTTTCCTCATAAATTTGTGTTTTAAATTAAGGAATTGCGGATAATGTGTGACAATTCAAACATTTCCATGTGAATAAAAAAGGTCTCAAAAGTTTAATCTAAAACTGGCAGTTAAAAAAAGTATTTTGGAATTGTCCACTTATGAAAATTAGCTCCTCATATGTGATATAAAATATATTACATTATATACAATTTAAAAATAAACATTTATAAATATATTTAAAATGAAAATTTTATTTTTGAATCATTAACAAATCCCTAATTACCATATTACAACAGTACAATCCAAAACAATTAAACCAATTTTTCTATAAGTCACCTATGAATATTCAAAAATAGAACAACTAACTTTTGGTTAAAAATATTCTACAAACATAATTCGAACAGATGAGTAAAAGATTTGGTAATGAAATGAAAAATCATCAATATTCTATGACGATAGTTATGGAATGACGGACGAATAAATTTTCTAATGCAGGGGGGGGCAAACTTTTCGGTTTCGAGGGCCAATTCCAAGAATTCAAAATGAGCAACGAGCTGCAAGTAAAATACCATTTTTAAATATACACCCTATCGTTTTTTACGTGATACATTGGTTTCAAAAAGTGGCGCAACTAAAAAAATCTGGTTTAATGAATGCAAAATTGAAATAACCCTTTGGATCCCAGACCATTTAGGAAAGTGCCCGCAAAAAAATCCGAAGGAATTATTTCACGAAAAACGTTAGTATTTATTCTATTATGTATCTTTCTTTTTTTTTATGTATAGTGTAATAAGTAACTGATAAACAAACAAAAAAAACAAATGCCGTTAAAGCGTATCAAAAAAATTATCAATTATCTCGTTTAAATAATAGTATGTTCTATTCAATCTGTTGAATATGAATTCATTTATTTCAAACACTCTTTTCATTATCTATTACAGTGTATTAAATAAAATATTTTTTTTCGCTCAACATCTTACATAATATTTAGACTTATGAATTTTTTTAGCATGCGAACATAAAATGATTCACCACCACCACACTTATACACCATTAAAATACGACATGAAATCAATTTGGCTTACATAACACAATATTTGAGTTTCAAAAATGAAATAATTATTTTGAAGCTAATTAAAAAGCAATTAAAATATTTATTATATCAAAGCGAGTTTACTCCGTTAATTTACGGACATCTGTGAACTGTAAATGTAAGTTTTAGAATATTTTCATCAAGAATAAACCCTTTAGAAATTTCTCATGACGTAGGATTCTCTTTATTATGTCATCTCAAGAATGGTTAGTCCAAAAAAGTGTTGATTCTATTTTGGTGATAGGATTTAACACGGCGGATTTTTTTTCTTAAACAACTAAAATTAATGTTTGACATTTACAGCATTATAACCACGAAGATAATCGAACATTATTTTTTTTTGTTTTATTTTTTTTAAAAAAATATCACAATTTATCGTGCTCAAATACATGATCTTGACTTACTTCACAGCTATAAAAGCAGTTCAATAACTGATAACTCCACGGTTTTTTTTACTTCCAATACATAAATATCGTGCAATTTATTTGTGCGTTTATATTTATCTACATGTGCCAATGGTATTTATGTCATGAATATGATTTTCCATTCACTGTATTTTTAATAACTTTTGAAATTCTTCTTATCAGCGACGACTGATTCCCTTAAAGATTTTAATATATTAGTAAAGGATATATCACAAAATAGTAACACGCGATGAACGAAACCGGTACTGATCCTAATAAACGTAATGTGGAATAAGTACAAAAAATGTGTTATTATTATTTAATATTATGCCATTCCGCCAAGTATTCGAAGTGAACACCTTGAAAGCGATTAAATAAAAAAAAGTATTTGGCATTACAGCATTATCGGATGTTTGAGACGATACCTAAACCCAGAACCATCGAATATGATTGCGTGGGTAAAGATCTAACCACAAGACCACAGTGGTTGACAATAAGTTATGTATTACAAATAAATAATCGCATTTTACATTATTTAGTTAAGTATTAATTGTTTGATATACATATTCATTTTACATGAAATGAACGTAATAAATATAATAAATCTTTTATTAAATCCAATGAAATGAATAATTATTTTCATTACACATTGGAAATAATTTCGACTCTTCCACTGGATACATTTACATTAATAAATATACTAAAATAAGTTTAAGTAATTTTGTCTCATTAATTAAGTTTGCGTAAAGTTGATTCACACAAATTAATTTTCTTCCAAATTCAAAAGTGAATGTTTTGCATAATAATTTATTATAAAGCACATTAAAATAAAAATAATAATACATTTTTAGTACTTTTCCACATAAAATTTATTTGATCAAGACCGGTTTCGAACATGGCGAGCATTGTCAACTGAATCAAGCATTGTCAGTTGACAATGCTCGCCATGAGCGAAACCGGTCCTGGTCAAATAAATTTTATGTGGAAAAAGTACTAAAAATGTATTAATATTTTTATTATAATACCTTTCCGCCAAGTATTGACAGTGAACACCTTAAAAGTGATAAAGCACATTATCATAATAAAATTCGTTTAACAACCGTAAAGAAATGGAGTAGATTTTAAACTATAAAATATCCGACCTCTATATAATTTATAAATTACCATACATTTTCGAAAACATGGACATGATGATATGAAATATATTTCCATTATCAACAATATTTTATTCAGCCGGTTTATCAAATAAAAAAAAACTTGACACCTAAGTATTTGAACAATAACATTGTTATCATACATACTGCAAGAACCAAACAATTAGTAATAGTAATATTTAAAGAAAAAACACTTACTCTTGTATATTTCAATAAACTATTATTGTTTCAAGTGCATTCATTGTGTTAATCTTATTTTGTGTACACTTTTTTCTTATCTTAAACATGTACAGTCTTCTTTAAACACTTGAAATGTAATATTCCAAATTTGAATATTTTCTAAACACTGAATGAGTTTGACACTTTCTTGAACGATTTGTTTTCAATTTAGGAACGAAATAAGTAATATACAATGTCAATCGTTAAAATGCATAAACGTAAAACTATTATTTCGCGAATGTTTCAATAATACTGACAGCCGCCTAGCATTTCTATCTCCACGCAACTGAATAAGAAATAATAAACATAAATGGTATATTAATTTTGGTATCTTAAATTTTGCGCCGTTTCAACTGAGCATGCGCGACTGGCAACCAATCGGAAGCTCAATTTTAAATGTTGGTACCAACAGAAATATAAATACAGATGAAAAAAAAGTCGCTTCAGCTCTTTCCGTCAAGTTGGCGTCAGTATTCGGAATTGCAAATGGTGGATGGCGTATCTCGCCGTTTTGCAGTGAGCGAATTATTTACGTAAATCGGTACAATTTCAGGTTTAAAGCGTGACCACGAGTGTGAAAATGTCGGAGAGTTTACCTCCGACGAAGAGACATCTCACAAGGCAGCTGGTAAGCATCTTTGACGCGTATTTCTCGGTAAAATAGGAGTGACGCCATGGTGGCTTTATTCTGGATCACGTAAACATTGACTGCGGAACGTTTTATCGGGCTCCGGATAAATATTTTGCGTTACTATTTTCGATTGTGATCCTTTTTTGCTATTTTCGTTTTCGTTTGAACGATTTCTCTGAAACCGGCGAACATGTCGAATTGTCATGAAGGTTTCATAATCGTAATTTCAAATGCGGCGGCCCCCTAGATTTAAGCGCATGCCAGAGACGTCAAATGCAAATATCATCCATATGTGTGAAGGGAATGCATTTCTCATCAGCTGCATTGATGAATTCGCTCATTCAGCGATTTCGCGTTATCCACGACTATATTTAATTACCGATCATAATTTTTTGCAAAGTTTTTTTTTCATATAATACGTGCAGAAAAGTTTGTATCGATCGAGCTGCATCTTGAAAGCGTATGTTTTGATTCTTCCAAGAAACATTACTGTACTCGGAATCATTGTAAACAATGCATTTGAATACAATCGTCCAATATACATCCAACTAGCTACTTCTCATATAAATATTTGCTAATTATTATACTATTCGATAAAGAACTTTTTCGTTTGTAAGTCGAAATTTCACTCGTTTGAACAAACGTTGAGTAACTTTTTCGCGCTCACTTATTTCTATCAACAAGTAAGCTGATTAATCATATCATGTACCTAAATAGAAGGGTTGACGTTATTTTGCCAATTTTACATCTTATAATATTTGACCACTCGCCTGTTCATAAAATATATCTACAACCAATGCACTTCTATTTGGTATGAGTATTCCTAGCGAAACTTATATTACATTTCCTATACTGTCACATACGGACATGTTCTCAAGAGATTTCGTTTCGACTAAAACAGTAGTTTCCTGAAAATTAAAATACTAGATTTCTGCCTTTTCGCAATTGATTCCGGGCTTTCCCAACAAGGTGGAATGTTTTGCTCGCCATGTCATTTTGTGTGAATTGCAGTGAAATGTCAGTGGATATTTCTTTATTTATAGCGGCATTATTCTGATCTATCTATACTAATATCTAGCCTGGACTTGAATTTTAGTGACAGCTTATTATGAAAACCATTATTGTGCAAGACTGCAAGCATGAAAAATATTTTCTCATCTCACTTCTTTTGGTTCAGTCTTGCATCAAAGATTGGCTACCAAATCGCAATACTTCTCTGTACGAGTATAGTTGCATTTGTTCAACAATGCCTTTGTTATGAAGAAAAAGAATACTTGAGTTTTTTTCAAGTGATTAGTGTTGCCAATTATTTATTAGGTATGAAGCAGATATAATAATTATAACAATGATTTTTCCAGTGGGCAATCGATATGTATTTATTTTTTATGCGATATGAATTGTTTATTAGTAAGTGTAGCTTTATCGAATCTTATTTTTTTCTACAATTATGGAACAATTTGATATATGTATTTATAAATGATACTGTCATCCTTCCTTGACACGAACATCGATTCCCGGAAAATACCGGCATATCGATCAGTATCCCATTCCTTAAATCTTCTCTAGAATCTACTGATTCTATTTTCAAAATAAATAAATCAATCAGCAAGCAACCAATATCCCAGCAAACGATGTAATGTGCTTATTTCTACATTCATATGAAAACAATATTACCATACTAAGTATATAATCATAGGTACGAATATTAAAAAACCTCAATTACCAACTAGTTAACCTGGATTGATGAAGTTGTGTGAAAGAATGGATATGACAGCACAGTGATACAGCATACAAATTAGGAGGTCTTCAACAATACAGTGATTATATATTTATCAATTTAGTTGGATAACTTAGCGCCTGCTATTGCTTTGTTTTGATCGCAAAATGTGCGTGTTAGAATCTCTTGTCAAATTTTTCACACTGCGTTCAATAATGCCTTTTTGTTCTAAAGAAATAGAACACGCAATAATTGAGCAGTATGAGCAAGAATCATATTAGGTATGTATTCCTATTTCAAAATTGAGATTATCTGATATGCCACAGATAATAAAGAACATTTGTTGCTCGGTGTACCAGTTGATTTCAATATCACGTTGCAAGATTTTTGCATGAAATAAGTGATATAGTTTATTATTATTATCGTATTCGGCATGGGAAAAATAAAATATCTATAATATTAGCGAAAAGATCTAGAATCTTATTTTACGTGAATCGGTGAAAGGAGCTTATCGAAATGTACACAGGTGAAAATAATAATTGAGAATACTTGTTAAATTTTATGGGGACAGCTTTAAAATTAGGGACTCCAATTGAATATTCGAAAATAATTATTTGGCTCTTTATTATATTCACATTCGTATATTTGATAAATTATTCTGACGTTATTTGTTTAAATTATTAATGAAAATCAAACCTATTTGCTTAAAATATATGTCATTTGGCGTTGCATTATATCTCTTTTAACTATTTGAACAATAATACTAACTCAAAAACGTACTGGTAAATTGTATGTAATTGATAGAAATAAAAAACGGTCAACATTATTAAATTATATTAGTTGAATATACCTGTTCGAATACTGAAAGGTTTTATTATTCGATTTTCGAATATCCGTTATGAATGAATATTTGAGAATCCCTAGGAATAATAATAATAATAGAATCCATTTGTGGATTGCTAGAAATATGTATATGATTTGAAATACCTTGTTACGAGTTAAATAACTTATATTTTAATAATTAGGCTTACGTATTTAAATGTTTAGCTTAACATAAAAAAATGTAATAATGAAAATTCATGACCAGTAAATATCATTTAAGTTAATACGCATTTGCGTACATTATTTTACTTGATTGTCGATTCCACTGTTTCTCTTGTTTTGACATGTCGTTGACTTATCGTTTTACGCAAACTATGCGCTGCATTCATTGAGTGATATATCTAGAACAGTAGTCACCAACCTTTCTGACAACAGGTAATAGTAGACTCTCAATTTTAAATATTGGTTTTTTAACCGACCTTAAATGTTCATTTATGACATTGATCATAAACGCTTGTTAAGTTATACAAAATACATTTGTGTGTTATTTGTTACTTCACATTTGAAACAAGTTTAGGGTATCTAGGCTCCAATCATTGACATTCATGTAACACTCCGTGGACCACTGATTAGCGACTGCTGTTCTAGAAAGTTTCAGAAAGAGCACACGTTCATGCCCCTGGATTAATAAATAAATTGCAAAATACTTATACCTACTCAATTAGCAACTTGACTGAATTATTACCGTTCTAAAAACATATTTAGAACATCAAATAATGAAGTTGTAAAATACTCTTATTACACCGATTATAATGTTAATATTTTCAAGTACGTCTGGTTTTTTTTTCTTGTACGCAATCAATCCTATTGCATGGTGAGTACGGTACAGTCGCGTTATTTCGCCATGACGACCATTTTTTTTTTATTTCTGCGCCAAACGTCGCGCCAAATATCAGTTTTATGAAAGCGTTGTTGTAAGTCTTATCTTTAACATTATCTGGCGTTGGAAGTTTTATTATTGTAATTTCTGTGAAGTTTATATTTCCTAACCCAACCCTATATTGATGCATCAGGCTAATTGTTAGGCATAGGTGTAAACAGTGGTATAGTGGTAAATAAATAGGTACCAGGTCGGTCATTGATATCTTCCCTATTTTTTATTATATCTGTCGGAAGTGTACGATACATTTGATGTTCAAAATACCAGGGCTGTGGAGTCGGAGTCGTGGGGTCAGGGCCTTTTGGCCGGAGTCGTACTCGGGAGTCGGAAATGTTGAAAAGTTTGAACTTTTTATTTTTGCATATAATTTGTACAATTTGTCTATTGGCCGGTTTGTTAGGGTTGCTAACAGGGCTTTGGAGTTAGTGAAAAAACTCTGACTTCAGCATTTACCATAACCACGACTCCAACATTGACCAAAAACACGACTCCGACTCCGACCAAAAAAAGTTCAATATCGTCACTTTTTTCCCCTAATTTTCATATTTATGTGTATTCAATTAAATATCAACCCTATCAATGCGACCAAAATCCAAATTTGACATATAAAATGCAAAAACAAAATGTTCAAACTTTTCAAAATTTCCGACTCCGAGTACGACTCCGGCCAAATCGCCGCGACGACTCCGACTCCACAGCCCTGGTTGCTATTTAATTGAATACACCTTAATAGGAAAATTAGGCAAAAAAAAGTGACGATATGAAACTTTTTTAGTCGGAGTCGTGCTTATGGTCAATGTTGGAGTCAGAGTCGTGGTTTTGGTAAATGCTGGAGTCCGAGTCGAACTTTTTTTTACCGACTCCACAGCCCTGCAAAATAAAATACAAAAGGTTTCATTTTATTTTTGTAAAATCCGTCGGGTAGATCAATTTTGATACAATGCTTTCAAATTTTATGAACAGTAATTTGACTATTTGTATTTACCTACTTGAAAATTAAGTTGCAAGTCAAAAAGGTGGCAGGGTGTCGTCCTGGCTCATTTTCATGTGCCAGTTTGCCACTGGTTTTAAATAAAAAAAAATCATTTGATAATGCTCGCGATGGGCGAATTTGATCTTTATTGATACATTTATCATATTATGGTGTATTTTACAATCGCTGTAAAATTTAGATGGCATGATTATTTTAGCCAACTGCAACCCTTGACGCTTTAGTCAACATATTATTTCAGAAATTAGTACGAGTCTTGGTTGTGGTCTGACAACCATCCGTTAACTCTTTGATAGCAAAAAAATACCGGCATCAAAAATTGCAAATTGAGTGTTGGCTGCTTTGGAAGAAAGTTCCGGAGACAGTAATGGAATATTCTTACAAGAAACGTGTAACAGAATTAATAATAATTAAGTTCACGTAATTTATTTATTTTATGCGTGCAATATTTCTCATGACGCTTACGAACATTGTAAAATTATTCAAAAGTGTTCGAATATTGCTCGGTTTTATTATACGAAATTCGAATAAGTAATTCCATATCTGAAATCCCTACACCTGTCGCAATTTAATTCGATGCCCCTGTCGATTTGTATAATAATCATTGAAACAGTATTGTTAGAAACGTCTGAATGTAGCTCATTGTTTGTTTGTATCAAACTTATCAAATATAATCGAGATTAAAACTTTTACGAAATCATGCTATCTACTTATGCGAATATTGCGGACATGCAGTTCTTCAACTGCGCAGTGGGGCCTTATTCGCATGCGGGGCAAATTTTTATGTTTTATCGAAAAAACTCGCCACTCAACCGGAATACTTATTTTATATACCCGTGTGCGTTTTTTGGCACCTCTTTTCTTTAACAAATATTTAATTGGAGGACCGGTTTCGCTCATCGCCACGCTGTCTACTGAACTTTGCAAAATATATGTGGAAGTATAAAAAAAAATTGGTGTATTCTGAAATGATAGTTAACACTTTAATTATTATGAATTAAATTTAATTAATTATGAATTAAAAGTAGTCTATTTGTATGTCCTAATTACTTGTGTCTATGATTCTTGATTCAAAAAGTTCATTTTGTTAGTCTTTCCCTTTTATGTTAACTTATTATTATTTTATACCATGTCCGCTCCCTATTTGTAGGTATGTTTTCTTGATGGAGCATCTCAAAATTATTTTTTCGGCGGGAACTGGTTGTTATTCAGTTGCACAACTAATTGTTTTTCCGAGAAAATAAGGATGAGATAAGTAGTCAGCTAATATGCAGATCGGATAGGTATGAGAGAAAATGTATGCATCACATACAGTCGTTCATGTCTTCGGAGCACAAATGTATAGATAGAAAAGATACGTAAAAAATATCGGCATTACCATGTTGACACTATCACGCACCCGACAAATAAATCTAATATATAAAAATCAATGTTCGTATTTTATGCGTTGCCATACTGTTCATCCGATTGCGATAAAACTTCGTCAACTTATTGCTTGCACTTGCGCGAAGGTTATATGCATAGTAAAATCAACTTACAGTAGGGCTTTTATATAAAAATCAATATTTTTCATATTTTATGCGCTACCTACCATACCGTTCATTTTGACAACTTATTGTTGGACGTGCGCAAAGGTTATAGGCATAGTACAATAAATAAGGGCTGTGGAGTCGGAGCTTTTTGGCCGGAGTCGGAGTCGTGGCGTTCTGGCCTGAGTCGTACTCGGAGTCGGAAATTTTGAAAAGTTAGAACTTTTTATTTTTGCATTTAATATGTCAAATTTGGCTTTTGGTCGCATTGATAGGGTTGATATTTAATTGAATACACATAAATAGGAAAATTAGGGGAGAAAAGTGACGATATTAACCTTTTTTTAGTCGGAGTTGTGTTTTTGGTCAATGTCGGAGTCGTGGTTTTGGTAAATGCGGGAGTCGGAGTCGGACTTTTTTGTACCGACTCCACAGCCCTGCAACCTTTCAGTAGGTAGTGCGTGTGTCGTATCATAGAGAATAAGCAAAAGACAAACAGCATGTCATAGATACTGATCAATGTTAGTGAAATTAAATCGAAATTATTCATCTAAAATTGTGTGCATCCGAAAGTACTTACATAATAAACACGAACACTTTCTTTCTTTGAGTGGCATTTCATCGCTTGCCGTATACCGGGTGGTTTTCAATAATAATTTATAGTTGTAAAATTAAAAGATAAAAAACATAATTATCTTTTTTTGTATTGGGGCTGTTGGAAGGTTTCACTGCCAAGTCATTTTATGTGATGGAAAGGGTTTTCGGGGTTTGTGAAAAATGTGAGATCATCACAAAATATTTCGTATGGGTACCTCAGTTATATAGCAGGGCGTAAAAGTTTTTTCCCGGTGGTATGTGACTACGGGGGAAATCGTCTGACGTAATTTTATATGAAAAATTGATGTTTGTTCAGTTTTTGTTTATTTTAATAAATAGTTTGGTCCATAAAAGGCGAACGTATTTTACATTTATGAACACCATAATATATATACATATATACCTAGTATGTACATGAATTTTGGTTAACAATCGCACGATATGAATACGTCGTTTAAACCATAAATAAAGAATAAAACGGGTGTGGCAAAATTATAGTGAAATGCGTTTTTCCGAGTAATTTGAAAGTGGATAAGTTGTGTGTAGGAGGGTAGAGGTGGCAACACTTTTTTCTAGATTTTACTACAGTACCAAGATAAGGATTGTTTTTTGACTTATTTTATTGAAAGTAAAGGGACGTACAGCTACTGATAAATATTCTCCAGATACACATATTTGTATATAATATTATATATTTACGAAACATATGATTTACCTGAAGACTGCAGCACACGCTGTAAAAGCTGCCGCTTTATATCAGAGAGTGCTTAAAATTCAATATCAATAAATGAAAAATCTTATTATTTACAATGCAAATAAATAAAGTAACCGACTTGCGTTTTTTCAGCTTACGCTTACACATGCTATAAAAAAAAACTGCTTTATAATAGAGTGCTGTTGGAGGGTTGACTGTGATTACAAAATAAATCGCGAGAGAAAAATAAAAACCTAATATTCATAATTTAAATATGTATTTTTGACAGATATTTTATAATAAACCATACAACAAATCAATCGTTACAGTAACTGTAATTTTTACCTTTGTAACACAATTTTCGGGTATATCATATATTTTTTTATTATTATTGCAAAATGGCATCAATTTTGTCGTATTGTATATAGGTCCGCGATCGACGTCTGACCATCCCTGGTATAGGGATTATGAGAGAAAGAGTGAATCTTCTTAATTTTCAATTGGGTGTGCACAGGATTACAGGTTTTGCCATTTATTATCATCCAATATTTTTCTTCTCGCGTTATACATAAATGGAAACGGAATACCTGTTTAGATTTAATACATCTACGCATCATAATGTATTATTTTTATTTTGCCGTTACAATCGTTAACCGTCGCTACCGACTAAATCGATCATATTTATTATTTGGAAGCGGAAGGTGGCGCTAGTTGCAATATTTAAACTTTTTTTATTTTTCAATTATTATGCTTATAAACCAGCGGTCGCCAACTGGTGGTCCGCAAACTTATGAACTTCGTTCGTTTCGGTAGCGCACGGGCGGTTTCAATTGTCAATCGAACTATTTTTTTGTCTTGTGCAAAAATCCTCTCGCACCTCAAATCCGATCCTTAAAACGAGACTAGCGAGAGCGATTAGCTAACCACTAACTAGTCTTGTCCTATGTCCATAATTTCTATCACTGCTCTTTTCGAGAAAGACATGATTAACAACTGAGTGGGTTTTTCGTGTAATTCTTCGATTGTCGTTGAAAATGTAAGTTTCGTAAAAAAAAAAGCATTAAAAAAAAATCGACCGGTTTCGCTTACCGCGCGCATTTTCATGAGCGGTTCTTACGATTTGATAAACTGAAATTGACAATTTAAAAAAAAAACGACTATTCAGTTGTTCAACCCCATTTTGGACAATCCTTAATCCAGATGAATTTATTCCCTTTCCATACATCCGAGCCTAAAAGTAGAGTGGTAGGTAGAGCGATAAGCTAATCACTATTCCTTTTTTGGTCCCATAATTTTCCGTGTGAGTGACTACCCGTTTTCGAAACCAAAACTTTAGTTGATAAGTCCATATGCTCCACACTCGGACCGGATATAGTTGGAAGAATAACCTAGACATGGGTTAACTAGAAGTTCGTAAATATCGTAATGTTATCGATTTTTAGTGTTAAACTATTTAGACTACCTAGATTCAACCCAATATAGAAGTAACTAAAGTTTAGTTGAAAATTAATTAACCTTTTTCTTCTAGAAAATTTACTGCTATCAAGGAAATGATATTTTTGGTTCCCAAGAACTCATCAGCCATTTATTTTCAAATCTTTATTATTTACGCCAGTAAGCCTGTTTTATTGTTTTTTCTTTGTGATAAAAGAGTCGTATGTAATGCCTTTTTATCGACAGTTAAAACGGCGGTAAATTTGCAATCTCCAGTACGTATCGTATTTAGTTAAAAGTATTATATTATGTCTCCATCAAAAATATGTATAATTGCATTATTTGTCTCCTAGCAGTGTCGTTAACTCTAAACCAGTGGTGCGCAACCTGGGGCTCATGGTCCCGCGAAAAATGTTGAAAATTCGTTTCACAAATATAAATATACATATTATTAAAATTATACAATTTCTACAGCGTTATCGTGTGACCACCTAGTTTTAAGTCGAAAGTTTATAAAGCCACCAATAGCTTCATTGGTCACTCGTGACTCAAGAATTCACTTCAATGTGTTTCGATAAAATATATTTTTTCAATTTTAAATTCTACAATAGTGCCTTATTTATATTCAAGCCATTCGTGGTATTTGTAAAAAGGTTGCAGTAGTAATGCACAACCTTTTTGGGAGAAGTGCCAGATAATCAATTCTCAGATAGTTTGATGGACGCATGGGTAAAAGTGATTTAACTATCGATATTTTTAGTAGACATAAAATGAACTGGATAGTACTGAAGAAAAAAGGGTGATTGATATTTTTCATATTGGGCAGCATGAAATGTCATTGCGAGGCGCAGGTTGTGCATCACTGCAGTAAACCTTTCGTTTTCGAAATGTCTATGCATCGAGTTATCGAGTTTGTTAATTACATTTGCAAAATTAACTTTATTAATCTTCCACCTTAATCAAATATGATTTGATTGTCATTATTTACTGTAAGTTATCTTTATTACGACAATTTTACTGCCATTTCCACCCCCACCCCTCACCGAATCGTCGTTATTGAGTCATACACCCTCGGCCAGCCTTGGAAATCTATCGCTAAAAACATTTCTTTGAGTGATGCGAAACAGTGTCGGAACTTTTTTATTTGTCGATTCATCCATAAATTCGAAATTTTTATTTCAAAAACCATTTTTTTTATATCATTTTTTCGACATAAAATATACTCCTGATTCTTGTATAAAATACTTCAGATTTGACTAAAACAATGATCCTCAAAAAGTGTGTCAAGTAAGTTAAAAAAAATCGTATTTTTGAGCATTGTATTTCTATGCAGTGGCGTACAGTTGCTTTTGAATTGGGGGATGATTTCAAAAGTAAACATAACCTAAAAAATTACATTAAACAAAATCCATTTCATATTATTTTTTAATAATGAATTGTAAACTGATTATTCACTTTTAACCGTTCAGACGCCACGGCGTGCAGTCACGCAAACGCGATTACGAGCTTATTAATGAATAAATTAAATATTTTTAAATGCAATATTATGCAGAGACATCTTTCGGAAGCATTGTGATTGTTAGAATACCCATATGTTGAACCGTTTTCTTTTTTTTTGAAGTTGGGTTAACAGATGTCACTAGGGCTGGCACCTTATTATCGCAATGATCGCCGATTGATAGAGCGCATCAGAGTGAGAAGAGAATAGCTAAATATAAGTAAGATCGAGTAGACAACACATATATAGAAACTCTTAGGTGCGTGTCAAATTTCTACATGACTTTACCTATCACCCATGTGTTGATCAGAAACACATTTTTTTTTGTATGCACTAGGGCTATTAGCTATTTCTAAATTAGACGATAAGACTTCGTGCAAATGGTTAACCGCCCGAATCTGACTCCTTAGTTTCCAAGAAACAAAAACATAAAATGAAATAGTATATTTTGTATTTTATGAAAAACACATGTTTCGCATTTTGGAGTCAAAGCAAAACTTATATTACTGTTAGGGTTCTCTTTCGTGACGCGTCGATATTTTTATTGATAGTTTTATAAAAAAAAAAAAAAAAAATTAACCATGTCCACTCCCAACTTGGAGCATATGGACTCCTCACGGAGTTTATCTCAACATATGGTTTTTTCTACGAGAATTGCTTGTTACTCAGTTGCTCAACCTCTCTTATTTCGGATAGAGAAGGGATGGAAAGGATACGAGGACTAGGACAGGACTAGTGATTAGTTAATCGCTGTCACTATGTGTCGCTCTTTGGTATCGGAAAGGTGGGAAGGGATTTTCAACAACACAGACACCCATGCTTTTGAACAGATTTATCGACTGAAAATGAATCCGCTCGTACCTGGAATCGAACCCGGGCGATCTGTCACGCAACGCCAACGCCGTTAATACTGCGCCACGGACTGGACCGATAGTTTAATATAAATAAATAAGTCATAACAAAATAATTCTAATTGTGGTAGCCCTAGATGCAATTTGTGCTACCTATATAATTTGTTTTATTATAGAAAAAATAACTTGATATAAAAAATATATACACTTATCCTTCGATTTACGCGGTACCCATTTTACGCTGTTTCACTTTTCTGCGGTTAGGAAAAAATCACATTAAAAAAAAACATATTTTGTGACACGTGTTACGTGTTAGCAAATAAAGAAATTAAAAAGTCAACATTGAATGCTTGTTGGAGAGCAGTATGGCCAGAAGTAGTTGAACCCGATCATATAATTCCAGCAAGAGATGAAACATTTCAACTATAACAAAAGTGTTGGGACAAGGGTTGGAGAATTTGGAATTCAGTGACATCGATGAATTGTTTGTTAATAGTGGAATAGACGAAGAAGAATTGATTTATATGGTGTCAACCAACGAAAAAGAAAATTTGAAAGTTGCGATGATAGTGATAAAGACATTACTAATAAACCAAATAAATTTACGTCTAAAGACATTTCTGAAATTTTACAATTGGCCAATAACTTAGAAAATAAAGTTTTGGCTACTGATCCCGTTATTGAACGTGCTGTTAAATTTCAGCCAGACCTTAAAAGCCTGTGCGTGCAATACGGTGAAATTTACAAAGACTTAAAAAAAAAACACCAAAATTATTTACGGACTATTTAATAAGACGAGAAGAAGAGCCTTTTTTGAAGATTTTTTTTTCTGGAACCTATCTTCCGTTTTTGTATGAGCTTGAAGTCTCGATTTACGCGTTTTCTCTAGGAACGTATCTACCGCGTAAATCGAGGAATGAGTGTATTTCATATTTTTATTTATAATATTTTTTGTTTTTGGGAGCCCTAGAGAAATTTTTAAAATCTTGTACTTTTGATATATTTTTTCACTTTTCTATGAAAATCAATGATAACTTGAGTATAAAATTATTTTCCGGGTATGTTACGTGGCATTTTCATGGAAAAATCGATGATTGAAAATGGTGGCGTACAGCAAAAATCCATAGAATTGGCTTGGCGTTTAAAGGGTTAAGGTGTTAAAGGCATTATTTAAAAAAAAAAAAACTTTTTTTGTCTACCTTTTCCAGATATAATGATGGAAACTGGTCTTCTTTTTAATTTGGTAAAATATTATAGGCAATGCCAATGCGCCAAATATTTTTAATCGCTAAAGATAAACACAATGAAAAATGACATGCATCCAGCCCAAGATATCTTTTTCAATTGAAAAAATATGACCTTGCCGGGAATTGAACCCAGGCCCACCTGATCACTAGGGCAAAGCTATTACCACTTGACTACTGGGATCGACTTTTGAAGATTTTTATAAGTTTATATGTGGTAGTAATACAAAAATACTTTTGTTTTATCTATACAACTGATTGTATAAAGAATTAAAATTTTACTTGAAAAATAAATGTTATTTTATTTATCACTTTTAACGTGTTCACTGTCAATACTTGGTTGAAAGGCATAATAATAAAAATAATAACACATTTTTAGTACTTTTTCCACATTTGTCATACCTTGTTTTCATACTTAACTTTTGCATAAATACCACTGTTTTATTGTATTCCTTATCAGTTGATAATGCTCGCCATGAGCGAAACCGGTCCTGATGAAATAAATCTCATGTGGAAAAAGTACTAAAAATGTGTTATTATTTTTGTTATTTTATTTGTAAATTTTGGGATTCACACACTGTAACAGCATCATCAGTTGCTCAAAAAATAATTTTAAGTAAAAAAATCGTTTTCATCCAAAATGTATTTATATAGAAAACTCTGACATGTGTATGATTTAAAACCACTGTGATTCGCCTTTATGCGCTTCCATACCGGGAATTTTAAATATGACTTTAATATAATAATCTTTAATTTATGTCAATGATTATTTAATCCTTTTCAGCGTGAGCGGAAACAGCGCAAGTTGTACTCGGAAGAATGGGCCCTCGGCGACGAAGAGGCGGTGGAGGGGGGCCGAGGGTTCTCCCTCGCAGACAAACTGGAAAGTTCTCGCTTTGATCATGCCGGAGCCGTGAGAGAGATGATGGGGCCAGACCTCACCGTAGCACATATGCAGAAATACGGCTTCAACACTCCTCTCATCTTCAGGGAAAAAACAGGACTCGGCATCAGGTATATTTTTGAAAACTACACTAGTTTAGTCATTTGGCTGGGAAGTAAAATATAGAGAAATTATGATCTTTAAAATTAGAAAGTTATTAAGTTGTTGAAGGCATTTAACTAACCAACTGACTGGAGAAAAAATAAATTTAAATCTGTTTTTTACAAGATGGAATAAAACTAAAACCGTAAGGACTTGTGTCTAATTTTCCAGCCGACTACATTGGTCAGATGGCCAGAAGTTCTAATTTTCGAATAAATGCATTTATAAGATGTAAGGGAAGATTAATTAAATGTTTTTAAATTATTTACTAAAAGTCTTAAGAAAATTCATTCACTTGCTAGATGGCAATAATTGCTTGTGAATGAAAAGCCTAGAATTCCTGGAAACAACAGCATTGATTAATTTTATTTCCCATTACAAATCAATTAAAATTTTGTATCAAAGATTAATTTCTACTGCTAACCCCCGGAATCCATGTAAAATACATGGTTTTGTAAACTCTACTTTAAATGTATTATAGACCCATATTACAACTGAATTATAAATATCATATTACTTGTTGCAGGGTTCCTACTGCAGATTTTACAATCAATGAAGTCCGAATGTGCATAGGCTCACGGAGGCTTCTTGACGTTATGGATGTTAACACGCAGAAAAATATTGAGATGACAATGAAGGTCAGTTGTGTATTCGAATGGCTGGTATAAGATAATTTTTGATTGTGGAATTGTGCATTGATGTATTTTGTTTGCGTTACAGGAGTGGCAACGTTATTACGACGATCCCAACAAAGAGCGTCTTCTGAATGTGATCTCCTTGGAGTTCTCTCACACCCGGCTCGACAACTATATCCATTCGCCAAGCATCGTCAGGCAGATTGACTGGGTAGATTCCGTTTGGCCGAGGCATCTCAAAGAACAGCAGGTGATTGACCCTTTTAATCCCATGGGATGGATGTATCGGCCGTTTTTCTTTTAACTGGAAACCCGGCTCATAAGCAACTAAACTCAAGAAAAACTAGAAAATTCAAATTTAATATATTTTGAAATATAAAAAGCTACAATAAATTTTGCGAAACTTTTTATCATTCTTATAATTAGGCTCCCAACCTTTTTGGGATGGTGACCCCTTTTTATGAAAGCCATTTGACCCGTGACCCCAAGGTCAAATTAAAAAAAGCATTTTTCATTAGGTGTTAGTATTGTTGAAAATCCCTTCCCACCTTTCCGATCCTAAAGAGTGACGCATAGTGACAGTTATTAGCTAATCACTAGTCCTCGTATCCTTTCCATCCCTACTCTCTACGAAAAAGAGAGGTTGAGCAACTGAGTTAAAATCAGTTCTCATAGAAAAATATATGTTGAGATAATCTCCGTGAGGAGTTCACATGCTCCAAGTTGGGAGCGGACATGTTTAAAAAAAAAAAAAAAAATGCATTAAAGTGAATATTTTTTTAGTTGACGGTATAAATTGGTGATCCCACAGAATACCCATCGCGACCCATGGGTTGGGGACCCGTGTTCTAATAAGTTGAATATCCTTATACAGTAAATTTTTCATCAATCCCTTGCACTGCCAATTTTATACTTTCTGATCATAAGTAATATACAAATTCTTGCTTATTCTACAAGCTCTTGTTTGTCCAACATGTTCTGTAAATACAGCCACAAGTGTCACTTAAGTGAAAGAGGCTAATGCTAGTGTGATGTTGGGCATTATTCACGGGTTTGAATCCCAGTAACTAAATTACTCTTAAATATTTAAAAAAAATAAAAATCCTTCCCACCTATGGGTGTCTCGTTGCGTTTACAAAAAAATCTGAAAAACTGCTTCTTTTGTTCAATAGGTGGAGTCTACAAACTTGATTGAGGACATGATGTATCCGAAAGTTCAAAAATACTGCCTCATGTCCGTGAAAGGTTGCTACACAGACTTCCACGTTGACTTTGGCGGCACATCAGTCTGGTATCATATCCTTAAAGGTGATAACTCTTTCCCGCTGTTAATTGTCCACAGATTCTTCCTTAGCCAAATCAGGCAACGGTTGAATTCCGTTAAATTGAAATACTCCAACCCAATTACTGGATGAATTTGGCAAACTCCCATGAAACCCCAATGACAAATAGAGATATTAAATAATACAATCATCTCTTTACTTCTCATACTTTTTGGGTAAAATTAGTTTTTTATGCAATTTGAAAAAAAAAACTTAAATAAAAAGGGTGCAAAATATTGGGCTACAGACATCTAGCAACTTTTAGCAAAAGAAACATGTTTCAACAACTCAACAACCATGACACAACTAACCAATAAAAAGGAGGATGTTAAAAAACAAAATTAATCTCGAATGTTTCTCAAAGAAATAAAAAAATGTGTTAGACAACCAGTGGAATAACAAATTTTAGCTGTGCATTGAAGGCATTAAAGAGAATGAAATTTAAATACAGTTAAAATCAACCTATTATGGAAAACAAGAAAACCTACCATCCATTGTACAAATTTATGCAACCAATATGAAACATTTATTTAATGGCAAAATTTAATGTACAATACCCAAAAAAACACGTTTGTAGGGATAAACATATTATTTTGTCGTTTCCCTTACAATATCTCATATGTGAATAAAAACACTTTAGGCGATTATCAATAAAGTAAGTAAGTTTTTATTTTCGAACCTGCAGTCGAAATCCTAAATTATAATAGATCTTAGTGCGGTGAAGTGGTAAAAAGAGTATCATTCTGATTTTAAATATCTATATTTCAGGGGCCAAAGTGTTCTGGTTGATTCCACCGACAGACCGCAATCTCCAGCTCTACGAGAAGTGGGTGTTGTCCGGTAAACAGTCAGACGTATTCTTTGGAGACACTGTTGAAAAATGCATCAGAGTACAGGTTTGTCTCATTCGTATTGGAATCTTACACTATTGCAAACAGTTGTAGCCAAGTGTTTTCTATTTAAATAAAAATGTTTATTTGAAGTTGGCCATGCCTAATAAACACTCAAATGATACCTCGTTCATTGACTTTATTCTTGACTGCAATTATTAATGTTGGTTTTCATTTTTGATAGCTGTATGCTGGCAACACATTCTTCATCCCCACCGGTTGGATTCATGCCGTTTACACACCAAGTGATTCTCTAGTCTTTGGAGGCAATTTTCTTCATCCTTTCGGTATCGAGAAGCAGCTGAAAATAGCACAAGTTGAAGACTCCACCAAGGTAAACTTCATTGATCTCATTTTGCATCTTTCAATTTATAATGACAAAAAATCATTTTTTCTTTTCACTTTTTAGTCTCATGGATTCGTATTATTTTAATAAATCAAAAATCTTTAACTTTTTAGGTCCCCCAAAAGTTCCGCTATCCCTTCTTTACCGAGATGCTGTGGTATGTGCTGGAGCGGTACGTCAACGTACTTCTCGGAAGATCCCATCTCTTGCTCCACGATCAAAACCCGGATGATCCCGAGCTGAAGCCTCCAGAGTCCAAACAAGATGGCGAAAAAGTCCCAGAAAATAAAGATGATGTCATCAAGAATGAGGTGAAGCAGGAGGCTAAACCCAGTGCGGAGCAAGGTACAAAGCCCGGTGAGACCAAGCCTCCCGCTAAGCATGTTCACCTTACGCAGCAAGAGCTTCATGGATTAAAGGTGCGTTGAACTATTTCATATGTAAAAGTTTTGATACCAGTGTGAGGAGTAGAGCATTCTTCCTGATTAATTAAATTGAGGCACATTTGTATCATAATTCACCTAAAAGAAGAAGGAAAACCATGCTGAATGTTGCTGTTAGGAAAAGATTTATAAATCAGAATGGCTTTTCTCTTTTGGGGATGCTTTGGAGGTATGAAAAAATCACAGACAACAATGCCTTTCGATACAAATCCATTTAAGTCGATAATGTCAACAATCAAGCTGGAATCGACAATTATAGATTGCATTGATTTTTAAATTCGTCTATTGAAATTTTCCCTAACCAACTCTTTTCCTTTCCAGGCCATCGTGATGTACCTTCACCAGTTACCAGGAACGAGGAAGAATGTTCCGGAACTGCTGGGTGATCCAATCGCTCTCATTCGGGACGTCCGTACACTTGTTGAGAAGCATCGTCACGACTCCAGAGAGCAGGCCATTTCCGGTGTGCCAGTCCTTCAGAGTGAGTAGAGATTCTTTCGATATGTCATTGGTATATAAATATTAATGTTAATGCAAGATTTCTATCCCTATTGTCAGTGGCTAATTCAAGCTAAGTTAAACCACTTAAATACGACGGACATTTAACATTTAATTTACATTGCAGGTCCTGACGAAGTATTAAATGAACCCAAGAAGTCTTCAGCCGGAAGGAGTCCAGGCAGCGGAAGTGGACGAGGACCTCGCGGCAATTACAAGAAGAACAACATGGCCGCCCCACAGTCTGAAAGAGTTGATAAGAGCGGAGGTCCTAGGCGTAGAAGGACGAGGTAAAATTTTCATTGGCATTTTGGACTTGTTTCTTTTATTGTATTGGAAACAAATAAAAAAATTATATTTATTATTTTAAACATGAGACTAAATGAAAATTGTATGCTTATTGTTCATCGATGTTTCAGATGCAAGAAGTGTGAAGCTTGCCAGCGTTCTGACTGCGGAGAGTGCGTCTTCTGTCAGGACATGGTCAAATTCGGTGGCCCCGGTCGAGCAAAGCAAACCTGCAATATGCGGCAGTGCCTGCAGGTATGCCGCCCATTGTTTTTTTATTTCATTCTATGTCTACTGAATTAAGATGAGAAAAGCGGCATTCAAAATAAATAATCGAGTAATGTTTTTGCAAGCCTAGTTCACTTTTTTTGCAAATGAAATTCATCCTTTTGCAAATCTATTTCACCCTTTTGCTAGTGAAATTAATCCTCTTGCAAATGAAATTAACTCTTAAAAAATAAAGAAACCTAATTATACAACATGTGATTCTCCTGCAAGTGAAATAATGGCAGCCGTTATCGATAACATGATGTTACAATGTTTTCAGCCAATGTTGCCAGTGACAGCTTCTTGTGCGATATGCCACCTTGACGGCTGGATGCAAACACCAGTCGCCCCTCAAGCCAAAGGTAACACCGGCCGCTGCGGTCCATCCCTGCTCATGGAGTGCGCCGTCTGCTACTCCATCTGCCACCCAGCCTGCGTTCCTCCCGGTGGCACATCTCCCAGCGAAGATCTTCCTAATTCATGGGAATGTCCACAGTGCACCAATATGGGGCTCAATCATGACTACAGGGTATGTTTATTTCAACATTATTTTACAATGTATTATACAGGGCTGTTGATTCACTGCACAAAATTCTGTTCTACTATATGTCGGTCCCTGTGGTCTAGTGGCAAGAGCTTTGTCCTAGCGATCTAGGGACCCGGGTTCAATTCCCGGCAAGGTCAGAAAAAAAGAGATCTTGGGCTGTGGGTGTATGTTATTTATCGTTGATTTTGTGCACAGCTGATTCATTACTTATCATCGAGTTAATCTCGTATGACTTTCACAATTAAGAATATTTGACGCATTGGCGTAAACTGTAATGCCAAATATTTTTTTTTATTTCAAATTTTAAAAAAAAATATAAGGCATTTGAAGTAATGGGTTGACCTTTTTTTTTTTACAGCCGCGTCACTTCCGTGCGAGGCAAAAGTCATCTGATCTCCGGAGGATGTCAGTGTCGTCAGATGCCAGTTCCATTCAGCCTCAGAAGATGTCCATTCAAGGTTTGAACACCATTTTAAAGAAAGGTATCTGCTTTTCAATGATTGGAATAGTTTTATGTATTATCCAATATTGTACAACTACCAACTTAATGTCAACAGTCAGTGTTTTCTTGATCTCACATTAACATAAAAAAAATTACAAAGATACTGCTGAATCCATTGATAGTAATTTCTTGCATTATAAGAAATTAAAAGTAAACTAATTCTTACACCAAATCCATACCATATTTAATGGTAGGGATGATTAATTTAAATGTTATTTTCAGTTTTGATCCGTTTCATCATTCAATCTAATTATTGATTTCTGCTTATACACATGAATATTTGAGTTAAATGAGGAATTCTTAGAAAGGGTCTAAAATGTTATATCACAACATGGGTGATCATAATTTTTTTATCAGGAAATTTTACAAATAAAGAGGCACACTTAAATAGTGTGCCTATTTTAAATGAGCAATTTAATCTTCCTACTTCATCCTTCTTACATGAAAGTTAAGTCAATAATTATCATATAATATTAATAAATTCAATTTTCTCACGTAAGGCAGGGACAAATTTATATGTATCTTATTGAGATTATTACAGTTAGCTTTATTTCATTTGAAATTTTATCTATAAAAATTGTGCTTTTTTTTTAGATATTAAACAAGAAGACGAAGAACAGTCAATATCAAATGCTGCTATGATCAAATCAGAATCAGCCTCCTCTCCTCCATCACACGCGGACGGGGGTCCCATTCATCCGCAGACTCAAATGAACAGCTTTGTGACTAATGTGAAGCGGAGAAAAAGCTCCGAGGAAGGAGAGAGAGAAAGGATGGAAGCAGCTGGCCATGGAGTCGTTGGGGCAAATGAGGCGCAGTCGAATGCTGATAACGCTGATCCTCCCAGGAAATTTGCTCTGAGAGCGCAGCTCGCTAATCAGCTGTGTGCTAACAGCACCAAGGTATTCTATCATCAGATGACATTTTATTTCTTGAATCTCTCATATTTATTCATTGACTTATAACCAACATCTGTTGAGATGCTCCAATAAGAGACCCTATGCTCATTATTATTTCACAAATTAAGTTTCTCCTAATCCAAGATTGCACTTAGAATTCTGTGGAATAACCTGTTAATTTTCTTAACCAGTCCCTGAAGCGACCAATGTACCCAGTTCGTCCAGCGCAGTTGAGTCATCTATCAGCGTCGGCATCTGCTGCAGGAACAGCTCTATGCTTGGATCACGACTGTATTATCCCCGTCTTCCGTTTCCTGTCACCAGCTGAGCTCGCTACCTGTGCACTCGTCTGCAAGACCTGGGCTAGATACTCTGTAAGTATTACTCAGCTTAGGAAACGTTGGATTGCCAGGGATAAAGGCTAATTTTTATATTCTGAAATATACTGTGTTGTGGTCCAATTTACTTAAAAAACATGTATGAGGCACGAGTAAAAAATATAACTGCACTTTCAAAGTATTATGATGGCTTTTTGGTAATTTTCAGGTTGAACCAGTCCTTTGGAGGAACATGTCTTTCATGCAGTGTCGACTGACAGCTGTTCATCTGGCAGGAATCGCTCGCAGACAACCTCAATCACTCGGTATAGAATGGAGTAACTTGGCAAGGAGACAACTGGCTTGGTAAGTATCTATTAAACAAGAGTTGTTCATAATCACCTTATTTCAAATCATTTGCTTTGTCATTCGCTCACTCCTAACATTGCTTTGGCAGTGTGATAAAACAGATGACTGATGGTGAATCTAACCGAAATGCATCCATGAGCAATTCGTCAATATAGCAGACAGGGTGAAAATAACAAAATGAGAACGAAAATATTAACCCATTGTTTACTGTGTGCACAAATTTGACTAATAACCAGGGCTGTGGAGTCGGGACTTTTTGGCCGGAGTCGTACTCGGAGTTGGAAATTTTGAAAAGTTTGAACTTTTTGTTTTTACATTTAATATGTAAAATTTGGCTTTTGGCCGCATTGATAGGGTTGATATTTAATTGAATACACATAAATAGGAAAATTAGGGAAAAAAGTGACGATATTAACCTTTTTTTAGTTGGAGTCGTGGTTTTGGTAAATGCTGGAGTCTGAGTCGGCCTTTTTTTTACCGACTCCACAGCCTGGGTAATAACCATAGTAATCAAAAAGGCCCGTAAACAAAGTGTTATCTATTTAACCACCAGTATACGTGACTCAAACTGCAGGAAAAATGCTATACTTATACTTATTTTGAAAAAATTGTTACAAAAAAAATATTTACAAATTAATAATAATATTGATTCTTCTGATACCTACAAGCATTAAATGAACAGAAATACCAAATTAACATCTCATAAATCATTCTAACTGTCAAACATTCAGTTTAACTCTTTTCGTTTTCAGGTTGATAACACGTCTGCCAGCCTTGCGTTCCTTATCACTATCGGGCAGTTCTGGGGCTGCAGCATTGGCGCTGCGAACATGCTGCTGTCCACCTCTTCACACACTTGATTTATCCTTCGCTCCTGGCATGGGAGACTCCTGCCTGAGAGAAGTGTTGGCACCGCCGCAAGACTCCAGGCCTGGTCTCACCGACTCCAAGTCCAGGCTGAGGCATCTCAAGCTCTTGAGGCTCGCCGGAACCGACATTACAGATGTGTCCATGAGGTCATTATATTTTCATATAAAAATTACTTTGAATTTTTTAGGACTATTACCTTTTAATATTATCATGCAGATTGAATATTTCATATGGCCTACTAAAGGAGGTATCTCAACATATTTTTATATTTAAGTAATTTCTTTGTATAACATCGCAGGTACGTTACGCAAGCTCTATCTGTGCTGTCGGAACTGGACCTGTCGTCATGTGCCCGAGTTACCGACGCCGGTGTGGCTCAACTCGGATCTTCGCGTTCCTTGGAAAGGCTCAGTCTTGCCGGGTGCAGACTTCTAACAGAAACCGCCCTCGACCACCTTTCGTCATGTCAAAATCTCGTCAGGTACACACACAATTATCTTCCTCACACTATCATCATTTTGATATTTAACCCAATTGCTTCATTCACTGTGTTACATCATATCATTCATAGCACAGATAACCTGAAGAATCCACAATTTTTTAAACCCTTAACTTTATAAATTGGCGTCCTTTTTAGTGATTCTAAGGTACAAATTGTTGATTCTCAGTGGAAAGGCATATCATTACCGGCTTCGCTCATTGCGAGTATTTTCTACTTCTCTAGTTCATCCTTTAATGTTTCTGATTCCCAATATGAACAATAGAAGCTACACTTCTGTTGGGTCCATTGTCAAGTGTTCAACCTCAACATGGCTCAATTTCCAGTAGGGATGGTTTCATCAATTGATTATTCCATCAATTTGTGGAGTTATGTTAAATGACATGGATGTCTGAAATTCCTGTTCTCCCTTTCGATCAAGCATTGTGAGAGCGATTAGCTAACCACTCGTCCCATCCTAGCCCTATTCTACTCTCATTGATGAAAGAGAAGTTGAGCAACTGGATATATTCACGTATTTTATTAACATTATTGAGTTTGCAATTCCAGGCTAGATGTTCGGCATGTCCCCCTGGTGTCGACGCAGGCTGTTATAAAGTTCGCCGCCAAGTCGAAGCACAATCTTCACGTCAAAGATGTCAAGCTGGTGGACCGGAGAAAGACTAAATGATGAACTAACCAACCACCGTTGTGATCCAAATACTATTCATAATATCTCTCCGAGATGTAGCACTAAGTGTTCTTCGGCACTTGAAAGAAAGTTGGCTTTAATTAATCATGATTCGAGATAAATCAACGTATTATATTCATTTTATAAATTCTCTTTAGTAAAAATCCTAATTCACTTCTCGTTATAGTTTATTTTTTATCTGGTCAAGAAGTGCTTTCAACAAAAAATGTTTTTGTGTGCAGTCAGTGAGTTAGTGACTGTTAACCAGAATTTACTTAGTGCCTAAATATGTCTTAAGGTTCTAAAGTTGAACTGATGTAACTGCATTTTAAGAGAGTAAAGATAGTTAATATAAATAATGGAAACATGATCTCACCTATTTTCTTATAAAAAAGGATTATCTTCAAATTGTTATGAGACAAAGCTTTCCAAGTTAAAAGACAGCTAATGTTGAATAAAAAGATTGATTTTATTTGTAGTATTTTTGTACAAGTTGTGGTGAAACAAAACAAATTTTGTATACGAACAATAACCTGTTAGACATCAAAGTTATCATTTTACCCTGTCTGTCTTTCTACTTGATAAAATGCTTCAATTGGTCTCTCAAATAAACGTTTTTTAAATATCAAAATATATTGATTTGTTGACATTTGCAAAGTCTTCAAATTATTTGCTTTCTTGGCAATGTCAAATTTATATTTTATTGACTACAACTGAATTTCTTTACCTTTCAAATAGGACACCATACTAACAATAAAGGCTAAATGCCACAAACAGAATTAAAACAATAATTCAGAAATGTCTCCTATTTTCTTTAAATGCAATTATTCTTCAACCTTCTTTCAAGAAATATAATATTTATGACTCCCTTATCACCACTAATAATGAATGTTGCAAAAATATGAATCACCTCACTTAAGATTCATAGACACACATTCAACACAAGTTATTATACTAAAATTTACAACTCAATAACTTGACTAAATCACTGACTGATTTTAAACATTTAATTTTCTATAAAAAAAAAAAATTATGACGTTTTGAAATTTGATTATATTATCAAAGTCTCTTTTCAAAAAGAATATAAATAAAATATCAGTATACCAGATATATCGCCCAATATATAATTTATAGTTACGTATAATCAAACGTGTCCGTATAGAAATTGTGCTTTTGTTATTACATCAATAGAATATTATATTATATCAATAAATATTCTGCGGCTATTTTTTATTGTGATTAAAAAATTATAATACCAAAACGAGCGCGGTAATGACATGCCCAAGCTAATATATATTCTAATAATCGATGCCGATAAAAATCATGTCACTTATAAAACGGAAGCCATCGTAATGTGGCAATTTTTTTCTAAATGTTAGTAAAGAAAGGCAATATTAAATATGCCTTATGTGTGTAGCTTACTGTTCATTTTTGCATAAGTCTGTTGTGCATCTATACATATATCAAAAATACAGTATACACCCAATAATACATACCGTATACTCATATATCCCAGACTAGAAATACACCGCGTTGTACAATTGAAATAGGAGAATAACCAAAAGAGCTCAAGAGATATGAATTCTTCATATCTCAGGAGAAAAAATTATATAAACAATGCATACAATTGAAGCAAGAATTTTTAATACGGTAAGAAAAATAACAATGTATTTTAGTTCTACATAAATTATTTTATATATTTGTTGATAGCTATTTCGGCTTACGCCTTCGTCAGAACTATAGTTCTGATATATCATATTACTATAGTAAGCCGAAATAGCTATCAATAATATATAAAATAATTTATATAGAACTAAAATACATTGTCATTTTTCTTACCGTATTATAATGGAGTTCTACCAAGTAAATGCCTGCTCAATCAATAAACAAGAATTTTTATTTATTAGTTTTGAATTGCACTTATGCCCTTTTGACTTTATCACCGTTTATATGACACAGTTCTATTGCCACGTTTTTTTTTAAATCTATGTATTATCATAAAATGTGACAGTAACTTATTTGATCAAATTTCTTAATACATATATTATACAAAAATTACTTCTATCGCTAATGATTTATTGTTGGTGTTCAGTAGAATATTATTTTTGTATGCTATGTTGCTTACGCCTCTTGACATTCTGAAGAATGGTTTGGTCAAGTTAAGTGCTTTTTAATGGATGTATAACAGACTTGAATTTTTTTTAATTGACTTAATATACTGCCAATTATTCCAGTTACTGTCGAAAGTTTTTAAAATACGCTAAAAACAGTAATGGGATAAAATTATGTGCCACACCCTTGGAACTGGAATAGTTGGCATTTTATTGTTGTAACAGTAAATTTTATATATTGTAAAGAACGGTAGACGATTGAAACTTGTATCAAGTTACCTCCGATTTAAAATAGTAAAGATTATGTAATCATTAAAAGTGATTAACTTAAAGCGAGTGACCGTATTTGGATTAGTTAGTAACCTTCGAACGTAATATCGGAAAGAGAGACTTGACCATTAAGTATTTTTGTAGTAGAAAATCTAAATTAAATCGCTTCTAATTCGTTTAAATTATTTTTAATACGAGCAAATCTAGACCTAGTGTCAGAAAATTGTAAATAAAAACGGTTCTCTTATGACTTTAATCTTGTTTGATCATAAAAGCCTTAATGACCCTGGAATCGTCAACTTAAGTCTATTGAGTCGTGAAAAGTATTCAATATGTAGTGGTCTCATTTTTATTTGCGTAATTTATATTGTTTTTTTTTTTTCAATTACTATGTGGTTTTCAAAATCCAGTTATATATTTTTTTTATTGTAACGTCATCAAAAATTAACCAAGTTACCCCTGCCTTGAAAATTCATTAGTGAACGTTTAAGGATATTATATATAATTAGTTCTTATATATACTATAACTACTGTGTGTTAGATATAAAGGCATTTGTAGATTATAAAATTAACTTAGATCGATAAGGTATTGATTTATAAGCGATGTTTAGCGTTAATGATAATATTAAAACTTTGGACATTCACGCAGGAATTATGAAGAATTAATATTAAGATTTTCTTTAAAATTTACGCAATAGAATTAAAAACGATGTGATGTTATTATATATAAAAAAATGTATATTAATTGTAAAAGATTCTGTGTTAAATAATAAACTTCTGAAAAAAAATTGATGGGCCTTAGATTTAACAACAAAATATACTTACCATTTTTATAAGGAAATTATGTTATAGTATGTGTGACATGTCAAAATTTTGAGTATGTGTGAAGGACTATTTTCTAAAAATCAAATATGCACCAAAATAAAGCTGAACAGAGTTATGTTTTTTGTAGCATAGATTTGAGTTTTTAATGCCAAAAGGGTGTAACTACATTTAATAGTTAAGACTTTTTTTTACACCCTTTCGACACATCTGAAGAGAATCATAAATGTGGATAAATCTTTATATTTTTCTTAATATATTTCAATTCATGACCGTGGGATGGTAGTGCGTATAAAACTTACCATTCTTTTTACCAAATACCTATTATATAACCCTAATATGTGGTTCATATGATGACCATGAATTCACTTCATCCCACATTCATCCAGCATCTCTAGAATTTGATGTTCCTTGGGAAAACTGAAATAAGAAAATGCAGAGTCGAAGGTTTCAACAGGCATCTTGTACTGTCTTGAATATAAAGATTAGAAAATTACTGACAAGTGTTTCGTAAAACTAGGGTGACTGCAATAGTGAGCTGGATGGCTATAGTTATTAGACGCTTCAACTTAAACCATCTTAAATAAAGAATTGCTTATAATTCCTGTTGGTGTGAAGGTGACAAATGAATCGAATGATTCACACCAACGAGAATTCTTAGTGATTCTTTATTTTGGATGATTAAAGTTAGTGTCCAATAACTATAGCAGTCGCCGCCCTATTAGAAAAATTTGAATTTATGAATAATACAGATTTTAAAATGTCATATGGTCTTGAAAATAAACGTCATATCTAAATGTGATCCACATTCCAACTGTCATTTTCACTTTCTTTTTAACCATGTAAGATAAATTATTTAAATGAGGCTTGCATTTTGTGAAATTCGCACTAAATGCTTAATTTTAAAGAAAGAGATTCTAAATTTTTCATTACTTTTACTGAAAACGTATGCTTAAAATGGATAAGCCAAAGGGGACTAAGTAACAATCATTCCTACATTAAATAAAATTAACGTATATTTGATTTACGCCATCGTATGAAAAAATATTATATCAGATATTTTACATGTTACTTGGGTCCCTTTGGTTGGCCTTGACAAATCAATATATTGTTATCGTAATTAATTTAAGTTTAGGATACTAAACTAGACGCACATAATATTTGTCTCATATGTGTCTTTACAGCTTCACTGCTGATATTCTTTGCGATTCTTCAATAAAATTTTATTCTTAATTAAAAATCACTTTAATGAAATATACAAAACAATCAACGGAAAAGAGACCTAAGTGTATAAATCTACAAACTAAATTAAAAGTCATGGCATTCAATTGGAAACACTGGTGGTTTTTGATGTTTGTAAGAGAATTTTACCTATAAATGAAAACCAGGTTAAAAACCTGTAATATACATACCACCATTATTCACTCTTCGATCATTAGTCCATTGAGGTGTTTTGGTGGTGATTACTCTATCAGTCTTTAGTAAAAAAGGTGAATCAACCAAAATAGTGCTACTTACAATTTTTATTATGTAAGGACGATTCAGTCTCTTAGGATGAAAGAAATTTAACTCACTTTTTCACAGTTTAGCCACTGGATACAAAATAATATGTTACGTCATGTGTCGAGAGTTATATCAATAGAAGTAAATAAGAAGATATTCCAATGCACTTAAAACCAGGGCTGTAGAGTCGGAGCTTTTTGGCCGGAGTCGGAGTCGGAAATTTTTATTTTTGCATTTAATATGTAAAATTTGGCTTTTGGCTGCATTGATAGGGTTGATATTTAATTGAATACACATAAATAGGAAAATTAGGGGAAAAAAGTGACGATATTAACCTTTTTTAGTCGGAGTCGTGTTTTTGGTCAATGTCGGAGTCGGAGTCGTGGTTTTCGTAAATGCTGGAGTCGGAGTCAGACTTTTTTTCACCGACTCCACAGCCCTGCTTAAAACAACACATAAAAACAAATAACAGTCATATTTAACAAATAAAACTGAACGCCTTTAAAGATAATAAAAAAAATTGTATATGTTAAAAATGAGATAAAATTGATTAGGTACTGATGAAACCTGTGTTTTGGCTCTCGTGAAAAGTAAAGAAAAATGAGTTGGGTTTCTCTGCTTCTAAGGGGCCGGATTATAACATTCAATTTTTTTACAACAAAGCCTAAAATTAATGGACTTTACTTTTATCTTTTTTTACACCTTTAATTTGTGCCCACACATTGTTTTGATTTGGTAAAATTGTTGATTCGCCCTTTTTACAGAATATATGGTAAAATAAGCTCAAAATTTCAGATCATGATATGAAGAATTAAAAAAGTGATTTATTGTAGTAATGGACACTTTTTTTCGTACTAGTGAAGAAGACTATTTTTGTATTTCATAATTACTCTCATATATGCCTACAGCCTTTCAAAAACTATCACAGAAAATCATTAATATACCGATTTGCCCGTGCAACGGTTGTCGCACATTGTCACGAGGCTGTTCTTTAATACGCTCTTCTAAAAGCTTATTTTGTTACAGCGAAGGTATATTATTAGGGAAAACATATTATAATACATTTTCACTAGCGAAAATATATTATCACTGGCAAGAATATATTCTCACTCGCACTTGTTAGTGAAATCATATTCAGTCATTGACAGCTGTCAAATTTAATTTCACTACTGTAAAAAGAGTGTCATTATTGTTTCCCCTTTAAATGACCTAAAAATAAAACCCTTCATATCATTTTGAATTTACTGTAGGTTCATCTGTTCCAGAGAACTATAACATCAGAAAATAATCATGAAACATCAAATTTACACCAAAATCGACCACAGTAACTTTCTACGAGTTCTATATATCAGCAAAATAAATTGACTTACCAAACACTATGCTAAGACGTTTTCAAAATTATATTTGTTGAATTTAAAATCATTTCAATAATTAACCGCTTCCCGTTCACACAAATACGTGTAAAAAAAAGTGTTCCAATTTCGGCGCTCACGCAAATACGTGCTACCCGAAACGCGCCCATATGAGCATTTTAAAATCGTCGTTCGAATTTCGGCGTGTTTCATGTAATTTCACGATTTCTGACATTGTATGAGACTATTTCATGATATGGTATTATGTATATAATATTCTAAGAAAAAAATATTAAATAAAAAAAAATGTAAAAAATAGACTTCGAAAGGTAAAAAAGAACAAATTTTTATGCTTCAAATAAAAAGAAAATAAAAATAGATTTTCTTGGAACATTTTTGTTAAAATAATTTGCCGGGGAAGTGGTTAATCAGTTATTTTAAAACACTGTAAATATATCTTTAATACACAGCATATAGACAAAAAAAAATACAGTTTAAAAGGCATTTTCCTTAATGGATTAAGTCATTTTGCTGAAAACGTTTAAAGTTGTCAATTTATTTTATATATTCAAACATTTTTTATCAGAGCACATATTAAATCTATTCTAAAATTGTACCAAAAATATTATAAAAAAAACTAAGCCATGAAAAAATTTATGTTCATATTTTACTTCTTTTTTATCAATAAATGAAATATATTAAAACTTATAAATCAATGGCTAATTATTATTAGGATTTTTAGAAAACGTTTGAATCAATGCGTTGTACCCTTTATGCAGTCTTATATTTTCACTGTATCGGTAAATCATTTTTCATTGTCATCATTCTAGATTGCCAACCAATTTTATGCAAAATGATTCTTTGTTTTTAATACAGAAAGGCCAACACTGGTTATCGTAAATATCAAAATATATGGCAATCCTTGTCAGCCAGAATTGAATATAAAAGAGTTGATGATAGGTCTTCTTTGCGGGACACCGGTGGACCTCATGCCAACTTACTGTATATATTTATATCATTTCATGTATAAAATCAAATTTCAATGGAGTCCCTGATATCAATAATATCAATCTGCAATTAAGTTTTCATGGCTCACAAATCTCTATATATGCTGTTAAAAAGATTTCATAGATATATTCGAATATCTGTTTGCATTTATTCTACTTTATGTGGTGGATTTTTCTGTCTATCATGCAACCTCACTTGTATATGAACAAGTAGGGATAGAAGAGCAAATGCCAGCATGCTGTTGTATCTCACTCACGTCCTTTACTGAGCATGTGAGGGAGGGAGAGACTGATTAATAGCACACGTCTAATACACACCAAACGTTATATTAATTCAGAATGTTGCCAAGAATGAAAGGCGCTTAAAAAAAAACATTTTAATTCAAATGACTATGGTAGAAAAGTTTGGAAACATGGTGTTAAATATAAATTTGCATTACAGTATGAAAAATGGCATCTACTTTCACGCCTATAGTATACTCGAAATATGGTATTTAAATGCTAGATTATCAAAACAAAACACTTCAAATACAACCACAGGCAAATTTGTACTGAATCAAATAATCGTGACGCCAATGGCACATGTGCTAGTGGGAATTCACATGCATCTTGGACATAATAAGGAGATCCTTTGATGTAAAAAAACAGCATTATCAAAACAAAAGTGTTCATTAAAACTATGTCATTCTCACACAATAACAAAAATAGTGAAAAAACTCAACCCTTTTAACGCAATTGACATCATAAGATGTCCAATTTAATCATGTATGTTCTATGTTGGACATCAATTGATGCCCACTACTTACTTTCAACTGAACAAGAATGAATCATGTATTACTTGGGCTTAACTTCGAGAAATTTTTCAAAACTTATCATTTTTTTGTGATAAAAACTACAAATTTTTCGCAACTTCTATTGACTTCAAACGACTCCAATGAAAACAGTACTATGCTGGTTTTGTGAATCATTTTATTAGCCCCCATTCCTCCCTTATGACACAATATCAGTATACCCTACCCCTTACAAGGGTTGAAAGGGTAACAAGATTCAAGTTAATTAAAAATCTAAACATACAATAAATAAAAAACTTTTTAAATGGCGAGTATACTTTCAGATATTACTATAGACTATTTTTATTTGTATTTTCCCACAAGATGCTTATAATAATTTATAGTTACACCATAATTATAATTTTATATCCTTATTCTTTGTGAGTGACCGTGTACTGTTAGGAACATTATAAATAAAATTAATTAAACCATAAAATAAATTTTATAAGAGTTTTATTTAAGCCACAGTATTTTTTTATGTTTCTGGATATCTTTTCCCTTTTATGTTTCATCGTGTAAATAAAAATGTATGATGATGAATAAAATACCTGTAAACCAAATTACTTGATTTTCATTCTCCTTTCTCCTCTTTTTCAATTCAACCCCTTTAACACTGCTATCAATCCTTTATTATTATATGAAAATAATATTTAACGGACCATAAATCACAATAAAAAACATGCATCTGTACAACATTCTGTTGCTGAAGTCAATATCACATAAAATAAATAAAACTATTTTCAAACGTATATCAGCTGACAATGCTCGTGGTGAGCGAAACCAGTCCTGATATTTATCAAAATATATGTGGTAATAGTACCATACATGTAATCTCTTTCCACCAAGTGAGAGTTAATATCTTAAAAGTGATCAATATCATTTACATTGTAAATCCACTTTTGTAGACACTCATGTTGATTTTTGATTATTGTTATGAATACATACATGTACTTTACGGACGAAAAATATAAAATAATAAATTTTATATGCACTAAAAATATCTGAGAATTGATTATCTGGCCCTTTTCTCAATAAGGTTGTGCATCACTGATTTAGAGCCTTTTATGGAAAACGTTATACCAAGGGCGTGCGATTTCGTGTCGTACATTCAGTAAAGATTTACGAATGAAAGAAAATAAATTGAAAGGACCAAGGGAAATATCAGAAAATCTTTCCATGCTTTCAGCACTATATTTAAATAAATAAAATACAATTTTCAGTATTAATTACAAATATATTGTATCATATTATAATGATCAGGACTGGTTTCACTCATCGTGAGCATTGTCAACTTTAAATGTAGATAATTTCGCTTAAAATATCTGAATAATCTTATAAAGTATGACCAATCTGAAAATCTAAGTGTTATCAGTTCATATGATGGCACTTGAATGATTATTGATGATTTTCAGACAACTTAATTATCTTTATCATTCTAACAATACATACAGGCAAAGTAAATAAATTAAAGCGGATTTGCTTTATTGCATTGATTTTATCATGTGGGAGATCTCTTGAAAATCAAAGCCATACAGTATATCGTGGTAATGTGTCCAAGATTGAGTATTTCATTCAAATTTTGCAATCTTCATCAGACAATGCTTAAAAAGATAGGTAAGAAAATCTTGGTTCTGTTTCCAAAGCATAAAATATTTTTTTTCGTTATTTTTGTATACGTAATTGTATAAGTATTATTATAGCATATGTATACTGGCATCTGTAGATGAATAGACAAAGTTTTATTACATATATGTCTTAAAGTTTAGTTTTCATAGATGTCACTAAGCGCAAAATAAATATCGATTAAATTGATAAAAATCTAATATTTAATCGTTATTTTTTCGATGCATATCAGTCCATCCAGATCCGCAAGAATTATGTACAAAAAACAACAGTCAGGGAAATAGTAATTGAAATAGTGTTGTAAAAAGAGTGAGACTAGTGCACCGCTCACATCATTTGAACGCTTGAAAAGTGAAGTGAGCCAAGTAGCAAATAGATGAAACTTTTGAATTAACTCTGAGCATACTCATATTTTTTGAAAAATGGCACTATTTAGTGTGTTTTTAATAGTCTCACTTCGCTTGTAGGATACTTTAAGATTTAAGATGAAGTGGCAGTGGTGGTCAACTGTCTCTACCCACCGGTAATGCAATGTTAATTAAATCAAAGTCACAAGCCAACCTTCCTAAAAATCAAATCTAAATTAAAGTTGACATATGGCTATTTATTCATTTCTCCGCACACATATTTACAGCTGTCAACACTTCCTGGATTTAATAATATACATTTCCAACAAATATGAAATATGAGAAACAATTTTTTCGAATTTATCGTTGTTAATTCTATGGAAATGCCACTGACGTAGAATTTTGTATCCACGGCTAGGGTTTCCAATCCCGGGGTCTCGAGACTGGTCCCGGGATTTGAGATATTTTTTAATGGTCGATATTTTTCATATTTATTGAATATTAGCCATGTGAATTTATCATTCAAAATAAGTTATAATACATTTTTTTTTGTGAATATTACATTTCGATTGTTTATCCATTATTGAAAGGCGAAAATATTTTCGGGGATAATATGGCATCGGTCTCGTTCGATTGCGATCAAATATATGTATGGTCTAATTAAGGATTTCGACTGAGGGTGCTTGATGGAATTTCAATATCAAATTGGAATTGTTTGAATTACATCCGTGCACCTTAAATGCATGAAGATGCCGAAAGGCGAAACCCGGGTCGTTAGCGACAACACTCAAGGAAAAGTACAAAATTCAAATTTGAAATTCATGGTCATTTAATATAGCATCTAAGAGGAGCATATTTTTGCTAAAATTTAATAACTGGTGAAAAATTCGATCCGGATCGACCTATTTGAATTCCGAAATCCCGGGATCAAAATATTGACACGGGATTGGAAGCCCTATATACGGCACTGTTACAAATACACGTCTAGTTGTCAGTACAAACATCAATTCGAAAGAAAAATGCACCCTCAGAATTAAAATTAGGTAATACAGGCGGGTAGTTAGTTTGGGTGGAAAACCTCCCTTTATTATTGTTACAAGACGTAATGAGAAAATACCCAAAATCCACCACTGCGTGTAAACACAAATAATAAAGATAATAAAACTGGTGCAATATAGGAATGAGTGCGCGACGAATCGTCACAATTTATTCCACTAAAGGGGGGTCGCCCTGATTTATTCAGATTGAGTAGAAATCGATCCGCGATTTAATAATGCCCGAATAAATTTAAAAACATAAAATACTGTAGTGTGTATGTTGTTTTTTAATGTATGTGAAATGAATTCAAATTTCGAATGATATTGTCGTTCGATTTATAAAAAAATAATTAAAATGTATTAAAATAAAATCGATTGGTGTGTATTCAAAAACTCATACTAAAATATAGCAACACATTGAAAATTATGTATAATATTTTGATAGGTCCGTTGTGCAATGGTCAACGTCGTTATCTTTCGTGATGGACCTCCCGGGATTGAGTCCCTGTACGAGAAGATTTTTTCTGCCGATTTATCAATCCTGTTCAAAGGCATGCGCGCTCTGATTCATCAGTTGACAAAACTAGCGATCAGTGAAACCGGTCCTGATTTTTTTCAGATTGTATGTGAATGTTTAACTATCACATTTTAGGGTATCTCTGTCAATACATTGGTAGAATGGCACTATAAAGGGTATTTCAATAGGGACGCTCAAAATATGTTACTTTGTCCTGCTGAGTAGATTGTTCATTGTTTAGTGGCCAAATTTGAGTCAACCAGTTTGGTAAATAATCGGCCAACACTTACCTGTACGTCATCAAAATACAATATCTGGTGAAAACATTGCTGCTGTGTGTGAAAGTGTACAGGAAAACCCAAGGCAGCTTATTTCTCGTTGTTCACAAGAACTTGGCTTTTCTGCGACTTCAACTTGGCGAATTTTGAATCGGGCCATATGTCTGCACCCGTATAAAATCCAACTAACCAAGGAACTTCAGGTAAACGACCACAGACAACGCCTGATTGGGTTCTGGAGCAGTTGGAAGTTTACTCAAATTTGTAAAAAAAGTCAACTTTAGCGACATGGCCCATTTTATAATGAATGGATATTGGCAGACATTTGATGCTATATTTCATATTTAATGCCTTAAAATATACTTACAAATGAAATTAAAATTTAGTCGAAATCTCACAAACAACTTGTTTTATTTACATTTCAAAACTAAGCGTCCTTATAAAAAGACCCTTTATTATAAAATAATAAGAAATTTTCTGTACTTATTCCACAATACATTTATTTAGATCAGGACCGGTTTTGCTCATCGCGAGCATTTGTCCAAGTGATACGATTGTACTTCTTGCCAGTTGAAAATGCTTAACCGAAGCGAAACCGATCCTGATATAAATAAACTTATTGTGAAATTAATACAATAAATGTCTTATTATTTTTGTACACTATTAAAAAGGATATCATACTACCCATATTTACACGGTAAAATTATTGCATTCTTTTTTTGAATCCTGATGAAAAATCATGTCTGCTGAATTGGGAATTTTTGAAGGTAATTGAATCGCATTCTTCCGTTAGTACAGAGGGGCCCTCCCCTTGGAATTTGAAATAGTTGTGTTGAAGCGAATTGAGGAGGGCTGTTGAAAAACACCCCTCCGACTTGACTTCTCTTCAATTCACTTCCGAATCACTTCATCATGCCAGCTTAATCAAGAGTAATGATTTAAAAATGATTCCGCGGGGTGTAAGGTGGCAGTTCGCTCGGAGCTTCTTTATTATTTTGAAGATGTCAATGTCAGCATACAAATTACCAGGGCTGTGGAGTCGGGGGAAAAATGTCGGACTCCGACTCCAGCATTTACCAAAACCACGACTCCGACTCCGACATTGACCAAAGACACAACTCCGACTCCGACTAAAAAAAGCTTAATATCGTCACTTTTTTTCCCTAAATTTCCTATTTATGTATATTCAATTAAATATCATCCCTATCAATGCGGCAAAAAGCCAAATTTGACATATTAAATACAAAAATAAAAAGTTCTAACTTTTCAAAATTTCCGACTCTGAGTACGACTCCGGCCAAAACGCCGCGACGACTCCGACTCCGGCCAAAAAGCTCCGACTCCACGATTCAACGAGAATTATCAACTGATGCGGTGATGCTCGCGATGAGGGAAACCGGTCCTAGTATATCCTGATATTGCATATTACTTACTGACGGAAAGGTCTTCATTCCCACCTTAACCTTAAGTGCTGTTTTGAATCATTTTTAATTACCCAATCGATTACACATTAATAATCGTTAATGAAATTATTTAAGGTGCTTTCAATTGTTTTGTAAACATGTAAATTGTGTTAATGAGTATTTAGAAATTAATTCTGGACTCATTATATTTCTCTTAATTAACCCTTTGCACTCCTGAATGTATTATTACTTTCCTTTCGGCAACTTTTCAACAATAGATTTGAGAAATTGGTTTATGTCGCAGGGTTAGCGTGTATATAATAAGATAAAACGAAATACCGAAAAATATACCACATAATGCAATGTTAAAATACTTTATCAACAGCACAATAATTTAATATGTAGGTACGGTTTTTGAAATAAGGATAAATTAAAATAATTTTCCAACCAAGTTGTACAATGTCGAGCAGCACCCGACATAGGAGTTGCGCGTCACTTATAGGTCCAATACGATGTCGAGCTAGACTTGACATATTGTTCTAGGAGTTAAAAAAAAAATTGATCTCAGGTTTTTAGTTATATAATTTTTCAATTATAGGTATGTAGGTACTTAGTAGTACTCCATTTTACCACGTTGTAAAAATAATATTAACAATAGCAAAAGCAACAGTAAAAATACCAATCATTTGCAATTTATTTATTTTTAAACCTACATACATATACGTACATTACAAAATTCACAAATCATAAATTTATTGCTTTTGCAATGTGAATAAAAGATTGAAAAATTGTAAGTAAAATGTTTTACAGAAAGAAAGATAAAGATTAATTAGATTGGAGATTGGCAACGAAATCAACCGAGTGAACATCATGTTAACCTGTATCGTTTAAATTTTAGGTTAAATACTACCCCGAATGTAATAAAAAAAAAGCTATACATTAGGCGCCCACTGTATTACGAATGAAACGAACCAGCCGAAACCAAAACTTCAGCCGGTACAAAATAACAAACCGGCAAAAAAAAAACAAAAAATGAAGAAGCTGTATTGCCAGTATGTAGACGGTCTGCCTAGATACATACAAATAAACAACTCCGTAAGAAAACTGTTTGAATTGCTTTTTTACCCATAAAGGAACATCCTCGCGCCTCCGATTGGGCGATGCTCGGCCACGTGACCAACGCGCATGCGATTCGCGCCAAAAAAATCAAGCTCCGCCCATCTGCGCCACTGCAAACATTCTCCATACATCTCTCTCGTTCTGCCGTGCTGCTCTGTGGCTTATCTGTCTCTTTCGATTTGACGTTATTGTTCGTCACTTGTGGAGCTTCGCCGTCCTATTGCCGAAGTGCATACGATAATAAAATTCCCCTACTGGTTTTAGGTGTACGCCCCTGCTGTGGGGTTTCTAGCGCTTCTCAAGCTAAGAGCCTTTTTTTGTAAGGCATCAAAAACTGGAAGCATATAGTAGGTAAACATTTGCGCGCGAATTTGAAAGGTTTACAATACTCGCAATCAACAATTGACTTACCCTTCCCTTTTTTCATTAACTTCAAGCAATTATCCAAAGTAGTATTAATCCTTTAGGACTACTTTAGACAGAAATTTCTAGATTTTATATTTTTAAGCAATATAACACCATATTGAAACAAATTAAACATTGATGAAATTCAGATCGTAGCAATTTGATACCACTATGTTGGAGAATTTTGGACACTTTTTGTTCAAAAGCGCAGTTTTGAACAAGAGTTTTCGGTACTAAAACTGACAGTCAAACAACTTTGTCATTTACATTAACCTCATTGCAGAAAATAAACTAACCTCAAAATTGATACTATTTCAAATATGGCGTCAGATAGAAAAGCCAATGTAACAATTTTCGAGTAAAAAAACAATTCACTTTTGCTACAGATATAATAATTTAGTTACGCCACTTCCATTAGCATTATTATAAACTCTTTAAAATCTGTTTTTTTGAGTCAAATTGTGCACTTTCATGATGTAATTAGACTTCATAATTTATTTGACAAGAAAACGTCGTCTCAAATCTGTTAAAAGGGGAGATACATATATATACATTTAAAGGTATTGAATAAATATATCATTAAAAAACAATATGAATGAATAATGATACGAAAATATTTCTTCACTGTTTCAAGTGGTCGTTATCAACTCTACGAGCCGCCGTTTTGGGAGCGCTGTCATAAGCAGTACGGCTATATGGTTTTGTATTTTTGGATTCAGTCTCGCGCGACGCGTTACAGCCGCTAGATCAATCTGACGAAGCGACATTTTCCGTACCAATAAATCGTAGCGAAAAATATTGCGTGTCAATTTTTACAGATTTTCGCGTTCGAAATTTGAATCTGACGTTTCGGAACATTTTCATAATATTCGCAGTTGTATTACTGAACCGCGATCCAAGCGTCGGTCAGTCGAATTAAAATCGAGAGAATTATTATTCCGAAATTGAATTTTGACGTTTAATAAACAAACAAATAATACGATATTCCAAATTTGAAATATTTTTTTCGGAATACTGCAGTGTCAATAGTGTTGCATGTGTATAAAATAAAAAAAATCAGTGATTATTTTATGGCTACTAAATTTACACCTCTGAGACTTGTCTGACGGTTTATTTTTTTTTCTACAATTTTAATGTTTGGAACTTGATTTGTTGACTTGTTTTAAATGTTGGCTGAGTGAAATGTGATCGGTATTGAAATCTAAAGGATACGTTTTCATTTGGTGATACTGTGGTGGTTAGTTGGTTTCTTTTTTTAAAAGTGTTCGGAGAAGTCAGCAGCATTATTCTCCAAGGCGCCGTGGCGGGCTTTCTTGCAATTGGGGCCCATGCCCCCTTTCACCCCTATCATATCGGTGAGTAAAAACCACTAAAACATGGCCCCCCCAAACCAAAAAACACAAGTACAACTAGTTCGAAAAACTAATCCTAGTAACTATATATATTAACGGTTAGAATTTTATAGTTACTGCCGGTACCTACTTAAGTGAAAATACATACATTTCATGGTAAATAACGCCAAAAATAAAGCGTAGCTAAGATATTATAATACTGTGATTAAGATTGGTTGCTAGTCAATCGACATAGGATTTGAGTCCAGTACATGCTGCCGTTATTACCTACTTACGTAGCTGACTGACACTGTCATGTGATACAAATTATTTTTTTTGTGACTTAAAAACCTATTTTTTACCCATTTGCTAGGTAAGATAGTTAAATTGGTTAATATGCAAAAATGGGTTGTGGTAGATTCGAATCGTGATTTGATAGGTATATATATAATGTATAAGGTACAGTTTAAATCAATTAAGCACATCGAAGGAAAGTATTATGTTTTGTGTTAAGACACGTGTTTCATCTTTTAAATGATTAGAATCAATATCTATGAACTAATTCAGTCTAAAGATCTAATCAAATGAGAAAAAATACATTTAGCAAGAACGTAATATATTTTAATTTTTTATCAAATCAAAAGTGCATGTGTGACGTCTGACCAAACTAACATAACATAAAGCCATCAATTTTTTCTTTATCAATTTAATTATTCAAAAAAGGTGCCCGCGGGTCCCATAATACAAAGTTAAGTGTCGTTAATAAGGTATGCCGGCTTAATGTACCTACTTAATCGGCTATCATCATTGTGCTAACCTGGGTCAGCTTCATTTAAATATTATTGAACTTATATAGTTCTTGTATTTTTCCCACGCCATTCAGCCGTTGATCCAAACCCAACTGCTTCTACTCAGCCACGGACCCAGTCCATATCATCACCAATAATATGATTGGATATTAGTTACGTGTAAATTAAGTTTAAACGACTGTTTTTTTTTTTAACCATCTCCGCTCCCAACTTGGAGCATATGGACTCCTCACGGAGTTTATCTCAACAAATGTTTTTTTTTCTACGAGAACTGCGTGTTACTCAGTTGCTCAACCTCTCTTTTTCGAAGAGAGTAGGGATGGAAAGGATATGAGGACTAGGACAGGACTAGTGGTTAGCTAATCGTGGTCACTATGCGTCGCTCTTTGGGATCGGAAAGGTGGGAAGGGATTTTCAACAACACAAACATCCATGCCTTTGAACAGATTTATCGATTGAAAAAATCCGCTCGTACCGGGAATCGAACCCGGGTGGTCCGACACGCAAGTCAAAGCCGTTGCCACTGCGCCACGGACCGGACATCATATTATACATACATCACCGGATATTTATCAACTAAAAAATCCGTTTCTTGCGGTAGAGCCTTTTTAGTGATTAGACAATAAAATAATAGAGATATTTACCCTTTCTATGGTAACATTTGGGATCTATAATACATTTATTGAACATGCTTCTTATGACACGGATAATGTTCTTAATTTAAAAAAAATATATTCTTTTTGATATCGTTGTTTTAGAGGAAAATTAAATAGTTTAGTTTTTCGAGTCAATATGTAAGTGGAATTGACAAATAGGTAAATGTGATGTATTTTAATATATACTTTTATTAATAATTATTATTGTCCAGCGAATGCTTGCGAATTAATAAATATAAAAGAGCAGCTTTTTATCACTTCAAAGCGATATTATTTGCCAAATGCCTGGATGTTTCCATAGAGTATTTTAGTTTTAATGAATTAAATGTTAGCCAGACTATATTTGTAGATTTTTTTGAGCCCATCGTTTGTTATACATAATTTACGATGCTCGTGTAGGTAAGCATGTGATTTCTCATTACATGTATCATTTTTGAACGGTTCAAATCTAATACCCATTGCTCACAATGGAACAGTAAATATTTGTTTCAGTATACATATTTCCGCTTCCAATATGGAGCATATGAGAACGATCACCTCATAAGTTTCGACAAGAAATACTTGTTACTCAGTTGAACAACCTCTCTTTTTAAATAATAATGATTTTAGAGAGACTAGTTGTTAGCTAATCGGCACTGTTACTTTCCCTTTTAATGATCAGATGGGTGCGGTAGATAAATTTATACAGCACAGCTTAGTCTAGGTGTTGAGCAGAAATCAATAATTCGATTGAAATATGAAGCTGTCAGGATTTGTATTCGGACCTCTGATGTCTACAAGTCTGCAACCTAAGCCAACGACATTGATACTCGACCACGGACCCGACAATACCAATTTTTGTTGTTATACGTGTAATAAAATTAAAAAAAAATGAAGAGAATTTAACAAGTGATGTGTTTGATTAGTAGCAGTGACGGCTGGTGACGGGGTGTTGGAGGGTGCAATGGAATATTCAACCATTTTTGCAAGAGTTCTTTCCTATTCATTGGATTTTAAAACACTTCTATAGCATGGACTTTCAATTCAGATTTTCGCAATACCAACTGTTTTTCTTCCGTAGTACGGAAAAATAGTTGAATCTTCCTTTTGCACCCCCCAGCACCCCGTCACTAGCCGTCACTGATTAGTAGCTAAGGTTTATACAACTATACAAAACTGGGTTGTATAGCACTTGGATAAAGGCCTCTACAGCCACTGATACATTCGTCCGTGTCCTACTATACAATAAAGTGACATTATCATGCCATATTATACTTCCGTAATGTCATAGACACGATATACTATGGATGATTGATTCACGCAAAATACCGACTTTTTCATAAAAACCAATTCAACTATTTTTCCGTACTACGGACAGCCAAAAATTTATAAGACTGGCACTCCGTTGGTACTGCGAACATCTGAATTGAAAGTCCATGTTATAGAAGTGTTTAATAATCCAATGAATAGGAAAGAACTCTTGCAAAAATAGTTGAATCTTTTTTTGTACTCCCTAATACTCTGTCATCAGCCGCCACTGCTTTCAATTGACCCATTAGAAGTGAAGTGAGCTACGTGGTATTCTTGGAAAAATGAATTAGATGCAGTGAAATGTTCTTCAGGTCTTAAATTATCTTAAAAATGAAGTGATATTATTAGAAACACACTGAAATAGTATATTTTTCATAAAATAAAAATATGGTCCGAGTTAATACTAAGGTTTCATCATTTTGTTACTTGGCTCACTTCACCTTAATCGGCTCAAATGATATACATTTTAACAAGTAACAGTTAAAGTGACTCTAGAACTATACCATAGTGAATTATTTCCTTTGACCGTAATGTGATAAGATAATTTCAGTCAGCCAATTGATAATGGTTTAAAGTTTAAAAACAATCCTTAACATCATATTATCGACATATATCATTAGGCCATTTTAATAATCAGCGATTATTTACAATACCTCTGTATCTATTGGTTTAGTTTCCTACGTGAAAACAACTGGTCATTCAAAAGAAATTTTATTTCAGAGAATACCATGCTAATCGTTTTATAAATTAATTTTTATACCAAATAATTTGATCGTTTTGTTGAATAAAATAAAACTACGCTCTGAGCTAATAAAAAAGTTTCATCACTTTGCAACTTGGATCACTTCACTTCTCAATGGCTCACATTACATGTCAGCGGTGAATTAATCTAACTCTTTTATAAAACTATTTCAATCACTATTTTTTTCTGTTAATTTATGTAATAAGCTTCCACGCAATGATAAAATATTCAGATAGTTCCATAAACAATGAAATAAAAACATGATTCAACTTAAAAGTCCAACAGAAAGGTTTAACCATTTTTAGACTTGGCTTACTTCACTTCTCAAGGGCTCCAATTATATATAAGCGGTGAATTAAACTCACACCTTTCATAACACTATTTCAATCGTTTTTTTCTGTTTATTTATGTAATAAAATTCCACGTAATGTTAACATATTAAGATATTAAAATAAAAACGTGATTTAAATTATAAGTTCAAAAGAAAAGTTTCACCATTTTAAGACTTACTCTATCTTACTCACTTCACTTCTCGAGGAAAAATTTAGCTAAGTACATATTCTTTTTCAAATGTAAATCAAAAAATGCAATCATAACTCAGTAGTTATTATCGTTAGGATATCAGAACAATACATAGTTTTATGACAGAAACAGTAGCGGCTGGCGAAAGAGTATTAGGGAGTACAAAAAAAGATTCAACTATTTTTCCGTACTACGGACAGCCAAAAATTCATAAGACTGGCACTCCGTTAGTATTGCGAACATCTGAATTGAAAGTCCATGTTATAGAAGTGTTTTAAAATCCAATGAATAGGAAAGAACTCTTGCAAAAATAGTTGAATCTTTTTTTTGTACTCCCTAATACTCCGTCACCACCGCCACTGGGCCCAGAATATACCTTAATTAAAATTAAATTGAGAAGTGTTTGTATATACGATATATTTACGCTGAAATGGCTTATTATAGAAGTATGTTGTTATTTAATTACCATTCAAATTACAAGATCTTATTCTTACGGATTTTGATTACCTTGCATTGGATGTTACCCAAGCTAGTTTACCTTCCGACGGCTTCTGAATGCTGTCTCCATAGCGATCAACAAACCAGATAGGTAAGTTAACCTTAGTCACGCTATTCTGTTATTACAGTACAAATAACGATTCGAATAATGTGTCAAGAAATCACTAAACTTTGATAATTAACAGCAAATTCTTCAGGAAATTATTTGGATTTTTGTATGTTAACTTGACATGGGTTAACTTTACTGTAAATGTGTCACATAAACGAATAATATTTGACGGCGCAACTTTTGAATAAAAAAATATTACTTCAACTGTAAATACTGTTGTAGAATGGCATTATCAACTGGTGATAATGCTCGCGATGAGCGAAACCGGTCCTGATACAAATAAATCTAATGTGGAATAAGTTCAAAACGTGTGTTATTATTTTTTTATTGAAAATGTTATTTAAACCACATACCTAATCGATGCTCTTTTGTTTTTAAGTTATCATTTTTCTTTGCGATACAAGCATCGAATCTTTAAGTGATCTGGCTCAACGAAATACAACTACATAAGTATTATGTTATTTAATTAATAGAGTTAATTATCATGGCTGAAAAATAAGTGAAGAACATAAAGCACGAAAATCGATATTTCATGAACTGTTTTTGCTTAAAAGTATATTTATTTATCGTTCATTTATTACTGGATATTCTAAATATTTTAATTGTAAATTATTATGCACATTTGACATTGTAAGGAGTCTCTAAACATGACCCAAAATGTCCACTGTGCTTAGTTACTAATAAACGACGTTTTTTTGTTTCACGTCTTATTGTATTTCAAATAAAGAATATCAAATTTTAAAGTTAAGTTAAATCATACATATTGGCATTGACAAAATTTTGTCTTAATTTTGGATTCTTCAATTCAGTGTTGTCGTCTGTATCAAATATAATAAAAAAATGAATTGATGGTGGCATAACTGTTGCTTTATATATTGTTGTGGGCAAATGTGTACAAGCGTGGAATTGAAAAATAAAAATTGTAAAAGGTAATTGTTCACCGTCGGTCGAGCGATGGAGAATTTAAATTTCAAACAAATCGAATTGTTCCAATTACGCCAAAAGTGATTTTTTCAACTTTCAATACATAATTTTCCATTCAATTTCATGTTAATACCTTTTTATAATGTCGCTTTAATGCGCTTGTTTATTCATAAAGTAAAAGCAATCGTCTGAAATCATAAATAATATGAGATCATCACGTATATTAAATCGGCGTAAATGACGGTTCTAACTTGTTATGAAACGCTATGAAAACCAATAAAACAGCAAAAGAAAGAATCCAATCACACTTAGGTAACTAATATTGCATACTAGAGTCATTAATTAGGGTTGCCAACTTTTTCTGAGGCTATCCCGGGACATATGGCCCAAATCTGTAATGAAAATGTGCATATTCGTTGTTAATCTCGAACGCCTAACGAATCCAACGATTATTATCATAAGAAGTTTAGTCGATCAGTTCCCAGCCTCTAAAGATGGTACAAAATTGTAAAAAAATGTTTTTAAAACTTTATATTTATTGTAGTAAATAAGTTTAAAAAAAAGTGGTAGAAGTGGAATAGTAGGGAGGTTATTATTGTTTAAAACAGGCATGGGCAACCTTTCCTAGGTCTGGGGCCAAATTATCATTTTTTCTCCGAGTGAAGGGCCGGACCAAATTATTCAACATAAAAAAGTAATATTTAATTCAATAAAACACAATGTTACTACTTATACATTTTTTTATTTACCTCCATAAGAATTATATGTGATGTTTGTGTGAGCTGATGGACTAGGAAAATGGTATTAAAAAATTATTATCCTTCTCTGGAACTATTAATTTATTTCTCCTTTACTTTGCTGAGATGAATCAGGGCCGGATAAAATAGCTCGGAGGGCCGGATCCGGCCCGCGGGCTGGTTTTTGCCCATGTATGGTTTAAAAGAAGGTTTGATATCAATTAAAACATCAGATGATTCCAATTCTGATCATGGAGTCCGTTTTAAAGATAATTCAGTAGTTTTTTCGATGGTTTCGGCGGTAACTTTGTGGAAGTTCATTTTGTGAACACCTTAAAAGTGACTTTTTGTTCATTTGAAGCTACTGAATTATAATATAAAATTTAAAATAACTTTGATTATTCCACGTATTGTGTAACTAACTGTGACACGTGTTTCGCCTCTTTCAGAGCATCTTCAGGCTACTATCGCAAAGTTTGCTTGAGTAATTCATTAATCATTACTCAAGCAAACTTTGCGATAGTAAGTCTGAAGATGCCTCTGAAAGAGGCGAAACACGTGTCACAGTTAGTTACACAATACGTGGAATAATCAAAGTTATTTTATATTATAATTCAGTAGCTTCAAATGAACAAAAAGTCACTTTTAAGGTGTTCACTGTCAACACTCGGTGGACTGGAATTAAAATAAAATAATAACACATGTTTAGTACTTATTCCAGATTAAATTTGCTAATTAATGTGCTATTATTGTTTCTAAGAGATTTTCCTATTTTGACTGCGTGTTAAATTTTTTCTTAAGTAGTCAATCAAATTATCGCTGAATGTGTCTGCATTTTCATTGACTAAAGTAATAGCTGGGTGCCATTTTACGACCATACTCATCGCCCCAATAAGACAAATATAAATAAAAAAGTGTAATATGAGGTGACACATATACAGGCTTCACTGTATATGAAACAACAAATACAAAAAGCGAATAGGCATCAACTTATGAAATCTGTAACTAAACCTACAGAATTTTATATTCTCCACTCGTACACAAATAAAAAGATTCAAATCTTGAGCAGTTGTCTCTGTGATATTCTCTTTTAAAAATGTAGAATAACTGTAAATACGTAGGTATTCCTTTAGTTACCACATCATGGAACTAATGAATATGAAAGCAGTGCTAGATGAAGGAAAACAAGTACTCTAATGATACGCACTATGTTTTTTTTTACATCTGATGACAAAAATAAGTCCATGCCAGTCCAATCGTCATTCGATTGTCTCTTGGGTGAGGTGTGATTCAGTAGTTTCACTCACTTTAAAAAAAGCGATTGTTTTTCGATGCGTATTGAGGTGAAATCATGATAATCTAACAAGCTCCCGATTTCACTGTGTTTGTGCATATAATGTGAGATTCGGTGGTTGAATTTTACATGCTATTTCACTTTCTGAAATAAATTGAATTTCAAGCAGAATTTAAATTGAAAAATCAGTAACGTGCAGTTTTTACAATGAAGAGGCTTTATAAACCTTTCCTTTACGGTCCCATAAAAACACATCCGATCCAGTGATGTGTATTCACCACGCTTCATGCAAAGATGTTTTTTTTACAGTAATTTATTGCATATATGATATGTCAAATACACCTCCATAAAAAACAATCTTTGCATGCAGCGTAGTGACTCGACTATACATATTTGATGACTGTTTTTGGACCATAAAGGAAAGGTTAAAAGTTAAAAGCGATGTCTACTGTGGCTATAAATCTTGTTATATTTTTACATATGACTATCTGCCGGCATTTTCTGAAAAGTTTGATTCGATCTATGTACAGAAAGATTGGAAAAGAGCTTATTCGATTCCACACCCTCCCAATGTGGAGCGTATAGACTCATAAGAAAGCTTATTTCAACCAAAGATTTTCTACGTGAACTGCCTGTTACTTAGGTTGGACATGGAAAATGGTCGGCTAATCCGTCTCACTGCACCGCGTTTTAGGATCGAGCCTTTAAACAGAAATTAATAAATCGGTGTATTAAACTAAAATTCAAGCCCGTAAGCTTCGAAACCGTAGTGAACGGCGTTAAAAAACCTCGGGGGATGTTTGAGGATAATTAGTAAAGTCGAAATTGTTTATACAATAAAGTAAATTTACTGATATTGTGTGAAGCGTCCATATATTATTGGTTTGAAATGAATATTCTGTCTATCATATGCCTGACATCTATAATATATATGTCGCCTGTCATATCTTCAAAGTTTGGGCACGCCTCTGCTGGCGGTGAACGGTTTGCAGTATGCAAATGGCCGGAGACGAATCCGTAGAAACCTATGCGAATTTTCGCCGATAGAAAGTGCTTAAAGTGTGAAATTATAATTTTGCTTCAAAAAAATACATGAAAATCAATTGAATTCTTTTGAGGCGATAAGTGACGCTTTGTGTAAGAGCGAACTTTAAATTCAAGACTGTAACGTGATGGAAAATAATCGATTTTGAATAAATCTGTGAATATACTGTGCCAAAGTTTCTGAGAAATCAATTGGCCATAAACATAAAGTCATCCGTTTAAAGTAGGAATTGAAACGTACAATATTGCAGACGTTTTGTCATTGGTAATATTTTACTTGTAAATTGTTATTAAAGACGTCAAAACGTACTGCTTAAGAATCAAATTGCAATTCATTATTTAATACGAATTGTTTTTTTTATTATTATTTAAGAAAACAATAAACCTCAAATCGATGTAGGAGAGATTAACGATACTTCGATTGTTCTTTTACGTATGTGAGTTTCAAATATAATATTTGCCGTAAACATGAATATGCATTATTTATTGCTTTTTCGGTTCTCAAAAAGTAGTCATTTTACCATTATTGTAGTTCCGTTTCTTTTAACCCCACAGTGCCGTCATATAAATCCCTTGTTTCACCGTGCAGTAAACATTAGGTTATATTTCTGAATTGTCAATTATGATACTTAATTAATAATGATGTTATTCTAGAAAACTTGACCATTGTACCATTTACTCATAATGAATGAAATAAAAATGATGAGATCATTTTGCTAACAATTTGAGATCATCTAAAAAAAACCAATTAATTTTTGTCACCGATATCTATTTCACATACTATTTAATGAAGCTTAACTTGCAAAGTCATACAAAAGCATATACCACGTGTCACGGATGTCACACGCAGAAACCGATAAATTTAATGTCGATATGACCAATTTCTCAGCTGTCTTGTAAAAATATACATATTTTTCTTTATTAGAAATAAATTACGACTGTGCTATTTGATTTTTGACGTATCATTTCAGCATTTATTAAAATGTGATCCAATGATTTAAAAGTCAAACATCTTTCTAGTTTAGATATGAAAATATTTTGTTTAAATAGACCACGAAATGACAATACAAATTCAACCATGTCCATTATTTAAAATATATGATTTCAGTCTTATTACACTATTTTATTAAGGGTGAGAATTGTGTTTGAATCCTTAACCGATTATTAATTATATCTGTAATTTACCAAAGGGTATACTTCCTTCCCGGTTATTAATATTATTACAAAAACAATAAGTGCTATAAACCACCACAAAGAAAAAGATTAATAACAGGGTTTCGTGTCATTTGTCATCGACCGCAGCTTAACACCTGCACTTAAACAGCGGTCACTCATTGCTCATTATCACTATCCGATGTACCTTTAATAGCTACCCGCTGGATAATGATTATCATTATGATCGACTAAACATGACCGTTTTGTGGAATCTCATACACGACTGATTCCACTTATAATTGCCTGGAAACTACTCGACACAGGTAAAAATGTTAACCCTGTCAATACAGAAGTCGCAGTATACTTAAAACAGTGTGAATTTTTTTTTTTTTTTTTTACATGTTTGTGAATTAAAAAGATAATAGAAATTGTGTATTAAAAATGTTTTTGCTGAAACTTAGGTTCATATTTGAAGTAGTATTACGAAATTTTGACCGAAGAAACGTCTACATCGATAATGATGTACATATGCATATATAAATATGTACATTACAAAAATCACAATTTTTAAGTTTATTGCATTTGCTATTTGAAAAAAGATTGAAATATTGGATGAAAAAAAATCAGAAAGTAAGTGTATATTGAAAGTTTACCGAGTAAGTTACGACAGTATCAGCAACACAAAAAAATTGTACTTGTCTGAACTCACTCACGTGTACATGGAATATGTTGAATAAATCTTATAAGATATTTTTTAATAGTCAAACGGAGATAAAATATCATGTTAACAAAATATTCTTGCATTTATTTAATGTACAGATAGTTAAAACTTTCGGTGGATTCGGTGGTTACTATGCTGAAGTTAATTTTAATATAAAATTAAATTGATAACTTAGTTATTCTACGTACTTAACTTGTAGTAACACGTGTTTTGCCTCTATGAGAAACATCTTCAGACTTACTATCGTGACGTTACATTGTATGTACACTTAGGGCTCAGCTTAGGATCAAATCCATAAACCGATTAAAATGATAGTATTTTCTTTCCGGATTTGAGTACCATAACACATCATAATAATAAGTAGATAAATACCGAACAACGTTTATCATGTAATTATATAACTGATTTATCTATTATTTACACTGTAATTCAAAAAAAAAAAAATTGTATTAGGTTTGTAACGACGGATTTGTACACTATCGAAGTCACCCGAGCCTGCAGTGTTAAATGTGAACTTTTGTGGTTAACGAATTAGTAATCGATTCCCAGTATCGATTACTGATTCTTTTGAGGGACATTGCAACTGAACATACCTACCTCACATCGGAAGGTAATATTGTATTAAAAATTCCGCATTCGTGATGGGTCAAAACTATTCTTTGTTGGGAAATAATATCAATGTGCTATCACTGTATTTACCGATCTAAATCAAAACACAGCTGAGACCTATTTTTCAAATTTGACATTTTCGTTACTTCATTATATATGCGATGTCTTACTGAAAATTTATAAATGGACAAAAACATATTTTTTTCTACGTATTTAAAAATATATTAGTATCGGCTTCGCATATCGCGAGCATTATCATCTGGTCATCAGTGAATTGGCACAAACAATGATTATTTAAATATTCCCATCAAAAATTGACAGCTTAAACCTAAAACGTGATATAGTTTGAAATCCAAGAATTTTGAACATATTTGATTCCTATTTTGGCATCACATATTCGTTAGAAATAAAAAATTACTGCGATCGTTTACTAGTAAATTGGTCAATTAGCTATGACGATGTTGTGGTATTTAAACAACTAAAAACAGTTTTTCATATTTTTTCTGAAAATAAAATCTTTCGTATTGATATTTTATTTTAGTGAAATTTTCCAAAGTCACTTTGGCAACGTGTATTGCTTATTACACTTGCTCGGCATAGGGATTATTTGTACGTATGATGTCAGAATAGTATTTATTGAAAGTTGTTTGTCCATTCGTAAGACTCTACATTAGACATTAATTTGTAATAGAGATATCGTGGTCGTACAGGCAATAGTGACTAAGTGCTAAATAGTAAAAATGATTAAGAAAACCTTTTGAATATTCGTAACTCTATTTGTTATGCTGAACATTTTTACATTTTTATAAAGTTAACAGTTAACTTTAAAAATTCAACGAGTTATTAAATCAATTTTCGTTATAATGTACATTGAAAATTTATCTTGTATCGTGACATTACAAATTAACTTGAGTTCTTGATTGTGTCACTTGTTATCAAGACAAAATTGACTTTAAATTTTAAATAAATACTCACTTTTAGCACTATTTTTAGACAATGATATAATTCCATATGCCATATTTTTGAACATATTAATTTAATATTTTTAGTTTTAGTATATAAGTTATATGGCTTTGCCATTATCGGGTAAACGTAGTTTTTTGAAATTTTAAGAAATTAACAAATCAACAGGTACATAAGTCGTCATTGTTTAAAATTACGTTAACAAGCGTTTCAACAATGCTGATTTTTTTAAATTCCTCTTCAAAGAAAGATATATCACAACCAACTTACAGTTAAGATAATCCATTTCGTAATCCGATTTTCACAATAAGGCATAACGTCATTTTTACAAATCCACACTTATCCAAAGAAACGTAAAATATTTCCTTCTCGGTACATTATATTATAGGATTTAAACAATGAATTACAATACAAGACAATGAAAGAAGAGATAAATCTGTATTCTTTTGTAAGGTGTTTTAAATAGAGACAAAGTATTTACTAAAATCGAAAATAAATTAATATGACACATCGAAATTTAGAAGTTATTTATTTAATCAAATAAGTCATATAACCTAAACATAATAATATGATAATGATAAAAAGATCTTATTAGCTTTATATCAATTGATTTAATCTAATGATTTAAGACAATAAGATAAAGTTTTTTTTAACAGCATTGACTATTTTAAATTAATTATTCTATTATATTTTTATATAAACTATTATCATTCTTAATGGTTTTACTCCACCTTCTTTTTTTGATTTAAGCTTCAATTTAACTTATATCTTAATAATTATGTAATTCACTATCTTGGAATTTTAGTTATAATAAAAATATATTAAAAACACTTTGTTTGGGATCTAATATTTATACGAATTTAAGTCGAAGCAACGTATGTATTTTATTTTGACAGTAAATGGACAGTCGGAACAAAACACTAGATACAAATTAATATGTTACGGTATGTGTCAAAAATAAATATCAATAGGAGAAGTGATTACGAAGATAGTTCAATACGTACATATGAATATATAAAAGTCATTTTCTTATACCTACACTTACCTCTAAAAAACGCATTAGAACAAATTACTATTTTGTATTTAACTAATAAATCAGAAAAACAATGCATCACTTTTGAAGATAATTAAAAGACAATTTGAATAACTTGTATCAGTTAAAAGAAATGTTACATTGATAACTGGTGAAACCTGTTCATGTCTGTACTGAAAAGTAGAGAAAAATGAATTTCTCTATCTCTTAGGGGCCGATGAAGAAGAAGTCAGATTACTTACTTATTTCGTCTCTAACTTAAGAAGGGTCATCGAGAAGAATAGCTCTCGGTCTGTATCGATTCTCTGATGCCTTCTCGATATAATTCTGCAGGCAAGAGATTGTTAAAGGGGCAGTGTAGCTTCAGTGGTAAAATGTTATGATAGCAGTGATTGCAATTTAATTGATGTGTTTGTTTTGTTTCTTAGGGCGCGGCGAGGCTGTGGCGGGCGGGGCGGTGATGGCGTGCGCGGGCTGCGATAAGCCCATCCTGGACAAGTTCCTCCTCAAAGTCCTCGAGAGAGCGTGGCACGCGGCCTGTGTCAGGTGCGTCGATTGCCGGGAGCCACTCACCGACAAGTGCTTCTCGAGAGAAGCCAAGCTCTTCTGCAGAAATGACTTCTTCAGGTAATATACTCAACTTCAACCGTGCACACTTACACCACCGCTTTTACGATATTATAAATGACTAGTGAACTCCTTTATTTCAAGTTAACAGTAAATATAAAATGAGACATTTATGTTAAGGCTCGACTATAATAACAAAATTTGGTTGCATTTAATTTGAGCAGAAGCAAAAATAAAGTTATTGGTTTATAGGCTTGATACATCTGCATTTATGTACATACTTACCGATGAAATTAATTTTCTGGTTTAGGCAAACTGGTTTAATAAATGCATTTACTTAGTCTTTCCAGGCGATTCAAGTCATTCATATCTAAGAATGTCTTTGTGCTCTTACCTTATTTTTGTTCATTTTGTTACTTACCGACTTCTGCTAGTACGTTAACAATGTATAATATGGCACTACACATTATTTCAAAACTAGCACATGGAATATAACGAGAGAAGAATTAAAAAAAGTTTTTCAACTTATCTTTCAACCAGTGACGGCGGGTGACGGGGTGCTGGGGGGTGCAAAAAGAAGATTCAACTATTTTTCTGTACTACGGAAGAGAAACAGTTGGCTTTGCGAACATCTGAATTGAAAGTCCATGCTATGGAAGTGTTTTAAAATCCAATGAATAGAAAAGAACTCTTGCAAAATGGTTGAATCTTCCTTTGCACCCGCCAACACCCCGTCACCAGCCGTCACTGCTTTCAACCAACTGATTAACGGAGCTGAACTTATCATGGCCCTGTATTGAGTACCAACTGAAACTTATCATGGCCCTGTATTGAGTAACTAGAATTTGTATGGTAGACAAACCTTTGTTAAATGAGTTCTATAATAAGTAGGATAAAACTTACAATTGTCAGCCACATAATATTTTTGTTCAACTTTGGTAATTTATACATATGTACATACGCTCTACATTGGGAACGGATCATGATTTTCAAATGCTTAGCAAAAAGCCATATAACCGACATCTTCTACAATATTTCACACTTCATAATGCGATAGCATTGTCGCCTGTTTGCCGAATCTACACTTTTAATCTCTTCTCAACGTGTAAGGATAAAATATTTTAGCGATCTGATTTAGTAATCAAAGTCTTTTTGTATTTTTATACAGACGATACGGCACAAAGTGCGGAGGCTGCGGTGACGGCATATCACCATCAGAGCTGGTCCGCAAGGCCAGAGAGATCGTCTTCCACCTCAACTGCTTTACCTGTTTGGTGTGTCGGAAGCAGCTTAGCACGGGCGAAGAGTTGTACGTCCTCGCAGACAACAAATTCATCTGCAAGAAGGACTTTCTCGAGGGGAAAGCACCGCCTCTCCATCATGGTGAGTTATTTTCTATAGATTTCATCATATTTATACAATAAACACCAAGTTATTTTATATTATATTATGTTAACTCTTACCGCTCTGAAGGCCAATGGGTCTGGCCGGGAAGATTTTATTAACCAGTGGGCTATGACGTCAGGCCCAGCGCAGGTATAAATTAAATGACAGATTTTTTTGCATGCAAGTAAATTCAACAACAATTTATTTTCTATAAAAACAGTGAAACATTTCAACATGCTGGATTAACCAATATTTTATAATTTAAATCAACCGTTCGCTGGATATCTTCTCAGGAAAATAGGTGCAATATATTATTAAAATTATACCCTGGAAGTCGTAGAAAAAGTTGCCAAAAATAACTGAATTATCTATCCCATGCTACTTCTATATACAATTATGGTAATTGTAATCGATGTTTATTGGAGAACAGTGCAAGTATTTGGATAATTGCTTGGAAATGAAGAAAGATAACATTATATACGAATTTAAGCGAATCATATTCGCGAAACTCATTGCGGAAAATATATAATACTAGTATTGCTACCCGGCGTCGCTCGGACTAAGCGACCAATAATTATTTAATGTTATATCATTCGACAAAATTATATCACAAAATCTAACATCCAAAAAAGAGTTAAAATAAAATCACAATCTTTATTTTATTTGATGACAGCCCCATTCTCGCCCATTAAAATATCCAAATTCAAGGAAAAAATCTAATTTGCTGTCAAAGAAATGTCAAATAATACCTTCACGTAAATAATAAACATTATTGTAGATAATAAAAGCCAGGAAAAGTTCAGTAGAAGACTAATTTATTACATTTTGACTAAATGTCTTCGCCTATAAAAATTCAAACATATTTTCTATCATATTCGTTTTTATGACAACTTAATGACCAACAATGCAAAATGGAACTACAGACCCACAGACATACATACGCCGTTTCGGTTTTATATAAATATAAGATATAGGGTCCAATGCTACAAGTTTAAATACATATATCGATTGTCCATAATTGTCAATTCGTTTTTCATTAAAATATTTTGGCGATGTGATTCTGAAAGTATATTTAAATTTATGGTATCTATGTAGTCTAGTTCAGTAGTAATTTTCGGACTATGACTGCCTTAGTGAACATGGACACTAATAAATTACTTCAACTTCAGAACATCTATGACTATTTAAGCATAGATACATTTTAACGTATCGATACTGTTTGGACTCTCAGTGCATTCATTGCTTCTACTGTTATTCGATTAGTTTTATAACAACATTGCCTTATATGCCCATTTGTAAAGTAAAACAAATTGTAATGAGAATTTCGATTAATGTATAACGTATATTATGCAATATTAAAATAATTAGTTCACCGAAAAAGGAACACACTAACGAGGAATCATAATTGATGATTTATACTCGAGCGGACCGTTTAACCGACAAGTTACAAATAAATAATAATTACTTTTTTGCATGAGTAAATAGTTATCATACATCCCACGGCGTGGAAAATGGAATAGTTAAGAAGCCAGTATGAATATATAGTGGGCTTGCAATGGATACGCAATAACATACCTACGTGTGTATAGAATATCAGTACAGTAAAACCTCGATATAACGAACTTTGGATATAACGGATAAAATATCCGGTCCAATGTAAAAAAGATTTATTTATTTATTCAACAACAAAAAAATACAAATCATGGCATTAAAGTTGACGCCAATACGCCTTGCATTTGACAAATGTAAATACACTTATTTGTATATACATACATACCTGTATATATTAAAAAAAAAAAAAACACAAATTGTAGTCATAAGAACAGATAATATAATCACATTAGAAATTATCAAAGAAGTCAACCGAGTGAGTTCCGACAACTTTTATTCATAAAATATAGTATTCGTCTGAACGCACTCACGTCAATATGAAATATGTCGACATCCGAAGTAATGCCGCCTTAAATTGTTAAAGGTCTTCCCAGTGGCTTCCCCATTGGCAGACTGGTTCTACCACTTGGAAGAACAAACAAATCATGTCCACGATTAATCAAAAAAATATCAGGAACATTCAATTTTACATGCTCAAGAATGGTGGAATTCTCATTTTGGTCTTGGATAAGCCGAAAGAAATATAATATAAATTATTACACAATATTTTGTTTAGATCAGGATCGGTTTCTTAGGTCGAATGTATTTTAGTCATTCAAAAATTATATTAATAATATTATCGCTGACAAAATTATACCGCTAGGGTAGCTGCCAATCAAAGCAAACGTTATATCAAAATTGAGTGCAAAAATAGCCAGCGGCATTTTTAAGAATTATCTATAGATATGCATTACCCCTTGGCATGTCTGTTATCAAAACAATAAATAAAGATAGGGTTGATAAATGAACTGTGCAAACACCCCTCAACTGCGCACACATAGATAGCATAATAATTCGTTTTTGCATTCAATAGGGACGTCGATATCTCATATCTTTCTGGAGGTAGTACTTAATAGTTTCTTGAGTGAGATAATGGTTTAAATTTGGGTTTTGATGAACAATTTTGCCTTTTTTCCGCTTGCAATGTAGAATGTGAAATATAGACTTTACTTTAGGAGTTGCTTTAACAGTTTATTTACTAATTTGTGTAGTTAATACTCATAGCTTCTAATAATTGAAATATCTCTATAAATATAAGTAAATTCTGGGCATAGATTTTAGGTATTTCTTCTTACAGTAAAAATAATAACCACCGTAAAGATTTCGTTGAAATTAAGGAATAAGCTAACATCAATACAATCATTGTGTGTTGTTTGTGGAAAAAAAACGTTAATTTTTCGAGCCGTTCGTTTGATCACATACGAATGTTAACGCGGTAGAATGAGAGGCTCATTTGCGTGTAGTGTCGTGACAATGACACGCGCTCACTCTCTCGATGACGGATTAAATATGCAGTATGATGCTATCGACCCTTCGTTTGAGTTGGGTTATTCGATCTTTCGCTGATGTTTTTCATGTTTTCTAAACTGCTATTATACTACATTTAGACTTCGGCTAAAATTGGTTAAAGCCATTTCTTTGAGTATTTTTATTTTTATTTTTAACAACATAAACATCCATTGCCATCGAAAAGAATCGATTTATCGACTGAAAAAATCTGCTCGTGCCGGTAATCGAACCCAGGCGGTCCGTCACGGAAACCAACCGACCCATGCACCACGGACCGGACGGACCATTATTATAAACGAACATTTTTGAATTAGTCAAAATAATATTTAGAAGGCTTCAAGTTATACATCAACTTAAAATACATAAGTAATTACTCAAGCAAACTTTGCGATAGTAAGTCTGAAGATGCCTCTGAAAGAGGCGAAACACGTGTCACAGTTAGTTACACAATACGTGGAATAATCAAAGTTATTTTAAATTTTATATTAAAATGAACTTCCACAAAGTTACCGCCGAAACCATCGAAAATATTAAAATACATACATTTACGGACGTATAGTCTTACGTCGGTGTTTCTACAAATCAATAAGTATGCAAAAATCTCGCACGCGACTTCAATAATTTGGCTTATGTTCTTACTGTACCCAGGGTCATTACTAAACTAACCAGTGTTATCTTGCAAAACAGAGGGTATGGAAACAATCATACACTAGCGAAGAAAGGACACGTGTCCATATGTATTTTGCGTTTGTTTTTGTTATCGGAACCAATCGTCCGGGGTGAAATAGCCTTAAGGCAGTTAATTCTATTGTTATTAGCCCCATGCTCCTTTGCTTTCTAAATAAGGCCAACCACTCCAATTAACGTTATTTTAAAAAAAGTTACCGTCAATTTAATAAATGAAATATTTGCCATTTCAATCATAGACAAATTAATAAATGCTCTCGTCAAACAAATAGCTATGAGACAGTCCATTGATTATTTTTTATCAAAACAAATTTGGACTTAAACTCTAATTCCAATATGTTGATTCATTTAACTCTAACTGATGGAATTTAAATATTTAATTTGAATCGTTTTTTTGTTGTGCTTTCCGATCTGGATTTCACCTTTCGGTATTTTCAAGCATTTCTAGTGCACGAATAAACTTGACCAATATTATATCGGTTGAAAATGTTAAATCACAGAGAGAAACTAAAATATTTTCTCAGCCATTTTTACCCACACAATTTGATTGTGGTTCCCTATTTTGACATGGTCTTGCATATTATGTTCAGCGTAGTACAAAATATCAATGAAGAGTCATTTTCTTTTGATTTTTTAAATCCTTAATTTTATCTCATGGAACCCCTCAGATCACCATTTGAGAAACTTTTTTCAACTCATTTATGTTTTCATTATACTGTTCCTCCTTATATTACAAGTAGAACTGCAAAATGACAATGAAAACGAAAGTAAATCATTTTTTTTTTTTTTTAGATTCTTAAATAATTAAAACAGCGGACGGTGTTCGATCAAGCAATGTGTTTGAAACAAATAAATTGGTAGCACAGTTTTTTCCTGAGTTGCTTATTTTTAAATGCGGGGGAAAAGTGATCACACCTGGCAATACCAAACGACTTACGGCGGGCCGGGCATGCGCAGAATCCGCTCTGACGCGTAATGGCCGTTGAGATTTACGAGTTTTTGTTTTTAGTTGTTTTTTCACAACAGAAATGTAAAACTATTGCATATATTTAACATTATTTGTGGCCCGAGGCTTTATAGGCTACAAAAGGATCTTATTTGAGTTTGATTGCTTCGTATTTAATAAATTCAAATGATGTATTTTTGAAGAAATCGGAGATGTTAATATTTTGATACCACTTTGGAGTGTAAAATAAATGAAAAGTGGACAGCTTTTTTCAAGATTATCTTTGGAATTTTTATGATAGTAATACGCTTCATAATTTTCTAAAATATTTCGTATTTTTTACCACTAAAAACACATTTATAAATATAAAAAAGCAATATATTACTATTAGCTTTTTCCACAAACTATGACATATTTTGATTTTGAGGGACTCCTTGTTATATTTTAATGATTGATTTATCTCAATTTTGTTTTTTTTAATAAATTAAAAAAAAAATATTTGGCACTACAGCTTACGCCAATGCGCCAAATATTCTTAATTGTGAAAGTCATACGAGATTAACTCGATGATATGTAATAAATCAGCTGTGCACAAAATCAACGATAAATAACATACACCCAGCCCAAGATCTGACCTTTCCGGGAATTGAACCCGGGTCTCCAGATCGCTAGGACAAAGCTCTTGCCACTAGACCACAGGGACCGACAATTATAGCTGTGTCTAAGCAATAAGCAATAAAATCGCAATTTTTTTAATCATTTCGTTGCCTCCATAATAAATTGAGAAAAAAATAAGCCAAGACCATATATTATTTTATCAAATGAACGAGAAAATATATTTTTTTAAAAATAAAATTTGAATATATTTAGTCAATTCCTTCATAGTCAGAAGGAATACTTTAATAGTATGCTGGACTGCCAACTGCAGATGTCCTGAAAGATTCGTTTTATATTGTAGACTAGTCGGTACCCGACAAGCGTTGCAATGCCACTCAAAAAAAGAAAGTGTTATAATTGTGTTTATTGAAGTACTTTTGGAAACACAAAATTTTTTATATTTCTGTTTGGTGGACAAAATAAATCACAAAAGCTTTATCGCAATCGGATGAACGGTATAGGATCGTATACGGGACCAAAAAAACATTCATTTTTTTTAATATAGGTAATTAAAAGCTTTAGTGGGAGTCCGAATTCAACGAATCACCAAAGCTTTATCGCAATCTGATGAACGATTTGGGAACGCAAGAACATTCCCGGATTTTTACACAACAAATCACCAAAGTTTCATCGCAATCGAATGAACCGTATGGCAGCTCATATACCATAGAGTACGAAATAACAAATATTGATTTTTATATAGGTATAAGAATAAGAATTAATAAAAGACAAAAATAACCGATACACGTAAGTGAAAATATCTATCGCAAATCAGACGTGGTAGTGGTGAAATTCTTATTTTTTTTATCTCACACATGCGCGGTGAGTGGTTGTGTGATCGTAGCACTTTATGGTGCAATGGTAGCATGACACGATGTGAGCGTAGCAAAATATAGTGCTCGAGAAGCAAAGTGCGTGTGGCAAATTTTATCGCCCGTAAAACAAGATGATTGGTCTCGTATTATTAAAATATTATTCCGACTCGAGGTCTGAGGAATTTTCGCCTTTCGATGCTTACTTTTTACAACAAACAATCGCCAGTCTTGCATGGCCACCGGTTTCGAATTTCCGTCGGGATCGCCATGTTTCAATTCGCGCTCTGCGAAAGTATGTTGTCAATATTTTTGTTTTCACAATGCTGTATTGAGTATTATGTTTAAGATATATTTATAGATAAGTTAAGGATCATTCTGGAGCTATAGCTACAGTTATTCATTATTATTAATATACTAGTATTCGAACCCGGCTTCGCTCGGACCAGTTTGGGGTTATGTTCAGCTCAGCGCGTAAATTCACACGGGCCAAATTGAAACAACTTTTTTCAAATCCAAAAGTCTAGGTCAATTAAAATGGAATTAAAATGAACATTTCAGACTGGCATTGACATTTCACAGCCCCTTTCATATATTGACAGCCCCATTCTCGCCCATTAAAATGTCCAAATTCAAGGAAAAAATCTAATTTGCTGTCAAAGAAATGTCAAATAATACCTTCACGTAAATAAAAACATTATTATATTAATAAAAGCCGGGAAAAGTTCAGTAGAAGACTAATTTATTACATTTTGACTAAATGTCTTCGCCGATAAAAAAATCACACATATTTTCTTTCATATTCGTTTTTATGGCAACTTAATGACCAACAATGCAAAAGGGAATTATTGACCCACAGACATACATACTCCGTTTCGGTTTTATATATGTACTACTCGATACTCGAGTAATTGGAGTCTCTACACACACATTGATAACGAAACAAATTTACCGTCGAATCTTTCGCGAGCGAAACCAATTCGTTTGTTTGAACTTGCAACAACAATGCAAAAGGGAATTACAGACATACATCCCCCGTTTCGGTTTTATATATAAGATTTGTCCTCTATGCTGTATTTATGTGTATCGTTCCACTCGGTTACGAGCTTTGCAAACGCACTATATTTTGATAGAAAACTAAATTAGATTAAAAATAGATTTATTAGTTTGCATTCCTAAGAGGTCTTCAACCATTTATTTATAGTCTATTTTTCTTGTTATTTGCTTAGTTATTCTTCCAATTGTTTGTCATACCTTACTTAACTTTTGTATAAATATCACTGTTGTATTGTATTTCTTATCAGTTGACAATGCTCGCCATGAGCGAAACCGGTCCTGATCATTATTATTGTTTTTATTATAAACCTTTTTAATTTAGTGTGATTGCAATGATTTCAATGACATCATAATAATTATGATTTTTACTAGTCTTGATATATATATTAAAAAGTCTTGAAGGTACTTTTTATGCTTTGAAAGACTTTTTTTTATACTCATCGGCGGCAAAACCACGCCTCGTAAATTAAAATAAATATTTGTGCTCAGCGCAGTACTGCGCTTATTTCGAAATCTGAAACCTCAACCCCTCCCCCTCTCACACCCCATTTTCACCCCAGTCCGCCCCTGCGCCGCCAGGATCTACTAGATGGGCCATCACAGCGAAATTTCGGGAATCTCCCGAAATGGGATATCGTCCTTTATGACTGGTGTTTCATGAACATGCCTACCGAGAGAGATGGGGCCATAGGTTAGGTGTCCATAAAAAATTAAGGGGTCGTTGGTTATTATAAAGCAAGGTATTTTCTTGCAAATATGACGACATATTTCAATTTTTTCTTTTCTTTACAAGAATTTTTCCAAATAATTATTTAATGTTTGAATTTCTTTACGAAATTCTGATTTTACAATGAATGAGTATCTAAAATAATTTTTATGGTAGTAATTATGTATTAATATTTTCTTAAATAAAATAGCAACAAAATCTTTAGTGAAATACTCTCAAGCTAAATTAGAAGTTAGAATGTGTAATCCTGGCAATGGCACGATTCCGAAACATCATTCAGATATATTAGTACTTTTCATCATGTTGTTAACTGTAATTAAAAAAAAACTTATGGCGTGAAATTCGCTTCCGATTAAGTGACTTTTTTAGCTCCTTGTTGCTTAAAAAATCCTTCCCACCCATTCAATCTTGTAAGCTAGGCATAGCGAGAGCTACGAGGTAACCACCTATCCTGACCTTTCCTTGTCCTTTCTATCCCTAATCTCATCGAACTGAAGAGTGGTTAAGCAACTAAGCAACAGTCAGTTTTAGATTCCTTCAATATGAAGCCACACGCTCCACTTTGGGAGCGAACATGGACTTAAAAACATAATTTTAAATTAGAGTTGGTAGTGTGTTTTACAATATTGAGCACTAGCCACTTACCATCATACACTAGGTGGCAATGCCTTTTTTTATTTTTGCCAATTTACTGAAGTCACAAAAACTATTTCACCTGTGCACATCGTGCGCAAGCGTAGTGTTAGTAAATATCTTGTTATTATAACATGTTGTGGAAAAATAAGACTGTGTTATGATATTATGTGATTGTTATCAGGTTTTTATCAATCTTAACGACTTTGTCAAAGTTCACAGGAGTTGATTATTGCAAAAATAATATAGTGAATATATTTTATTAACGTCCCGGTCCGCTCCTGCGCGAATACCCGGGCAATGGAGGAAACGCTGATAAAAACTCATTTCGCGAGGGAAAACTGAATAGGGCGGTCGGGCAAAGGACTCCCACCCAGATAACTAGGTACATTTACCGCGGCGCGTACCCTTGTGGTGTCAAATCCTTACCATACTTTGAAAAGGTTCTAATTGACATTTTGTCTAAAATTACCTTTTGGACGGAAAAGTTTGTATTTACCGCATTCTATCATATTTATGAATTTCAAAATTATCTATGGTTGAATAACGGAGTAAGCAGAATTCGGGAGTTGCACTGCGTCTGCACACTTTTTTTTACTAAATTTATTTGACAAAGTTCTAAGATTGTCATCATTTGATATTTATGATTATGATAAAAACTATGATTTAAATAAGTAGTTTAAAACATTTTTAGTTGCTCATTGTTACAAGTGAATTTTAATCAATCGAAACTTCAAACTCTCATATCTCAAAACAGTGTCAACAGCAGTTAAAACCTTTTCAAAGTAAGGTTTCGAAGTATACTGATGTATAAAACATATCTTGCGCCGCACTGTGTATTATTACAGTATTTAATCGAAAAAATTTGATACCTCGGACGCAGTAGCCGAGTGGTCATCCGTAGAAATCCACAGGTGAGCAAAAAATTCTGCTCGCCAAAATAATAATAAAAATTGTTACAACTTGTTCTTTCGCGTCGTTGATTTGAGTCACCATTGTCAAGGTCTGTTCGCCACATCAATACACTGCCTTGTCAAATGTACATTTTCAGTAATGTGCATTTTATAATTTGTACTATATAAATATTCAGTTTCGTCATTTGTTCCAATATCTCGATCATATTATAATATATATTTTCATATTGATATATTTTTTTAAAATATATTAATAATATTTTTCACATGCATATCGCATTGGCGTCAGCTGTAATTTCATGCACAGAAATTTCCATTCTTACAGTAAAAATAATTGCGGGACTGTTATCACGTCTGCTACCAATGTGGAGCATACACACATTGAGTTTATCTCAACAGAAGTTTTCTATGAAAACTGATTGTGATTCAGTTGCTCAACCTCGACTTTTCAATAATAGTAAGGATAGCACTTGTGTAGAACTATTTTTTAAGCTGTACACATTGAATATAAGTACATATGTACTTCAAAATTAAGCTACAAGTCAAAAGATGGCTGGGCAGCGCCCTGACTCATTTTCATGTGCCAGATCACTCATAAACTGTAAACTTAATAAATTGATAGATTATTAATTTAGACTAGTTGTAAAATATTCTGCTGTCTCGATTCTCAACGACTGTAGAACGGGGGCAAGAACAAAAGCGTAATTTTACTTCGACGCGTTTATTCATTCATGTAAGTTCATGAATTATTTATAGTCTTCATAAATTGCTCACATAACCGATTACGTACGCATATATGTTTACACCATAAACATCAATTTTCGGGTAATTTTGGCGGCCAAATTTGCATTTAATTGGCCGAAATTTATTCCTGTACCAGACCTTCAACTTATCGCACATTGTTTGCAAATACATATATTTGATCAGGACTTCGTTATGATTTACGTGTTTAGCGTGCAGTATAAAAATGCAATAGTTTATTTTACAAGAATACGGTAAGTTTAATTAGGTATTTCGCCATTCCAACGTTGTCGGATAATAACAACTTAACAAGAACGGAACATAATACTATTGTAAATAATATTTATCAATGATGTATTCTACCAAGTGAATAACAGTACAATTATTTAAATAATATCCGCACCCAATGTGGAGCTTATAGATTAAAAATGGATTTTATTTAAATATACGTTTTCTACGAACACTGTTTGTCAGTCTTTCAACTTGCAGTTTTAGAAACAGACTGGAGTTACAAGTCCTGATCTTCATCAGAATACATGTGGAAATAGTTCTATAATGTGTGTTTTAGATTCTTCTTTGTTATAAAGTATCTCCATTAAGAAACTATGTGCCCCAAATTGTTTGCAGTTTTTTTTTATAATAATTACTAGTATTGGAACCCGGCTTCGCTCGGACCAGTTTGGGTTATGTTCAGCTCGGCGCGTAAATTCAGACGGGCCAAGTTGAAAGAACTTTTTTCAAAATTCAAAAGTCTAGGTCAATTAAAATGGAATTAAAATGAACATTTCAGACTGGCATTGACATTTCACAGCCCCTTTCATATATTGACAGCCCCCATTCTCGCCCATTAAAATGTCCAAATTCAAGGAAAAAATCTAATTTGCTGTCAAAGAAATGTCAAATAATACCTTCACGTAAATAAAAACATTATTATATTAATAAAAGCCGGGAAAAGTTCAGTAGAAGACTAATTTATTACATTTTGACTAAATGTCTTCGCCGATAAAAAAAATCAAACATATTTTCTTTCATATTCGTTTTTATGGCAACTTAATGACCAACAATGCAAAAGGGAATTACAGACATACATCCCCCGTTTCGGTTTTATATATAAGATTTTACATCATTTGAAAAAAAAGATTGAATTCTGAAGTTTTATGTGGCAAGCACGAAAATCCTGATTAATTCTGCGGTGGGTCTTATGCATGGTAGCGTAACGTCACTGATCCATAGCTTCCAATATAGTGATCGGTAACCTATCTACTTGCCAGATATCCTGAATAGTTTACATAAGAAAAGGCACATGGAAACTCGCAATCGGAATACTTAATAGAACATAAAAGATACACTCACAATGGCAAACTATTAGTAAACTTTATAAAGATCTGAAATCAAGTTCTTAGTGGTGGATACTTTTTATTAAAACTCGCAAGCCTCGTGATACTGATCTCTGTTCTAAAGTGTTCATATCACGGGTCATCAGCCTGGTCCGTACCACCCACTAGTGGGCGGTAAAGGCTTCCTTAGTGGACGATTTATGCTTTTACTTCACAAATTTTGTGATTTACTTTTTTCGTTGTTGCATTGTTGGCAGGCTCGAGGTTCTCATGAATTATTGAATTTGATTTTTAAACATTCTTTTTTTTTTTAATATACATATGTATATCTCTCTTTTTTTGTTGCAATTAAATAATGGTAAAAAAGATTGTTTTTTCAAATCTCCTTAATTCCTTTTAGATATTTTTTCACCCGTATACTGGATTGAAATATGCCGATGTTGGTGAGCGATTAGAAAATTTACCAAGAAAAATCAGGAAAAGTTGGCATAAAAAGGTTGACGACCCCTGGTCCAGATTATCGACACATTTCAAGTAGTTCACGCCAGTAAATATTGATTTTCGACGGTAATATAATAAAACTATTGTAGCAAAAATTTCGATCAGTAGTTTAATGTGAAATTTAATAGACGTAGCATTCGATGTTAGCCAGGCAGTTGAGTGCATTTTTTTAACGTTTCATGAAATTTTTAGTATAAGTGGATGGCAAAGAGGCGTGAAATAAACTCCAAGCAGTGAGTTTAAGGTTGAACAACCCGAGGGCACTTATCGAGCCATTTCATTTGATATGCATGGTGAATTGAAGAAGAAAAAAAACGACATTTTCCTACGCTCGCAATATTGCCATATCGTCCATTGTAGTGTTTCTTATAATATGTACATCTCAGATTTCTGCTGACCGGTCATGAAACATTACGATTCATTTTATTTTGCATCGAAAAAAAATACCTATTTGGTGTTTTTATTTAACTTTTCACGGATCATTGTTTGATTGATTTTCCGGAAAGCTTTATTGTCTGATATTATCTTCTAATCATCGACCACCGTGGTGTAGTTGTCATGTTGTGATGGAACAAAGTCCTAACCCGCAAACGGAATGGTGAGGTGTTAAAGCCAGCAAGCGAAACTGGTACTAAATTTTTTAAAATAAAAAAATATTGACAATAACTCTTTTTGATTTCATATAGAGAGTTCATCATCAGAAAAACCTAAGCTACACCAATCAAAATTAAATAAGCTTTTTATAAACATGTATTTTATCAACACATTGGCTACGGGAACGCGGAAAATGCGTCATGTGTTTTCATTTCCCTCTTAGCCAATATCTTAAGATATATTGCTTCTGTTTTGTTATAGAATAATGACTAATGAGAAAGCTAGACTATTTTTATCGATTTGGCATTTACTTGGTAGAACTCCATTGGAACACGGTGAAAAAAATAGCAATGTTTGTATAGTTTTATGAGAAGTAATGTTAGTTTAGTTATATCAATCATGGATGCTGTATTATTATGTATATATTTTCCCATTTGGGACAATTTGGTGGGGTTTGAGGAAGGCTTGTTGTTATGCATTTATTAACAATTTACTTTATTTTAAAAAATATATTATATTGCCATCGTATCCTATTTTTTTTAAATTTATATGTTTCTATAGTATAAGTAGTAGTAATAAGGATGCACTCATTGAATCCTCCAAACATTTAAATATATATATGATCGAAATTCATGTTTCCAATTAAATTTAAATCAATTCCTTTAAAGTACTTAGTCTGTTAAGTCTGCGTAATGATAATTTTATTAAGAACAATATGGCTATAAAACACAGTTGAATAATCATATATATAAAACCGAAACGGCGTATGTATGTCTGTAATTCCCTTTTGCATTGTTGTTGCAAATTGCCATAAGAACGAATATGAAAGAAAATATGTTTGAATTTTTATCGGCGAAGACATGTAGTCAAAATGTAATAAATTAGTCTTCAACTGAACTTTTCTCGGCTTTTATTATAAATAATAATTATTGATTGAGTAGGCATTTACTTGGTAGAACTCCATTATAATACGGAAAGAAAAATAACAATGTATTTTAGTTCTACATAAATGTGTAGAACTAAAATACATTGTTATTTTTCTTTCCGTATTAATAATAATGTTTATTATTTACGTGAAGGTATTATTTGACAGCAAATTAGATTTTTTCCTTGAATTTGGACATTTTAATGGGCGAGAATGGGGCTGTCATCAAATTAAATAATGTTTGTGATTTTATTTTAACTCTATTTTGGATGTTAGATTTTGTGATATAATTATGTCGAATCATATAACATTAAATAATTATTGGTCGCTTAGTCCATGCGACGCCGGGTAGCAATACTAGTTGTATATAAATATCAATTAAAAGTGTCGAGTCCGTACGGGGCCCTAAAAAGACCCCAAGAAGATGAAAATAATATTAAAGCTGTAAAAAGAGAAAAGAAATCATTTATGAAAGGTAGAAGCATCAAAAGTCTCGCGCCGAAGAATCCCATTTGGGAAGAGAGCGCCTTGCGACTTACCGGGAAAACGTTTTTCCCCATCTCTCGGGGAAACAGGGGAATTCCCGAATGTTTGCCCGCCTTAAAAAAAATAAACTGCAGAGCTGAAGCAATCGAACTGTAAATTTAATAACGAATAAAAATACATATAAATAAATAGAAATAATAATTCCGTAAATTATTCATACATTTTATTCCAGTATTTAAAATATGCAATTGCTATCAAATAATTTATGTTTATAATACGATTAACAGTTAGTGAGATAAATGTATGAAAATTCTACAATTATTGCCACTTTTAAGGTGTTCATTGTTGGTACTTGGTGGAATCGCATTATAATAAAAATAATAACACATTTTTAGTAGGTACTTATTCCACATTGGATTTATTTAATCAATACCGGTTTCACGCTTCATCAACTGAAGATGTATATCAGTTCTCATCTTGACTAATGTCTTAATGGCTTTCAGGTGGTCTATTATCTGTCAATCTTTGCTAAAATGATCATTTCCAATGCTAATGAGTATTAAATGCGAGGTATACTGTAAAACTTTGGTTCTGACTATGACTAGGCATACAGCAATACAAAAAACCGTAAAAAATCGATGAAAAAAATTGATTTTAGTAGCAAAAAAAGAATTATTTAATACTGAATCGAGAAAATTTCATTTAAAAAACAAGGAAACCAAAGTCTTATTTTTTTTATTTATTTTTGATTCGATAGTTCCGTCTGTTTTCCTCCAAGCCTTGCAAATGTTTCCCAAGGAAATTCTGCCGCGATTTCTCACCCTTCCCCTTCGCCCCAGCGTTTCCCGCCCGAATTTCTATTTATTTTGCCCTTCTGTCATTTAGCTTTTCCGTTTAAACACAGATGGCAGCGGGGGCGCGCCATTTTGTTTGCGTAAGGAAAATGAGATGTGTTTTCGAAATTTAGGTACAATATTATTTTATTCAGGTGCAGTATTTTGCAAATAATTACAAACGAATAGATTTTGTCATTTTTTTTTTATAAATTACATTGACAACGCACAATATATTTAACTCCATATTTGAAATACAGCGGTTATAAACAGTCGCTATGGTCGATAATCAAATTTCATTTGAAATTACGTTGATTCCCATTTTTGAGTAAAGAATTTATTTTTAAAATAAACTCCGAAAAGGAAAACTTTTATTTAATATTACATATGTTTCCAAGTGGGAATAGATCTACATCGGAAATACTTGAAAATTTAAGGACATGAAAGCCTTTGAAAAGTGCACTGATTTTCCCGAACCTAACACAAACTAACATAATATTTAATATTATGCTATCGCATTCATAAATTTTCTTTTCACTTGCTTTGTCACCAAGATCCAGGTTTCGCGTTTTTGGCATAGGAGTTGATATCATTTATTAATCAAACATGCTGACTGAAGTTGTTTCTGCATGTACCTAAAACATTTCAATTGTCAGTAATACGATATGATAAATGATTATTTATTCAAGGAGCTTGCTTTAGGCTTCATTGTTAAGAAAAAAACATGATTGGACACTTAAATGACGAATAATGGTGATTGTTTTAGTGCACATTTCCTAAGTTGCGTTCAGTTGAAAACCGTTTAAATTTGACGTGGAATTACGTTCCTTTTTTAAAATATTAATCGGGAATCTAGTGTTGCCATAGCGTGCATCAATTCGAATATAATATATCACGATCTCAATTCCCGTAAGAACGTTACGTTTCAAATTTACCTACCTATACAGAGAGAATACTTAAACTTATCAATACTTTAGTCCGCGAGTTTGTATCGGCGATCTTTACCTACCTAGGTCAGTTGTTGTCAAACAGTCTTGTAGGGGCTATTAAAATAAATGTACTGACAATTATGAACATGTTTACGGAAAAAAAAAATCTGCTTATGAGGTGCTATGGGGTTATTTTAACGCAGTGTTCGTAAAATATTATTTATAAAGATACATTTGGGTATAAGTTACATGCGGTAATTTTATGACTGCATACTAGACTGTAATTACCTAACGATTGACGAAAAATATAGCCAGTTATTTTTATAGTCAGATTATATTTTAATTTTTAATTTTTAAATTTAAAAAAAATATATATTTGGCATTACAGCTTGCGCCAATGCGCCAAATATTCTTAATTGTGAAAGTCATACGAGATTAACTCGATGATAAATAATGAATCAGTTGTGCACAAAATCAACGATAAATAACATATACACCCAGCCCAAGATTTCTTTTTTGAAGAGAATTGAACTCGGGTCCCCCGATCGCTAGGACAAAGCTCTTGCCACTAGACCACAGGGACCGACTATATAGATTCAAATAGGTAATTTCAGTAGCAATTTTTAGTTTTATGAAAAATATTTTACTAATTCTGGTACGTACAATTTTTTAAGGAGAGCGTACCAAGAGCGACTAGGTAATTACTAGCCCTGATCCTTTCTATCCCAACTCATGCAACTAAATCGAGGTTTAGCAACTGAGTAATTAGCATCTGTCATAGAAAGTGTTGAGGTTAACACCGCCAGGAGGTCATATATTTTACATTAATTGCGGACATGGTTTTTTGAAGTAACGAGGAAAGAAGCTAATATTTCAAGTAAGTCCAACAATAGATTAGTATAGAGAGCCACAAGCTAACCCCTAGACCTGCCCTAGTCTTATCCTTTCTATTCCTAATCTCATCGAGCTAATGAGAGGTTGAGCTACACAGCGTAACAAGCATATCTTGTAGGAGAAATGTGAAATATTGGGAAAATGGAACACAAACATTAGAAGGTTTGAGAAGCGCTCGATTTTGGAAGGGCAGGGCCGCAGGCCGGCGTGGGCCCGTTCACACGGCCGCGAGGGGCCTCGCCCAATTAGCCAGGGCCCCTGCAGTGCTACCTTCCTCCTATACCGGTGCTCCGGGTTCGAACCTTCGGGCTCGGCTCCAATTCATCTCGTTTTTGTTTCCGTACACACAGCGCCATGCACAGGGCCGCATGTTGCAGACGAAACATCACAATCAATTGTTTTGTATCATAAAATTTCTGTAACTGTTATGATACAAAACAGTCCACTGTGGACTGGCCATATTAAATGTTTATTTTTATGTGAGATAAAAACTATTGCACAAATTGAAATTAAATCATTTAATATAATACAAATTTATATCAGAGGAATTATTTACATCGCCAGGAAATAGCTTGCAAAGATATCAATTTGATGCATCCTAATACTTAGGTTTAGTTTTTAAGTTTATTTAAATTCCCTTCCCATCGTTTCTGACAGTAGGCTGAGTTCACTGTAGTATTTAGCAATCCACAGTGAAGCCAGTTCAAGAGTTTAAACAATGCATTTATTTATGTCATATTATGTATTTTTAGAACATCACAATTTTTTAAAGCGTTAATAATATTTAGACAGATTTTTTGTAGTACCTACTTAGTTTATATAATAGTATGTGAAGATCAGGCCCGGTTTCTCTCACGGCGAAATTTTTCAACTTATGAACATGATTCGGATGTGGAAAATGCTCACAACAAGAAAATCCGGGTCAGATCTTTTTACTAAGAATTGACAGTTGTCACATTAAAAGTGACTTCAGCTGCCAATTATTGTATTTACAGTTTTGTGTAGTAAAATCTACATAACAAAAATAAATATTACTTTTCTGATTCGGCCCTGTGCGCGCGATACAGCACCGTAACGCTGTGATACTCAGAATAATAATAATAACACAAAGAATAACGAGGCGGATTTGACCCCACAGGAAAAACAGTCGGAAAGACCTTGACCCTCCCCCTCCGCCCCAACTCTTCCCAGTACGCCTATGATACATTTAAATTTATTATTGTTTATTTCTAAAAATCAATAATGACCGATTTTATTATTTTATTCTTGCACGAAATCATATAGATATGAATACTTAATCATATTATTACAGTTCAACAGACAAATGAAATTTATGGCTTGTGATCTCTGGGTCAAGAAAAATTGGGATAAATCATTCTTTATTTGCATTTTGTTAGTTTGTACAGATCAGCAATCAATCAGACCTGAGATAACGTTATATTCAAGAGAAAATTTTCAGTACTGGAAAACTTACAATAGAAAAATATTTTGACCGAAAAATCGAACATTAAAAGCTTTACTTTGTGAAACGAACTTGCAAAATTTATTATTATTTTATTTCCATCCACAAATAACAACGGATTTTTTTCAAATTTGAATCGTGTGAATTATGTAATTTTCCATGAGTTTTGTCGCTAACGATCCGGGTTTCGCCTTTCAGCATCTTCAGGCATTTCAAGTGCACGAATGTACTTGAACTGACGTTTAGTAAACATTTTGCGTCGTTTATATACAAAAATAAAAAGAGATCACTAAGTTTAATTGTTATTAACGTAATCTGTACGAATTAGCGTAAATTATGTGAGCAAATTTCAATTATAGGGTATTTTGAATTGTTTTAGAGAGGATTTGTCGTGGAACACTTGCGTTGAGATAAACTCCGTATTAGGTTACTATGGTATACATTGGTAGTGGACATTTGTAAAATAATAGTTAGCCAATAACTCAAATATAACGATATAAGGTAGGGAGAGCACTAGTTAAACCTGTTGCAAAAAAAAATGTTCAAACCCATGCTGTATGCAGGACGGAACCCCAACACTGTTGACAACGCGTTGACGGTATCAACACAAGTGTGTTTTGATACGCCCGATGACACTTCAGTCCATATCACAACTCTTTGTTGAAATTTCAAAACAAATCCACCAACGGTTTGATAAAATGTAGCACAGATACTTTTTATCCGTGTCCATGTGAGTGATTTTGTTTCCTTCAATTATTCGTCTACCATCACGTTATTTCATTGAATATTAAACATACTAATGGCATACGAACAAGAGAAATGAACCGATGATCATTTCTCAAAGTCTTATCAAGTTTTGTTTCACTTTTACATATTTTTTTCTTACAAGCTCATCGATCTATCAAAATTAAAAATAAAACAAAACAGCATCCCGTGGTACATTATAACTATTAAACATCTTATTTAACTCTAATGCAAGTTGTTAAAACATACAATTTATAGCATTAAATCATTAATTTTCTATGCCGTATTTTAGTGTGTATTTCTGTGTCGATCTTAGCTTTAAAATATTTGTAAAATCTTTTATATAAAACCGAAACGGCGTATGTATGTCTGTAGGTCTGTAATTCCCTTTTGCATTGTTGGCCATTAAGTTGCCATAAAAACGAATATGAAAGAAAATATGTTTGAATTTTTAACGGCGAAGACATTTAGTCAAAATGTAATAAATTAGTCTTCTACTGAACTTTTCCCGGCTTTTATTATTAATAATGTTTATTATTTACGTTAAAGTATTATTTGACATTTCTTTGACAGCAAATTAGATTTTTTCCTTGAATTTGGACATTTTAATGGGCGAGAATGGGGCTGTCATCAAATTAAATAAAGTTTGTGATTTTATTTTAACTCTATTTTGGATGTTAGATTTTGTGATATAATTATGTCGAATGATATAACATTAAATAATTATTGGTCGCTTAGTCCGAGCGACGCCGGGTAGCAATACTAGTAAATAATATAATTGACATTGTCGATGCGTCGGATATTATTTAGTTTTTTTCCAATCGAGTAAACACGCTGTGAACTTATTGTTTCTTATAGGCGTTCATCGTGGTGTATTTTTTTTTACAATGTCGGTACATGGGCTTGATTCCCAGTTTGAAAAAATTCATCAGTCGACTATTCAGTAAAACTCAATAACTGTATTATTCCACTGGTTGTATTTGCAGTAAATGATAAAATATAGTGAATTATATTTTTTAATTCGAAAATGCTCTTCATGTTTTAATTGACGATTCTTAAAAAGAGTGATCAGTAAACCACGAGAAGTCATTTCCTTGTCCCATGCTTCTATTTATTGTGTCTACCGAGAACCATTCTTCTCGATGACCCTCCATAAGCAAAAAGAAAAATTAAGTTGACCTCTAAAACTGGCTTCGCTAGGGATTGCTCACCACTACGACGATCGCGCCCTCCTGTCAATAATGCTAAGAAGGGAATACAACTTAAACAGGGAGACGAAAGGGAGGGAAATTTACAAATCTCGTCAGAGGAGACTTACTGTTTCGACTATGATGTTAGCTTTGTGTCGTACATGATCACCATAAGGTCTATCAATTAAATGTAATTTAAATAAAAACCTCATGGTTCGTATATGGCGTGGCATATGTATATAGACAGCAAAATAATGATTCTTAATGATCTACTGAACCTTGTTTTACAATCCACCCGCAGAGTCGTGAGAGAAAAAACATTATGGGTGAGGACTTTTTTTTCGGTTTTTTGGTTTTCGGTTTCACGCGGTGCTCGCGCGCCGGCAGCCGCTCAGCGTTTTGTAGGCCCGGCGGGGAGTCGAACCCGAATAATACGAAAATGATGAATACATTATTGCGCTTTCCGACCGGTTTTGCCCGTGGACTGCGGAGCGCTGGTGAAAAATCACCGGCGGGGTCAGCGGTGACCCTGCGACGGGCGCTGTATTGTCTTAGTCATCGAGGGTTAACTGCCACTTTGGAATTGTATTCACAGATTTCAGGACACCCTACATAAAATAAAAGCTAAGATATTACGTAATTACACTATCAAAAATTGATTGAAGTTTTCTTTTTAACCATGTCCACTCCCAACTTGGAGCATATGGACTCCACATGGAGTTTATCTAATCATATGCTTTTCTACGAGAACTGTTTGTTACTCAACTTCTCTATTTCGAAGAAAGTAGGGATGAAAGGATACGAGGACTAGAACAGGACAAGTGATTAGTATCACTAAGCGTCGCTTTTTGGGATCGGAAAGGTGGGAAGGGATTGTCAACAACACAAACACTAACGCCTTGGAACAGATTCATCTACTGAAAAAATCCGCTCGTACCGGGAATCGAACCCGGGCAGTCCAGCACGCAAGCCAACAACGTTGAAACTGCGCCCCGGACCGGACTTTATAATTTTATTCAAACGATTAAAAGGTTTGTGTGGTTTTGTCCTGTTTAGCCAACCCAGTTTAACTGTTGTTGCTAAAATTTTCATATCCCAAAAGTAGTATTGTAAGTAAAACTTTAAGCTTATTGACTGCTGCGGTCTCGTGATCAGATGAGCTTGAGCTAAAGTCCCGGTAAGAACAATTAATACCTCTGGCTGTATCTTTGCCCCTCTTTTCCAAGTATGGTATGCAACAATTTATGAAAAAATACACATTCTCGCCTTAGTCTAAATACTCTAAATTGACAAAATCTAACAATTATAAAGCGGTGATGGATTTAAATTTTGATCATATGCAATTTCCCAACCTGTCTCATCTTCTTACTGAATAGATTCTTTTGGCCTTGAAGACTGCTGATCCTAGGGAAATAGTTTATGTTAGTTATAAGACGCTGGGAAATTTAGGCTGTGTGTGAAAGTTTAGTGACAATTTGCATTAAATGAGGAGCGATATAGGCAAAAAGAAAAGATAGCTGTCCCAAAAAATAATCATTTCAAATGACTACAATTAAAGTATATACGTGCACTTGAAATGCCTGAAGATGCAGAAAGGCGAAACCCGGGTGGTTAGCGACAAAACTCATGGAAAAGTAGAAAATTCAAATTTCAAATGACTGCGTAACAAGTAGAATGATAATAAAGCTACATATATGTAATTTTGAGATGATATTGTGAAGTAATTTTTAAAAAATTCAATTTCAAACAACAAGTGAACATGAAACTTTCCAAGGCTTAGAAATACCGAGTACCTAATTACCCCCAATCGTTACTCTTTGTCAAAATAGTAACGTTTTAAAACACAGGCCAGGAAAACCTTAAAAATGATATATTGTTTTAGGTTTATCATTTCTCAAACAGTCAATGACTTCTTGATGCAAAAAAGACCAAAAAATATATAATAAATTCGTTAATTTATTTGCGATTCTCAAACTGTTGTGTAATTTATTGAGCATTTGTTTTATTCGATTGCGTTGTGCGGTTTGTTGAAAGAAAACTGTGGCAATGTTTTTTTTTATTGCTCACCAAAATCCAGTCGAGATGTTTTGGTTTTCTATTCACAGTGAATAAATTATTATTAATTCGAATCCTTGTCTTGGCTTTTTGCGGTTTTTTGAAAGCACTTCCTCTTGCGAGACATTTTCAGAACAGCGTGCTGCTAGTTCTCAGAAAAAAATATTAATTTATAGCTTCTTATACAAGCGTAGAGCTATTATATGTATTAAAAAAAATATATATTAACCTGTTCGAAGCCTTCATTAAAAATCTCTCATATAGCCGTGCAGCAAAATAAGTCTACCTATTTTAGAAGCATAGCAATGTTTGCAAACATAAACATAGTATAATCTTCACCTCAATTTTATTAATCAAAATTACCAACTAACTACCGTAACTGCATTGTCAAACATGTCTTAATTATCAATTTTACTAATTATTTATATATTTTGTAAAAATCAGGACCGGATTCGCTTATCACAAGAATTCACAACAGCAAAAATATTAAGTTTTATATATTAAAATATGAATCTATGAGTCAATCGAATGTGTTGACACTGCAAACTCTCAATGAACGCTTGGTGGAACAACATTATACTAACTCAAATGTTACATTTCATAATGTGATCAAGGCCGGTTTCGTTATGCGAGGAATCTTGTACCACTAACACTATTTTATTAAATGAGCCGGAAATTTTTTCATCAGTAACAAATGCTCATGATGAGTAACCGAGTCCTTAGTCATTTCATAAAATTTAAAGATTCTTTCACAAAAACTTTTCCACTTTAAATAATTCAAAGACAGTTAAAAGCGCTTTCTGCAAAGGAAAACTAGTCCTGATTACGAAATTGTGTATCCAATGTAATACGTACTTCAAATGTTTATTGAAATATCATCATATCGACAATAGTTGACCATGTATTGACATAAACGTGATAGAAATTCATTACAATAATGTTACATAGTTGAGCATTTATTTTAGATTCACAAGAATTAGTATAACCTTGGTGTTTTCCATTAATTATACGGAACTATTAATACAATTGATCAGTATCGTTAAATACTTTATTTATTGCTTCAATAGAGCTTTCTTTGATCAGTTGAAATAGCTCATCAGCTCAGCGATGCTGATATTATGTTAAGATAATGACTACAATACATTTTCACGAATATTTTCTTACACACAACTCACACAGTAAATCAATATTTTTAAAAAATATTGAAATAGTTTAAGTATTGCACGTTTTGTGATTTGTACTTTTCTAAAACACAAGCCAGCGAATGTAAAAAGTTTCGAAATCAAAGTAAAAAGTCATGCGGCATGCTTCATCGCTCGAAAAACGTCTGCGCGGTCAATTGTTGCCCGCCCTAGTCTAATTTGCAAAAGTGTCCGTCTTGCAAACATAACACTACTGTTTTATTTCAACATCTTACTCAATTGTTTCAACTTGCTGTAATTTAATTGCGTTCTATCTTAAAATTTGAAAGAAAGCAAGCTTGAAAACATCAAACATAACAAGCTAATTTTATAGATATAACTAAAGTTCTGAATCCATTGTTAATCACGAGTTAATTTATACACTGTGTAGTGGCACTTTTGCTTTTTACTCGGCAGTAAATTATAGAAAATTGATGCCAGCATTTGGGAAAAACGGGAGCAGGACTATAAACGTGAAAAGGTTTCAATCGGCCATGTCGACTTAGTGTGTCAACTCACAAATTAGCACGACCAGATTCATCAAGCGAACGTTTCAAACGATAAAAAACATATTCGATATTTAAATTATGATTGGAAACGGATTTTAATATTTACAGTTAATATTCACACCCATTTTTAACACGTAGATTTAAGCTTTTACCAACCTACTAAGCACCAATTTAACTCGATTTGATCATTAAATATTATTTACTTCATTTAGTGATCCTAAACCCGTCTTGGCCACTTGATATAATTATGGAGTTTGTACAAAAAAGGTGCTTTATTTCTATGAGTATGTGTATTACTTCAATTAATTTCAAGATCATTCGTGCACTTGAAATGCCCGAAGATGCCCAAAGGCGAAAACCGGATCGATATAACTCATGTACATGCAATTCAAAAAATATGTACATTTCTGTTAATAATTATGTCATTGGTTACTTTGAGAGGTCAAAAGGCAAAAGAGTAAATTAAAGCTTGTCGATGACGGTCAATACTTCAGCCCACTTTAGTGCATAGCAACCAAATTTTTAATTGTGATATTTGCTATACATGGCATGGTGTCTTTAGATTCCCCGCGAAGAAAAAACCTTCGGCAGCTGAAGATTCATATTTCGGATAGCAGGGCGGAAATCCAAAGTGATTTGCTATTTTTTTTATATTCTATTTGGAGTCGTATCAAGTAAAAAAGCATAATCGTTTTTTAATTGCTGATCGTCGACAAGCGTTCGTTGATTAATCTTTAATCGTGATTTGTAAGTAAACTATGAAAAGATGGATAATTTTTGACGTTTTTGTTCGTTTTTTTTACTGTTGACAAAAGTTTGTTACGGATAGCTGAGCGATTTTAGTCGACCACAAACTGACGGATTTATTAGGATTAATCAGATAATGATTTTTATTGATATTTAAAAATGATTACATATTTATTAAATTTGCAACAAGGTTTAGGTGACTTTCAGAGTTACGGTTAAAAATAGCAATCTATCTTAGTTATGTATATAAATATTTACCTATTTTTATAGTTAACTATTTTTGTAGAATTATAATACGCTGCTATTTTTTCACCGTGTTATAATGGAGTTCTACCAAGTAAATGTCAATTCAATCAATACTATTTAGAAATATCTATTGTCTTGAAAAAACTATAGGCCATTGCGCATAAATATTTAGTTGCGTTTAAAAGTATATATTCGTAAAAAAATAAATGCTTTAATTTATTTGCTTTGTTTTTTTACCAATTGATTGTCATACCTTGTTTTCATACTTAACTTTTGCATAAATACCACTGTTTTATTGTATTCCTTATCAGTTGATAATGCTCGCCATGAGCGAAACCGGTCCTGATGAAATAAATCGCATGTGGAAAAAGTACTAAAAATGTGTTATTATTTTCATTATAATGCCTTTCCACCAAGTATTGACAGTGAACACCTTAAAAGTGAAGTATAATTTAGTTTGTTCAATAACAAATATTGTCTATATCAGTTCCTGTAGAAAGCGATTCTGGACACATATAGTTATTATCGGTATTAGTCGGTCCCTGTGGTCTAGTGGCAAGAGCTTTGTCTAGCGATCAGGGGGCCCTGGTTCAATTCCCGGCAAGGTTAGATTTTTTCAATTGAAAAAAGAGATCTTGGGCTGGATGTATGTTATTTATTGTTGATTTTGTGCACAACTGATTCATTATTTATCATCGAGTTAATATCGTATGACTTTCAAAATTAAGAATATTTGGCGCATTGGCGTAAGCTGTAATGCCAAACTACTATATTTTATTATTAAAAAAATATATATATTTTTAAGTATGCAGTAAAAGTCGTTCAGTGTATGCCTAAATGTTGTTGAAAGATCTATTCCGGTGGTCTTTCCACACTTTGTTGTAAATAATAGAAGTGTGGACAAAATAATAAAAGAGTCTCACTGAAACAAAGTCTTCGTCGTGCTTCTTTGTTTCTCATCATCAGCACGATCTAAAAATTCGTAACTGTGACTTCATCCGTTCAATAACTTCAAACTATGGCTAAAGTCGTAATCTCTCCACCTCTTCAATAACTCATTCCATCCTAAGCGTCATATTAAAAGTCACGGTGTGACCGCCATAAAACAAAATCAAATTTAAATAGTATATGAACATGGTAAAGTTAAATATTATGATAGGGTAAGTGTGATATAGGTATTAAATCATAGGTTCCCAACCTTTTTCGGATGGCGACCCCATTTTATAAAAGCCATGTGACCCGCGACCCCGTTATAATTGATAAAGGCATTTTAAAGAGATAATTTAAAAAAAAAACAACGAAAATGCATTATAGTGAGAATTTTTTTAGCTGACTGTTGGTGACCCCACATAAAAACATCCTTACCCCCATTGGGGTCGCGACCCATTGGTTGGGAACCCGTGCTTTAAATTCTATAACTAATTTAGTGAAAGTTTATTTGTCATTTTTATCTCTGATAGCTACAGAAATGTCTTTATAAAATAGCCACACACATTTACGTCTAGATCAGTAGATATCATGTGCGGCCACCAACAGCTTCATAGAAAATATTGATATTTAAAAAATGTGGTTTAACAAGTTAATTTCCCAGGAAAGACTATGAAAATGAAATGTTTTGTATACAATTAAAGCCAACAGTAAATTGACAACCATGTGAAGTTCCATTTGACACACCTCAAACTCAACAAACTCAAAACAAAAATTTGGTGCGGCCACCAGACATTTTTATAGGACTCCTTATGTTTACGATGCGGCCACGGTGCAATTTTCCGTGTGAACCACTGCTATAGATGGATTCGGCGGTAGCTTTGTGGATTAAAATTTTACCTGGACTACCGCGTATTTACTTATCATTTACTGAAGTAACCTTTGCGATGGTTAATTTGAAGATGCCTCTGAAAGGCAAAACACGTGTCTCGCATAGTTAGCATACAATAGCATACAATACGTGGAAGTTATTAAAAATGTATAGTACATATATTTCTCTTTGGTGTCAGTCACATGATAATATAAAAAATGGAGCGAGTGAAAATAAATTATGTTGGGTAAAATAATTTTATACCTTTAGAAATTATTTGTACTGCTCACTTCATTTTCAAACAGCAGTAAAAATTGCGTTATTAATTGAATTTTTTACGTCAAATATAGTTAAACTTTGCCATAATTTTGATCACAGATTTAATAAAAATTTTGTTCGTAACATCATTAACCTTGTCATGTTACGCTGATTATTTTAGTTTTCCTGATTGTTATAATTACTACATATTTGAAAAAAGCGAAAAGATATCATAAGGAAAACTTTTTTTACATCAGAGACTATAATATATTATATGTAGCTACTTGTTTAAAAGAAGTAGTCGCACATAATGTGGCTTAATCAATGTGCGGGACATTGATTAAGCCATTCATTTTTCTTTTCAGTGTTCTTTGTGTATTCAGTATTAATTTCCATTGGTAACAGTGAATGAACGAATCCGAAATAATGAAATACATTTAAAAACAAATGAAAACAGCATTGTTTTTCGCCAGAAACGATTGATTTGAATCAGTATTGTGGTTAAAATTAAAAGCATCGACCATTCTTTAATTCATGAGTAAAAACAGTTCTAAGTAAGTAAATAAAACGATAAGAAATAAACAAATAACGTGTCACTTTTCATATTCAGTCAAGCGAAATCTGCCGAAAGAATTGAGCTCATTAAAATAATTTATCGCCACTAATTTCACAAGAAAAGAAAATTAACAACGTCATCAGAAGTGTATACAAGAATCTTTGCAAAAGATATTCGTATACAACAGACGCTATCTAGTGTAGATGTTTTAATTACGTTAACATATTGGCAAAGTTATTTTTATTTATTTATTTATATATTTGTAAATATATTTACATTACAAAAATCACAAATTTTAAGTCAGTTTCGTGGTCAATTGATTTTATTTATTTATTTAAGAAAAAGTAAATCATGGCATTACAGCTGATGCCAATGCGCCATGTATTTGACAAATATAAATACGTGTATGTATTTATATATATACATACATGTAAATACATAATATTAATCATTAATTAATTAAAAACAAGATGAAAACATTGTAGTCATAAAAACAGAGAAAAAAATTATAAAATCACATTAGAAATTTTCAAAGATGTCAACCGAGTGAGTTCTGACAAAATCAACTTTTATTCATAAAATATAGTATTCGCCTGAACTCACTCACGTCAATATGAAATCTGTCGACATCCGAAGCAATGCCGTTTAAAATTGTTAAAGCTCTTCCCAGAGGCATTCCCATTGGCAGACTGGTTCTACCCCTTGGAAGAACAAACAACTCATGCTCACGATTCCTCAAAAAATTATCAGGAACATTCAATTTAACATTTTCAAGAATGGTGGAATTCTCATTTTGGCCTCGGATAAGCCGAAAGAAATATAATGCCAAGTACATTTCTCTTCGAGCATTCAAACTATTGAAAGTGAGCATCCCTAAGAGAAAGTCTGTTGGGTAAAGCCATGGGTAGTACCCATATGTCCTCAAATAGAGAATTCTCAAAAATTTCTTCTGAACCCTCTCCACCATAAGAACACATTTCGCACTCCTCGGTGCCCAAACAATCGATCCACTCTCAAGTCGGCTTCGAACCAAAGAATTATACATTAGTATCAAAATTTTTACTCCTGGAAAGACCCTGGTAGTGCGGAGGATAAAGCCCAACATTGATTACTACAGTGGTCAAAGCTTAGTCATTTAGAATTATTATTTTGAATGTTTACTAGATAATAACTCACTAAGTTTAGATAATGTTTGCTGATTTCAGAAAACAATTCAGAAAAACCCCTTACAACTGATTTATTTACCAATAAATAAATGTCAATTGAAGAATTAGACATATTTTTGTCTCGCTCTTTTACCGTTGGTGTCTTAGACTCCGGTATCCGGCCTCAGATAAGTACAAAACAAACAATGATTGAAAAAAAGCTTTCATGAGAAAATTCATAACATTGCAGTAGAATAAACTTTGTTTTGTTTTCGGTTAACCGAATCCGTTCAGTTAAATTTTATAGCCTATTATGGAAAGAAATCATTTAATTTATATGCAAAACTATATTTTTTTAAAACTCTTTATAAAAGGCATTTAATTCAATATCACTATCATACTTCCCGAGACAGTACGTGACTGACAGTGCGGCTGGCTGCTGTCGAACGATTGTCACAGAAAAGATTTGAAAAAAGAATACATTGTTTTGTTTCTGTTTTATTTCATTTGTTTCTTATTCAAATTGACGTTTTCTTCAATACACTACATTTTCATTACAATTTTAATATATTGACAACCCTCATATTACATGGTACCCTGATAATACAATACAAAATCTGCTGCGGTCCTACAAGAGTTTGTCTCCGTTTTATAATATACTAGTATTGCTACCCGGCATCGCTCGGACTAAGCGACCAATAATTCTTTAATGTTATATCATTCAACATAATTATATCACAAAATCCAACATCCAAAATAGAGTTAAAATAAAATCACAAACTTTATTTAATTTAATACGGAAAGAAAAATAACAATGTATTTTAGTTCTACATAAATTATTTTATAAATTTGTTACTAGCTATTTCGGCTTACGCCTTCGTCAGAACTATAGTTCTTAAGTATAGTTCTGACGAAGGCGTAAGCCGAAATAGCTATCAACAAATATATAAAATAATTTATGTAGTACTAAAATTTATTGTTATTTTTCTTTCCGTATTATAATGGAGTTCTACCAAGTAAATGCCTACTCAATCAATTTATTTAATTTGATAACAGCCCCATTCTCGCCCATTAAAATGTCCAAATTCAAGGAAAACATCTCATTTGCTGTCAAAGAAATGTCAAATAATACCTTCACGTAAATAATAAACATTATTATATTAATAAAAGCCGGGAAAAGTTCAGTAGAAGACTAATTTATTACATTTTGACTAAATGTCTTCGCCGATAAAAATTCAAAGATATTTTTTTTCATATTCGTTTTTATGGCAACTTAAAGACCAACAATGCAAAAGGGAATTACAGACCCACAGACGTACATACGCCGTTTTGGTTTTATATATATAAGATTATAACAGTCAATTCACAACTAGATGGTTTTTCTGAAAAGCTCTCGCAGTTTAGCTGTTTGAGTTGTAGGCCATATTGTACATATGGGCATATACCACTGGATGGTTAGTTAGCCCATCCTATGTGAATATCTGATAGAATACAAACTGAAGAGATACTCAAGAATTTATTTCATCTGATACACTTAAATTTTCTTAAATGTAGTTTTAACTAATGCAGATATGATAGGTTTTTTCAGTCGATAAATCGGTTTTGTTCAAAGGATTGGTGTTTGTGTTGCTAAAAATCTTTCCTTTTTTTTTTTTTTTCTTTCCACCTTTACGATCCGAAAAAGCGGCGAGTAGCGAGAGCGATTAGCTCATCACTTTTCCTGTACTAGTCGTCGTATCCTTTCAATCCCAACTCTCTTTAAAGAGAGTTTGAGCAACTGAGTAGCATGGAGTTCTCGTAGAAATAAACATGTTTAGATAAAATCCGTAAGGAGTCCATATGCTCTGAGTTGGGAGGAGACACGGTTAAAAAATGCTCACAATGAGTGAAACCGGTCCTGATCCAAATTATAAATTGAATGTGGAATATTTACAAAAAAGTTATATTATATAATATGTTAATACAATGCCACTTCTCCAAGTATTAACAGTGAACAACTTTAAAGTAACTTAAATTTTCTTTTGCCACATTCATTGTTCGTACAATTAATTATCCTTAGTTAAAAGTTTAAAAAAAAAATGTATGTTAGAGATGGAGTATGAGTATCTCAGATTTTAAGGACTCGAGACTCCACAGTCGTGAATATTATAATCATTGCGATGATGCTCCCTGCTGTGATTGGTGTCTATGGTTCTCAGTAAAGAAGCGGGAAACGACGCCATTTTGGATTTGTGTTGTGACGTGCGACCTTCACGCCTCGCGAAGGTATGTCGGTGCCCCTGCATACCTTTTCTCTTCACTATATTAATTCATTTACTTATTGTCTCTGGATTTCTTACTGTTTATGAAAAAGGCGGCTCGTGCCGTGAATTTATTCTACATTATACCTAACAATGATCAAATATTCTTTAAATATGCCACAATATTTTAATCATAAAATAGTTAACAGTGGTTGACTATTTCATAAGCGTAAGAGGCGAAATGGTTCTAATTGACATTTGAGCCTAAAATTATATTTTCGTGGGAAAAGCTTGTATTTAACGCATTCTATCAATATGAATTTCAAAATTATCTATGGTTAAATAACGGAGTTAGAAGAATTCCGGAGTTGCACTGTATCTGCACACTTTTTTTACTAAATTTATTTGACAAAGTTCTAAGATTGTCATCATTACTTCCATCATTAGATTTTTAAGATCATTATTTCTCAGCAAGACTTGTGAAAAAATTTGCTAAAAATAATTAATTTAAAACATTTTTACTTGCCCATTGTTACAAGTCAGTGTCAAGATCAGTTAGAACCTTTTCAAAGTAAAGTGTGGACATGTATTTGACTTGTTACATCAAAAATGCGTTCTCGATCGCTGTTATATTGAATGACCGATGGGTCATAAATCATAAAGAACGGTGTGCCAGTTATTCTGAATTGTATCTAGTGAACTGTGAGGAATACCGTACATTGTTCAAGCAATACTCATACAATTTGGGTAACGAACAAAAGTAGTGACTGGATGTATTTATCTATCTATCGTGTTTTTTAGTATATATATTTTTTAAGACGTGTATAAAAGTGTATTTTCGAGAATCGAGACTCGTCTGTAAGTTCGGCGTTGATATTATTGCTAGATATATGAGTCCTCACGTACGCCGCTGCGAGTATTGAAATACAGAAGTGCGGCAATAAAAAAGACGGATACCGCGTCGGACCTCGGCCACTGTCTCGAAATGGGGCCCTGACGCCGCTGGGTGCCACATATCCAGCGCACTTAATCGACTCGCTCGTTAAGGACCCGAAAGTGTATTTTCTCTTCGGATTAAACTGCAAAAAAGTACTAATGCTAGCCGCCATCAATATTCCCTTCTAAGCTGAGAGGTTAGCTGCGCAGAAAATTCAAGTGCTGAGCTGGCCAATGCAACAAATGCGCGGCAAAATTCAATCATCGAAAAACTTCTGTTGAGATGATTCATTATGAGTTCATATCCTCCACATGAGGGTGGGCATCGATTAAAAAAGAAAACTTTTTCACATTTTTATGAATGTATTTTTCTCTATCAGGTGTATCATTGAGATATCTTCAGCAGTATTTATTAATCAGATCGTTAAATCTTCTCAATTATTAGATTGCGCGCTAACCTGGGACCTGCGGGCATGCGTTTTCAAACTGCCGCGCAGCAGTTTGCAAATCTTAAACGGGATCTTGGGCCCGCCATACTTGACTCGCTCTAATCCAAATCTGGAATCTAGAGACTCATTCGGAAAAAAATCTTCGGCTGAAAATACTAGCGATGAGCGAAACCGGTCAGATTAAAAAAGCACTAATGTCGTTTGATCGCACTTAAAACTAGAGTTGTAATTAATCACGTTTTCCTACAAAAGTAGACAATGGTTTATGCATCAATAAAATCTTCAATAACTTTCAACGTATGCCTTTATCATTATGTTCGATAGATAAACTAAAGTTAGATTAACTAAAACTTCACTGAAACAGCAAAAATCTATTTGACGGAGCTTCAATTTCTAAGGTGTGTCAAAGTTCTTCCAGTCTAGTTCGTCTTTAAGCTTAATGTTTTTTTTTTATTTCCCTTACCATCGCTGCTGACAGAAAGACGCGATCGCTATAGTTCAAGAAGTCAGCTTACTTTTTAGTCTCTACCTTTGCAGGGTCATCGAGATGAATGGCTTTGGGTCTTTATCGATTCTCTTATACCTTCTCGTCACAGTTCTGCAGGCAAGATATTGTTGGGTTACAGTGACCCACTGCCTTATGACTCATTTTAGAGGTTTCACAAACGAACTCGCGAATAGCGGGTACATTTAATTATCTCTGTAAAAACGATCTACTGACGAACCATGGAGCATCACATATTTGCAGCAATGACGTAAAAAAAATGTCAAATAAGTGTATACTAAGGTATGAACAAATATTAATTAAATTCTTGCCTTTTTCGTGATAGAAAACCGCGTTAAAATAACCTCACTCTCTCACGGTATTTATCCCGATCCCACACTCAAACGTTTCAATTAAAACATAAAATGAACGTAGGAAGAACAGTTCATTTAAAACAACATAAATTAATCAAAATAACAAGTTTTAATTAGACGGGTTTTTCTTCGACAAATAACACAGTGTATGTACCTACTCGGTTGAAATATTAATTATTGGTTACGATCGTGTAAAAAGTTTTTTTATATAATCATATTTTAATATTGACATGGTGTATTAATTAACTATAGTTATAACGATAAGATAACCTACATATATATGTCAACGTCAAAATTTGTTCCTTATTGGTGTTTTGAAAGCGTTTAATTTTTTTAATTTTCTATTTATTAACGGACTGACATTTATTTTTGTATATTTAAACGGACAAGTTTAATTAAAATTTGGAATCCAATACGCTCTTGTATCTGATAAATAATATTCTATACTAATTTGGTTTAAGATAAAAAAAAATATTATTTATTTTTGACGATAATTATTTTCACCCAAATATGTCAAATAGTATGAAAATTAAACCCTTGATTAACTCCTACAACTCCTATGTCGAGTCCTGTTTGACATTGTAAAACTTGGTCGGAATGTTGTTTTTATTAAATTTTTAATTATCCTTATTTTAAATACCATATTTACCTATTAGCCTTAGTTAAAGTTTGTAAGATGTCATAGTGTGGTATTTTTCGGTATTTCGTTTTACCATGCTAATAAATACGCAAATCCTGTGATATTTATCAATTTCCCAAATCTATTGAAAAGTTGCTGCAAGGAAAAAAAATATATATCGAGGAGTGCAAAGGGTCAAGTTGAGATCAACTTGAGGAATAACACATCCTATGACCCTGAATATTAAATTGAAATACTGAACATTTGAAACATATTGTTAGTATCGTGATTTATTATAAGATCAGTAAGCGTTACCGATAAGACACAGCTTAAAAACGTTACCGCTTTCATACTAAATGCTTGATATACTTAATTGTGAAAAAAAAAATGAACCGAGAGTATCGCTTTCTGTGCTATATTAAATGTTAACGATGTTTTGTTTTGTTGCTCCTTTAGCGGTCCGCAGCCCCTGGTTTTAAAAGCATTTTCCAAGAAAAAAGAGAAGAGGCGGTCGTGGATTCGTCCAAGTCGACCTATCGTTTTCTTTGATAGACAGTTTTTAAGCTATGGCGCCCTAGCACGCTTATCTAAGTTTGAAATCCGTCCGAATCTGCAAATCACGATATGATTGGTGAGTCGAAATATCGAGCGTGTCCAATCACAGTTCGGGAGATGAATTTTCCGGTTTCCCACACTTAATGACTGCGCAGAAGAAAAAAGAATAGTTTAATCTCTTGACAAACCGTATCAATAGGTTTTTCTTGCAAATCGCAAACGTCTAATTCAAAATCGAACAATTTGAAACAAATAAAATATGAATGTATCATTTCAATTCAATTTTTATTTTGAACTAGTCAAAATGATGTAAAATATAACACTTTACTCGAGAAACTTCCATCTTGTATTTAGATTATTATAAGTGCTAGCTGTTATACACACCACTCCGTTACACATTTGTTTCCATAAAAAGGTATCAATATTATTATTTTTAACTTAGTCCCGGTCCGTAGCGCAGTGTCAATGTTGTTGGCTTGCGTACTGGACCGCCCGGGCTTGATTCCCGGTACGAGCGGATTTTTTCAGTCAGTAAATCCGTTCAAAGGCATGGGTGTTTGTGTTGCTGAAAATCCCTTCCCACCTTTCCTATCCTAAAGAGCGACGCATAGCGAGAGCGATTAGCTAACCACTAGTCCTGTCCGAGTCCTCGTATCCTTTCCATCCCCTACTCTCTTCCAAAACTGAGCTTGAGCAACTGAGTAACAAGAAGTTCTCGTAGAAAAATATATGTTGAGAAAAACTCCGTGAGGAGTCAATATGCTCCAAGTTGCAAGCGGACATGGTAAAAAAAAACCTAATTAGTCAATTGAAATCCATTTTTTTTATTATATTTATACATAAAAATGTGTTTAAAAATGGTGCAAGTAATAAATTTCCAACCATTTACAAAATCACTCATCGCTGGAAATGTTGAATGGAGAGACATCTTCGGAAGTATCTTGAATAATATTGGCATCTTGTGCTTGTTTTGTTTCACTAGTTTTGAATAAGAATCCGGATATCGTACGCTGTGATTTTCTTGTATGATTCTTAACCCTTTGATTAGTGAGTTGATTTTATATGGTACACACCTCGGGAGTGAGTTAATTTTGAAGTATTTATTAATTTTTATTTGATTGATTTGATTAATTAAATTATGAATTTATTAATTTTTTTCACAAGGATAATTAATTTTGTACCTTTTCTGATTACATTATAAATTATATTTGGAAAAATCAGCGGTCCTCAACATTTTACATAAAGAAAAATTTTCAAGCATATTTAAAAAAAAATATAAGTGCTAGATTATAAGAAGAAATGCATTTTCAACTATACATAATTAGACCAAGTCAGTGGTTCTCAACATTTTTCATACATTAAGTTTTTCAAGAAAATATTTTCTTTAATTTAGTAGCGCTAGATTATAAAAAGAATCGTTCAATTATAATTTTTAGTCGGACAAGGTCAGTGGTTCTCAACATTTTACAAAAAGTTTTCGAATAATTTTTTTTTAAAGATTTATTAGTGCGAGATCATAAAAAGAAATGTACCTTATAAAAAAGATAATTTAAGTAAAGTGTCATTGTATAAACTTACCCGAAACCTAAGAAAATAATTGTACACTGCGTTTGTACTCACACTATTGATTTATACACACCTATGTATATTTTTATACACACACTATGTGTTTATATATACACTATACTTTGGAATAAATAATAGGAAAATAGATTTTTCGATAATTGAAAATTATTACGAGTAATCGGAAAATAAAATTGTTTATGAAGTAAGACATGATAAGTTTATACAGAGATAATAGGAAAATAGGACGTTAAAATTTTCTTTTCGTGTGGTATTCCTCAAAACACGGATATGCACAGTGGAAAATCACATCCAACACACATAAATTTTGTGTCTTTCCTCTTTACTGGACGAATTTTTGGAATGACTGCACACAAAACATTTCCTCCGTGTGTATTTTCCCCTGATTTAACTCCGTATAGAGTCGATACATCCAAGAGTCGAAAGATTTTTTTTTATACCACCTTAGGGATTTCCTTGAACAATCCATGAAACTAATCATCATATCCGTTTTGTCAACAATTCCCATGTTTAGATTATAATCGAGAACAGCTTCTGGCTTACTAATGTTTCCCCTTATTGAATAATTGATTGCATTAGAAATAACCATTTTCGGTTTTGGTTGTGAGCATATACACCTCCCGTTTGTCCTTCCATTTTATAGCTAATAGTCCAGAATGCAAATATTTCACATAGCCACGAGTTTGCTTTCCTACTGGAAATTTCGGAAAACTTTTACGATTAGGTCGGACAGTACTGCTAGTTTGAGTTTGATTATCAAAAAGGTAATCAAATAATGCTGGACTCGTGTACCAATTATCAATAAATAATCTATGTCCCTTTAGCAAATTATCATGGGGCAATATTTTTACAACCGATCCAGATATACATACATTTGTATCAATTTCCATATCTGTTGCGGCTCCCGTGTAGACAATTATATCCAATACATAGCCCGTCTCAACATCGCAAAAAACAAATATTTTTATTCCGAACCGATGCCTTTTCGATGAAATATAAATTCTGAAAGACAATCGCCCTTTTCAAAGTAAAAAGACTTTCATCGATGCATAAATTTCGGAACGGATGAAAGACAGCTTTATATAATGATTGTATTGGATCTAATAGTGGCCTGATTTTTTGTAATCGATCAGGGCTGCGGATGGTGTTATCTGCAAAGTGAAGTGCTCGCAGTAACAGAAAAAACGATCTTGGGAGAAGAGAACTCTAAAAAAGGGGTAACAATTATTTGTTGACCAATAATCTTTCATGGATTTTTTCCGACCAAACCTGCAACTTTATGGTGGCGAAAAAACGTACATCTCCTAAATGTCCGTATCGACCCATTTTTGTAATTTAGATTTTGAAGTAATGCCGGTTCTCATTTGACATGCATATCGATTAGTTTCCGTCACGATATAACATAACATCATCATTGAAGAAAAGTGTAAAAAAGCTCAATTCAGTGTCCCTTTGATACCCTGGCTGAATTCCGGATGTTGCACTGGTAAAAAGAGAAATCCGAGGGGAGAAATCTGCCTCTTCCCACTGCCTTTCTTCACGTCGAGGACGTCGAGCTGGTGTAGGTTCAACTTCATCTTCCGAATCAGTTTCTCCAGCTGATGAATTGTTCAAGTTGAGACACAAGTCATCGATATCTTCTATCTATTTCCTGTTCACTCAATCTTCGGTAAATCAAGATAAATACTTCGATACTTTGAAAGTGTTTGATGATAAGATTATGTTTACTACCATTTTTATCAATCTATTTTCATTGGATTATATATGTATATAATACATCTAGGACATCATCTGAACCGCTGACAAAATCTTTATACATTTTAGAAAAAATAAATTTTACTAATAATTTTGCAAAATTTTGAATACGATTATCTCTAATTCAGGCCTGGAATTTTTGATAGAACATCTGTTTGTGGAGCATAATTCACGATGTTTCTCAGTAGAACATACAAAGGAAAAATAAGAAGTTTACGAAATTCGATTTTGTTCGTAATATTTGCATTTATTTCAAGCATTTGTTTTCTCGCTAAAAACGAATATTTTGTTATAAAACGAAGAAAAATGATTGACAAATATATTTGAGTTATCTATAAACCAAATTTTAATTGAAATTAGAAGCCAGGCGCCCAAAAATTTGTATGAAATTGCGCGGCCGCACATACGCGGCGATACTCTATACGGACCTATAGAGTGCCGCCGCATACGTGCGGCGATACTCGTCAAAGGGTTAATAACTTGTCATTATCATTTCAAGTCAATTAATTTGATAAATATATACAAACGTAGGCATTTTTATTGTTTTCAGTTTTTCTTAGCCGTGTTAAAGCAAAAAATCAGTGTATAAAATAATCGATGTTTTTTTAAGCTGTATTTTTTCGGAACCGTGAAAAAAATACGTGAGGATCGTGTACCTTCAGCTAAAAAAATGTCGCGCTATTCTAATTCTTGTAATACAAGTTTTGTCTATCAAACCTACGACGCTGGGTGAAAAACCACAGCGCCGTGTCGGCTTTCTTATGAAACGTGATTTGGCAAAACGTCATGTCATGAGACAAGAAGCGTAACCGAGCTAGGTCAACTCGGGAAAACCATGATCATAGCGGATGATAGTCTACGAGTAACGAGTAAAATAAAATTCATTTAAACTTACAACTGTAAATTAAATTTCTAGCTTTCTTTCGGTCAGTTAAATTTGTTAGAATTCACTTCTCAAACCTACACGAAGAATTTTCACTTTTTGAAATAGTTATAAGGGTATTTAATTGAAAATGGTTGTGAGTCAATCGTTCTTTATCTATTTACATAGAAGATGCAGATGTAATGATGGAGTTATGAAAACACAATAAACAACCCAATAATTTTCTTTGTACACTGTTTTAGGGTGAAATATAGTAGATAAATATAACATACAAGCAACTATTCAATACCACGTGTTAGAAGATGTCCATTCGTGGATTCTATCCAGAACTCGAAACCCAAAAAAACCGAAATCAACAATTAATACATAAATAAATGTGTAACTTATTTCCCTAGCTAGTAACTGTTAATATTGTAGAATAAAATATTGAAAGGTTTTAGGTGTGTATTTGCGGAATCTATTTGATTTTTCAACATTCTATTGAATTCTTTTTTCAAAAATGTAATTTTACAGAAACGTAATTCAATTGTGAGTAATTATGTATATCGTGTCGTGTGTTCTTATTTCAAAATTATATAAGGAATTAAAATATTTTTTGAAAATTTTAAGTTGTTCTTTTTTCAAATATAAATGACACATAATAACAGTATTCTTTAGCATTTGAAATCATTTCAGTACACTTTGTTTTTATTTGATAGGAATTGTAATATAACTGTGCCTATCAGGATAGTGTAAAATGTACATACGAGAGTACTTCGATTGCTTGCGTACATACGGACAATCTACTGTTTTGAACATGGCGTTCAAAGGCAATGATATTTCATTTTTATTCGCTTTGTCCGAGATGCGAGTGAGCGCTGTTGTTTTTTTCATGTTTTTTTTAGGCGGGAAAAAATGAAACAAAAATGGAGTAGCAGGAGAGGAGCAACAGTATTGTTGTCCCGTCATGGCCGCCACAGAGTGACTCGCCACTTTTTTAAAGATCCTTCTTTCTATGTAACATCACACACTCGAATACATACAGGTTGTACCGAAAGTAATTGATCCAAATCGTATTTGGTATACATATATACCATATAAATTTATTTCATCATAAAATCGCCAAACTGACATGGTTCAATATAAAATTTAAATGAACTTGCACATAGATACCGTTTTTTTGTATATCCAATTGTATTTCCACCATTGAATATAAATAATAAAATATACAGATTTTTTGGTACATTACCATTTAATTATAAATAGCTTCTGTACATGGTATTCGTTAAACTATTATTTTTTCTAGATTTTCCAAGAATTAAATATGATACTTATTCCGATCATGCAGCAAAAACTATCACACTTATTAATTTTCTTTAATAAAATACTCGTTTTTACTATTTCATAAAAAAAGATTTCAGTTTTGCATGACTCCATTAAGTTGTTTATTTAGTGGTCTGAAAGGTTTACTACAGCTGTCTTGTTGTATAATTAAATCAACATTAATTTTATTGTAATTTTAAGATTTCTCCCATTCTCAACGTAATGATTGTTAGTTAAACGTTCAATAGTTTTTAAACTTTCGGTATAAAATTCATAGTGTGAACCCCGCCGATATAATACTAGTTGACTGGGTATAAGTTTTCTAAGGGTTTTCGCACACCCTGTATGTCATGTTAGACAGGACAATATAACATACATAAACAAATCATTGTGTCGGCAGTCCACGAGACGTTTTCAGTCAACATAGAATAACCTAATATCCGATGAAAGACTATCGTTTTTTTTCTACCGGTGGTACCGGTACCTTCTTACTGACGAACCCGTCGAGAATCGCATCACGCCGAGATGCGCCGCCTTCCAACAGACAGGTGGCGTCAATCGATTAATTTACCAGGGTACAATCAGGTAACTTTTCCACAGGAATTTTACACAATGTTAAGGCATTAGAATTTCTACGAAACTATCAACGTACAAGACTTATATTAAATAATTGAAGAATACATTAAATAATTATGTCTTTTCTCCAATATTCTGTACTAAGAAACCACTTAACCTATAAAGTAGTATGGACGTATTTTTAGTTCAACTCAGTATAATGAATTAAATTTAATATAAAATATCTTTGATTAATCCACGTATCGTGTTACTAACTGTGACACGTGTTTCGCCTCTTTCTGGGGCATCTTCGGAATAACTATCACAAAGTTTGCTTCAGTAATAAAGTAAGATTATGTTGAATTACATTCAGTTATCCTCAGTAGTCAATCCTTGAAAGGCTGACCTGGATTCTGGACAGCAACTTCAATTCATGGACAATCCAGGCCAATCCTGAACGGTTGGCAACCGTTCTACTTACATATTTTGTTGCTTGTGATGAACGAATCCAGTCCTGATCTTTACGTATAATTTGTGAAAGTAGTGAAAAAACGTGTGTTTCATTTATTGAAATATATGTATTGCCTTTCCACCAAGTCTTGACATATTAAAAGTGATAACTCACCCTAATTTTAAGAGTTTACCTCAACAACGAATTTAATATAAAACTCGTGTGTTCAGTTCTTTATATGTACCAAAATGTACAATTTTTAAGAACTATATACATAGATATACAAATTACAAGTAATGAAGTTATATGCACTGTTTTTGCCAATGACTCCTCAATTTCATGTAATGATCAGGATACATATACATTATATAAAAAAATAAAACACATTATATAAAAAATATAGTACTATTTCCACATATATTCTGAAAAAGACCATGACCATTTTCGTTCATCGCAAGCTTTGTCAACTGATGATTCGGTGGTCCAACGAAATCAGTTGGCATTGCTCGCGATGAGCGAAACCGGTGCTGATCTTTATCAAAATATTTGTGGAAATAGTAGATTTCGACATCAAGAAGTGACAGTTAACAATTTCAAAAGAATATCGTATAAAATTGTTTCGAAAAACGAAAAATTAAGCGCGATATTTTATGAGAATGAAGAACGGTTGGAGGTTATCGCTGGTAAAATGTGTCCTCAGATAATTTCTTTCGTATACGGTGAGAAAAATAGCAATGTATACAACAAATATATAAAATAATTTCTGTAGAATTAAGATACATTGTTATATTTCTCACCGTATTATAATGATGTTCTACCAAGTAAATGACAACTCAATCAATAATTTCTTTCGACTGTTTTTGAAGATACGAATGAAACTATTTGACGTATTCGCTGCGGGAAGAGTTGAAGCCACCTGACTACCGCAGGTCGACCTGTGCTGAGGAGTCGCGGCCCACGATCCGAAAACAGCGCAGTCATCATCACCGCTGTTCGAGAGATAAAATCAAAGGACGCGTCCGAGAAATCGGTGGCCATTTTTTAGACATGCGCACAACGCCGCTTCACAAATAATAATAATAATAATAATAATAAGTGGGTGCCAATGAGCCAATCAAAACACTCCTATCCGGACCTTTGTTTTTTTTTTATTATTTCAAATTTGGAGTTTATTATTATTGTTATACGAAAACTTGTTTTGTGTTCTGTAATGTAAGCAAATATCAACATCATCAAGAATTTAGATTGGTGTTCCTGTCTGTAAGAAAAGACGTTGCTTTGTTGATGGAAATTGAAAAAAATTCCTTGAAGAACGATCAAAATCGATAGATATATGAAACACATTGTCTTTAAAGTTTGTATAATATTAACATAAACCTGCAGTATTTGTTATATTAGTTTCACTGAAAAAAAAGCTATACTGATTTCTTTATCAGGTACACTGAAATCAACAATGGAATGACCTGTTATACTAAAAATTGTTATCATGTAATAAATCTAGCTAAACGTAGCTGCTTGTATATTATATATAAGTAAAACACTATATCCATGTATAATTTAACATATTATCAGAAACTCGCATTTTGTAATAAAATTTAATACCAAATTAGAATTCCAAGTGAGTCAGTTCAATCACATCCGTGCACTTGGAATGCCTGAAGATGCCGAAAGGCGAAACCCGGGTCGTTAGCGACAAAACTCATGGAAAAGTACAAAATTCAAAAAAATCTAATTTGATATTGAAATTCCATCAAGCACCCTCAGTCGAAATACTTAATTCTTAAAATTTAATACATTGGATTCTAGTTCAATAGTTTTAAGTACCTACGTGTCTTAACCCTCCCCATACTGTGCTAAAAACTTCCGCGAGCTCCGGTGATATGTATTTACTACACCATATGAAAAAGTTATTTAAAAACCGGAAAAATGTGAATATTTCTAGACATTGCTTTGATTGACTATGGTTGAAGTTGAAATATAACAATTTTTGTAATCTAAGTGTCTGAAAAGAAGAAAAAAACATCGCAATTAGCTGCCGCTCCGACGTCTTCACCCGTCGGCGGTCGAATTCGTAATGACGAAATGAATGGCTAGTTCGAAGTCGATCACTTCTACGCATGCGCTTTCGCGCCGGAGCTAAACACGTGCAAGAGTACGCTCGCACTCGCGCTTAAACACGCGCATAAATTGGAATACGTTTGTGTGTATGGGTGATTCTTTGCCCGATTCTTCCACTAATTATTTATTTCCATCGCTGCAAATGAATAACCATACATAACTGTAATTTTATTTAATACGTAATAACATTACTGAGGAATACAAAAATTCTCAGATCAGTATCTATTATATTTAATAGAAATATTCTCATTATTAGAGTCGAGTTGTAGTAAATACATATCACCGTGCAGCGAAGGTTAAAGATTTAACGGCCATTTTCTCGCTTCGGCCCTGTTGCAATTTCGCCCATTGATCGACATCGTATTCGCACATCTAGAGTGATAAAATACAAGAGGTTAATAATGTTGAAGAAGTTGTAAAATGTTTTATTGCCGCCATTTTAATCGACGCCATTTGACATGCTTTCTGGCGCCATCTTGTGCGCATGCCAAAGTTTAAAGGAAATTGATTTCTTTGTAAGGTGCTTTGCATGGGAAAATAAACAGACATAATGTCACTAACTCACTACATTTGTCTCGTTGTAGGAACCCCGGACTTAATTAAGTCACATTTTTTAACCCTGCATTCCAAGGACGTATTGTTTTTGATGACAGGAAAAGAGTGCATTATTATGTTTTTACTGTTTTGTGTTGCTAGTTTTCTATAATGGCGCGAGTCCTTGAACGATTTTTCTACGCACTGTTTGTTGAATTTTTCCAGCAAAAAATGACGCCATCTCTAATGTGTTGAAAAAAATAACAATGCAATGTGCTTCTAAAAGACTATATACATTATATATATGGGTGACACATTTGGTTGTCCCACAACCTCTTGTTATGTGTATACAACCGTTTTTAACAGACGCCGTCCATAACGCTGTACGAGCAAGAAAAGAAAACAAAACATTCCTCATTTAATTGGCCCCACACTGTACGGTACTGATCTTTGAATCATGCATTTAAGTGCTTAAAGAAAAGAAAAATCAAAAGACTTTGGGGATTGAATTACACCAGTTCTCGTTAAACAACATTTGTTTATATTCTATTTTTGAAATTGAAAGCGAACTAGTTGAACACCCTTTTAACAGGGCTGTGGAGTCGGAGGCGAATAGTTTGAACTTTTTATTTTTGCATTTAATATGTCAAATTTGGCTTTTGGCCGCATTGATATGGTTGATATTTAATTGATTACACATACATAGGAAATTTAGGGGAAAAAATGACGGTATTAATCTTTTTTTAGTCGGAGTCAGAATCGTGTTTTTGGTCAAAGTCGGAGTCGTGGTTTTGGTAAATGATGGAGTCGGAGTCGGACTTTTTTTAACCGACTCTACAGCCCTGCTTTTTAACCTATATAGCAGAACAAAATTAGTATATAGATACTATATAATAGATCACGGTTTATAATCCATATACATACATTAAAAGTAGGAATGATATCATAAAATAATTAAGTACTAGCACTAATTGACTTTTGGCATTCGCTGCTTACAGAATACCATGGATAAATCCATAAGCTCCCGTGCTTGGGTTCATATCTTGAAATCCATTTAGAACATTGTCATCGTACGCCAATGTTTAACAACCATATGCTCCAAAAATCGCCGGTTTAGTGGGAGTCTATTTTTAGAACTATAAAGCAACCCGCGCCGGGATCCGAACCCGAATGTAACGCATCGAATCGATTCTTTCCGCTCGCCGAGTGACTCCCTATTGCCTTACTTACCTCGATTTTTTTGTTTTAGTTTTTTTTGGTAGTGGCAATACCTTTTGTTATGGTACGTACACTATACGACTGCCGTATATTAAGATCTAATGATCATTAATCTTACGCTACCTACGTTGGTTGAGCGTATAATGAGTATACAGTGGGCATCTTTACGAATTCACGTTGTTGATTTGTCACAAAATCTAACCACTATTTAGAGGTCGTCTATTAAAGTAAAGTATAGTAATGAAGTGTGATTCGAATTTAATTTGAGTCGTTTGAATTTTGTACTTTTTAATGAGTTTTGTCCAGGGCTGTGGAGTCGGTAAAAAAAAGTCCGACTCCGACTCCAGCATTTACCAAAACCACTACTCCGACTAAAAAAGATTAATATCTTCACTTTTTTCCCTAATTTTCCTATTTATGTGTATTCAATTAAATATCAACCCTATCAATGCGGCCAAAAGCCAAATTTAACATATTAAATGCAAAAATAAAATGTTCAAACTATATAAAATTTCCGACTCCGAGTACGACTCCAGCCAAATTGCCGCACCGACTCCGACTCCGGGCAAAAAGCCCCGACTCCACGAATCCGACTCAGACGAGTACAGTTGGCTTTTTTACCAATACATAAACATTCTATGATAATTACTTGAAATGTGTATAGATATAATATAGATACAAGTGTAACCGATTTATAAACCATTTTTACATTTCGAAACGGAATGATGACAAAATTTGAGCGAGGAAAAAGAACTCTTCCAACATCCATCGATTTATTTCCGTGGTTTTAAGACACATTGTATTTTGTAGGCATACAATATATACATGCATAACAAATAAATAACTAAAAAAAAGTTTTATGCATTATAATATAAAATCAAAATTGATTTCATTGCTATTCATACAGCCAATGGAATAACAAAGCATTCGATTAAATCACTTTTAAGGTGTTCACTGACAATATTTGGTGGAATGGTTTTATGATAAAAATGAAGACACATGTTTAGTACTTATTCTACATTGAATTTATTAAGAACAGGACCGGTTTCGCTCATCGCGAGCTGACCATATAAATTTCCCAAAAATATTGAGCGAACTCTAAGCTCACATTACTTATCTTTTGTTTCGATGTCAAAGGTTATCCACCCATGCCCTGAGTCAAAAAAAAACGAAAAAAATCACTCACTTTCTATTTACCGACGATCAAAAATTCCTCACCCGCCCAAGATCAAAAACACAGCCAGCCCTCACTTCAAGGGCGAGCGTATTTTACAAAAATAACATTTCCTCCCCCATCCGGCGGCGCGGGCTCGATATGGGGTTACCAGTTAACCCCTGCCGCGCCGAGAGCCTGCCGTCGAGTGTTTGTCAAACACACTCGCTCACTCGCCGACGGAGTGTTTGTCCAACGGATTAAACTATTATTCCGACATCGGGCTTGGGAGGGGTAGGAAATTGTCCCCGGAAGAATTTTTGCGGCCCTCTTCGATGTTATTATTCATTCGTATTATCTACTTGAGAATATTTTTATTGATAAGATTAATTTTTATATGAAACAGTGGCAAATTGATAATGATTGTTTTTTGATATCAGTCAATACGTTGCTATTCGTAGTTTAAATATTTTTAGTGTTACATTGAAGATAATTCAAAGTCAATACAGACGCGATAATATCTTTGGTAAAAATAGAAAGCCATTTGTAGCTCTTACCTATTCCACATTAAATATATTAGATCCAGGACCTGTTTCGTTCATCACGAGCACTACTAACTGATTTTTATTATATCTTGTCATATTTTTATTATAATGCACACTCCACCAAGTATTGAAAGTGAACACCTTTAAATATCAAAATTTATATATTCGAGGAGTATTTGAAACTCACTTCTAAGGTGTTCACTGTCAATACTTGATGAAATGGCAGTATAATAATAATGATAACATTGATAACATATCTTTAGTTCTTTTACACATTAGATGGAGAAAGATCAGGGCCAGTTTCGCTCTTCGCGAGCATTATCAACTGAAGATTTTTTTTGTATTTGAAACTAATTAAATTATGGTATTAATAATATATGAAAAGGTTATAAATGAGCTCGCATGCCGGTCTATATGGCCTAGTGGTATGAGTATTATCCTAGCAATCAGGTATCTTAGGTTCATGTCATAGAACAGCTCATTGTACATGTGGTTAAGCAATATATACTGCGAGAAATTTGCATTCATAGCTACAAAAATCAGTTAAAAAAATATTTCCATACAAAAAATGCCGTAACAATATGACCAGTCGGTATATTTGACATCAAACTTTCAATTATTTCAGTAATCTTGTAAAATTGAGAGAAAATTAAGATTTAACGATATTTGTAATTGACATTCCTAAAATGTGTAGCTAAATTACTGGTTTTATAAAACAAATAATCTTTTTCACCCTATTCTGAAAAGGAAAAAAAACTGCATTGAACTTATGCCTTTAAAAAATATTTTTCGGCCTTTTCTTCTAAAGCCTTCATTTGGGACCTTGGGTTTTGGGTGTTTGGTATTTTTTCTCTTTGAGTTTATCTGATTATTATAAGCTGCAATGTATTGATATTATTATCAGACTTATTGTGATAAATCAATCATCAAATCGATCTGGAATAACTTTGTCATATGTACTTTGAAATCATATTTAAAATCTTGTTTTCTTTAGTCTGATACTGTAATAGTGTAAAACCAAAAAATAATAAAACAAACAGACTTATTTTTTTCAAAATATCTTATAAGAAAAACCGCAGGGGCGTGCGCGCGGAAAGTAAACGCAGGGGTTGCCCCCTTTTTAAAATTATTATTCCATTCAAGAATAGTCATTGTTGTTCCTGTAATAGGAAGTTGATTGCTGTGGGCACTTGATGTTATACTTGAACATTGTATACTGAATTTGTGTTTCTGACATTTATATTGTGTTTACAGATTGCTCTGAAAATGAATTCAATTTCAATGCAATAGTTTTCTTTTAGTCACCGCCTTTTACTTAATATAATAATAAATCGTAGATTTTTACGATTAATGTTATTTATTCTAATGAATCATCATCTAATAGTTTTTTTGCCAACCGGTTGATTTTAAGTATTTCTTTTTTGATGATGGTAAGGATGTAATGATGGATCTTCGAAAGGCTTAATAGTCAGCTAGCTTTGTTTTTTAGGTCGGTTGGGTGGGAGTGGGAGGTAATAAAGTCGTCACAAACATCCATGCCTTTATTGATTGAAATCGTGACATGGTGGAACCTCATTTATGACAAGGTGAAAAGACAGAAAAGTAGTTTAGGTCTACAGAAATTATATGATATATGATTGAAAGCTATTTCGGCTTACGCCATCGATCCACGCCTTTGATCGCGTAGGCATAAACCGATTAAAAAATAATTTTTGTAAGTGTCCGTATGGAGATTCGAATCAATGGTGACAAATTTACGATGATTAAGATAGATTCTAACATTAGTACGTACATTAATACATATAAAAAAGGTTCTTGACTCGACTAAGACATTATTAAGTATGAAGAGGTATATAAATTATCCTGTATTTTTGTTTAAGGACCTATTATGTTACATTTCTAATTGAAAACCTTTTTCAGCAGATTCTGTGATCGGGTCTGACGAAGAAGACGATGACGATGACGAAGCAGGAGGTCCCAAAGGTCCTTCGTCTCTCAGTCCCGGTGCGCTGCCTCATCCATCAGACCTCGCGATGAACAGTGATTCGAAAACGGGACAGGATGATTCCGAAGATCAGGTAAGACGATATTTTTTAAATCATCAATTAAAAGTTGCACTCCAGTGCTGTCAATTATTTTATAATATAGAAATTATGATCGAGCATTATTTGAAATCACTACAGCTATTTAAATAAAAAGCTAACTTTAATAAATGTAGCCCTTGCATTTATTTGATGAAAATGTCAGATTATTGGTTCTGCATGATTGATTATAATCAAATATTTCAAAATTATTTTGCTCAATAAAACATGTTACTAATATGAGCATTCTACAGGGATCATTGGACGGAGACCCTGAGACGAGAGACTCCCAAGCGGAGAACAAGAGTCCCGACGATGGGAACGGGGGTTCAAAAAGACGGGGCCCTCGCACCACCATCAAGGCCAAACAGTTGGAGATCCTCAAGACCGCTTTCTCGCAGACACCCAAACCAACGAGGCACATACGAGAACAACTGGCCAAAGAAACTGGCTTGCCGATGAGGGTCATACAGGTTAGTTTGCCAGAATTATTTGTTGTCACTGACTCACTGTTATGTTTATTTGTTTATATGTCCAATAATATATCCTGCGCTGCCTTAACAAGATTCTCCAAAAACTACAAATACATTTTCTCACCAATATAAGCTCCCGATGTGGATAATCTTATTTTGGAGCTCAACCTCTCTTTTTGGAGAGGTTATATATAACAACGGTAATACTGAAGAGCTTTTAGTTACCTCTATCCAGTTACGGCTGGTGACGGGGTGTTGGGGAGGGGTACAAAGGAAGATTCAACCATTTTTGCAAGAGTTCTTTCCTATTCATTGGATTTTAAAACACTTCTATAGCATGGACTTTCAATTCAGATGTTCGCAACACCAACTGTTTATCTTCCGTAGTACGGAATGATTGAAGATGCCGAAATGCGATACCCGGGTCGTTAGCGAAAAAACTCGTGAAAAAGAAAAAAAAAGTTGAAATTGAATGTAGGATAGTTTATGTGTCTGCCGCAACCGAACAGGACAAAAATGTCAAATGGCGATCACTGATCGGGTAAAAGATCGACAATAATTTATATTTTACTTGAGAACAATTAATTAATTTCAAAATTTACAAGTGTGAATATATCACAAACTTTGAACGAGCTTACAATATTATTCCAGGCAGACATTTTGTCGCATTAATTATGACGTCACGACCGCGGCGGCAATCTTTTGAAAATTGAAACTCGAAAGTGTTTGACGGCAGATTAACTTGTTATGTCACGGTTGCACGCCCAAAATCAAACTGCATTAGAAATGCATCTGCTGCAGAAAAGAAACCGAAAATCTTTGCCGCTTGTTTGCGTTCATTAGTTATGATTGCTTTAGAGTATTTTGCAGGTGATTATCGTTGAATAATTTAACTGTATTACATGATTATATTCATGTAACCAAAAAGTAACAAATAAATGCGGTTGATATGAAATATCGACACATTACTTAGAAAAGGTTCTAACTGCCGTTGACATTGTTTTGAGATAAGAACGTTTGAAGTTTCGATTGATTAAAATTCACTTGTAACAATGCGCCAGTAAAAATGTTTCAAATTACTTATTTTAAGTAAATTTTTTCACAACTCTAGCTGAGAAATAATGATTTTTAAGATCTAATGATGGAAACAATGATGACAATCTTAGAACTTTCTCAAATAAATTTAGTGAAAAAAGTGTGCAGATGCAGTGCAACTCCGAAATTCTACTAACTTCGTTATTGAACCATAGATAATTTCATATACATATATGATAGAATGCGGTAAATACAAGCTTTTCCGACCAAAAGGTCATTTTAGGCAAAATGTCAATTAGATCTTCAAAGTAAAGTAACGATATGTCAAGAACGACTTTGTGTTAACTACACGATTATTATAAGATGGCCGATACGTCATTGTGGTCATTTGGGGAACTAAAATTTACCTTAGTTCCTTGACAGCCCATTACGATTTCAATGTGTGATCGATGATACTCTCTAAGTACTTGACTGCGGAGTTAGATGAAAAAGATGGTATCCGTGTCATAGAAGTTGTAAGATGACGTCAGTTCAAGTTCATTTGAGCATATAAAGGCTAAAAATGCCAAAAGACCAAACCCGGGTCAATAGCGACAAAAATCAAACGATTCAAATTTTGTTTTAAGATTCATTGAAAGATTTGTTCCATATCCGCTCCCTATTCGAAGTATATGACCGCCACACGTTGCGTTCAAGATTCTCTGTCACGCGCCAGCCTCTTTGCTTCTTCCCATACCATCCCGGCGTCCTGTAGCTCCACTGACTACATCCTATGGATGATAATCAGTGGTCTTCCGAGACGACGGAATCCATCAGGTTGAGAGAAGAGACATGTAGTATTCAGGCTCTTCTGGGGCATCTGTAGCACATGACCCAAGCCAGGTCCATCGTAGCCTTCTTATTTTGGACGTAATAATGGGCAAGTTTGTCCGCTATCTTACCTCCGTGTTCCTGACTTCACCGCAATACTAAATATTCGCCATAAGGATCTGTTTTCAATGACAGTATACGGTTACCCTGTGCTTTTGAAAGTTTTAGATTTCTTATAATATTATAATGATATTGCACGTGTTTAATACTTTTTTTCCGTCATTTACTGCTTCTTTATAACGTTAAGGCTAGGCGTGTTACATGAAAAAGATTGCACGTTCTATTAAAAATGTTCAATACATTGTTGTGTAAATATAAAATTTAAAATAACTTCCACGTATTGTGCTACTAACCGTGACACGTGTTTCGCCTCTTTCAGATGCATCTTCAGACTTACTATCGCAAAGTTTGCTTAAGTAATGAAGCAAGATTGATTCTTACATTTTAAATTATGAAATTACAAAATGGATTTCTGGTTTTTTTCCCTTTTAAAGGAAGCAAGGTGATAGAAGCGAAACAAAAAACAAATAATGATATTGATGAGCTGCAGTCAGTCTGCATCAGATTGGGATTTTTCCCTTTTAAGGTATGCAAGGGGGGGGGGTTATAGAATCGAAACAAGATGCCTCTGAAAGAAGCGAAACACATGTCACAGTTAGTAGCACAATACGTGGAATAATCTTAAAGTTATTTTATATTAAAATGAACTTCCACAATGTTACTGCCGAAACCATCATTGTTGTGTTGTTTACTAATAAATTTGTTGAATTGTAATATGAGCATAAAATAATACACATTTATGTCCTAGTATTTGGTTAGAAAACTTTAGACAATCTGTTGTTTGGTTTGTTTTATGAATATTGAAAAGTCTACTAAGTATACCAATTTCGCGACTAGTTTCAAGAAACCCACTCAGATGTCAGTCGAATGGCGGTCTCCTTTCAAACCCGAAGAACGAATTCGCTCGCATATTTTTATTCCCGCTTTGAAAAATCCCTCTATGCGAATAGACATAATTTATTGTTTTCCGAGGAAATGGGGCGTGGCGGGGCGGTTTCACATTCCTGGTATCGCTAGGCAAAAACAAAAAAAAACAAACTGCATATTTAAATCTCATATATTTCCAAAAAAGGTTTGCATTTTATATGATGTCGTGGTCAGTGGCGGCTGGCGACAGAGTATAAGGGAGTACAAACAAAGATGCAACTATTTTCCCGTACTACGGACAGCCAAAAATTCATAAGACTGGCACTCCGTTGGTATACTGAATATCTGAATTGAAAGTCCATGTTATAGAAGTGTTTTAAAATCCAATGAATAGGAAAGAACTCTTGCAAAAATAGTTGAATCTTTTTTTGTACTCCCTAATACTCTGTCACCAGCCGCCACTGGTCGTGGTGGAATGGCTGTAATCATCTACTTGTCTTTATTCGAAATTTCATTATTTGAATAAACTAATAAAAAAAAATATTAAACATTAATTATTGTTCCTTCCTTACAAAGCAATAATTCATTGAGCTCTGGATAAATATTTTTTATAATTAATTAAGGTAAAAAATGAAATGTTGGCTTTTTTAAAAAACAGAAACAAAACAGCCATTGTTGCCAGGATTGATTCCATTATCCATAATACTATAATTAAACCCAACAATCTTATTGCACGATAGATACACACGTTCCAACGAAGATCGTGAAAGAAAAGAGATTTAATTTCATCTGTCTAGAATTCAATTAAACCTCTTTTTGTGCGATTTCAAAGTTATGCGGCTTATTTTTAATTCATTTTTTTTTTAAAATATATTTTTATGACTATATAATCGTACATATGGAATAACGTAATTAACAGCGCGTATTTCACATCCAGTGTTTCACCTGTTTATTACAATATGACCTTGACAGGTGCATCCTTGTACATGTTATGTTCTCATATTTAGTCATAGCTTATTGTGTGCGGTTTTATTTTATGCGTTTTTCCCCGGAACGCATCTACCATACAAAAAAAGGTTTAGGTGTATTCAAATCAATGAAATATTCAACCAACATAAAAATAAAATAGAAGTTTATACTTGTACGAAATTTTGTGTGCAATTATTGTTTATGGTTCGGTGGTAGTTTCGTCATTGTCTATGGATGTGTGTCGCGATGAGTGGTTTTTGTCTGTCGTACAAATTGAAGTCATCCATCCTTCCGCCTCGGGGATGTCCCCGCGCAATTAATCATCTCGCGGCGGCGCAGACCCGCGTGTTGACAAATATTTCTTCTTACATATTTACTGTCAGCTGTATGTCAACCAACCGAATTAAAGAATGTTAGTTAGCAGTGACGGCGGGTAGTCTAATTAATAGATTTTTTTCAAAAATATTTTACACTCTAAATAAACGGACCCGGCTCGTAAGCGAAAAAGCTCATGGAATAGTAGAAAATCAATTCTAATTTGATATTGGTACTCCATCAAGCACCTTCAGTCGAAAGCCTAATGTAGTAAGATACGATATTTCATCGCTTACCAGCCTATATCATCAAAATTCAACTATTACAGGAAGTATAAACAACTGTGATGACAAAAGATTTTTACTACATTACTAGACAATAAAAAATTGAATAACGTTAACTTGAACAAAATAATTCATTTGGCGTAACAATAGATGAAGTATCATTTACTTGGTAGAACTACATCATGATATATTTATAAATAAAATATAATGTTGATACTAACGTTTTGTAAGCTGTTTCGAAATCACACCAGGATGGCATATTGGATTATTAGCAAAATTTTGTCAATACAGGTTAATTTTATTTTTCATTTTGAAACACTTATTTAACGAATTTATTGTATTAAAATGATCAGTAAAAAAACAGAATCAATCAGATGATGAAAAACATAAAAACGATCTTGTTCAGTTTTCATCGTTGACAATAGAGTTTGCGACTTAAAAACATCATGGAAAGAAAATGTGTCAATCGATCGTTAAATGATCTTAACTTTTTAAAATTAAATGTCAATCGAATTCGATCGTAACAATATGTAACTGATTTATTTCTTGTATTTTTAAGCACCGCCCCTGATTTCTTTTGTGAGTGATAATAATAATATGATGTTCTAAGTATTTGTGATGCTGTCTAATTATCGTGCTACGACGCGTTGTAAACACAAAATTAACACCGAAAATATTACAATTTCTTAATAAAGCCTTCCGCCTGAAAGATGAATCATATCAATATCCTTCTTTGTGAGACGTGTGTTTTGAAAATGTTTGAATAATCGAATAGATATTGTATAAGCTATAAACTCATCGATATCTATTAAATTCACCAACGGTTAATTTACAGTGCCTCCAAAACTTTTCCGTCCCAAAATTGCAATCACCTTATTGTTACATTTACGATAAAAATTGTCTCTCTTTTCGTTGATCCGGCATATTAACGAACCTCAACTTCAACGAACGTCTCTTATAAAGCTTGCTTCGTCAATAGTATCTTATTATGTCGGTCTAGTGGCAAGAGCTTTGTCCTAGCGATGGGGGGACCCGAGTTCAATTATCAACAAGGTTAGATTTTTTCAATTGAAAAAGAGATCTTGGGCTGGGTGTATGTTATTTATTGTTGATTTTGTGCATAACTAATTCATTATTTATCATCGAGTTAATCTTGTATGACTTTCACAATTAAGAATATTTGGCGCATTGGCGTAAAGCTGTAAAGCCAAATATTTTTTTTTTCAATAAAAAAAAATTAAAAAAATGAAATTTTTCGAATGCCTATATTGTAAATATAAGTATATTATTAAATCAGGCATAAAAAAAAGAAAAAACGTGAAGAAGCTTAGAATTTCTTTAGTAAGAAGTAAGCCTAAGCTCTTAAATATCTGAAGATGCCAGAAGGCGAAACCCAATATCATTATAAACTAACGCAAATAAATGTTTTAGAAAAATACGACTCAATTTGTCTTTTAAACTCAACCCAAACAATTTGTTTCATACGATATAACTAAATCGTCAGAAAATCTTTTTCTATTGATTCCACAATTGATGCGAAGACTAGGGTCAGTTTTATTTATAAATAATGCGGTGGAATAAGTGCAAAACATGTGTTTTATTTTAGAGTATCAAATGACGTGAAGTAAAATCATATGGTTTTATCTTATCTCTAAATTGTGCTGTTATAAATACATGTATGGCAAAGCACCAGCTTTATTAATAGAATATTGAACTCTAGTAAGTAACGTGTTTTTTTGTTTTTTAATTAAATTGCACCCACGCTGTAAATATCACTCATCTTTCTTGACACTCTCCATACGCCGGTTGATATCTTTCTGCTTTGTCGCTCCGGATCCAAATATTTTAATGACCTATCGACGCTCCGCGGGGACTCCAGCCCGAGCATCCCTTCGGCCAGTTGTAATGGCGTGTGGTTTTCGGGTCACATCAAACAGCCAGGTTTCTAAGTATTCATAAAAAATGTATGTGTCACATTTCAGCCAACCCACACCTGTCTTAGATGGAAAACTACACCAAATCGTTGTCTAATAAAACGACTAAGTAATTTAGTACACGAGTTTCTAGCAAAAAGATATTGTGGAGAAAATCTCATCAAACAATAGTTTACGAGTTCAATATATTGTATAATAAGTGTCCTTATGTTTTAAGTACTTCATATATGTTCTTTTATGTTTGGGCTGGAAAATTTTGGACTATACTTAAAGTGGCCGTTTGAATTTCCCCCAAAATTATGACACCTAAAAACGGGTAGGCACCTCACACTTTCATACAATACAATTGAAAAGATAGTAAGGTTTTTTTCATGTCATTTTTTTAACCATGTCCGCTCCCAACCTGGAGCATATGGACTCCTCGCGGAGTTTATCTCAACTTTTATTTTTTTCTACGAGAACTGCTTGTTACTCATTTGCTCAACCTCTTTCTTTCGAAGAGAGTAGGGATGGAAAGGATACGAGGAGTCGGACAGGACTAGTGGTTAGCTAATCGCTCTCGCTATGCAACGATCTTTGAGATAGGAGAGGTAGGAAGAGATTTTCAGCAACACAGACACCCATGACTGAGAACAGATTTATCGACTGAAAAAATCCGCTCGTACCAGTTATCGTGCCCGGGCGGTCTGGCACGCAAGCCAACAACGTTGACACTGCGCCACGGACCAGACAATTCAGGCAGTCTATAATATTTATTTATTTGAAAAAGTATATTGCGACATTTATCTATGTTCAAGACGTATTTTTTAAAAGTTTTGTATAGTTTAATAATTCTTTCAACTTCGATATTCAATATCGAATTCATCACAAAATTCTTTTGAAGTTTCCACCCAAACACCTAATGAATAAAAATGTGAATAAATTTTATAAGTTGTAGCAGTTTATATAGCAGACTATATGCGCTCCTCTTCCGATTCCTACTAAAGTTTTACCAACAGCCAAATTAAGTTTGGGGAACACATTATTGACGTCTGTTCTTTATTGTACACCAAAAGTGCAAAAGTCCACGAAATCTCACAATTTTTGCAGTCAAATCATTTGCCTCTATTCGAAAATGAGTAATTTTGGCATCCCGAATCTGTGTTTGGGGAACACTTGGACTCGTCGCCTGAAAACGGGACGTCTGGTCACATTGAGTACATATACATACTCTATATTTAGCATGTTTGGTTAGTAAAACTATAAGCTATATTCGTAAATCCAAAGTTAGACTTGCACTCAAAAATATACCACGATAATTGTTCTGATATCGAAGAACATTACGATGCTATCCGAAAACGCCTTTCGTTTACTAGAGGCTAAAAAATAAAACAAATTGCTCGTTACGAGGTCGTGTCAATATGAAGTATTGCCGAGTGACTGCGCAGAGACGTTTCAATTAAAGAAATAACTGCGCATGTGTATTTTAAAACAAAACAAAAAAATAGTTTCATCTGCCTCAAGACTAATTCTGATATTTTTATTTTTATATACGTAGCGCTCGAGTGTCTCGAGACAATGAAATATGGATATTAATTATTATATTACGGCACAGATTTTGTAAGAATTTGTTCTCGTAATATGTGAGTCATAAGAAATAGAATTACAAAACCAGGACTTGGGCAATTTTTAGTGTGTGTTTTTAAAGCTTTTTTGTCTATTTTTCTGATGAATCTAATTTCAACTATTGCCAGTGTAGAGAACATCAAAACTCAAACTTGTATTTTCTTCTTGTACGTTTTTTTTGTTTCTAATTCTATATATGTGAAGTGAGCCAAGTAAAATTTTGAAACTTTTCTATTGGAATTTTAAGTTCAATCACGTTGTTATTTCGTTTTTTTGTGGAACTCTCTTAAAATTTTAGAAGAAGTGGAAGCTTACAATCAGTGGCGGTGGTGACAGAGTATTAGGGAGTACAATCATAGATTCAACTATTTTTGCAAGAGTTCTTTCCTATTCATTGGATTTTAAAACACTTCTATAGCATGGACTTTCAATTCAGATGCTCGCAATACCAACGGAGTGCCAGTCATATGAATTTTTGGCTGTCCGTAGTACGGAAAAATAGTTGAATCTTTTTTTGTACTCCCTAATACTCTGTCGCCACCGCCACTGCTTACAATATAAATTTACAGAAAATGTCTTTCAGGGAAATGGTTTTATAAAAGGGTGAAATTAGTTCACCGCTTCCAGATCATTTGAGCCCTTGAGAGGTTAAGTGAGCCAATTAGCAAAAACATGATTTTACGGAAAAAATACTATTGAAGTGTGTTTTTAATCATCTCACTTTGCAGGATACTTAGATAGCAAAAGAATATGATACTGCATCTAACTATTTATTTCCAAAAATGCCATTTGACTAAATTTCCAGGGGTTCATTCATATAAATATAATGTAAATCAATATTTATTCGAGCATGTTCGTTTATTAGATCTTTTTTCAAATTCCAAAACGAATGTGGAGTATATGGATTCATAATGAAGTATCTTTACATAATTTCTTCTTAACAAGAAACGGTCGGACATCATTAGCACAAAATGTACACAATACAATAACCTGTCTATAATTAAATCAATCTATCCAACCTTCTAATGAATCAAATCAAAATTAAAGTTGACAAATTGTTACTTATTAATTTTTACACACACACACACACACATGTACAGCTGTCAACACTTCCTGGATTTAATATTATACATTTCCAACAAAAAAAAAACTAACGAGACCTATATTTTGAACCTATCGGTGTTAATTCTGTAGAAATGCCGCTGAAGTTGTGGAATTTCGTAATGATGTATTGTGAAATTTTAATTCGAAATTCCAATACCTTGTCGCATGGCATACTATGGCCACGTGTCATCTCGATTTAATAAGATACATTTTCAAACAAAATTGAACAGTCCTGAATCAAGGATTTAAATATTATGTTTGGCCTAAGATCGTTTTATCTTTGGATACCCCTCCAGTGAAACATCGTAGGTTGTTTTAGGCACAATTTGATTGAAAATGTTCAGTGAATAGCATTACGTTTCTAGGATATGTATTATTTATTTATTTATTTAAGAAAAAGCAAATCATGGCATTACAGCTGACATTATGTTATATCTGGGCCTTTATGCTGGAACTGCCTGTGTAATATTTTGGCCATTTGGACTTAGGAATCAGATGATTACTTGTTACTATTCATACAAGTTGATATCCACTTGATGATGGTCACATGGCGTCGAGTATTATTAGTGCATATTTAATCATTCCTTGAAGACATGATCAATTATATCTGGGCTTCAATGCTGTCAGTGCTTTCGTCAGATTTTGGCAATTAGGACTTAAGAATTAACAGATACTTTTTATGCTAGAAATCTCATTGCCATTTAATTTAAAATTAATGAAATATGAGGACGGCTAATTTGTTTGTCTTAATAAAAGTGCAGCATACTTTGCACAAAGATATGTCTATGTGCAAATACATGATCGGAAGTTGAGACTTATTATTCATTAGTGTAAGAAGTGCAATGGCCACTTATCATCTCTCTACTAGTCTATATAAATACTATAAATTTAAATTGACTTTCACAAACACAACGCCAACATATTTTTGATAGCAAAAAGTTAGCCACACTGAACAATGGATTTATTTGACATAGGCAATTCTGGCATTAGGTCTCAGATATATACTTGGACTAGCCTTAGAGCATATATTCTATCTCCTCGGCTGTATTAAGTGTGAGACAGTAGAGTGACAAAAACTACTTTTTACTTGCCAGAGATACAGCGTTATTCGATGTTGCCTTTTTACCCACAATTTAACCGAAATAAATTTCTGTAACAAATAATCAAATTTCACTCGACAATATCTGTGATGGGCCCAAGAATTTCAGGTCCAGCTCTGTCACTGCACATTCTTGCACCTAATTGAGAAGATTTTCTGCATTCTTTGACAATATTGTTTCTTTATTATGGTATGTTAACATTATAAAGCAAACCGAACGGCAAATTTGACAGCTAAATTAAAATTGTACGAAACATTTTTTCAGTCAGTGACAACAAAAACACGTGTGACACAAACATTCCATCATTTTCATGTGTGTTCATTTTAAGTGGGTATATGCCGGATACAAATTGGTATATTAATACCTGAAAGCAACAGTGGGATAAGTCAAAAATACTCTTGCGGCTCATGACAGAGCAACATGCATATTTAAGTCGTATACTATCAAAAGTAGAACTATCTCATATTTTTAAAAACTGAACTAATGCTGTCACATTATTATTCTGGTCATAGTGTATGGGTAGCAATAAAATATTTGTATAAAAATCATGTACATGTGGTATAAAAACGTAAAAGAAAATAATGGTTGGTGTCAAAATCAGAACCGTAGACGACCTTGGAAACAAAATTATAATGGTTTGGTCAATCATACTTTCGACCAATCACAGAATTATGATAAGTGATGTTGCAATGCTACTAATACAATTTTTTAAGTTCCAGGCTTTTATAGGCTGTTTTTTTATTTAAAAAAATATAAATAAAGTAGTTGAGTCGTTAAAAAAAGCACGACTCCGAGTCCAACATTTACCAAACACACGACTTCGTCTCCGACTCCGACTAAAAAAAGTTTAATTTCGAAACGTTTATTTCCGACCTTTTCTATTTATGTGTATTCAATTAAATATCAACCAACTAACCCAGCCAAAAGCCAAATTGTAAGTATTATATACATAAATAAAAAGTTAAAACTTTTAAAATTTCCGACTCCGACTCCGAGTCTACAGTCCTGAAATAGAGTTCAAAAAGTTAACAAAACGTTTTTCGTGCTTTCCTCGAAAATACGAAAAGTGGCTAGTTCTGCTTTTGATACGATACGACTTATTTTGCGTATTATTATTTGTATCTAAAACAATTCGCAATTTCTGTGAATATGCGACATTATAGTGATACCAGATACCAGTAAACATGGTATACAGTCACTCTCTCAGAAGCGGCTGTCACTTCACTTTGACGTTCAAAATATTATATCTGCCATTGTCTGAAAATTTTAAATTTTGCGAAAATATTTCGATAATAAAACGCGAAGGAATGCATAGAAATGATTTACTGCTGACTCGGTAGATCGGGTCCTTCTGGCGAATGCTATAAAGTTTTAGGAATGTTTTATCGCTGATCATAGAAATAGAATTTAAAACGTAGACAGGTATTCAGAAATAAGTTTGAGTATAGAGAAGAGTCTTTTTGTGCGATATTAAAAGTTATGCAGTTTTTTTCTTCCATATTTTTGGGAGTATTTCAACGTACGTAAATGTTATAACGTCATTAACAGCGCGTTGTTCACATACTGTATGTGTAAAATCTAGTGTTTCACCTGTTTATTACAATGTGACCTTGACACGTGCGCCCTTGTACATGTTATGTTTCCATATTAAGTCATAGCTTTTTTTGTGCTATTTTGTTTTGTGTGATTTGGCGCGGAACGCATCTACCGCACAAAAAAGGTTTAAGCGTACATCTATACTATGTTGTCTAAAAATGGATTCCTTTATCTTTGGGTCTGTGGTCGAGTATCAACGACGATGAATTCGATTGCGGAACGCATGGGTCTAATCCCAGTTTTGGTCAGTCAGTATTTTCATTTTTCAATCGAATTATTGATTTCTATACGAAGATGTGGATGTCTATATTATCTACAATATCCTCCCATTCTCACTAGATTAAAAATAAAACGAACGTGCCGTAAACTTTATTGTGAAGTCCCTATACATATTATCATATTATTCTCATTCTTATTTCCTTGTGAATAATTCCGAAAAAAAATACCACGTTTTTCAGCGAAAGATTACATAATAAACTTTTCATAAACCTCTTTCAAACGAAGTCATTTGAGGCAGGCAGTTAATCATAGAGAAATTGAAAAAAGTAATATTGCATTACGAATCGTAATGATTTTTTGAAATTAGAACGCTTGTTGAAATATTCTCGTCATCATAAACATGAATAGATGAACTCGATTATTTATGATCATTTTGTCCAGAACGGACAACACCCGCTGTGCGTATTTATGGTTTGCAGCAGTTATAGTGAACAGTCAGTAAATTGCCGAAATGTAGGTTTGACAATATTTTGTCGGTAAAAATCTATTCGTACGTCTAAAGTAAAAAAGCGACGGTGGACCTGGCCTCGAAAGGGCTGCGGATTCCTCAAGGGAGCCTGAATCTTGCCCGTCTCTTCTATAAACCTGATGGATTCCGCCGTCCCGGAAGGTCATTGATGACCATACATAAGATGTTTTCATCGGAGCTTACTACTAATTGGGAAGATGCGAGGAGGTCGGCGAGTGTTAAAGAATCCTGGAAGTACTGCGCGGCGGCCATATGATCCAAATAGGCAGTGGATATGGAAAACAAATCCACGCGCAAAGATAGATTCAGTGGCTGAGTATTAATATTAAGTTACTATAATCTCTACTAGCAGTCCATATATTCCACATTTGAAACGGACACGCTCACAAAGCAAGAATCATATTTATACACCTATGACATTATATAAAACTCTATATATTCATAAGTAATTGCCCGGTCCGTGGCGCAGTGGCAACGGCTTTGACTTGCGTGCCGGACCGCCCGGGTTCGATTTCCGGCACGAGCAGATTTTTTCAGTCGATAAATTTGTCCAAAGGCATGGGTGTTTGTGTTGTTGAAAATCCCTTCCCACCTTTCCGATCCCAAAGAGCGACGCATGGTAACAGCGATTAGCTAATCACTAGTCCTGTTCTAGTCCTCGTATCCTTACCATCCCTACTCTCTTAAAAAAGAGAGGTTGAACAACTAAGTAACAAGCAGTTCTCGTAGAAAAACACATGTTGAGATAAACTCCGTGAGGTCCATCTTGAGAGCGGACATGGTTAAAAAAATATATTCATAAGAAGCGTATCTTGCTTACATACATACATAAGTGCCTTGAAACTGAAGAATGCAGGGCTGTCGCAGTCAATGGAGTCGGAGCTTTTTGGCCGGATGTTTGAACTTTTTAGTTTTGCATATAATATGTAAAATTTGGCTATTGGCCGGATTGGTTGATATATAATTGAATAGAAATGAAAATTGAGTCAGAGTCGTGTTTTTGGGAAATGCTGAAAGTCGGAGTCGTAATCTTTTTAACGACTCTACAGCCCTGGAAGAATGTTAGGATCTATACCATTATACTCATGCGAAAATTTATCATGTCAACGTTTTTTGTGTGCGCAAAGTTGGCACAGCGAAGGTTGCGCATCGCTTATTCAATCTGTCGATGACATTAGAGCGCGAATAATCCCGCGACGGTAATCAGCGCCACCCGAAGCGTGGACCGTTAAAGAATTAAATCGAGCGAAATCCGGCGTCGGTGGGCGCCATTTGTCTCCAAACTAAACCCATTTCGTTTAATTATTACTGTCGCATTGTTTGTTTTTTTTTAATTCCCGTACGCCTGCATTATCTCATAGTTTTGTTTCAATTTGTTGACAGCTTGGTTTCGATTAGTCCAGTCGCTACAGGGTGGCCACGTTTAATTAAAATCAGCACTAATTATAACGAACATAGCAGCAAACTTTGTATTTTTTTCTGATTTTGTTGTCATGTCATATGTTTGTTTAATAAATCGGCTTTGTTGTGACAGACGGTTATAGCTGCAGTTTTTACACTTTTTCAATTGTATTCCATAATAATGTTTATAAGTAATTATACATTCTTAGACACGTCAAAATATTAGATTTGCAACATTATTGATAATTAAGAAATTTCTAATTAAAACGTTCCAACAAATACATTTAAAAAAAAAAAAAGAATTCGCCGAAATATGGAAGCAACATTGTGGTAAATTGTGTCAAAAAGATTATAGTAAAAACCCAATACATAATTTAGAAAAATACATTACTAAAATCAAACATAGAATACACGTGATTGATTGATTATGTTACCGTTGACTGCGCAAGTGTTCTTAAAATAAATGTTGGTATAAGGCTAACGTATTTACCCTTTGGCTATCGTTTGACTATTTTTAACTTTTTTAACCTTCATTGAAAAAATAGAATTGTTAAAATACCGCATGCAAAGTGTGTGATCAAACATAAATATCATTTTCAAATAATTCACTTTAGTAGAAGTCCAACTGTCGTGGGTGCATCATTCAAACAAATATTTTACAATGTGAATTAATGATCCATGATTCCATTTTCACTAAATAACGTTTTATATCGATTATTCTTTGCATACTCGAACATCATTATATTATTTAATCATCATTTTCACGGCGGCGTTCGATTGAATTATGGCAACATTATTTATTTGGCGGGCAATAAAAATGGCGTCGCGGGAAAACGCAACACTGAATGACAGCTAAATAGAATGTCACATCGTTTTATTTCCGCAACGTTCATTTTGATTTCTTTTATTTTCGACTCCGAATGACAGGTCGGGTATGATTTTTATATTTTTCAGTACACTTTAAGCGGTTGATGGTTTTTGAGATCGCACTAATAGGGCGATACGCTGTAATTAGTTTCGCGTAAAATTTATTAGTTTCCTGTTTAAAACACATTAAAATTAATAACGCATAAGAGACACGTTATCCCCGTATATATTAGGATACACTACGTTAAATTTTAAATGGTTATTAAGATGTTTGTCAACTGTGAGGAAAGTTAAACGAATTAATATGAGAGTATTCAAATGCATTAAAAATTTGAAACAAATAACGTTTAATATTAGGGCTGATTTAATTTAAGACGAAATTCAATTCAAAGAAAGCCATGTGCTCCTCATTGGGAGCGGGCCTGGCTTAAAAAATCCATGCTAATAAAATGTTTAGTTAATTAATGCTTCTGTATTATGTGGATCTTTAAAATATTTTAAGGATCCAGATAAAATATTATATAACTACTAGCCGGTACTCGGCAACCTTTGCAATGCAACTCAAAGGAAGAAAGTGTTTGTGGTTATTCTAATCAATTCTTTATTTTAGATGGTTAAAGTTAAAGTGTCCAATAACTATAGCCGTCCACCTCATTATAGTAGTCACCCTACATGTTTCCAAGCATGGTAAAATTATTTATTAGCTTTTAAAATAGTGACAATTTAAAGTCGAGTAAGGCTAGTCCACGGACACGATATTGCTATGGAAAACTATAGATTAAAAGATTTATTTTTTACATACATATTATTAACTATAAACAAACTATATTTCTTGAATCCATTACGTTATCTTCTCATTAGGGTGTACAATTTATGATATTAATTTAACAGGTTTCGGAAGAAATGTGAAAAGAAATTGTCATTTGTTTGTGCGTACAGTTTATGAATAGTTATGAACACAGTTAGACATTCTATCGTGTAGCACGTCTGGTATTATTTAGTTTCGAATAAAGAGGTTCCCTTGGAAAAAACGAGAAGTGCCATGCGGTCGCGAAATAAAAAGCTTTAATCAAAAATACAAGACAAACAGACCAACAATGGTGCAATCGCACACACCGCTAAATGATGAAATCGAAATTTCCCGGTGAATTACGATTTTTCCGCTCGGTACGTGTGAGACGCCGCAAAAAAACGATCAAAAATACAACCGGGAAAAAAAACAAAACAAAGTGTGTCAGTATTCAAAAGCTTCGGCGGGTATTAGAGATGTCAAAGTATTCGATATGTAACAACCCGTACCGTTTACCTTTTATTTATTTTGTATTCGCTTTCAAAGAAGAACTTTAATATAAAATTTAAAATAACTTTGATTATTCCACGTATTGTGCTACTAACTGTAACACGTGTTTCGTTTCTTTCTTCGGACTTACTATCACTAAGTTTGCTTAAATAATGAAGCAAGATTGATTCTAACATTTTAAAAAGATGAAATTGCAAAATGGAGTTTGGAATTATTTGTTTGCTTTGTTTCGATTCTATAATTATATCCGCCTCCTTGCTTCCCGTAAAAAGGAAAATCCATAATTTTCAAGTTGGAATCAAATTTTATATTATTATTTAAATTATATATTAAAATGAACTTCCACAAACAAAGTTACCGCCGAAACCATCGAAAGTATGAAACTTTAATCTTCACAATAAATAAATCATGGTTTTTTACACGTCATGTCTTCTCCTAATGTGGAAAATTTGGATTCCTTGAAAAGTTTATCTCAATATATGTTTTTTCCTGCGAGAACTGCTTGTTCTTCAGTTGCTCAACTCATCATATTTTTTAGAAGAGAGTAGGGATTGAAAGTCGAAAGGATAGGAGACCCGCTTTTTTTGAGATTGGAAAGGTAGAAAGGGATTTTTAGTATAAAAATCCATTGCCTTCGAGCAGAATCGATAACCCGACTGAAAAATCTCCACTTACAAGGACTCGGGTCCAAGTGGTCCGTCACGCAAAGCCAACGACGTAGACCACTGCACCACGGACCTGACAAAACTATTTATTATTGCATTACCGGTAGTCGATATTGACTATTCATACACTAACTTGACGATCTATTCGAACACCCTATCTTTTCCTCGGCACTCTAGTTGACATCTCTACTGTGAACTCGTGCGTGGAGCAACCGCGTTTATAACTTGTAATGAAACGTCCGATTTGCGCGATTGTCTACAGTCGTCTTCGGTGCTTTTTGTCTATGGGCGTGTTTTTTTGGCGCGCGCCGGAAGTCGTGATCTCTGCTTCGACGGCAAGATGGCGTCGCACGGAATAGTCGTGAACCCTGGGTATCTAGTATTCTGTTTTTTCTGCACAGAATGCATTCGATCACGAATCACACAACGGTAGTCGGATAACATGCAGAAAACCTATTCTGCAAAAAGTATGCAATGATTCAATGCGATTCGCTGTGGGGGCAAATAGTAAAACATGAGAAATAGAAATATCATAAATCCTACTAAGTTAAATGAATTATTGTGTTATAAACCTTTTTTTTGACACATATAGCATTCTCAACATATTGCTTCATGCAAAGAGTGTAAATAATTCTTGTTTTTGATGTCCAATTTGGGTATTTCAAAAGTTAGGCAATACTTTGTTTACGAGACCTTTTTATTGATTCGGTAATTCACATTTTATTTCGAATTTGATGACCAATTAGCAGAAGCACACTTTTTGCACTCCGTAAGCATTGTACATATTTGAGTCGTTTCAGCAATTCTTCCAGGCATAATATTTTGAGACTAGGGCCGGTTTCGCTCTTCCTAGATATCTCAACTGATCAGTTTTCTTAATTATGCCTTTCCAACAAGACGTGGTAGTTAATACACTAAGCATGATTAACGATTCATTCATTTGGTTTAAATAAGGACACATTTTTTAGTACTAATTGCATATATAATTTGATAATGATCAGGATAATAGTACGAGCGAAAGCGATCTTCATCAAATTATATGTGGAAATAGTACTAATAAACATGTTTTATTTATTTAAAATAATTGCTTTCCACACAGAAGTGACAGTTAAAAACTTACACGTCGTTAGTTGTAAGATTTAAAAGATTAACTTTTAAGGAAACTGATAAAAGATTGCTATTCTTATATTTATATATATACTAGTATTCGAACCCGGCTTCGCTCGGACCAGTTGTCGGGGGTATGTTCAGCTCGGCGCGTAAATTCAGACGGGCCAAGTTGAAACAACTTTTTTCAAAATTCAAAAGTCTAGGTCAATTAAAATGGAATTAAAATGAACATTTCAGACTGGCATTGACATTTCACAGCCCCTTTCATATATTGACAGCCCCATTCTCGCCCATTAAAATGTCCAAATTCAAGGAAAAAATCTAATTTGCTCTCAAAGAAATGTCAAATAATACCTTCACGTAAATAAAAACATTATTATATTAATAAAAGCCGGGAAAAGTTCATTAGAAGACTAATTTTTTACATTTTGACTAAATTTCTTCGCCGATAAAAAAATCAAACATATTTTCTTACACATTCGTTTTTATGGCAACTTAATTACCAACAATGCAAAAAGGAATTACAGACCCACAGACATACATACGCCGTTTCGGTTTTATATATGTACTACTCGATACTCGAGTAATTGGAGTCTCTACACACACATTGATAACGAAACAAATTTACCGTCGAAACTTTCGCGAGCGAAATCAATTCGTTTGTTTGAACTTGCAACAACAATGCAAAAGGGAATTACAGACATACATCCCCCGTTTCGGTTTTATATATAAGATACAAATATATTGCCTGATTTATCTCATTGTAATGGAGTTCGATTTAAATTAACATCAGTGTCAGCTGGTTTTTTTGACGTAGTTGAGAAGTGTTTTTAAAAATTCAATACATATAAACCATTCGATCTTCATACGCATAGATATTAAAAATTTTGTCACCAAAATAACATGTGGCCTATGACACTTCACAATCATAAAATAACGTTGGAAATTGAACTTACAACTGCATGGACTTAACCCTGGAAGACGGCCAGAGTAAAGAGATTTGGGTATAACTTTGGATGCAAACAAAGATACATTTGTGCTGTTTTATTTTCGCTTGAATTCCTTCGGCATCGTTATGAAAGGAAAGTAAAATAATAAATAAATCGTTCGTCAAAATATCATTGCTTTAAAACGATCGCAATATGGTATTCATTCGAAATTTGAAATAGCGCGGTAAAAGCCATAAAGTCGCATCGTAAATTGAGGTTAAGTAACGACCCCGCATTACATAATCGAACTCCATTAAAACGGACGACGTATTTGTCGGCTTTTGAAATTTTATTACACTCTCTTCTGGAGAGGATATCTTATGATTTTACATCTTGGGTGTATAATATCATAAACTGAACTGGATTGAGAAATTAACTATTTAACTCACATATTCCTCAATCTTAAAGTTTATCGGTTTTGTGTTATTTGAAACATTTTAAATCAAGACAATATTTTCAAATTACAACCGATTTTATTTTTATATACTACTAGTATTGCTACCCGGCTTCGCTCGGACTAAGCGACCAATAATTATTTAATGTTATATCATTCCAAAAGAATTACAGACCCACAGACATACATACGCCGTTTCGGTTTTATATATAAGATATGGATTTTTTGCATTGATTCGAAATAATGTATGATATATTTATCTAATCGACTATATGGCTAAAAACAATTATGTTGTTTTGTCACTGTCAGAAAGCTGACGACAAAATAAATCTATTATACACATTACATTTATTAGATCGGGACCAGTTTGGCTCGTGGCCAGCATTATCAACTGACCCAGGTCATTAGCGCCAAAACTCATGGAAAAGTACAATGATATGAAACAGCGATTCTGAAATATGACATAATTTGGTGTTATCATATGTTTTGTATCGAAAAATCTTAAACAACTAATTATCATAGATTAAGATAGATCAAATTAAAATATAGCATAGTCAAACAATTTCTTTTTCTGATAGTAATCTCTTAATACCGAAAAAATTTCAATTTTATAGCCTCCCCAACATAAGCGACCGTACAATTTTTCTTAACCGTTCAAAATACATAATTTAAAGCAATATTTTTTACATTCTTTATTAACTAACCTTACGCTAAAAACTTGTAATATTGACTTAGCTCGTTATGGCATTGAGCCGTCATGTAGCGAATTGGACATGATCGCTTTTGCGAATCCAGTATGGGCGATTAAGAAGCTTAGCCTCCCAGCAGGCACTGTCGCGTAATGCCTTGAAATTCATAATTTACCGCTCGTATATTATTATTTAGTGCCATTTTTGCTACACAGTCTTGCACTGAATGGCTCAATTCTTGGCGGAGAGGAACTTCGGACACTTTTGAAATTCGAAAGGGGCCTCGTAAAACTTTGCCGCCATTTTTTAAATGGGTCACATAAATATCGTGGATTGAAAAGAGCCTCCTGTGACATGTACCCGTTTTGGTCAAGTTTGTAAAGATGCTCATACAAAGATGTCAAAATTTATTATTTAATTAAGAACGTAACGCTATGGAGATTTTGCCGTACTCAGATACACGGTCTATAGTGCGTATGTTCTCAATCTACCCGCAACCAATTCATTATAGATACCGAGCGGGGCGTAGAGATACAGCCCTATGCTTTTATAATTATTACTCTATCTGGAAAGCGAGTTTGAGCCGCTGATTGACTGGAATACATTTTATTATACGGAATGTGACTTTAATGATAATCAATTCCTTCCTTTGCATTTGTTAATATTTCAAGGTTACTTGAATCAACCCTTACAACACTGAGATAGAGATTATAAATTGACTTACTTTATTAAAAGTTAAGAAGCGTACAGCTACTGATAAATATTCTTTGAATGCACATTCATATTTATATTTATCTATACGATATATATATTTTCTTTATTATTTTATTATCAAATATTCTTAATCGTGAAAGTCATACGAGATTAACTCGATGATAAATAATGAATCAGCTGTGCACAAAATCAACGATACATAACATACACCCAGCCCAAGGTATCTTTTTGCAATTGAAAAAATCTGACCTTGCCGGGAATTGAACCCGAGTCCTCTGATCGCTAGGACAAAGCTCTTGCCTTTAGACCACAGAGACCGACATATTATATATTTACGAACCATTATATTCGCCCGAAGACAGCAAGACATACTATAAAAAAACCGTTTTATAGCAGAGGACGCTGTCGGAGGGTTGGCTGTAAAAATCGAATCAGATCATTGGCTGGTACTTGTTTTAAGTACATACTGCACACATATCATGTTTAGATTCTCTTTTCAATTCTCAAATTCAAACGTGTAAATAAATGAATACCTTTAACCAATATCTTTCTGTACTAATTCTACATGATTTATAATAATCAGGACCGTTTTATGTAATGATGTTTAATGAAGGGAACCAAATTATTACTACATTTTTTTTAAACAATTTTCACATTTGATCAAACATGTCTTCCTCTAAATACAAAATCATTAAAGCTAGATAGTTATTCCAAAGCTTAACTGTGATTAAAGTTATAGACTAGACTTCTGCGTTAAGTCTTACTCGGCATAGCAGACGTTATAGGTTCTCCTACCGCCTACCGGAAACAGGTTTGAAAGGTCGCGGTCAGGCTCTGCGAAATTACAGCCTCCGTTTCGGGTTGTTCGTCAGATCTTTGACTAAACCATAGCAGAAACGGATAACTCCAAGAGCGGATAGTCGTAGATATTCAAAATAGAAGCAGTTGTTCGTTTTTTCACGGTCGCGAATCGAATCCGAGTTTTCCGTTTTACGGGCGAATGCGTCGCCTGCCGACCACAACGCACCATGGACGTACGCATTTTTTGTTAACTATTCATTTGATTTCTTTAGGATTTCTTCTACTGAAATATTTAGATTGGATGCATTCAATAGTTTATTATATTGCATATGTTATATGGAATTGGTGGCACCAAATTGCTTTAAATAGTATTTTTTTCGTGGATATTATAGTGTTTAACTGTTCATTTGATTTCATTAGGATTTTTTCTACTGAAATATTTAGATTGGATTCCATCAATAGCTTATTATCTTGCATATGTTATGTTGAATTTGTGGCACCAAATTGCAATTTACAGTCATTTTACGTGCATAGTATGTATAGTGTTACGATAACCAATAATTTTCGGTCACGAAACTTTTGTACTTACCATATTCAAGGTATGTGAATTTTGGCGCTATAACTGCACACGTCACTACGTTTTTCCTTAATTATAGTTCCTAGTTTATTTAAAATTCGAATATATGCTATTGTTCTTATTTTTGTGCTAACAGAGCCTCAAGCGAACATTTTTTTATGAGACATGCTTGTTGCTCTATTTCTTCTTTTTGGAAATAGTAGGGATAAAAAGATTGGCTAAGGACAGAACGAGTCATTAGCTGAAAAATGTTCTTGGGATCGTATGGGTGGGATGGATAATCTTTTTCAAATCAATGGGTCGCGATTGAAAAATCAATTCACCAGGGTAAAAACACTAAATCAAACAATACATTCTTCTATAACTATAAGCTCATTTCAAGGAAATATGGTTACTAAAAGGAGTGAGTGCATAGTTGGTATTGCTATTGAGTAGCAACCATGGTAATACATATTTTAGGAGTTTATTCAAATATACCCCCACCGATATGGACACCACTGCCACAATACTGGCAGGTGCTTTATTCCAAGCGGATAATGAGGCTCTCCATCTGATTTTTGGCTTTGCATCTTTACCCTCTACTTAGCCAAGCGTTTGATAAAAATACTAAATTTATTATAGTTTATTATCTGCGGATATATAAGATCTGTAGCGAATAAAAATGTTATTACTATCATAAGAGTGCTTAGCATTTTATAAATTCATATACGTTGATACCCACTTGATGATGGGATCACATGAAGTCGAGCATTTTCCTATGTTCGTTGAGCATATCTAAACATACCTTGAAGATGTGATCAATGAATCTGGGACGTAATGCTTGAAGTTCCTTTGTCAGGATTAACCATTTGGACTTGTCAATGAGAAAATACTCTTTCTATTTATGCTAAAAATCCCTGTGTCAATCGATTTCAAATTAATGAAAGATAAGGATAGTTGATTTTGTATATCAAAACATTGTTGCAGAATACTTTGAACCAAGAAATGTCTACTTTCACGTGGATGGATAAGTTGAGATTTATCAGTATTAGAAGTGTCTATGTTCATTTAGACTTAGATAGTTATAGTGCGAAAAACCACCACTGTACTAAACTAAATAGATACCATACATTTCAATAAACTTTCAGAAACACATCGACAATATATATTTAATGATACACAATTGCCTCTAGTGAACAATTGATATATTTGAAATAGCACTGCTAACATTATATATCATATATTTATTTACTGTGTCTAAAGCAGTGGTTCTCATGAGCGGCCATCAGTAGATTTGACTGCGGCCACCAACAGCTTCATAGTAAACAAAGAGAGAAGATAAAAATGAAATATTTCGTATGCAATCAATACCAATAGTAAATTGTTAAATATGCACAGGTCGATTTAACAAAACTTAAACACAACACGCTCAAAACAAAAATTTGGTGCCGCAACCAGACATTTACGTAGGGCCGCTTTTGTTTACGGTGCGGCCACAGTGCAATTATACGTGAGAACCACTGGTCTAAAGCATATCTGAACGTAAGTTTTTCTCCGAGAACTATTTCCTAATCGAAGAGTGTTGCGATATAAATGATTGGACTAAAGCAGGACTTGTGGTTAGTTAATCGCTCACGCTCCTTTTCATTTTTAGCTCAGCAACGAATATACCATGGTTTGTTATGAGTTTTTTGTAATCTTAGTTTGAAAATTTGCAAATTTTCAGGCCCACCAAAAAATGACAAGGAGCGCATAAATCAATCAATTAATCCTTAGAAAAAACAAATGATATTTGGCGCTTTCGGCAAACCAATCCGTGGGTAACGCGCATGATCGTAATATAGCCGGGTGGTCTTTCTCTAAATGCGGCGAATATACATAGTATCATTTTATTCAAACCGACAAATATTTCTCGCACATTAAGAATAAAATAAAAAACAAATTCTAAATACGTACATAGATTGTTTTGATAACGATCTCTGCCTCCACAAATCTTACTTTACAGTATTATTATTAGTCCTGGGCCACAAAACTATAACGATCACTTCAAGATGTCGTAAAATCTGTCGTCGGGGAAAAATGTCAAATTTATGAATTTTATAAAAATATTATGCTCGCGGTCACCTCTTTATAAATATTAAAGAACGATAAAAATGTTAAAAAGGCGGCACGTGCTGAATAATATACATGTTTTTTTTATTATTATTTTATCCATGTCCGGTCCCAACGTGGAGTATATTTTTTATTGGAAAAAAAATTGCATAAGTGGCGTTACAGCTGACGCTAGTGCGCCATGTATTTGACAAATACAATAAATATATATCCAATATATAACAAATCATAATCGTAAAAAGAAATAAAGTGCCAAGTTCATGGCTGAAAATGTCAATTTCAATAGGCAGTGCATTGATCAGCCGAACGGCCCTTGCGACTAGCGACTCAAATGACGTCAGCGCGACAAACGAGCTCTGATAAAAATAAAAGTATGACTTTGATTTCGACCACGTAGTATGGAAACGTTAAAAAAAACGAGTGAGTTCCGACAAAATCAACTATAATACATAAAAAATAGAATTCGTCTGAAATCACTCACGTCAGTGTGAAATATGTCAACATCCGAAGTAACTCCGTAAAAAATCACTACGTAATATATGCGATACTACCTCTACACCCCTGCGCTTTGAGGTTGCCGTTTCGATTCTGGTTTGATGGTTCGTAAATAGTAATATAAGCAATAACTGTCGCTGGTGTGCTGGACAATGTCTGTAGAGGTTTGCCGCCTCGAATACCGGTCGTCAACGGGTTAACGTGTGGGAATTTTACCTCAATGTATTTTTATTATGCATGCGACATATAATATTAAACATTAGTATTATTATAGTCCGACGGCTTTGAATAGATCAGCGATGAAAGAAGAACTGATTTTATAAACATGTTTTATATTTGCAATCTGATATCCAATACATTATGAGCCACTGAGAAGTGAAATGAGCCAAGCGGCATTTTCGGAAAAAATAAATGAAGATGCAAAATCATTTTCTTTAGGTCTTAAAGTAGTGATGCACAACCTTTTTGGCAGAAGGGTCAGCTTTCCCGCATGCGGGAAAGTGATTATATAATCATTTTTTTCATTTGAAAATTTTCTTATTTTATATCCTTTTTTTAAGTTAAAAAGTTCTGAAGTAAAAAGGGCGATTGATATTTATCATATTGGGCCGCATGAAATGTCATTTTGGGGCGTAGGTTGTGCATCACTGTCTAAGAGTATCCTACAAGTGAAGTGACATTATTAAAATTACATTGAAATAGTTATATATAATAAAAGCATGCTCCGAGCTAATAAAAAAGATTCATCATTTTCCTACTCGATACATCGATTTTGTGTTCGAAGGAGATGGGTATTACCGTATTTGTGCTGTTTATAATCCCTTCCCGCCATTAAGATCCCAAAACAAGGCTCCAAGCGTCTGCGACTAGCTAACCACTAGTCATGTCCTAGAACTCGTACCCTTTCAATCCATACTCTCTAAAATAGAGGTTGAGCAACTGAGTAACAAGTAGTTTCCAGGATGAGTCCATATGCTCAAAAGTTGGGAACGAAGTATATCGTTATAAAAAGTATTATATATAACGTAATACTTTTACAAAAAGTATTTTTAAGGATTATTATATCGAAAAACGAATCAAAATTCATCTAGCTTCCTTGATTAAAAATAGAAGTGTTTAGTAATACTGCAATATTGAAATTTATTTATAATACTGAATAAATTTTCTTTTTTATATGAATATCTGATCCTTAATTTGATGCTGGTATAAAATAAAACCTGTTATAGAATTTGTAATTTAAATGTACATTAAATTAAAACTATTTTAGGGACCGTTCATAGTAAATCATGAATTCTTGGTTTTATAGATTTTTCATTAACATTTTTTTTAATCACTTATGTATTTGACTCTATATATTTACGAATTTAACCATTTCTATGTATAAATTTATAATGTCACCCATTTAAGTAATCTTGAGTATCGGATTGGTGTGGGAGGAAATTTTTAGACAGTAAAAGACAACTATGCATTTATTTATTTTATTTTGTTGTTGTCTAAACATTTGAAGCGTCAAAATTTTTCACTGTCCAACAGCACACACACACACTCTCCCTCGATCTCTGTACCACAATATTTAAAGCTACAGTAAGTACACTGTGTGCCATAAAAATAATTACTTGTTTTAAAAACTTTGAGATAAGATAAATGCTTTCTATAATAATGGTGTAAATTAATTGTTAAATAAATGAGGAAACAAGATTTATTGACATTTTGCGGGATGCATAGTTGGTGTATCTATCTCACTTCAGTTGTTTCACATATATAAATGTCAGTTGACAATGTTCGCGATGAGCATACCGGTCTTGATCTTTACATCGCATATGTAAAAGTAGAGACGAAGGGTTTTTTGATTAGGTATCTGGTAAATATATTTATCTTGAGCTTAAAAATTCAAATTTAAGTTTCATTCGATCGCATTTACTTTCCTCCCAAACAATGTATCGTTTATTTAAATTAAACATTTTCTATTAAAAAAATGAATCATCGGCTTAAAATGCTGGCGATGAGCGAAACCGGTCCTGATCGTCATAAATTTAATGTAGAGTAAGTACTAAAAATGTGTTTTTAATTTAATAATATATTGCCATTCTATATTTCTAAGTATTGACAGCAGTGACGGCTGGTGACGGGGTGTTGGGGGTGCAAAGGAAGATTCAACCATTTTTGCAAGAGTTCTTTCCTATTCATTGGATTTTAAAACACTTCTATAGCATGGACTTTCAATTCAGATGTTCGCAATACCAACTGTTTCTCTTCCGTAGTACGGAAACATAGTTGAATCTTCCTTTTGCATCCCCCAGCATACCGTCACCAGCCGTCACTGATTGACAGTGAAGACACTTAAAGTAAACATATTCTGTCACTGTGTGATCTTTGTTGCATTGATTTGAAATAAGCTAAATATTTGCCCTCTATCTTATGATACGTTTTTACCTGTAGAGCCAAGCTAATTTTTTTCAGATAATGTCAATACAAAAAACACGTAAATATATCACATAAAACGTTTAAATTTTACATGGTAATTTTCAATAAATCCTATGCACAATCACCAATGTAATAAAAAACGTGTTCCAGGTCAAGAATTATGTGTGCATGTATCAAATAATAGTAGCACAATACAAAATGAATGCACTTATTGTGTCCGTTATTATTAATTTAGTCATATTCGACATAATTTGGTCACATACTCTATTATTTATTTCAATAACTGTTACAACATCGATACGTATTTGACATGTTTAAGATATGTAAAACGGGGGTCGACAGCAAAAGGTTTACGAAAGAAATACGTATTTATGATTATATTGAATAACCAATTGTGTTAAGAATATTGAATGAAGCACGTGCCGTTAAATCAAACAAACAAAAAAGAGCAATGCTAATAATTATGTTAATGCTATTTTGATGAAAATATGATAAATTTCATATATCAATTATTCTATCAGCTATTGAACATAGATTTTAAAGCTGGGTGCATGGCTTTAGAGCAGTGGTTCTCGGGTAAAATTGGACTGTGGCCGAATCTTAAAAGCGGAACTACGGCAATGTCTGGTCAAGAGTCTATTGTATTTGAGTTTTTTCAAATTGATTTAAAACATGTTGGACAGTTTTCTATTGGTATTAAGTGCTTCCGAAATAAATCATTTTCAAAGTCTTAATTTTTTTGAATATCAATATTTACTATGAAGCTGTTGGTGGCCGCACATGAGAATCACTGCTCTAGAGTCATTCAAACAAATAAATGCCCTACTTCAGTGTAAACTTGTATTTCTTTGCATTGGCTCGTTAACACGAGTTCTTCACCGCATAATGTATAACTGTGCATTTATTTAGATATTAAAAAATACATGTTAGGTTTTTTCAGCACATACATATGCTAAGAGAACTGTGAACGATTCGTCGAAGCATTGTCGTTGAATTGTTAGATTTCAACTTTTGAATTCAGTCGTTGATATTAGCTATTTTTGACTGAAGACTTATCCTAATTTTTGTAAGCCATGTTTACTCCCAGTGTTAAGAATTTGGAGCTTATCTCGACAGAAGTTTTAAACAAGATAGAAAGAACAGAACAGGACTGCTGATCTCTTGCTATGTCTTCCTTTGGGAGGATATTAAAGATATCACAGACATCCATGTCTTTCAGTATTTTTCAGTATCTTTAAGTATGTTTCAGTATCTTTCAATATCTTTCAGTATCACTCAGTATCTTTCAGTACATGTCAGCGTCTGTCAGCATATTTCAGTATATTTCAGTATCTTCCAGAATACTTCAGTATCTTCCAGTATATTTCAGTATCTTTCAGTATCCATAACTCGATTAAAAAATATCTTCATGCGACTGCAAGTATGTTTATAGTCATCGAAGTGTTTTTCGATCGCTTTAATTAAAGCTTTTAAGTACCTATGTCATACTTTTTTAAATGGGCTCAATGGATATAATAATCATCCCTATTCGACTGACTTCAAAAATATGTATTATAGAAATGCATGTGACATCATCATCCTTCTTTCAATTGATCGAACTTGGTTCACCGATACATGATACACTTTTTATTTCTTCAAGTATACACTAACAAAAAAAATAGATTAGCGTTTATTGGACTGTAATAATTTTGAGAGATGGCAATATAAAAAATATTCTGCACTTTTTGTTTCATACAATAGAATAATTTATATATGTATGAACAACTTAATCGTAATTTTGCATAACGCGTTCTGTTTTAGTAAGGCTGCCGACCTCTATTTTAGAATGTTGCCATTGTAAAAAAAAACCATTGAATACGCAGAATACAGTTAGTAAAAATCGTATATGTCAATGGCTTAGTGCAGGGTTTCCCAAACTTTTTCTGCAGTGGAACACTTCGCAAGTCTGTAAATTTTAACGGTACACTTATCTTATTCTTTATGTCTGGTAATCACAACGGTTTTTTTTAAAATCACGTTGTTTATGAAGTAATTATTTTAAAATCTAGTACAGTATAATATAAAAATAATCTGTCAATCTTGGCAACTATCGTTAAGCTGACGATACTTGTCAGGCTCTCAGATAAAAACAATATACCCCTCTTTCATGCGAACGGTGTGTGAAAAGATGGTCCTCCACCTGTACCTAGATACTTGACGTCATAAACATTAGTGGAGATTGATCATCACTCGCCTTTCAATTTTAAGTAAAACATTTAAATATTTTGCTGTAGCGTATAAAACCTTTCAGGTTCAGCGGGACGTTGATGTTCCGCGAAGCATAGTCTGGGAAACTATGGTTTAGTACAAAGATATTGTGTGTCCAGCTTAACTTATTTTGAGAAAATTGAATTTATGGTATAATTCCGACGTATGTTGCTTCTCCGCCCCCAACTTGGAGCATATGGGCTTTATCTCAACATGTTTTTTTCTACGATAACTGTTTTTGCTCAGTTGCTTAACCTCTATTTTTTAAAGAGAGTTGGGATTGAAAGGTAAAATCGACTAGTGGTTCGCTAATAACTCTCGCTACACGCCGCTTTTTTGGATTTATTACTTGTTATTATTGATAATCATTTTCTCTAAACAATCATCTTTTTACCATCAAAATATTGGTGAAATGAACATATTTAAATAATAAAATAATCCTAAATAATACTTTATTTGGACGTACATATAATATTTTTGCAGAATAGAGATATGATTGCGATCAAAAATGTACCTACAATATTTATGCACTATGCCAGAAGTTCCCAACCTCGTGCCCGTGAGCGCCATGGCGCCCGCCGAACGATTTCGGTCCGCCCACCAACGTTAGCTCGAAAATTTTTTGCAAAATTAGTTTTGTGGATATCACATCGACAGGTGAAGTCTCTCGTAAATATCCCAAATATGAAGGAAATGGTAGATAGCAGTGAATTAAACGTCATACACTGTGCTTCAAAAACAGTAAGAAGAGAGATTTCTGCAGTTTACGACAGTCAATCCATGGTCTTCTTTATTGTCAAACCGTTTATTTTCCAATTAAATACAATATGAATAGCTTCATGTTTTACAGGTTGTGTTCAAGGAAAGGCACAGTAAGAAACAATTGACGCTGATAAACTTTTCAACGAGATTACACTTTGTTAAAAAAAGAGAGGTTGAGCAACTGAGTAACAAATAGTTCTCGTAGAAAATACCGTATTTTAAGATAATCGCCGCAAAGAGTTCACGTTAGGAGCAGACATTGTTGAAAAACATCATTATCTTTTTATTTATCCTTAGAAAACATTGGTGGCGCCCGCCGTCCCATATTTTTCTTTAAATGCGCTCTCGGGTCCAATTAGGTTGGGGATCCCTGCACTAAGCTATCGATGAATAATGATGCCTTATAAAAAAATATTTGATTAATATAATATAACAAAGCACGTCCATGCGTATTATATTATGATCATAACAAAGAAGTAAGAATGGGTTGCAAAAATATAATATGTCTAAACAAAAATCGAAAAGGATTTCCTTTGATATAGCATATTGCGTAAATATACGTGATTTTTTTGACAAGGCAATATTGCAGCATAATACATTACTTAATCGACATGTCATAAAGTTGATTGTGTGCATGCCTGCATTGATTGGAAACGTATGTAGAGTTGGTTAACCATTATAAGATCCTTTTAATATTTACGTAAATGAGTTCAGTTTTTTCTACGTGTGGAAATTGTTTTGATCAATGTACAATGGTATGATAGATTTTGGCCTTTGTGGTCTCGTGGCAAAAGCTTCACCTTGGCGATCGGATAGGTCTAGTCTTAAGGCTAGATCTGAGAAGAATTTTTTACATCTTGAGTTTAGATCAGTGGTTCTCACGGAAAATTGTCCTGTGGCAGCACCACATTTTTGTTTCGAGTCTGTTGTGTTTGAGGTATTTCAAATGGATCTAAACATGGCTTTCAATTTACTATTGGTATTAATTGCACACGAAATATTTCATTTTCAGTGACTTTGTTGACAAAAAACTTGTAAAATCTCATTTATTATAATATCAATATTTTCTATGAAGCTGTTGGTGGCCGCACACGAGAGCCACTGGTATAGATGTTTGTGATGCATTTTATTCTCGAGTTAGATTTTTAAACGGATTTAAAAACAAAATCAAGTTTATCTCATGATTTCAAATTTAAGAAAGTTCGGTGCATTATGAGCTCTTTCATTATAAAAACAAAATATATCTATTGATTGAGTAGGCAATTACTTGGTAGAACTCCATTATTATACGGTAAGAAAAATAACAATGTATTTTAGTTCTACATAAATTATTTTATATATTTGTTGATAGCTATTTCGGCTTACAGCGTAAAATATATCTACGCCATAAAGAGAAAACGTGGCGGCCCTGTAGCTTTGTGGCCACGGGCTCGAACTCGCGAACGGACACAAATTTGTGTTAAAAACCATGTGATGTTTACATCCCTTTTAATCTACTGATTTTAAAAAAACAGGCTGTGCGAAGACCGATGAGCTTATGTATAGCATCCTGCTACATTCGAATGGAATATTTTTTGTTTAATCCATACCCGCCACCAACGTGGATTTTATGAACATATCGACCTTTATTTTTTTAAGAGAGTAGAGAAAGAAATATACGACTATGAAATTGCCTGTTGGTAGCTAATCGCTTTCGATATGTCCAGATTTTTAGGATTAGATTAGTGAGTGAGGATATCTTTAGATATAATTCGATTTAAATGATACTGCCAGGACTGGGATTTAAGCTAGAGAACTCCGTAATCGTTGCTTACATCATTGACATTCGACTACGGAGCCAAATAGGTAATTATTAGCAAATATATAAGTATAGTTTTTTCTAATAAATAATTTTCACGAAGAATGTTATTCCCGATTAGATTACCACTGACATATCCGTTTCTGCCAAGTAAGTACGGAACTTTGTTCTCTGTTTCTCAACATGTTTTGTTAACAGTGTACCCAACGATAAACACCGCTCTTCATAATCGACCACAGACCTGTTCGCTAGGTCATATACACAACCGACAAGCCACTAACGAATTTAACTACCATGCAATAAATATCACTGTGGCGTAGATCGATTACTTTACAGGAGGGGGTACAAAGTATGCGACATTACTACTGTATAATTAAATAGCGAAACCAATTTTGAAGATCAACTCTCGGAGAAAACACATTTCGACACTCGCGTTGATCGTATAATAACATCATTTTGATTATAAAATTATCGAGTACTAAACTATTAACAGTTATTAATATAAAGTGATAATAAACTATATATTTTTTTATTTATGGCTGTGTTATTAAATTTATGAATTCCACTTACGTCACGATTCAAGAAGTATGACTCGAATTTCGCATATTTGCGTATAGTATACTAGTATTGCTACTCGGCGTCGCTCGGACTAAGCGACCAATAATTATTTAATGTTATATCATTCGACATAATTATATCACAAAATCTAACATCCAAAATAGAGTTAAAATAAAATCACAAACTTTATTTAATTTGATGACAGCCCCAAAAAATGTCCAAATCTAATTTACAAATAAATGTCAATAAAAGCCGAGCGTAGAAGACTAATTTATTACATTTTGACTAAATGTCTTCGATAAAAATTCAAACATATTTTCTTTCATATTCGTTCTTATGGCAACTTGATGACCAACAATGCAAAAGGGAATTACAGACCCACAGAAATACATACGCCGTTTCGGTTTTATATATAAGATTCAGACTAAATGTGTAACATTATATTTCCAAGTCATTGGTTTTGTTTACAGTATTAATTGAATATACTATAATCGAGAGTGGAATTGCATTCATTACTAGTGTTGAAGTAAGTTCTCGACTTACGCGATTAATTGATTCCAAAGGTTTTCGTGTAAATTAAAAAGTCGAAGAAAACTTAAAAGCAAGATTTTTAATAATATATATTAGCTTAGTAAAATGGGTTTTCATACATAAACTAAAGACAACATTAAAATAGAGTAAATCCTACGTATTTATTTTCAAACAGCATTATAAATCTTGTACTTTTGTCATTGTAATCGGCACAGCTAAATTTGAAAAAAAAAGATTTTTTAAATCGCGTCAAAGTCCGAAATCACGTATGTCGACGAATTACTGTAATGATTTTTTAAATCGCTGTAGTCCAACATAATGTATGTCGAGACTTAATATTCTAATTTGTATGAATGAAAACATAGAAGACACTTTCATTTGACCTACAATCAGCAAATTGAATAAAAAAATAATGACTTAAGGTATCAGTTAATAGATGTAATTAATTCAATTAACAAATAAATTCTATTTGATGTCGAGTTGTACATATTCAAATAAAATAACTGATACTTCAATACATTATTTTTTTATTCAAATCCCTGATTGTAGTCCAGTTAGTCCTCGACATATGTACGTGATTTCAGACTTACACGATTTAAGAAATCATTACAGTAAGTCGTCGACTTAAAACGCTAACCACGACAAAACCTGTTTTTATTAAATACAAGTTGATAATATATTATAATATACACCTATCAAAATAAAGAGATAACATTTAGAGATACCTCACTGCGTAGCACGCAATGTCAGGTCGCTTTGATACCCAGCCAGTCAGTCGTTATCGGTTCGTATTTATTCTTGCTTTCGTAAGAAATTTCTCTGAAACCGCAGTGCGGGTTGAAATTGCTCTGTCCGGCTGTTTTTTAGAGACAATTTTTTTATGTTCTCACGATGGTACAAATCGATGCTGTACTTAAAATCTATGCCTTTATTATTTATTGCATATCAACTTTCTAATATAGGATAATAAATTAATAATTGTGGGACATTTTTTCTTATGATTGACAACACTGCAACTGTGATACACCTGTGATGCCCTTATGTCCGCTTCCAATGTGGAGCATATAAGAGGGAAGGCATTTTAAAGGATAAGACTAGGAAAGTATCAGTGGTAAGCTAATGGCCCTCGTTGCATTCGCTCAATAGGTAGGCGAGGGAATCTTTAAACAAAACAGACCAAGTCTCCGAACAGAATCAATAATTCGATTAAAAATGATACTGCCAAACATGAAACGACGTTGGCGTGGTGACATTTTGACAATGACTGTTCAACATATCTAATACAGAAAATCTTTGGCTATACAGTATTTATTTGGCGTATCCCGCGGTAAAACTTCGTCAACAGTGAGCTGGTTAATCGGTTGCTATGCACTTAATCAGAGGTTCTCAAATTTTTTGAGCCATACCCCAGATTCCTTTAAAATTTTAGTTTTTGGTCACAAAACAATATGAATAACAAATCAATAAAACACATTATTCATAATAACGTCTATTAATGTTTTTTAATTTACATTAAATGTAGTGTGAACTGCGTCTGATTGTAGTTAGTATACTAGACCAGGGGTGGCTCTTTGTGTAGAAGTTTGCGGCTCGCAAACTAGCAGCAAAACAAGCTTTTGGTATTCTTTCAATCTTTGGCTCAACATATATATGCGAGCAAACATTCTCAACTATGAACTGAATAAAATATAAACTTAGACGCAGAATAACGTATGGAAATTTACAATCAAGTATTCAATTATAAATACAACTATTATCCGTAAAATATTGTTCTATATATAAGTTCGTGGTTCATATATTTGGAACCACTGCACTTAAATGTGGTGAACTAATTACAGATTTGTCATTTCATAACTTTTACTGTCTTTTAATTCAGCTCTCCAAATGTCGTCGTTAAGCAATGAAATGCACTGGGTTACTATTTTTCTTCATCTTTTTAATGAAATTTGCCTGCTATCTGTAGCGACATAAATTATTTATTATCTAAGGAAAGATCTTGTCTTTTCTATCGTGAAGCGATTATTAAAATATACAGCTAAACCTTTTTTTGTGCGGTGGATGCGTTCCGCTGAAAATCGCACAAAATAATCTATGACTTAATGTGGGAAAATAACATGTACAAAGACGCACATATCAAGGTCACAATGTAGTAAACAGGTGAAACACTGGATTTTGCACGTACAGTATGTGAACAATGCACTGTTAGTCTCATTATTACAAATTAACATTCATTTTGTCCCAGGAATATATTTAAACAAATAAAAAATTGCATTTTTAAAAACCGTATAACTTTGAAAACGTTCAAAAACAATCGCACGAAAAGAGGTTTAAGTGTATACCTACACGCTGTTCTCATTTTAATTATATATGTATATATTTTCACTGTCTAAAAAACATAAGCTCGAAAAAAAACGAAATGTTATATTGATTGATAAAATAAATGCAGAAGTCTATAAATTCTTTTTGGGCCATATGATAAATCTAACAAAGCAGACCAACCTATAAATCAAAATAATATTACTGTTTCTCAGAAAACCTTTCTCATCATAGTTTGCAAAGTTGTCCGGTGTTAACCATTCATTGTCAATAAAAATAATATAAAATGTTTATGATCCCTACCCAAGGGCGCTCCGTGGACGAAGTTAAAAAACATTATTTTTATTTCAATATTATGAAGTCACTAGTATTGCTACCCGGCGTCGCTCGGACTAACCGACCAATAATTATTTAATGTTATATCATTCGATATAATTATATCACAAAATCTAACATCCAAAATAGAGTTAAAATAAAATCACAAACTTTATTTAATTTGATGACAGCCCCATTCTCGCCCATTAAAATGTCCAAATTCAAGGAAAAAATCTAATTTGCTGTCAAAGAAATGTCAAATAATACCTTCACGTAAATAATAAACATTATTATATTAATAAAAGCCGGGAAAAGTAGAAGACTAATTTATTACATTTTGACTAAATGTCTTCGCCGATAAAAATTCAAACATATTTTCTTTTATATTCGTTTTTATGGCAACTTGCAACAATAATGCAAAAGGGAATTACAGACCCACATACATGCATACGCCGTTTCGGTTTTATATATAAGATTACTGAATAATTATTCTAGGAGAGCAGAAAATTGGTGCTGCCAAAATGAAATCTAACTAATTTAATGGAATTTTACATGGTGTTATTTTCATAAACATACTTGCTCGCTATATCGCTGTTTCCATATATTATGTCACCCTCCTTTGAGTTTGTCCAGTTAGCCTGTATTCGTAATTCAATTTAAAAATCTTTATTCTAGGAAACAGTCATCGTCATGTTTGTGCCACAGAGCATTTTAATTTTATACAATCATCGAGTATGTGGTATATGAGTACGTAATATTCTATTGAGTTGAATTGTCAATTATAATGTTTTTTTTTAATATGAGAAAGGGCTTCATTTGACGCATGAATAAAAACCATGCAGCTAGATTAATAATAAATAATTAGATACTACTTTCTTTATTTTGTCTTGTTTATTAACAAAATTATAATATCATTTGTAAGGTGAACACTGTCAATACTTAAGAAATAGCATTATAATAAAAATAATAACACATTTTTTATACTTATTCCACATTGAATTAATTGATATCAGGGCCGGTTTTGCACATCGCAAGCATTATCAACTAATAATATTATATTTCTTATCAATTGATAATGCTCGCGATGAGCTAAGCCGATCGTGACTCAATAAATTTTATGTGGAATAAGAAGGTAGTAAAAATATTTCGCTTTCTTTTTGATCCGATTCTCCAGCCTTACAATTTGTGTTTTGTTCGTGAATTATCATTATAAAATCCTGAACCGACTTACTAGACTGACCCACCCATGGTTTCTGGCTTGAATCCCGCAGAAGTATCACTGCAAACGATCGCCGAAACATTGTCGATAGTAATTTTACAGTGCCGCAAACATACGGACCACTTTGTATACCGAGATTGTGGTCACCGTAAATTGTTGCGGTTACGGATTTCTCGCTCCGGGCACAGAACGTACTTACATGTAGCAACTGCAACCGAATTTAGGGTGACAATGCATTTGAAAAAAAGTGGGCCAGTGTCGTTTATCGTGAGCTCTTTGTATGCATGTCCTTAAAACGGATTTTATGTTCGATATTATGAAACTAGCTTGAAAAAATAAGATAGAATCGATGAGCAATAAATTCACTTTCAAGTTGTTCACTGGTAAGGCATCATTTCAAAATATAATGAGACATTTTTTGTTTCAGTTAATGTATTTAGATCGGAACTGGTTTCGCGCATCGAGAGCATTTTCAAGTGATCAACTTTCAACTAATCAGTTGAAAATTCTCGCTATGCGCGAAACCGGTCCTGATCTAAATAAGTTTTTTGTTGAATAAGTACAAAAACTTTTTCATTATTTTTTAATTCTTCATAATTTTTTTATACATTGGGCAGTAAACAATAATTTTACGCTTTTATTGCAATCAAATCTATGTTTTGAAATCTTGACTACTAATGAAGTCAATAAGTTATTCTACGAAAATTGCTTGTTATTACAGGCAGTGTGGTTATGGGGCTAATACAGAAGTATTTTTAGTTTTCTGAGATAAATATTATATTACCACCTTGGCGTTACCTTTCCGTGTTCTCCGTAGAACACGTAAAACGCGTCGGTTATCTGTGTTTTGAATTTCCCCGCTGTCAATGTGTTTGTGTATTTGTTGACGAAATATTCAGTATTGATTAAATCCGCACTGATGTTTTTGATATGTCATGTGCGCATGGTCACCCCACTGACATATTCAAAATAGTATCGGTTTCGACACTCACCGTGAGATTGTCAGGCTGTCGGGTATTATTATTTTTTTCGATCCATTAAGCTCACATAAATTGACCGTATAATTACTACCCGAGTACTTTCTGTGACCACATTTTTATATCACGTACCATACAATGCTGTGTAAATCAAAAAGCGGCCTTGGCACAGTGGCTAGAGTGCATAACTCAAACAAAAATCATTGGCAGTATATACCTATGATTAAAATGATTAATAAACGAAACACAATTCTTCTGCAATGCGTTTTGAAAGGGAATGAGAATTTCCAGTTTTTACATTACTAGCTGACCCGGCGAACTTCGTACCGCCTCAGAATCAATAGATGTTAACTTATAAGCTGAATTAAATTCAGTTTTTTATTAAGTTAAAATGAATTAAGTTCAATAAATGTGAAACAATCAAAATCAACGTGTAATTCACGTGGCCACAAGGCATTTGCTTTATTGAAACATTCTTGGTCTACTTTCTGTTAAACTATTTGCTGGAGAGGTTGCACTCAAAAAAAATCCTTCATAATTTGTTTGCCGTGGTACTTTGAGGTGTTTTAATATTCTGCTATTCGGGACGGTAACAAAGCCATAAAATCAAAGATAATCAATATCGGTCTAGCCGTTCTGGACTTGTAAGTGGTGTAACTACACGAATTTGTTTCAAATATATAGATAAATCGGTCGACGTAAAAAATGATTTGCAAAAACACGGCCTGTGGAGTCGTCAAAAAAAAACATGACTCCGCCTAAAAATGGTTTAATTTGGTCACGTTTTTTCCTATCTTTCCAATATACATATGTGTATTAACCAATGAAATTAAATTTCAACCAATTCGGCATATAGTCAAATTTTACGTGTTATATTCATAAATTCTCCTGCCAAAAAAGTCTTTTTTTGCAAAAGACAAGTCGTTGCAAAAGTAACGCTTTTTAAAGAGAAAGAGGATTTCTAGAACATCCAATAAGATTTTGGTAAGAAATGACACGGATTGCATACCTTAGCCGAGTGGTAGATGCTGTAAGGTAGTGATGCACAACCTGCGGCCCAATATGACAAAAATCAATCACCATTTTTCTTCAGTTCAGTTAACGTTTATATGAAAGAATAAAAGTGGGTAAATCATAATTCATCCAAATAACAATGGTAAGAATTAAACATAGTTATCTATCTACTTTTATTCTGATACATGAGAGATAAGAAGATACAAACTATTTAGCACGCGTCATTTCTAACTGTATGTGATATTATCCGATACTAAAAAAGGAGTTCTTTAAAAAGTGACCAAATTAGAGATGAGTTTGTCATTAGTTTCTGTTACGATAGAACGCTATGATTTCGTATGCTCAACTTTAGGAGCGTATGACTTATAAGTTATTTCTTTTTTTGATATCGCGTGTCCGAGAACTCATTTTAAAATACGCTGCATAACAGCTGATAAAACTGTTATTCCTTGTTCATGTTGGGTACCTGTAAAATATCCACCACACTTGCGCCACATATAAATTATTTATCACAAAACAATGGATGACAGCAACAGGGTGAATATTGGCCATTTTTTCTAGGGGGGCCGCTTTCTTTTGTTGGGAGGCCCGGGGCCGTCGCAGCGGGGCGCGGCGGCCACGGGTCTGCGCGGAAAACCCGGCACAAAACGTCCCGCTTTCGCCCAGACTTGGCGTGGAGACGGTCAATTATTAGACCATAAAACAGCAGTGGTCCAAGAAACCTACAAAGGGCTACACCGCGATTTCGTATTTTATTTTATTCCCATGTTGTATAACACACAAAAAAGTGAATCTGACGAAAAAATACATCGTAAAATAGCGGATTTGTTCAGTTTCGAATCGTCATTGTGTCTCAATTTTCAACAATTCAACTAATGTGACATTGAAAATGTGGCGAAAAAATCGTTGAATACTTTATTGATTATATCAGCAATCTATACCTATATCATGCGTTACTATAGTAATTTGATTCCTAATCAACGTTTAATTAGTAGTTCCTACCTTTTGTATCAAATATTATAAAATATAATTATGGAGAAGTAATGATTGGTTATTTACTTGTTTCGTCAATATGCTTAATCGACGTAAACAATCCGCCGACAGAAAGTGTGTGATGGACATTAAAAATGTAACCAACACTGATGTTTTCACACACTATCCCGTACATGATTTAGCTAGGCAAACATGTCCTGTTATAAATATGAAGTTAATGTCTTAAATAATTCGTATTCCGTCCAATCATTACGTAAAATCAACGCCTCTTGTACAGTCACTGTAATTTACAGAATATGTGTGTGGATTCGATTGATTAAAGAGAGATCAACTGTTTTGCCTATTGTTCAATTTTAACCAGGTTGATTATCATACATTTTACGCAAACATATGTTGATTGATAGAATGTTTGCCAAAAAGTAACGTTTCCATGACATTTTTTTTACTGTCCTTTCAGTAAAAGTGGCAGTAACTCGTCAAATTACTGAAATTGAGCAATGAGTGCCATTTGCTAAATATTTTTGAAAGCTACTTTTGATGCTCACTTTTATCGCAGAAAATATTCAAAAATTTCTTTGCAAAAAAAATGTTAAAATCAAAAGCATTTCTTATCAAAAAGGCATTGACTCTAGTTTTCTTAGCAAAAAGGCAGTCTCCTACTCACAGCATGTTTACAAAGAAATCAGTTTCCCATCATACACTATTATAAATTCTATATATAGGTACTAATAACTTCGAAAAACACATTTTTTATTTTTTCTCAAAAGTTTGTCAGCTTTTATTAGGCGCCTCCTGCTATTGCACACTATTTACAACGTCAATAATGTAGAATGAGTCAAAATCAGCTCGTTTCATAAAAATCTTTGTATGAGTGAATTTTATTGATAATTTTCTGTATATTAACAAAAAGCGCGTTGAATATAACAATAAATTGAAAACTTAAAATAGTTTATTGATTTGTATAACTGTGTCGACGACACATCACGATGGTTATGTCTTTTTTGAAATGTATAATAGTTAGTTTAATATTATTTTTAAACACGGCTGAATAATATTGGTAATAATCATTTTATAAGCGATCCGGGTGAGTAAATAATAATTTATTAATTTTCGGCCATTAGTTGTTTTTTTCTCTCAAGACAGGGGACTCCCCGCCGCGATTCGAGCATTTATCATTGTTTTTAGGGTAACGATGCCGCTTTAAACGGTCTTAACGCATGCAATAACGGCGAATTCCGGATAACACATTATCGAACACGTTTATTAGGAAAACGTCTAGTTAAACTAACTTATCGAAGTGATATTTACATATTAGAAATTCATTGCAATAAGAGAAAAATAGCAACGTATTAAGTTGTTCCAAACAGTTTTAAATGAATTAAAGAATTTCGGCACCACACGATCGATGCAACTATGATTGTTGCTGAAAATAAGTAGTAAGTTCTGGTAATGGCACAATGTCGAAATATCAATCAAATACATGAGTATTTCCCAATCTTTTTACTTACAGGTGAAATTGAAAAAAATACGAAATTTAATAACGGTCCGACCACTTTTAGTTTATCGTAAATGATCCAAAAAACCGTGCGCATGAAAGAAATAGAGGGGGTTTATTGTGTCTACTTGACCGGCTGACAAGTTTTGTCAGTTCAATGACAGTTGCCAAGATTGACAGAACTGTCAGGCACACTAATGAATATCGGTCATAAATGTGATAAAAAACTGCATGAAAATATTTGGAAATGTGTTGAAATTACCCAACCTAAGAAATAAGTGTTCCATCGCAGAAAAGTTTTGGAAAACCCTGGCCACCTAAACATGTTGCTTTTTTAAAAAGCGTAATGGGCAGTTAGTAAATGGCAAATAGACAACATTGTTTTTTAATTTTTAAAAAAAATATATTCGTTTAAATTCACGCTAGAAATATTTTTATTTATTATAATGCATCTTGTCCTCTAATGTCAATCATATAATGTGCACAAATAAAATATGAAGCGAAAATAATAAAAAAGCTAGTCAAGGGCCGCAGCGGGATTTTAAAAACCCCTGCCAGGAGCGGACTGGGTGACCTCCCCTGCAAAGCGTGTTCGAGACACTTGTCGGCCTGCACACAAGCACCTTTTTGTCTATGTTTTTTGCCCTACAACGTGTTTACAACTTTTTTATTCGCGTAAGGGATGAATTGGTATTCAAAATAAATCAACATGAATCGATTGATTTACTCTACGAATGTCACAAGACTTTAGAATATGAATTCTCAATGGAGTTTTCATAACATAAGCTTTATAAGACAACTGATTGTTAACTAAATAGTTGCGCAAATTCTATTTTACGAAAAGGGTAGTTACAGACAAGTCATAACTTATGGTTAGCTAATAGCGAGAGCAATTATCTTACCACTACTCTCTTCGAAAAAGGGAGGTTGAGCAACTGAATAACAATCAGTTCTCGTAGAAAATATCATGTTGAGATAATCTATCATTCTCCAAGCTGGGAGCGGACATGAAAAATAAAAGAATGCTATCATGGAATTTTTTCTCGATAGATTCAAGAATTAGAAAGACATTGATTACTTTGAAATGTGATCACTTGTAAGTTGTTCACTGTCAATACTTGGTGGAATGGCATTATGTGTAATACAAATGATAGCACATTTTTAGTACTTATTCCACATTAAATTTATTGGGTCAGGACCGGTTTCGATCATAGCGAGCATTATCAACTGAAAAGAAATATTGCTTTGTCACTGTATATCAGTTGATAATGATCGCCATGAGCGAAACCGGTCCTGATCAAATAAATTGAATGTGGAATAAGTACTAAAAATGTGTTATTATTTTTATTTAATTTTTTTTAACCATGTCCGCTCCCAACTTGGAGCATATGAAATCCTCACGGAGTTTATCTCAACATATGTTTTTCTACGAGAACTGCTTGTTACTCAGTTGCTCAGCCTCTCTTTTTCGAAGAGAGTAGGGATGGAAAGGATACGATGACTAGTTATAAGCCTATCGCTGTTACTATACGTCGCTCTTTGGGATCGGAAAGGTGGGAAGGGATTGGGATTGGGATTTTCAACAACAAAAACGCCTTTGAACAGATTTATCGACTGAAAAAAAAATCCGCTCGTACCGGGAATAGAACCCAGGCGGTCCGGCACGCAAATCAAAGCCGTTGCTACTCCGCCACGGATTTAATTGTGATGTTTTAATTCATTCCTGTTCCTGAAAACGAGCCACAGTGAGAATGATTAGCCATCATATCCACTTAATATGCTGAACATTATCGGATGTTGAGATAATTCATTATATTCTATATGCGCACGCATTGTGTCACGGGCTACCTGTGTCCAATAAAAAAATCACGCAGCATCCATTTTTGACGTAATAAATAATGCAAATGATTTTTACAATGCCTTTATTCATCACTGTGACGCGAACAAAGAGTAAAATAATGACGTTATATTTATATTTACTCCCAATGCCCCCCTTGTCACACGGCGGGGGGCCCTTTACAAAAGAGGGCGACTGCGCGGACAGCAGCGCTCCCGGGGCGCATGCGCCTCGCCGCCTTCGCACCCCTCCCCCGTCTGGCCCTGCCGACTCGCCCGACAGAGCTTGCACTTTATTAAAATATATGTATTTTATACCATCGTGCACCATAATAGATACAATACAATATTAGTGTGAATAAAGTTTGACGTCAATTTTAAGGTGTTCACTGTCAATACTTGGTGGAATAGCATTATGTATATGAAAAAAACACAATTCTTGTGCTTATTAGATTTATTAGGATCAGGACCAATGTTCCCTTTAATTTTCCAAACGTAATGTGCGCAAATGGCATTGGCTGTGCCACACAAAATTTTGAGGGCAACATAATGGTATTTTGACCTATTATACGACATGGTTAATTTTTAATAATATCAATAATTAACAACACAATGTTACTCCGTGTTAGCAACTTTTCTTTTTTTTTTTTTTTTCAATATAAAAAAAAAATTGGCATTAAAGCTTACGCCAATGCTCCAAATATTCTTAGTTGTGAAAGTCATACGAGATTGACTCGATGGTAAATAATGTATCAGTTGTGCACAAAATCAACGATAAATAACATACACCCAGCCCAAGATCTCTTTTTTTTCAATTGAAAAAATCTGACCTTGCCGGGGATCGAACACGGGCCCCCCGATTGCTAGGACAAAGCTCTTGCCACCAGACCACAGAGACCGACTACCTTTGTTCTAACACCCTAAAGCTATAGCCACAGTGATAAGCGTAAATTTACTTCATAATCAAAGGTTGCCGCAATAGATTTAACCATGGGGCCTTCTTAGAAGTCGAAGCGCAGCGTAAATGCCGAAGTCAAATCAGTTTGAAATTTAGCAACGCTTGCTTCGCGTACAAATTATTTTGCGTATGACCGCGGTAGCTTGATTATGAAGTCTTGTCACGTTACGCCAAAATTTACGCTTCTCACTGTGGCTATTGCCTTACGCTGGTATAACTTTTGTGCGATCTATTGTAATGTATTTATGTGCGCGCACTCGCACACAGCTTAGAGGGAACACTGATCACGACCGGTTTCGCTTATTGCAAACATAACTAATGAAACTCAACTGAGCATCAGTGTCATCGTGTTATCTTAAAAAATTGGTGTCTGTAAAGTCGGTTTACGGACGATAGTTTAACGTGACAACGTCATATGAAAACATTGATGAAATGATTGCATACTTGTATGAATAAAATGGAATCATTTTTATTGAATTATCATTATTTTATATGGATACGATATTTTGTATATTTGTTATACGTTAATCAGATTTTTAATATGCAAGAATTAATTACCTTTATTGCCGCAATTGTTGTTGTAATATAAACAATGAAAACCACATTAACATTTCACTTCACTTTATAATCAGTTGTAAACAGATCACGTGTTGGTACTGTAGGTGTATAAGTTGTGTGCTGCCGCTGTCTCTTTTCTACTCAGACGCATCGACCAATCGAGTGGAAGAGAGATAGATGCGGCACAATCCGAAATGTAGGCCGATCGTGCCTCTCTATCGCTTATCCGCGCTCTCGCTCGCACGCTTGCCTTCGGCGTAACGCGACAAACGGGACAATGTTAGTCATGTTTTTTCGTGCGTCCAGCGGGCGTTCATCGATTTATAAGACGTTGTCACGTCAAAACCTGCAAAATGAGTATTGGGCGTATGTCCGTTTTTTTTGTTAGATTTGGACAAAATGTGGGCTTAATGGTTACGTTTTTTATACGTCTTTGGTGTATTCGAAGAAACCTCTGTTTCATACAACGATGGTGTGTTGTTGACATGGCTATCATAAATATTTAATCAGATAACTCTTGTAACCCTGAATACTGTTTCTGCACTATAGTATTATTGAGTTCTATCATGCGTATGTAAATTCAATCAATTAAAATAAAAGTTATTGACATATACAGTTTTAAAAAATACTCGTTAATACCGTTATTTTTGACAAGTGACATTAAAAAACCGCTTCGATTTCACGTCGGTTGCGTTTATAAGATGCACCTGTGTCTTTATGTTGCGATATTGCGTGTAAACATGTGTAAATCGGCACATCCATTGACAGTTTTATTGCATACAATATCCAATAATTTCGCGCAGAACCGTCGCAATACTCGAATAGTCTCCCAGGGCAAATCCTCACAGCAGGGGAGACGCTCATGCCCCGGCTGACAGACCTGAGCCGAGCGACTGACAGCCAGCCGTGTTTACCTGCATGTATTAGTTTTAGAAAGATTAACACAGCGCAATATTGTATGAGACGTGCCAGTATTGGAAACCTTGTATGTTTTGCTAGGAAAGGACATATTTTCCATGTAGTTTATTCTAAGGATAAAAGAGAATACAATTATTAAAGATTACTATGCCATTATTCAACAATCACATTAAGATTACTTGCAACAAAGCTTTGCAAATCTGATTGAAATCAAAATTGGGCTTTATCCTCCGCACTACCAGGGTCTTTCCAGGAGTAAAAATTTTGATACTAATGTATAATTCTTTGGTTCGAAGCCGAATTGAGAGTGGATCGATTGTTTGGGCACCGAGGGGTGCAAAATGTGTTCTTATGGTGGAGAGGGTTAAGAATTTTTTTTTGAGAATTCTCTATTTGAGGACATATGGGTACTACCCATGGCTTTATCCAAAAGACTTTCTCTTAGGGATGCTCACTTTCAATAGTTTGAGTGCTCGAAGAGAAATGTACTTGGCATTATATTTCTTTCGGCTTATCCGAGGCCAAAATGAGAATTCCACCATTCTTGCAAATGTTAAATTGAATGTTCCTGATAATTTTTTGAGGAATCGTGAACATGAGTTGTTTGTTCTTCCAAGGGGTAGAACCAGTCTGCCAATGAGAATGCCTCTGGGAAGAGCTTTAAAAATTTTAAACGGCATTGCTTCGGATGTCGACATATTTCATATTGACGTGAGTGAGTTCAGACGAATACTATAAACGACCCGTTTATCGTATGAACGAATGATTTTTATCTGAGATGCCAGTTCAAGTTTATTCGTGCACTTTAAATGTTTGAAGGTGCTGATAGGTGAAACGGAAGAGTACAAAATTCAAATTGGCCATTTTTTATTTGAGAACTCGAGCCTTTCACCGTTTTAGTAAAATGCGATGGAAGCACACGTTGTTTATTTTGTCCAATTCTTATATTTTATACCTGTTTGAAAAGAATTTAGTGATTTTTAATCGTTGTGAGTAATTCTGCTGAAATGCTCGATGAAGATATCTAAGATAAGATTCCATATTTGTTTACAGTCTTATGCATATTTTTTTTAAATTATCATGATAGTCAATAACAACAAAATGTGGTATTCGTTGATACAATATTTTTCTCAAATTTGAATGCAATATTTCGTCCCTGTGACTGTCGAATTCAAATCCGCAACGAATCACAAATATATACCTTTTTCGAAAGAAAAAAACATCGCTGAAATGTCGGGAATTTCGGCAAGTCTTAGTGTCAAGAAGATTTATTGTTTTGTGCTTCATTTCAAAAAATACATATTTTCTAGCCAGCGGGCAGATGCGAAAAAATCAACTCATCATATTTTTAAACCTAGCCGTGTCAAAAATATGAATAAAATTAAGTATTAAAAGTATTATTACATGACGGTCACGCTACTCATTGGTCATGTCTAAGGATTGTCAGATGTAGTTCAAAAGCACTGGTGTTATTAAGCCTTTGGCGTAAATTCGACGCTGGGTCTTATTTACAAACCTTCTTGTGAACGTCTACTTTTGAAGAATATATTTAAAATTCTTTTTATTATCTACCACTTTTCGCTTCTAAGTAGTTCGCTGAGTACAATCTATATATATAAAAATGAATGTCTGTATGTATGTCCGCTATGGACTACTAAACCGCTCGACCGGTCGATGTGAAACTTTACAAATTTATTGAGTACACCCCCGCGATGGTTTCTGGCCTACCAACCCCCCCCCAACCACCCCCCAACCTCCCCCCCAAATTTTTTTTAAACTTTATGAATTACTCCCCCCATATGCCCCCCAAACCCCACCCCGCCAAACAGCCCCCTTCCCCCCCAAAAATTGATATCGATTTTTTACAAATTTCTCGAGTACACTTCCGCGAAACTTTCTGGCGTACACCCCCTCCACCACCCCACCCCCGCCTATCCCCCCTACAATTGCTGGCGTAGCAACGCGCGCACGGTACAGCTAGTTGGAAATAAAAACACAGCATTTTTTTCAGCATATGTTTAAGAAGAAGTAAGTTGTCAACTAATGAAATGTTGATGATGGCTTACAAATAGAAGGACGCTTATCGAAAATCATAAATTGAAGCGCCTACATTAGTTTTACTCATTTGCCACCACTGTTTTACAATGACAACAAAGACTCTATATTTCGTTTGCATTGTGTTGTGAATCAAGAGCTGTTAGTTAGCCAAACTGTTATTATATGCATGGAAGATGTGAAATTAAAAGTGAGAAAAGAATTAAATGCAATTAATACAAGTAGTAAAATATTGTCAACAATGCTTATGTCGATTTGACAAACTCAAACACAACAGACTGAAAACAAAATTGTGGTACGGCTATTTGACATTTGGCTTGCGTGCCGGACAACCCAGGTTCGATTCCCAGTACAAGCGGATATTTTCAGTCGATAAATCTGTTCAAATGCATGGGTGTATGTGTTGTTGAAAATCCCTTCCCACCTTTCCGATCCCAAAGAGCGACGCATAGTGATAGCGATTAGCTAATCATTAATCCTCGTATCCTTTCCATCCCTACACTCTTCGTAAAAGAGAGGTTGAGCAACTGAGTAACAAGCAGTTCTCGTAGAAAAACAAATGTTGAGATAAACTCCGAGAGGAGTCCATTTGCTCCAAGTTGGGAGCGGACATGGTTAAAAAAAATACATTTCCGGGCCGCTGATTTTAACAATGGGGCCACAGTAAAATTTGATGCGAGATCCCAACTGGTCTAGATACAAAAAGCAATTTATCAACATTTCAATATTTTCATAAAAATGAAATCTAATATCTAATGAACAATTTGTTAACAATATCTTTTTCTCCTTTTCACTAGGTCTGGTTCCAAAACAAACGCTCCAAAGAACGGCGGCTGAAACAGCTGACATCGATGGGACGAGGTCCTTTCTTCGGCTCGTCACGAAAGATGCGAGGTTTCCCCATGAACCTGTCTCCGGGAGGACTGGACGAGGCGGCAGCCGCAGGGTTTCCCTACTTCGCGACGGCCGATGGCAAGTTTGAATTCGGGTACGGCGGGCCGCCCTTCCACGGCCATGACGCCCCGTTCTTCCCCGCCCATCATCCGGGACCGCCGCCCATGCCGTTTGGGCAGCAAGGTAATTGTAAGAATCGATTTTATATTTATTAGCTATAAGATCTAATTTATGAGAGTATAGTTCAATGTATGGGTACAGCAAATCTCCGGTTTTGCGTGCCATGAATTCACAACTTTACACAATTTACAAACGTCCTATTGTTGCAGTTGGACCAATTACATTTTTAACACGTGCTAGATTTGTATTTCTTGCAATTATTTTCGTCTAATGTATTCAAAACTTTATTTAATTCATCTTCAATTAAAAAATCGAGAGACATTCTTTTTAATACTTTCGATGGTTTCGGCGGTAACTTTGTGAAAGTTCATTTTGATATAACGTAAGAGGGAAAAATCCGAAACTCCATTTTGTAATTTCATCATTTTAAAATGTTAGAATCAATCTTGCTTATTACTTAAGCAAACTTTGCGATAGCAAGTCCGAAGATGCATCTGAAAGAGGTGAAACACGTGTCACAGTTAGTAGCACAATACGTGGAATAATCAATGTTATTTTATATTAGACATTCTTTTCACTTATCCCAAAATTAATTTATTTAGGCAAGGACTGGTTTCACTCATCGCGAGTTTATTTGTTTTTGTCTGATGAGGAACTCTTCAAAGAAGAAGAAGTTTAGTAATCTCAATCTTTACAATTTTGCCTCAATTAAGGAAATTCTACTAGAACAATTTGAAATGAAGAATTGATACAATAATTATTAAGCACACATGTAAATAGTTAAATAATGAAAGAGTACTCTTTAGATTCTTTAATAACACTAAAAAAACATATAATATTATAAGAGTTTAGTTATAAGTATTATTTTATGTAAAAATGTGGATGATTTGTAGTGTGCCCAAGAAGGAATCGTTTTACGTATATAATTCAATAATAAAGTAATAAAATTTTAGTTGCTATTTTTTAATGTAAAAACTTTCTTTTTCAAAATTCATTTCAAAGCAAAAATAGTGCCAAATGTGTTAATTTATTGATTTTTTTACAATTTTTTTTGAAAGGCACCACAGTAAAACAAAACAAGTTTATTGCTTTGTCAATTATTATCTGTAAATTTTTGTGTTGCGATTTATTGTTTTACATAATAAATTTCCATTAGAGATTTTTTTTTGATAAATATATGAATTTCTTTTACTTTTAAAGTTTAAAAATAAAGTGGATTGCCAACCAGTGGATGAAGTGAACCCATGGGTCGCAACGGGTTTTCTGTGGGGTCGCCAACTTATACAGTTAACTGAAAAAAAACACTTAAATGCAATTTCGTTGTTTTTTTAATTACCTAGTGAAAATGCATTTTTCAATTGCATCGGGGTTTCGCGGGTCTCATGGATTTTATAGAAAAGGGTCGCCACCTGAAAAGGGTTGAAAGCCTATGGTAAAAAACGATTCTTTTTCTGGTTATCGGAGCTCCAATACTAATAATCATTGTGGCGCTTTGCAAATCCTCTTAATCTTACCCTGCATCCTTTCTTGGACAGTCCTGTTCATTCCAGGCGGAGGACCGATGGACCACTCGATGCCGATGGGCTTCGAGCCCGGTTCCCTGGACGGGCCGGGCGGTTTCCTGGGCCAGGGCGGTGGGCCCCCCCCGGACCACCTGCTGTCCGGCATCCCTCGCGGCTCTCCCGACTTTCTGCCTCAGCCCTCCTTCGCGGAGGGCCCACCCATGCATGGAAACGAGGGTCTGGTCTGGTAGCTGAAGGCGGAGCCGCGGGATCTGTCAGAGTGATGGAACCACGGCAGGGGCCAGGCCTACCTATCCTGGCCCTCCTTCGACAGCTAGGCTATCGAGGGGACCTACACCATGGACTGCGTAAAGTTATTACAACGTTTTGACATTTTTTAAATGATATGGTGACGTTTAGTTTTCGTTATGATATTTTTTCGACGATTCGAAGAAGGTTTGAAGAACTTTAACAAGTGAAAAAAAAACTTATTTTGTATATTATAAATTAATAGTTATTGTAATGAAATGAATGCGTTTTAATTGTTTATCCGCTTATCTGATTTCATAAATGGTAAATTGATCAAAAGTTCCTTGCAAAAGTAATTCCTTTAGTGTAAGTACTAAATTAAATACACATCAAATTGTCCAATATTATCTTTACTAACGTTAAAATTTTGTGAAATGAATGCATTAAAAACACATACATAATATCTGAAACGATACTAGGTGACTGTCACATTTTATATTGATAAATATTTCGGAATATACATTTCAGCTTCTGCTGTTTATTACAGTATTAGAAAAACATAATCAGTCGTATCAAGACAGATCTAAAAAGTGACAAGATCACAGGACACATACTATAATTATTAAATCTTCTATAAACGGTACACGTTATGTCTTCTGTTCTGTGTAACAACACAGCTACTTAATCATTTTTTCTTTCAAGTGGTATTATCTGTAATACTGAATATATCAAACATCCGTACCTAGAGAATCTATTTCTCCTTACACTTTTGCAGCCATTATTCATTTGATGATTAGTTAAATGTACTCGTATTTCTGATAGAATAAAGTTAAGACTCCTGATTTTGAGTGCTGTTGAAGAAAACATACTGACACAGTATATCAGCTACGTTTAATTTTTACAATATCACCCTTTAGCGTACACATTTTTTCAAGTGTTTCAACTATATTACAAAATGAACCGGTTTCTCCCATGAGAAAAATGAGCGAAAGCATTTCTGATCTCAATAAATTCAATGTGGAATAAGTACTGAACATGTGATATTATTTTTACTATAATGCCATTCCACCAAATGTTGACAGTGAACACCTTAAAAGCTATCTACTACATATATTTGATGACAGTTAAAAAGCAGCAAATAGTGCTCAGAATTACAAAGCTAAATTATTGAATTATCTAATGCGATTTTAAGCAATATGATTATTACTGAAATATCGCGTGGTGAATGTTTCAAAGTCTAGTATTGGCTGTTTCATAGCATGATTTTCCTATCGTTTTATTGACATCTGTTCCCAAGCAAGAGTGTCGGTGATAACTTAAATTCTCAGCCACCTTTCCCTTAGTAAAAAAAACAATTGGCTAACCACAAAGCTTGCCCTTTTCTTATATCATCACTCTTCTCAAAGCAAGAAAGGAGGAAAGGTTCTGTTGAGACAAACTCCACGAGAAGTTCACATGCAAAAAAAAGCTGTACAATAAAATTACATTTGTGCCATTTTTCCTACGGCTAACATATAACAGAAACAATGATAGCTAGCTTAAATAATCATTTATATCGATTTCATTAATTGTGCTGTATAACAATGATTGATGTATTTTCGATTTGCTATGAATTAAAGTTTTGTCATAAATTATTATATTATAACAGAACAATTATTTGATACGGTACAGTTTTAAGAGGAAATGTAGAATCGGGGCTTATTAGAAATCAGGCATCAACCAATCAACATATTGTGCCGTTTCTAGATCGAGTAGGAAATTCACATCCGTTACAAAACATTTGCATTATTACGACGAGCACTTTTATAAAAAAGGAAATTTTTTGATAATATTATATTTTATACCTGTGTTCTCTTAAAAGCTTAAATAAAAATTTAAAACCATGCTTAGATCGTCATGTCAATCTTTATAGAATCTTGAAATTTATAAGCATAATACAATATGAAATTTACTCACTTTTACGGTATGCACTGTCAATACTTGATGCAATGGCATTACAATAAAAATAACAACACATTTTTAGTACTTATTCTACATTACATTTATTAGATCAGGACCGTTTTCGCTGATGGCGAGCATTATCAACTGATGATCAGTGAAGTACTAAAAATGTGTTATCAAATGACTTATTTTAATTTTATATTTTTTGACGAGAACTTTATACAATGTAGAAAATTCTTTTCCACAAATTAAAGAGTACAATAAATATATAAAATATTTTGATTACATAATAAAATGATATATTAACTTAATTTCACTGGCGCATTCTACCTGTACACGATTTTCAGTAGAAATATTCACTAAAACTAAAAAGATAGTGGTGTCATGTTAAAAGATTATTGACTCATTCTTGTCAAAATAATCCTTAAAATTATTGGCATTAAATTACGAATTATTCCATTAATCGAGGAGCGTAAGAAGGAATGAGACATAAATAAATAAATATCCAATTATTGAAGTATGAAAGGGGGCAGTATTTTAAAACTATCCTAGAAATAGAAGACATCTTTTATTGATACGGTGAAATAAAAAAATCTCTTTGTTAGATTCAAATGATAGCGGTTGATTACAACTACTGTATTAAAAATGAAAGTTTTTTTACTGCAATACTTTCTAGTCATTCACATATGAAAGAAATAAAAGATTATTAACATTTATGAGATCGGTCATTAAAAAAGTAATGATCGATATGCGGTTTCGTGAATGTTTCTTTTATTTATTATTTTTTAATGTTAAAAAATCAATCACTCAGATACATGCATGCATCAATCAAACGTGTAGTATTTTTATCACTTAATTAAAATCAGCTGCAAAATATTGAATCGAAGAATGATGCAGTTTTTTAAACCTTGGTAAAATCCTGTTTGGTTACATGGTAGCTATCAAATATTGACTTATTCATTTCAGAATTTATGTTTAGTTCTGTTGTGGGGTTGTTTATGATTAATTTTATAAATTTATTCTTCAAGTTAATCTCAAATGGATTGAAATTTAAAATATCTGGCATTATTCGTTATATTTAACTTAAATTAACATGTAAAGATTATTATGTAACCGATTTTTTGCAAACGTTTTGAATTTAACACTAAAATTTTCATCAAATCATCCCTACACGGCAAAAGAGCATTAGTAGCATTTTGGTGATTCTGGGTCAAAAAGCTGCAAAAAACTTCCAATAGGTACATACATGGAAAGAAGTGGGGAAGCAACGAAGTTATTCTGATTGACGCAATATTTGTTCAGTCTTTTTGCTCTCCTGAAAATTAACGATTTATCATTTGGCTCGAAAAGGGCGAAATCAAATCAATGTCCTTGTCGAACGTGTTCAATGAAAACTTTTCGTATGTAAATCAGTTGCTCCAAATATTTATTATTTTCGGTATTGATGTGTTGTTACTGTGTCACGGTAATCGGCAATAATATTAAAATTTACTCCTTGCAATTAAAATAATTTGAAGGCATAGCTTTAGATATTATTGGACATCTTATAGCCATATGTTCTTTGATTTGTATAGAGTTACAGATACATGAATTCATCAATTGATATTATGTAGATAAAACATATATTTTTTAAATTGTGAATGAACTTTGATTTAGTCGACAAAGTATGTGAAAATAGTACGAGTTTGTTTGCAAGGGATATATGCCAATTTACCATTCTGTTCTTGTACTTAATATGATTTCATTATAATATAAAACGTGATCAACTAACCTCTGCGGCTTATGTGTTTAAAATATGTCAAATTGTACCAAGTACTCCCTTAAATTATGAATGAAAAATTCGTTCGGTACTAAGCTGTATTTGACCATATGGACTTATCTTTTTTTTGGATTATAAAGTGCTTATTTGCTTTGAGTGTCAAGTGGACTGCAACAAATTGATTTTTCTCCATGCAATATCAATTTTCCGCGAGTGTATGTACTTATAAATTCTAGTGATTTTTAATCATATTGTTTTTTTCAACTTACGCGTGAGTTATAAATAATAATATAAAGTACTTTGATTTAAGTTATCAATTTATGGTGCAATTGCTTGTGTTTTTTATGATCGACGTAAAGTGGTTATGTGACTTACTTTATAATCGCATTCGGTAAAAAACATTTTGTTATTTTATGGTTTCTAAAAAGTAATTTAAAATACATATACATCAATGTGAATACATAGTTTCTAATGTAGTATTTTAAGATTATTTAATATTTGTATAAAGTGACTTAAGTATAGTTCTAATAAATGTAAAATGTTCTGTTATGTTTTCTGATTGACTTAAGTTTTAATTTTTTTTTTCGATAGCAAAGTTATACACGGTTATGTCCACATTGGAATTCAATACTTCGTGTACTATTTTTAAGTTATTATCAGTAAGACAGAAGAAATGAATATTTTGTTTTCAATCACGTATTTAATTTAAATACCGTCAAATTGAATATTTTTTTCATGGAGGCATGATTAAAAAGCAGTAGCTATTGTCAAGTGAATAAAACACACCCATTAACATTTTTCTATATATAACTTAACTTTTAACTGAAAGTGTCATGAAAGTTCAGCAAAAAGAAACATTCTGGATTTCGACGACTTTACACTGTGACTTTTAAAGCCGTCGATTAAGCAAATCGATCGAGTAAAACGATTATACACTGATATGTGATTCAAACGAAGGGTGATATCGATATAGATCTGAAGAATCTGTAATAAAAAAGATGGTTGACACGGCACAAACACACAGTGGATAAACACAAAAGTTTGAATATGTAAATGTCCCGACACATTATTAGGCTGCACACTCTCACTCACACAGATCTGAATATAACACACTCTATTTCAACGGGAAAACATGTGGCATTTTAAAGCAAAAATCATTAATTCCAAATTATGTTGAAGTAAAAAATACGCCATTTTAAATACAATGTAACGATTTTAAACTTGCAAAACCCGACATGAGCATACGACAATGTGTCTAAATATAAAATATATTTATGTCCAATAATATGTTTTTATCATTTTTTAAAAAGGATATTGTTTTTCACTAAAATACGATGTAAAATATAGACTCTTAACATCATGTATTTTTTAAGCGTCGTTTCTAAAATGCAATTTTGACATATTGGTTTCCATATTGACATCCCAGACAAAAAAAAAGTACACATTTTACGACATGCCATATCATATTATGCAGATTTTTCTTGCTGTATGTATATAATAAATAAAAACATAACAGAAAATTTCAACTCATTCTCAAATAAACAATTGCGAAAACTTTAAAAATGTTTTAGGAGCTTAAAAAAAATTCTAGTACTTAAATTCAAAATAAGGATTTAGACTTTTTATTGAACTAAGGTTCCAATAATTTTCGGTAATATTCCGTACACCAATATGATAATTTCAGTTTTATTGAATACTGAAATAAAATATTCATTTCTTCTGCCATTGCTGACGAAAAAATATCGGTACACAATTATTTATTGTAAATATTCTTACGATTGTCAAACTTCAAATTTATATTTTCTAAATCGAAATAAATGTATTATTTTAAAACTAAAAATGCTTTGTAAAATATAATAATAATATATGAATGTTTGGAAGTTTATCCCCTCCCCAAAAACATTGAAAATGTGTCCTATTAGATTATTATTATTGCATAAAAATATATTTAATTGATCATAAATTATAAGTGTTTAATTTTTAAGTTGTATAACCATTAAATAAAATATTAATACTTTTATTAAAAGCGCTTTCAGTTGATATACTTTTGAATGATATTATTTAATTTGAATTATTTAAAAAACAACGTAATGAAATTTTGTAGCATTTTGTGTTAATATATATTATATTTTGAATTTTTTCTGTATGAATTTTAAAACAATCGTATAATTTTTTTGCTTTGGTATATTCGATTTTTTGTGATACTTATATTTGTACAAAGTTGGGTCATGTTGTAAGAAATTATAGACAATATTTTCAAATATGTACAAACATTACATTAATGTACAGAAAATTTATCGAAGAAAATTTTTCGTACGAGTAACTGAATTGGCACAAAATAGTCCCTGTACTTTGATACAATAATAACATTAAATAAAGAATAAAAAGAGTTGCTGTTTCCAAGCCGGGAAAGCTAAATAAAATACAGCAAAAATAACAAGTTATTGTTAAATACATTATACATTTTTTATAAATATTTTTAATGGAGTCATAGTAGCATAATGTTTGAAAACCACTGGAATAAAGTAAAAAATAATCAACATTACATCGAGGTAAACAAATTCAATGAAAATGACTTCCTAACGATGGTAAATAGATGAAGAATGACAATTCGCTACCTTACTTTGAAAAGGTTCTAACTGACATTTTGGCAAACAATGGCCTTTTCGTTGGAAAATTTTGTAGTAACCATATTCCAGTTGACTAACGGAGTTAGCAGAATTCTGGAGTTCATATGACACAGTATGTAGTATGATCAATCCAAACTTCGAGCGCTCATATCTCAAAACAGGGTCAAGAACAGTTAGAACCTTTTCATAGTAAGGTAAGTAAGGTGCTTGCTTTTTTTGTACAATTCAATATTAAAATTTGTACAAACACACACAAATATTCTGAATCATGATTATTCATTTATCTAACAACAGCCTGTAATTTAAAATGATAGTCAAAAAATTTATTGATTCAACGATTCTATCAAATGATCAGGGCCGGTTCGCAAAACGCGAGAATTTTCAATTGAAAAAAGTCAGATTAGTTTCGTAAATCATGGTTATTGATCCTGAACATTTGATAAAATTCCGAAACTGGAACAGTAATGTGTAAATAGAAATGAAAATACGACTTGTCTCCTCACTGTAAATACATTTTTAAGATCAAATATTCAAATTAAATAATATCATTCAAACTTAAAATAAAATCAATCATATCATTTCAATAAAAAATAAAAATAGCACAAGTTATCTTGCTTGTTTTCTGTATATTTTCATAATAATTAAAAAAAACATTGACCGTATTTAATATTTTTTGTTTGTGGAATAATTGATTGTTTATAGATTCTGATGTTGGTAAATAAATAAATAAATTAAAAGAGAAAGTATTTAGTATGGTATATTATACTTACGTGACATGAAAATAAAATAATATTTCCATATGTATATTGAGCTAATTTTTTTATTTCATCATCCGCCCAAAAACCCCTTCGAGGTTTTGAAATATGATTTCAGTACTAATTCGTAGGTTAGCTTGCAGCATTAGACTTCGGTCATCCGACCAAATGTGTTTCATTGTTGATAAAGCACGCTCCAAAGGTACTGATTGATGTTCCTGAAAGACATGACATATATGGAATGATGTTTATCAGATTAAGTGTTTCGATATGTTTATCTTGAATTTGTTTGATTGATTGAATGCACAGTCAAAAGTTTTGAAGTGCGTCTCATCGTGACGCGAAATAATCATCGGGACAAAATACGAAACCAGCCACGATCAATGTCTAAAACTTTGGACGTATGGGAAGGATAAATATTATATTATAAGATACATTTTAATGGGTTATGATTCTACGCAATATTACAAAATTATCAGAGTTGAATATTTTGTGATAACAGATGGTAAAATAATTTACCACACAAAATTTAGTCATATTGACGGCAATGCAATAAAGCGGTTGCCCATTGGTTTCCAAAATAGCACACAGTTATAAAACATTGTGGTATGAAAATGTCTAACCAGTGGATTACAGCAATAACGAATATTCTAAACCTCTGGTCAGTTTTATTAAAGCTTATTTAAAATCTATATTTAGAACAATAAAAGAAAAACAAAATACCGATTAACAAGCACCTAAAGCTTTTTTTGTGCGGCAGATGCATCCCGCAGAAAATAACACGGAACAATCGCACGCAAAATACTATGACTTATATGAATATGGGAACATACATATAATATACAAGGACGCACGTGCCAAGGTCACATTATAATATACAGGTGAAACACTGGATTTTGCACGTACTTATTACATTTCCACGTTTATATAGTCCCAAAAATATATTTAAAAAAAATCCCTAAAAAAGCCGCATAATTTTTAAATTGCACAAAAAAGTCTGAGTGTATTTTCAAAATCTTACCAAAAAATGTGCACATCTTAACTCATTTGTATTATTATTTGATGATTTTCGACTTCTTAACTTTGGATAAATCTAATCATTTAAGAATAAAATACAAAAGCGTCCTTCACAACTGACATTGCAAAAAATTTACATTCCCAATCTCAATATCGATAGTCTCACATTATTTCCAGATAATTCAATAGTTTCTGTGGCATGACTTATGATGTTGGGAATCTCTGGAGGAAGAAAGGGAAACTGCATTAACTATTTGGGTTAGGGGTGAAACCAAATAATCATTTTGACTGTGCGAAAATGAATTGTATGATTAATACATTACATACTAATTTATGTTTACAACAATGCTTCAAACCTGGTATATTTTTTTACATAACTTTGTTACAATGATAATAAATATACTAATAATAAATAAATTGATTTCGAGCAATTCCGTGCATATGACATATTTTTTCACCCTTACTATACACAGATATACATTTCAATTCTTATGGTAACGTTTTTCTATTAACTTATACGAAGCCAAAATGATTTTTTCTTCTGCTAATTATTTATATCGGGTCCGTGGTGCAGTGGTCACCGCTTAGTGGGTTTGAGTCTTTGTACGAGAAAAAAATTTCAGTCGATTTATCGATTCTGTAGAAGGGATTGGTGTTTGGGTTGCCTTCTTCCTTCTCACTTATCCGATCGATAAGCGAGGGCGTAGCGAGAGCGACTATCTAAGCACTAGTCCTATCCTAGCCTTATCTTTCAAAACCCTACTAGCATTGAACTATAGATAAGTTGGACGACTGAATAACAAGCAGTTCTCGTGAAAAAATAAATGTCGAGATACTTTCATTGGGAAGCCATATGCTTCAAATTGATGGCAGAAATGGTTTAAAAATATTTTTTTTTTCAACCAACGTGTCGTGCCGATGGTGACGCCACTGGGACGAGTCAACATTGTTTCTTATGATTCTAAAAAAATATATAACAATCGATAGTTTTCCTATAATTATTCATATTTTAAGTCACGCATGAAAAGACAAGCAGTTCGTGTTGATGTTCATGACAGACTGACGTAATTAAAACTGTTAGAGTGAGCGCTTATCTACGTATTTTAACGTAAAAAGCATCCATTTGATTTGAAACATACGTTTGAACGAGGCGCGTTAGAGATGAGATAACATAATCTTATGGCGGATGGGCAGTGAAGTTTGAATCCTGAACATTTTTAGCGACAATATTAATGTTATTCGGCCAATTATAATCCGACTTATTTTCTTTTTTATTTAATTGCGACGAAACTAGTCGATAAAAAACATATTTTTTACTGTCAAAGGTGTAAAAAACAATGATTTAAAAATACCAAAAGTGTTCACATTGTATCATTAATATTAAGATAAAGTGGCAGTGGTGGTAAGCTGTCTTACCCACCGGGAAGGTGATGGAGGTTTCAAGTCTTCCGAAACCAATAGAGAGTTCGTACCTGATGTATCATTATAAATATTTAAAAAAAACATGTTACGAATATGCCCCATGTGCTTTGTACAAAATTGACAAGTCACAAACAAGTGGCAGGTTGGAAAATAAATTTACAATCAATATTATTATTTATTACACTTCGGGCTGAACTGTGAAAACGGTTTATAATGAAAGAATTCGTTGCCCTAGATACTAATAATAGACAATATGTATTATGAATATTATAAAGACCAGAATTGTCTCTATTGCATATTGCTCACCCCATTTCATTATGTCGAGGGTGGTTCAGTTTATATGGTAACTTTTTTGTGTTGTTGATGTAAATTATTTTTTCGTATTTATACAAAGCAGATATCACATCAAAATATGTTTCCAAACATGATATCTTTGTCTTTCTACGGTGAGATTGTTAGCAAGGATATTCCTAAAAAATATATGACCCAAAAAATGAAATTCGAATAAGTCGAAAACAAATTAACAGCAATGTAAGCTTCTGAAGTAAATATTTTAATGAAAGTTCTCAGAGTTTCAAAATTGATTTTTTTTTAAGAAATCTATGTTCGCTTCCATTGATTTATTTATATATTTATTTACTGAAAAAAAACTATATATATAATACATGGCATATGATGAGCATATATGGTCTCCGAATGGAGGTATCTTCATATATGTATGTTTTCTATGAGAACTGTTTGTTAGTCAGTTGCCCAACCTCTTCTTATTTAAGTGAGAGCGGGGATAGAAAAGATAAGGCTGGTACAAGACTGGTGGTACGCTAGTCGCTCTGCTTATAGGATCGAATGGGTGGGAAGGGATTTTTAAACACAATCATCGAATAGAGTCGATAAATCAACTGATAAAATGCTGTTCGCACTGTTGCTCAAACCAGTGAGGCCCCCCACATAAGCCAATGACGTTGATCACCTCACCATAGACCTGACGTCAAATAATCACTGTCAAATTTGGGACATGTATATAAAATAATAATTTAAACATCATAACCAGTTATATGCATGTGTGCATCGCCTAAATGTTAAGCGCGGTGCTCTTAAATAACTGTTATAATACAAACGAGTAATGTTTTTTTCTATTGCGTCGTAAAAGAATATTACAAGGCGGTCAAATTTGATCATCCCACTTTATGATATATGGTTTTTATTGTTCGATGTGAGTGTTGCAAGTGTAAAATTGCCTCGCTTTTGTGTAACTCACTTATAAATACAAGCCCGGTGCCTTACAAATTGCGGCCAATAATACATTGCTTTAATAAATTATGGAAATTGATGATTTTTACTACTAACTATATTCCAAAAGGGTGGGTAATGGGGTGACCACATTCGGTTTTTCCTATTACGATTCAGAGTACAGAATTGGACTTGAGCGATCGAGAATCGATGGTTAAGTATGAAGTGAAAATTGGCTGTATGTTTATTTTTGTATATTTTTGCTTTAAAGAAACTTATATTAATGACAATGTATTGAACATTTGATTACCAATGAAAGTCTTGAATTTGAAGTAAGATATTTTTAAAGCCAAAATGCAATAGATTTTGTAGAAATTTTCATAAAAATCTTATATGAATCAATATCTTATTTAGATTAAGATATTTGTAACATATTTGTTCAAGACAGAAGTCACTTTTACGGTGTTTACCGTTAGTACATGGTGGAATGGCATTATAATAATGCTGTTCGTGAGCGAAACCGGTCTTGATCTAATAAATTTATCGTTTTTGTGACACACAATATCCCGATAAATAAAGATTTATTTTTCTAAATTAATAAAATTCAGGTTCTTTTATTAGTGCCTGTTATATTATTTACTATTTGAGATTTGCTACATTTTTTTTATTGCTTTTTTTCTGATACACTTTCGTTTTTGAATTATTCACTATTTTTCCTGGCGCATAACCGAGTGGTAAGACGACTTTTAACCATCAAGTATTCGAATCCCCAAATGAAAATTTCTTGCATTGATGAAGATGATTGAGCATGAATTACAGTATATTTTTTACAACTTAATCTCATTCATAGCTAGCTCTTTTCCATTCTCATAAATCTAAGCAAGAGAGATTGTCTATCATTATATCGATTGCCTATCTGAAGAGAAAGGTTAAAAATCTGACTATGTCATGTAAAGAACATTTTGATGGAAAACTCTAATTTAGGAGCAGAAATGGTTAAAAATATATTTACTGAATAAGCTCAAAGCCCTACAATATTAACGCAAGGCTACAATAACTAGGAATCAAACCATTGATCAATTACAGTGTCAAATTGACAGGGGTAAAAATAACCATCTACGATTGACCCTTAGGGGTTAATTAACATCCTTTCAATACACAATAGTTTTTAAACAGAGATTTTTTTGCATGCAATACCCAATTGGCCATTATAAATCCCGTCGCGTCGAATAAAAATTCGTCGAAGTCCCGTCGAATAAAAACTGATACTTCCTCTACGCGAAACTAAATTTGCTAAAGTTGTTACAAAGGCTACCGAAAATTGTACCCTTCTTACCGCCCCCCTCTCTATTTTCGTCGGCAGGAGGGTCGCAAAATAAAGACCGAGTGTTGACATTTGTGTCTTGTAACCCTGGGCGGGAGAATGAAACGAACAAAAGAAAAAGAAGAAAGCGAAAAAAACGAGGGCCTGAAAAGCGTTTTGAATAATGAATGCGGCTTCACTTTTCGTCTGACGTTCGGGGATTGGGAAAATTTTTCCCCAGTCTGGCAACACTTTTCGTAAAGACCCGTTTTATTTTAATAAGAATTCTATTGACACACTTCGCACAGTAAGTTGGTTCTTCTACGGAAAAAATCATAATTGTTTTCTGCCAATAGGAGTATATTAGTTAGATAGATGTATATATTAGATAGATGTACCATCGTCACTTGACCGCCGCCGAATTCGGAACTAAAATTGTCCCTATAGAGTAGGTATCTTCAAAATCCCTTTAAGCTAGTAGCTTAAGTAGTATTTAAATAAAAATATCTGGTCCGTGGCCCAGTGGTCAACGTCGTTGGCTACAGTGCCGGTCCACCTGAATTCCATTCCCGGTACGAGCAGATTTTTTCCTTCAATAAATTGATTTTGCTCAGAGGCAATGGGTTTTTGTGTTTTTAATCTTTTTTCCACATTTACTTTCCCAAAGAACGACGCATAGTGATAACGATTAGCTAATCAATAGTCCTGTCCTAGTCATCGTATCCTTTTCATCCTTACTCTCTTCGAAAAAAAGAGTTTGAGCAAAACTGAGTATCAAGCAGTTCTCGTAGAAAAAACATTTGTTGAGATAAACTCCGTGAATAATATACCTACACAATGTTTTTTTGCATACAAATACACAATCTCTGACGATGGTGACGCCCCCGCTAATGGTCCAGTTAAAATGATCAGCTATAGTCAAAATATATCTATTTTAAACCATATCCGCTCAAAACGTGGAGCATATGGAGTCTTCACGGAGTTTATCTTATCTATCAACACAAACTCTTATTCCTTTCGAAGAGGATCGATAAATCGACTGAAAAAGGCTGAAGAAAAATTTTCAGTGCAGGGACTCGATCTCGTGAAGTCCGTTATGGAAGCCAATGACCTTGACTACTGCACCAGCGACCACCTTTTTGTGATGAGAAAAAGAAGCTTTTGAAAAACTAATTTTAGTGTGAAACACAGTATCAGTGTTAGCTTGTTCATTTCAGGATATTGTCATATAATAAATACAATCAAAAGCAAGCTTCTACAATTTCTTCTAAGAAAATAAATATGGTGTTTTTTTTGTATTTACATCTAGTCATCATTTTTTTAAAAATAATACATACTAGTTCACGGGTAACCAACCTATGGGTCGCTAACTTATACAGTGAACGAAAAAAAATATACACTTATTGCACTTATTATAATGCATTTTCTTTTTTATTTAATTACCTTTTTCAAATGCACCTGAGTCGCTGGTCACATGGCTTTTGTAAAAAGGGGTCGCCACACGAAAATGGTTGGGAGCCTATGTATTATGGATCTTGCATATGATTAAGAAACAACTCGCATGTATTCACAGATGCACTGCCTTCTACTGACTTTTTTAAATGCCTTAAAAACCACACCCCTTTTGCATGGTTCATCATCAATCCATTTCAAGCTCATTTGCTTTTTTTTATTTTGTTTGGAATCTGGTCGTGGATGATGTTCGAGTGGAAATCGGGTTCAGAAGCCACCAGGCGACTCCCACGCCAGCCCAGGGTCGGGAATCAATTCTTTTTTATGGGTTTTTTATGGGGCGGGCACACAGAACCTTTGTGTTCAGGAATAACCATTATGGTGATGTGACCAGGCCTCACATTCATTGTTAGACTTAAAATAAAAATTTGAAAAGAATAAAGACATCAAATATATGAAATTCGATAAATTTCCTATATTTATTCATATTTTAAGTCGCGCATGAATGAGACTACCTGATCGTGTTCTTGTTTATTCTAGACTGGCGTTGCGAGCCGTGAATGCGACTTCTTATCTACACCTTTTAATGTAAAAAGCATCCATTTGGTTTGGAATGTTTGTTGAAAGAAGTGAATTTGAGATAAAATAACGTTATCTTATCGCGTAGTGAAGTTTTAATCCTGGCAATTAGTAGTGACAATATAAATGGTTTTCGGCCAATAATAAATCGACTTATTTTCTTTTTTATTTAATTGCGACGAAGCTGGTTAATCATAATCATATTTTTTTACTGCAAAAGATGTAAAAAACAATGATTTAAGAATTCCACAAGTTTACACATTGTATCACTAATATTAATATAGATATTTAAGATAACGTAGCAGTGGTGGTCGACTGTTTCACCCTTCGCCAGCCAAAAGTTAATACAACAGAATAAATAGATTTATGTTGATAATAAATATGTGACAAAACAGTCTACATGTGCAAATTGTTGTATCGCATATTTTTCTACTGAAAACAAACCTACTGCAATAACTATTTAACAAGTGGTGAATATCGAGCAGATGTTAACTCTGTTATTATTTCTTGGTGAAAAAGCTTCACAAAAATCAGACTGTCGGGTCCGTGGTGCAGTAGCTAACATCGCTGGCTTCTGTGACGACTTCACAGAATCGACTCTCAGTTCGAGCAGCATTTTTCCAGTAGATTTTTCAACTAAAATCGAAGGTGCTTGTGTTGTTTTAAAAATTCCTTTCTACCCATCTGATCCTACAAGTAAAGAGCAACAAGAGAGAATAGCAAACCCTTAGTTCTTTGTCTTATCATTTCTATTCCAACTCACATCAAACTAAAGAGGTCGAGCGATTGATTAATAAGCAGTTATCATAGAAAAAAAAAATTAAGATGCCTTCATTAATCAGATATAGCTGCACAATGGGAGCAAAAATGGATTAAAAAAAACATGTATTTATTATATTTAATATAACTTTTATTTTGTATCAATTTGGAAATTGACGCATGGTCCCACTTGTGTTTCGGAAAAAGAATTTTCCTTCGTTTTTTAGTTCTGCTTTTATTTTTTTGCTATTTTTTTTGGTCTCGATGTTTTGTAAGACGCAATGCCAGTGGCGTGACTGAAATTTCCACAAGTAAAAACATCATTAACGGCTTTTGATGCATATGAATCGTATGATACAGCTAAAGTTATTAAGTTCTACAGCGTTTTGAGCCCGGCTGTGAAATTGGCATGTTACATAATATTTTAACTAGGGTTTCCAATCCCGGGCTGATTTTTGGCAATGTGAAATGAAAAAAAAATCACAAATCAAAACATTTCTCCCTTTAGATTCTATGTATAATATAAAGCCATGAATGTTTTTCATTTCACTTAGTTATCACATCGCATTCGAATTAGACCTAAACCCTCCCCTCGTAAATAAATATTTCGATAAAATGTTTTTGCCCTCAATAATAGATAAACAACCGATAGTGGTATTTCATATTTTTAACTATTTTTAATGATAAATTGACATTCAATAAATATAAAAAAATATCCAAAATCCCGGGATCGTCTAATTGCAATCCCGGAATCCCTGGAATACAATTTTGATTGGTATTGGAAACCCTAATTATAACTAATATAAAAGTTTACTTTTCTTCTTTTTAAATCCTTTGAAATTTGTACTTTTTAATGTGCTTTGTCGTTAACGACCCGGGTTTCACCTTTCGGCATCTTCAGGCATTTCAAGTGTGCGAATGTACTTGAACTGCAATTAGTTAATTTAAATTGACTAGTTCAATATAAAATTTAAAATAACTTTGATTATTCCACGTATTGTTTTATTTTCTGACACGTGTTTCGCCTCTTTCAGATGCATCTTCGGAAGTAATTACTTAAGAGAACTTAACTTAACTTTGCGATAGTAAGTCTAAAGATGGCTCTGAAAGAGGCGAAACACGTGTCACAATGAGTAACACAATGCGTGGAATAATTAAAGTTATTTTTAAATTTTATATTAAAATGAACTTCCACAAAGTTACTGCCGAATCCATCGAAATTATTAAGCAGTTCAAGTTCATTCGTGCACTTGAAATGCCTGAAGATACCGAAAGGTGAAACTCGGGTGGTCATGAAAAATTACAAAATTCAAACGATACAAATTTGATATTGAAATTCCGTCGAACACCTTCAGTCGAAGTTCTTAATTTTTTTCTTCTCTTGGAGGCGATGCTAACCGGGATGCAGGGTCAGCTGAATGCGAAAGCGAATTCTTTCTTATTAATTGAATTGGCTTTATACGCGCGTAAATTGTATTTGTCCGGTCCATGGCGCAGTGTCAAAGGTGTTGGCCTGCGTGCCGGACCGCACGGGTTCGATTCCCAGTACGAACTGATTTTTTTCAGTCGATACATCTGTTCAAAGGCATGGGTGTTTGTGTTGTTGAAAATCCCTTCCCACCTTTCCGATCCCAAAGAGCGACGCATAGTGATAGCGATTAGCCAATCACTAATCCTGTCCTAGTCTTCGTATCCTTTCCATCTCTACTCTCTTCGAATAAGAGCGGTTGAGCAACTGAGTAACAAACAGTTCTCGTAGAAAACATATGTTGAGATAATAACTCCGCGAGGAGTCCATATGCTCCAAGTTGGGAGCGGACATGGTTAAAAAAATAAAATAATATATAATGTTAAATTGCCAAAAATAAAAAAAAATTCGCTATAGTAAAATATATATTTTAAATATTATACTCTTGTTTTTCCCATTTCGAATCTTCAGACTTCAAGTGCAAGAATGAGCACGAATGGACCCGGTTAGTAAGCGACAAAACTCATGTAAAAGTCCACAATTGATTCAAATTTGATATTGATATTCCATCAAGCACCTTTAGTCGAAACCATAAACTAATATTTAATCGCTTTTCCAGCGGTCACCAAAATTCAACTGACACGGGAAGTATAGACAACTGTGATGACCATTATTGGTATTTTTTTAAAAAAGAGTGTTTACTACATTACTAAACAATACAAATTTTAATAACGTTAACCTCAAGAAAATTATTCATCTGACGTAACAATAGTTTAAGTGTCATTTACTTAGTAGAACTCCATCATTAGAAATTCATAAATACAATTCAATATTGATACTAACGTTTGGTTAGCTGTTTCGGATTCACGCCATCGTAAAAAAAATCCATTACAGAATCTATATTATGAGACTGGAGTCTCACTACGCATTGAGTACGCTATTAAATTGAAACGATTGCAGTCGGAATTCTCGTGAAGTAGTGACGCATTAAATGCACATTTGTTAAATAATAAAATAAAATACATTTTACTGCAAATCGACTGCTTCGCGGTGACTAACCTCAATCAATCAGAATTCGGCAAGGTTTGCCAACCCATCGAGGTGCCCCCGCGATAAGGGCGATCCCGCTTATGCTATAGGCCACGCGTAAAGAAAAGAACATTGCACACGGCTATTCTGCATTTTTTTTACCATTTCTCTAAAGTTTCATCATTGTGTATCACACGAATTTGACAATATAAGTACATATACACATATCAGGAGGTAATTTTCAGAAATGGTCGATTCCAAAATTATTTTATTTAACTGCCAATTTTAGATTCAACTTTTGAGACCTTTTTATTCACATGGGAAAGTTTGCATTTTTACACATCTATCTATGTATATAAAAATGAATGTCTGTATGTATGTCCGCTATGGACTACTAAGCCGCTCGACCGATCGATGTGAAACTTTACAAATTTATTGAGTACACTCCCGCAATGGTTTCTGGCTTACCAACCTCTCCCCCAAACCACCCACCAACCTCCACCCTCCAATTTTTTTTTTAAGCGTTACGAATTTTTCAATTTCTCTCCTTCGAAGGTTTCTGGCATACCCCCCCCCATACGCCCCCCAAACCCCACCCCGTTTCTCCCCAAAAATTGATATCGATTTTTTACAAATTTCTCGAGTATTGAATACATGCAAATTGAATTGAATATTTGTGTAATGTCTTTCCTTCAAATTTATTTTAGTTGTTGGCGTAGCAACGCGCGCAGGGTACAGCTAGTTATCTATAAATCTTTAATTTAAAACATGTCTTAAAAATATTGCTAGTAAACACAAATTTCTCAGTTTCTCAGTTTGTCAACAAATGAATTTGACCAAATTTGAAAATTACCTCCTGATATGGTGTAGTGGGGCCAGGTCGGTGAACTGGTGGCAGAAAATGAGCAAGGTCACCACCCTGCCACCCCTTTGACTTAGAAGATTAATGTTTGTTATGTGTTTAATGAATGTATATTTATTTATCAGTTCGATAAATTAGTGTCAACTTTAAGAGTGCGCGGGAGTTTACAAACTGCTGCGCGCAGCTTAGAGGGAACATTGCATCCAATCCTCTTTTTGCATTGCGGATACGTTTCAACAACTATCATGCAACAAAAACCCGAGTAAGAAAAGATAAGGCGCACATACAAAAATGGTGAACAGGTTTGATCACTTAAAATTACCATTTTTTTTATTATTGATACATAAAAATATTTCAAAATTTTTCAGACTTACATAGTCGTCTCAAAAGCTGTAAACAACCTTGTTACACTGTAGATTTCATCAGTTAACAATTCTCGCAAAGTGACGAAGTTTACGTCAAATGTGCACTGTATTTTTTTATTCAATCTCCTGTTTCTTCAATTACATTTCGAATTCAGCATTTCAACGTTATATGTTATTACAATAAAAGTTAATTACATTAAACACATTTGTTGTAATTATTCTATATAAAGGGTATTTCAATAGGGACGCTCAAAATATGTTACTTTGTCCTGCTGAGTAGATTATTCATTGTTTAGTGGCCAAATGTGAGTCAACCAGTTTGGTCATCAAAATACAATATCTGGTGAAAAAATTGCTGCTGTGTGTGAAAGTGTACAGGAAAACCCAAGGCAGCTTATTTCTCGTTGTTCACAAGAACTTGGCTTTTCTGCGACTTCAACATGGCGAATTTTGAATCGGGCCTAAACGATCACAGACAACGCTTGATTGGTTTCTGGAGCAGTTGGAAGTTTACTCAAATTTGTCAAAAAAGTCAACTTTAGCGACATGGCCCATTTTATAATGAATGGATATTGGCAGACATTTGATGCTATATTCCATATTTAATGCCGTAAAATATACTTACAAATGAAATTAAAATTTAGTCGAAATCTCACAAACAACTTGTTTTATTTACATTTCAAAACTAAGCGTCCTTATAAAAAGACCCTTTATTACTAAATATCGGGACTGATTTCGTCTGTCATTACAACTAATTTACAGTTAACATCATTTTTTTTTTACTAAGGGAACATTACAAGAAGCACACATATTTTATAATTATGTATAAATTTCTGCAACAATGGCATAACATAATATATGTTGAATATTTTAACAATACAAAATAAAAAAAAATCTATTCCAGTAAGTTTATTACTATTTATTGTACCAAGAACTGGTTATATGGCATTGTGTTTCTAACTGTATATTTGCATTTATAGCGTATAAGTCTTACTATATCTAGTTAGCGGTTATATATGTATGCAAGATAGCGCACTGGCTGTCTTAAATATGATTGAGTCATTATCTATAGCAGTGTTTCCCAAGCTATGTTCCGCCGAACATGAATAGGTGTTGGGTGATAATTTTGAAAGGGTTTATACACTGCAACACATTTGAAGATTATCAGCTCACATTTATGGCGAGAGATAGTCAATCTATACTTGTCCTTGTGACGTCAAGTATCTAGGAGCTAGGTACAGGCGGAGGTACATCTTTTCTCATACCGTACGCATTAAAGAGATGGGGTATATTACTTTTATCTGACTGGCTTACTAGTCTTGTCAGTTTTATGACAGTTGCCAAGATTGAGCAAACGGTCAGCCGAGGTGATCATAAATCTTATAAAAAAACAGCTTGAAAAAAGTAGGAAATATATTAGGAATGACCCAACCTAAAAGAAACCTTTGTGTTCCGTTCTATTTTCAGGATTGCAAAGTGTTCCATCGTAGAAAAGTTTGGGAACTCTGATCAGTGACTTTAAATTCGACTGGGTGTTCTTAGTGTTAGGAAGATTCAAAGTTTTTTGCAAGAGCTCTTTCCTATTTATTGGATTTTAAAACACTTCTATAGCATGGACTTTCAATTCAGATGTTCGCAATACCAACTGCTTCTCTTCCGTAGTACGGAAAAATAGTTGAATCTTCCTTTTGCACCCCCGAACACCCCGTCACCAGCCGTCACTGACTCTGATGTTCAACTTTAAATACGAATGTTCTGGTGTGATCTTAGCTCTCAAATTTTATTCAAAGTTTTTCCACGGAACAATCGCAGTATTTTAAAAAACATTGGATATTATAATCACAAATATTTTATGTAAGAGAAGTAAAGCATCATTTGGTGCTAGTAGCTGGATTGTTGGAAAATTTCATAGGTGTTAAGCCACGTGTTTGGTTCCCAAGATGTCCAGCGGTGTTCCACGTTGACGTATTCCCCCGATTCCAGTCCTCAGTGGGATAAACTATTGTATCCCACCGGGGTATTGGATTCGTAAACAATGGATATTTTCGGGATAGATGGTGATATATTTTTGAAGTGTTGCAACACACGATTGGGAAATATTCATTGCGGCTTGGAAAATCTCTGTGTATTAAATTATCGGTGTTTGCTTCACGTTTTTGTACCAGTTAGCTTATCTAAACAGAAGTTTTATTACTTTAATATTGCTTGCTACTTAATCGCTTTTTGTAGAACCAAATAATATAATGATATGGCTCTAGGTTAGTTAATCACAACGTCTTGTCCAAAGGATTGGGTTGGAGAGACGTAATTTAAAAATCAAACATAAATCCATGAATCCGTTAAAAAATGTAATAAAGAAATTTTCCCATTTTAATTAAATTATATCAAAATTTTTGTTGCGAAATTTGATGCTATTTTCTTATCGTGTCCGCTACTAATCGATCATATTAGAAGTTGTATTATGAGAACCTGTTGTAATATAATCGCTTGACATTTTCTTTAGAAGAGGATATCAATGTAATGGTCGAGCTAGGGAGTGATTTATTTATTTATTTATAAATGTTCTTTGCAACAATTTAAAATGATTAGTTTATTGCTTTTGCAATGTAAAAAAGTTGAAAATATTGAAAGAAAAAATACATAGTTTAGGACAATAAGAGTGAAAAAAAAAATACATTGGAAATTGGCAAAAAAGTTTAGCCGATAAGATTCTAATCACTATAAAGAATGTGGAGGAGAAAGAATAAAGTCGTCCGTAGCTTGGCTTAATTAATTTTGTTACTGTATTCGAATAGAAAACGCTATAATTTATTCGTAATACTTGTTAGGTACTATAACCCCGTGTCTTAGGTAGGCGAGACGAAGCGCTGCGGTGCGCTGCGGCGACGTGTAAAAACCAATTAATTTTAAACGTAGCGGACTAAAGGTCGTATGTGCCATCGCTCGGCCAGACGCAATTAACGCTCTGGTGAGCTTGGACCGTTTGATATTTTCAAGCGATTCGCGCGCGCCATGAGTCAGGCACTTGAGGCGACTTACGACATATGCCGTCCTGACCGGATCGCATCGCCCACATATGACACTTGCATGGGCGAGGACCGTTTGATATTTTAAAACTCTGCCGCTTTTAAAGCGCGCCGGATCGCTTCGCCCACCTAAGACGACCCATAAGGCTTTCGATTAAACGTTTCAAAGATCTGATTTTTTAATAACTATATAATTGATTTCCAATCTTCGATCACCAATCTTCGTTCAAATCTGCTACACATAATTCAAAATTTAAATGATTATAATTGAAAACAACCTGTCACACGGTTGTCAGTTTATTGAAATTTTGGTAAGGTGAGTTTTCTCGACGATGAATTGTCTGCACGGTAAGTTTTCCTCGTAGGAAACTGTTCTTTGACAATTTCATACGATCAATTTTCCACAAAGGTTACAGCGTTCTTATTATAGCTAACTTAGTTATTTCGACACCTAAATAAGTTTGAAAAGGTTCTAACTGCTCTTTACATTGTTTTGAGATATGAGCGTTTGAAGTTTTGATATATTAAAATTCACTTGTAACAATGAGCAAGTAAAAATGTTTCAAATTAATTATTTTAAGTATATTTTTTTACGACTCTGGCTGAGAATTAATGATCTTTAAGATCTAATGATGAAAATCTTAGAACTTAGTCAAATAAATTTAGTAAAAAAGTGTTTAGTAAAAACTCCGTTATTCAACCATAGATAACTCTTAAATTCATATATACATATTATAGAATGCGGTAAATAAAATCTTTTTCGACCAAAAGGTCATTTTAGACAAAAATTTCAATTAGAACTTTTTCAAAGTAAGGTAACGATTTGTTATGCAATATAGCCTTTCCACATGATTTGTGCATCCCATTGATACTAACAACATGATACTCCAGCCGATATTAATTACAGTAATCTAATTAAAAAATATTTCTCTCATCACGTGCCACTGTATAATAAATAAATACAGTCACCGCAAACATTGGGCTCAATTCCCACGCGAGGCTATTTCGGTAACCGCAGTGTAAATAGTGTACGTATCATCACCCCCTCCCTTCCTGTGCTCTTAATTGGTAAGGGTAGTTTTTGTTTTCATCGCCAGACACCTTTTCATTTTGTAAATAGGGTCAGATATTATGGTGTAAATCGAGCCACTTGTAAAGGAAGTGTTTGCCTTCAAAATCGGAACAAGGAGTTAAAATATTAAGTCATGCTTACCCATACAACTCATACATGCCCGATCCGTGGCGCAGTGGTCAATGTCGTTGTCTTTGTGTACCGTACGAGTAGATTTTTCCAACCGATTTGTCGATTCTTTTCGAAGGCAATGGAATTTATTTGTATTTTTAAAAATCCCTTTCCACCTTCGAGGAGCGACGCATGACAACGATTAGCTAACCACTATCCCTAATCCTCGTATCCTTTCCATCCATACTCTCTTCGAAAAAAAAGAGAGGTTGAGCAACTGAGTAACAAGCAGTTCTCGTAGAAAAACATATGTTGAGATAAACTCCGTAAGAAGTCCATATGCTCCTAGCTGGGAGCGGACATGGTTAAAAAAAAATGCCCATACATGCCCATGGTACAGTGGTCAACGTCTCGGCTAAAAACAAATTACATTTTCCCTCATCGCGAGGATTGTCAACTGATGAAATATGCAATGAAACAAGGCATATAAATGTAGCAGACAGTTGGTTTAGGAAATCTAGCAAGAATTTAGTGACAAAATATTGTGTTGAAGTATGTAATCAATATTTAAAAGATAACCACCTTAAAAGAGATTAAATTTATAGTATAAAATTTATTGAATATCTCACTTTTATGTGCGTACCGTTATGCCTATAACATTTTTTTCTGACATCATTATGTCTGGCCCAATTTGTTCAAAGCCATTTTTCCTAACATTTCAAACAGCATGCTACGATGGTTGAATATTTACATAATATATAATTTACGCATAATATTAACATTATGTTTAATTTATTTATTTCGTTCCAAGATTTCGAATAGTATTTTTGTATTCAATAATATTGAAACAGATTTGACACGGGAGGTCAAAAAAGTAATAAATCGCTTATTTTTACTGAAGTCGTAATGGCCGGACGCTAATTTCAGCCGCATTCTGTATAGTGAAACAAATATTCGTTTATTTTTTTCGTACACATCATTAGAAGGATATGTTTAAGGGGCATTCGCCTATATTTCTCAATTGACCCCGAACGCATTGGGGCCCAGAGTCGAGAGATAAAAATCGCGAACGTTTCGCTACCGATGCAAACAGTCGTGTACGTGTAATGCGATTTTTTTTATTATTAAAATGGTTAAAACACGCAATAAATATAAATAATAAACGGCCCATGATCAAGATATCTTAGAAGCATGCGAAATGGTTCTGAGACTTTATTCGGCTTTTTTTAATTTTTAAAAAAGGTTCTCAAACCTAGCATAGATACTAAGTGCGCTAGATAGACTTCTTCTACATCGTATTTTTTTTTCTAGTGAGTACAGAATAAGCAATTGTTTAGGATACGGTGAGAAAAATAACAATTTATTTTAATCCTACAGATTTTTTTTATATATTTGTTGATAGCTATTTCGGGTAACGCCATCGTCTGAACTATATATTAGATAGTTCGAGCTAGATAGTTCTGCTAGATAGTTCTGACGATAGCATACGCCGAAATAGCTATGAACAAATATATACAATAGTTTCTGTAGAATTAAAATTTTTATTTTTTTCACCGTATTATAATGCAGTTCTACAAAGCAAATGTTAATTCAATCAATTATGTAGGAGTTTTAAAGCAAAACCAAGCAGTGTACATTTTTATAACAATACGTATATCTGTTAGTCATAACTCATATCACACATGGTTAGTGAAACGTTTTTTGTGAATCTATTTTTACACATAAATACTTATATTTATGTATTGAAATATCCAGAGCTGTAGAGTCGGAGTCGTGGAGTCGCGGTTTTTTAGCCGGAGTCGGAGTCGGCGCGGTGTTTTGGCTAGAGTCGTAGTCTGAATCGGAGTCGTGAAACACTTTTGAAAAGCTTAAACTTTTTACTTGTGCATATAACATGTAAAATTTGGCCATTGGCTGGATCGGTTGGTTGATTTGTAATTTAATACTTATAAATAGTAAGGTAGAAAAAAACAGGACAAAATTAAACTTCCTTTAGAGTACGATTCGTGCATACGTTTTTCCAAAATTGGATTAACGATTTTCCGCTGTCTCATCAAAAGCTCTTACTAATCAATGAAATGTATTTTGTATGTTATACTTTTTGAATATTTGTATTACATCTTGATCCATTGGTTGAATAATAATGTTGAAATTTGAACTTTCATTATAATCGAAATTCGAAGCTTGCCCTAAATGTATGGTAATCGACACAGCTGAATGTTTTTTAGGTCGCGTAAGTCCGAAATGCGAGGACTAACTGTAAATAATTCTTACATTGCAACTCGAATAGTGAATAAAAAAAATATTCTACAAAGTTTGACAGCCGCTGTGCCCAAGATTCAGAAGCGTATGAGAAATCCGCTTTTTTGCTTGTGTTATGTTATTCCATAAGCATAATTTAAAGATTTCGTTTGGATTTATGTGCTCATTTCTCAAAGACTGTGACTGGCTGCCGCTCCAACAAGATGTGGGCGTGCCCTGGGACTCTTCATCATCAGACCTGAAATGTGGTGGACGAGGGAGCAGGGAAACAACATTAGTATGACAGCTACACCTGAAGACCTCACTCAGCAAGATCTATGGTGTATTATGTGTCCGAAAATGTATTTTTTACACACAACATTTACGAACAGGCTTCCAAGAATTTTGAAAAGAAAAAAATATTCTCATAAAATTAATTATGTATTAATTTATTTTACTTTATGCCACCCGAAGCATTTGCAACAGTTATTGATACTTCTTAAAAGAAGACTGGTTCATAGATATTCAATGTTATTTTACTATTTATTAATTGTTGGTTAGTATGCTTGCGTGTAATTTTATCTTTTTTTCTAAAACCACGTCCAATCCCAGTGTAACCCATGTGGACTCTTTATGTATCATCTTACATCGATTTTTTTACGAGAATTGATTGTTAGTCGGTCAAGTGTTAATGCTTCCAGTGGCGGATTAAACACTTTAAGTATTAATCCCCAGGCGATATATAATTTTGTAGGTCCTATTTTTCGAATTGCACAAAAACAAAATTTATTCGATGTTAATGTTGATGTCAAGTTTCAATTTGAACAATGTTCGGTATTCCCCGCAGTTTACTAAAAACAATTCAGAATGATTCTTGAAGACGAATCGAATATTTTTATCATTGAAAAACATTTTTGTCCGTGTGACATGAAATACTATTTTTAACCAAATAGGTACATGTGTCAAAAAAATATTTTCGTTATGTTTGAGGCCCCCAAGATTTGAAGGCCCCAAGCGCGCGCCTTTTGCGCTTATGGGGTAATCACCCACTGAATGATTCCGTTTTCGGAGCCCGAACCCGTTGATTGACTTAATTGAATTTATACTTTAGCTTTTATTTAGTTTTGAAAATATTGTTTAGACTTTAGATTAACATATTATTTTAGGATTTCGACTGAAGGTGGGTGATGCAATTTCAATATTAAATTTGATTAATTTTGTGCTCAATCATGAGTTTTTCATGTTTCCTTTCGGCATCTTCGGGCATTTCAAGTGCACGAATCAACGTGAACTGACCTCAATTCATGTTCATTCGTGCACTTGAAATGCCTGAAACCCGAGTCGTTAGCGACAAAACTCATGGAAAAGTACAAAATTCAATAAAATATGGTAATAGGTACACGGGACAGAATCCCAATCCTCTCCTGCATAGCTCCTCCTCTAACTCAGGGAACCACTTTTGCATTTCAGAAAGATAAATTGCCTAAATGCATTCACATATGGATGTGTGGTCTTCTGAAAGAAGAATTTATTTTTAATATAATTAATAATAAAATAATTATTCCATAATAAAATTATTCTTTTTATTTTAAACAAATAATATACTTATGTGACTGTCTCTATCCATATAATATTATTATTTGTATAGTTTGTGGTTACATTTTTGCTCCCAAAAATTAAAACTACTCGATTTCATACTTTAGGCTCTTTTTAAAAATTATAGACGAAACATTTCAAAAAAAATCGTAAACTTTACATTAATTGAAATAATGTTATCTGCTTTCAAATACCTTCGTACGTTCCTACGTGGAATTATTTATTTATCTATCTATAAACTCACAGGGACATTTGACTTCAAGCAACACCATAGACAATTTATCTTTCTGAAATGAAAAAGTGGTTCCATGAGTTAGAGGAGGAGCTAAGCAGGAGAGGATTGGGATTTTGTCCCGTGTATCTATTACCATATTTTACCCAAAATTCAAACGATTCATATTTACATGTTCCTTGATTAGTTTGCAGCATACTTTTCAGCCAACGATGCTCGAGAAAATTTGATGCCTGGATTGAACTCACTCGGTACACGTTTAAGCAATATAAATATTTAAGACTAATATATATATTTAATATATTTCCTTTAAATAAAAATATTAATCGCAGTTTAAGGTGATGGATATTTTGTTTCTCATTTTATATTTGGTCAATTTTTCGACGCAATATATTAGGATGTTTTAAAGTCACGTGAGATCAGCTCGAAACAAATCCAAGATATCAAATCAAAGTTTAAAAATAAATCAATGCTTGTATTTACCGTGCTGGCACTTGAACCTTGACCCACCTGGACTCAAGGCCAGCCCTCGTATCAGATGCCGTTCTTCTCTTATTATTTGACGTAATGGTGGTCAAAAAAAAATATCTTGGCTACCAAATAATATTTGAGCTATTATTTTAATTGGGTTAAAACTTTATCTTCGAGAAGCATCAATAAAAAAGATAGTTTGATAAATTTAATAGCTTGCTCGTTTTTGGAATTGAAGAGAATAATATTCGTATAAGAGTCATAGAAAGAGAATTGTGTTTATTTTTTATTTTCGTTTACAATTATTATGAACGCGTGTGACGATTTTTTGACGTGCAAACACGAACACGCGCGTGTTTTGATCAGTGTTGCCATCATATGCCCTTGAAAAAAAATAAGTATTTTTTCTTTCGAATTTTAACAGTATCATTAAATGTACTAAATCTTCTCTTATTTAAAAATGCTATGCGGTAAGAAACAAGTATTTAAATATCAAGTGACAACCAGTTCACTGGTTATATTTTCAGTAGGGAAAGTTTCAAAAATTTATTTATTGGCATTACTAAAATCTTTTCTATCTTAGAAATTATGCGTACATTGAGCGATTGGGTAATTATGTAAGTCCTGTCGTAACCCTAAGTTCGTATTTAAAAAGCAGTTCGAGATCAGGACCGGTTTCACTCATCTCGAGCAACATCATGATGATGATTATGAGCAGTTGTTAATGCTCGCGATGAGTGAAAGCAGTCCTGATCTCAATAAATTCAATACCGTTCATTTTGACGTCTTATTGTTGCACTTACGCAAAGGCATAGTACAATTAACTTTCAGTAGATGGCGCGTCTAGACAATCGGCAAAATACTAACAGCAAATGTCATCGATACCTATCAATGTTAGTGAAATTAAATCGAAATTATTTATCTAAAATATTGTGCATCCGAAAGTAATTCAATATACACACTTTCTTTCTTTGAGTGGCATTGCATTGCTTGCCAGTTACCGGCTGGTGTTTTATAAATTAAGATAAATAAAATTAAACAATCTTATTTACTTAATAATCATCTATTTATATACACAAATTTGAATTGATAATATATATATTGAGACAACTGAAACTTGAGTATTTTAAAATTTTACTACTCGATACTAGAGTAGTTGAGATGTCGAGTAATTGGAGTATATAGTACAGATGCTTTAAATTGGCAGCGAACATTTGTAAAGTTGTCGTCGAATAGATTGAAAATACTTTGTTTATTTAATTAATTAAATATGTAGTTTTTTATTTGCGAGGCGCCTGGCGGCACTGAATTGCGTAATTGACAGGTTTCCGTGATGACATTTGCGTGTACACGTGTACACGTGAGACCTGGTGGTTTTCGTGTTATTGTTTGACAACAGCCCGTACCTTAAATTGCGTTCTAGCGACAAGGACCCTACTGAACAGGTGTTTATACGTAATTGGCCGGAATGATGAATGCCGAAGAATCAACATTATTTCATCAAGAATTGAGACATTCAAAGTTGCTAACTTTTGATTACTTGGCTCGACTTAGAGATTGCAACACTGGTATTACTAAAACACTACGAGTGTCATAAAAAAACGATTTTAAAAATGTCTTATGTCACCGTATAGTAACTTTAGTTTACTTTATTGTCATTAAATCCTATTCATATCAAACAATATGTATATTTTTTAACCATGCACGCTTCAAACGTGGAGCGTATGGAATTCTGATGGAGTTGATCTCAACGTATGCTTTATCAACGAGAATTGCCTGTTGAAACTTTCGAAGTTGCCCAACCTCTCTTTTTTGAAGAGAGTGGAAACTGAAAGGATACAAGGACTAGGACAAGATTAGTGGTTAAGTAATCGATCTTGATGCGTGCCGCTTTTGGGATCAGAAGGGAGGGAAAGGATTATTAACACGGTAACCGGACAAATCAGAACATGACTTTTCAGAACATGACTTTTCAGAACACGACTTTTCAGAACATGACATTTCAGAACATGACATTACAGAACATGGCAATTCAGAACATGACATTTCAGAACATGACAATTCAGAACACGACTTTTCAGAACATGACATTTCAGAACATGACAATTCAGAACATGACATTTCAGAACATGACAATTCAGAACACGACTTTTCTGAACATGACATTTCAGAACATGACAATTCAGAACATGACATTTCAGAACAATCGGTCTACCTACGGACACCGTCCGAGCGCGCTCGCTTTATGATATTGGGTTTTCACATACATATTTGTCTATAAACAATTTACCAATTATGAATAGGGCTGCCACAACAAGAAAATAACTGTAATTATGAGATCGCCGAAATTAAAATAAATGTTTACTAACTATTGTAGTTAGTTCGCGTGCATTTTAAAATTCATTCGTTGGTTGGGCTTATAGTCTCTAAATTTACCTTGCAATATAAATCTAGATAATCTGAATAAGAAAATGGATAACCTTTCAAAACGAAGTTTTAACATCGTTAAAAATGATTCGAACACACATCTCCATCTCGCTTTTTTCAGTGACCACTATAACCGAATCATCGCCCTCAAAAACAATGCATGACACAAAAGTAAGAGGCAAAATCAGATATAAAAAAATAAGGAATAAAAAGGGTAATAATGAAATAAGGAACCCTTTGAAGGATTTTTTTGACTGCTCTCTTTTGCAGTGCTGTACAGGCCGCTGCTATGAAAAATTACTTCCTATGATAAATGAAGTCTTGCTGCTCGGCGGCCGATAACGGAGAAATAATATTTGAGTCTTCAAGATTTCAAGGTTTGTGTTGAGTTTTATTAAATTTATAATTTTAATCTTCTTTCATTTATTTCTTCTTAGTGCATGGTTTAAAGATCAGTCCCGTGCAGCTCTGTCTCGGGCCAAGTAAGTGAGGAGTAAATTCGTTTCTTTTGTTGATCGTATAGCGTTATGGAAGGCGGCTGTGAAAAACGGCTGCAACTTGTTCACCCAAACAGTGACGGCTGGTGACGGGGTGTTGGGGGGTGCAAAGGAAGATTCAACCATTTTTGCAAGTGTTCTTTCCTATTCATTGGATTTTAAAACACTTCTATAGCATGGGCTTTCAATTCAGATGTTCGCAATACCAACTGTTTCTCTTCCGTAGTAGGGAAAAATAGTTGAATCTTCCTTTTGCACCCCCCAGCACCCCGTCACCAGCCGTCACTGCACCCAAATATATATTTATTTCTTCCATGTCAGGTTTTATAAATTTGTTGATTTTAAAAAGGAAAGTGTAATAATTATACTTCGCCATAACTTTGTCACAATTATCAGAAAGCTCATCCTAAGGTGGTCAAAAAAGCTTTTTCTTTGTTGACATCAAAAATGCTTATATCAAAATATGAAGTAAGGAAAACGATAGAAAAGCTTGTATATTTTCCGCTTCATATTCGAATCGAATTGAATTGAATTGTCTTTTAACAGGACTTACGATGAATTACTTTTTGCAAACTTATTTATAATTTATTTCATGTTAAAACCTAACCTATGTACATATACATATATGTGAACTCTAAACAGCTATCAATAGGCTAGTAATAGTGAAACAACTAGAGCAAAAATATATACGTACGTTCACATTGCAATGTTAGAGGTAAACGACGTGCTTGTGTTTTACGCTAAACTAAATTATATGAATCTATCTATCTACTTATAATACCAGTCAAAACATCAAGTTCAATAAAATTGGACATATTGGTTTTTGCGTGAAATTTTCGTGATTTTTTATCGTATAATTGTGTCGAGGCTTGCAAATTGCATCGAATAAATAATTGTACGTATTTTTTATAAGATTTTTACCAAATGTGGACTAAATTTCTCTAGATTTTAGATTTCTTAAATTATCTACGACCAATATGATGAAAACTTTGACGGAATCGTGCCGTGAGTTCGGCATCGAAATATTTTGTTTTATTTGTATCTTTATCCTTTTTTGAATTGGTATGAAAAAATAAATATTTTTATTCAGGAGTCAATCAAAAAATCTTATATTTCCGATAACTTATCATGATAATACTTTTACTTTATGCATACGCAAGTCATATCTAACCCGGGGGCCAAAGTTTTTATAATAAATAGCCCTCAACGGAGCAACGGAGCCAGTGGACGCATTACGGTTCTCTGCCGAGATGATGATGGCAGAACAAAGACTCCTTATATTAACAATCATACCCTGAGCCGATATAACGGAAATACTTGAAGAAACGATTAAATAAGAATATTAGAGCTGTTGCTAATTAACATTAAAACAGCCCAAGACTTCAATAAAATTAAAAAAAAAATATATCTATTGGTGCAAATATGTGAAACAAGCACTTACGTATAATATGCATCAATCAAAGCCAGTCAAAATACTTCTTCCGATCTAGTTTCGCAAAAGTTTGCGGTCAAAACAGCATATTCACTCTCTCAAATAAATGATCAAGTAACTGATATGCCTTATGCTGGCTGACGCGTCGTTAACTAACGAACGTGGATTTTAGATATTCGAATTATTTCAGCGATATATTCGATCATTGAAGTATTTTAGTTTTTGAAGCTTATCTAAAGTTCGCATTGCTAGTAAATTTAAAAAAACATATATTTAATTCGGAGAATCATTCCAAGATGGCAGCGCGTATATCGTACGTCACGGGCATTTGAAGGGCTAAGAGACATTGGAAATGAAACGCTAATGCGTAAATAGTAAGTTTAGTGTCATCTTCGTTTCATTAAAATGAATTTTCAATTCGATTTATAACTAAAACAAATAACTCGCAGTTTAATTGTAGTTGGGCGTCATGTCTTTTCAAAATTATTATATTATACATTTCAGTTTCAACGATTAAATTAAAAAAATATTATCTTGTACTAATCCGGGTTCGTACTCCGTGGTCAAGTGGTTATAGTCGTTGGCTTTAGCTGCGTTACTCACGGAGTCCCAGTAGGAACAATTTCATAAATTGATTTCTGTAAGCAGGTATTAGTGTTTAAATTTCCCTTCAAACTAGAGGCGTAGTGAAAGCGATTAGCTAACCACTAGTTCTGTCTTATTAAGAGTCTATGTATACTCTACATTTGGGAGTCCACTCCCGTGGTGCTTTTACCATCTTCTTGATTATAGATAGTGATTGCTTTCGATGATAACTATGAATAAGAACATAGATTTCCTTAAAGATATATTATAAGTAATCTTTTCAATATTCAGGGCTATTTTAACATATATTTGTAAAATCAAATGCACGTCTACCTCTGTATGTATTATATAGAACTGATTATGTAGTTCATTAGTGATATTTTGATTTATGGTGAATAGTTATATTTTTCATACCTGATCAAGCCCGAGTGGTGTTGATTTAAAAATCTAAAAAATCAGGTATACGAGTATTTTCATGAATGATCTTTTGTTTTAATAAAAAATCAGATTAAAATTTAAAACTCAGGTGCTCCAAATTCGGATGAATGAAAATTCGCTCCAGACTATGCATTCACAATAATCAGGCAAAGAAATGTAAACAGATCATAATCGCTTTTAATGCGTCAATCGACAATTCTTGATGGAAAGGCATTGTATTTAAAGAAATAAAAAACACAATGCATTTTAAAATTTAAAATGTCTTTGATTAGTCGACGTATTCTGCTACTAATTGCGACACGTGTTTTCTTATCTTCGGACTTACTATCGCAAAGTGTGATTTTTTCATTCTTATTATTTTTGCCATTTTAATTGATCGTTTTAAAATATTAGAATCAATCTAGGTTCTATTTCTTAGAATTCATAGAAATAAATAAAAAATAGGTTTTTGTTTGTCTCTTAATCAACCTAATGGTTTCCGTCGCATCCATAGGATGACTTCCTAGGAGGAAAACATAAGATTGATAAGTGATTGAAGAATATTGGAGGCACCGTTTGCTCCGAATAGGAAACGGATATAAAAATAAACAATAGATTTATCATTTTTTTAGGTAAATAGGTTTAGATTATAATTAACAGCAGCATACTTATGTTACTTCACGTTGCCTTTCAGATAAAGCACTCCAAGATACATAATAAACTTAGTTTGATTAAATTTGACAAAATGGAATTTAGTGTGTGATAAACAAAGAGCTATTTTGCAGGAAATAATAATTTCAGTGGCACCGTTGTGCGAACGTATTTTTGATTTTATTCACTGTCTGAGATTTTTTCCAACGAAACCTACCGCAACTGCCCGAAAGCGCAGCCATAAATTAAAAACCAGCGATAAATAATAATATTTAAGGGTTTAAAATGTTCAAAAACATAACCGAGATACCTAGTTCTCTTTTTAAAATATAATAAAAACAAAGAACCTTAATTTACGCCCGTGTATTTTTAAAATTCAGATAAATAACAATCGTAGCATCTTTAAAAATGTTGATAGTAATATTAAATGATCGATGCAATTAACGGCATGTTCTCAATTAGACTTATATGATATTATATACATAGGATGCAATGCGTTTTGGTAAAATAACGATTTATTAAAATTCTACGAGAATTCTGAATTCTCAAATACCATCCATATTGATTTTTTAATCAGGTCATCGTTTTTTATTTTTTGAAACAACTTAATATTCAGTTAAACGTTTTAAGCTTAAATTATGGTTCATGACTGTAAAAACAGTCTCTAAATATGGATTTTAAAATTTTAGGAATCATGTACAGTCGACCCTCCTACAGCAAACGAGGTGGAGGTTTTTTTATGACATACTTTATCAAAAGTAAAGGGACGTACAGCTCCTAATAAATATTCTTCGAATGAACATACATATATATGTTTAATATGACATATTTACGAACAACATAATTTGCCCGAAGACTGTAGCACACACTAAAAAAACCGCCTTTTAGTAGGAAGTTACAGCACTTTCTACTAAAAGGAGGGTTGACTGTAGTGCGAACTGGTATGAAATACAGTCAAACCTATAGCTCTAATTTTTTTTCTTCTTCTGCTTCTAAATAATGGATTAGAAGTGATTCAGTTTTCTTATTAAGCCCTGATTCCACGTCCACAGTCTTGAATAAAATCCATTTACTAATAACGACTGAGCTTTTATTGTATATCACCTAAGGGCCTATTTCTTTTACCAAAGAGGTAAAATAATTGCTGGGCAACATCAATTAGATCAAAACTAACAATTTAATTGGCGGTTATTCCGATAATAGCCGGTTATGATCTTTGATTAGGCTACTTTATTTGCTCGAAGCTGTTTGATTGGGGATTTTTTTGTTCTTTAGTATATTTACTTAGTGCTACAAATTGGTGATATTGAGTATTTCTTTAACTGATGCAAATTTCTTGATTTTGATTTTACTTATTTTTATCAACCAACAAATAGTCTAAGTCCTAAATCTTACTAAAGTCCGTGGTCGAGTAGTCAACGTCATTGACTTCTGTGGCGGCTCTCACTTACTTAAGTCCCAACTTGGGCAGTTTCATAAATCAATTGTTCAATCAAATGTATTGTTGTCTGTTATTATTTATTCTCTAATCTCTTAGAATAAAGAATGGCTGAGCAACTGAATAACAAGCAGTTTTCGTAGATTTCTTTAGTTATGGAGACAAGCTCTAATTTAAATATACGCAGTTGTCTATGATGTGTACATTCCGTCGAACTTACCCGATCTGAAACACAGACCAAGAGTAATTAGCTAATTACTAGCCGTTTACCGCTTATATTTACCTCGTTTGACAAACATAGATTTGAGTGACTTTATATCAACTAAGTATTTTAAAACAGCGACTATTTAAACTCTGGGAGAGGATGTTAATGAAAAATCTACTATTTTTTACTTTTCACAAATTTAAACCCAAAAGATAGTAAATGAAACATTTTTTTTTATCTTAGTGAATATTTAATATAGTATCAACGGCAAAATCGACGTAACCAACTCAGAATAAATTATTTAATTCGTGTGGTGTAAGTCCTTTTTCCTCGTCGCAATTTTCACGAGCCCTTCTTCTTATTAGATAGATTAAATACTAATTCTGCGTTTGCAACTTTCATCATTTTCTTTGAATGTGTATTAAATTGAGTACATTGTGATTATCTTAAAAATACTTCAGTCGATATACACTTGAGCCTCGTATGGCACGATTTTGAATACAACACGGATGAATAAATTGTGACATATTTTATACAACACGTTTTATATAACACGGTTTAAGGAAAACGCTTGGAATTGGCTTTAAAATATTTTTTCCTTTAATGAAAAGGAAGCTCGAAATTCAAGAGGTTAATCAAAAAATATTTTGAAACCTTAAAGGAAAAACGTTAAGATTAATACGTTAAAGCAGACAATCGCTAATAACCGAATTCTTGAAGGCTAAAACAGCCCTCCACAAAACTCACAACCGATCTCGAAAAAGAGTAAAACATAGAATTCTTAGTGAAAGCGACTATGAATGAATGGTATATTATGTTATTAAAGTTTTTTACAGTAAATTGGTAAAAGTATATTTGTGTATTTTAAAAAAATAAAGTAAAATAAAAATCTTTGATATTTTTTTTTTTACGCAAGCCCTAATTTTGTTTGAACTTCAAACGTTGAATAACACGGATTTGTACCACACGACGTTTTTGTGGAACCATATAGCCGTGTTATACGAGGCCCAAGTGTATTTTAGTATGTCAATAGTATAATAGTAAGTATAATACCTACGCTAAAAAGCTGCTTGATTTCAATGACTCTTAAACAAAAACAGATTTCTTCCTTGCAGACTGCGGTCAAATAACCTTTAAACAAATTCAGTTTTCATTATAAACATAATAAATTAGAATGAAAAAAATTCGTGCCAACAAAAAACGACATCGCAGCGTTCCCACAGAATCGCCAGGCACTAAATCCTCATTTAGGATTTGGGCTCAGCCCGCGCCCCCGGCAGTGGACGCCTATCGCAAGGCCGGTAGTCGATAGGGTTGAGTCATCTGGTTTTCGAAGCCTAGATTGCAGGTTCGAGTAGCCTCCAGATATGTTTCGCGTAACCAATCCTATAATCATCTTCTCGTTTTAACACAATCCCATGCCCGAAGACGTTTTTAAAATCACTCATTATTGTGGAGAAGGTGTTGTAGGAACGATATTACGCCTCGTGTTTGCTTTGTTATTTGATTAATTTGTTTCTTTCTCGTGCACAACTATGTATTTTCACATTTTATAACTTCAGTGAAACCCCGATTCTACGTTTTTCAAGGGACCGTATAAAACAAACGATTAATGCGGGAAACGATGAATGCGGGAAAGTTTTAAATATGAACTAAATGCCGGGACTATAGTAAGTGAACGCACCACGCGGGAAAACGTATAATGCGAGAACGTAAGATCGGGGTTCCACTGTACTATATATGGGCATAATGTCAGAAATAACCTTGTCAAATATATCGAAAGTTCAGTACAGTGAAACCAGGATTCTACATTTTTCAAGGGACCGTATAAAACAAACGATTAATGCGGGAAAGTTTTATATATGAACTAGCTGTACCCTGCGCGCGTTGCTACGCCAGCAACTAAAATAAATTTGAAGGAAAGACATTACACAAATATTCAATTAAATTTGAGTCAATTTGAGTGTACTCGAGAAATTTGTAAAAAATCGATATCAATTTTTGGGGGGAGGTGGGTTGTTTGGCGGGGTGGGGTTTGGGGGCGTATGGGGGAATGCCAGAAACCTTCGAAGGAATGAACTCTAAAAATTCGTAAAGTTTTAAAAAAAATTGGGGGGGTGGAGGTTGGGGGGTGGTTGGCGGAGGGGTTGGTTGCAGGAGTGTACTCTATAAATTTTTAAAGTTTCATATCGATCGGTTGAGCGTTTCATAGCGCAAATACCGACAGACAAACATTAATTTTTATATATATAGACTAAATGCCGGGACTATAGAAAATGAACGCACCACATATAATGAAAACGTATAATGCGGGAACGTTAGATCGGGGTTCCACTGTATAGGCAATTGTTTAACTTTTAAAAAAATATGGTATTTTCATGAGTTCTTTAGAAGTGAAGTGAGCCATGTCTAAATATAGTGAAACGTTTGTATTGTAATTTAAAGATCAATTACATTTTTCTTTGATTTTTTCGTGGAATTATAGTAACATTTTAACATTATGTGGAAGCTTACAACATAAATGAACAAAAAAAAATATTTCATTGAAATAATGATTGAAATGGTGTTACTGCGTCTAACTCATTTTTTCCCAAAATTCCATAAGGCTCACTCACTTCTGATTGGCTCATATTTAGTCCCGTAAAGTAGTGATTTTTCGCAATTAACAAATAAATCTCAATTTCTGAACGTGGAGCAAATTATACTGCGACATTATTTTGACATACAAATAGCTGCCCTTATATTTTATTCATTTCAAATCGAATGACATAGGAATGACATACGTACTTTAAGCATTGAGGTCCACAAATAAAATCATAAAATCCTGAAAACTGCACTCCAGTCTATTGATTGAATTGAAAATTACTTGCTATAGAGGTCCATTATAACACGGTGAAAAAAATAACAATGTATTGTAGTTAGTGGCGGCTGGTGACAGAGTATTAGGGAGTACAAACAAAGATTCAACTATTTTTGCAAGAGTTCTTTCCTATTCATTGGATTTTAAAACACTTCTATAACATGGACTTTCAATTCAGATGTTCGCAATACCAACGGAGTGCCAGTCTTATGAATTTTTTGGCTGTCCATAGTACGGAAAAATAGTTGAATCTTGTTTTGTACTCCCTAATACTCTGTCACAACCGCCACTGATTGGAGTTCTACAGAAATTTTTAATACATTTGTTGATAGCTATTTCGGATAACGCCTTCATTCTGGCCATAGTTCTGACGATGGCGGAAGCCGAAATATATAAAATAATTTCTGTATAACTAAAATACAATGTAATTTTTTATTTCACGGTGTTGAATGCAAGTCGCTGAACATATTCAATTAAATTGTGCTATCATGAAAAGAAACAGTATTTATAAACATTTTCTAATTCTTAAGATCAAATGGCCAAAATCTGACAAAAGCACTTCTGGCATTAAGGCCCACATATATTATAAGGGTTCTTTATATAAGGACGCTTAGCTTTGAAATGTAAATAAAACAAGTTGTTTGTAAGATTTCGACTAAATTTTAATTTCATTTGTAAGTATATTTTACGGCATTAAATATGGAATATAGCATCAAATGTCTGCCAATATCCATTCATTATAAAATGGGCCATGTCGCTAAAGTTGACTTTTTTGACAAATTTGGGTAAACTTCCAACTGCTCCAGAACCCAATCAGGCGTTGTCTGTGGTCGTTTACCTGAAGTTCCTTGGTTAGTTGGATTTTATACGGGTGCAGACATAAGGCCCGATTCAAAATTCGCCAAGTTGAAGTCGCAGAAAAGCCAAGTTCTTGTGAACAACGAGAAATAAGCTGCCTTGGGTTTTCCTGTACACTTTCACACACAGCAGCAATGTTTTCACCAGATATTGTATTTTGATGACGCACAGGTAGGTGTTGGCCGATTATTTACCAAACTGGTTGACTCAAATTTGGCCACTAAACAATGAATAATCTACTCAGCAGGACAAAGTAACATATTTTGAGCGTCCCTATTGAAATACCCTTTATATAAATAAATCATTTAACATTGAGAGCGTACATGGTTAAAAAAAACACTACATATAAGTTATGTGGCAGTTGACTGTAAGCTCAGTATTATTGGTCCGTTGATCTTAAGCTGACCAAAAAGTAATTATCGGTGACATGTTGGTGACAATTTTCTAATTGTAACCATTTTACAATGGTAACGTGTGAAAAGGATTGATTACAGTGATGTATTCAACATTTTTTTATAGCGTGGTTTTGAAAGAGGCGATTTTTAAGCGAATAGCGGTTAGAATTTAAAAGCTATATTTTTTATCATCATTCAACACACTGTATTTGGAATTCTTTTGGATATTTCAAGCAAGATTTAATACTACATCACTATTTTGAGCTAAAAATGAATTTAAGTTGTCGAATAAGTCGTTGCTGTGCTTTAAAAATTAAATAATTGAAAAATAATTATTTAAAAACCATATCTCTTCACAAATGCTGTTGCTTAAGTTTTCTTTAACTGCGGTGTTAGACGTGTTTCGCCTCCTTCAGTAGTATCATCAGACTTGCAGTCGCTAATGCTTCTTTGGTAATCATATTAAAATAAATTGTCACCGAATTTATTGAATGTATCAAATTCAATCAAACACAATAATTACAAAGTTCACCTATTGAAATTCATAAAATATTTATTTTCTTCAATTTAGGATTCCGAAATAAAAGCGTTTGATGGAATTGTACAATATTCAAACGATTGATTAAGTAGGCATTTACTTGGTAGAACTCCATTATAATACGGTGAGAAAAATAACAATGAATTTTAATTCTACATAAATTATTTTATATATTTGTTGATAGCTATTTCGGCTTACTACCTCGTCAGAACTTTCTTTAACTGATATATTTTATGTGTTATTACACGTATTGTGTAACAAAAAGTGAGCAGTGTTTCGCGTCTTTGATAAGCATTTTCATATTTACTATCGAAGGTTTATAAAAATAAGCTTACACAAAGCTACCATCCAATCCATTGAATGTTAAAAACGATTTCGATACGACACGCTTTGATTTCACTGCGTTATAGGGAAGGTCACCTGTGCATAAAATGTTAGTTAATAACTCTTATGATACTTATTGCACACCGACTACTATGCAATTAGCTTACATTATAATGCAGTAACAAATCATAAGGTAATGTGCACATTATGCTGAAATTAATTATTAACGTTTACGCGGATAGATGGCATAAATTAACTATCCATTATTTGCCATCCAATCTTATTACTAGACCAGATTGGTTGACGTGTCTCTAACTATTGTTTTGACGGGAAAACGTCGTAATTTTTGAGTATGAGGAGAAAAAAGAACTATTCCGATATTGATGAAATACTTCACAAAAGTTGAGCTATATTTTTTACAACTAAATTACATGTCATGTAAAATAGGTGAAAACTTGAGCCCATGGCCGAAACAGTGTTGTTTCAAAAAATATGCTCGTTTTGGGAAATTTTAAAGAAAATTAAACCAGTTACATATTTTTTTTGATATTCTATATTTTTAATACAATAAGCAAGGGCTCTTTACCATATGCCCACGGGTGCTTATCCGCCCGCTACAAAGTACGCTGTAAAGTAAGTAGTTAAGAAAAAATTAGCACATTTTGTCTTAACTGTATTTTTTTCCATATCCGCTCCCTATTCGGAGCATATGGCCACGACACGGTGCCTCTGGGATTCTCTATCCTCCGCCAACTTACTTTAATCTTCCCATGTCATCCCGGCGTCCCGTAGCTCCCCTGAGTACATCCTATGGATGCTCATCAAAGGCCTTCCGGGGCGTCAGGATCCATCAGGTTGATAAAAGCGGCAGGCAGGATTCAGGCTCCTTGGGGCATCCGCAGCACATGTCCAAGCCAGGTCCATCGTCACCGTATTTTGCTCTGTATTTGTTACCAAATAAAATGACGGCTCAAAGGCGTTAACAATTTCAATCTCAAGAAAGTTTCCTGTGTCAAAAGTGTTAGCTGTGAACTCTTGGTGGGAATTAGGTATTGTGTGTAATAAATCAAACACTTTTTTGTGCCAATAAAAGATATTTATTGTGATAATCTTACATGTCAAAATACATAAAGCGGTTAATTTTCGGATTGAAAGAGTTTTCAGCCGAAAATATTTGCGATGAGCGTGACCGGTTCTGATCTTTGCATAATATGTCAATATGAAATTTGTGCAAAAATGTGTTCTATTTGTTTTCATAAAAAAATACGTTTCAAATCAACGATACAGCATATATTATTGTTCAAAAGAAAATTATTTTTTTTATATGAAAGTCATTCAAGATAAACTCGATGAGAAGTTTTATGAATCATTCAAGAACAATTCAAAGAAAAATGACTTAACCCATGTCAAAGACTTTTTTTCTTACAATTACAAAAATCAGACCTTATCTGGACTTACTCTTGCCATTAGACTACGGAGACTGACCGATTTTCGGTGATAATTAAAAAAATCAAGTTATGCGTCATTTTTGTGATAAATAAATGCTCTTTGCGAACACAGATCAGCTGTCTCGGATCGGGCTATAGGTAAGATATAATAAATCATGTTGGAACGGATCGCTCAAGCATTTCGGAATGACCATCTTGGTTAACAACGAAGGCAATTAAGTGAAAAATTAAAAATTCAAAAACGACGTACGTTTTTTTTTACTTCAAAGTAGGGATATGGACGGGTGATTATTTTTTTACTATGTCAGGGTAAATCAAGCTACATATAGAACGAAAACTACAAAAACGTTAATGCCATGTCTATTTTTGTAAAATACAATTTTGCAGGGCTGTATAGTCGTAAAATACACGACTCCGACTCCAGCTACGACTAAAACCAGGTTCATTTCCTCACGTTTTTGCCTACCTTTTCTATTTATGTATACTCAATGACATATCAACCAACCAATTCGACCAATAGCCAAATTTTATATATTAAATAAAAAGTTTGAACTTTTCATAATTTCTGAATCCGAGTAAGCCTCCGGCCAAAACGCCACGACGACTCCGACTCCGGCCAAAACATAGCGCCTCCACGACTCCGATTCCACAGTCCGACTATTTTGTAACCTGTACCCGGGTTCGAGTTTCGGTACAAGCAGATTTTTTCAGTCGTTCAATCGATTTTGTTCGAAGGCAATGGGTCCTCCGATTCCAAAAATTGGATTGGCTTTCCGATCCCAAAAAGCAGCGCGTAGCAAGAGCGATTATCTAACCACTAGTCCTGTCAGAATCCTCTTATCCTTACAATCCCAACTCTCTTAAAAAAAGGAGAGGTTGACCAACTGAGTAATAAGCAATTCTCCATGAAAAAAACATGTTGACATAAACTCCGCGAAGAGTTCATGTTAGGAGCGGCATGGCAGAAAAAAATAATCGTCAGACCATTGAGTACCAATCCATTCGCATAAGTACTCACTCCTTTGAGTCGCCAGTCGCAAGGGCTGTTCGACTGATAAATGCACTGCCTGTTGATGTGGACATCTTCGGCAGTGAACTTGGTGCTTTTTTGTATTGTTTAGTAACTTATATGTTTCTGTTCTATTTCATATATTTTTTTATTTTTGTGTAATATGTTACGTGATATTTTCATTAAATTTTCTAAATGCATGGCGCATTGGCGTCAGCTGTAATGCCATGTATTATATTTTTATTTTTTAAAGTATAGGTCGTTAGTGACAAATCTCATGGAAAAATACAAAATTCAAATTTAGTTTCTTTAATATTTACATATTCTTTCCATGTGACTTCATGTGTTTTGTTATTGTCTATGACTTTTTTGCAATTACCTCCAACTCCAGTGACTCGAGCTTTGTCTATTAAAACGTTGAAAGTACCTGTCCCTCCGTATCTTGGTCTTACGTTTCTCATGCCAGTGAGTTGGGAGTCGTATGCTGTACGAGAGGGGGGCGTAGCCCGCTCGCCGCTCTCGTCCTGCGCATAAGTCATCCGAGCCGGGCGGACGCAATGCTACTCGGGACTGCGACCAGTGCCGCCCATCTGAGAAACGATGCGAGGGCACCACGACCAACAAACCTGGGACCCTAGGTTGGCTAGGAAGCTGAGACCTAATGCGTTTTATTCATCAAACACACCAAGATTAAATAATTTTGCCAATTTTTATAATATTGGATTGAATATTATCATCCCTTTAATCGTTAGCCGTACCTCTTTAATCTACCATTATAAATTGGCCGCCGGCAGAAATTGGAACTATTTTTTTTTCAATGTATATTCATATTTTTTTTTGACTATGTCCTCTCCCAAATTGGAGTATTTGGACTTTGGAGAGTGGGATTGAAAGGATACGAGCACTAGGATTGGTCTAGTGAACAGTAACACAAGCCTTCGAACGGAATCGATAAATCGACTGATAAAATGCTGCTCTTACGTGGGATTCGATCCCATCAAGTACGTCATGGAAGGCAACGACGGTGACCACTGTACCACGGATACGACTACGATTTCATCATACAATGGTAGTAAAAAATGAGTATTTTAAAAGTGGTTCTAAAAATACGAAGACTTTGTGATTGCTATTTACAAAAATGATTTGATATTTCAAATCAATAACACTGCCTATCGTGCGGTGGCCATGTTAGATAAAAGGTTATGACAATATATTCTGTAGAATCTTAAGCGCACAGCTTATAATTATTAGTTAATAGATACATAAATTTTGTAACGACGCAATATTTAGTTGAACTATCGAAAAGTACTGCGGAGAGTGTTGGCTGGGTTCCAATCCCGGGATTGACTTACTGTTATCCCGGAATCCCGGGACTGGTCTCGGGATTGGAATGGGTCGATAATTTCTATATTTATTCAACATTATCCATGTTAATGTGTCATTAAAAATAGTTAGGTATGTTTGATGTCACTATCTCTTTATGAATATTATATTTCGGTGGATAAACCAATACTGACAAACAAAAATATTCGATTGAAATATAATGTACGAGAGTATCGGTCTCGTTCGAATTCGATCTGATAATTAATTGAAATTAAAAATATGTCTGTTTATGAACATTTATAAAAAAATTCACATTGCTTAAATGGGGACACATTAATGGAAATAAATAACGTTTTTATTGATGACAAATCAATCCCGAAAATTAAGGGATTATGTCTCCTTTTCCCGAGATTGGAAACCCTAGTCTTGGCAATTGGAGTTAGTTGGAGACAAGTTTTTATCCACGAGTCAACGTTGTCATGATTAACTTTTTTTTTTGCACAGTTGTATATTTCGAAACAAAATGAATATGAAATAAGTATTCACAAATCATCGATATAAAGTAATAATTTAGAAATAATAATTGGTCGCTCATATAAAATATTTTATAATTAAGACATTATTTTTGTTCAATATAAGTAAAATATATTTAAAAAAAAATAGCTGTTTATAAATTGCTTCTTCAAGTCAAGTGGTTAAGTCACCTCTTCAAGTTTGTTTTACTGGGTTGTATGATCACGAACTAGATAAAATTCCTGATCGAAAACTTTTATATATTGAATTTTCAAATAGATTTATAGATTATGAATTTAAAAATAGAAAGAGAGTGATAAGCTCTCTTCTATGATTTTCTTAAACCGTTTTATTAAATCACTGCCCTCTCTTGATAGAGAGGTTGATCGGCAGTATGTTGCTGGTCTCTAAACAAGTCTTTGAAAGCGCTTTTTGTAAAAACGAAAGTACGATAATTATCACTTTTAGGGTTTTTACTGTCCATCCTTAGTGGAATAGCATTAAAAAAATAACACATTTTTGTATTTATTCCACATTACATTTATTATGATCAGGACCGATTTCGCTCATTCTTATATTAACTTTTCAATCGATAATTATATTAACAAAATATTGAATCGCTCTTCAAGAATTATTAAAAATGTTTATCTGTTAGTAATAATACTCATAAACTTTGGACGCGACAATACACCTCATACAATTTCGCATGTTTTTTTACACGGTATAGCATTTTTTATTATTTGTACTTTATCTTAATCATCTGTAGCCCCCTTCAGTTTAATATTCGAGTTCGTCATGTCTTTTATGCGCGAGTAGGTCTTATCCAGTATAAATCATGCGGTTGAAATAAAAATGTTATATACGTCGCATTGACAATTGTTAGCAAAATGCTAATATCTTTTATCAAAAACATTGTCAATTGAATTTGTAAACTGTAGATTTGTTGTAAAAGATAATAATATTAATTTATTGTCAGAAATCGACACTAAATAAATATAATTGGTTTTATTGTAATCGAAAATCATATTTATATGCTAATTATGAATAAATTATGCATACATTAAAACTGAAATATACTAAATGTTTTTGAAAGGATACAATTAAGTTGTTTTGAGTGATGGATTTTTTTTTCTTTCTTCACTTCATCATAATTTTAAATTTTTTCATATTTAGAATTTACCTATACACCTTGAAAAAAATCGTCTCATTTTTGGCTACGTATAGTAAAAGATACGACAGTCAAAATGTCTATTTAAAATACGTTATTCTTATGGAAAGAATGAAGAGTTTTTATATATTGGAAGTTCGAATTCAAGAAACTTTAATAAGATGAATATACCAATTATTTTGTGACTTGAGTTCAAAAATTTTGATACCGTCAAACGACCACATGTAAGGAGAAATATTGCACTTTTTCTCCCATATTTGTGTCAACGGTGCATTTTCTAAAATTTTATGAACTGAATTGTAATTTTATTTGTAGAATTCCATTATTATAAAGTAAAAATAATGTGAGTTGTCAGCATCGTCAACTTCGGCTACAGGCTTAAATCATCAGTTTTCACCGGACAGCTTTATGAATTCATTGTTTTTTCGTAATTCAGATTTGTATGATGCCTCAATTGACAATTTAAAACAACAACTTACATGAGACCGATTAGGTAACTATTTTTCTGTTTTCGATCAATTCTTATATCATAACTCCCTTTTTAAAAAAAAAACGACGGAATAAAAACAAGTTCTTCTTTTTGAGATGCTAAATTTACAAGCCATACTCTGCAAATTAGAAGTATGATGATATATCTACTTTTATTTATCATTTAAATATTTAAGTAGTTTTATCTTATGTTATGTCAAACTTTTTGTTGATAGCTGTCATATCTTTTTAGTATGATGATAATTGCAAGATTATTAATGATATGCATTAAGTCGTACGCATTCAGTAGAAGCAGCATTTTCTTGAGTCACTTTTTTTGATCAGCATCCCATCCAGCTAGCTAACCAGTAGTTCTGCCCTAGCCTTGTCCTTTCTACGGTATCCCCTTCTCTAATGGAAACAATGAGAGCTTGAGCGACTGAGTAAGAAGCATATCTCGTAGAACAAAAAAAATATGAAACGCATATTCACCAGGAGGCCCAAATTGGTAGTGGACAAACCGATTCCGCAAATCTTTATAATTATGTATCAAGAGCGGTTTTGCTAATTCGGGTAAAAATAATCGCGATAAGCGAAACTGGTCGGAAAATCCTTGTTTGCCTACTGATAATTAGCTTATTGAGCAGTAGACAATTTTGTACTCAAATTTAATGGCCATTGATTTTGTATGTGCGGCAGAGAAGCAACTTTTCTGATTGCCCACATTCACGATCAAATCACTGTCGTTTGAACCACCCAACTACATTACTAGCTTCTTTCTACGCACGTGCATTCTGTGCAGAGCCGCATTTGGGATGAAAAAAATTGGAATACTCAAATCATTAATAGCTACCGTTTTATATCGCTTTGCATTTACTGCCACTATTTTTAATGAATTTCCGATCTCAATGTGAAGCAATTGGGCTCTTAATTTTTTGTCTCAACAGGATGTTTCTACGAGAACTTCTTGCTAATGGTTGGTTTCGGTTGCGGAATGCACGGGCTAGCCAGTGACTAGCCCAGTGTGTATTTTTCAATCGAATCATTGATTTATCTTCCAAGGTAATCACTATCTTTAAATAAAGGAGAGGTTGAATAATTGAGTAGCAAGCAGTTCTCGTAGAAAATAATATTTCGAGATAAGCGCCCATATGAACCTATACATTGCTTTACATTGGGAAAAGGCATGAGTGTACATTACATGAGGGTACAAATATTACAATTTACAATTTTATTGCTTTTGCAATGAATAAAACATTGTTATAAAACAATACACAAAGAAAAAGAAAATAAACTTCATCGGAAACTGGAAATGAAACCAACGGATACTCCGAAAAAATCAACTTTAATACATAAAATTTTTACTCGTCTGAACTCAGTCAGTCCTCGTGGAATATGTCGACATCCGAAGCAACATCATTTACAATCGTTGTTTTATATTGTGTACGATTGTATAACTGCCATAACACACTTTCCACTGACGATCAGGGGTTTTTATCTTTCGACATTTTCAGCTATTGAAGTACATATGTATATGGGATGAAACTGACGGCTTCCAAATAGTTGATATTATGTTAAAAATAGCATTTTTGTTTATTATTACTTATTTCACATATCATTTATGATGATCAAGACCGGTTTCGCTCATTGCAAGCGCGGCTTATAAATTCCATTCCATCAAGTTTTAACAATTAAAACTTTCAAATAAAGTTTATGTCGTTATTAAAATTTTGTTTTTTTTTTACACTATCCATATTTCTCAGTCCAGTCCGTGGAGCAGTGTCAACGGTGTTAGCTTGCGTGCCGGACCACCCGGGTTCGATTACAGGCACTAGCGGATTTTCGCAGTCGATAAATCTGTTCAAAGGCATGGGTGTTTGCGTTGTTGAAAATCCTTTTCCACCTTTCCTATCCCAAAGAGCGACGCACAGTGACAGCAATTAAGCTAATCACTAGTCCTGTCAGAGTCCTCGTATCCTTTCCATCCCCTACTTTCTTCGTAAAAGAGCGGTTGAGCAACTGAGTAACAAGCAGTTCTCCTAGAAAAATATATGTTGAGATAAACTCCGTGAAGAGTCCATATGCTCTAATTTGGGAGTGGATATGGCTTAAAAAAATCATTCGACGTGTCAAATCAAATCGATATAATATTATTTTCACTGGATTCGGCGGTCGTTTTTTCGAGATTGCACTTTTACATAAATCAATAACAATAGCAGATCCACTGATTACAAATGTGTACCTAATTCGCATCTGCCGCGGAATAAAAGCAAGGCATTGTGCTGCACCAATCTCACGTCACGTTCAGCGGCGGCCGCAGGTTTTCGGGTCGCCCTGCCCGCCCACTGCACCGAGCGCTCCCGAGCTAAACCGCCCACCATTCCGCCCATAATACCTGCTTCAACCGGTAGTCTATAATTATTATTACCGGAGGTGGGCCATGGAAATTCAGGGTCCGGCTCTGGTGGGAGTAGATGCCTCCGATAATAACGATTATTTATCAGTGTCTGTTGAGGAGATTAAAGTTTTTTTTTTCTCTAAGATACTGCGGTTGTTTTTTGTTTTGGTCTTTAATATTGTAATACTGAACTGAGAATGGGATAATAGTGTTTTTTATTTTTATTAAAAAAACTGCAATATATTTTTTTGCAATTTTGTCTACTTGCAACTAGAGACTCCAATTCGAGTATCGAGTACTCGATACTCGTCCATTTTTCAAGTACTCGATACTCGAGTAATTTGAAAAATACTCGTAATATATAAATGAAGATTTAATTCCAAATTTTATTTTGTTTTAAGCAGCGGACAGACAAACTAGATAGCACAATTTAATTGATTGTTAACTTTTAAGCCGAAGTCCACAACAGAGACATTTTTTTGTACTACTGGAATAAAAAAATAAATCTTCGAACGAAATTAAAATTTGAGACGTTTAATTCTCTATTATGTGTTCCATAAATTGAAATAAATGTAATAATGAAATAAAACAAGCTTATTTATTTGTTCATCATCAATTATTGACAGACACAAATTTGAAAAATAATATAGATTTTGGTACATCTGAAACTACTCGAGTATACTCGAGTACTCGAGTATTTTAAAATTTTACTACTCGATACTCGAGTAGTTGAGATGTCGAGTAATTGGAGTCCCTACTTGCAACGTAAAAGAGCACATCTCTTCGTATTTTTGTGTTGTTTTTTAAATGCTAAATTTCATTAAATAGGATAAAAGAATGGCTATTGAAAACAACGTTTGATAAACACGTATCTCGATTTTTTCCGGTTTTGAGTTAGAAATGCTACTAGATACAAACTAAAATGTAACGTAATGTGTCAAAAAGGCAAATCAATAGAAGAAGTAGATTTAAAGATAGCTCAATACATATCTGTTAAAATCACTTTATTTTTCATGACTCCACTAAACCTGAAAACAAGACAGAATAAATTACTATTTTATATTTATAAATAAATGTGTATATCTTATATATAAAACCGAAACGGGGGATGTATGTCTGTAATTCCCTTTTGTATTGTTGTTGCAAGTTCAAACAAACGAATTGATTTCGCTCGCGAAAGTTTCGACGGTAAATTTGTTTCGTTATCAATGTGTGTGTAGAGACTCCAATTACTCGAGTATCGAGTAGTACATATAATATAAAACCGAAACGGCGTATGTATGTTTGTGGGTCTGTAATTCCCTTTTGCATTGTTGGTCATTAAGTTGCCATAAAAACGAATATGAAAGAAAATATGTTTGATTTTTTTATCGGCGAAGACATTTAGTCAAAATGTAATAAATTAGTCTTCTAATGAAATTTTCCCGGCTTTTATTAATATAATAATGTTTTTATTTACGTGAAGGTATTATTTGACATTTCTTCGACAGCAAATTAGATTTTTTCCTTGAATTTGGACATTTTAATGGGCGAGAATGGGGCTGTAAATATATGAAAGGGGCTGTGAAATGTCAATGCCAGTCTGAAATGTTCATTTTAATTCCATTTTAATTGACCTAGACTTTTGAATTTTGAAAAAAGTTGTTTCAACTTGGCCCGTCTGAATTTACGCGCCGAGCTGAACATAACCCCAAACTGGTCCGAGCGAAGCCGGGTTCGAATACTAGTAACAAATAAAATGTTAATAAATAGGTTTCATTGATTACTGGAGGAATCTGTTTTTTTGGCTCTCCAGAAAAGTAAAGATAAATGAGAAAGGTTGTTTTGTCTCTAAGGCGTAGTAAGGTAACATGTATGAAACGCATTTCTTCAAACGACTCTGTTCGAAGGCATGTACATATGTTTATGTTATCTAAAAATTCCCTCCCAAACCATTTGATCCAATAAGCTGGTCGTAACGAGGGCGACTAGCTAACTACAAGTCATGTCCTACCTTCATCCTTTTTTTCTCTACTCGTATTAATCTAAAGAGTTGTAGTGGTGAGAATGTTGAGATACTTGGATTATATATTTAATATATACGTTTATATTCAGCCGGTCTCACAGCCGAGTGGTCACGATCCAGTGGTATCTTCCTACTCGGTTGCGTTTTCAATGGTTTGAATGAAATCACAGTTGTTTTTTCAGCCAATTTATATGGATTTGTTTACAATAAATGATTAGGTGTTTGTCATCAATTCCCATCTCCTATCAATAAATATAACAGTAAAGAAAAGAAGTCGATTAGCTGATAATAAAGGGAGTCTTTTTATAAGGACGCTTAGTTTTGAAATGTAAATAAAACAAGTTGTTTGTGAGATTTCGACTAAATTTTAATTTCATTTGTAAGTATATTTTTCGGTATTTAATATGGAATATAGCATCAAATGTCTGCCAATATCCATTCATTATAAAATGGGCCATGTCGCTAAAGTTGACTTTTTTGACAAATTTGGGTAAACTTCCAACTGCTCCAGAACCCAATCAGGCGTTGTCTGTGGTCGTTTACCTGAAGTTCCTTGGTTAGTTGGATTTTATACGGGTGAAGACATAAGGCCCGATTCAAAATTCGCCAAGTTGAAGTCGCAGAAAAGCCAAGTTCTTGTGAACAACGAGAAATAAGCTGCCTTGGGTTTTCCTGTACACTTTCACACACAGCAGCAATGTTTTCACCAAATATTGTATTTTGATGACGTACAGGTAGGTGTTGGCCGATTATTTACCAAACTGGTTGACTCAAATTTGGCCACTAAATAATGAATAATCTACTCAGCAGGACAAAGTAACATATTTTGAGCGTCCCTATTGAAATACCCTTTAGTTGTATCGTAACCTCCGTCAAGTATTTTACTTTCTAAATAAATAATTTGAATCACCGATATTAAATGAATTGTCATTAAAGCTTTTTTACTAGATTGCTCGATTATTATTCAAATTTTAAGGTGTAGAAATGCCCGACATAATTTCGTGAATTGGCTCCACCGTAGATTTCTGCAGAACGTCTTTTTTTTCAGGGCTGTGGAGTCGTAGTCGTGGAGTCATGGTTTTTAACCCGAGAGTCGGGGTCAAAGTCGTCGCGATGTTTTGATTGGAGTCGTGAACTTTTTATTTTTGCGTGTAAAATATAAAATTTGGATATTAGCCAAATTGTTCATTGATTAATTAAACACACTTAAATATGAAAGGTTGGAAAAAAGTGAAAAAATTAACTCTATTCTTTAGTCGGAGTCGTACATTTGGTCAATGTTGGAGTCGGAGTTGAGTTTTTGTCAAAGTTGGAATTCGTGATTTTCTTAACGACTCCACAGCCGTTATTTTTCTACATCAATGGTGGACAAAAACTGTAAACCACTTAATAACTTATCTGCCCTAGACCATAAAAAACTCCGTTTAACAATATTTAGTATGAAAATGGAGAGAAAAAAAAGATTTCACTCTTCCAGACAATTATGATTTTGCGAGCTTATTTTTTTTAAGTCAATTTCCGGAAGTTCGTATTTTTATTGCCATACCTAACGATAACTATTTTTTGTAAACAATTAAAGAAGATAAAACCCAAAAATAGCTCAATTAAATGTAAAATTATAGCAAAATAAACAATTTAAATGCATCTAAACGGTGCATTATGGCGCTTGGGACTATCCCGACAGATATTTTGTGAAATTGAACAGTGGCGTGCAGAAGAAGAGATGAATAAATAAATATTTAACGTAAAGAATTATAAAATATTTTTGCTATAACGCAAATTCTAAAACAGAAGTGAATTTTGTAAAAAGTTACCACTGAATCTATCGGTAGTATGAAACTATTAATGTTACCTTTACATTTAAATGTATCTTGTTAAATAAGGTATTATTACGAAATATTGTTGAATTTTTGTCCGAAACAATTCAGAATAAAGTATTGTTTATTGTTAGTGCTCGGTGGGGCTTATTTTTAATGCTGCCTATCTCAATGCGAAAGTATATGCACACCTAATGGAATCTGTCCCAAAAAAATCGATGAAAACTTGTTGTTACTTAGCCGCTCAACTTATCTTTTTGGTATAAAATTATAAATATAAAGATAGAGCATGAAGAATTGCCATTTTTAAAAAAAATATCTGTCTTTAAGTACCTACCTAACGTATTCTAAGTTTTTCAAATATTTCTTGGATCTCGATTCATCCTTTGTTTTAATTGAAAGAAAATCAAGATCTGGCCAAATTATCAGGGCTGTGGAGTCGGTAAAAAAAGTCCGACTCCGATTCCAGCATTTACCAAAACCACGACTCCGACTCCGACATTGACCAAAAACACGACTCCTACTCCGACTAAAAAAAGGATAACATCGTCACTTATTTCTCTAAATTTCCAATTTATGTGTATTCAATTAAATATCAACCATATCAATGCGGCCAAAAGCCAACTTTGACATATTAAATCCAAAAATAAAAAGTTCAAAATTTTCCAAAATTTCCGACTCCGGGTACGACTCTGGCCAAAACAGATTTATGTTAAACTTATATGATGGGTAAATATAAAAAAATAACATAGTTATGTATTTTTGATATATTAATAGTAACGTTTATCTGGATAAATCAAAATTTTATGATATGTTCGACGATGGCGTGAAACCGAAACACCTATGAAATATTTCTTACAAATAGTGCTTTAACGTTTTTACTTAAATTATAACTACTACATTTTTTACTACTCAAAATATTGATGTGCTAAAATCATACATTAAAAGACTTGATAAGAAGACTGAGTGGCTTGAAGTCTAGGTTTTTGTATTTTATATTCACTTGATTAAAACGAATTAAGAAGTGTATACTATTAGTCCTTATTAATATCTTAGCTTAACATGAATTTATTTTCTGGACGCCACTGATTCAAAAGTCGAACATCTCGACGAAAGGACGATAATAATAAGACTATAGCGAGAACCAGAAAAATGTCGATAATGGTCGGACATTACCCGAAACTATCGTAATTTGTGCTGTGTTTCTAGTAGATTCGAGCCCAGTACCGATTATTTAATCGAACCCTAATCGCTGACAATTTAGGAAATCGACCGACCGGCTCGGCGATCGGCCGTCGATCGATCCGAGTCACCGTTTGGCGGTTCGCGGCTGTGTCTGTGACTACAGTAGGATCAGAAAGCATCATTACCACTTATTTGTAAAGCAGGCAAACAACAACAATATTTCTGATCTGGTTGTTATTCAAATATTTATTTTAACGTTTTTAAGCAAATTAAAAACAACAAAAATAACACTTGTTATTTACCTTGTGTCGCCTAACGACATTCGATTTCAATCCGAGTGGTCAACGTCACTCGATGAAAAAGAGGTTGATATTCTGAGAGACTTCTGTTGAAATAAGAGTAGAACGAAGTCCATATACTTCGAATTTGGAGAGGACATGTCTTTAAAAAAAAGGAAGTACCCCTCTATAAATAATATATCTTTGTTTAGTGGCTAAAGTGTCAATAAACCATCAGAGGTTTCCCGGATCGATTATTTTCTTCATTCAGGCTTTGTGATCTATAAGCTGGCATAAATTATTTCTTACAATTTTGCAAGCCTCAAGTGTTTTAAAGCTCGATTTATTGTCAAATATGTTTATATTTTTGCTAAGCATTCTTATATTGTGTATTTAAATACCATAATACTTCTCTTGAAATAAAAAAAATGTACCAACGTATATAAAACAACCAAAATTACTTCGAGGAAATTGAATACAATGAGAATAAGATTGCTTCTACATATACATTTTGTATAGAATTCTTTCTTCACTTGATGACATCTTGTAAATCAAGTGTCAATCTATTCAATGTCAAATAAAATAATAGTGTCAACGAACCGTTCTCCATCACTGATTAAATGACATACACGCTAGTAACATATATAATTACATTTAAAAATTCCAATTTATTTGAAAATAAAAGGTATTTTTACATTCTCCCATATTTTAAGCAAAAACGTTCGATCAATTCAGCGGTAACTTTGTGGGAGATAAATTTTATATGAGAATAAATATAACTTTATGTATTCCACCTATTGTGTAACAGTGTGTGTAAGCCGTGTCCGTAGTGCAATGGTCAACGACGTTAGCTTCCGTGACGGACCTCACGGGTTATAGTCCCTGTACGAGCAGATTTATCCGATTCTGCTCGAAGGCATGAGTGTTTGTTTTGTTAAAAAATCCCTTCCCATCCACAAGCGGCGAGTAGTGATAGCCATCAGCTCATTAGGGCAATACTCAGTATTAATCCCTACTCCCTTCGAAAAGGAGAGGTTAAGCAACTGAGTAACAACCAGAAGAAATAAAACATGTCGAGATAAGCTCCGTGAGGAGTTCATATGCTCCACGCTGGAAGCGGATATGTTTTAAAATAGGTGTATTAAATAGTGACACGTGTTCATTACTTTCATTTTCAGACTAACTATCGCTCGGTTAGTTTAGCCACTGTCAAAATTTTTCGATCCGGCAACCAGTGACGGTGGTGACGGGGTGTTGGGGGGTGCAATGGAGGATTCAACCATTTTTGCAAGAGTTCTTTCCTATTCATTGGATTTTAAAACACTTCTATAGCATGGACTTTCAATTCAGATGTTCGCAATACCAACTGTTTCTCTTCCGTAGTACGGAAAAATATTTGAATCTTCCTTTTGCACCCCCCAGCACCTCGTCACCAGCCGTCACTGCCGGCAACATGTGTGTAAAAAAATATTGTTGTGGATATATTCTTATTTTACGATTGGTAATTTTAAGTCACCCTGTCCTCTTGTCTTTACAGAGTGACCCTAAAAAGCTTAGGTACACGTCGATTATATTATTATTAGTATCCTCAAAAGCAAAATTATAATAATTTTATAAACGGTGAAGTATGGCAAACCACTTATCGGCCGACGATAGCGCTGGCATGGAAAAAAACTTTTGTTTTCATTCGAGTGTTTTTTTTTTTTGGAATTTTATTTCATACTACTGAGAAAAAATATTAAAAAAAACTAGTTTCAAAAATGTCGATAAATTTTAAAAATCGATTCAAATAATAATATGCTTTTTGCCAGCGGAACCGTATGCAACAGTATCTCTAAGACAGTCTCAAGCCAAAAAAAGAAAGTAATGATTCCACAATGAAGATTTTCTTATAATACATATATAAAGAAACTATTCACTTTTAAGGTGTTCACTGTCAATACTTGGTGGAAAGGCATTATAATACAAATAGTAAACATCTTGTATTTTTCCACATAAAATGTATTGGATCAGGACCGGTTTCGCTCATGGCGAGTATCAGTTGACATTGCTCGCCATGAGCGAAACCGGTCCTGATCCAATAAATTTTATGTGGAAAAATTACTAAAGATGTTTTATTATTTTTATTTTAAAGAAATTATTAATATTATATTTCAACCATGTTACGGAACGTTCAACGCTTTTGAACACATTCGTCTTATTAAGTTTAACCAGGCCTGTGCAAGCTGTGACACAAAACGTATTTTTGTGCGGCCGATTCATCCTTTGAAATTGTTAATTAATGTAGAATAAATATTTTTTGCGATATGATATGTAAAAATCACATACAGTGGCTTTATAGCAAACAACTTTTTGCATGTCTAGGTTATATGATAAACGGTCATGGAATAGAGCCTCCAAAAGGACTTTTTAATGACTACTAATTATTTTGTCAGTTTCTAATTCGATAAATGGTTTGTTATAAATACTTAAAACGATCAGTTAAAAATAATAAATGGTCGGTTAAAATAATAAATGGTCAGTTAAAAAATAATAAATGGTCAGTTTACACTTATTAAAATAACATTATCTGCTTTCAAATACCTGAACTTAAGAAATTATTTCATATCATGCGCTTTTTTTTCATAGCAGATGTCATAAATTTGCCTCTTACGACCATATTTGATAAAATTCACAAGCTGTCAAAATAAAACTTTTTTTTTTTAATTACTGACCATTAAAATTAAATAGTGACCGTTTTATTTAATAACTGACCACATTCACACTGATACAATGACAACAATGGCATTTGGAGTGCACGGATGTACTTGAACTGACAGTTTGACTCAGTGAATCAGTTCAAGTACATCCGTGCACTTGAAATAACTGAAGATGCAGAAAGGCGAAAACCGGGTCGTTAGCGACAAAGCTCATGGTAGTACAAAAGTAAAAAAAAATTAAACAATTCAAATTTGGTATTGAAATTCCATCAAGCACCCTCAGTGGAAATCCTTAATTGTAATATTTTCAATGAATACCTCTTTTCAACTATAAAATTATATAATAAAAACTAATAAGTATAATACATTATAAACAAATTACGAATATATTATATAATGCCAACACAAAAAGCTGAAATCATCTTCTGTTCAACCAGCCAGTAACAATTTCAAATTACTTATATTTATGTAAAAAATATATAACAATTGTAAACGGCTTCTTCCAGTGGGCGTAACAAAGGCATTACATATTATATACGTACATCCGGATTTGGAAATTCATTAACATTGTAAATCGTCGAAAGGAAGTAGTTTTTTTTTAAGAATTCTCATCCTAAATCTTCCAATTAAATATTTAAATTATTTTACTACTGCTAATGCCATACAATCGTGCAAAGTCCATACAACGAATGCATTTTTAAAGTTTCATGAAAAAACTTTATATGATATTTATTTTTTTTATTGGCAAAAAACAATATAAAATACATGGCATTACAGCAAGCGCCAATGCGGCATTCATTTGACAATTAAATAAAAATTACATAACATATTACACAATATTTTTTAAAATAAGAAACAGAACATCATATTATTTACATAAGAAGAAAAAAAATAAAATAAAGCATCAAGTTCTCTGCCGAAGATGTCCACATCAACAGGCGCGCATTCATCAGCCGAATAGCCCTTGCAACTGGAGATTCAAAAAACCTACGTGACAAACAAGTTTTGACATAGAAAATTGATGTCTTGGTTACGACCACGTAGGTAGAAACTGGGAGCATGCAAACTAAAATTTTCAAGGATGTCAGGGTTATCAACTCGGCTCCGAAGAAGAAGAGAAAAATGTTTCAATATTGAAATTGATCTTCGAGCTTCAAGAGAGTGAAACGAAAGCATTCTTAAAATAAAATGAATGGATAATACTCCATTATATTATATTATGTCACGTCCGTGGTAGAGCGTCAACGTCGTTGCTCATGGTTGCGGAGCTCATGGGCTCGAATCCCAAACCGGAGAGCTTAAATTTTAAATCGAATAATTAAATTCTGTCCAAATGTCTGCGTTATCTGAAATTATCTCCCGGACCCACCCTTTTCAAAAGCCGGGATATAACGATGGCGATAAGCAAATCAGTAGTCCGATTTTCTATCTTGGTCTCTTTGAAAAAGCGAGGTTGAACAAATATTCAAATTTTCTTCTAGCCCTATCCAAGCACTATCTAGACTATTAATGTAGAAATACTCCACCGAGTAAATAAAAAAGGTTTAAAGATGAATAGTCTAGAATTTTTAGAAATTTAAAACTCTTAATAAAAAAGATATATTATTAAATAATATTCTTAACAGGACAGGATGCTCGCCTTTATTAACATTATTCCCCATCAATAGAGTAATCACCCAACCTAACTGATTGATTGCAGCTCATTAGTTTATAGTTTATTAGTTTGTAATGTTTAACGTCATTAGAAATATATTTGTTTGCTTTGTTTCGATTCTATAACCCTCCTGCGTCCCTTAAAAGGAAAAATCCCAATCTAATTGATTGATTGATTGCACCTTATTAGTATCATTATGTTATTGCATTGTTTTGATTCTATCACCCCTTCCTTGTTTCCTTTAGAAGGAAAAAAACCCGTAATCCATTTTTTAATTTCATAATTTAAAATGTTAAAATGTTAGAATTTATCTTGCTTCATTACTTAAGCAAACTTTGCGATAGTAAGTTCGAAGATGCCTCTGAAAGAGGCGAAACACGTGTCACAGTTAGTTACACAATACGTGGAATAATCAAAGTTATTTTAAATTTTATATTAATTATTTACCTCCTCTATTTTGTTCTTTATATCACTTGCCACTTCGAAAATATGGATTGGACAACTGAATTACCAGCAGTTCTAGAAGAAAGATTTTGTTTGGATTCCATATGATCCACATCGGAAGCGGAATGGGCAAAAAATATTACCAAATAAACATATATAACCCGTTTTTAATCAGGTAGTAATCATTTGTATCTGGTAACAAAAATATATTGCGTAATATAATAATTTTATACATTTTACTAGAAAGATTATCGGAGGACCTATGGCTAAAAACCAGTCACGACTTGGACGCTTATCTTAGTCCGTTACGGAATCGACGTTGCGATTCTTCAAGCAGGCACTTTCATATTTGATTTTGCAGTAAGTCTATCTCCAAAAGCCATCCATGTCAGTGATGATAACGCTACTACCGATGAAGGACTAATAACATCTATCAGAGCTCTTGCCAACTTCTAGTCTAGTGGTTCTCACGTAAAATTGTACTTTGGCCGCATTGTAAACATATGTTTTGATTCTGTTATGTTTGAGTTTTGTCAAATAGACCTAAACATGACTACATATTGCTATTAATTGCATCCGAAATATTTAATTTTCAAAAAGAATATTCGTTCATTTTTCTAGTACTTGATAATCTTATAGAGTTATTTATAAATGAAGGCTGATTTCCAAATTGTTTTTCTTTATTTTAAAAAAATAAATACGAAATTTTTAACCGTTGCGTTTAACTGAGTCTTACACGTGGATTATATTGTAGGTAATATTTATTTTTGTTACTTTTGCTTTGGGTCTTGCTGAATTATCTTATCAATGACAAACATATGATGACAAGAGACAAAATAATATATTGAAAAATAATCTTTTGATTTGCTGACTATGGATGTAGGTGTGGCATATTCAATTAAATACGGTTATTTTTAATCTATCATTTATCCATATACAGTGAAACCTCGATTCTACGTTTTTAAGGGAACATAAAAAACAAACGATTAATGCGGGAAACGATGAATGCGGGAAAATTTTAAATATAAACTAAAAAAACGACGCTGCTGTAAATGACATTCCATGGTTCATTATTACGTTTTTCGCCATCTTCTTCTACAGAAGACACAGATGCTCCGTAATTACCGGAAACATTATGAGAATGAATCGTAAACAATTGTGCACTTGCAATATCAGTTTTGTTTACGAATCAATTGGATGGGGTCGAAATATTCAACAAAAACGGTCAATCGGGATAATATTTGTGAAGGGACCATAATTTTTAGACGATAAATCGAGGAAATCGAGAAATCGGGGAACGGGGGCTGGCGACGGGGTGTTGGGGGTGCAAAGGAAGATTCAACCGTTTTTGCAAGAGTTCTTTCCTATTTATTGGATTTTAAAACACTTGTATAGCATGGACTTTCAATTCAGATGTTCGCAATACCAAATGTTTCTCTTCCGTAGTACGGAAAAATAGTTGAATCTTCCTTTTGCACCTCCCAACACCCCGTCACCAGCCGTCACTGGCCGGGACTATAGAAAATGAACGAACCTCACGGGGAAACTTATAATTCGAGAACGTAAGATCAGGGTTCCACTGTACACAAATTTTTGATTAATAATATACATTTTGGTACATCTGAAGCTACTCAAGTATACTCGAGTATTTAAAATTTTGTATACTCGATAATCGAGTAGCTGAGATGCCAAGTAATTGATTCTTTAGCCGTATTCCATGGTGAAACAACGACATCATTTCTTCCAGAAATATCCGAGGAAAGAAGATGTGTTACTTTCGATGCCACCACGTCAGTGTAGCCGATGAGGCCTAAAAGATCGAATTTTCCACGTTCTTGTTATATTCCTGGACATTAATAAAGAATATAAAATACCCATTCAAATATTTTAAGAAAATCATAAAGTTCATTTTGATTTGTAGCTACGACATTGCTACGCCAGCCGTAGAGTCTTAAGCGTAGACGCTACCTGCGAAACAGTAACGAATCACGTAAAATTAGGCTGACAGCTTCAGTAAGCATTTTATATATGAAGTTCACTTTGAAAAGGTTGAGTGATTATAAAATTGGCCGAATATCAAGAAGTTTACGAAATTTTCGACTATTTTGTACACGTACATAGTTATTATGTACGATCCTGTACTTTTGCTCAATTGAACTCAACAATTGAACAAAAAAAAACTAGGGATCATGATTATCCAGCTGTATATCTGAAAAGCCAACAAAATGGCTGATAATTTACAATTTCTGTACACTAACAAAAAAACAATTTTTCACTTTTCAAGTGGTGTACAAAAATATGTTCAAAAGATTTATAGTTTGCAGTTGCTATGATAATAACTTACAATTCCCCTTTTTTAATATACACTTTAAAACTACTTAGTTCATTTCACGTATTGTGTGACAAATAGTGAGTGACACGTGTTTCGCCTCTTTAAGAAGCATCATCATACCATTACAAGATTAAGATTGATTCTGCTCCTTTTAATCTCAATGTCTGTGAATATTTTAAATACGTCACTTACCAAGTAAAAATATTAAAAATAAATATTACAATAAGAGATCATCCACACTAAATGGGACTTTATAGTATAATAACATATCGCAACAATATAATCGTGGGGGCCCGTGTTCGAATCCCGTGCGTCGTCATTATTATTATTTAGATAATAACATGGTTGGTGCGAACTCAATTTCCGCCGCTTCCTGCGGTCGAGTGGGCATACGCTACCCATTCACTACATATACCTAACCTCACTTACTAAATTTGGCCATTAATAAAACCCGATATAACATACGTGAGATATTTCTGAGAAGAAATGGAGAACTGTTTAATCGCAAACAGCAAATATGTATCAAACCTAACCTTCCATGAAAACTTACAAATGTGTAATCAAATTGCATTCTTGCATCATAAATTGTCCAATGAACATACATAGCTTAGAATAAAGCAAGTGGGATATTTATATACATATTTATGTACAGTATAATTGGAAGTGTGTTGATTTTGAAATGTGGAAATAGGATTAAAACATTGGAAGTCAACCGAGTATGTTCCCGCAAAATTTAAAAAATCTAAAACCCTTTTTTACATTTTCCCTAAAACCACGAACATTTCGGCTTTAAATGATTTTTTTTAAAGTTTTACTCGAGATTCGTTTCAATTTGAAAGCAACGTGGCGTACCACATTTGCCATTCATTCTGAGATTTATGAATCCAGACCGGTGGCAAATATTAAATAAAATACAATTATCACCAATAGTCTTCTGTATTCAGTAATCATTCGTATTTGACTTTACCGCAACTGAAAACGTGGAACTTCCAAAGAACTTTAGTGTTTAGTGTTGTTGGTGCCATATTTAGCTGAAAGTTTGGAAAAATATTTATTTATGAAAGCCACCACATTCAATAAAATACTGTGAAATGAATAAAATTTTACTTATTTAACGTTGGTACTAAATAGCTTAAAAATTCTCATTTTGTGTGTGTTTCAGAGGTCTAACCTTTGTCATATCGTTTGTGCGTGAATCGCTGTTATACAGAGATTTAAGTTTATCCACTATTTGCGAGCTCGTTCGTGAAACCTCTAAAAAGTTTCATAAGGCTGTGGGTCTTCACTTTAACCCAACAATCTCTTGCCTGCAGAATTATGACGAGAAGGCATCAGAGAATCGATATAGACCGAGAGTTATTTTTCTCGATGACCCTCCCTTGGTTGAGACGAAATAGTAAGCTGACTTCTTCAACTGTAGCGATCGCGCCCTCCTGTTGGCAGCGATGGAAAGGGAATGCAAACAAATAAGATTTAAAAAAAAAACATTTTGAGATGAAGGAGACTGGAATAACTTTATGCTCCGTCAAATTGATATCCAAAAAAAAAGAATCGTTTGTATTTATAATTGTTCATCTTTCGCGGCTTAGACCAAACATCTACTAAAGTTTACAGAAGTACACGGAGAAAAATTGCTATTGTACATTAGTATGATTAAAAATGGTCACTATAATATTTTGTTGAACAATAACATTCTCTCGATTTTTTTGAGAATGTTTCGAAGATAGATTTGCGAACAGACAGCATTTTTTAAGATTTCCGTGTGGTCTTTTCTGATGTAATGAATAAACAATTATTCTAGCAGGATTATATTCCGCCAAATTAAGCTGCTAAAAATTGAGTATGGGAGAACGAAAAATATCTACATAGAATAATATTTTCGTGACTTTCTTTGTTGCAGTTCTGCTATAGCTAAAATAAAATCGTGCATATTTTCGATGGAATTTGTGAAAGTCCATTTTTTTACATTTCATTTTTAAGTTCATATAACTTTAATAATTCTACGTATGGTGTTACAATAACAGCGGTTTTGCCTATTTGAGAAGCACGTGTCAGTCTGAAGATGCTTCTCAGAGACGCGAAACACGTTATCTTTATTTATTTATATTATAAGCGTGCAGTTCACATAGTATGTATTTTATTATATGCAATTATATGTGTTTTGAACTGTCAATTTCCAATGTGGACCATATGGACTTTGGTGCATGCTTTTCAGATGTTTTACATTTTTTCGAAGAGAGTAAGAATGTAGGATATGACTAGAGCATGATTAGTGGCTAACTAATCGCTCTTTTTTACATCAGACATAATATAGAAAGGCAAAACGTACCCGGACATAGCGTCTCGGACAGAACGCCCCCGGACAAATCGTCCCCAGGCAAAATGTCTACGCGACAAATTATCCCGGCAAAATTTGTATTTTTAAATATTTTTGATACGAATACAAAAATGAATAATAATTTTTGTATTCGACATTTTGCTTTGAGCAATTTGTCCGGGAGCTTTTTTTACAGGGACGTTATTTCCGTGTACGTTCTGTCCGGGAATATTTTATCCGGGGACGTTTTGTCGTGAAACCGTCAATTTTATGTGCACTCTAAATATGAGAGTCCTTTTTCCGTTTAGCCTAAAATTATACCGTTCGTTTTTTCGCCCTTTTAAATTATATGGCAGCACGACACGTGCTGGGACGCCTTTTGATGGTGTCACAGTGAAACCAGGTCGTTAATTTTTTTCTGAATTTCCGTTAGATTGTGGGAATTTCCTATTATACGAGACTAGATAAAGTATTAATCATTTTCAATGTGTTCTTCAACTGTTATACTAAATTTAAATCGGTGGTTTGAGTAAAAATATGTTCCAGGTTATTCGGTATTTTTTTATCTATAATTTTGCTATGCCATTGTGTAAACTTCTTTTATAAACTTGCTATTAATGAAAATCTAAAAAAAATTCTCTGAAGATACTTTTTAAGTTGACGAAACACGTCCTGCGGTTGGTGACAAAGGTAAGCTATCAATTTAAGTTTGTTATAAATATTATTTTGCTCTGAAACACTTGATGTGAAAAATTATTAATTTTATGATTACAGCCTCTTTCTTTACAAGTAACTTTACTTTCTGCAAAACCTTATAAATCCATTGCAAGCTTATTTACTATGACATTCAAGTGGTTCTACCCAGCTTTGCTTGATATTTGTAAACTTATATGTATTAATCACAGTTCTATGAAAAAAAAATCCAAATTATTTAACAAAACTTTGATTATTCCACTTAGTGTGTTACTAATTGTGAAACGTATGTCATAGTAAGTCTGAAGATGCCTCTGAAAGAGGCAAAACACGAGTCATAATTAGTCACACAATACGTGAAGTTATTTTAAATTGTATTTTAAAATAAACTTCCAAAAATTTACCGCCGAATCCATTGAAAGTATCAAAATTTTTCTATATCATATTTTTATATTCCTTTCTTTTCACCCTTCTTAAATTTATTTGAATCGAACGAAAAAAGAATATTTACCCACAGCCAATCAGAGATGAATCCGACGAAAGCCAATCAGAAGTGAATTACACCCACCGGTCATTGTTTTATAAATTAGAAGATTATTATGATATTAATTCCAACTACCCAACCAGTGGTAAGCATTCAGACCGTGCAGTTTCTAATTTCCAATCGGGATTCGCAGATTATCGAGCTTGCGGGTTCCGTCCGACGCCGGAGCTCATTGCATATGCATGAGCTTTGCACCACTTTGTCTGATCGACTTCCGATTTCCGCAAATTCGCGACCCTGTTTCGTAATGTGGCCATTGTTGCATCGCTCGTTACGTACCTGGCCATGCGAAAGATGAATGCTAAGCTGTTGAACAGAATTAAGAACGATTTCGATAATGCCATCGCTTTGGAAAGCATTTTTATCGATTGTGTATCAACATACATGTATGTATCAATGTTCCTCCCTGAGCCAAGTGGTTAGCTACGCGTAAATATTCAAAAACTGAGCTCACCAATACAACAAATGCGTGGCGTAATCATTCAATCATCGCATCAAGCTTCTGTTGAAATGAAATATCAGGAGACCACGTGATTCATATTGAGGGCGGACATGAATTTCCAAATAATTATTATTGGCATGTTTTATCAATTTATACTTCCCTATTTTTAGATAATTTAAGCAATATTTATTAATCAGGTCGCTTAATTTATCAAATATATATTTTCCGACATGTGCTCCTGCCTGGGAAGAGTGCTCGGGGATTTTTAGGCCACTGTGCGGACGCAACTTTATAAACGTGCGATATAATAGGGATGACTGTAATTCATAAGATGAAACATGTATGGAGGAAAAATGTCGATAAAATTAAAGCCTCTATTGAAAATCTTTGTGAAAAAAAGTTTTACTTCAAGTCCTTGGGTCTAAATACTATAATGCAGTAGTTCTTGACCTTTTCTAAATCACGGTGCACCTTTGATCATAAGAAAAACTGTAGAGCACAAAAATCAAACGGTCAGAAAACAAACAAAATATATTTATTAAAAATGACATAACAATTAAAGATGGAAAAACTGTCACTAAAATTACCTTTGTCAAATGGAATGGAACAATCAAATAATTGATAACACTCACTTCTTTGTCTATATTCGTAAATCTTTCTCATTTATTAGTTATGATTATTAATTCATAAATTATTGTTAAGAAGCCGAGCTCATTCAAATATAATTTTGAAAACTATAGCAAGATTTCGAGTGCCTTCACGTAAAGCTGTATATTCACTATTGCACGGATCTATATATTATTTTATCATTTGTTTCGCGGTGCATTTGCAACAAGCTCGCGGTGCACCAGTTGAGAACCACTGCTCTAAGCTCTAAGACAACGTAAATTTTGATCGTTTACCGCGTGATATTACACACTTATCTACATAATAATAATTTAACGCTCCAATTCCCTCGTATAGTATTTTTGATCGCCGTTTACAGAGCTCAAAATATTAACATTAAACGCGCTGTTATTATTACTATTAGTAAATTGTCGAAAATAGGCAAGGCGTCAATTTAGTCCCGGATGTCCCAGAATGATTAGTACCGGTCGACATTAAAAAATACCGACGCGCAACGTGTAATTTAATTTTTCACAGTGCCCCTGAGACGATTTTTGTCCATCCAGTCGCACACACTCGGCGATTTTTTGTCCTACATTTTGCTTTATATAAAATTTAAATTGATTTTCAAATTTTAAAACACACATTAAGAGCAGAACCGATTTCGTTTATCGCAAGGGTTTTAGTTGACTAGTACTTTGCCGGGTGCGTGGTGCAGTGGTAAGTGTCGCTAGCTTCCGTGATGGACCTCACCCACTACAAGTGACACTTTTTTCTGTTGATTTATCGATTCTGTTCGTAGACATTGGTTTTTGTGCTCCAATCCACTCATCCGATCGACCTATCGGCATAGCGAGAGCTATAATATATCGTAAATTTTGTCGGGCCCGTGGTTGAGTGTCATCGTCGCTGGCTTCAGCTTCGGAGCACACGGCTTCGAATCCCAGTCCGGGCAGTTTATATGTGATGTCTAAAATTCCCTCCCACACTCAGCCGATCCTGGTGTACCGGGACGTAGCAAGAACGATAAGCTTAATATCAGTCATGTCTAAGACTTCATTCTTTCTAATCTTACTCTCTTTGGAAATGACAGGTTGTGCCACTGCGAACATGTCATAGAAAAAGTTATGTTGAAAAAAGCATCATCATCTTAACATGGTTTAAAAGTGTTTATTTTTTCATTTCCGCTCCAAGCTTGGAGCATATGGACTCCTTACGGAGTTTATCTTATCATTTTTTTCTACTGAGAACTGTTTGTTGCTGCTAGGTCAGGACTAGTGCTACTTAGTTCAAATTATATAAATTCGTTATGAAATTTTATTATAAAGTTCGCATGGCTTTTTGAGGTAGGAAAGGTGGGATTTCTAACAATAAAAATGCCTTTGAGCAGGATGGATAAGTCAACTAAAACAATCTACTCGTACCGGGTGGTCCGGAACCGAAGCCAACAACGTTGACCACTGCACCACGGACTGAGATTTTTTTTTCACTATGTCCGCTCCCACTTGGAGCATATGGACTCCTCACGGAGCTTATCTCAACATATGTTTTTTCTACGAGAACTGCTTGTTACTCAGTTCTTCAACCTCTCTTTTTCGAAGAGAGTAGGGATTGAAAATATACGCAGACTAAGACAGGGCTAGTGGTTAGCTAATAGCTCTCGCTACGCGCCACTTTTTGGGTTCGAAAGGGTGGAACGGAGTTTCTAACAACACAAATATCCATGTCAGGATCGACTGAAAAAAACTACTCGTACCGGGACTCAAACCCGTGAGTTCCGTCACGGATGCCAACGAAGTTGACCACTGCACCACGGACCAGGAAAATATTATAAGAAAAAACTGAATCGCAGCGGGCCAAACACCTCTCCAAATCCGCGTGTGTATGTTTAAGTGTTTGGTGAAAATAATGATATTTGTAGCATATAATTTAATGGTGCGCCCGCTTTGATGTGGACCGAAAAAATCATGTCTTACAATATATAATGGTTGGCAACTCCCGAAAACAATTCAGTGGCTCAAATTAAATTTAAAAAAATGAACGGTGTAAATTATTAGAAAATACGGAGCCAAATTACTATTGAGATTGCTTTGTATTACGGCTATCGGTTGTTGTATTTACGAAGGAATTTATATATGCGGGGCAATAAAATGGAGCAATATCCAACACTTGGTTTTGCGGGACCGACGTTAAATTGGACAAAAAAACTTTTCATTTGAAAAATGTGCTAGGTACGTCTCAAGGTTATAAAGTTTACTCCCTGTTAAAGCTTTGCGAAATTTAATGCTTCTTGTAAGCTTATTTTAATTAAGTCTGGATGATAAGATCTTTAGAAAAAGCACACATTCGTGTGAAGCCCCTTCCAAGGAAGAATCAGTAACTCACCAAATTTATGAAATTGAGTTATGAATACCATTTCCTGAATATTTTTGAAAGCTTTATATATTATAGTAAGTACTGTCGATGGATTCGGCGAGCAACCTTTGCGATACTAAGATAGTCTGAAGATGACTTAAAAGAGGCGAAACACGTGTCACGATCAGAAACACAATACGTGGAATAATCAAAGTTAAAAAGAAAAATTATGCTTTATATCTTACCAAACTTTATCCACTACGGTCGACCTGCTTTCAAATTATTGGTGGCGGTAAACTACCTACCTTAAAAAATATAGATGACATCAATTCCAATTCTATATCAAGGAATCTGAAAAAAATCAAATGATGATGATTACACACAAACCTAAAAATAGTATATAAATAAAACAAGATTTTCATTGATTTTACTTTAATTTTCGCAAGCAAGCAGACAGACGGGTGACTAGAAATAGCTACGTGGTCGACCAGTCAACGCTTTGGCCACCCCTGCTATATATGATGCTCACTTTTACAGTAGCATGCTAGTTGGTAAAGGAGTATTATTGACGTCCTAAAGACTATAAACTTGCAAACTCGAAGTTTTTACCTATGTGGTCGTTACCAAAGCCAAACATTTTTTGACGTGACAACGTCTTATAAATCGATGAACGCCCGCTGCACGCACGAAAAAACATGACTCATTGTCCCGTTTGTCGCGTTACGCCGAAGGCAAGCGTGCGAGCGAGAGCGCGGATAAGCGATAGAGAGGCACGATCGGCCTACCGTTCGGATTGTGCCGCATCTATCTCTCTTCCACTCGATTGGTCGATGCGTCTGAGTAGAAAAGAGACAGCGGCAGCACAAAACTTATACACCTACAGTACCTACACGTGATCTGTTTACAACTGTTTATAAAGTGAAGTGAAATGTTAATGTGGTTTTCATTGTTTATATTACAACAACAATTGCGGCAGTAAAGGTAATTAATTCTTGCATATTAAAAATCTGATTAACGTATAACAAATATACTTGAAATAAACAATAAATTATCAACGATTTCTTTCGCACAACCGCCTAAAGTCACACCATGGCAGTCCAACCTAATCAATAAAAAATTGTAGATTTCATTTCACTCCTTCTTCGTATCCATACAAAATAATGATAATTCAATAAAAATGATTCCATTTTATTCATAAAAGTATGCAATCATTTCATCAATGTTTTCTTATGACGTTGTCACGTTAAACTATCGTCCGTAAACCGACTTTACAGAAAACCATTTTTTTAATTGAATATCGCTTAGGTCACAAGGTCTATTCGGATGATCAATGAATGCACTTCTTATTGAAGTGGAAATTTTCAGCAGTGAACTTGGTGTTTTATTTTTACTCATATAATTTATACATATGTTTTTACTCATTCATTTGTGCTATTCTCTGTGTAATACTTTTTTATATTTTATTTTATATCTGTATTATATTTGTCGAATGCATGGCACATTTGCGTCAGGTGTAATTCTATTTATTATATTTTTTCCAATGAACAACCAATATGTGGTGTTTTCAGATTCCAGGCCTTGAGTTCTTTTCAAGAGATAAAATAATTATGAAAATAAATGTTAATTTATTTTGATGTATAAATTTCTTATCGTAATCTACAAATTTTATTCAATGCACATAGGCTATGTGTCCTGCTGGACAGGGGCAATAAAACACATCCCGCATCGCGTGACAACGTATTATTACGTGGACTGCTACCGTCCGGTATCGGACCGCGGGCCATTGTCAAGGGCAGTCAAACAGAGACTTAATGAAATTAAAGCAGGGGCTATAAAATTGCTCACATGAAAATCCTTTTTTCTTTCAACCTTTTCTGATACCTCTATTTAATATTATTTATTACATCAGTTGGATTTTTTTATAAATGTGTATTTGGAACTCTTTTTACATATGGTTTTAATTATTATACGGAAAGAAAAATAACAATGTATTTTAATTCTACATAAATTATTTTATATATTTGTTGATAGCTATTTTGGCTTACGCCTTCGTCAGAACTATTATTGTGTTTTATATATGTTTTAATTATTGTTATGAAATTATATAAATTTACCGCCAAAAATGTTTTACACGGAAAATTTATACCACGTGAGGCTACGTCACCAAAATCCACAATTTTTTATATGACTCAAGTATTGACTAGAATGGTTAAGAATTAAGAGCTTAGAACGTTTTTTTTCACTTCCCACTCATCGTTTACTAGATAATTTCGTATATAACAAATTAATAATAATTACAGCTGTATATTTATATATTTTAAATCTATGTCCACTCCCAATTCGGAGCATGTGGCTTTCTAATGGAAGCATGGAAGGTATCACGTTTTTTAGTTCGATGAGAGTACGGATAGATAGAATAATGTTTGGACAGGATCAGTGGTTAGCTAATCTCTCTGCTCTCGTTGTGCCCAGCTAATAAGATCGGATGAGTGGTAAGGATTTTTTAGATGACACAAGCACCCATGCCTTCGAACAATCGATAAATCAACACGAAAAAAATCTGCTCGTACTGGAGATTGAAGCTGTGATGTCTGTCGAACGACGTTGATCTCTGCGCCTCAGACCCGACATCTTGTGTTATCATTCAATTTCTATTCGTATCTGCTTTAAATTTTTTGTTATTTCACAGTGATAATATTAGTACATATTTTTCATATTAGTGTATCTTTTAGCTTGTTAGAAATTTATTGACATATTAACTGCTTATTGCGATTTTATTTACTATTTCGACTTTTTGAAAATTGTAAGATTGACAATATGTGGTTATGTTTTCCCAAAAAACACGGATTTCAAAGATGAAGGCAATATTTTTGCCTATGTTTTCCAGTGATAAAACATTTATCCAAGCGATAACATGTGTGCATTCTCTTCAGTAATCAGTCTTTTTTGTCTATATATATATTATGAGCTGAAATATATATCAAATTTGAATCGTTTGAATTTTGTAATTTTCCATGAGTTTTGTCACTAACGACCTGGGCTTCGTTTTTCGTTATCTTCGGGCATTTTAAATGCACGAATAAACTTTAACTGACGCGCGGTAAATAGTTTGAACCGCGTATAAATTATAGGACAAATAAAAGTAGACCTGGAAGTGTAATTGTTATTAACGTAAAATAGATGAATTAGCGAATGTTTTAACGTTTATGAGTTTCACCGGATGGTTGACGAAGCCCGGGTCGTTCAACATGGAAAAGTACAAAATTAAAATTTGATTTTGAAATTTCTTCAAGCGCATTAAGTCTAAATTTAAAATTATTGAAATATGTACATATATTTTTTTAGATATATTTTAATATCTATCGGATATGTATTTATGGTGTACGTCAATGAGTAGCACCTGAGCACCAAACAAATCGATTTGCATAATTTCTTGATCGTCCTTGCCACGGAATCGGGGGAGATGTGGCACAAATGTCCTCGGGCTAATTTATGGTATAAAAATCTCGCTCACTTGATAAAGAAAAATCGACGAATCATGTAAATCGGAGATAATGATTGTTGCGATGGCGATCGGAACGCGCTTCGCTCAGCTACTGAATGTTTTTTTTTGTTTTGATAAGCGTGGGCAGAGTGGGGCAATGTGGACCACGGTAGCACCGAATTAAAACAATATATTATAATAATAATTGTTATTTATTACATTTTTTAGTACATTTCGTGGATCGAACGGGATGATCCGTAATTAAAAGAATACTGTATGTAAATATTGAATTGTTTATGTAAGATATTCATAAAACTAGTGCTCGGCTATAATTCTTAATAATAACATCATTAATCATGTGTAATTATGTAGTACCTATATAAACACTGTATTTTCGTTACTAGATTTATTTTTATTTTTATATTAAATATTCTTTCTTTATTTTAGTATAATATCTATCTGTTGCAAATGTTGTTTTTTCATTTGTTATTTAACCTGTAAGGTGCCGGGCAGGATTAGTATAGCCGTGCATGGAGGGCCGTGATTTTCTTACAAAAAATAAAACCTAATAAATATATACTTTTTGGACATATATACATGACAAACACTTACCATATAAATATACGATTTGTCATTAACGCCATCATTTATTCAAAAACCAAACCATTAAACGTTTCACAAAACTTCAGTATAGTCTCAACACTCGCACAGAAAATACGTGAACGTGATTTTATATCGGAACTGATTCAATATGCCTCAAAACAAGGTTCTACGTATACCCTGCTAGCAACACATTTCAACACAACGAAACAGCTTTTTTTTTAAATCGAGTTATTATAGATTACTATACAATATCTCTAAAGTTAAAGTATTACATCACGATTTCAAGGGATGTCACTATATGCAAGATATTTTAAAATTATTATAAAAGTTGCTTGTGGCCTTTAAACCACGTCTCAAGTACTGCGTGTTAACACGCGCATTTTATATAGCCGGCCGTACGAGCACGAAATTGTTTGGCGTGTAAGCACGGCCGCGGCATTGAAGAGATCAAAAGTCATTTAATGATTGGTCTCTATGTTGCTGAATTTGCATGAGGTCATTTTTGATTGGTGAATGATGATATATAAATATGTACCGCAGTCACGCTTTTTACGTTAATGCAATGTATCAAAATCTTGTAATTAGTATGTTATATCAGAGCATTTGTTAATTAATTCAAACTGCGGTCATTAACATTTCAAATTAATGATATTACTTTTATTCTTACATACGAGCGATACAAACTATTTCAAGTTCATTCGTGCACTTGAAATGCCAGAAAATACCGAAAAACGAAACACGGGTCTTTCGGAACATCATAACCCATAGAAAAGTATTACATTTAAACAGTTTTAATTTTGCATGCAATTATAATTCAACACTTGATAAAAAGCGGAAGAAAACAATGCAGCTCAAAAGCTATACCATTTGTTTCACTGAGCATACAAAAATGAAGATAATATATGGATTTGATTGAAATTCACATTTAATCGGATGGCTGCCACAAACGTCTTTAAACTCGAACTTTTCCGTGATATACAATGCCAATCATACAAAAAATGACGTATTTGGACGCTCGCCCTAAGCGGGATTTTACTAACTAAAATCAATTGTAACTGATGAGACATAAATATTTTAATTTTGTTATTATGGATAAATGATAGCACAATCGCATCGTAATAGGCGCAGTTTTCATTTATTTGGTAAGTTTTTACAAATAAACATTTAAAAATAACGTTTTATTTTTACAATAAAATTCGTGGCGTGCGAGGTACCGCCATACATGGATATGCTGGCAGTTAAAAAGCTAAAACAATGTTTTAAATGCTACAGAAGTGGAGATCAATGTGGAATATATAAACTAATAATGCATTATACCAGGAGTTTGATAGAAATCAGTTTTAATTTTTAGCACGGCTTCTTGGTTTAGTAGCTTTTCAAATAATGAAAAAATTGAATGATGGGGATAGGAAATAGGCAAACCATTAAAGCTTATGGTGAGGGGAAATGGAAACATTACATAGCCTCTGAAAACGATTTTTTTTAAGACTTTGAACACTCGGCAGCTGGGACAACAAAACTTATTGTTAATCTTACTGCAAAATGTAATCGAAGTATGTATCTTTACTGGCGTGATATATAATAAAATATTATATTAGATTTTATTATACTATCTTAGTTTTAATCAAAAAAGTACACTATTTTTATTGTTTAAGTATTGTTTAAACGATTTTAAGAATTTAATCCAACGGATAAGTGTAATTTTTTAAAATTAAAATTCATTCGAGTATTTATTGTGTCACTTTAAAAAAAATAAAATCCTGATTGAACCTACAATAAATGAAGATTAAAGCTTTATGGTTCGTCTTATAAGACAAACGAACAATCTATCGGTATGGTATAATAAAATTAATTAAATGAAACATTATCGAAATCGGAAAGAAAATTATCACACATCTTAATCGAACAAATTTAAAGCAATATAAAAGCAATAGCATATTTTTTTTTTTAAATTTTATTGTAATTTATTTTTGATAGATATCTGGATGGTAGATTTGTCTCTTGTTTTCTAAACTTTTTGCAACACGCGTGGAGTAGTAAGTGCTGCTAATTTCGAACTGGTTTACACCAAATATAATATTTTTGTTACTATTAAAGTATCAGTGCATTAAATTGTATTTGAAATACAAATACATACTATTCAAATCTAAGCCAACAAATGCCTTGCTATAAAGAACATGTTTTATTGATACAAACTCTCATATTCTGGCTTAACTTATATATCATATAAGCTTAAGACAATCTAGGGGCAAATCTATCGGTCATTTTTCAACTTTGAATTTAGTTTTCTGGGAATATTGCATGTACAAAAGGTGGACCTGTTTCATGTGGTATGTTTATGAAGGACGCTTCCTTTCCTTTTTTCCTGGTTGGCAGCGTAAGATTCGCACCAGCAGAATAAAGAAAAAGATGACACAATGACGCCAAGAAAAGGGATTTTTTATGAAAGGTTTGACCTCCTTTCGAGGATAAATAACGTATAATGTACCTGTATGAAACTTCAGGTTATTGCATCACCACCAATGTATCTTCTAAGTGTGAGGACTCAGTGGGAGCGTATTTACAGCGTAGCGTACAGCGCAGCAGAAACACAAATTCAGGTGGCCTCATTGGCTCACTCCCGTCACCGCCATTTCTAGAGCCAATGAAGACTCCGGCATTTTAGTAGAACGTGTTTTTCCGCTGAACTGTACACCACGCTGTAAAAAACGCTGGCAATCAGGCCGCACACTGAAATTCCCCACGCACTCGTCCCAGGTTGGTGAGCTCTCTAATTGTAGATGAATTTAACGACTTATAGATAAGTATTGCCAAAAATATCGAAGAGAACTAAAAAATATGGAATCATAAATGAATAAAATTTGTTTTTTAATCCATGCTGGCTCCAATGTGGAGCATATGGCCTTTTAAACAAGTATTTCAACAGAAGTTGCTCGATGCTTGAAATTATGCGACGCATTTTTTGGATTAGAAATTTTGGGCTTTGATCACCTCCACCTAGATCACACCAATCGACACCACCATCCATCCAAACAGAGGCACCAGTCTCTTATCTTCATCACCGATGAACATCCCAAGCGAAACATTTTTGAGTTACAATATTTTAATCCGTCATTAAACCTTCTATGCTCGGAGCGTTTTTCAGTTCGTAACATTGTGACCGATCCAACATAACAGGAATAGCATGTAAGTGATGTCATTAAAGCATCAAAACGCCCGCAGACGCGATATTCTGTTGGTACTATCAGCTACCGAATATTTCTCATCATGGATGATCTATAATACGCTATCGAAACGAAGACATGACGTATTAGTTTATTACAATACACGTACCTATAAGACATTGTACCATTGCGTGTATTATATTTTTATACCATGTGAAGAGTCCGGCACCTATTCTGATTGGATAATTCAGGGCATTTCAAATGACAGACAAGTTTTAATTAAATTTATTTATAAAGGAAAAGCACATTATCACATAAAAGAATCATTCATATTCATGTTCTTTATTTTGCAATGAAACTATGTGAAAACTTACTAAAGTTAAATAAAAAAAGTCGGTTTACGGACGATAGTTTAACGTGACAACGTCATAAGAAAACATTGATGAAATGATTGCATACATTGCCGCAATTGTTGTTGTAATATAAACAATGAAAACCACATTAACATTTCACTTCACTTTATAAACAGTTGTAAACAGATCACGTGTAGGTACTGTAGGTGTATAAGTTGTGTGCTGCCGCTGTCTTTTTTCCACTCAGACGCATCGACCAATCGAGTGGAAGAGAGATAGATGCGGCACAATCCGAACGGTAGGCTGATCGTGCCTCTCTATCGCTTATCCGTGCTCTCGCTCGCACGCTTGCCTTCGGCGTTACGCGACAAACGGGACAATGAGTCATGTTTTTTCGTGCGTGCAGCGGGCGTTCATCGATTTATAAGACGTTGTCACGTCAAAAAATTACATTCGCTCGCTTTTGTTTTGTGGCTACTATTTTTAGTGTTGGGTTAAAATTGTTGATGCATGTACTATTCTACTATGTCTGGTCCCTGGCGCAGTTGTCAACGTTGTTGGCTTACATGCCGGACCGCCCGAGCTCGTGCGGATTTTTTTTCAGTCGATTCATCGGTTCAAAGGCATAGGTGTTTGTGTTGTTGAATATCCCTTCCCAGCTTTCGCATACTCGCTCCCAACTTCTAGCATAAGTACAACTCCCGGAGTATATCTTCCAAATTTTTTTTTCAACGAGAACTGCTTCTCACTCAGTTGCTCAACCTCTTTTTTTAGAATAAAGTAGGGATTGAAAGAATACAAGAATTAGGGCAGAACTGGTGGTTAGCTTACCACTTTTTGGCATCGGAAAGGTGGGAAAAGTTTTTTAACAACACAAATACCCATTGCCTTCGAACACAATCGATTTATCAAATGAGTTTTGTCTCGTATTGGGACTCAAGTCTGGGCGGTCCGTCACAGAAGCCATCGACGTTGACCACTGCTCCACAGACCGGGCGCTATACAATGTGCTTTATTTATTAAAATGCTAATAACAAATAAATGAAATGCTTATAGACATTAATATCATCATATCATTACTTCGTTCATTTCAAAAACTCAAATAACTATTGTTACAGTGAGTGCTAAAATCGTAAAATTCCTCAACAATTATCACGTACAGATTTATATACAAATTTCTTAGTATCTAGGTAGCCTATATGCATTTTTTGTATCCATAGCTATAATTTTCACCAAATGTTTCCTCAACACTTTTTTTGTGCGGTGGGACAGAAGGCCCAAACTCCGCGCTCGATTGAGCCCATCTGACGTCATCACGTAAGCTGTTTCCAGATTCGCCCCGCGGCTGGATTAAAAATGATCTTAGATTATTCGGGGCATAATAATGGTCACGATACAAATTGATTGATTTTATGAAACGGTAGTCCTGGTGTAAGAAATTATTTATTTATTATTTTTATTCGGAATCTTGGCGCTGTAATGTTGTTTATGGTGGTTCAAGATGGAATTATTAATCCGTCGATTATTTTCAGTGCCATACAAGATTTCAAATCTATTTGTATTATATATGTATGCTCCATTTTAAACATTAGGTGATAAATTGTACTTTAATCGAATCAAAATTTCCATAAACTAAAAACATTCTAAAAATATTCATACATAATATATAATATTATACCAGTCACCGGACTGTAATATATCCATTTAAATTAAGAATCTCGACTGAAGGTGCTTGATGGAATTTCAATATCAAATTTGAATCGTTTGAATTTTGTACTTTTCTATGGGCTTTGTCGCTAACGTCCCGGGTTTCGCCTTTTGGCATCTTCGGGCATATCAAGGGCACGGATATAAAGGATATTTCAATAGGGACGCTCAAAATATGTTACTTTGTCCTGCTGAGTAGATTATTCATTGTTTAGTGGCCAAATTTGAGTCAACCAGTTTGGTAAATAATCGGCCAACACCTACCGGTACGTCATCAAAATACAATATCTGGTGAAAACATTGCTGCTGTGTGTGAAAGTGTACAGGAAAACCCAAGGCAGCTTATTTCTCGTCGTTCACAAGAACTTGGCTTTTCTGCGACTTCAGCTTGTCGAATTTTGAATCGGGCCTTATGTCTGCACCCGTATAAAATCCAACTAACCAAGGAACTTCAGGTAAACGACCACAGACAACGCCTGATTGGGTTCTGTGGAGCAGTTGGAAGTTTACCCAAATTTGTCAAAAAAGTCAACTTTAGCGACATGGCCCATTTTATAATGAATGGATATTGGCAGACATTTGATGCTATATGCCATATTTAATGCCGTAAAATATACTTACAAGTGAAATTAAAATTTAGTCGAAATCTCACAAAAACTTGTTTTATTTACATTTCAAAACTAAGCGTCCTTATAAAAAGACTCTTTATTATCAGCTTGAACTGACTGATATACATTTTAGTTAATATCGAGTTTGAAATGAGTTTTCCTTTAATTTTTTAGTAAAAATAGATACAAAAAGTAACATTGCATGTCACAATACATAAATTTAAAGTACAAAGAATAATTTTAATTTTTTTCGATGTAATGCTATTTTCGATAATCACAATGTACACAACTTAATACACATTCTTTCATAGCTGGAGCAACCTTCAACTCAATGCGGAAAGTCTGGGACTCAAGGTTGTAATCGATCAGAACCAAGTTCCACTTATTCAACGCATGCATACTGACTGTGCTTCTTTACGGTTGAGAGAGACCGAGACTAGTCTGAATCTGGACAGGCGCTGTTGCAGAGCACATTGGTTGTACTCGCATTGAATTTGAGGCCAACACGATACGAGTTGCTCTGCAGTCTATCCATTGTTCCCTGAATACCTTCAACTGATTTGTCAAAGATGACAGCGTCGTATTAGAAATTAGAGCATTGGAGACTCTAATTACAGTGTAACCCCGATCTTACGTTCTCGCATTATACGTTTTCCCGCGTGGTGCGTTCATTTTCTATAGTCCCGGCATTTAATTCATTGTTTTATACGGTCCCTTGAAAAACGTAGAGTCGGGGTTTCACTGTAATCGACATCTCAACTACGAGTATCGAGTAGTAAACTTTTAAAATAGTCGGGTACTCGAGTATACTCGAGTAGTTTCAGATGTTCCAAGATATATATTATAGATTCAAATTTGTGTTCAAAATAGATGATAAATAAATAAATAAGCTTATTTTATTTCATTAGAACATTGATTACAATTTATAAAACATTGTATGATTTCAGCAGTAGAAAAAACTCAATGTTGATGTGATCGTCGGTTCTATAGTTAACAATGAATTAAATAATGAATCTAGTTTTTCTGTCCGCTGTTTAAATGATTCAAACTTTTTAAAATCTTCTTTAAAATTTTGGCTACATGAATTTTAACGACAAACGAAAAATCCACGCGTTAGACTCAGTTAAGCGCAGCGGTTAAGCGATTCGCGGGCGCCATGAGTGCGCATCGATGGCTTAAAGTTTATTTTAAAAATTTCGACCACTTTTGGCTGAAAATGACTTAATAATGCCATCTTTGTTGTATCATGCAATGTGCATGTCCCATAAAACTTTTAAAACCAAAACTTATTTGAGTGCAACGTAAAAACGTTTTAGGAAAATTTCATAACTCCATTGTCGTTCTAGAACAGTGGTCTCCAATCTCAATAAGGATGTGAGCTACTTTCATGTAAGGGCTTTCTACCAAATAAACATTTAAGCATCTAAGCATAAAAACTTTTTTTAATTCATTTTTAATAGTTCAATGCAGAATTTTGATTTCCCTTAAGTAATGGTCAGAAATCATTACACATCACGTGTTGATTTTTGTACCTAAATATATAGAAATAGAGTTAGAAACTTAATATGTATTATAAAATCCAGTCATTTTGCCACACTTTTTTTAGATATTTAAATTATAAATGTAATTTTTCAAGACTGCTGTTTTTCGCGCCCAAACGATTGATAAAATTAGATCCTAGGCAAATTTATAAATATATTTCAAATATAAAATGCCACCGCGAGCTTCCGGTAGCTCGCGAGCAACTGTTTGGCGATCACTGTTCTAGAACATACTCTGCTAATTATACAACTCCACCATTTTATAATGTCAACTGTAATTCCATGTTATTTTTCAGCGATGGTACAAACAAATCGTTTGAAAGTCCTATTTGAAATTTCCAGATTGGTTTGACAATACCAAAAATCAGTTTTACCCCCTCTCTTGCACAATTGGCTCCCGCTCTTTAAGCCTTCGATCTGTATTTAGTTTTTAAATCAGTTAATAAAATTTGGAATCAAATCTTCATTTATAAGTTACGAGTATAACTCGAGTATTTTTCAAAATACTCGAGTAACGAGTACTCGATACTAGAATTAGAGTCTCTAGTCGGTATACTCGAGGTCACATAGTTTCAGGTCGAAAGCAACGGTTAATCTTCGATCAGGTGGACTTGACTTCTTCAAGAAGAAGTCAAAGATTATATAGAAGAAAAGGCATTACCAACATTTTGTTATACTGCCAAAAAAATAATAATTTACCTGCCAGATAATGACGATGGAATTGTTGAAGTACATAAATGCGATTATTTCATGCGATCAGCTGCTTATTTATTTATGTTTTGGTATTAATCTCGCTTCGAAATTGGGTTAGGATTTTCGATTAGGGCTGGCACAAGGGGGCGTTTTCGATTTCGGGTTTCGCAGCGGGACGCCGCGTTGACGACGAAGTGCGTTTCCGACGACAGATGGGGCGCGGAACGACCCGAAATTAGCAACCGCTTTTCCATCCTTAGGCGCGACGCACACCGAGAATTTTGTTAATTTTTGTTATATTTTTTTTAAATATGTCCTCTCCCAACATACGAGAATATGGACTCCTCACTGATTTTATCTCAACATGTGTTTTACTACGAGAACTGCTTGTTACTCAACCTCTCTTTTTTAAAGAGAGTAAGGGATGGAAAGGATACAAGGACTAGGACAGGGCCAGTGGTTAGCGAATCGCTGTCACCATGCGTCACTCTTTTGGGATCGGAAAGGTGGTAAGGGATTTTCAACAACACAAACACCCATGCCTTTGAACAGATTTATTGACGGAAAAAAATCCGCTCGTACCGGGTCGTAGAGGTCCGGGCGGTCCGGCCACGGACCGTTTAAACCAACAACGTTGACACTGCGCCACGGACCGGACGTTATTTATTTATTAAAATCAAGGCATTACAGCTGACGCCAATACGTCATACATTTATTTATTTATACATATATATGTACGCATAGTATATACATAATAAAAATCACAAGAACAGAGAGAAAAAATGGTAAAAAATCAGATTATAAATTTATCAACTTCTCTTTTTCGAAAGAGATTAGGAATTGATTGATAGGATACGAAGACTAGGACAGGTTTAGGCTAGGATAGGCGAGGAAAAAGAAAAGTTTGTCAACTGAGTAGCAACCGACACTCGTAGAAAAGCATAAGTTGAGATAAACTCCGTAAAGAGTCCATATGCTCGACCAATGCAGACATGGTTTAAAAATGTCACATTGACAAAAGTTTATGACCACTACAACCGATTCCTTGGTGCTTTCAAGTTTTATTTATTTATTTATAACGTTAAAATTTATTCAATACTACCTTGGTGGATATCTTTTTCTAAAAGATTAGGGATAGAAATTGCTAGGACATGACTAAAGTTTAGTTAACCTCTGTGAATTCAATCAACCTTCCCGCAGCTTGTGAGCCTTACAGCTGACACCTGACTACTTCGATAAGCTACTAGTTGTGTAACTAAATTTAGCATGTGTTTTGCTCCAAACAAGCAAACTCTACTCCTTCAAATCAATGGTGTTGTCGTAAATATAAAAAAATCTTACTCTATAGTCAACCTTAAGTTTCTCATCAATAAGAAAAACTCATTATTTTATCAAACAATGGATTTCGACCTTGCTTTATTATTTAAAATTATTAATTACCATAAATAGGTAAGTCAATTCTCGTTGAATAAAATCCGTATATTACATCTGTATCTATTTCCATGATATTAGCTTGTAATTAATTTTAACGACAATAACGAACCTCATTAACATCAAAACATTCGCTAATTCATCAAGATTGCGAAAGTAACAATTACATTTCGTGGGTGTAGAAACATACGGGCGTAACTACAAAAATGTCTGTTTTGAGTTAAATATGGCATTGTCATGCTCAAATGCAGTTCTATAAGATATAAAAATATGAAAATTTTACGATGAGCGGTTTACCAGATATTGCTCGGTTTTTCTGCAAATCCGTAAGCACACAGTTCAAAATTGGAAACTGTTTTGCCATTTATCTCAGTTCGTTGTTTTTGTAGTTTCGCCCGTATGTTCCTAATTCTTCTTATAATTAGATAATCGATACAAACTATTTACTACATTCAAGCTCAAAATGTGTAATGTTCAAATTTGGAACAGTCTTTATTCTAAATGAATTTAAAAAAAAGTTCCAGTACCTAATTAAAATCGAGAACTTTTATACGCCTCGTTCTTTTTTTGAATTCTTTCCGGAAAAATTATCACTTGTTCAGAAACGCCTATTCGATTTTAACCGGTACTGTATGCGGCGTGCTTTTATAGTACTTTGACACAGTGTGTCATGTCCTGCCTTGTTGTTCGTCCATACACAAAAATATGAATGCATCCACATCTCTATTAGACGCCCACCGGTTATAGCGGCATTGTTGTTTATTTCATAATAAGCCAATGAATACTTTTACAATAATGAATTGAAAAAATGCATCTTTGTGAGCAGTGTGTCGCGTGGCAAGAGCAGAAGACAAAAGCATGTTTGAGTTACTATCGAAATATTAAGCTTAAGAATATTTCAGTAAACAGAAATCCCCCCTATAGTATTTCATAATACAAAGGAGTTTTCTATAACGATTGTAGCATTTCCTCGTATTCCGTAATCTTCAAGGTAAGATTAGAATTCTCATTAATATAATAAACTACTTTTTTAGCCATGTTTTTCCCAGCTTGCAACCTATAGTTTGGACTTCTCACAGTGTGTATCACGAAATATGTTTTTTTCAAAACTGTCTGTTACTCAGTTGCTGAACTTCTCATTTTCAAAGACAGTAGAGATTTCAAAGGACTAATGAGTAGCTATTCGCTCTCAAGACGTGCCCCTGGGATGGAAGGGTGAGAAGGGATTTTAACAGTACAAACACTCATGGCTTCGAACAGGATCAATATATCGACTGAAAAAATCTGCTCGTATTGGGATTCGAGCCCGGGCGGTCTCTGTAGACAAAATATGTTGAGATGAACTCCGTGAGGAGTACATATGCAAGTTAGAAACGGAAACAAGTTAGGAAAGGACATGGTTAAAACATATGATTTTCACTAAACTCTTGTTACATTTTCTAAGCCATGTGTTTGTTATACTTGGTCTTGTTTCTATTATTGTAATACATATTTCATTGTAAGTTGACAATCCTCGAAACCAATCCTGTTCTTAGTAAGAATATGTGTGGAAACAGTTCAATGCATTATCAATAAGAAGTGACAGTTGACACCTTATAACTTATAAGTAGTGACTCCAATTCCAGTATCGAGTACTCGATACTCAAGTATACTCGTTCATTTTTCAAGTACGAGTAATACTTGTAATTAATAAATGAAAATTTATTTCCAAATTTTATTAGGTTTTAAACTGCGGACAGAAAAACTAGATGCATAGCACTATTTAAATTATTGTCAACTCTTAAGCCGAGGTCCACATCAACAGAGAGCTTTTTCTACTGCGGAAATATAAAACAAAACTTCGAACCAAATAAAAACTTGAATTCTCTATTATTTTTGAAATATATGTTTCAAAAATTCAAATAAATCTTGTAATGAAATAAAATAAGCTTATTTATTTATGTATCATCTATTTATATACAGACATTTGAATAAATTATATATATTTTGGTACATCTGAAACTACTCAAGAACACTCGAGAATTTAAAGAAATACTACTCGATACTCGAGTAGTTGAGATGTCGAGTAGTTGGGAGTCCCTACTTATAAGTGGTCACAAACATCACAGACGAAAATTATTTTTTTTCACATTTTCATTTGTGGTACCAATTGATATGAAAAAAATAAGACGATTTTCTCCCGGCCGCAAGTTATGTATTGCGATCAAAACGGCACGCACTTTCAAGTCGATATTACCATAAATATCTCAAAATAAGGGATGCAGTATCCCCTTAAATTAAGTGAGATTAACCCCCGAGTGTGTTTGATAGACAGACAAACGTTGCGCACGCGTGCATATCAACATCAACCCATAGATTAGGGGTTGGGGGTGTAACTAGCGACTGCAGCCAGCGGAGCTTGAAATTACTTTGCGATGCTAAGGAGGAAAAGCAAGGTGAAGCGGTTTAGTAGGCGGTAAGCTCATCTAGCAACTGACACATTTTACATATTTTATTTGTCAGCCATATCCACTCCTGATGTGTATCATATGGAATTATTATGAAATATCACAAAACAGAACATTTTTCATCGTTTTCCCGCATGAATCGTTATTTTTCTTAGTCCACGGTGGGACTTCAAAATTATTCCAATTGAAAGTTGTATTCTTATTTTGGCTACTTTTGCTCATATTTTTTTAAATGCTTCTCAAGTACCATATTTCCAATCCCGGTCAAAAATTTTGACTCTGATATATCGTGATTGCAATTAGTCGATCGCGGGATCCCTTTCACACTGGACTTTTGAGAAAATAAAAATTGTACCTACAAGATAACAAAATAATGATTTCTATTGTTTTAGCTTTCTCGGATATTTCGTTTTATTTTTTGAAAAGCATTAAATTTGGGGTTTCACTGTAATTTATGATGTTTTAAGCAAGGCTGTAAAAAGAAGTCCGACTCCAGCATTTACCAAAACCACGACTCCGACTACGACATTGGCCAAAAACACGACTACGACTAAAAAAAGGTTAATATCGTCACTTTTCCCCCTAATTTTCCTATTTATGTGTATTCAATTAAATATCAACCATATCAATGCGGCCAAAAGCCAAATTTGACATATTAAATGCAAAAATAAAAAGTTCAAACTTTTCAAAATTTCCGACTCCGAGTACAACTCCGGCCACAACGCCGCGCCGACTCCGACTCCACAGCCCTGGCTTTAAGTGTGACCTTACTTAACTGACTAAACTTTTCACAAAACAATTTCCTTTTAGATGCTGCATTATAAATATTTACTAGGGATCGCAATGCCGGTATTATAAAAATCCAAATCCCGGTATTTTGTTGTAAAATACAATATAAAATATAATGGTACATTTTATCAATGTTTTTTATATTAAGCAAATCTAATCAGAGAATAGTTGTACATATGCCCATTTGCAGTGACGGCTGGTGACGGGGTGCTGGGGGGGTGCAAAAGGAAGATTCAACTATTTTGTCCGTACTACGGAAGAGAAACAGTTGGTATTTGAACATCTGAATTGAAAGTCCATGCTATAGAAGTGTTTTAAAATCCAATGAATAGGAAAGAACTCTTGCAAAAATGGTTGAATCTTCCATTGCACCCCCCAACACCCCGTCACCACCGTCACTGCCCATTTGCATGAAGATATAATAACTTATGTAGGTTGACAGAATTCAATATTTTTAAATCGCATATTTGAGAAGTAGACGCCTGGATATGCTTATAATAGAAGCAAAACACGTGTCAAATTTTTGTAAAACAATCAGTAGAATGAAAAATGTTTTAAAATGTAAATTGTCTTTTCGTGTAACTTTGAAAATCGCTATATTTGTTGCATGCTGAGAAATAAGACTTTTTACTCACTATCGGTAGGCAAAATACAAATATTTGACCGAGTAATATAATAGCGGTTACTGCTTTTATGAAAATATATGTTGATATACTCCACATGGGGAACGGACACGGTAATAAAATTAAAATAATTTCAGCAATTAAGGAGTACCAACGAAGAGGTGTTACCATATCTGTGACGTGTAAGTTGTTTTTCCCTCCTAATTATGTTAAAAATATTGCTCTTATATATTTTTTTTAAAGAGTTTACAAACAAAATTTTACAATTCGTACAGGAAAAATACATGCTACAGTATAATAGGCGAGCCAATTATATTTTTTTGATTTAATTTAGATAAGATGTTATGATATTGTTTGAGTATAAATAAACCAGTGGCGCCTGATAAAAAATAATAAATAATTTTTTAAAATTAATAACAAAATTGACTGAAATTTGTATTCTTCTTTTGGTGATACTTTTGTGCAAATAATTTCGAAAGTTTCTCAAAATATTATAAAGGAATACTGTAGTTTCCCATCTTCACATGCTAACCTACTACAACATCAAAAATGAACCAATTATTAATATATATTTTTATAACAATACAAATATGACAATTTTGTGTCATATTTGTATTGTTTTCCCAGGTCGTCAGCGACAAAATTCATGGAAAAGTACAAAATTCAAACTATTCAAATGAGATATTCAAGTCTCGGATGTAGTAAATAGTTCTTACGCTTCTTAAGGTTTGATTGTTTACAAAACAATCAACTATTAAAAATAATGATTGGCGATGTGATTCAAAATAATATTTTATTCACATGAAAGTAAAATTCAATATTGTTTCATATTAGTTTTAAACAGAGCTATTTTTGAAAAAAAAGGTGCCGGAACTCACTTCATGTCATGCTTTTTAATAAATAAAATTATTGATTGAGTAGGCATTTACTTGGTAGAACTCCATTATAATACGGAAAGAAAAATAACAATGTATTTTAATTCTACATAAATTATTTTATATATTTGTTGATAGCTATTTCGGCTTACGCCTTCGTCAGAACTATGTTTAAAACGTGTATTAGAGATAGCTTATATACCTTTGCTAGACAGGGTGCCCCCTAAATAATCTCTTTCTGTTGAAACCATACCTACTTCACAAGAAAGAATTAAAATAAGTTTGATTTATTGGTCTAAAGTAATGGTGGGAAACAATAATTTGGGTATTTTTGGGTTATTGGATCGTGTGAAACCACTTAAAATCTGCAATGTCTAAGTGCATCTATTTTAAATTGTTTTGAGTTTATTGTTTGTTAAAGGTTTTAACAGTGGTGAACTATTAATTGTGATCTGATCGTTAAGAATTTCATTGGACTGATTATACCTATTAATTTCAAGCTGTTCCAATGCATTCAGTTTTAGGCCCTTATTGCAGGAATGTAAACGAATCGGGACCGAATTCGGGTAATGTGCTAATTCTATAAGGTGATTTGCATATTGTCACTACCATTTCACTTTAAAGGTGTTCACTGTCAATACTTGATGGAATAGCATTATAATAAAAATAATAAAACATTTTATGTGGAATAAGTACTAAAAATGTTTCGTCTTTCAAAGGTCTTAGTAAACTTAGTAACTAACTTTTATTCTAATTTATAATCGATACAAACAATTAACTACGCGTCAGTTCAGGTACATTCTTGGCTTTCAGTTGAAGTCCTCAAGTCCAATTACAAGTTATATTTTGCCCCCCCCATCATACGAGATTATCTCGATGATAAGTAATGAATCAGTTGTGCACAAAATCAACGATAAATAACATACACCCAGCCCAAGATCTCTTTTTTCAATTGAAAAAATCTAACCTTGCCGAGAATTAAACTCGGGTCCCCCGATCGCTAGGACAATGCTCTTGCCACTAGACCACAGGGACCGACTATATTTTACTATTTTTCGGACGCCTCTGGTAAATAATAATTATTTCTGGTTTACATCATAATATCTAATAAAAAAATGATCTTGTTTTGATTCTCACAAACAATTTTGGTATACTAAAATATACATTCAAACTTTCTGAGGATAGTCACAGCCAACGCACTAAAAAACATGTATTAATTTAGTCGCATTTACATAATGAAATTATCTATATTATTACTTTTTCGCGGATGACTGTAGCTTATTATATTAGTAATTTTTTGCCTTTCTTTTCCATAATCCGTCTTAGTTTCAAAGATATGGCTTGTTTTTTTACATATATTTTTATTATCCTTTCCCACCTTTTTCAATTCTGAGATATTTATTTTTTTTAACCATGTCCGCTTCCAACTTTTCAGCATATCGACTCCTCACGGAGTTAAGCTCTTAGTATATTTTTCTACGAGAACTACTTGTTACTCAGTTGCGCAAACTCTCTTTTTTGAAGAGAGTAGAGATTGAAAAGAAACTAGGACTCGGACACGACTAGTGGTTAGTTAATCACACTCACTTTTTTGAGATAGAAAAGGTGGGAAGGGATTATCAACAATACAAACACACATACCTTCGAGAAGAATCAATTTATCGACACAAAAAATCTGCTCGTACCGTAATCGAATAAATGCGGTCCAGCACGCAAGCCAACAACGTTGTCTACAGCGCCACGGACCGGGCATTCTGAAATATGATACGCATAAAGCACGAGATACTTTAACTCGTACAACTCCTATGTTGAGTCTAGCTCGACATTGTAAAACTATGCTGGAAAATTACTTTCATTTAAAATTTTAAATAGTCCTTATTTCAAAAACCGTATATACCGAAAACTTTTTTGTTCCATTCCACGGAAAATCTCACAAAAAAATCTATACCTTAATATGGGAACATAACATGTACAAGAACGCACGTGTCATGGTCACATTGTAATAAACAGGTGAAACACTGGATTTTGTACGTACAGTATGTGAAAAATGCGCTGTTTATTACGTTTTCCATATATGCTTTTATATAGTCCCAAAAATATATTTAAAAAAAATTGCATTAAAAAAAACCGCATAACTCTGAAATCGCACAAAAGATGCTTTGTTAAAATAAAAATGCAATTAATATGCAAGCCCTGTGATATTACTCAGTGTCTCAAATCTATGTGAGGAGTTGCTGTAAGGAAAAAAATAATATATTGAAGAGACTAAATTTAACATTATTGGAACATTTGGTTGAACATGATTGATAGAAAATTAAATACTAAATTGGAATCGTTTGAATTTTATATCTTTTCCATTAGTTTTGTCGCTAACGACCCGGGTTTCACTTTGCAACATCTTCAGGCATTTCAAGTGCACAAATGAACTTGAACTGACTGTAGGTGTCGAAAGGTAAAACATTGGTCATTAGCGACAAAACTAAATTTAAAGGCACGAGGTAAACAAGTAAATAATATTATAAGATTTTTTGTTAAAGATTCGAGCAGCTAATTTTCATTCAGAAATTAGTGTCTGGAGAAACGTTGTCCATAGGTGCTGTAAATAAATAAAAATAGTGCTGAGAAGCGCGGTCGGATCAGTGGTAAAGGTGACAGCGCGCAATGCTCAACACAATACATTTTGACCGTTCGGATCCCGGCTACTGACCCATCTTCGGAGTATCCATCCGTGATGAGCTCACAGCTTTTGATGTTGTCCGCTGCCTTCCAGAGTGACACACAAATCCGCCAATAGACGAGGAATTAAATTTAAAAAAAAAAACAATTAAATATACACTGTCGGGTTCGTGGTCGAGTGATCGAGTGTTCAATGGCGTCGACTTCGGTTGCAGTGCTTACGGGCTCTAGTCCCAGTATATAAATTGATTCTTCAATTTTCCTTCCACCTTTTCTTTATATGCTTAGTATCTTTGATAAAATCCATTGGGCATGTTAAAAAAATAATGATAACTTTGACATTTGACAACCTCAACATACGATATAATTGACATTTAGTAGAAAAACAGTTGGTTCAGCTAAGATCTGACTTAAATGTTCGTGTTATAGAAGTGTTTTCAAGCCCCAAGAGTCACAGAATGGATTTCTTGCAATTTTAAGTGAATTTTTTCTGCGCTCCCTAATATACTTGTCACCGGCCACCACTGATGGAAATGAAATATTTATTTAAGACCGACATAATTTTTGGTCGTAGTGTTGCATTGCAACATTTTTAAGTGTTAGGTTAGGTCTTATTTTAAGGTTAGAGTAAAACTGTCACTTTTTTGCCAATTGTTCTACGGTTGCATTAATCTAACGATATCTCCAGTAGGTTTTAAGTCCCGTTAAGTCATTCTAACTCAATTGGAGGACAATCTATGATTTAAAATCAAGCTGCTCGAGAATCTCGATGAAGGCCCACATCTAGCAGCCAGTGGATAATTGCAAAGTATGTTTATTTATACAGTCCAGATGTATTTCTCATAAGTCTGTCTTATTATTTTATAAAAATACATCGTCTGACTGGTATTGCTCCGAGCAGCTTACAACGTCCGTGACATTTCGTGACACATTTCATGTATGACAGTTTTGACAAATACCTCGAGTCCTTTCGACCGATTACCGCCTTTTTATATGTTCATTCTTAAAAAAAACCACATTTGATTCACAAGGACTTATGCGGTCACCATGATAACTTAAAAATCTGGAACACTTTGAAAATAAAAAATATATATTCAGGAACAATTTAAAATATGTGGTACAAATGATATTTTTTTTCCACGAGATTAATACATTTTAAGGACTGGAAAAATTGTCCACCCGCATTATGTAAAGTACTTTTTTTACGAGGATGGTTTGGTATTCAGTTTTACACATCTTATTTTTCGGAGAGACAAAAGATAGTATTATGAAGCGTAGAAATTACCAGTATAAAGCTAATCGCTCTTGATTGTAGCTAATTTAAAAATTAGATGAGTTGGTCCCTGTGGCCTAGTGGCAAGAGCTTTGTCTTAGCGATCAGGGGACCCTGGTTCAATTCCCGGCAAGGTCAGATTTTTTCAATTGAAAATAGATATCTTGGGCTGGATGTATGTTATTTATCGTTGATTTTGTGCACAACTGATTCATTATTTATCATCGAGTTAATCTCGTATGACTTTCACGATTGAGAATATTTGGCGTATTGGTTTAAGCTGTAATGCCAAATATTGTTTTTATCTTTTTAAAAATTTTGAATTTAGTTTAAAATGAGTCGGAGAGAAATGAAATCATTTGAAAACATTTTATACATCTCCAGTGAATTTAATAACAATACATAATGTAAGTAATGCCTCATTTTAAATTGCCAGAACCAGATTTTACTTCACCATGAAATTCCATGTAATAAGGTTTTGTTTTATCGAATTTTTGAAAGTAGATGTCTGCCAATATTTGAATACATTTTTCAAACATGTCCGCTCCTCGTGTGAAGCATATGGACTCTTAATGGAGTTTATAAATAGTTGATACTAAGATAGTCCACTTACATTTTTTGTCATGATATAACTGGAACAGTGCTAGTGGTTAGCTTATCGATCTCGCTACTTCCCGTTTTAAGGTTCTCTCCCGCATGAGAAAAATTTATACAACGCAGAAATCAATGTCTATAAAAAAGAAGTTCAATTGAAAAGTGATAATGTCTGGATTGGGAGCCGAGCCTGAGTATTTTTTTATAATGTACTATTAAAATATGTATTTTGTTCAAATCACCCATAATTTGTCCATACGCTCCAATTTGGGAGTGGTAACAGGTTCCAACAATTACGAGCTCTTCAACGATTACGGAAACTAAATTTAAATGGTTATTTATGATCGTTCCATTTAATTTGAGGAAATTATAGTGCACCTTAAAAGAGTTAGCACTTTTACGACAGGGATACGGGAGGGAAAAACCGCAGTCAAGGATTATCAATTAACTCGTTAAAACCCGGGAACAGCATAAAATTAATAATTTAATTCATTCAATAACTAATGAATATTTTTATAAGAAATAACGAGGGAGAAGAACTCGGAAATTTAATTCATTTATTTATTTATTCAAAAAAAAAAATACAAATCATAGCATTAGAGCTCACGCCAATACGCCATGCATTTGATAAATTTATTTACATATACATGCATACTAGTATACACTTACTTAAAATTATATTACAAATTTTAGTCATAACAACAGAGAGAAAAAATTAAAAAATCACATTAGAAATTTTCAAAGATTGTCGAAGATCTGTAATCGTTTAATTTTTACACGATTACATTGCAACAATTGATTTATAGCCCCATTTCAAGTACTTTTTATATTTTTTTTTACTGTTGCAATCTAATTCTAACTCTATTTTGGATGTTAGATTTTGCGATATAATTATGTCGAATGATATAACATTAAATAATTATTGGTCGCTTAGTCCGAGCGACGCCGGGTAGCAATACTAGTTAATTTATAAATTGGTTCACAATTGTTTTTTTCATTCTACATAGAGAAAATATCCGCAATTTGGAGAACGTTGAAGCAAAAATAAATAATAACTGGCATTTTAAATTTGCTTATGATTACATTTTTTAAATTTCATTTTGATGTTTTAAAAACAATCGATGAAAGATTTACATTGAAAAGAGTCATAAGGAAGAAAATTTCTATTCGTACATATGTATGTATGACTCTTGTCCTTCGCCTGGTGTTTACTCATATATTTTTGGTTGCAACTTAAACTGGAATCTAACGTGTTAAGCCAGCGTGTGAAACGGCTCCCAGAATCTTATTTAGCAACTGGAATTTCGGTTCCATTCATTTATTTTTTATTATTTAAAAAAACATCTCAACTCAATATTAAATTATTTTAATCAACGATTAATTCGAATTACCTTGTAAAGATGGGGAACAATACATTTTTAATGCACTGAAAATCAATTATAATTGATCACAATTGGTAGAAATTATTCAACTTCAGTTTAAAAAACTTTCATAGTAACTCGATTCATCTTCAATTTTTTTCAGAAGTTGAAAAACTGTTGAGTTTGTTTATTTTTTTTGGGAATGAACCTTTGGCTTGGACTGGGCAAAATTTTGATACCTTTTCTGATAAATACTTGATTCGGCTTCACCATGGATTGCTTACCACTACAGTTATTACCAGGATGTGGAGTCGTCGCAGTGTTTAGTCAGGAGTCCTGAAAAACTTTTGAAAAGTTTGAAATTTTTATTTATGCTTATAACATGTAAAATTAAGCTAATGGCCGAATTGGTTAATTAATTGATATAAAATGAAAGGTTTCGATGTAAAATAACGGTTAAGTAAAACGAGATTTTTTTGTTTGTTCTTATATTTGACCCGGCGTTTATTCTAATATACAAACGCCTTCACTTATAATTATTCTAATCAGTGAAAAAATCCAAAAAATATTAGCATACTAGCCGGTACCCGGCAAGTGTTGCAATGCTACTCAAAGAAAGTAAGTGTTTGTGTTTATTGCCTTCGGATGCACAATATTTTAGAAAAATAAATTAATTTTATTAACATTGATCGGTATCGATGACATTTGCCGTTTGACTTTTTATTTTTGTCTTTTCCGATTGTCTATGGTACGACACACGTGCCACCTACTGGTAGTTTATTGTACTTGTACGAACAAACAAACAATGTAACCAAACTTGTACCTTCGCGCAAGTGCAAGCAATTAGGTGACAAAGGTTTATCGCAATCGGATGGACAGTATTGGAACGCAAAAAATACGAACACACAAACAACAAACAAACATTGATTTATATATATTAGATATGTCACAACTCACAGTAGTGATTAAAGGCACTCCACGGAAACCTGTCCATAACAATAAGTGGTACAAGAAGCTTTTGTTTTGAGTTGAAATTCTTGACTGAATAATATTCTGTTATTTTTTTTATTGACATCAAAGAATAATTGTATGCCATCAAATGCTTCCCTGAGACATTTTGTACTTGCAGGTGAATGGGGTAATAAAGGTTTTATATAAGAGATGAGAAATCTTTCTTTGACACTTTTTGCTAACACCGCAATACCCATTTTGTTAAAAAAAAAAAGACATTATTTCTACCACAAACGTTAATACTTTCTTCTTTATTGCCCCATCAAATAAATAAAATCTCCAAAGCATAAGAACATAAGTTTACTATTTCTTCAATCAATTAAGGGACTAATTTCAAAGTTTTGATTGGCTATATGGAGAGATATTATTATGTTAAATTAAATACTACACAATTTAATTTTATGGTTATTTTAGATTCTTTAGAAAGATAAGGACAGCTTTCGCTCATAACGAGCATTATAAACTTATTCAGAGTAAATAGAAACGGAGCTATTTATACTAAATTGAGTAAGACCAATAATAATATCGAATATCAAAAAAAATGTGTTACACATATGATAATCATACAAATTATACATAAACAAAATCAACTATTGCATGTTATTAAAATGGTAACGATCTCTCACAGGTCAAATATTTTTAGTTAGCAAAAACATAAAATATGAGTAAAATCTAAAACTATTTAATTTAAATTTTATGGATTCGCATCCAAAACTTTGTTCTTCTGATGTTTTTTGAATAGCATCTTTTATTGGGAGCTATATACTAAGCGGTCATCGGTAATACTGAATTTATAGTCTTTACCGAATCCCATGCTTATAACATTACAATGTCTGAAAACACACATTAAGAAACTAACGTTTCTGTTTTTTTGTTCCAATAAAATGAAAATAAAACTTCAGGTTTGTGTACATTGTTTCTTTTAAAATTGATTAGGAGTTAATAAACAAATTATGCACGAAGAGTTTCTCACGCGGTTGATTGCTGCTTACAGGTCAACGTAATGCGCGGACAATTGATCGTATTTTTTTCAACATAAATTTTAATAATGATGAAGCATTTTTTGTACTTATTCAACAACTAGTATTGCTACCCGGCGTCGCACGGACTAAGCGACCAATAATTATTTAATGTTATATCAATCGACATAATTATATCACAAAATCTAACATCCAAAATAGAGTTAAAATAAAATCACAAACTTTATTTAATTTGATGACAGCCCCATTAAAATTCTCGCCCATTAAAATGTCCAAATTCAAGGAAAAAATCTAATTTGCTGTCAAAGAAATGTCAAATAATACCTTCACGTAAATAATAAACATTATTATATTAATAAAAGCCGGGAAAAAGTTGGCAGAAGACTAATTTATTACATTTTGACTAAATGTCTTCGCCGATATAAATTCAAACATATTTTCTTTCATATTCGTTTTTATGGCAACTTGCAACAACAATGCAAAAGGGAATTACAGACATACATACATACATACGCCGTTTCGGTTTTATATATAAGATGGATTTATTGAGATCAGGAGCAGGTTCACTCATCGCGAGCATTATCAACCGATGACTGACGAATGATGACTAACTGCTTGAGATAAGCAAAACCGGTCCTTATCTTCATAAATCTAATGTGCGATAAGTATTGACAGAGAACTTTCAAGGAATCAATTATTATTAACAATACAATTTATTTTTTATGATGTGAAAAAAAACAATTGTTTTGTCGTAATTGCGACACGTATTTCGTATCTTTGAGGTTCATCTTCACACTGAAAATATGTTAATAATAAATAATATATAAGATAAATTTCTTATAATATGTTCGAATGAAAAGTGTCAAATGCAGAATTTACTCGGTTTGTAAATTTGTCCCACGACATTATGTGTTCAACAAAAACAACTTCATTATGGTAGGAAGCCATGTTCATTTCGCTTCAACTGTCAAAGAGGACTGGCATCGAAAGGGTTTTCTTTAATAAAAATCGCAACAATGCAAGGTGTGCTTGTACGGTTTCCGTCAAACAGTTAGTATTCCCGTCAACCCTTTGTGCGACAATGCGTCTGTGGTGTGGTATAATATCATTTTAAATTGGTTATTATAAAGTTTGACGTCATCAACATTCGTGTTGTCATATTACAAGTAAACAAAAGAACAAATCGCAATTTTGGAACAAAATGTAAAAAATTATCCAACAAAACATCTGACATCTATTTGGATGTTTTGTACTTTGAAGTAAAACGGTAAGCTAAGATTCAAACATTTACGACTTAAGCTTGGTTAGTTTATATCAGGGCTGCGGAGTCGGAGTCGGAGACGTCGCAGCGTTTTGGCCGGAGTCGTACTTGTAGTCGGAAATTATGAAAAGTTCAAACTTTTTATTTATATAAAATTTGGCGATTAAAAGTAGATAGGAAAAAAACGTGACGAAACGAAGTCTGGAGTAGTGTTTTTGGTCGATGTTTGAGTCGGCGTCGTGTTTTTTATAAGACTCCACAGCCCTTGGTTTATATCTATAAACGGTCTGTAATTAGCATTGGGAGGACGGTATGGTTTGGTTAGGTTTGAGTTAGGTAATAATCAAACATTTGTAAGCTTTAGACTTTGTCATAAATTTTCTTACCATATCTGATCAATTCCACAAGCTGTCAAACTAAACTGACCATTTAATTTAAATACTAACCGTTGTACATAAATTACTGACCGTTTCATTTAATAACTGGCCACATTCATACTGATTCATTGGATACTGACCGTTTAAAATATTAACTGACCATTTACTTAATTACTGACCTAAACTTGAATTCGGTACTGAAACATTAAATACACTAAGTACATTAGGGCAAATATTTTATACATATTCAATCAATCCGGGTAATCAGAAATCTGGATAATCGAAGTTCTAATGTATACCAATTCTTTAGTAAAACTGATGGACAATTTGATTCCTCTTATGTTTGATAATCTGTAAATTCTCATCACTTTTCTTACACTAATTACTAATCAAAACCTTACTTTATAATTCTTAACTTGACGTGAATAACGCTGTATCTAATATAACATTTAAAATAACATTGATTATTCCACGTATTGTGTTACTATGTGTGATACGTATTTCGCCTTTTTGACCGGCATCTTATGACTTTGCAAAACTAATGAAGCAAGATTGATTTTAATATTTTAAAATGATAAAATTACAAAATGGGGTTTGGTATTTTTCCTTTTTACGAGAAGCAAGGAGGGGATATAGAATCAAAACAAAACAAATAAATAATTACACTAATATCAGATAGGGTTAAACCTTTCAATTGGAAATATTGTAAGCAGTAGCGAGCAACCTGTTCTATTAAGAATATTATTAAATATTACTTCTATTTTGTTTCTATTCACATCACTTGAAAATTCTCGTAACACTTAAAACCGGTCCTGGTCTTTTAAAGTATTATAACAAAAATATAAGACTTAAGATTGGCAACGATTTGATTTCGATTTTAATTTGATTCAAAGACAGTAGTGCAATGAGCAACAGATTGAAATTCTTATTATAATAAATATGAGCGTAAACCAACTTCGCAAGATGTCTCAGAATTGGATGTGAGTCCTTCAAAATATGCACGTACGGCTTACATTATAAAGTGGGTATAAAGTACAAACTATCACACGCCAGTTAAAATATTTGCGTATAATCTCATTTCGTAATCCGACAGTCGAGTGAAGACCTCTAGTGTACACCTGTCACCTTTAATTCTTGCTCCGTGTCTCACCTACTTATTTTCAATACCCAGAGACGTAGTTCAATGATCATTTTGAGGGGGGTGATAAACTAACCTCACTAAGAGATCTATAATTTGGAATCCATATAAAAATTCAAGAAATTTCTGTGATATTTTTCCAATCATAAATTCTTAACGGAGTATCATCTTAATATAAAATTAAAAATAACTTTGATTATTCCACGTATTGTGCTTCTAACTGTGACACGTGTTTTGCCTCTTTCAGAGGCATCTTCAGACTAACTATCGCAAAGTTTGCTTAAGTAATTTAACTTAAGTAGTCTTTACTTAAGCAAACTTTACGATAGTAAGGCTGAAGATGCCTCTGAAAGAGGCGAAATACGTGTCACAGTTAGTAGCACAATACGTGGAATAATCAAAGTTATTTTAAATTTTATATTAAAATGAACTTCCACAAATTTACCGCCGAAACCATCGAAAGTAATGAGTATCATCTTCCAAATTTTTTTTATGAATGTTTTCGTTTCACTTTTTGAAGCTCAAAGATCACTTACAATTTAAATAAATGAAAACGCATTATGAAGTACTATTTCCGTATATATTCTGATAAAGATGATAGAACCGAAGCGAAACCTGCTCTGATCTTTATCAGAATATATGCATGTGGAAATAGTACTACATATATAATGTCTGCAATTTATTAAAATAATAAGGTGAATGTTTTTACAACCCGTACCTCTACCAGTCTCTTCCCGGCTTCCAGAATGTACGCGTTCTACACTTTGGAAAACACTGATCTAGGATTCACGAAACACCTTCTTTTTTTAATTATGGTCGTGAAATAATATCACCAGCACTAGACAGCCAGAAATAATTATTTATTTATAAATTTACATATTTATATTATACATTATACCACTGGTTCCTAAAGTGAGCCTGGAGGGCCCAGGGAGAGTAGGGGAGCCTTGGGAAGCAAAAATGTGGCTATGAAGGAAATTTCGAGAGGGGTTGTGTGTAATTTTGTGTCTGAAAGAGGGGCCATGGGTCAAATAAGTTTGGGACCCTATGCATAACACAAATCAAAGTTTATTGCTTTTTCAATCTGAAAAATGATTAAAATATGGCTTACAGAAATAAGAGAGAAAATATTTCCTTGGAAATTGGTCAAGAAGTCAACCGAGTGAGTTCCGACAAAATCAACAAAATACATAAGGTATCCTCGCCATAAACGTTCTTCTTGCATGTCATAACACGTGACTGGAAACCAAAGTCTTCGGTTATATTTTTCATTTTTGTAAAATCCGTCGGATAAAACAAATTTTGAAAAATTCTTTGTAATATTATGACAAGTATTTTTAATTTATGTATATATGTTCGTTAAAATTAAGTTACAATTCAAAAAGGTGACAGTGCGGCGCCCCGGCTCAATTTCAGTTAACATGTCATCGACCTAACCTCACTACACTACTGACGAAAGATATCAATTCTTCGACAATTGTTGCCCAAAAAATGCAAAAAACCTACTAAATACAAAGAATATTGTGTAGCGTGATAATGTTTGGATATATCAATTCATGTACGCCACTGGTTGGGCTCTAATAGAGGATTTGTCAATTTGAAATCCTCTGGTTAAGTGAAGAGTAACGTGAGATCCACAGTCACGATTTTTATACTCAATCTTAATTCACGCGCATGCGAGTCAAAAATGATGGAGTGCGAATATATCATTGCAAATGGCGTTTTATCATCTTTATTAACCAGAATATCCTTGGTGTCAAGAAAAGATGAGACGAATCATCCACGTTTGAGTAGCTCTGTTTTTTTTTAAATAGATATACAACTGATTCTCTTTTTGCACGGGAGATACGTTCCAAAGACTGCAGAGCAAAAAAAACCGTGTAAAAAATGATCTAAAAATAAGAAATTCTTGAACCCAAAAATTGGTCGTATTTATTGATTATTTATAAGTGATTTTCAAAAGTTATTAATTTACATAGTTTTCGAGCATAGATAAATATATGTATTCAGTCAGTGTCGCTACTTGATAATAAATATGCCCGTTTACACAGCGGCTATTTTTCAGAACATACAATAGATATTAAAAATATTTGGTTTTTTTTAAAACCCTGTTATTTCTAAGCCGTGCGAAAAGAGGATAGGGTTTTCTTCATATTTAAATCTGTCTAATGAAATATAATATCGTGTGAAAAACAGCAATGAACCCACCAAGTATAACAATATGTTGTTATACGCGTTTTGTAATTTAAATGATTTTTAATTTTCCGCACCATCTTTCGAGTCGATAAACACAGTTATTTGATGCAGTCATAACTACAAAACCATTATTATATTGTTTGTTTCACTAATATTATATTTTGGGTTGCTATGCCAACGACAATCAACATTGCGACTACAAACAAATTATAGAAGGCACGTCAAGGAACTTTAAAGTATTTGCACTGCAACGCAGTTACTGGTAAAAAAAAATTGTGTCCTTTTAATTTGTCTAAAATATATTAGCCTCCAACTCTGTACCCAAAGACAAAAGCTCCCAAATTAACTATAAAATAAGATGTGAAGTCCCGTGATAACACAGAGAGAATTACCGGACATCCAATATATTGAAAAAATAGTGCTTAAATTCTTATGTTTTATTATTGTCATTGAAAATATTTGTATTATACACCCAATCCTTTTTTTACGCGATACATTGGTTGCGAAAAGTGTCGCGTATAAAAAATCTCGTATAATCGAAGCCGCGTAAAAAGAGGACTGGGTGTATTCCCTTTCTTTTAAAATTAATATACATACCGAAACGCAATGAATAAAAAAAAAATGAGTTATGTAAGGGGTGTTTAATATTTTACCCATTACTTCCAGGTGAAACAAAAAATGACACCTGATTTTTATCAGAAAATTACCGATTACGATGTTGTGTAATAATCAATAAATTAATGGAGTTTTGCTTCGAACACTTACATAGTTATTTGGTAATTTTCTAGTAATGGAATAAGTAACAATTTAAATAATACTATCTCGGATTCAATTTTTATAAAAGTTAAGTGGATAAGGTATGCCATCAACTGAATTGCTTCTCATATCTCCGCGAAGACAAAGTGGAAATAATATTCCAGTAGTCATTATTAAAATGTTGATGATTGTTATCATAATTATTATGATTATGTTTCTCACAACCTCTCCCGACATATGTATGGAATAAAGTCGTCTTTCAAAAGAATCTATCTAATAATTTTTGGCAATATAACATTTAACTTCAACGTCCACTGTGTTTCAATCTGTTAACGATTACTGCTACTTTTATTATATTGATACATACAATCAAATAATTTTTTCACGCGGCATTAAAATAAAACGGTCAAAAAATCTATTTAGAATATATTTTAATACGAATTATTTGTAAAATTATAGCACGATTTCTGGAAAAAAAACATAACATATTTTTAATTTCACGCGTTATTGTGGTTAATAAACGGCATCAGTGTATGGGCTTAACAATTATAGGAATCATTGACAGCACCTGTGCTAGTGAGAACGATTAAAAAAATAAACAATAGTCAGTCGATAGCCAAAGAGTTCCGCGGCCGCCTTGCGTTTTAACAGGTTATTTTGTGAAACATATCCACAAATAGTCTAGTAGAAAAACACATATTGAGATAAACTCGGTGAGGAGTCCATATGATCCTAGCTGGGAGTGGACATTCTAGATTTTTTTTTATTTTTACCACGACCTCTAACATATAATATTATCGTTAGCGATGTGTATAATTCATTAAAAATACGTGTCAGTTCAAAGTCTTATTTGATTCCTCGAACGAATACATCCTGAAACAGGTTTTTACACTACAGGAATCATTTTTAAGGTTTTTTCTGCTTACTTTTTGGTACTTATAAAAGAGGCACAGGAACAGCGATTAACTTACACTGAGTGGCATCTTTATATCGATTTTGTTAAAATCCATCATTCAGATGCACGATAAGATCGTGTAAAATACCTCGTTCTAAGTATACCATAAATACCCAACATTTTTCACCGTCAAAAACCGGTGTAATCTAAAAAAAATAATAAAACATTTTTGTACTTATTCCACAATAACTGTATTCAGATCAGGATCGATTACACTCATCGCGAACATTTTCAGCTGAACTATTTTTTAAGATATCATGAAATAAAACAATGAAGTTTGTAAAAGTATTAGCTGGCAGAATTTATAAGCGACTATTATTATTGTGATACGGCGTATCGGGTTCTGAAAACAGACTTCAAAAATGAAATAAATTTCCAGTATCACTCACAATCAGGTTTCATCGTCCGTCTTAATATCACGTAGAGAATAATTTACATCTACGCTCGTAGCTGAGGCTGCACTCTGATGTTGGTATACATTATGAAGTATGTATTATATTTATACATACATATATGCACAATGCAACGTTTGGTGCATGCCATTGGAGGCACGACGGAAGCCGCCGAGGCTGTAACACCTTTTCGATTACGAAAGCTCGCGTGCTATATTATCTGCGCATGGTAAATGACGGAGAAAATATAAACGACAAATAATTATACTTATAAAAACCTACAGACATGGATGAAAAGGCAATTGACTGGGATAACGTTGTCATCAAGCTGATACAAAAACTGCGGCCCGCTTATTCACATAATCACCAAAAAATTACGCTGACTTCTTGAACTGGCTTGACTAGGGATTGCTCACTACTACACCTATCGCCCTTTACGCCCTCCTGTTAGCAGCGACGATAAGCAAATGCAACTTGCATATCAAAACCAGGGCTGTGAAGTCGTTAAACAATGTACGACTCCGACTCCAGCATTTACGAAAAATACGACTCGAACAAAAATGTTTAATTTCGTCACGTTTTTTTCTACCTTTAATATTTATGTGTATTCAATAATATATCAACCAACCAATCCTGCCGGAAAATTTTACATATTATATGCAAAAATAAAAACTTCAAACTTTTGAAAATTTCCGACTCTGAGTACGACTACGGCCAAAACGCTCCGACTCCACGACTCCGACTCCGACTTCACAGTCCTGATAAAAACTTACTTAGTGACGAAGGAGATGGGAAGAAATTTGACGCCAATTCGACAGCCCCATTCTCGCCCATTAAAATGTCCAAATTCAAGGAAAAAATCTAATTTGCTGTCAAAGAAATGTCAAATAATACCTTCACGTATATAATAAATATTATTATATTAATAAAAGCCGGGAAAAGTTCAGTAGAAGACACTTATTACATTTTGACTAAATGTCTTCGCCGATAAAAATTCAAACATATTTTCTTTCATATTCGTTTTTATGGCAACTTAATGACCAACAATGCAAAAGGGAATTACAGACATACATACATATGCCGTTTCGGTATTATATATAAGATTTTTTTTTTGTCGCAATGTATCCGTCGGTAATGAAGAAGAAAATATAGTAAATATTCTCTGATAATGGAATGATTTCAAAATAGCACTGAAGTTAGTAGTTATACTGGATATGAGCAATTACTCAAAAAAATTGCCAACGATATTTCCAGATGATTAATTAATTATATATGCCAACCGATAACTCAGGTAGCTTACTTAATATGCAATGAGTAGCTTCGGGGCAGTTAAAAGGTTAAGAGATTTTTCAAATCATCTATTATCATTCAATATTAATAGTTTGCAATGAACAAATGGCTGATTGATGAAATCTAAAAATTTCAGAAAAGTATTACAGTGGAACGTGCATGGAAAGTTTTCATATAGTGTTATGTTGACTGCGTTTGGTATGATAATTTTCGGTTTATGTTATTGTTACACAATTGTGTGTCATGCAATTTCCAACGCTTTAAGACAGTTTATTTGCTTGTAATTTAAATCTATTCAAAAGACTTGCTGTCGAAATGACAGCTAACGAAAGGATTATTGATATGATACTGTAATCAAATAATTCAAAACATTAAAATCGTATGGTCTACAACTACAATAGTCGTAAATGAGTGTTCACGTCTTTGGCTTCGGAATCTTCGGATGCAGAGCGCACGTGCTCGAGTCCTAGTCTGGGCAATTTCTGTTCGGATACATACATATCTAAGTTGTAAAAACTTTTCTCCAACATTTGCCCAATTCTAAAAACGGAAGTAGCGAGAGCGATAAGAAAACGTAGCCTACCCTAACCACTAGTCTTGTCCTATACTTGTTCTTCATCCATATCGTCTTCGAAAGAGAGGGGTTGAGCAACCGAGTAACAGACAGTTTTAGTAGAAAAATTGTTGAGATAAAACTCCTCTATGAAAGGACATGGCTTGAATATTTATATAAATACTAGCTGTACCCTGCGTGCGTTGCTACGCCAGCAATTGTAGGGGGGATTGGGGGAGGGGGTGTTCGCAAGAAAGTTTCGCGGAAGTGTACTCGAGAAATTTGTAAAAAATCGATATCAATTTTTGGGGAGAGGGGGGTTGTTTGGCGGCGTGGGGTTTGGGGGGCGTATGGGGGGGTATGCCAAAAACCTTCGAAGGAGTGAACTCGAAAAATTCATAAATTTAAAAAAAAAAAATCGGGGGTGGAGGTTGGGAGGTGGTTGGGGGGAGGGGTTGGGGGGAGGGGTTGGTAGGCCAGAAACCATTGCGGGAGTGTACTCAATAAATTTGTAAAGTTTCACATCGATCGGTCGAGCGGTTTAGTAGTCCATAGCGGACATACATACAGACATTCATTTTTATATATATAGATAGATTATATACAATACATTTTTTTAGCATTAACACTATGTTACCTCCTTGTATTTTAGCACATAAATTTTAAGAAATACCCCTCAAGCTCACCCACTTTTCAAACAAATTCATCTAGAGTTGTAATTCCAATCATAGTCTTCTATAATATTTGCGTAAACATGCTTTAATATAGTATCAGCAAGCCAAGGTGTTATCATCGGTATAGCCGTGTAAACAAACTTTAATGTGCTTATGAGAGAATTTTACTTACTAGCAACTCGACCATCTTCTAGCTTCTAGTAGTAAACTTGTAGGAACATGTAAACTTTAATAATTTCAAATTAGGCCATACACGTATATCACCTACAAAAACCCATAACATAAAAAGTTTAGTCAACATATTATATGAAGTCTGCACATAATACGATTTTTGGATGATATGGCTAGTCATTTTGTTGATTAGAAAAAATATATAATACAAGGAATTATTTTTATAGAAAGTATGAGTGAAAAGAAATATAAAAAAATGGTTGTCTGCAAAGTCGGTTTACGGACGATAGTTTAACGTGACAACGTCATAAAAAAGCATTGATGAAATGATTGCATACTTTTATGAATAAAATGGAATTATTTTTATTGAATTATCATTATTTTGTATGGATACGAAGAAGGAGTGAAATGAAATCTACAATTTTTTATTGATATATATTATTCGCACTCATTAATTCAAGGATTAATTACCTTTATTGCCGCAATTGTTGTTGTAATATAAACAATGAAAACCACATTAACATTTCACTTCAATTTATAAACAGTTGTAAACAGATCACGTGTAGGTACTGTAGGTGTATAAGTTGTGTGCTGCCGCTATCTCTTTTCTACTCAGACGCATCGACCAATCGAGTGGAAGAGAGATAGATGCGGCACAATCCGAACGGTAGGCCGATCGTGCCTCTCTATCGCTTATACGCGCTCTCGCTCGCACGCTTGCCTTCGGCGTAACGCGACAAACGGGACAATGAGTCATGTTTTTTCGTGCGTGCAGCGGGCGTTCATCGATTTATAAGACGTTGTCACGTCAATAAAATACCAAGTTCACTGCTGAAAATGTCAACCTCAATAGTGTAGTGCATTGATCAGCCGAGCAGTCCTTGTGGCTCAAATGACCAACGCGACAATTGCAAGGCTTTGATTACAGCAGCGTAAAAAAAAAATCGGAGGATGCAAGTTTGGTTTAGATTCTTGAGTCTTGAGGATGTTAGGGTTATCAATTCAGCCTCCAAGAAGAAGAGAAAAATGTTTCGAGATTAAAGTGAGTGAATCGAAAGCATTCCTAGAAGAAAATTGGTTGGAAAATACTGCTTAAATTATTATTTTTTAAAACCTTACATTTCCACGTGAACTCCAAATAATAGATTACTTCAAACTAATCATATGTCGAGGAAGAACAAAAAAAATAGTTCCTACAATGGCGTGAGCCGAAATAGCTATCAACCATATATAATCTAATTTATGTAGGACTAAAATACATTGATATTTTTTTCACCGTGTTATAATGGAGTTCTACCAAGTAAATTCCAATTCAATCAACTAAAAAATGTGTCAGGTGGGTTTGAGATTACAAAAGTTCAAGTATAGCTACATCTAGGGGTAAAATAATCTAGTTAATAATTCACAAATAGTCCTTACACTTCGATTTGATCATTTTCAGTCACACAAATATGTACCTCGGCGGCATTTGTTATTTTTTTGGCGTTACGCTAGTGAAAGCCAAATCGGCTGAGCGGCGCCCGCGGCCCACTGGGTACGGCTTGAGACTTATTCAATTATTTTAATGGGTTCGCATCCCGGCGGCGGCGGAGCCAAGACAGCCACTGAATTATTGCCTCGGCTCCAACAAGGGCGCACTTCCTGATGAATACGTTCATAGATATTTGAATACACTGCTTGAAGAAGGTCTCCTTATACAATGCATTGTCACATTAATCGTATAAATGGATGGTGCAATGAAAAGTTTATTTTAGTTTGGACAATCAACTGTGTCAAAATGAATACATTTCTGTAATTTACATTATAATTTGTATGGAAAATACACAATAGAATTCATGAGTTGACTACAATTTTTTAAAGTTTGTCTATTATCAAAAGTTATAATAATTTTTAAGCAAACAAATGAATTCTTTGGATATACATATAATATTTATATTTTTGTGGAGTTTTTTTCGCTGCCCGTATGCAATGCTTTTGTCTAAAATTTCTAAATTTTTACATAAATAATGTAAAATACATTGAGATTGCGGCCCACGCAACGTAGTAAATTTAAGTATGTGGCCCAGCTATGAAATAATTAGTATGGGTAATTTTGAGGCTTCTAGTGTGTTAATTTTGGAAGACGCATTCATTTATCTGTTATGAAATACAAACATATAATTGTGAGATACACCCGATTCTCTTTTTACACGGATTTTATATAACACGGTTATTAAAAAAAATGCCTTTTTTTTACCATTATTCTGCTTAAGAATGGCTTAAAATAACTCGAGACTGAAAAATAGCAGTTAACGGGCACGTTAATTATCAAGTAGCGACACTGAATGAATATCTTATATATAAAACCGAAACGGCGTATGTATGTATGTGGGTCTGTAATTCCCTTTTGCGTTGTTGTTGCAAGTTGCCATAAAAACGAATATGAAAGAAAATATGTTTGAATTTTTATCGGCGAAGATATTTAGTCAAAATGTAATAAATTAGTCTTCTACTGAACTTTTCCCGGCTTTTATTAATATAATAATGTTTATTATTTACGTGTAGGTATTATTTGACATTTCTTTGACAGCAAATTAGATTTTTTCCTTGAATTTGGACATTTTAATGGGCTGTCATCAAATTAAATAAAGTTTGTGATTTTATTTTAACTCTATTTTGGATGTTAGATTTTGTGATATAATTATGTCGAATGATATAACATTAAATAATTATTGGTCGCTTTGTCCGAGCGACGCCGGATAGCAATACTAGTATTTCATAATGCTAAATTCAATTTAAATTGAAAACAATGTAAATTTACAACTTGTATAACTTTGAAAAAATGTTTTTATGTACAACAATTAAACAAATTCGATTTTGAGTTGATTTTAAGTAATGGATCTCTCAACTCTCAGCCGTGTTTGTATGGGCACCTTATCTTTGTATACACGGTTGTCTTTGGAACATATCCCCCGTGCAAAAAGAAAACCGGGTGTATATCATACTTCAAAATTTACCACATTATTTTGTATGTGTTTAAAAACAATGACACAAAAATTGAATCAAAACTAATTCACGTGCCTGCCTTGTTATAATGGTTAAGAATTTACAAATATTATTGCATATTATAACAAATAAGATAGAATTGGGAACAATCAGAAGCCCAGACCGGAAATCGAACCCGAGACCTTCTTTCCGATCGCTTGCCGACTGTCTCCCTCACTGCCATTTCAATTTCTCATTAAGTACGATATCGATCTCAAATTGGTACCATTATAAAAAGAGGCTTTCGGTCCGATAGTTGTGTGGTACGATTGCCTGATAAGTAAGTAGTTATTACTGTAACCGTGGGGTGACGCCATCGGGAGTCTTATTCGGTTGCGGTGTAAACGAGCTTGAATCCTTGTTCACATACTTTCGTAAATCGGATATGAAAATTATGCATCTTTTCCCAGCTTTGTCTTTCTATTCTTACCATCTCCAAAAAAGAGTAAATTAGTTTTCGAAATACAGCTTATGTTGAAAGACTCGAGTGGAATGAGTCAATATGCCCCACATTAGGTGCGGGCATGGTTTCTAAAAAAATACACTGTTGTTTTATAGTGAGTGTCAACATTTTTGATTGCTATTTCGACACCGCGCTGTTTGTATAACTGTAAAAACGATTATTTAATGTTCGGTGGAGCAAGTATGTACAATATTGAATTAAGGAGTTTTTATAATCTTGTCCGCTCCCAGTGTGGATTATATGGACTCATATTGAAGCATATTAATAAAGTCCGGCTATAAGCCAATGTCCCTACCGTTCTTTTGTGGGCAATTGTTAGTGTGGGCAAGAATATAAGAATGAGGTATTATAAAAATTACTAGCTGGTACCCGTCAAGCGTTGGAATGCCACTCAAAGAAAGAAAGTGATTATGTATGTCATAGGAAGTGCTTTTGAAACGCTATATTTATTTTATGTCAGGTGCGTATGCGAATAAATCAGAAGTGTTTCCAACGCGTGAGCATTGAAAACATTCATTTAAATTTATATAGGTAATTAAAACGATTTGGGTACGCAAGAACCTTCCCAGGCGTCTACATACAAAATCACAAAAGTTTCAGTGCAATCGTATGAACCGTATGACAGCACATGTGAGTACAAACAAACAAACAAACAAATATTGTTTTTTTATACATAAGTATATATACTTCAATCCAATTGGTTGAAATATTAATGAACAAAAGTGTCTTTCAACAAGGCGAGGCTGTATCCAAGGTATCTAAATTGAGGTGCAGAGCAATTTTACGGACAAGTCCAAGTATGCAAGACCATCAAACATAATCCAAGTTAAATGGATAAATAAAAAACTGCGCTCTAGGAGGGTTACTATATGAGAGACACTATCGGAGGGTTTGTCGTACTTGGGTAGAATACATGCAGGAAAAGGATATAAAGTAGTATATATCCCAAAGTCAAGGAAAAAATCCAAATTCAATATCAATTGCAGAATTTTTGCATTGGTAGACTATATTTATATTCTTCATTTAAGAAGTAAAAAAACTTTGATTCATGCATCGCACATGTGACTCCGTGTTGTAATATAACAACCCACCGAGCCATTCTCAAAGCCTTTCAGTTTAAAGTCAGTACTAAAAACCGGTCATACGTAACCAAACGCAACTGAAAATGTTAATTTAAAACCAAATTCCGGAATGATGAATGATGAATGATGATTGAAATTTATTTTAAAAATAAAAAAAAACATGTGATTGTAGAGAAAACCGTTACTTAATAAAAACGATTTTAAAATAACCTTTTATGTACTTTTAGTGGCTTTTTTTTCAAAATTTGCTCGAAACTGTTATTTTTCATGGTAGTTTTTGTAATTTTTTATCTTTCTTTATATTTATATAACATATTAATGCTACTTATTTTATTGTAACAAGCATCAACATTCGTTTAAAATTTAATATAAAAATCAGTGAAAAATTTGTAATTATTCCGCCCAGTTCCTCGTGAAGTGATCAACGTCGTTCGCTTCAGTGACGGACCGCCCGGATTCGAGACTCTGTAAATAATATATTGATAAATTGATTCTGTTCGAAGGCAATTGGCGTTGTTAAAGCTCCCTTTCCAGCTTGATCCCAAAACGCGGCTCGTAGTGGTAGCGATAAGCCAAACACTAGTCATTTCCTAGCCCTGGTATCCTTTCAATCTCTACTCTCTTCAAAAATGAGAGGTTGAGCAACATGTCGAGATGAACACCGTGCCCATATGCTCCAAGTTGGGAGCGGACATAAATAACTTACAATGACTTTCCTCTCAAAATTGACAGTTTGCGATAGGATTAAAAAGCTTACATTATTTGTAAACAGTAACAATGATATTTTTTTAACATGAACATGGATTTTGCTAAAACCATTTTCTCCACAAAGAAACATTTTGAAACAAGTTACCAGCAGGGCTGTGGAGTCGGAGTCGGAGTCGGCGCGGCGTTGTGGCCGGAGTCGTACTCGGAGTCGGAAATTTTGAAAAGTTTGAACTTTTTATTTTTGCATTTAATTTGTCAAATTTGGTTTTTGGCCGCATTTATAGGGTTGATATTTAATTGAATACACATAAATAGGAAAATTAGGGGAAAAGGTGACGATATTAACCTTTTTTTAGTCGGAGTCGTGTTTTTGATCAATGTCGGAGTCGGAGTCAGAGTCGTCGTTTTGGTAAATGCTGAAGTCGGAGCTGGAGTCGCACTTTTTTTACCGACTCCACAGCCCTGATTACCAGACAAATTTAGGTTTTACTTTTCAGTATCTTAAATAAAAAGTTAAAGAAAATTTTGTAGAGCCAGTGAAGATTAATGAAGATGAAAATAAAATGACGGTAAGTAAATACAATGAAAGTGACACTTTTTTTTAACAATGTTCTTAACATTTTTCAAAAAATTGAGACATCTCTCACTTTCGTTGGATTCGCGCCAAGATTGGCCCATCTCAGCCGCTAATGAAAAAAAGGGCGTCGCCAGTCACGAAGCGGCGTTCCCTGGTTTGTTGGTCGCTACCAACTCCACGCAGCGGCACCGCGACGCTCGACTACTGTTTCCTTCGACTGAGATAACTATCGTAAGAAGTCGGCCACATTCCAGCAGCGGAGCAACGTAACACACGACGCAGGCCATATTAGATCGAACACGCGAATATTGAAGATAATAATAAAGTATTGATAACGAAAATAAACCAGTAAAATCAGCGATTAAATAAAAGATTTCAAATAATTCGTTTTTGTCTTTTTTGGCCACGTTAGACTTTTTACTTTCATAAATGTATGTATATTTTTAAAAGATCTTTACCGTTTCGGTGATGAGGATAACCAATCTTCATATTTTAAAATGTACATACAAGTATCAGAAAAAGTGTGCTATATTTATTTTAATTCTGTGATTTTCTCTCACATCAATGAATATATAACATGACAATATTAGGCTCAGACCGATTTTCCCTCTTAGCTGTGCGCGTGCGATGCCGCTCAGCATTTAGAAACTCCGCGCCTTCATCCCAGGCTGACGCGCACTACAATGAATTTGACGTCTCGATTGATATATTTTCCTTAAAAGATCCACAAAATAAAGAAGCATAAACTTATTCAGCATGTTAACAACGTTTCTTTTTTATGCCTGCCCGCTCTCAATGTGGAGCATATGGCGTTTTAATTGAGTTATCTCAACATATCTTTTTCTACGAAAAATGTTTGTTACTGAGTTAACCAACCTCTCGTTAGTTCAATCCGAGACGGGATAGAAAGGATTATAGTAGAAACACTACGAGCATCCATAAATTAAAGAATAAAAAAAATTGTATGTATTTATTTCTATTCGTGTAATCTAATAATTCAAGCAGCTTTCCACCATTCTAAGGAGTGCACTGTTTGTCCTTTTTTCTGCACAATCGAGAAACATACTTAGGTACTATTTTTTGTGTGTTTTTTTTAACCATATCCGCTCCCAACTTGGACCATATGGACTCCTCACGGAGTTTATCTCAAGACATATTTTTCTACGAAAACTGCTAGTTTTTCAACCTCTCTTTTTTCGAAGAGGGTGGAGGATGGAAAGGATACGAAGACTCGGCCAGGACTAGTAGTTAGCTAATCGCTTTCGCTATGCGTCGCTCTTTGGAATTTTCAACAACACAAAAACCAAATAAAGCACGGCAATTATTTTTCCAATGGTTTTTTGATATAATTTGGCATTAATAATTAATTATAAATTAGATTATTTATTTAACAATACATCGTTATAATTTAAGAGTACACATTTTCGTTTCCTGCCGACGAGATTTGTACCGTGTGAAATCCGCTTTCTTTGGTTTCTTAGAGAACTATTTCAAGCTTGTAAACTGATTTATTGAAATTATTCCAAAAATTAATTAACGTCCCAATAATTATTATATAAAATAATAAATTACTAAGGACAATATTATCGTTTTTCGAAGAGCTGGTGAGCCCATCGGGACGGTAGATAGCGATTGATGTGACGTCACGCCCTTACACCCCGTGACGTCATACGCATGCCCCATCCGAAGACTCTGGCCCCCGGGCACACGGGCGTAAAGTGTACACGACCAGGGGTCGACAGCCGTTGGCTATACATCTTTGAACACAACATCAATTGATACTTATATATTTGTGATTAATTCAGTTGACCTTACTAAAACTCCGCTTTATACAAAACGCCAATTTTCCAAGGTCAAATCTTATATATAAAACCAAAACGGCGTATATATGTATGTGGGTCTGTAATTCCCTTTTGCATTGTTGTCGCAAGTTGCCATAAAAACGAATATGAAAGAAAATATGTTTGAATTTTTATCGGCGAAGACATTTAGTCAAAATGTAATAAATTAGTCTTCTACTGAACTTTTCCCGGCTTTTATTAATATAATAATGTTTATTATTTACGTGAACGTATTATTTGACATTTCTTTGACAGCAAATTAGATTTTTTCCTTTAATTTGGACATTTTAATGGGCGAGAATTTTAATGGGGCTGTCATCAAATTAAATAAAGTTTGTGATTTTATTTTAACTCTATTTTGAATGTTAGATTTTGTGATATAATTATGTCGAATGAACATGATGTTTTTATTTAGAACAATAAACACTAACAGTGCTAAAACAAAACTAAAAGTTATTTTAAATTTTATATTAAAAAAAGCTGTTTTTCTAATATCCATAGATTCAATAGTAATTTTTTGACGCCATACAACTTATGAATTATATACATACAATACTGTTTAAACTTTCTAAAAGCATGCTTTTAAGTGTAAAATAAATACACCCAAATTGATGAAAAGTAAAATCATTTAATAAATACTAATATATTATTATTTACTGAAAAGAGTTACCGATCTCTGGATTAAAGTATACGTACTGAGAACCTGGTGGGGCTAGGGGAAGAAAGGGGTGCGAATCCCGCCCATCTCATGCATTTAAATTGCTTCATTACGAGGCTCAGCACAGGGGCGGCGTAGTGGCATCTCCGCAGTATTCATATTTGATACTTTGTATATACATATCGCTAATTTCATTACAAATATAAACGCTCCTGGGATCTGAACGAATTGCCACCAATATTATCAAAAACATCATTTGCTATTTGAAATGCTTAAAAATGTATTCACCATAATGCTTTTAATTAATACGGTAAGAAAAATAACAATAAATTTTAATTCTACATAAATTATTTTATATATTTGTTGATAGCTATTTCGGCTTACGCCCTCGTCAGAACTACTAGTTTTGAAGATTTTAAATTATTTACCATAATCGATAAGGTCTTAGATGGCATTTAAAAATGGACCTCATAGTTTGGCCAATTTAAAAGCAATTGCAACTTTTACATGACAGATGTATTAACTTCTATTTTGATGATGAAGCATGGTTTTGGTTATAATAAGTTCAAAATAAATTATATCACGACTAATTTCCGTTCCAATATTTAATTGAAAATGCTCGCGATGAACACCGGTACTGATATTAGTAAATTAACTGTGAAATAAGAACAAAACATGTTTTTATTTTTGGGTATCAATTTGACGGAGCATTCAGTTCTAAGGCGTGTTAGCGCCAAAGTTCTTCTAGTCTCTTTCGTCTCTAAATGTTTTAAACTCTTGAATTTTATTTGTTGACATTCCTTTCCATCGCTGCCGACAGGAGGGCGCGATCGCTACAGTTGAGAAGACAGTTTACTATTGCGTCTCTACCTAGGGAGGGTCATCGAGAAAAATAGCTCTCGACCTATATCGATTCTCTGATGACTTCTCGTCATAATTCTGCAAGCAAGAGATTGTTGGGTTATCGTGAAGGCCCACAGCCTTATGAAACTTTTTAAAGGTTTCACGAACGAATTCGTGAATATGCGCGTGACAAAGCCTTTCAACCAATTATTGACAGTGAACACCTGAAAATTGACATTGTCAAAATTGGTGAACTGGGTATTTATTTAATGGAATCCTTGTCTTGAAATGTTTCTTATTTAAAAGTGAGGAACTAAATTGCCAATAGCTTTAACATTAAGAAGAAGTTTTACCTTGGATGTCAAATTAGTGAGTTAAGACAAAAGCTATTTTTTATCTTGTTGAATTTATTCGTTTGAATTTTTGCTAATTGCCATTTTTTATTTGATTTAATTATTAATATAAATATAATGTTGTTGTAAATATACCAGGGCTGTGGAGTCAGAGTCGCGGAGTCGCGGCTCTTTGGCCGGAGTCAGTGTCGTGAAAAACTTTTGAAAAGTTTGAACTTTTTATTTATAAATATTGCATGTATGAAATGAAAAATTTGGTTATTTACCGGATTGGTTGGTTAGTCTTTAATATAATACACATAAATATGAAAGGTATGAAACATCCTGACAAAATTAAACTTTTGAAGTCAGTAGTTTTTTTGGTCGGAGTCGGAGTAGAATTCGTGTTTTTTGGCGTCTCCACAGCCGTAGTATAAACACTTAAAATATGCACGCAATCTTTATTTTGGCCTTGCGTCCGGTCACCTTGATAAGGTACAAATTGCACGCCACTGCGGTTTCTCCCTTACAGTCCCGTCCTCTTTGGACGGGTTTATCTGTACGTATCGATGATAGAGCGGCAGATGGGTCTAAGCGACACGGTATCTCTCTCTCCTATCCTGGCACCTCTGATAGGTATTTTTTTTTTAATTTTTGTTTCGAGAACTTTTTTTCATTTTTGTTTTTCCAACCATTAAACAAAGCGGTTCGTATCACTTAACTTCACTAAGCTGCCAGAAAACAGATAAAGGAATTTTTCAAAACATAGCCAACAAAAACCTAGACATCTTGTTGCAGAGCTCGTAGCAAAAGCTGTGGCCTGTTCACAGCTCTGAATCAAATTCGTTTAGCTGTTACGAAATAGCCTCGCATACACGCGGCCCTCGACTTTCAAACATTCTACTTTAGTACAATTCGGTTTTTCGCACATCTTTTTAATTCATTTTTTTCTGTCTGAACTCTGGAAAATATTGGATCAGGACCGGTTTCGCTCACGGCGAGCATTGTAACTGATAAGAAATACAACAAAACATTAGTATTTATACAATGTTTAAGTAATAATTACAATGTATAACAAACAATTGGTATCATAACTAAGCAAATAAATTGAAGCAAAATGTAAGACAAATAGATTATAATTAGAATGTTGAAGACCTCTTAGCATCGCAAGCTTTTACATAAATAAAAGCAATTAAGTATGAATAATCATTAGCTAAGTAAAAACCAAAATAAATGCATTTAATAAATAAATCTTAATGACTGTAATTGATGTGGGTATTCCAGGAATGCTGAATCCAACGAAAAAGTTCTGCGAAAAGAATTAAAAGGGGGAATATGAATTCTTACAAATAAAAGCAAACAATTCTGTTTCATTTTTTATCAGTTGACAATGCTCGACATGAGCGAAACCGGTCCGGGTCATTCAAATTGTATGTGGAATGAGTACTAAAAATGTTTTATTATTTTTATTATAATGCCATTCCACCAAGTATTGACTGTGAACACCTTAAAAGTGATGGATGAAGTAGTTTGCCGAATGAATGAACTAAAATTGTCGGTCCCTGTGGTCTAGTCGCAAGAGCTTTGTCCTAGCGATCTGGAGACCAGGGTTCAATTCCCGGCAAGGTCAGATTTTTTCAATTGAAAAAAAAAAAGATCTTTGGTGTATGTTATTTATCGTTGATTTTGTGTACAACTGATTCATTACTTATCATCGAGTTAATCTCGTATGACTTTCACGATTTAGAATATTTGGCGCATTGGCGTAAGCTGTAATGCCAAATATTTTTTTATTTCTTTTAAAAAAAATAAAAAAATGGATGTCAAAAAACAAATGGGTTGATTGAGTCTCACCTGTGTCAAATTAATATTAAAATGAGCAACAAGAGTTAAATGACATACACAATGAAAATGAGGAAGACAAATATGGTAAAACCGTCAACACTTGTAAAATCAAAAATATGAATGAAGCCTCATGCATTTTATTTTTTTTTGGACTTTCACGGATAAATGTGATCCAATTGCGAACGTATTTCGCAAGCACGTTACTCTTGACAAGTTTATAAAGAAAAAGTTTGAAATACCTCGTTAACTTGATAAATAAATATTTTCAAATACAATGTTTGATTTTTTAAATTCGTACACATTTTCATGAACCAATTACGAGTGAAATTCGAGGGCTGCTCAAATGTTGAAATTTACACTAAATCATTTACAAATAATTTTCGACCCATTGTAGTGACCACTGTCATATGGAAGGCTTGCACGATATTTAATTTTCTTTCCCGGTGGGTGAAACAGTCGACCACCACTGCCGAACTGCCGAATTCTTAAATTATTATTAAAAATTAAATATGATTTTATCGACTAGTTTCGATGCAATTAAACAAAAAAGAAAATATGTCGGATTATTATATTATTGGCAAAAACCCTTTGCTACAAATTGCCAGGATTCAAATTTCACTGCCCATACGCGATATAATAACATTATCTTATCTCAAGTGCGCCTCGCTCAAACGTACGTTTCAAATCAAATGGATGCCTTTTTTATCCGCCTTTTTATTTTTTATTTCAATAAATAGTTTGGTAATAACCCTACCATAACTCGATACAGAAACAGTAGAGTTTATTCTATAAAATAAGTAATAAAAATATGTCTTTAGGAGGTTGGCTCAGAGTCCATAAGGTATACTGTATGAGTTCCAAAGATGTGTAGAAAACGTAGTTACGCTACTGAATGTCCATAGTTTATTACTCGATATCAAATCTGGAGTAAGGCGAGCAATTCTAACAATAACTTTTTGACATAAAAATTCATATAAAATGGCAATCGGTTGAAAGAAAAACATTAAAATCTTTTCGCTGCTGACACCTTTGAATTACACGCATTGTCTAAAATTAGGGGTAAATTTAACCCTTTCCGCGCGAGGATTTAAAAAATACCCTACTCACACAATCGACGCCAATCCGCCGCACAATGAATGTATGGCAAAATACAGAAATAATGCGGTTTTATTTTTGGTTTTGTTTTCAAAGAAAGAAAGGAAGAATTAAACGCTTCCATGCGTATGTTCTTGCGATGCGTGATGTCAACAATTCGTCCCGTGCGTTTCGGAATGCTTTTATTTTAAAAAGTGACGCATAATGACAGCGATTAGCTAATCACTACTTCTGTTCTAGTCCCCGTATCCTTTTTATCCCTAATCTCTTCGAAAAAGAGGGGTTGAGCAACTGAGTAACAAGTAGTTCTCGTAGGAAATTATATGTTGAGATAAACTGCGTGAGGTGTCCATATGTTCCAAGATGGGAGCTGACATGGTTGAAAAACTTAATATTTGGTAAGTATAATTCAACTTTCTTGATTAGCATATCAAACAGATGGTCAAGAATTTATCAAAATATTCCCAATATAGAATATTCCATATTGGTTATAGTTACTCAGTCACCCTACCCTCTCTTTCACCAGTCAACCTCTCTTTTTTGAAGAGAGTTAGAATAGAAATATGACCTAGCCTTAGCTATGGTTAATGACATTGAACATTTGGCTAATGACCTATTTCTCTCTATTTTTTTTTCTCTTATTTCCAAAAAAAACTATTTTTATAAATAAACTAGCTTTCCCTGCGCGTGTTGCTACGCCAGCAATTGTAGGGGGATTGGGGAGGGGGGTGTACGCCAGAAAGTTTCGCGGAAGTGTACTCGAGAAATTTGTAAAAATTCTATATCAATTTTTGGGGGGGAGGGGGTTGTTTGGCGGGGTGGGGTTTGGGGGGCGTATGGGGGGGGGTATGCCAGAAACCTTCGAAGGAGTGAACTCCATCAAACAAATCAAAATCTAAAATTACATAAATTCTTACATATAAAATAATGTTTTTTTTTTTAGTTTTTCTACAATTTCACAGCCTGATACTTTCTTGTAAATGAAACTGGTACTGATCATAGTTAGATGTTGGGTCTTGTGTCAAAATTAAGAATAATATCAACTAATTATTCCAAGTTTTTAGTGTTCAGTAGAATTACAGGATATTACATGATTACAGGATAACTATGTACCTATAAAAGTAAGTAGACATTTCAGATTAACACTGACCCATGTGCAAGCATATTGAGGTTTATTTGCAAGCACATTAATTCACGTGAAAAAGTTTCATCGATAAAATTCCAATTAAATCACTGTACTAAAAAAATATTATAATAAAAATTTAAGAATCATCATTCAACTTGCTTACATTATATTTTTCCGTCGACGAATTGCCGCCAAGCCGTTAAGCCCTGCAGACCACACGCGTGAATTTCGCGTTTAATCCTCTTTGTCGAAGTCCTAAGCCGCCATTGGATTATCCTGTTGGCTTATATCAGGTAACAGACACTTCGTACTTATGCGCTAAAAAAATGCGAATTGTTTACAATAACATTCAATTGTTATGCTGGAAGACCATCCAACCTTCCCGGGATAGCGATCAACAGATATCGCTTACGAATGGGCTTGCGCACCAACGGTTGAGTAGCGATGTGTTAAATCGTGATCTGTTACGAAAACAACAATACTAGACTAATATTACACCGATATCAATGCAGTGCTATAAAAAGACAGAGCACTGGGCAAGCATTTATATTAAAACCAGGGCTGTGGACCGACTCCAGAGTCGTCGCGGCGTTTTGACCGGAGTCGGAAAATTTGAAAAGTTTGAACTTTTTATTGTTGCATTTAATATTTCAAATTTGGAAAATTAGCCGGATAGGTAGGGTTGATAATTAATTGAATACACATAAACAGGAAAATTATGAAAAACAAAGTGGCGATATTAAACTTTTTTTAGTCTGAGTTGGAGTCGGAGTCGTGGTCTTGGTAAATGCTGTAGTCGGAGTCGAATTTTTTTATCGACTTCACATCCCTGATTAAAACTAATAATAGCACAAATTCCATCATTAATAAAGACGTAAAGATATTCAAAGAACAAAGTTCATTTCAGGGCTGTGGAGTCGTTAAAAACACTTCCGACTCCGATTTTGACTCCAGCATTTACCAAAAGTCTGACTCCGACTCTAACATTGACCAAAAACACGACTCCGACTTAAAAATATTGTTTTCGTCACGTTCTTTTCCTACCTTTCCTATTTATGTGTATTCCTACCTTCCCTATTTGTGTGTAAACTAATCCAGCCAATTGCCAAATTTGACATATTATATGCAAAAATAAAATGTTTTAACTTTCCGTCTCCGAGTACGACTCCGGCCAAAGCGCCGCTACGACTCCGACTCCGGCCAAAAACCCCCGACTCCACGACTCCCACTCCACAGCCCTGGTTCTTTTGCTTATATAGTTAAAATAATAGCAAAATCGTTTGCTGATTTCCATTTATACTTCAAGCTTTAATGAAAAGAAAATCGTAAAATCGTGTGTATTAATGACCAATGCCGCGCATCAGTTCGGAAATACACGCGCACTTATCCCAGGCTGGCGCGCACACTAATAAGTGATGAATTAGACGACATAAGTTATACATATTGCTTAAGATCCAAAAAATAGAGAAACGCATAAAATAATGAGGCGTGTCAAAAAATTTATTCTGTAATCCATGTACGCTCCCAATGTGAATCATTTAGCCACCTAATGAAGCATTTCAACGTTGCTCGATGATCATCTTCTATGGTATTAACTTTAAACCGATACCCCAGCGGTATATTTATTATATTTATTTCAATATTATAATGTATATTTAAGTAAGTCATGGTAAATATTTTTACTAACAACATTTTGCACAGCCGACAAAGCGCGCGGCTAAATAACATATTTTTCTTTGGCACTGTCAAAATTTGACAGGTGACATTTTCATCTTCACAATTTTACAATAATGGTGGACCAGGTATCACTAGTATTGTCATTTTTACGACTTCGCGACCGAAAATTTTATATTTTCATGACACGTTCAAGATCCCTTTTGCAGAAAGAGAAACGGAATAAAATTAGCATTCGTAGGATCTAGGACGTAGATTTTTTTGTAGAACATGTATCTTATATTCTAGTTGAGCTTTTCATTAAGTTGATTATGTCGATGGATCCAAAAATCAGGACTGTGGTCGAGTATCATTGTCGTTGGTTTCGGTTGCAAAAATCAACGGCTCACGTTCCAGTCCCGGCAGTTTCGTTATTAAATTGAATCATCGATTTCTGTTTTAAAAAATGTTGTCTTAAACTTCCATTCCACGCCCATCAAATTCTTAAATGGGACGTAGTGATAGCGATTAACTTACCATTAGTCTTGTCTAAGTTCTATCATTTATATTCCTACTCTATTCGAAAGAGAGAGATTGGGAAACTGATTAACATACAGTTTTGTTTAAATAAGCTTCATTAGGATTGCATATGCTCCACATTGAGAATGAGGATGGTTTTTAAGATATGGATGCAAAACCGTAATCGATTAAAAAAACAATGCATGAAAGTTTCCCTACTTGAAGTCAAACCCTGAAGAGGACGACTCTGGTCATTTGGCTGCATGTTATTTTGTCCTCCGGAAGACTGGTTTACAATCAGAACTCTTTAATAATCATCCATCATGCTACAACTACTGATAAATATACACGATTTATAAAATATGACTTTTAAGTTGTTCACTGTCAATACTTGGTGGAAAGGCATTATAATAAAAATAATAACACATTTTTAGTACTTTTTCCACATGAGATTTATTTCATCAGGACCGGTTTCGCTCATGGCGAACATTATCAACTGATAAGGAAAACAATAAAACAGTGGTATTTATGCAAAAGTTAAGTATGAAAACAAGGTATGACAAACAATTGGTAAATCAACTAAGCAAATAAATTAAAGCAAATTACTCGCCATGAGCGAAACCGGTCCTGATGAAATAAATCTCATGTGGAAAAAGTACTAAAAATGTGTTATTATTTTTATTAAAAATGACTTTGTTTATTACATGTAAATAAATTTATTAGAAATACTTGTAATAACAAACATGCTTTTAAGATTACAACTCTAGTAAAACTTTCCAAGCTCGACTTTAGTAAAAACTTTCAAAAGTAACTCTTGTTTACTTTTTTTGATATTAATTACACTTAAATTATCAGCGTTAAAAATCTCCATCAAAAACCATTGAAAATGAATACACGAAAAATTCCTAACAAAGTCAAACTCAAAACCATCTCAACAATAAGTGACATTATAATAGCATTAAAATATCCAATGCATTTGACGGTCATTGTCATCAAATACGGTTTGATAAACATGGTACAATATTATTATAATTTAGGCTCACCGATTTGACAAATAATTTTATTGTATTTTAAAATATGTGATCTTATTTGTAGAACTGTATTATAAAGGGGACCGCTGGAATAATAATGTGACGAAATGTCAATGGGAAAATGTATCAGTTGAAATTGGGTTACATATTATGGATATTTCTTTTGAAAAATTTAATTTTTTCTTTAAATTTATAAAGCAGTGGTGTATTTAGGTAGCGTGTGATCGTGTATTGCATAATACGGGTGTCATCTATAACACATAATAGACGAATTGTTAAAAATAAAAAGCCATGCAATTCAAGCTAGAGGTTTTGGCTTAAGTTTATTAATAAAAATATTGAAATAATATATTTATTCAGATGATATTACGTTTTAAATTAATGCCGTGTAAATGGTAGAGATGGTGGTACTTAATCGATAACACATTATCCTAAAAAGTATCTCTGAAGAAGTTGACCAATTTAAATTGTCAAAAAAATAATAAAAAAATAGCGCTCGTCAGGTCTGAGGTGCAGTAATCAAGGTTGATGGCTTCCGTGATGGATCTCACAGGCTCGAGTTTCAGTACGAGCTGCACTACATTCAGTCGAATTATCGGGCTCTGTTGTTTGCGCTGCTTAACAAATCCTTCCCACCCATCCGATCCTATAAAAGGAGCATAGCGAGAGCGACTAGTTAGCCACTAGTCTTGTCCTAGCCTTTTGCATTTGAATCGCTACTCTTAAGGTTACGCCAGTATCAGTTTTAGCACTTGCATAGCTCACTTCTAAGGTGTTCACTGTCAATACTTGGTGGAATGGCATTATAATAAAAATGAAGTAACCATTGCAATATTTGCAATTAATAAAGGTTCAAATAATACCATGATAACCCTGTATATGTTTCCAATCATGATAACATGACATGGAGGTATCTTAACATATTTCTTCTACAGGAACTGCTTGTAACTCATTCGCTCAACCCTCTTTGATTCGATGAGAGCAGGGATAGAAAGGATAAGACCAAAACGGGACTATTGGACTAGTAGCTCCGAAAATAAATCCAAAAATCAATTTATTAAATTGCCCTTACTTGGTTTTGAGCACTTGATAGATGTCGATACTCCAAAATTGACTAACTACACAAATAAAAGGTTACGGAAAATTTTGTAGAAACATTGAAAGTCTTCTGAATTTTTTTCAACCTTTTGACTGAGTAAAGCGCAATGTTTCTTTGTTCAGTGTTCACCCATGGTGTCGATTTCACTTCATCCAAAAGAATCTGTACATTGATTGTAAGTATGTGATTTTTTTTTGAATACCTATACCATATTACAACAGTGAATTTCAGGGGTGGAAAACATTTGGACATGTAATAATTGATTGACTTTTAATTAAAAAAAGGAATTTATGCAACAATTTTTGAAGAACATTTTATATGATGCATTACTCCTTGAACGTGAACTACTAATTCCTCTATTGACAATGAAAATACATTTGAAGCGTAGCTTTGACAATGGCGTCATGCCAAAATAGTTAGCCATTCTACGTATACCTATGTATATAAGAGTTTAATAATTTATTGTCTTATGCAATGGCGGCTGGCGACAGAGTATTAAGAGTACAAAAAAAGATTCAACTATTTTTCCGTACTACAGACAGCCAAAAATTCATAAGAGTATTGCGAACATCTGAATTGAAAGTCCATGTTATAGAAGTGTTTTAAAATCCAATGAATAGTAAAGAACTCTTGCAAAAATAGTTGAATCTTTTTTTGTACTCCCTAATACTCTGTCACCAGCCGCCACTAGACTCTTATGCATACAGTTCTACAGACTAAATACTTGTTTGAATTGCTGATTAGTATAAGTCGAGATCGTTCTTAGCACGGCCTGTCGGCAAACTAGTATCCGACAATTTCGACAACTTGAATCAATCATATCCCATAGTATGCAAAACATTTACTCAAAAATACTATTATGCTATAGTTTGTCATTAATTGTTATTAAATTATTTACGCAGATGAAAAAAATAAGGTTAACTATAGTTCTGACGATAGCGTGATGCCAAAACAACCAGCCTCTATGTAGCATAATTATCGCTGAATCAAATTTTATGTTAGCATGTAGCTTAAAACAATAAATGTTTGCTATTGATGTATGTGTACAGCCAAACTATCATGCGAGACGCGTAGAGAGAGTGCGTGTGTGAAAAAGCGTTGACGCACGATACCGCCCGCTACCTAGTGTATAATATTACGAAATGGATTATAAAATGTACACGTTTATCATTCAAAACAATAATTATTATTTATGTATATGGTGTTAGCATAATATGATGACAAGGAGAAGGAACTTATGGGGTCAAGTGGTATGAGTCCTATCCTATTGACCGGGTGGGTATGGGCTCAAGTCAAGGCCAATATCAAATTATTATTTTTTCAGCTTAAAGTTTAGATCTATGTCAATTCTCATATTGTTCGAATGTCAATGTCATTAGCTGTATTGCCAAATAAGATTTTTTTAGTGTTAAAAAAATCATGGACATAAAATTCACTTCTCGACAATAACCCCATTTTGTGGAATTATTCGTACATCATAATTCGTGGAATAATCAAAGCCGCCGAATCCATCGAAAGTATAACCCCATTTGTCCATCAGCAGCCGTTGTTAGTTAACTTATACTGTGAAAAATTTATCAAGCTTGAACATCGGTAGTTTGCGATCTCTGGATTCCAGTGGTGTGGGTAAGCAGGAGGGTCAATGCGAAGCGAATAATCAATGTTTTTTCAACAACCGTTTCGCCAATCGCGTACGAACAATCACAGGAGCGCGCCCACCCGAAAAACTTTGCAAAATAAAAACCTCTAAGCTCAGACCAGACTCGCGGTGGTTTGGGTTTCGCTTTTTTTTTACCTCTCTCTGTAAGGGACATTCAAAATCGGCCTATCCTACGTATTGCTTGTATCTGTGTTGTTTGGGAATAACTGCCAGAATATTGAGCTATTTTTTTTTCAGATCACGAGAGAGTGATCACGGGCTCGAATCCCACTACGGACATTTTAATAAACTGTTTTTCGAATGCATGAATACCCTTGACAATACGGTAAGAAAAATAACAATGTATTTTAGTTCTACATAAATTATTTTATCTATTTGTTGATAGTTATTTCGGTTTACGACTTCGTCAGAACTATCGAAATAGCTATCAACAAATATATAAAATAATTTATGTAGAACTAAAATACATTGTTATTTTTCATACCGTATTATAATGGAGTTCTACCAAAGTAAATGCCTACTCAATCAATAATACCCATGATACTTACGGCCTCCTCCTATCTGACAATTGGAACGGTTGATTAGCTCACCATTAGTCTCCAATCCAATGCTGCCTGCCCTCTAAGCTTTAAGATTAGCTGCGCGGCACAATTCCAGTCATCGAACAACTTCTGTCAAAATGCATCATTCGGAGGCTATATGCTCCACATTGGGACCAGGCATACATTCAAAATATGTAACATGTTTCATTAATTTATGCTCTCTATGTTGAGGATCTTTAAGGTGTTTTAAGCAATATTTATAAATCAGTTCTTTAAATTCTTCAACTATTAGATTGCGCGCCACCCTGGGGCAAACTGTTTCGCGACAGCTTAGAAGGAACGTTAGTTCTGTCCTATTCAAACTGACTCCTAAAAACATCACTGAATTAATTATTAAGCATTCCATTTGTCTCACATCGGATATTTATATATTTTAATAAGCAGACATTAAGCACTTGATAATTATGATCAAGTTGAAGTCGATAAAAAGGGTACGACTCCAAACTCCAGCATTGACCAAAAACACAACTCCGACTACAACATTGACTAAATACACGACTAAAAAAAGTTTAATTTAGTCACGTTTTTCCCTACCTTTCCTATTTTTGTGTATTCAATTAAATATCAACCAACCAATCCGACCAAAAGCCAAATTTAACATATTATATGCATAAAAAAACTTTTCAAAATTTCCGACTCCGGCTAAAATTCCGCGACGACTCCGACTCCGGCCAAAAAACCGCGACCCCAAGACTCCAACTCTGATATGATGATGAAAATACAGATGATTATTTTTGTAATCAAATCATGATAATATACAATTGATCACGGCAGATTTATCTTTTAGAGTTCATTGTGATGCTAACAATCCTCCCACCACCCGATCTTATGAACCGGGTGTAGCGAGAGCAATAAGCTAACCACTAGTAACGGCATTGTAACGCATGCTGAGTTCTCACTTTGGTTTATATAAATGTAAGGTATTTTATTTGTACGTCTATTATTTACTACTCATCATAAAGTCACCGACAGCAAAATCTATTTTAAAACTCTATGAATTACAAAAATGGACCACATATGACAAAATCATTGAATTATAACAATGCCGAATAATGAATGCAAATCGGTGGTAATCTCCGGCCTGCGGGACGTCCAGGGTTAGGCGGGACTCGAGCCCAACCGCTTCCGCATCCCAGATCTTATCGCCAACCATTCGACTACACAACTTTACATTAGGAGCGTCAAACTGTCATAAAGGCGATTTGTTTAGTAAATGTCGGAAGGCGAAGTGATCTATGTCGTGGTTATAAAATTTCGCTATTTATTTTGGGTATGATTTTTGCTCTCGGGAGAAATAGTAAATTTTGATACATTTGAGAAAGCTGACTCTGACAAACTTTTGAGAAAAAAGAGAAAATTCGTTTTTTGAAGTTTTATTAATTAGAATTTATAAAAAGCGGTTGATGCGAAAATGAACTAATTTCTTTGTAGCCTAGCAGTAAGTAGCCTAACACTGATTATTTGCTAAGAAAACTAGTTGCTGCCTTTTTTCTAAGATATTCTTATACTTTTAGAAGATGTCTTTTTTTTCAAAACAGGATTTTATAGTATTTTTGTGATTGATGATGTGATTTTTATGATTCTACTTTTAATGTGATCACCGTAATACAGTTTTCAAAAATATTTAGCAAATATCATTCATAATTCAATTTCAGAAATTATGCGAGATCAAACTTCGTGATACATGGTGTTTTTTTTAATCACTCAATTGCAGACTAATAATAAAATGAAATATTTAATTTTTCATATATTGTAGGTGATTACACAACTGCTACGTTTTGTAGGGTACTGGTCGATGATTTGACGTTCTCTAACTAACATTCCTCATTAAGCCACTTACTATTTTTTACAATACGCCTTAGTTTATTGCTGAATACACACACTTATCAAAGCAATGTACTGACCACCTCTTGCTCCAGGCGTCTCATACCACTGGCGGTAAGAACTAGCTGTGAGGAAACAATAATGTGTGTTATGGTTTTGACCCCAAAGATTACAATGAAAAGCATGAAAAATCTCTAAAAAAAGAAGACATCGTAACTTCCCTTATTTTTGTCATGTCGCTCTAAGCTTGGAGCATATGGAATCTTAATGGTGCTTTTCTCTGAAATCTGTTTGCTCCTCAGTTGCTTAACTTCTTCTTTTCGAAGATATTATGGAGAGAGCGGATACTACTAGAACAAGACTCGTAATAGCTTATGGGTATATTTACGTCCCAATTTTATGATGGGATGGATGTGGGAAAGAGTTTTTTGGAAAAACACAGATATCCATGTCTCCAAACTCTGCCTGGACCGAGATAAGAGCCAAAATTCTAATACACTCGCTCTAATTTTCAACTCGTTACAAAGTTGGTTTTAACTCTAAATACTTGATCCATTTTCAAGCATACTTAAAACCAAAGAAACGCAAATAGTGCGCAACACAAACACAACGTCACCAGTTTCAGACGCAGTCTAGCCTAAAATAATATCGTCAGTATATATTTATTTATCTGTTATAAAAATGGACAGATTGGGCATCTGGTGTCTGGGCGTTGGTCATAATCGTATTCACCTTTGTGAACACAGCTAAGCTTAGTCGACTTAATCAGGTAGCGGGCGGGTTGAGTTGACACCTCGCGTATATCTGCATTCGATGTCACATGTCATATCGTGAAACATTCCGTCAAGTGACTCGAACGTCTGAGAATAAATCACTATTAAATCACCACTTAAATCCTCGGTTGATTTATCGATTCTGTTCTAAGACATGGGTATTTTTGCTGCATTTAATTCCTTCCCGCCACTACAAAACTATATGTGGGGCAAAACTTGCTTTCCACTTGTCTCGTCCTAGTATTACTCTTTCTATCCATACTCTCTTCTAACTATAGAGAAGCTATAAGGCTAAGTTAGTAGCAAAAGTTTCTCTAAAATAATATTGTGATCCTCCTTCGGGTGACCATATACTCCACATTGGGAGCGGACATGGATTAAAAATAAATTTATTATAAACTATCGAAGAATCTTAAGCGCTGTATTTCCACTTAAGGGTTGTGAATGTTTAATAATCAAAATAAATCAAGGAATAAAGATTTAAACCTTTTCACTCGCCCTTGAATAGAATATATAATTATCGAGTTAGGCCCAAGAATTGACAGTACCCACATGATTCAACTGGCAGCTTAAATTTTGCTATTTGAAAATTCTATCAACCGTTATCGGTGTATTCTATATTCGATGCTGTCTGTTATCATTTTTATGTGCGCACAAACCAGGTGGATAACGGAATACCATAAAATCCTCAGATGCCATTTCCTGAACGCATTTAGATGCGTCTAAGATTTCACAGGTGGGCGTTCAAATGCTGACTGACTGTCTGCTACCTTACTGCATTTCATTTCAACTCCTGACTCCGACTCCTCTCAGAAAGGATCCTTTTACAGTCAACGTCACACAATACTATCAGTTTGAGATCGAGCACGCAAGAGCCGAATTAGGTAAAAATACTTAATTCATCTTTGAAGCGCTTAAAATCAAATACCCGATATGTCCACTATGTATCGTTTTTGTATTATATTTCCAACGATGAGTTTCCATATTTTTACTATTCAGTCAAAAGCTTATTACGATAAGCATATGTAAGCGAAATAACATATATCAGCAAATGGCTGTTACCATTTCAATTAACAAATTCTGCATTTCATTGAGTTAAAGCATATTTTTTGATTTGCTCAGTCATGTATCATCACATATTGTGTAAAATGAGTTTTATATTAGTTTATTTCACCATGTTGTTTGATTCCAAAAGCAAAAACTTTGGATATTTACATCTTTAATAAAGTCCATTAATAATTTAAAAACAATAAAGCATTCATTGTACTTATCCAACAGTTCATTTATTAAGATCGGGACCGGTATTGCTCAGCACGAAAAAGTTAATCTATATATATATAAAAATGAATGTCTGTGTGTATGTCCGCTATGGACTACTAAACCGCTCGACTGATCGATGTGAAACTTTACAAATTTATTGAGTACACTCCTGCAATGGTTTCTGGCCTACCAACCCCTCCCCCCAACCACACCCCAACCTCCACCCCCCATTTTTTTTTTTTAAACTTTACAAATTTTTCAAGTTCACTTCTTCGAAGGTTTCAGGCCTACCCTCCCATACGCCCTCTAAACCCCACCCCGCCAAACAACCCCCCCTCCCCCCCAAAAATTGATATCGAATTTTTACAAATTTCTCGAGTATTGAATACATGCAAATTGAATTGAATATTTAATGTAATGTCTTTCCTTCAAATTTATTTTAGTTGCTGGCGTAGCAACGCGCGGAGGGTACATCTAGTTATTGAATAAATTGTAGAATAAGTAAAACAATTTTCAATATAACGCCGTCCCCTAAGGTTTGACAGTGAACACCTTGAAAGTGATATATAATAATGAATTGGCTTTGTGACTTATTTTTGTTGGCTTTGTAGCCGAGTGATGAAAACTCGTGGGCTCTTGATATGCTAGGTACGAATCTTCGCGGGGACACTTTTAAATATTGATTTGTAATCAACGTCACGGGTGTTTAAATTCATTCTTAACACATTATCTATGGAGACGCGGAATACGCGTCGTTTCTCTATGTTTTTTTGATTTCCACCGTAGCCAGTGTCTTAATGTGCGGTAGATGGCCGATTCTTATTTTTTTGTGAATTGTTAATTAAATAATAAAATAAACCAGTCCTAATCTAACTTCCTTGGTTTGTCTTCTCAGAAGAGAAAGAGTGAGCTTTGCAACTGAATAAAAACCATAATAACACATTTTTATTATAATGCCATTCCACCAAGTATTGACAGTGAACATCCTAAAAGTGAATAAAAACCATTTATAATAAAAAAGTCAACACGAATATGTTTCTGAACTTATTTAATTAAATTTATATGAAATTAACAATAAAAAATATCGATTAAGCAAATCATATTTTCTACAGCATATGGCATGTACAATTTTCATCCCAGTTCCACCCTGTGATCACATCCGCCAAATAAGTACTTAGTGTGAAGATTAAAATCATTTTTTTTTGTCAGTTGTTGCCCTGTCAACAAAGGAGTGGACTTATTGTTACGAAAAGGTGTGCTAGCAAGAGAGTAACTTTTTGTCACATTATAATGTATTTTCTTTTATTATAGGTATGTACAATTTTTTATTTTCTGTTATATTTGCATTAACACAATTAGAATTACAACGTATTTCTTTACTTGCCCTGTGGGCTGGAGTACTAAATTTCTTTTCATTCGTAAATATTGTGTTAATTCGCTTTCGGTCTTGTAGCCGAGTGGTCCAGGCTATTACTGTTTCGTCTACTTGAGAGTGGGGCACGGGCTGGAATCTTGAAACGGAAACGTCACCGTAATGTAGTTTTTTTACAATGTAATTAACTAAAAAAGAACTTTGTTACACGTCCGTATGAGCTAAAAATACTTATCCCTATTACATAGAAAAATGACTTACATTAATTTCGCAAATTCCACACATGGGGCTCGTTTGATATTGAGAGTTTATTCGTAATCCACCATGTTATAGTTGGAAATAAATTCGCAACCGATGGTCCAAGCACAATTGTTTCCTCTGGGGATTCGAACCCAACGCGGGGAGAGGCCCAGTGCGCCATATGAGTAGTGGTAAAGTGTTTTTTTCTTTGTATACATCAAAACCAAACGATTAATCAAACACAACCGGCTGGTATCAATAAAGAGAACGTACTTTAAAAAATAGGGGGAATAATTCTAGAGACGATTATTTAGTGATTCAGTTTGACAATGTACACTTGTTTTTCGTGTCTTGTAATAATAATATCAATAGACAAAACATTCAGAATTAATAACATTGAAATAATACGATTAAATGTGTTTTATTTATATTAAACTAGTATTGCTACCCGGCGTCGCTCGGACTAAGCGACCAATAATTATTTAATGTTATATCATTCGACATAATTATATCACAAAATCTAACATCCAAAATAGAGTTAAAATAAAATCACAAACTTTATTTAATTTGATGACAGCCCCATTCTCGCCCATTAAAATGTCCAAATTCAAGGAAAAAATCTAATTTGCTGTCAAAGAAATGTCAAATAATACCTTCACGTATATAATCAACATTATTATATTAATAAAAGCCGGGAAAAGTTCAGTAGAAGACTAATTTATTACATTTTGACTAAATGTCTTCGCCGATAAAAATTCAAACATATTTTCTTTCATATTCGTTTTTATGGCAACTTGCAACAACAATGCAAAAGGGAATTACAGACATACATACATACATACGCCGTTTCGGTTTTATATATAAGATACCGCATTTCCACTAAGAAAAGACAGTTACCTAGGACTTTGAAGTCGCACATTTTGGCCGGAGTCGGAGTCGTCGCGGTGTTAAGGGAGTCGTAAAAATCTTTTTAAAACTTTGAACTTTTTACTTACTCATATAACATAACAAGTTTACTGCTGGTCTGAGCGGTTGGTTTATATTTAATTTAATACACATACATAAATAGAAAATAAACGTAAAAAAAATACATTTTCGTTGGAGTCTGAGTTGGATTCGTGTTTTTGGTTCATGTTGGAGTCGGATTTGGAGTTTATACCCATTTAAGGTATATTAAAATATCTTAAGATACGAAACAGCGACATGGTTGAATGCAAAAAAATATATAGTGAAACCCCCATTCTACGGTTTTCAAGGGACCATAAAAAAAATTGCAACATGCGGGAAGGTTTAAAATATGAAATAAAAAAAGATAAACTTTTAAAAACTTATTAGACTGTTATTATTCCTATAACATTCATTTTTAAAAAAAACCCTTAATACTACGTTGATTCTTTGCAATTTGGGACTTCAATTTTAGCAAAGACCCTTCAAATTCGCATATTTTTAAAACATCCTTGGATTAGAAAAATATTTTATCCAAAGCCAATAACGCTTCTGTAAAAGTCGTGACTCGTTCACTATTACGTTTTTCGCCATCTTCTTCCACAGAAGACACATGTGCTTAGTACGTGAGTCATCACCGGAAACATTATGACTATGAATCGTTAACAATCGCACACTTGCAGTCTCAGCTTTTTTCTACGAACCGATTTTGATGGGGTAAGTGTGCATATGAGAAATATTCAACAAAAACGGTCAATCGGGATTATATTTGTGAAAGGACCATAATTTTTAGACGATCGGGGAAAGATTAATGCGGGATTTTTTACCATTTTTCTTATGTGTGTTTTGCCTGGACTATACAAATAAACGAACCACGCGGGAAAATGGTTTATGCGAGAACGTTAGATCGGGATTCCACTGTATGCATCCTACTGAAACGAGATAAATACGAAAAAAAAAAACATTTATTCAAACCACTTATTTATTGCTCAAGTATCCCCTCTTAGTTAGTAAAGGGGTTTGTTGAACATTTTGTGCTCGTCTTTTGTTTGCAGCCAATAATGTGACGCGCTTGTTACAATTATTGTCCCCACATCTGTTGCAGCGAAGACACCCGCTGGGCATCCGCACCCCCTCGTGTTTAACGGGACATTATGGTCGATTTTTGTAATATTGTATTTAATATTTACTTTTTTAAGGGCGGTGTTGAGCACCATTGTTGACAAATTGGGAAAAAATCTTTGAAATCATCACTTTTTTGATGAAGCAATTTAATTTTATTAATCACGGTTTTCTTTTACTGTATCAGGCACGAATCCAAGCGTTATTATTCATGTATCAGAATCATAAGAATTTTTGATTGATTCGGCGGTAACTTTGTGGAAGTCCATTTATAACGTTAAAAATATCTTTGATTATTCCACGTGTTACTAATTGTGACACGTGTTTCGCCTCTTTAGCAAATTTTGCGATAGTATGTCCGAAGATGCCTCTATAATCTGAATCTGAGGCGAAACACGTGTCACAATTAGTAACACAATACCTGGTATAATCAAAGTTATTTAAAATTTTATATGTATAAGAATCATCATAAATCACTTTCTTTCCCACTACCTCATAATCCATTCGAGTCCGTGGTGCAGTGGTCAACGTCGTAAGCTTCCGCTACCTTCTCACCTACTTGATTCTATAAGTGATGAGTAGCGAGAGCGACTACCTAACCCCTAGTCCCGTCCTAGTATTTTCTTTTCTATACCTTCTCTCGTCGAACTAAAGAGAGTTTGAGTGACTGGATAACAAGCAGTTCCCGGGTACAAATTATTTTTAGATACCTTCGTTTGGATTTCATATGCTCCACATTGCGAGTGGACATGGGTTTAATTTTTTTTTATCTAAAAAGCTTCGTGTGGGAAGTAGAGTTGCCAACCGGATTGGCCGGGATTGTACCGGAAATAGTGCCGTGGTCCCGATTGATTTTCAGAAAATGTCTCGCTGTATAAAATGTAGAAAAAAACGTTCCAAGCTTTATTCTCAGCTCTATCCGAGTAAATACTTAGTCATATAATAATTATAAAAATATGCTTCAAACTGGGAACGGAAATGGATGGAGTAGCATGCTTATCGCTCCTTAGGTGTCGGATAGAGGTGGAAAGCGATGAAAATTTTGAGTATAAATGCTTGAATCGATGAAAAAATGAAAATATCAAAATGATGGTGAAGTGGACCAATGCCCGTCAACATTCACGGCTCGGCTATAGGGCCAGCAATGATTTCCATTCATAAGAGACTAAATAGGAAATCCATTGCTTCTTCATATACTCGAAGTTTACATGTAAATGACATTCATTATTGTCAATATTTTCAAAACTAATTGGACGGTATTGTCACAAAGAGCATGTCGTGTGACGGATTCACAACCCGGACATGTGTGTTGAAAGGATGCCACCGCTGAGCAGTGGTTAGTTAACTTCTTTTGCCAGAGATTACTCTAGTTTTAAAAGTACTTTATACTATGGTAAAGCTGCAACCACAATAGTTGAGCGATAAGCACCATTTCATTCACAGGTGCCAAATATGTAGATTGCGAGATTGCGAATTTTTCATGATTTTTTTGTTGTCGCTTAAAATTATACTGTAAAAATTATTGGCAGATCGTGCTTATAGCTGTAATAAATATAATCACAGTTCTACGAAAGCAAATTAAAAAATCAATTAACAACGTATTCCAAAAAATCGTTAGTACGTAAACAACATTCTTTGTTTTTTTTATTATTATTGAATCATCTTAGAGGACTACCTATATACGTTTTGTTGGTGGCTTACTTTTTCTAGCTCTAATTCCATTTTCATGGACGAGTCAATCGTCAATGAAAATTAATAAAAGCCATATATTTAATTGGACATATTGGTTTCTGCGCGCAGGTTCCGTAAACTCTGGACTATTTAATAATTTCATTTTTTCACGGTTTTACATATTAAACATCTAATAACTTATTTGTATTTGTAAGATTTTAAGAAAATGTGAATTTATCAGATGAAGTTTTAGCCTCAAATCTTAGGCTATAGCCACAGTGACAAGCGTACATTTTGACGTAGCTGTGCAAGACTTGCTTCATAATCAAAGATTACCGCAATGGCTTGAACGATGGCGCCGTCTGAGAAGTTGATACGCAGCGTTATAACGTAAACAATTTGTACGCCGAAGCAAGCGCTGTAAAATTTCAAACGGATTTGACCGGCATTTACGCTGCGCATCGATTCTATCAGCATATAGCCATTGCGATAACCTTTGAGTATGAAGCAAGTCTCGCCCAGCTACGCCCGGCCATAGCCCAATAAAGATAAAAAGCATAATATCGTTGGCATATTAAACAGCGGAGGTAATTAACTTCCAATTCAATCAATATAATCAATTAATATTATATTAGTCATAGCAATAATCTCATTGGCTGAATCATAATACAGTGATCCAAAAAGCGATTAACCGAGCGATCTACTTTCCGAAAATGTTCACAGATGTTGCAACAGTCGCGAATAACGCATACATGCACATTTATAATATAATATATGGAGAGGGGAATTACCGCCAATTCGTTTTTGGCCAAATGCCTTTGTAATCTGTTTGTAATGGAGAGGGTACACAAAACAAAACAAGTGTGTGCGCCACTGAGCATATGGACGATACCAGTTTCCCGACTGTTTTTTTCGAACTCTGGGTTTCGAAATAAGACTAAATAATGAATCGTGATTCGATCCACGAGAACTTGGAAAAAGAAAAATTAAATGACCATTTATTGTTGTACAATGAATGCATATTTTTTTTTTGGCTAAACAGTTACAAGTAACTGGTTACAATGAAGAAAATAACCGTCACCAAAAACATCCGAAATGAAAAATTGAAATAAATATTGAATATCTTCTTTGATAGAATTTTAAGCCCGACGGCCGACGATTTTAAAGCACACAGTCAGTATTGATCCAACAATGAGCATAATAATCGCAAGAATTCTTATTTTTAATCTTTAGGCAATATAACTTTTGTATATACTTAAGTAATTTTGTAATAAAATCATTCATAGGTTTGAATCGTTCAAATTTTGTACTTTTCCATGAGTTTTATCGCATATGATCCTGATTTCGCTTTTCATCATCTTCAGTCTTTTCAAGTGCACGAATGAACTTGAGCTGAGTCTGAAGATGCCAAAAGGCGAAACCCGGGCCGTTAGTGACAAAACTCACGGAAAAGTAAACAATTAAAACGATTCATGTTTGATATTTAAATTCCATCAAGCAACTTCAGTAAAAATCTTCAATGATATCAACATTACAAGATTAGCAGGATTGTCTGAAATCTAATTAATAATCTAATTATTTTTAAAGTTTCGTTTGCTAACCAAAATTTATGGCTTAATAATAACTGTTAACTTACATATAAGCGAATCAAACTATTGTATTTACTACGCGTCAGTTCAAGTTCAATCGTGCACTTGAATTGCCTGAAGATACAGAATCCCGGGCCGTTAGCGACAAAACTCGTAGAAAGCTACAAATATAAAAAGATTCAAATTTGATATTGAAAGTCTATCAAGCACTTATATGTTTAAGGTTTTTCATTACAGCTATTAAAAGTCAAAAAGTCGAAAAATACATCGACAAATACATCGAAAAATACATCAGAAAAAACCATGTCCAAGATAACATCAAAGGATTAATTTTAATATTGCTTACGCTTTCTAGAATAGAGTAGTCTGAAGACAGGCCCCAAGCAGTGTCAGCGGAAACAGAAACAGCGCCCAAAAATAGTTCACCAACTGTCCAGAAGAGGGCAGAAGAACATCACTTCTAACGACCCTATAGAACCGAAACAATTTTTTCTCCATAGGAAGTATTTTCAATGACACTGCAACCCTTTTCATAACACCATAGAGTAAATTTTAGCCCAGTGTGAACCTAATATTTCATTCTGAAGAGGTCATTAGATTCACGGGGGTTCAATAATGTTTTCTATTATCACTAAACAATATTCTTTAGAAGTGTCCTCTCGAAAACGTACCATATTGGATATGAATATTTTACAATCATGTGATACAAATTTGTCATAGTTCTTTTAACAATTGAGTGCTGCTTTATAATATTGGCAGAGATGTCATTTTTTGAATAAATCGATGATGAATATTTATGAACGAACAATTAATACATCGACACCTTACTTTAAAAAGGTTCTATCTGTTCTAGACCTTGTTTTGAGATATGAGCATTTTAAATTTGGATTGAACATATTTTTTTTTCATATCCGCTCTCTTTTTGGAGCATATGGCCGCATACGGTGCCTCCAGGATTCTCTATCACCCGACAACTTCCTTACTTCTTCCCAGGTGATCCCAGCGTCCCGTAGCTCCCCTGATTACATCCTATGGATGGTCATCAAAGGCCTTGCATGGCGTCGGGATCCATGAAATTGATAAAAGAGGCAGGCAAGATTCAGGTTCCGCTGGGGCATCCGTAGCACATGTCCAAGCAAGGTCGATCGTCGATTTTTTATTTTGGACATAATAAGGAGCTGGTTTGTACTCTCTCTTACCTCCGTGCTCTTGACAAAGTCAAACCACCGTACTCCTAATAGTCGCCGCAGGCACCTGTTTTCGAAGCACAGTATACGGTCACCCTGTGTTTTTGTAATGTGACCTGACTCGCAACCGTAAAAAATAGTGACACGGGCTTTGTCTCTTTCAGAGAAATTATCAGACCAACTATCGCAGCTAAAGTAACATTACGATGATGTTTCTAAAAGAGGCGAAACACGTGTCACTATTACTCACATAATACGTGGAATCAACTAAAGTATTTCAAACATAGTCTTTAAATTGATTTATTAATATCTTCATGAATGACATGCTTTCGCTTTTTACATTGCTTTGTCAATTCAAGATAGAGTGGGGGAAACAAATGACTCGCGGAGAGACCAATTAGAATTTAGCCGCAAGTTTTCCCACAGCTGTTTTCAAATAACCATCAATGTGAGAAAACAAATGAAGAATAAAAATTACGCGGCAATAAATTTAGCAACATTTAAATTTGGCGGCAACACTAAAACATGGAAACGGAAACTCTAATACCATAGAGTAAAATAAAGCGAACGGGGATGTCTCTTTTAAATTATCGAAACAAGCAGTGTCAGTCAATGTGGCGGTGAGTTCTACGAAATGTCAATCAAGGCTTCCTAATAAAAACACGAACCCGTTGTGCGACCACGATAGGGGAGGGTCAATTTTTGATACCACAGATAACTAATAGAATACAAAAAAGGATTTCCCTTGTTGGTAGTCATTTGAAAACGATTCTTGTAATACAAATATGTGATAAACATGTTGTTTGGTTAAACACATATATATATTTTTTTAACCATGTCCGCTCCCAACTTGGAGCATATGGACTCCTCACGGAGTTTACCTCAACATATGTTTTTTCAACGATAACTGCTTGTTACTCAGTTGCTCAACCTCTCTTATTCGAAGGGGGTAGGGATGGAAAGGATACGAGGACTAGGACAAGACTAGTGATTAGCTAATCGCTGTCACTATGCGTCGCCCTTTGGGATCGGAAAGGTGAGAAGGGATTTTCAACAACGCAAACACCCATGCCTTTGAATAGATTAATCGATTAAAGAAATCTGCTCGTACCGAGAATCGAACCCAGGTGGTCCGGCACGCAAGCCAACACCATTGACACTGAGCCACGTTTATTTGGTAAGGTGTAAGGCTTTTGGATACACAATTTTTATTGTTTTCTGTATGTTGCGTATACGCATAAATCAGAAGGTGTTAAGCCACATACACTTCTACACTTCTAGCGATTGTCCCTGTGCTTTGTTGATTGTCATCGATAATGAGTCGCACCGGAAACTGCAAGCGTTTAATTTCGAATGGTATATCTTTCTGAATCATTGGGATGCTTGGCAACAGTATGTCTTATTGTGGCTTCGATATTGCTCATAATCTTTTTCACTGAAAGCCTGGTATATTATGCCATTTAAAGTTTCAATAAAGACATTGTATGGTTCTAATTCATGCAAAATATGAAGTTTGTAACAAAAGTAGGGGAAATGTACAGAAAGTATTCAGGAAATAAATAGACAAGAAACTGAGAACTCACTTCACAGACACAGCTTTAATTCAGCACTATTAATTATTTCACGGTATACCACCAGTATAACGTATATTCATTTCTACTAAAAAACATTTTTTTTTACACAAATATCTCATTTTGTATGCTCAAATTGACGTGCGGAAAGAGTACGACAAATAGTTATTTTTTTTATAGTAGCACAAAAAATAATATGACAAGTTTTGTGCCTTTGAACCTCCCTCTTGAGTAAAAACAATGCATGTCCTAACCCTCGCTAAAAGGTTAACCCCATGATATCTGTCAGCGCAGGACTTGCATGTTTTTAACATGACGATTAAAAGACAGCTTAGAAAGCTGAAACACCCCTTTCCAACTTACTGCCCACTAAATAAGGGTTATTCAGGAATTATTTATGCATCCATTGGACGATAAATAGTATTTTAGTAGAAGGTAGGAACTCAATACTGGTTACTTATTTGCAAGCAATGGTTATTGCACCCAATATATAAATATTTTTTCATCAAATTTCACGATATTTTGCAATGATCGGGACCAGTTTTGCTCATAGTTTTCATCTGATTAAAAATAAAATAGAACAGAACTCAAATAAAAATAACACATTATTCAGTGCTACTTACAAAATATATTCTGATAATGATCAGGTCCGGTAATCTCATTGTCCTTGTCAACTGATATGCTCAGTTGACAATGCTTGCGATGAACGAAACCTAATATAATATATGCGTGGAAGTAGTACTTACTATATAATGGTGCAGTGGTCAAAGTCGTTGGCTTCCATGATGGACCTCACGAGTTTGAATCCATGTGCGATCAGCATTTTTTTAGTTGATTTATCGATTCTATTCGAATGCATGGGTTTGTGTTTTCTCTAAACTCCTTTCCACCCATCTCGATCGCGTAAGCGGAAGACGGGTAGCGAGAGCGACTAACTCTATACACTAGTTCTTTCCACCCATATCCTTTGTATTTCTTCTCCTATTTGGAGGTTGAGCAACTGAGTAACAAGCAGTTCTTGCAGAAAAAAATTGTTTTAGAGACCTCCATTATTTAGTCATATGCTATATTTTGAGAATGGACAAAAACAAAGTGCATATTTCAAAAAAATAAAGTGTTGGCTGATTTCAGCCCAGCCATTCTATGAGATAATGTAAATACCTCGCAAGCTAAAAAAATCTCGATTCATTGTTCATATTATAATGTTAGAATTATTATCTTTTACTTTCTATTGTAGTAAATTTTGACATTTAGTTTCATCTTTATTTTTATTGTGAGCGCGTATCAGAGCGGAGTTGGCTTTCTGGACATAAAAAAATCTCTCCCCTGGTATCGAACCTGCAAGCCATCGATCAAAAGATTTAGCTATCGGATCACTGGCAGTCGCTGGGGAAGCAGCTGATCTCCAGATATAACAACCCTCTACAAAATTATACTTGATGGGGCACAATTAATAGTCTAATCCACCAACAATCGCATATTTTCTGTTGCACATATTATACTAACTGAACTTCTGTAAACTTGTGACTGAAAATAATATTGATGATTATTTTTATAGTAAATCAAAGACTTGTGAATATTTTGTTATATACTAACTATTTTCTTCTCGGGTAAAGAATTCTACGTCAAAAAGAGAACCTCATTTGTTAGTTCTTTGTTTCGTTATTTCAAGGGGTAGCTTTTACAAAACGTTTTGCTATTCACGTTAAAAATAAACACACTTTACTAGGACAAAAAAGGACTTTTTTAATATTGTATTATGCCTTTCCGCTAAGTATTGACAGTGAAAATTTTTAAAGTGACATTTAAAAAAATAATAAAACATATTTTGTTCATATTCCACAAGTCATTAATTAAGTTCAGAACCGGTATCGCTCGTCGCGAGTATTTTTCATCTGACGACGATGCGAGCATTTTAAATTGTATGCTCGCGATTAGCGAAACCGGTCCTGATCTCTTAATAAGCTCATAGAGGAATAATTTTAGAAAAAGTTAAAACATTTTTTTAATGATATGTAACCTTAAAGCTTTAATAGAGAACACTTTAATAGTGACACTTGTGGATATTATTAAAGCTTAATTACATTTTTTTTCTGTACAAGGACAATTTACAAAGTGTTGAAGTCAAATGACTTTGGATCCAACGAATTGGCGTTTTTTTTTATGTAGGCCAGAAGATCTCATTAAATTGAATGAATTGACCAAAAAAACCTTATTAGTAATAAATTTTTCTATGCCAAAATGCTCCTTGTTAATAGCTCATGTTTTGCGAACGCGTCTACGAAATATAATATTAAATGCAGTGTATGAACATGCGATATCGTAGTTTTATGCACGTGCAATATTTTTATTCCGAACCAAGTGATGCAAATGCGTTCGCAATAATCGTTGCAATAGGCCGATAAGAAAAATTACTGTGTACAACATAAATAATAAGCAAACTTTCAACGCCCATTACTGGATGAAAATGGGAAAGAAATAATACTAAATCATAGCATATGAGACACGCATAATTAACATTACCTACCTACATTTACAAGCCGTTGTTTTCTCGATGATTCATAACATGTTCTGAATTCAATAGTTATTTTTTAGCTGAATGGGTGGCTAAGTCAGCAACTGAGTAACAAGTCTAAAAATCGCTAACAACCATTGCTCCCTCTAAGCTGTGCGCATGTGCGCGCACATTAGAGATCTGCACGGGCCGAAATTTAAAAATTCTATCCGGCCTGAGCCTGAAAAACCTACCCGGCCTGAGCCAAGCCCGAGGCGCATTCCTGAAAATCTTACAAGAACCCGACAGTTTTTTCAACATTACATCAAAATTTAAACAACTCCCCAAATTATAATAAGTTTGTAATTTAGATATAAAATAATGGCGTTTACATCCGGAATAATCGAATTTATGTATTATTTTTTGTGTACCCAGGCTCGAGCCCGGCCCGGGCCCAAATCTAAGCCATCGATACTAAGGCCCGACCCAGCCCACGGACCCGGCTGGGTTTGGGCTCTCGGGCTTACTCGAGCCCGTGCAGACCTCTAGCGCACATTCATTACAACAGCGTTAGGATGTAAAGGCATAAAATGTGTTTCTAACTCTGCGTAAAATAGTATGGTTTATTATTGTCATTTTAAAAATAAACCGTTTCGTTGGTCTAAAAAATTCAACGTTGTACAGCCATGACTTTTTGCGCACATAATTCTTGGAAAATTAGAGGCAACATTACTAGCAACTCCACCCGATGCTTATAACGTGGTATATCGAGAGTGATTAGTTAACCACTAGTCCTGTACGTCCAAATTAGTAATATTAAGTCCAAAATAAAAAGGCGACGATTGACCTGGCTCAGACATGTGCTGCGGATGCTCCAGGGGATCCTGAACCTTGCCTGTCTCTTCTGTCAACCTAATGGATCCCGTCACCCTGGTAGTCCGCTTATGACCGTCCATAGTATGTACCCAGTGGAACTACGGGACGCCGGGATGACATGACAAGAAGTGAGGAGGCTGACGGTCATATGCTCCGAACAGGGAGCGGATATGGAAATCCCTATCATTCTTATCAACACTTTACTCGAATATTAAGCTCCATTGGGAGTCTATATATGTTACACATTGGGTGCGGATATGTTTCAAAAAAATGAGTTATCATATATAAACTCCATTCAGCCCCTTAGGGTAAAAAGAAATGTGTCTCGATTTGTATCGATGTTGAGTTATGAATACCACTTAATACAAAATAGTGTGTAACGTAGTGTGTCAAAAAGACATATCAATAGAAGAAGTGGATCTATGAGAATCATTTTCTTGTTAATAGCTCCTAAACTTTAAAATAACACTTCTTACAACTATTAATTACTATTTTATATTTAACAAATAAATCAGAAATACAAAGCATCGCCTTGACAAATTATCTGTTAAAAAATCGGTAAAATTGATTACAGGTCAAACCTGTTCTTTGGTTCTCCTGAAAATTATAGATAAATAAGTTACGTTTCTCTGCTTCAAGAGGCCAATATGTAAGTCCTTTTTTTAACCCATATTTATTCTATTACCTAACATGCTAGTAAACTTCTTGGATTCATATTAAGGCAAAGTAAGCCATTTGAAAACCTTACTGTGCTTCTACTGTGTTTTATGGATCTGGATAGCCAAAATTTCTAGAAAAATAGAGAAAAATTAGTTAAGGTTCTTTGTGTCTTAGAGGCAGATTGGAGACGGCATTGGTTGAAAAAATGTGTTTCGATAAAAACATCACAACAATAAATAATTCTAAGTAGCTGGAGCTCTCAACATTCAAACAAAGGCTTCGCGCTATCGTGCAACAAACACCATTGTGGCGAAAAATGTGGTGGATCGAAAAATGTTTTGATTTACGAGACCACTTGAAATCTTCAGCGAAACAATAGCCACTGATCTGCTCGGCCGCAGACTGGAGGAGGGACAATGTCTGAAAGAAAGAGATAGTGGCTATAGAGAGATCAGTGGTGTACCGTTAGGAGGATTGTTTTTTAAAATAGTGCTGGTAATTTTAATTACGCAACCATCGCAATCAGTATAGACACGTGAAATTTGCATGCGAAAATTTTGACACGTATTCAGTATTTTTTTTTTCTGAATACAAGCCTATTGCAAAATGAATAATTCATTGGTTTATGTGATTTTTTCATCACTTTAAAACCACTTTTTTTTATCCATGCCCACTCCCAATGTGTATCATATAACCTCTAAATAAAGTTGTACATACATTTGTCTTCTTCTGCAAGAACTGTTTGTTACTTAGTCGCTTAACTTATCTTTTGTTCGACGAGGTTAAGGATAGAGAGGATAATGCTATGAAAGGATTTATGGTTAGTAAGTCGCTCTTACTGCGCCTTGATTATGAATTGAATGATTGGAAAGGAATTGGAAAGGAACCCATGACTATGAACAGAATCGATAAATCGAATGAAAAAACATGCTACTCGTACTGGGATTTGAACCCGTGAGGTCTTTCGTGGAAGCCAACCACGTTGAACTCTGCAACACGGAACGGCAATCACTTTAACCTAACCCCAATTCTTTTTCGTTTATCATTTAAAAAAATGAGAAGTTAACTGAATGTCTTATAGAAGCTTTTTAAAATACCCTATAAGATTCCATATATTTTCATAAACTCAATGAGAAATATTTAAATCACCTGAAATCAAGGCTAAGAGAAAATAAATCATTCAGTCATTCCCAAGATCTCAAATATCAAATTTAACACAAATCTTAATTCAATTTTGAGCGCGTTGGGACTTGAGCTCCTATCACTGGATAGGAGCGATTATCTTTGCCTTTTTTATTGTTTATTCGTATATTGTTCTACAATAGTTTTTTTCAATAATTGGTTCCCTCCATTATAATACTAAGTACTGCACTGGTGAAATGGGGTGAGAGTAGATGTTTTGATAGAGGTATGAAGAATGCACAGTGAACTAATGTAAAGTAAAAGTGGAGTGGTTTTCGCGAGCACCCCTGAACCACCTTTGTATATAGTATGAGAACCCGGATTCTTTTTTTGAATACCAACTTAGAATTTACTTACAAACATTCCCGGAAATAACGGATATAATCAAAAAACCGAAAACAGTACACCATCATTTTACTTAAGGAGTGCAAAAGTGGAATATCGGTATTTAAACAAAATATTTCAAACTAGATAATATATTTTAAATATGCAAAGATTTGTATCAATATTGACAGGTACCAGAATTATTGATAAAATAGCCTTATTTTTACTCAAGGGAATGAAACGAGTTATGAATCAAGAATCGTAGAAAAAAATATGTTGAGATCCCTCCATTAGGACGCCATGTGCTTCACATTGAGAGTGGACATGGATTTAAAAATGTAAAAATTTGCTCAATTCATATATGTTGGGTTCGTCGTCGAGTGTCAGCGTCGTTGTTTTCGGTTGCGTAGCGTACGGGATCGATTCCCAGTCTAGTCAGTTTAATTTTTTAATCGAATTATTGATATATGTATTATCGAAACTCTCAGCCCAGACTCATCCGATCCCTGAAAACGCGACGCTGCGTGAGTAAGTGCGTCCTTACCAAGCTAAAATAGAAATGAAGTTGTCCTAATTTATACAATGCTTGTTTACTCTTTTTGCTCTCCTGATAAGTTGCGATTTGTCTTAAAAGGGGCGATATGGGCAAGCATGGTTAAAAAAAAATATTAGAAACGAAAGGTTGCATTCATATTCAGTTGGAAACGTGTAATATATATATGTCAATTTTAAAATTTAATATGGTCAAGAGGATACGTAGCATAATAGGCTAATACGGATGTTATCATATCTCTATTTTCAACTCTGAAATTAAAGTCTTGTTTATGTTATCATAGCAAGCAAATTTAAATCGACATATTATATATCAAACAATAAATAACTCCATTTTCGATACATAGCCAGGGCCTTTGATAGCGTTGAAATTTAATTACATGCGACAGATAATCGGATGAACTTCGAAACGTTTGAGGACCCTACCCTTCAACGAGCAATCGACAGGGGATCCCAGCTATCAAATATCCATTTATAAAGTCGACCAGTGTTTCACAACATGTCGATTTTTTTTAGCACGCATAAATAGATAAACATCTGATAGGGTGAACGCCGGGGTCGCGAGTGAAGCGCTGATGCCATACAATGAAGGAATTTTTGAGAAATCATTCACTAAGCTTTTTATTTATTGAAGCAATAGATTTTTACGTAAGTGTTAATATCATTTCACAAAAATGCTAAGGATAAAATTTTAATTGACTTGAACTATTCCAAGCATTTTAAGGGTATTTCAATAGGGACGCTCAAAATATGTTACTTTGTCCTGCTGAGTAGATTATTCATTGTTTAGTGGCCAAATTTGAGTCAACAAGTTTGGTAAATAATCGGCCAACACCTACCTGTACGTCATCAAAATACAATATCTGGTGTGAAAACATTGCTGCTGTGTGTGAAAGTGTACAGGAAAACTCAAGGCAGCTTATTTCTCGTTGTTCACAAGAACTTGGCTTTTCTGCGACTTCAACTTGGCAAATTTTGAATCGGGCCTTATGTCTGCACCCGTATAAAATCCAACTAACCAAGTAACTTCAGGTAAACGACCGCAGACAACGCCTGATTGGGTTCTGGAGCAGTTGGAATTTTACCCAAATTTGTCAAAAAAGTCAACTTTAGCGACATGGCCCATTTTATAATGAATGGATATTGGCAGACATTTGATGCTATATTCCATATTTAATGCCGTAAAATATACTTACAAATGAAATTAAAATTTAGTCGAAATCTCACAAACAACTTGTTTTATTTACATTTCAAAACTAAGCGTCCTTATAAAAAGACCCTTTAGTAATCGTACTTGAAGTTATCCCAAAAATATATTAAAAGATGCATTAAAAATAACCGCATAACTTTGAAATCGCACATAAAGAGTTTTGGGTGTATCTATTTTTTTTTTTTTAAATAAATTTCAGATCTTGGCCATGAGTCACGTTGGTGTATATGATATCCCTTTTCCTTGAGATCATCAAGAATGAATTTTTAGACAATCTCATCAAGTTTATCTTGTATGGTTCTTCATTTCAAAAATATTTAAAATAATTCTATAACATGGACTTTCAATTCAGATGTTCGCAATACCAACTGTTTCTCTTCCGTAGTACGGAAAAATAGTTGAATCTTCCTTTGCACCCCCAACACCCCGTCACCAGCCGCCACTGACTGTCGCTAATGCTTCTTTGGTAATCATATTAAAATAAATTGTCACCGAATCTATTGAATGTATGAAATTCAATCAAACACAATAATTACAAACTAATATTGTTCATCTATTGAAATTCATAAAATATTTATTTTCTGCAATTTAGGATTCCGAAATAAAAGTGTTTGATGGAATTTTACAATCTTCAAACTATTGATTGAGTAGGCATTTACTTGGTAGAACTCTATTATAATACGGTGAGAAAAATAACAATGTATTTTAATTTCTCACCGTACAATATTCTAGCAATTCCAATTTGGTATTTTTCACATAAATTATAGTATGAAGTCTTAATATGATTAATTCCTGAATTCTTCACGATGAACCGGGCCCTTTATGACGTATCATATGACCATGAAAAATACTGCCATACTATGGCCGCTTATTAAAGGGGAAAGGCTACATTTCAGGACCCCGAGGGCCTATCCCGCGGGTACCATAACACAGGAGAGTAAATTTTTCCGAACATGTGCGACCCCAGTTGCTATGTTAAATACTTTTTCGAATCGATTTAACGACTTTGGGGAGGGTTTTATCAGAACGCTCATCGGTTATCTGAGTCCTGTTTCGATATTTCTACGACAACTCGTGGCTAACTATCTTTTGGATATTTTGACGTTTACTAATTTTAATTTGAAGAAAGTTTTTCTATCGACTATACGATGCCAAAATGAGACTTTTTTCATTCATGACACTTTCAAATTGTATACTCTTGGTGATTATTTGGCGACCATTATCCACATTATCATTTCCAAATTCATTTTAAAAATCATGTACTTTTCAGTACTTTTAAGTACTTATAACGATCCCAATCAAATGGAGCAATTCTAAAGAAAGTGTTTATCGAGAACTGGTAGCTAGTCGGTTCTCCCAAGCTTTGGCCAAGTAAGAAAACAAACGAATAATTAGCTTGATAGAGTGGGACGAAGAAGAATAAAAACTTTGCACTCTTTTCATGCAAGTATATTTTATATTTGTTCAATAACATCTTATGACACTTTAGAATTTGACCGAGCAGGGTCAGGGTGTAAAGAGATGGTCCTTTGTTTAAAGACCTAAATATGTACGTATGTACGTAAGAAAAGAAAAATGAATTCATTGCAATAGTGGAATTGGCAAACATGGCTTAAAAATGAAGAATTTTACCATATTGTGGTGAATTTCAGGATCCATTCCGAGCACCTCATTTGGGGACATTTCATTGTAAACACGTAATCTAAATTCAGGGGTCCGGGCCCTGGGGAGCCGACCGAGAGGTGTCATGTTATGACACCCCGAAAAGCGGGAAAACTTTTTTGAAAAAAGATTCAAATTTCGAAGCCCTTGTGAATATATAATATACAATCATGGTATACTGTACTTGTATTTTTGCGAAGGTTTTTTAAGGCTTTCAACGATAAAAATGTTACTTCTTGATTATTTTGTTGAATCGGGTCGCAAGATTTTCCTAATCGTCACTTTACTTTGAAAGGGTTCTAATTGGCATTTTTGCCTAAAATAACCTTTTGGTGGGAAAAGTTTGTATTTATCGCATTCCATCATACATATAATATTTGAATTTCAGAATTATTTATGCTTGAATAACGAAGTTATCAGAATTCCGGAGTTGCACTGCATCTGCACACTTTTTTTACTAAATTTATTTGACAATATTCTCAGATTGTCATCATTAGATCTTTAAGATCATTATTTCTCAGCAAGAGTTGTTGAAAACTATGCTTAAAATAAGTAATTTGAACATTTTTACTTGCTCATTGTTACAAGTGAATTTTAATCAATCGAAACTTCATGCGCTCATATCTCAAAACAGTGTCAAGAGCAGTTAGAACCTTTTCAAAGTAAGGTGTCGTAATATCATAATTATCAGGTATAATATCCGTATGATGCCATTTTATTCGAAATTTCTGAATGCTTCACTTTTGGCTTAGCACTTACACTTAGCTGTCATTATTATCCCTAACTTCTTTTTTGAACTTGAATATCGTGAAAAAATAATAAAACATTTTGAGTACTTTTCCACATTTAATTAATTAGCTCAGTACCGATTTCGCTCATAGCGAGCATTATTAACTGATGCTTAATTTAATATGGAATAAGTACGGAAAATGTTTTATTATTTTTATTATAATGCCATTCCACCTAGTATTGACAGCGATCGTTGAATATAACTATGAATATATAAAAATATTAAGACTTTTTTACTAAATAAGCTTATTAGAAAAATAATTATTCATCTTTTTTTTTATTTCTTCACAGACTTTTCTTTTTAAATGTATTATAATACCATGACAATATTCTATGTATTATAGTAATATATAAACAACAAAATATAATGCAAGTAACGTACCTGTTAGTAAATATATTTTGCTGTCTACTTGACATGGACATTATTAGTGTTACTATGTATTTACCTATCAGTAGCTAAAAACATTTTATAAAAATAAAAAAATACATTTGTACGTCCGGTCTGTGGCGCAGTGTCCGGTCAGTGGCGCAGTGGCAACGGCTTTGAGTTGCGTGCCGGACCGCCCGGGCTCGATTCCCGGTACGAGCTGATTTTTTCAGTCGATAAATCTGTTCAAAGGCATGGGTGTTTGTCTTGTTGAAAATCCCTTCCCATCTTTCCGATCCAAAAAGAGCGACGCATAGTGACAGCGATTAGATAATCACTAGTCCTGTCCTAGTCATCGTATCATTAAATAAATATTTAAATAGTTACCATTAACTTCTCGTAAAACATCTTTTTTGGCTCTTCTGAAACGTAGAGACAGATGAATAAGGTTTATCTGTCTCTAAGAGGTCGAATTAATACATGCCTATTTGAGATGCTCGCTTTTATTCATTTATATTTTACTAATCCTCGCGCACATGCACATGTTATGTTCCCATATTTTATAGCTTTTTTTGTGTGATTTCAAAGTTATGCAGTTTTTTTTAGTGCATTTTTTTGCGACTATACAAACGAACCAATGTAATAAACAGCGCGTTATCCACATACTGTACGTGCAAAATTCAGTGTTTTACCTGTTTATTAAAATGTGACCTTGACACTTACGTACTTTTACATGTCATTTTCACATATTAAGCCGTGGCTATGTTGTGCGATTTTTCGTGGTATGTATCTACCGCACAAAAAATGGTTTAGGTGTCCAGCCAAACCTCTTTTTGTGTGAATTCAAAGTTATGCGGTTTTTCTAATGCATTTCAAAAAATAAACGAACAAATGTCATTAACAGCGCGTTATTCACATGCTGTACTCGCAAAATCCACTGTTTCACTTGTTTATTACACTTGCGTACTTGTACATGTTATGTTCTCATATTAAGTCATAGCTTTTTTATGCGATTTTCCGCGAATCGCATTTACCGCACAAATAAAGGCTTAGGTGTAATACATTCATTTATATTATAACTTTAAGCTCATTTTTCCTCTCAAATAAAATTCCGGTAAACGTGAGATATCGAAATAGTTATCATTTGTTGTAGGTACTGCTTGGGGAACAAAATTATTTGATATTTTTTCGCCTAACTTTATAGGAGTTCTACCATTTTGACCAAGAAATAAGAACCCTGGAATACAGAAATGATCAAACTCTTACTGCAAATATTATAAATCTGTTGTTGCTGAAAGGCACAGTATTGGGAAGTGTGCGAAAGGATTCCAAGCCTCAGTAATTGGCAATGGAGCACCTCACTGCAGCTGTGAAGTAAGCAATTATTGTTGATATTTAGCAGTTTCGCGTTCACTAGGTTGATAATTTCTGTTTTATACGTAGGTAGATGAGGTTATGTTATTATAAATGTAGATATATGTGTGCATATATATTATGTTAGTATATATATGTATATATGTCGGTAGCTATATATATAGAGCTATTGAACGGGCAAAAGCTACTTATACTGATTCGCTATAGAGCGTGCGCTGAGAGATGAGAACAGCGAATACTGAAATCGGATGACAACTTCGATCAACAAAAAATATGATTATTAAATTGTTGTATAATGCTATTTAATGAATGTAGTTTAATTTGGAAAAAAAAAGCATGACATCTTTGAATCCATTCTTGAATCATATGAAATGAACTTCAATCTCGAGTACTTTCACCACTACCTAATCTTATATATAAAACCGAAACGGCGTATGTATGTATGTATGTCTGTTATTCACTTTTGCATTGTTGTTGCAAGTTGCCATAAAAACGAATATGAAAGAAAATATGTTTGAATTTTTCTCGGCGAAGACATTTAGTCAAAATGTAATAAATTAGTCTTCTACCAACTTTTTCCCGGCTTTTATTAATATAATAATGTTTATTATTTACGTGAAGGTATTATTTGACATTTCTTTGACAGCAAATTAGATTTTTTCCTTGAATTTGGACATTTTAATGGGCGAGAATGGGGCTGTCATCAAATTAAATAAAGTTTGTGATTTTATTTTAACTCTATTTTGGATTTTAGATTTTGTGATATAATTATGTCGAATGATATAACATTAAATAATTATTGGTCGCTTAGTCCGAGTGACGCCGGGTAGCAAAACTAGTATTATTATAAAGAAGAATTTGCTACAAAATACAACGATCTTTTGAAGAGCAAATCGAATTATTAAATCATTGAATATATACTGTTCATTTGGTTTAATAAATACTAATGTGTATTCCCACCAAGTTTGAATCGTTTGAATATTGTACTTTGCCATGAGTTTTGTCACTAACAACTTGGGTTTCGCCTTTCGGCATATCCAGGCATTTCAAGTGCAAGAATGATCTTAAACTGAATGGTGATGGTTTTAAAAGTCTTATCTGACTAATTTTGCTCCAACTGGCATAAAGCTAGCGGGCGTGTAACCAAGTGGTCAACGCACGTAGGCATTCGTCCGATTCGGTCTCGAGTCCTTTATTGTGTCCAAAGGAATATATGAATTGTATGTCTAAATCCAACATCATATATACGTAACCATTACTCTTGTCTTAGCTGTCACCTCTTATACATATTTAGGGCTATAATTGAATGACAAATAGTCTTCATAAAAAGATTTCGGTTGAGATTTTTCATTAGACGTCCATATGCGTTTCGTATTGACAGTAACGCGGTAAAAAAATATAATGTTTTACTGATTGACAGCACAAACGTTACATTACAATAAATTAACCATACGATAGTCAATGTGAAAATGCTTATCAAATAAGTGAAAATCTGTCACTTCTTGTTACATTATACATGAAATGACATCAAATTCAATTCAATATAAAAAATAAACGTTTTCAAACTTCAAGGTTATATCCGAATCCATCAAAAGAAGATACTATATGACAAATCTATTTCGAAACAAACCAAATCTTTTCTTTTCCAAATCAAACTAGAAATCAGATTGTCTGTGTTATAATTTTACAAATGTGGAAGAATGTTAATTTTCTTGATAATTATTTCCACAAAGCGCTTTTCTTTTTAGTCGCCATCTCCATTTGGGCGGTCTATAGCATATAACCGCACAAAAGCTCCTCGTTGTACACCCAACTAAGCGACTTTTCACAAACTCTAAAATATTATTATTTTGTTATTAGATATTTCGGAATATACATGTTATTGATTACGGACCCGGCTTATTCTAACATTTTTAATTTTAGATAATAAATTAAAATAAAAATAATAACACATTTTTTAGTACTTTTTCCACATCTGATTTATTTCATCAGGACCGGTTTCACTCATGGCGAGCATTATCAACTGATAATGCTCGCCATGAGTTGTGTATCAGTTGATAATGCTCGCCATGAGCGAAACCGGTCCTGATGAAATAAATCAGATGTGAAAAAAGTACTAAAAAATGTGTTATTATTTTTATTATAATGCCTTTCCACCAAGTATTGACAGTGAACACCTTAAAAGTGAATAATAAATTAAGTTAAAATGATGTTATAGACATCACATTAATAAATTCTAGGTCAATTAAAATGGAATTAAAATGAACATTTCAGACTGGCATTGACATTTCACAGCTCCTTTCATATATTGACAGCCCCATTCTCGCCCATTAAAATGTCCAAATTCAAGGAAAAAATCTAATTTGCTGTCAAAGAAATGTCAAATAATACCTTCACGTAAATAAAAACATTATTTTATTAATAAAAATAGGGAAAAGTTCAGTAGAAGACTAATTTATTACATTTTGACTAAATGTCTTCGCCGATAAAAAAATCAAACATATTTTCTTTCATATTCGTTTTTATGGCAACTTAATGACCAACAATGCAAAAGGGAATTACAGACATACATACGCCGTTTCGGTTTTATATATTTACTACTCGATACTCGAGTAATTGGAGTCTCTACACACACATTGATAACGAAACAAATTTACCGTCGAAACTTTCGCGAGCGAAATCAATTCGTTTGTTTAAACTTGCAACAACAATGCAAAAGGGAATTACAGACATACATCCCCCGTTTCGGTTTTATATATAAGATATAATATAGACTGGCATATGAGTTGACAATGATCGCGATGAGTGAAACCAATCCTGATCATTAAAAAAATGTATGTTGAAATCGTACTATACAATGTGCTTTATTTTTTAAATAATGCCTTTCTGCCTAGATGAGACAGTTAGCACTTACTGTTGTGATATTTGACAATTACAATAAATTAATTTTCCTACACTTTGAATAGCAATTATTGATAGAAAAATCTAATTGCCTAGTAATGATTTGCATTCTATTTATTGTTGGTATTTCAGTTTTATACGCAGTTTTATTGGGGTCCAAGAAATATTTCGCATACAATTTGCATAAACAAATTAACTTAATCTGAGAATATATATTACATTTTGTAAAGTTTTCCTATTCAATGATTCAAAAACAATATAGTTGCTGTTAATGAATAGATAAATATTGATTTTATACACTCTCAAATGTAAATACGGTAAATTTGCGTAAGAAGATAGAAAAGGTAATTTATTTAAACAAATAAAGCCATCGATAATTTTTTTGATTATATATTTTCATATAAGAATACGATATATTAAATGAATGTTATTTTAGCGAAGACTCAAACCGTTTTCTATGATTTTCATTTTGAATTTTGCCAGTGTACGTGAAAATTCTATCTCCGTGGCCATCTAGTAGTGACGTTTTGTACCAAGTATCGACACCCCTACCACAAAATTGTATTAAAAAACAAATACTTCGCTGTGAAAATTCGAACAGCGCGTGTCATACATATGAAGCAAAAGATGATGTTTAGTTTAAAATCGTATTAACTTTATTTCACACCCTTTGCATCATTCTTCGAAATATGTTTTTGCAATACCATGCCCACCCCACACCCAATATAGAGCGCATTACTTCCTATTGGAGGTTATCTTAACAGCAGCGGTTCTACGAGAACTGCTTCTTACTCATTCGCTCAACTTCTACAATCATATAAAACCGCAGTTACCAAATAGTATTCTTCAGAAAACCATTTTGAATTAAGCTTCAAGTTACCTTGTCATATTTTGAGATATGTACATATAATGCATATGAATTGTTTCACTGATGATACCAGAGACGCCACTGGAAAGAACTATAACAATTTTCAACGGCATTTCTTCAAATGTTGACATATTCCGCGTGGACGTGAGTGAGTTCACACGAGTACTATTTTTTAGATATTGACAGAATTTTCTCGGTTGACTTCCATACCAATCAATAATCGGCTGAGGGTGCTTGATGAAGTTTCAATATCTAAATTTTATACTTTTCTACTTGAAATGCTTGAAGATATCGGAAAGGTGAAACCAAGGTCGTTTCTAGCACAAAAAGATAGAGAGTATTTTCTGATTCTTAAGTCCAAATAGCCAGAATTTGACATAGGCACTTCTAGTATAGGTAACGTGCAACCTTTATGTCGAGTCCTGCTCGACATTGTACAACTTTTACATATTTGTTTTTATTTTTTCGAATTATCCTTATTTCAAAAGCCGTATATATTGGATTTTGTGTCTTAGATAAAGTTTGCAACATTGCATAATATGGCATATTTTTCAGTATTTCGTTTTACCATATTAATAAATACGCTAACCCTATGATATCAATCAATTTCTCTAATTTATTGAGGAGTTGCTCGAAGGAAAGAAAATATGTATTGAGGAGTGAAAATGAAGGCCTAGACTTATATAATATATTTAAATTAATGAAGATAACTATAATCAACCAGTATTTGGCCGTAAGATAATTGTGAAATAAATATATGATTCAGTTACTTTCCAGTTTCCCTGTGGCAAAAATACATTCCCAACAGTTCGTTTGGCTTTATTGTAGACGCCTCACTACCGGTAGATATACATAACTACCAACATAACTACCATTCTATCTTTTCCTACCTACAGCTACAGCTCTGGGCGAGTTGGTAGTCGCAATTGCCACGACCTAGTACCTACCATGACACTAGTGTTGGTACACCCGGTACTTGTATTCTAAATAGGGTATGCATCGTTTCAAAAGCAGATAAAAATTAAACATATTTTACAAAATACACAAACAATCCTAATGTGGTGGACTCGTCATAAGAAGTTTTTTTAACCATGTCCGCTCCCAACTTGGAGGATATGGACTCCTCACGGAGTTTATCTCAACATGTTTTTTCTACGAGAACAGCTTGTTACTCAGCTGCTCAACCTCTCTTTTTTCGACGAGGGTAGGGATGGAAAGGATACGAGGACTAGGACAGGACTAGTGATAAGCTAATCGCTGTCACTATGCGTCGCTCTTTTTGGATCGGAAAGATGGGAAGGGATTTTCAACAACACAAACTCCCATGAAGAGAATCGATTTATCGAAAGAAAAAAATCTCTGCTCATACATAGAATCGGACACGGGTGGTCCGGCACGCAAGCGTTGACCACTGCGCCACTGGCCGGACTTACCGGAAGTTACCAGACTAAGAATATATATTTTGCTAACCAATTCAGTACCGTAAGGCCACCGGTGGCCGCTGCGTACGTACGTCGATAGTAAAGTCGTAAATATTGCAAAATATATTTAAAAAATCTTACTGTAAGAATTAATATAATATTTTACTTTTCATAGCTAGTAACACCTATACTCAAAAAAGAAGAATTGTTTCTTTTGTCATCATTCAATTTTGTTGAGTCAGGCGGTATTTGTGATCAATGTTATTTTGTAATTTTTGACATGGTTAGCAAAAATTATACAATAATATATGGTTGATAGTTTTTCGCTGTATGCCTTCGTCAAAAACATGTTTGAGCTTACAATAACTGTACACAAAACATCTTCTCGTCTATTCTATAAATATTTATTAAAGATCATCATTACTTGACTGCCGCCGAGCTTGGAACTGAAATTGTCCCCATAGATAACACATATATTGTTTGAAAAAAAAGATCTTGCATATTAAAATGTTCAAGGAAATAAACATTTTTTGTTGAGTATTGCAACATCATTCACTCGATGGTGGCGCCCTCGCTGACGGTCAAGTTACATTAAAACATCTTAATTATATTTTTTTACACGGTGAAAAAGGCTAACAATGTATTTTAGTTCGACAGAAATATGTAATTTCTGTAGAACCGAAATACAATGTGATTTTTTTCATCGTGATATAATGGAGTTCTACCAAGTTAATGCCAATTCAATCAATGTATTTTGTTACTTCGTACATTCAACGTTCGCGCACATTTTTAGTGACCAAATGTGTACGAAAGTCGAGGACTTCGTGTAGTCCCGAATTATTCGTTCGGCGTAATGGTGCGGCTACACGATAGCGCGGGGCGCCAGACAGTGTGGAAGCCGAAACGCCGCTCGGGCAAGATCGTGTACAGCCGTCGAAAAACACAACATCTCGATAAGACACCGTCTCAAAAATAAATAATAAGTCATACAACTTTCGAAATAAATTAAAATTACCAACTGGCAGTGCATTTTTTTTCACCTCTGGCTTAGGTCATAAAAAATCCATTCTTCTCGGCACTTGCGTCACCTGGGTGATGCATCAATATAGAGCCTGAAGATATTCTACCGTTACAATATAGCTTTTTCTAGCAGCGTTCAAATGCTTAGGCACTAGACCTTACTACACTTTCAAGCAACAAGACACTATTCTGACAAACTTTTGTTTTTTTTAATTTGTGATTTTGGCTAAAGGTGCTTGACGGAATTTTAACATCATGTCCTAAGTCGGAAAATCTTAACCACGTGCCCGCGGGGTCATATTCGTGCGCCCGGTAAAGAATTAAAAAATATTTTTTGAAATTGCAAAAATATAAGCTCATCTATGCTATTTTGAGAGGTGATGATATTTTTAATGTCTTTAAAAACAACGCGAAAGAGATAAGCATGCCTTCATAAAAAGTATCAGCAATAATTACTGACAATGCTACCAGTCAGTGCTTTCTTTTGAACATGTCATGAATGTCGTTCTGAAAATAATCAACAATATTTGAACAAATCCTTCATATATATCTCACATATCTCACAGAATATTAAACGCGCTTGTAGAAAAACTGATATACCTAACATAGTTTTGTCAATGTAAAATGCTCTTCGTGAGATGCAATGCCACAGATTACACGAAATGTGCTTTTTTATTTCTAGGATTTTTTGTAAATGTAAATAAATTCGTATACTTCCGATTTCGAATAAACAATTTAGTCTTGCTTTAGTTTTGATTTAAGCTGCCAAGGAAACAATAATAAAATTAATACATACATAAATATGTACTACTTATATCTTGTTTTTTTTAAAAAATCCGGCCTGCGCCCGTGACTCATCTCCAGAATATCAAATGCGCCCATCACCGCAATAAGGTTAAGAACCCCTGTCCTTAGCAATATTAAAATCGATCTTTTGATGTTATCTTGGACATGTTTTTTTGTGATGTCTTTTTCGATGTATTGTTTGACTTTGTTAAAAAAATAAAAGTGCTTGATAGAATTTCAATATCAAATTTGGATGGTTCGAATTTTGTCGTAACAACCCGGGTTTTCCCTTTAAGCATCTCAGGCGTTTCAAGTGCACGTTCAGTTCAAGTTTAGTTGATATGCCTGAAGATGCCGAAACGCGAAAGCTGGGTCGTAAGCGATAGAACTCATGAAAGAACAAAAAATTCAAAGAATTCAAATTTATAAAAAGCGGTTAATGCGAAAATGAGCTAATTGACCGAGCAGAAAGTGGTCGCATTCACTCGAAGACTGAGACGAAGGAGACTGGAAGAACTTTGACGCCAACTCGCATCAGAACTAGAAGCTCTGAAGAAAAAATGTCCCACCACAACCAGCAATAAACATACATTACAATAAATTAATTACTCCTTCACATTCCGCTGTCAATAAATCCAAATTCACTGCACAAATTAATCTCCCAGTCAAAAAATTATGCCCGCTTATGTTCCGCTTAGCGTATACAACTGCATTAACCGATTCAGCAGTAATTTTCCAAACATTTTCCGGTTACCGAAGCAGGGCGGGTGGATGTATGGACACGTGCCGCCGCGCATGCACACGTGTCCTCATGCCCTGAAGCTGCACTGCGCCAGCGGACCGAAACGTCGGCGAAATCTGCAACGGACATGCGTGATTTTGATATCTGAACTTACGGATTACAAATAAGGTTTAACATCAATCGAAGAGCGTCAAAAGTTTAGAAACGAACAACCAATCTTCACTAGTAGATCAGGCTTGCAATTTTTTAACCTAATTCACTCTCAACTTGGAAGCATATGTTCTCCTTACCTATTATATATCAACATGTTTTTTTTTAAGTTACTTGTCTGACTTCTTTAACAGCTCACTCGAGTGTGTGGCAGCCGTTGATACTAAATAAATTATGTCTGAGAATCCACCTACTACACGTTCAGTTCATATCAAATTAGGCAATTTTAAATTTTCGAACTCGGGCAATCTTTTTTTGCGGGCGTCATTCAGAACATTCTCCGAGTGCATAAGTAACGTGGTCAGTCTGTATTCAGTTTTCTCAGCTCAGCATTTTTTTTAGAAGATAGTGTGGATTGAAAACGATACGAGGACTAGAACAGGACTAGTGCCTTAGATAATCGCTCTCGGTACGCGCCACTTTTTGGGATTGGAAGGGTGTGAAGGGATTTTAACAATACAAAGACAAATCTGCATGTACGTGGCGTACCTTCCCGGAAACCAACGATGTTGACCACTGCACCGCGGATCAAGCTTCGAAATTCGGGCCTTCGAGCTGAAATCAGAAATCATTTTTAAAACGATTTATGCATCTTTGCTCGAAATCATGAATGGCCATCATGACTGGAATTCTCTCTCGCCCATCTTATCCTAAACAACAGGGCGTAGCGAGAGCGGCTATCAGGTCACTAGTCCTACTCTTGCTCTAATTGACCTTATTTATTCTAAAAAGAAAAACAACCATTTTTCTTAGATGAGCTTCGAAGTCTTTATACTCCACATTAAAACAACTGAGCAACCAAGTAAGAAACAGTTCTTGTAAACAAAAATATTTTGAGACTTACTCCCTGAGGAGTCCATCTTCACGTTAGGAAAGCACAAGAATAAAAAATACCAATATATATATTGAAATAATGTTGTCATACAGTCCAGTGAAATAATGTTTTCACTGAAAATGTATCAAGTAATAGATTTGTATGACAACATTATTTCACTGGTCACGATCATTGAAATTACTGGCCCAAGTCGATGATTTGCCGGTCTACAATTTTGGTTTGCTTCAATAAAACAAAATCAGCAAGTCCCTTTCATAAAAAGAGAACCAAAGAAAAACACATACACACATTGGGCTGAAGATAAGGTGGTCAAATTTAATTTCAATGACAGCTTGGAAAACAATATATTTCCAATGAGAATAGTGTTTCACTGTAACATTTATAATAATATATGTATAAACAGTGATTCGTTCCACCGATATTTTCTACAAACATTATGTAATTATAATTTTTTCATCGACCAGAAATAAAATTATTCAACGCCTGTTTGTTTTGGAATATATATACATTTCGAGGAAGGGCTTAAAGGGTATAAAGTTTATATTGTATGAACATTTATTTGTGTTGAAACAGTATCCAAATTGACATACGGCGTGATTACTGAGTCGTACCTTCGGATGGGCGTCGAGACGCTCCCAGGAGACGCCGGCGCTGCAGCGGGTGGCTGTCGACAGGGTGGACGTGTGTTTGAGTCCCCCCAACTTCTGTTTTTACTGTCAACGTCGAATTACACCGTTTGATATCCAAATATACATGATCTAAACTTGTAAGCGTATATTAGTGTTTAGAGGGCTGTGGAGTCGGTTAAAAAAGTTTGACTCCGACTCCAGTATTTACCAAAACCATGACTCCGACTCCGACTCCAACATTGACCAAGAACACGACTACGACTAAAAAAAGTTTTATTATTTATTATTATGTGAATTCAATTAAATATCAACCCTACCAATCCGGCCAATAGCCAAATTTGACATATTATAGGCAAAAATAAAAAGGTTCAAACTTTTCAAAATTTTCGACTCCGAGTACGACTCTGGTCAAAACACCACGACGACTCCGACTCCGACTCCACAGCGTTGGTAAATAATATATTGTGAAGGTCTTACGTAGTATGATTCTATATCAATTAAATTTATATTTATCAAAATATTTTTGACAGTCTTAAATGCTTGGTTTGTTACTATATTTGCTCTCAGTGTACAGTTTATGGACTTTCAATGAAACTATTATGAACAACTGTTGTTGTTTCTGAAACGACTGCAACTGATTCATCTTCTTTTCTTCGACAAGAGTAGGGATGTAAGGATAGATATAGGATAGTTCTAGACCAGTGGTTCTCACAATTTAATTGTGGCCGCATCGTAAAGATAAACTAGATATGGAAATATCTGGTGGCTGCACCAATTTTGGTTTTAAGTCTGTTGTGTTTGAGGTATGTCAAATGGACCTAAGCATGTTTGTCAATTAGTTTGGTATTAATTGCATCCAAAATTTTCATTTAGTCTTTTTGACAAATTCACTTGTAAAACCACATTTTTTTTTAAATACCAATCTTTTCTATGAAGCTGTTGGTAGCCACACCTGAGAACTATTGATTTAGACCAGTGTTTCTCACGTAAAATTGTACGGTGGCTGCATTGTAGCACCAGAACCCTACGGAAATGTCTTTTTTAATTATTTTTTTGCGTTTTCTCGTTGTTAATTCCAAACCGTCCATGCTTTTAAAAACAGTTTTGCCAACAAATACTTCTTCATGCACAACACAATGCATACAAAATATTTCATTTGAGTCATTAAAAAGTGTTTTTAAATTACCAATATTTACTATGAAGCTGTCGGTGGCTGCACATTAGAACCACTGTTCTAGAGACAAGATATTTACCCGCACCAACGCCTCGTGGTCTGAGGACACTTGGATGGAACGTCAAAGCAACTGGTGTGTGTCATGGGAATCATAGAGGCGCCGCGTGGTGTCCAAATGCTCCACATAGGGAGCGAATATGATCGAAAGAAAAAAAAGAAGTTAATTAATGACACAAAACCTTCATTTTGCTTAAGACTCTGCAGCTGTTTTTTCCTTATTAGTATACCACAAAGGAAAGCGCAAATTGTAAAGACCTTTTCTTTTTTCAGTAAATAATCGAAGAAAACTTTTGATGTGTCCCTCTAATCACCTGCCGCAAATCTGATTTTATTACAATGGCTATTCATTCAAAGAGTGAATTTCGCGAGGGGCGGTTGATTAGTTTTGAGAAGCTCATCCCGAACGATCTGCGGAGGTCCTTTATCAAGTTAGGGATGAAGATAAATAGAATCGATTTACTTAAGGCTCCCTCGGCGCCCGCCTACTCACCCCGCTGAGACAACGAAATTAATACAAAAAAAACCCACCCTATTTATAACAAATCTTGTCAAAGTTTGTCTATTCATTCTAAGGAGAGAATAAACGTTATCGTTGTTGGAGATAGTCGACTTATATTATACTGTCTTGAATTTTTATAAAAAATAGTAATAAATCTTCACTTAAAATATCTTTTTTTAATAAAATCTATGTATTAAAATTAGGAATCTGGAGCAGAAGCGCGCAGCAGAGGAGCAACAAGTTTTTGGCCGGAACAAGAGCAGAGCATGGAAATTTGGTGTAGTGGAGCACACCTCCGATATATTTAAAAATGAAACGTTTTTTTAAATGTATTCTCAATTTATGATAAATGATTATGGTTTTGTTAATATCATTTGATACGAGGGCAAACCTTTAAAGCGGTGCTTAACCTCATAAATTGCTATAAATAAAGCTATTCGGAGCACGGAGCGGAGCTGGAGTGGAGCAACTCATAAAAGTGGTTGCTCCAGATCCCTGATTAAAATAACATATAATTCAGTCTGATAACAAAATAATTCTTACGTTTTTAACGTCACAATAAAACTACCGTCAATATTATAAATAAATAGGTAAAACCTATTACTGTGGACCATCTCCAATTATTGACCACTTTAAAATTAAAAAAAATGCTTTTTAAGAAACTTAACAAACATTTCCAACTTTTGATTTATTAAAATAGTTCCCTAACTATTCCTCTATCACACAGGTTCTCAAGCCATGGGTCGTGACCCCCAAGGAAGTCGCAACGGGTTTTCTTTGGGTTCGTCAATTAATACAGTCAACTGAAAAAAATATTTACTACAATGCATTTTCGTTGTTTTTTTAAAATTACTTTATTAAAAATGCATTTTTCAATTACATCGGGGTTTCGGATCACATTGCTTTTATATAAAGGGGTCGCAATCCGAAACGGTTGGGAACCTGTGCTCTATTGGTTCAACACATAATTCAAAAGTTAAGTAATTTTATGCATTTCTAAACAACCCCAAAACAGCAATAAAATCTTTATTTTGTATCACATATAATTAATTATTAGTAGGTTTCAATACATTTTACTCGATAGTTATAATAATCTTATATATAAAACCGAAACGGCGTATGTATGTATGTATGTATGTATGTCTGTGAGTCTGTAATTCTTTGGGAATGATATAGCATTAAATAATTATTGGTCGCTTAGTCCGAGCGAAGCCGGGTAGCAATACTAGTATACTATAAACACACATCGTAAATGCCTAAATACTTATAGTATGCATATCTTGTTTTGACAAAACTATGAGGACAAAATTTATCATTCTCTGACGTTGATTGAAACCAAGTCTAGCGGCAAAAATGCTCAGGAAAGAAATAAATACGTGAAAACCCTCAAACAAAGTGGAAAGTAGTTTTCTTATATCGATGTTAACAAAAATCACGCAAAAGTTACTTATTCAGTAAGTGTAATTATTTGCACGAAGGCTACGAGCGGGACACGAACCCCGGCTCTTGCGCCTGGCACGACCTTCCCTTAACAAGACGGAGTGATTCCACTAAGAGATTTCGAAAAGAAAATTTTCATATCAAACAGTCGTATCAAAGTCGAGGGAATTTTCTATAGCACGAACTGGCAAAGGCAAAGACGTAATGTAGACTGGATTTTGGGAAACTATCACATTTAACGTTTTCAAGTGCAACCTTTTGGTTAAACTAAAAAAGAGTATTACTGTCATTAATAATGGCGTGTATTTAATGGATCAGTATCTAATTCAAGCTTTGATCAGTGAAATAAATAAATCGTCAGTGAAAACTCAAAATGGTCAGTTAGTATTATTAACGGTCAATTGTCATTGTATCAGTGTGAATGTGGTCAGTTATTAAGCGAAACGGGCAGTAATTTATTTATAATGGTTAGTAAATAATTAAAAACGGTTGGTAATTCAATAAAGCGGCATTCATTTAAAAAAATAGTAAGTTTTAGTTTGACAGCTTGTGAATTTTATCAAATATGTTTCCGCAGAGGCAAATTTATTACAAGGTCTATGAAAAATAAGCACATTTAATGAAATGATAAATGAATGAAGTTCAGGTATTTGAAAGCAGATAATATTATTTTAATAAGTGTAAGGTATACGACTTTTTAAAAAATGTTTCGTCTTTAATTGATGAATTATTATAATAAAAGATCCCAAAGAATACCTTGAATTAAGTATGACATCGAGTTGTTTAATTTAGAGGAGCAAAATGCACCATTTATAATTTTTAACTGACTATTTATTATTTTTTACCGACCGTTTTTAAAAATTATTACTGACTATTTATTTAATATTCACCGCCCATTTATAGAATTAGAAACTGACCAAATAATTGATTGCCATTAATTATTACTTCAAATAATCTACCACACATTTGTTTATAAAACGATAAATAATGATAAATATATGCAATCTCCCGATATGAAAAATTTCTCCAATTGACGTATGCATTGCGATGAATTGTGAACTTGAGACTCTCAATTTTTTCTTTTCCTTATATGTGATAGATTAATTAAAACATGAAATGCCAGATTTTTATCGAAGACTAATCGAGAATTCAATTGTTTTTCTCTGGACCGAACTCCGGAAACTATGACACATGAAATAGTTAGCCGAATAAATGAACCACACTTGGATGTCAACAACAACGGTGTAAATAAGTTAATTGAATCTAACTCCGTACCTCTGTCAAATAAAAACTAAATTTTACAACAAGAGGAAAATGATAAACACAATAAAAGTGAGGATGGAAATCTGATGAGACTTTATGGATCTTGACAATTTTTTGACTATCATGAAAGAATTGATTCAAAAGAGAACTTATTTCTCGAGTACGTTGCAAAATTAAGAAAGACATGGCATTCTGTAGAATCAAAAAAAAGAAAGAAAGAGTTTATGAAGTTTATTATAAAAACGTTCGAAAAGCATCGTTATCTTGATAAATACATATTTTGAAATACAATTATTGATGTTTTTTACAGCCCACTTCTTCCGAACATTTAACATAATTGGTTCCTGAAAATGTGTGCGAAGGAACTAATTTCGTCCGATTGTCGATGTCCGATTGTTTTTGGAAAAATTATGTTTTATAAAAGAGTAAAAAAAAACAGCTGGGAGTTAAATCTTTATTCGGTGTAGTGAAATTCAGAGTGAATACTATTTATAATTATATACTCTATCCATAAACTTCAATTAAATTGTCAAATCCTATCACATTGACAATAAACAAATCCGGAGTGACGTGTGCAGAGTGTCTGGTGTTATTTAGGGTTTGAGTAGAGGTTGAATGTAATCAGGTCGGGTTCCTCGGGGACCGGGTTCGACGCCTCATGGGAATATGCGGACATTTTGTCCACCCCAATACTTTAATAATGCAAGTCTCCGAACAATACTTTCTATTGTGCAGAGATATAAAATAGTGTGTTCGTATTTTTGAAGCTTCGAGTATCACAGCATTGGACCAGATTTTGTGCCAAATTGGATGCTTACTTGTGATTGAGTGATTTGGAAGTTAATACTACACTCAATTTGATTATCTTTTTCGATTGGTAGAGTTTCATTGAAATATTGCGATGATTTACAAATGCAAAAAAACTTCACTAAAATAGTAGATCGAATTTAATGGAGAAGCAGTCGGATACACAAACGCAAAAAAGCCGTTGCAAAAAATAATAGTGACACAGTTCGCTGGTTTTAACGCAAAAAGCTACATTAAAATAGTACACCTGTTTTAATGCGGAGTACTCGAATATACATATGCAAAAAAAAAAACAACTTCATTACAACAACACACTGAGCTTAATGCAGGAGCACTCGGATATACAAACGCAAAAAAACTTCATTCGTAGGACACTGATTTTAATCTGCATTTTTTTTTAAATGTTTTTTATAACCTAACCCAAACCTCAACTAACCTCACCCAAAATCTAACCTAACCTTACCCAAACCAAGCCGAACTTAACCTTAACATAACCTAACTTAACGTAACCCAAAAACTAACCAAGGTTTGGGCTATGTTTGGTTTAGTTTGGCTTGTGTTAGGCTATAATCAAACATTTAAAACAAATTACCAGAAAGCGATTTTTGGGGGGACATTTTGTCGCGTAAATATTTTGTCCGGGGTTGTTTTGTCTTTCAACCGTTTGTCTTTCGACCATTTGTCGGCACACCGCTTAAATCATTGAAGTATCGAAGATTTTTTAATTATCATCCCAATACATAACTGATACGAATTAAATATCATAATGAACGACGTAATTTCAGCTACCAGTAAATTTTTAATATTATTTTATTGGCGACGCCAAATCTTTAGCGGGGCACGCGATATAAACCGCGACTGTGACTGATATGCCAGTGGCGTGCGAATTGCCAGATTTAATTAGCAAGGAATCGATAAACCAGTATGTATTGTTTTATTATATCCATATTTTGCTACCAGTGTAAAATACCGATGGCTTAAAGAGTAATTTTATGAACTCCACTTTTGGCTGAAAATGACTTAATAATGCCTGTTGTATCATGCAATGTGCATGTCCCGTAATTTTTTTATAACGAAAACTTATTTGAGTGCATCGTAAAAACGTTTTAGGAAAATTTGAACTCCATTGTCGTTCTAAAATCAACTCTGCTAATTATCCAACTCCACCATTTTCTACTGTTACCTGTCATTCATTCTTTGTTTTTCAGCGGTGGTACAAAAAAAAATCGTTTGAAAGTCCTATTTGAAATTGGCCCGATCGGTTTGGAAATACCAAAATAATCAGTTTTACCCTCTCCTGCACAATTGACAGAAACGGAGATAGCAAATTTATTCTTTACGTCATCGGTATGTTCCTTTGAACATCGCTCAACTAAGCTTTTCAATAAACAATTCTAAATTTCCCTTTACTTAAGAAACTTTAAAGCATCAAGTACTGAGTGATTGCTCTTGACACGCTCCTAGAAATCGTTTTGAAAAATAGTACCTCTGATCTTCTTCAGTATGACAAAAAAAAAAAAAAACAAAGACATGCATATTTTGTAGTTTTTAAACATAATCACTTTTAATATGTTAACTTTCACTTCTCGATGGAAAAGCAATATTTTTAATAAATAAAACACACTTTTTGGTACATCTTTCACCATGCTTCTTTTGATAAATATCAGGTCCGGTTTGGCTTATCGCGAGTATTTTCAACTGAAGACGTTATCAAGAGAAAAATGTGTTTTCTTTGTTGAAACTTATTTTGAAAAAAAAAATAACCGTGAGGCATTTGTACCCCTTTAAATTTTATCTCAACAATTTCCTTACGATAAATGCTTGTTATGCATCTTCTCAGACGAGAAACCATCAAACAAAATAAAACATATTTAAAAAGATTATGCAGACGGTTAATGCATGCATAAGCAAGTGTTGAGTACTTTCACTTGCTAATGATTAAATTGGCATTTACTCGTAATAGTATAACTATTTAGTTCTACAAAAAATATATAATAAACAACTTACAATTCAACTATATAGTTAGAACTAAAATACATTGGAATATTATCATCGTGATATAATGGAGCTCAGCCGAGTAAATGACAATTAAATAAATAATATTTAATAAGGCACGTCAATTCTCCCTCACCGATCCCAATTAGTACGTCACTGGCTTACTCTCGCCCCCCTCTCTCCCCATGCCAAATCGTGTTCAAGCCCACATTTTCCCTCCCCTAGCGGGTAAAGTAGCTCAGTGGCTAGCTAAATCAGCAAAACACGATAACTGCGGGTTCGCATCCGGCGAGAGCGTGAAGCGTCAGTAACTGACGTTGTGTCAGTCGCATGCGAACGTGCATTGAGACGCGTGCAGTCGGGAGATACGACGGTGTGAACGGAGCTTTATAAAAATGGAGTGATATCTCGGTTACAAGTATATGCATACAAGGATATTTGTAATCTTATATATAAAACCGAAACGGCGTATGTATGTATGTATGTCTGTAATTCCCTTTTGCATTGTTGTTGCAAATTAGCCATAACAACGAATATGAAAGAAAATATGTTTGAATTTTTATCGGCGAAGACATTTAGTCAAAATGTAATAAATTCTACCAACTTTTTCCCGGCTTTTATTAATATAATAATCTTTATTATTTACGTGAAGGTATTATTTGACATTTCTTTGACAGCAAATTAGATTTTTTCCTTGAATTTGGACATTTTAATGGACAAGAATGGGGCTGTCATCAAATTAAATAAAGTTTGTGATTTTATTTTAACTCTATTTTGGATGTTCGATTTTGTGATATTATTATGTCGAATGATATAACATTAAATAATTATTGGTCGCTTAGTCCGAACGACGCCGGGTAGCAATACTAGTATTGTATAAAACCCTTCTTTATGTGTTGAGGGTGAAATCAATGGCCTTTCGCTCAACATTTTATGCCCGCTTCCGTGCACTTGAAATACCTGAAGATGCCGAAAGGCGAAACACGAGTCGTTACCGACAGAACTCATGGAAAAGCACAAAATTCAAACGATTCTATATTATTATCTACTTTGTTTGAATTGGCACCTTTTCATTTTTACATATTTTTTTGCACGATAGCCTTTGGAACGAATATACATATATATATTTTTAGCCCATGTCCGCTTCCAATGTGGAGCTTATAGGCTCCGAATGGAGGTATCTCATCATACTGTGTGTTACTTACTTTAAGCTCGACATCTCTTTAGTTCTACGATAGTGGGGATAAAAAGGATAAGACAGGACTAGTGGTTAGTATTCGCTCACACTACTCTCCATTTAGACTATTTAGACATTTAGAGGATCGGATGGGTGGGAAGAAATTAAACAACACAAGCACACATGTCTTTGAAAAGAATCGCTAAATTCTGCTCGTATCGGGACTCGAACCAGTAACGACCCGACAGCTTAGTGATTCAAATTTCAGACGCTTTTTCTATTACAATGCCAAATGTATAAATATTTTTTTTTAACCATGTCCGCTCCCAACTTGGAGCATATGGACTCTCACGGAGTTTATTTCAACATATGTTTTTCTACGAGAACTGCTTGTTACTCAGTCGCACAACCGCTCTTTTAGGAAGAGAGTAGGGGATGGAAAGGATACGAAGACTCAACAACACAAACACCCATGCCTTTGAACAGATTTATCGACTGAAAAAAATCCGCTCGTACTGGGAATCGAACCCGGGCGGTCCGGCGAGCAAGCCAAAGCCGTTACCACTGCGCCACGGACCGGAAATATATTTACTCTACCACAAAATTTTGTTTTTCCAAATAAATAATGTTCTTTTTCAGCTGGTGAAGGTTTCGACAATGCTCGTAACGAACAAAATCGTCTCTGATTTTTACAATATATATGTAAGTGGTAGTACACACAAATTGTGTTTTTTTTATTGAAATATAATGCCACCATGGATTGACAGTTGACACCTTTAAAATTCAACATTAAATATCAAAATGAAAACTCTTTGTGAGTCATCGACCAATAATTCTACGACACTTTGAGTGTCTCTGCTCTGATCCAAGCACCAATCACTGAGGCGGAAGCGTGCCCTGATTAAAAGCCTTGTTGTTTTTTTATTGTATCAGCGGCGCGGTCACATGTCCGGGATTAGGACCCGTTGGGTCGTGATTATGCACGCGCGTGGCGTCGATCAAGGACGCCCGCGTCGCCCCCTTTTAACCACCGGGTGACAATTTTGAAAACCGATATGCATTACAAAACAACTAAATCTTGTTAGTTATACTAACAAAAGTTATTCAGTAGTGATTTTTTTGACTCCTGTTATTCTTAACTATGCAGAGTTTTCACATGTTTTCATGTTGCGAGGATTATAATTATGACTACTAATTATTTGGTCAGTTTCTAATTCGATAAATGGTCAGTTATAAATACTTAAAGTGGTCAGTAATAAATATTTAAAACGGTCAGTTAAAAATAATAAATGGTCAGTTAAAATAATAAATGGTCAGTTTACACTTATTAAAATAACAATATCTGCTTTCAAATACCTGAACTTAAGAAATAATTTCATTTCATGCGCTTATTTTTCATAGCAGATGACATACATTTGCCAAAAAAACTGTTTAAAAATAAAACTTATCATTTTTTTTTTAAATTTAAATTAAATACTGACCGTTTTATTTAATAACTGACCACATTCACACTGATACAATGACAACTGACCGCTTATTATATTAACTGACCATTTTAATTTTTAACTGACCATTTATTTATTTAACTGATCAAAACTTGAATTAGTTACTAACCCATTAAATACATGCCTATAATTATCAAGACATGAATTTCTTGCATGGCATGGTCTCTTCCAATGTGAACCGATAAACTCCTAATATATCATGTCCTAAAAAGTTGTTCCATAAGAACCGGTTGTAAGTTAAACTGCTAAAAGTTCTTTCTCTAGATCGGATTCGACAAGGGCAGATAGATGATGGAGTACGTTTAATGGACTTTTACCGATGCGGCCCTCGAACTATTTGAGAATTGATTATCTGGTCCTACTCCCAAAGAGGTTGTGCATCACTATTCTAAATAATAATTGACAATACATTGAAACCCCGATTCTACGTTTCGTAAGGGACCATAAAAATCGATAAATGCGGGAAAGTTAATATGAAATAAAAAAATTAAAACTATTTATTTGTTAGACTTTTTTTTAAGCCTATAACATTCATTTTAAAAAAAAAGTTCTCAATACTCACAGTCCTTAAAAAGCTCCTTAATATAGTTTATTATTTGCTGATTGGCACTTCAATTTTAACAAAGACCATTCAAATTCAAAAAAATAACAGATTCATCTATATTCTATATCCTTGGAGAAGAAAAATATTTTTATTTTTTCGAATGCCAAAAACGCTTTTAATGTCATAACAAGTTCATTGTTGCATATTTAAATATTTTTTTCAACGAACCGATTGCATGGGGTCAAATGTGATTATGGGAAATATTTAACACAAATGGTTAATCGGAATAATATTTGTGACGGGACCATAATTTTTAGACGATAAATCGAGGAAATAGAAAAATCGGTAAACGATTAATGCAAGATTTTTAAACATTCTTCTTACGGGTGTTCTGCCAGAACTAAAGTAAATGAACGTACCACGCGGGTAAACGAGTAATTCGTGAACTTTGAGATCGGGGTTCCACTGTACTTGAAAAGAAAGAAAAAATTTAGTGGAAAAACTTAACGCTTTTCTCCAGAACTAGGGCGTTATTATTGATATATATATTCAAAGAGTAGATTGGTAAGTATTATTTGATGTTTGCGATATGTATTGCAAATCCTGTTGATCCTTTAATCCTGCCGTATGTCCTCATATCTGGGAGGCAGGATCTTCCTCATTTCCTCCAGCTACGTGCATGGTACACACAGTAAAATTGATAGAGATGACAGGACCGAATTCATGAGACAAATTTAACATATCAGCAATACCGAAAATTGGAAGGATTGCTAGTTATGTATCACAACACGAATTATTTTCTGATTATTTAAATCTATCTATAAATAATTAGTAGAAAGTTAATAGTTTCATTAAGTCTCGTTTTAAAGATAAGGGATAATGTGAGTGAAAATTAAATGAAAACTTCATGGATATCACAATGTTTTGATAATAATAATAACACATTTTTAGGACATGTATTTAATGGGTCAGTAACTAATTCAAGTTTTGGTCAGTTAAATAAATGAATGGCCAGTTAAAAATCAAAATGGTCAGTTAATATTATAAACGGTCAGTTGTCATTGTATCAGTGTGAATGTGGTCAGTTAATAAATAAAACAGTCAGTAATATATTTTAATGGTTAGTAATTTATTAAAAATGGTTAGTATTTAATTTAAATAGTCAGCTATTTTAAAAAAATGATAATTTTTAGTTTGACAGCTTGTGAATTTGATCAAATATGGTCGTAATAGGCAAATTTATGACATGTTCTTTTTATTTGAACTGACCATTTATTATTTTTACTGACCATTTAATATTTTTAACTGACCATTTATCGAATTAGAAACTTACCAAATAATTAGTAGTCCATTTTTAGTACTTATTCATTCCTCCAAGAGTTGCCACCAAATATTTTTGAAATGAAGAACCATACAAGATAAACTTGATGAGATTATCTAAAAATTCATTCTTGATGAACTCAAGGAAAAATGATATCATATACACCAACGTGACTCATGGCCAATATCGGAAATTTATTTAAAAAAAATGTATATTTGACCTAGTCAAGATTTTAGCCCAGACCCAATTAAGCGCTAAATCAGAGACGTTGTGGAAGAGACAATAGAGGCTGACTTTTTCTAACTTAATTATTTATAATAGATACACCCAAAACTCTTTATGTGCGATTTCTAAGTTATTCGGTTATTTTTAATGCAATATATTTTTGGGATTACTTCAAATACGATTACTAAATATTAGCGACGTTTAGTTCACATACTGTACGTGCAAAATCCAGTGTTTCACCAGTTTATTACAATGTGACCTTGACTCGTAGGTCCTTGTAGAATTTTAGTTGGTTTGTTCCCATATTAAATCATAGATTTTTTTGTTCGATTTTCGATGGAACGCTTAGGTGTATGTACATTACTATAATGAGTTGTTATTTTCGTGAATATGTGTGTTGAACACGTTGGTTCTTTTTCCCTGAATAGTCTTATAAATAATACAAACAATTATGCATATTTTTATAAATCTTATTTACTGTGCCTTTTTCGTGAATACAACCCTGTTATCACAAGCGGTGCATGGTTGCATTGTTAGGGGGGGCATCTTATCTGGCACGCGCTCGCCGTTCGCAACCCGACGGACGTGCGAGTCCTGCGTAGTCCTGATAAGGTAACGTAATGCAGGCAGAGTGACGTTATCCATTGGGTACATTGGGGTTGCAGTTTTTTCACATTGCGAAAACACTGCTGCCATAACTAAAAAGACAGCCATTAAGAATATCGTGAGCGACTAAAACGATCCTTTGCAAGTCCAGCTACTGAGTAATTTATTTCCTTACGATGACGTTTTTCTTGGAAACACATTTACACGTTGATATTTCAGTCAATGGATTTATGTGATTTTTCTAAATTAGAAAAAAATATAATTCATGGCATTATTTATATAGTTAGTATGAGTAAAAACAAATATTAAAACAAAACACTAAGATCATTGTTAAAAATGTCCACAACCATCATTTCCTTTAACGTTTGCATACCACATATACATGTTTTTTATACAAATGTTTTATTACCAATCAGACATTATGACCAGAAGAATAATGTGACAACATTAGTTAAGTTTCGAAAAATATGGGATAGTTCTACTTTTAAAACTATACGAGTCAAATAAACTAGATAACAAATAAGGTGGTTTACTCAGTTTCTTCTATGGCGATTTTATTACGACACACATTGTTGTTTATTGGAAAAAATATAATACATGGCATTACAGCTGACGCCAATGCGATATAATATAGAAAAAACATATTATTTACATTAGAATATAAAAATATGAACATTTTTATGTAATATAACACAAAGTTCACTGCTGAAAATGTCCACCTCAATAGGCAGTGCATTGATCACCCGAACAGCCTTGTGCCTGGTGAATCAAATGACCGATGCGACAAAAAATTTATGAAACAATTTACTCATTCGTTACTGACAGCGGCACGGATGGTGAACTTCTATTTAACTACTTGTAGCTCAGTTCTCGTAAAACAATTTTTTTTTTATTAGATCTTTAGGCGTCTATTATTAGGAACATTATTGTCAAAATTAAAAATAGACGATAGATGTCATCACAGCTGATGCCAATGCGCCATAGATTAAAATAAAATAATAATAAAAAACAAAAATTTTATGAACGCCACTGTTATTCACAAAAAAGATGTCGCAGCACGAAAGTGATTCTAAACCCCATCACGCGCCTCCTCTGATATCTCAAATCCGCACACTTTTTCATTTTTTTATTTTACCTCAACAATGCCCGCCCTCCTCGTCCCTTTTCTTCCCCACTACTGTCCCTGTTATATTGAAAATATCAGGAGTAAATATATAAAACAAACCAAAAGGAGTAAGTGTCACTATACGACAGACTAAAAATGTCATTTCGTCAATACTATTTTGTTCGTCAATCAGAAACAATAATAATTGCGTTTAAATATAAAATAAAAGCTGCCGATAATAAGGAATTCGAATTTTGAAATAATTACAATTTGTTTTCAAATGCAGTTTTGGTTTGAACAGATTCTAACTTTCTTCTAACCACCAGAGGTGACTAACTTTAACTGACGGTTCTTGATATAAATGCATTATATTCGAGTTAATAAAACACTATCTTTGCACTTTTTCCACAGTATATGTATCTTCTTCTTCAGAGCCGATTTGATGACCTTGACATACTCAAGACTATAAACTTGAATGATTGCTTGATTTTTAGGCTGTCTAGCCTAGGTATATAAGCTATCTCTAATACACGTTCAAAACATAGTTCTGACGAGGGCGTAAGCCGAAATAGCTATCAACAAATATATAAAATAATTTATGTAGAATCAAAATTAATTGTTATTTTTCTTACCGCATTGAATGATTGCAGTTGTTATCTACGTTTCAGGAATTTCTTTTGAGTCACTAGTCGCAAGGGCTGTTCGAATCATCAATGCGCACTGCATATTAAGTTGAACATTTTCAGCAGTGAACTTAGCGTTCTGTTTTTCAATTTGTTTTTACTCATATAATTTCTATGTAAATAATATGTTGTGCCTTTAACGCCATCCTCTGTTGAATAATTATTATGTTTTGTTATATTTTATGTAATATCTTGTATTAAATTTGTCAAATGCATGGCGCATTAGCGTCAGCTGTAATGACATACATTAATATCATTCGCTATAAAAAATATCTACCACCAACATTTTAAACATTACATTTTCTTATATTTTTCTTTTATATATGTTTTAAATATTCAATTAAACATATTTGACAGAAGTACTGCGAAATATATTTATTTATTTTAAGTTATAAAATTTTAACAATATAATCTGCAGGCATTAAAACTTCACACACAATTTAAAGAATTTTTTCCATTCAAACCGTGTATCATATGGATTCCTAATGGAGCTTATATACTAACGAAAACTGCTGGTAAATCAGTCAGTAAAGATATAACAGCATTCATTGTTAGCTTATCGCTGCGCCCTGATTTTAATTAAGGATTGGATAGGTCGGATGGAATTAAAACAATACGTGTCAAAAAATAGAGTATTAAAATTATCTCACGAAATCCCTTTTGATTTTCCAAGCACAAACTAATGCGGACAAGAATAAAACTTCAATAATTCAAAGAATCTATTCGAAGGGTTGATTTTTTGTATTCTTATAAAACTGTTGTTTTCTTATGAAAAAAACTGACACCCTTCCTATAATTTCTGATTTTATTCTCCTTATCGGTCCAATTCCGTTTCTCAAGCGTACCCTAAAGATACTTATTTATAATATATCCAGAGAACTAACTAAATGCTATAACTTTTTTGCTAAGCGACTAAATATATTTTGACATATTCACTCGAATCTCGTAATTACTATCTGCAAAGAACCATGCATTCGAACAGAAAAAACTGAAAAAAAACTAAGACTCGAACCCGTGAGGTTCATCATGGAAGCTAAAGACGTTGACCACTGCGCCGCGGACCCAAAATGTATTAAATACATTATTTTTATTTATTTACTATTTTTGTGATTTATCCGACCCCTTTTGGGCTAATATGGATATTTTTTGGGTGGGGAGAAGAGACTCCAATTTTACTCGACATCAAAACTAAACAAAATTTTAAAATACTCGAGTAGTTTTAGATGTACTAAAATATATATTATATACATATTCAAATTTGTATGTATAATAAGAAGATAAATAAATAAATAAGCTTCATTAATACATATAAATAGTTTCGTTCAGTACGAGTACTACTCGAGTATTTTTCAAAATACTCGAGTATCGAATACTCTGAAAAATGGACGATTTATCTCAAGTATTACTGGAGAGGCATTATGTTCTTATAAATATTGTCAAACCATCGATTTTGGTCCGGTTTCTCTCATCAGGAGCTGTATCAACTTTTCTTCGCTCTATTTAAGTCTGAGGCTCTGAATATGGTCTAGCGCGCCGGTTTGTAACATGTAACATGACTGACGGTTGATCCATTTCTCGTCTTTCAAAACTAGTTAATTTAAAACAGCGGCATCCCGGCAATGACTTTGCGGATTATTTGTATTTTTTTCACACTGGCCACACTGCGAGAAACAAAACAACGCTGATGATAGGCAAAGGTGGGTGATAAGTAAAATAAAAAGGCAGCGATGGAAAAGGAGCATAGAAGAATGATAATGGTAACGCAAAAAGGGCGGCACAATAATGGACAGCCATCAGGTTCGCTGGCAACTCCGAGAGAAGGCCAATTTCGTTGCGAAGAGGTTGGTATCCTAACCTCAAAATGATTAATTATCGCTTCATATTCTCTGTGTTAACACATTACCGCCTAGGATTGAAATCGATCGTCGACTTGCCTCGGAAACTAAATGCAACATATCAAATATATCGGTGTTGTTTGGGAATAAACTGATTTTTTGAAAAAAAATAGTTTTTTAATATTTGAAAACTGTTATTATTTCGATAATTCGTGAAATAATCAAAATTCTGATGAAAATTGTTGTGCTCTCACTTATTAAAATTTAAGATTTCGACTTAATGATGGAAATTCAATATCAAATTTGAATCGTTTGAATTTTGTACTTTTCCATAAGTTTTATCGCTAAGGACCCGATAAGGTTTCGCCTTTCGGCGTCAACTGTCGGTCCAAGCTCAATTGTGCACTTGAAATTCCGGAAGATGTCGAATGGAAAACTACAAAATTCAAATTTTATTAGTTTCATATTTGTTTGAATATTCTTTCTGTGAATTATATATTTTAGAGTTCAGATCTGCCCGTTTTTGTACTGAAACAACATGTGGAGTCAGCGAAGCGGGATCCTAGTTTCCTGGCTATCTTTCTTGCTATGTTGAGGACATACTCATTCTTTATTTCAATTTCCCGCATATACATATGTAAGCTAGCGACTATTCGAAATATTTTGTTAGCTGAAGACTTGGTGTGGGGAAAGAAACACTTACGAGAATGATATTTTGGAAATTGAGTTGACCTGTTTAGTAATAAACCATTCTCATATAACATTTTTTACAGATATAAGCTTCATTTGAACTTAATATGCTCCAAAAATAGATAACATATAATAAATATAAAAAAACAACGTCATGAAATCGGACAATGAATAGAATGTAACAATGTTGACATTCGTATAAAAATATCAAGTATTAAATTTAGCAAATTCACAAAAAAATCGCTAAGGGTTTCATATAATGAATACATTATATTATTATAAAAACACAAATAATGATACATACCATTTATATAGTTTATATTATCATATCAACTACCAACATGGTACATAAAATAGGAAAGACGACATTATTTATTTTTAATTAACCATCGGAATAAGATTCTCAGCTAGTGTTGGCGTTCCAGGCGTGCAAGTCGCAATGTGTTAGAACAGTGGCTGGCAAACTACGGCCCGCAAGCTAAGAACGGGCGTAAAATCTTTTAAGATTTTAATAAATATTTGGCAATAGAGCTGTAAATAAATTTAAATGTGAACGTTACACGAGATAAACTAGATACGAGTTTTTATGATTCATTCGAAAGAAAATCACCGAAATATGAAATACACCCATGTTCAAAATCTCTTTTTAAATTGAAAAAATCTGACATTGCTGGGACTTGCACCCAAATCTACCAGATCGCTCGCGCAAAGCTCTTGCCACAAGACCACAGACACTGACATATCGGAAAGATCTTCTTCCAAGTTGATAACTTTAAGCTTCCATGCGAAAAAGTGATGATGATTATCAGTTTCTGATATATAACAGAATTCACGTAAAAAAAGTTTTTTTTATTCTAAAGAACGTACTATTTCGTTTTAAGAAATGAAACTACCTGGACTGGGATTAAACTAGGGCCTGAGAGTCATAGTCGGAGACGTGAAAAACTGTTTAAAAGTTCGAACATTTTATTTATGCATATAACATGTACCTATAGTATGAAAAATTTGGCGATTGGCTGGGTTGTTTGGTTAATTTTTAACTTAATACACATAAATAGGAAAGGTTTGAAAAAGGCTGACAAAATTCGGAATTGGAGTCGTGTTTTTTTCCACTCCACAGCCCTGGATTAAACTCATGCGCTGTGCAACCGAAACCAACGACGTTGACATTTGGCTACAGACCCTACTTAATATACATATAATATATTGCCGTGAGAGCTTTGTCTATTCTCTCTGTACAATCAAACACCTAGTCATTTAACATAAATATCATGTAATTTAAATCTTGGTCCGCCGAACTCAAAGCGTGTACATTTGGTCCTTTTCAAATGATGTTTGGCCAGCCCTGTGTTGAGAGAAGGGCTGCACATTTGAGCCTTTTCTTTAAATGCGAGGAAGGTATAATTTAGAAATTCATTATGCTGTTTATGAAGTGCCGCGAACGACGAAGTTAATTTCATCAGTTTTATGGGTGTATCCTTAAAAAAGATACCCTCGTATATCGTCTAATCCAGTGGTAGGAAGACGCCATTGCTATTAAATTAATAAATAGAATTATTTTTTACAGTAGAGATCTCCATTCCATTGACTGGATGTATTTTTTGCATGCTATCGTCGAAATACTCACGAAATGAAATGCAAATTTCTTTCGGCTCACACGTGGCCAAAATGAGAATTCCGTCACTCCTGAGACTGTTAAATTTTGTCGGAACTTGCGTGGCTGACATCTTTGCCAAATTCCAAAGTTTGTTTTATTTTAATTGAAAATGCATACGTTATAAATATATAAGCGCATATAAAACTAGCCATAGACATTTTTTAGAGCAAGCAACTGAAACGACGGGTTTTTATCGGTTTTTATGAAAAATGAACTTAAAAAATATATCATTCACTTAATATATAATATTGTTCTCTTTTCCTTTCTATAAGCACTTTAGTGCATGGTTGATCAGTGAGATCAGTCCCGTGCCAAGTCGGGCCAAGTAAACGAAGAGTAAATTCGTTTATTTTCTTGATCGTATAGCGTTATAGAAGGGGCTATGAAAAACGGCCGCATGCACATAAAGGGAGGTGGTGGGACAGACAACTTATTCACTCAAATATATAAAGGGTATTTCAATAGGGACGCTCAAAATATGTTACTTTGCCCTGCTGAGTAGATTATTCATTGTTTAGTGGCCAAATTTGAGTCAACCAGTTTGGTAAATAATCGGCCAACACCTACCTGTACGTCATCAAAATACAATATCTGGTGAAAACATTGCTGCTGTGTGTGAAAGTGTACAGGAAAACCCAAGGCAGCTTATTTCTCGTTGTTCACAAGAACTTGGCTTTTCTGCGACTTCAACTTGGCGAATTTTGAATCGGGCCTTATGTCTGCACCCGTATAAAATCCAACTAACCAAGGAACTTCAGGTAAACGACCACAGACAACGCCTGATTGGGTTCTGGAGCAGTTGGAAGTTTACCCAAATTTGTCAAAAAGGTCTACTTTAGCGACATGGCCCATTTTATAATGAATGGATATTGGCAGACATTTGATGCTATATTCCATATTTAATGCCGTAAAATATACATACTTACAAATGAAATTAAAATTTAGTCGAAATCTCACAAACAACTTGTTTTATTTACATTTCAAAACTAAGCGTCCTTATAAAAAGACCCTTTATATTATTGTTGTGTAAAATTGTCATTATGACTAGGCTCTATCACAAAATTGTAAGTAAATTTATGATTATACATAAATAAATTAACCCCTAAAAGCCACCGTATTTTTTTTTTTACAAACACCTCAAATATATGTTATTACATTATCAATCGATTATGTTTTCCGTGAATAATGGACACAAGCAGTGTCTTCCGTCCGTGAAGTTTGATATTACATATCAAATTTGAATTATTTGAATTTTGTACTTTTCCATGAGTTTTGTCGCTAACGACCCGGGTTTCGCCTTTCGGCATCTTCGGGCATTCCAAGTGCACGGATGTACTTGAACTGACTTGATATTACATATGTTTAATGCACATTCATAACACATATAATATTTTATAATATATACCTTGCACGCCAATGGGCATCCTAATGAATTCTTAGAATATATTTTACCTTTTATGGCATGTTTTATGTTTTACAGCCTTTTATAAACACAGCAAATATGCCGGTAGATAGATGGATAGATGTCTACATAATTTATTTACTGCCGATTCAAAAGCACTACCGTAAAAATGTTACTCACTTTCATACAAATGGTTTTTTTGCTTTCTTTCCATGCTTAACTAGTTATTCCAATGCTTCATGTATGTTTCAAATATAAAATTGAAATTAATAACTTTGTAACTTCACTTCTTTTTTGTAATTGGGTGACACATGATTCGCCTCTTCGAGAAACATTTTCAGACTTAATTTTAGTACTCTGCTTAAGTATGTGGGTTTTGTATATTTTTTCCAAAATTATTTATTATGTTAAATTAAAATATGTACTATTTACACTTTTAATTTATTACATGACACCTATACTTAATACTGCTTTTGAGATACAATGTTTGTCTTGTACTCCGTTGTCATATTTATGTGATTTATATTATCGTTTGTAGAAAGACAAAAGGTCGTAATCATCAGTTTTTTCTTTCAAGTATTTTTTTGATAATAAGAATATACTCAACTTATTGCAGGTTTTACTAAAAGGATGTATGCTGCCAACGCCGAATTAGTATTTAATTTAGCTTATAAGTCTAAAAAAATGAGTACACAGAAGGACCTAAACTACACCAATAAAAAATCTGCATCGGTTACGTCTTTTGCGAGTTTATTGCTTTTGCAATGTGAAGAAAGATTAAAACTAATAAAAAGATGACCTTACGTTAGATTAGTAAGATAAAGCCTACTTTAATACTACAACAAAACAGCACTCATCTGACCTCACTCATGTCCACGAGGGATATAGACATCTGAAACAAAATCATGAGAAAGCTCCGCTCAGTAGCATTTCCATAAATAAGCTGTTTCTGCACATTTGTAATAACTGTGTCAATATATTCTATTTTTGTAAAAACACACATTTATGTACATGTAGAAAAAGAATTTGATTTTTTTCAAGAGAAAATGGAAAGAAAAGAGTTGTAGTTTGTAAGCAAATAACATAGTTTATTTCAGTTTTTTATATCGATATCTTTACAAATATCTAAAAAGCTATTGGTTTTTATCTTACATTGCAATAATGTTGTTGCTACTTGACAATAGGTGCCGTAATTTTTTTGTTTATGTTAGCGCAGTGTAAATTATCGAATAAGCTTTAAAAATTTCATAAATGCATATATGTATATTATGAATTTGATGCAATGATTCTCTTGATGCCGAGAGCTTTTATTGTTGTAATCAAAAATGTATAAAACCATAAATAATAATAACAAATAAACAGAAAATAAAAATAGGCCCAAATACTGACAACACTTTTAACGAGCTGTCAAATTTTGATCAAAACCATAGACAGTAAAATTAAAAACATAACCAAACACTGTCAAACGTTGTCAAAACCAGCATTCAACATGGAAAAGCAGTGAGTTCACGTACAAAACAGTATATTTTCAATATAACAGCTGTATGAAGTGTGTGTTTTACATATAATTTGTTTTTGTTTTAGGTACGGCTTGATTCTTCCAGATAAGTCTGGAACTAAAAAAACTACACCGCTATTTGCATCTGCAAAAAATGTATTTGGTAATGAAAGTGATTCGGACGAAGAAGTTGGCGTTCCTAAAGCTCCTCTGCGAACCGGAGAAAAGTTGAAAAGACAGGTTAATAATAATGATCACTGCTGACAGATTTATTGAATCATATCTAATACCTTGAAGTGATAAAATTACTGTAAGCAGCGGGGTCTACAAAATTTTTAGCAATGGTATTTTCATGGCTCCTAAATATCTATTAAATGCGCCAACCCAATTACAATCAAGGTATGAATGTATGGTGATGAATAAATCGTTTCTCAAATCATTAAAACATTTAGATCAATCATAGACAACACAAATCTTCTGTGAAGGAAGGTTGCACGAACTCTTTGTTTTGTTATTTACCTTATCCTCCGAAACTCGCAAATATTAAGTTTTGAAAACTTAAAAATATTTTGTAAAATTAATTAATAATGCTTTAACTTTTAAAACATTAATATTTCGAATTTTCGTCTTCAAATTCCATTAAACCTAGAAGCCATTATGAAAAGTATTTATTTACCAACATAACAAAAACAACTGCTGATGAAAGAATATGCTTTTAATGTATTCTTAAGTAATAACCCTTTCGTAAAATCTATGACTGTAAGTCAGTGATGCACAAACTTTTTGAGAAAATGACCAGATAATCAATTCTCAGATTGTGTCAGGGCCGCATGGGTAAAAGTGATTAAATTATCGATATTATTGGTGTATATAAAATTGTAATTTTATATTGTTCTTCCATTACCCATAAAAACCACTGAAGAAAAAGGGTGATCGATATTTGTTTTATTCGGCTGCAGGTTGTGCATCACTGCTGTAAGTAGTGCACTACCTGCAGATTTGTTGGTCAAATAAAGCATAGATGATTTCCGAATTCATACTATTTTATTATGTTACATTTATATACATTTTTCGAAATTATCAAAACTGGTTTTACAATAAGCATTGTTTCTAATGATACAAAGACCTTAATGTTGACAAACTGAAACATCAGTTGCAAGTATATTCAAAATAGTTGTCTTTTGCAGGCTCGATTGATTCAAGAAAAAGCTGTAGAAGCTGACCCTACTGTTTACCTATATGATGAACTCTACGATGATATTGAAGAGAAAAAGAAACAAGCCAAGAGTGTTAAAAAGGAAGTGAAGAAACCTCGGTATATAGAGAAACTTTTACACACAGCTACACTGAGAAAGAAAGAAAATGAACGGAGGGTAGAAAGACAGGTCAGTGTGAACCCTAACCTCACATTGTCAATTTTCGTCGAAAGAGTATTGTGTTTATTTATCATAATGTCAAGTGAATTTTAAGGAGTAATTAGAAGAATATTTTTGCATTGCCACACTAAGCCTAAATTGTTTTCAAGCTTATGAATCCAAACAACATATTCTTACTAGTCACTCTGTAGAAAAATTTTAAATTTCACGAATCACTTGCTTCCTTATTCTAACATTGCTTTTTTGACAGCAGACAGAGTGAGAAAACCAATAATACCTCAAGGACAGGGATTTTTTAATGGTGCAATGGTGCACTGATCCTCCATTAATATTCAAGCAATATAAAAATAAATGTAATGTCCCCAACAGAGACGGAAAGAATGACTTTGTTCATTGGTGCTGGAAACTCCTTAGACATGATTGCTGAATTATGACAAGCGTTTCTGAATGCATGTATCAACTTATATTAGCTTGCTGCAGCTATATTTTTATGTTTAGTGAGAGTTCAGTCCTTTCCAACTCAGCTCTTAAACAGATGGAGGATTTCTTAAATAGGTTTCTTTTTATGCACTACATGATACTCTTGTCGCCTGCCACCACTGCTCAAGGAGAATCCAATAATGATTGTAAAAAGTCATGTATTGGTGCTTCAGTAAAGCAACTCAAATTAATGAAAAAAATAACAATTTGGCTTTTCCCACTCTTTATTGTCAAATTTAAAATATGTATTGATTGAGTAGGCATTTACTTGGTAGAACCCATTATAATACGGTGAAAAATAACAATGTATTTTAATTCTACATAAATTATTTTATATATTTGTTGATAGCTATTTCGGCTTACGCTTACGGCTTAATAGTTCTGACGTGTAAGCCGAAATAGCTATCAACAAATATATAAAATAATTTATGTAGAATTAAAATACATTGTTATTTTTCTTACCGTATTAAAGTATGTAGTTAACTTTTAAAAGATTCTTCAACAAGTGGTGTTGTGAGAATATATTTTGTTGTGTATCTGTAAAGTGAAACATAATGTCAACATTGTAAATAATTTGTAACTTCTAAATAATAATTGTCTTGTCTGTCTTTTTAGGTTCAAAAAGAAAGAGAAGAGGAAGGGGACAAGTTTGCCGACAAAGAATCGTTTGTGACGAGTGCCTATAAGAATAAATTGGAAGAAATGAAATTGGAGGAAGAAAAGGAACAAAGAGAAAAGTATTTGGAAGAAGTCGGCGATGTCACCAAACAAGCTGATCTTGGTAAATAATGATTAATTAAATATAACTCATTTTCCAGTGTTTCCGCTATGATGGATTCAACTTTCTTTTGAAATCACAATTCATGAAACTCATAAACTTTATAAATGACTGATGAAAGTCCTCAGAAGGTTCACCTCCTTTTTTTAACCATGTCCACTCGCAATGTGCACATGAAATTTTAATAGAGCTCGCTCAACAGAAGTTCTGCAAGAAACGCTTGTAACTCAGTTTCTCTACCTTCCTTTTTGCGGTAGATTAATGGTAGATTTTCCTAATACTACAAGTTTAAATAAATCATTACATTCCTCATGTGAGTTCGACCCTCTAGATAAATTATTCTCTATGACGGATATAAGGATATCTTTGAAGTTATGTATGTATATGTTTCCGTGAGATCTATCATATAAATATAATCATATCTTTTATTTGTTTATTTAATGACATTCAACTCCAAAGTTTACTGAGCTTTTGTAAAACGTTCTTTGATCATTTTAAAAATACTATCAGACTATTACTATTTTCAATTTATTTCCAGGCGGTTTCTATCGTCATCTTTATGAACAGCAACTTCAGCCTGAAAAAAGTACGGCACATCTGAAACACCCTGCCCCGGCTGAAATAAAGGTGGAAAAGTCTGAACCGGAAGTGTGTAAGGATGAGGAAGAAGCTCCTGCTAAGAAAGCCAAGAGAACGTATCGCAAACGGACGAAATCCGGAGAACTTAAAAGCCCCGGGAAAGATGATGATGATGATGACCAATCGGGTAGTGACGATGAACAAGTCAACAGACAAAACGTAATCGACGCAAAATCAAATAAAAAACCACGGACTCATTTAGAATCAAATATTGACGCAGATTCTGATTTCTCCATCGATGGCGATTCAAGTTCAAGTGGAGACGATAGCGACTCGAAAGCAACTAAAACGAAAGCCAAAAAGTCTAAAAAAGATAAAACGGAAGAACCTGAAGTCAAAGTGGAAGTAAAAGTTGAAGATTCTGACAACTTCAAAAGGCCAAACGATGTGAAAAGCGCAGACGCTAAAGACGTGAAGGCCGTAGCAGAAAAAAAAGCTGACGTTGTCGTAGTGAAAGAAGTTAAGCCTAAAGTAGATATTTGGAAGAAGAGAACTGTCGGAGAATTGTTTGATCAGGCATTGCAGAGATATTACGTTAGGAAATCGGAAAGAGGTTGCTAATTATGAAGATTATAAAATAGTAAATTTTTGGCCACTGGAAACAAGTATGTTTAAGAATTGTTGAGGATGTCTGCAGATTCTGCTGGAAGGTGAATTTTGAGTAACTGGAAGAGGCGATTGATGTTCTTTACACAATTTATACACAGAAAATTTATAAAATTAAATCATTTCCCGGTATCTCAGACTGTGTTGAACAGTTAAAAGAAGAGTATGCTTGTTCCTCCCTCTATCCGGCATGTGCTCTTATTGGGACGATCGCCGACATTTTGATTGTTATGATGGTTGAAGATACTGGCTAAACTGCTAAAATTTTCTGTGTACTCTGGCTTAGAAGATATCTATCTGATATTTAAGAATTGAATAAAAAGGGTGTAAAATGTCATCAGTTTTGTTGTACAATATGTTTTTATTACTGAATAAATGATGGAAGTATTGATTTATTTTGTTTCACTATTAATTTTCCCCAATGAAATTTAAATATTCACAATATAGAACTTGATTAAACCATATAAACCCCTTTTAGCCCAAGTGTGCTACTGTACTGACAAGTCTCAGAGCTTATCTCAAAAGAAGTTATTTTATGAGAACTGACTGTCACTCGGTCACTCAGACTCCATTTCAGATAGATATAGAATAGACTGGATTAGTGGTAACTTTATTACTCTTTTTACGATCAGATAGGTGGGAGAGAATTAGAACAGAATCATCATTACCACAAATAATTACCAATTAGCCAAATATTTTAATCCACATAAACTTGAGAAATGATATCACAAACTTCCCCATGACATGATTATGAGATTTATAATAAATTGAAAAAATCTTAATTTGTTGAAAGTATTTTTTACCACTTCACTGCAGAGGCTAACAATTGTCTGTAATGGGATTTGATCCAGTGAACACCGCAATCGAAGACAAAACAGTTGACCACAGGGCTACAGGCACATTTTATATATTGCAGCATTTTACTTAAATTCCGGGATTTGGGTTATAAATACAAGAGATATAATTATGGAATTTTCTTTAATCCAGCATAATTTTAAACTAATCATTTATAATGCTTATAATTAATGACATTGTAAATTAGGTAACACAAAAATTGGTAAACATAGCTACAACAGAACAACAACCAAATTAGCAATTTATACTAATATTAATATCAAATAAGATTTATTTTTTGCACACTATTTTCTAAAACATAGAATAAAATCATATTATGTACATGCATTATTTTTATGGTTTGGTTAATTGGTAAAATATTATATTTCTAAAGCCTAAATAAAAGTCGGTAAATAGTCTTGGATTAGTATTCCATGGTAACACATTTTGTCTTCATGTATTCATTCAGAGCCTCTTGGCCTGCAATTGAAAAAAACATACAATTTGGATTAGTAAAATTATCACGTACACTCGAATCCCAAATCACTGTCTTTTACTGTCCCTCAATACATAGAGACAATGAAAGGCTCCAAGCTGTAAATTTTATTATATTTTTATGAAAAAAAACTATCAAAAATTTCTATATTAGATCCATCAAAAGAGATACAGATGGACCTAGACTTTTGCATGATATTTGTCAATAATTTAAAATTCGTTCAATTAAAAATTAACTGTCGACAAGTTTATAAAGAATGCCTGGAATACAATTTGTGAAGTTACATCTCTACTTTTGAACATTTTCAGGAACCAAATAAGTGCAGAAGTCAAGGGCCGTCCGTCCGTCCGTCCGTCAATATTGTAATTACAGACGATTCAAATGATTGTTTCATTACCCAAGTCCTTGCCGAATCCGGATTGCTTAAATCCTCCGAAAGGTGCAGCCACATCAGTCTTGTTGTAAGTATTAATAAAGACGGTTCCCGCGTCAATCTTTTCCGCAAAGTTCATTGCCTTCGATAAATCACGTGTGAACACACCGCTGGCCAAACCGAATTCGGTGTTATTTGCTCTACGAATCACCCCATCAAAGTCTCTGAAAAAGAAAAATGATAATGAATCACTACTCTCTCATTCAGTAAATCTCTCTCATTCAGTCAATCTCTCTCAATCAGTAATCTGTCATTTTATTGGAGTTTTATTTAATCTGAATATGTGAAAAAAGAGAAGAAGGTTTATCACAGACTGCTTAACTCATTCACTGTGATGTCCTGCACTACTAAAATAGTTACAGCTTGACGCTAGGCGTGTTATCTAATCTTTTGCAATTTCTGTTGCATTGATTTCTTCAGCCCTCTACAAAAAAATATCCACCATCTTGGTACCTGTATCTATGTGCACTTCGAAGCAACATCAAGTAATATCGCAGTGAATGTGTTAACACTGAAAAACACAGTCTTGCACTAATGCGTTCTTATGCATATCGCGACGTATCGGCATCAGTGTAATAGACAATCAAGAGTTACTGTAAATTCAACAAGGTCTAAACGGCTGCAGTTTTGTTTTTGATCAATGCTTACAGAAATAAAAAACTCACTTTTCATCAAATTTCGATATAATCATAATAGGTCCGAAAGATTCTTCTTTGGCAATGTACATATGATCCTCCACACCCGAAAAGATGGTCGGTTCGAAGAAGTATCCTTTCCTGTCAACCCTATTGCCGCCCATTTCCAAAATGGCACCTTCGTTCTCCCCAATCTTGCAGTACTGAAAGAATAGAATTATGACATTACAGTGATAAAAAGGGTATTGTCTTCTACATAAAATTTCAAATCCAAACCATATTTAAAATTAAAGAAGCAAATCTAAGAAAATTTAGATTTTTCAGTTGTAATTATATGATTATTAATACGGTATAAACTTGATTATTAGATGCACCCTTCTTAATTTTTAAGCATCCATGACTCATATAAAATTTAAAATAACTTTGATTATTCCAGGTTTTGTGACACGTGTTTCGCCTCTTTCAGAGGCATCTTCGAACTGCAAAAGTTTGCTTAGTAATGAAGCAAGATAAATTCTAACATTTTAACATTTTAAATTATGAAATTACAAAATGGTTATTTTCCTTCGAAACAAGGAAGGGGTGATAGAATCAAACAATACAATAACATAATGATACTAATAAGAATCACTCAATCAATTAGATTCTTTTTTCATTTTTAGGGCAGTTATAGAATCGAAACAAAACAAACAAATATATTTTCTAATGACGTTAAACATTACAAACTAATAAACTATAAATATGCAATCAATCAGTTAGGTTGGGTGATCCTCTTTTGAACAGGAATGGTCGGTTGTCCTGTTAAGAATATTATTTAATAATATATCTTTTTTATTAAGAGTTTTATTTATTTCAAAAATTCTAGACTATTCATCTTTAAACCTTTTTTATTTACTTTATTTACTCGGTGGAGTATTTCTACATTACTAGTATATAATACTCCACCGAGTAAATAAAAAAGGTTTAAAGATGAATAGTCTAGAATTTTTAGAAATAAATAAAACTTTTAATAAAAGATATATTATTAAATAATATTCTTAACAGGACAGGTTGCTCACCACTGCTAACATTATTCCCAATTCAAAAGAGTGATCACCCAACCTAACTGATTGATTGCAGCTCATTAGTTTATAGTTTATTAGTTTGTAATGTTTAACGCCATTAGAAATATATTTGTTTGCTTTGTTTCGATTCTATAACCTTCTCTTGCGCCCCTTAAAAGGAAAAAAATCCCAATCTAATTGATTGAGTGATTGCACCTTATTAGTATCATTATGTTATTGTATTGTTTTTGATTCTATCACTCTTCCTTGTTTCCTTTTAGAAGGAAAAACCCGTAATCCATTTTGTAATTTCATAATTTAAAATGTTAAAATGTTAGAATTTATCTTGCTTCATTACTTAAGCAAACTTTGCGATAGTAAGTCTGAAGATGCCTCTGAAAGAGGCGAAACACGTGTCACAATTAGTTACACAATACGTGGAATAATCAAAGTTATTTTAAATTTTATATTAAAATGAACTTCCACAAAGTTACCGCCGAAACCATCGAGAATATCCATGACTCAAGTGATGAAACATTTCTTAAAAGAGTATAACAGTATAGTTGATAATTTTCGTGATGAGCGAAACCGATCCTGATCTGAATTAATCTAATGTGGAATAAGTACTAAAAATATGTTATCATTTTTATTTTAATGCCATTCTACCAAGTATAGAAAGTAAATACCTTAAAAGTGAGTATAACAGAAAACAAACCAACTGTCAAAGAGCATTAACTAGTCCACAAGCTGTCAGAAGAACAACAATATTAGTTTTACTCACTTCTAATAATTTGATCATATGAGCTTTGTGATTTTGTGGACCATGCGCTGTGCTTCTGTTGAGGGGATCACCGATGACTATCTTTGCGGTTTCAGCCTTGACTCGCCTGATGAATTCGTCGTGGATTGAAGCCGCTACGAAGAGTCTTCCAGCTGCTATGCAGTTTTCGCCTTTATTGAAGAACACGGACGCCATACCCTGCAATATAAACAGTCCCTTTACTAAGATGTGTAATTAATACACATAGCATCTTATAATTGAAATATAAGAAATTCTGAGATTAGATTTTAAATATTCCTCTCTTATATATTTACAAATATAATAAAATTATAACGGTAACAATAATAACCACTTAACGGGCGCAATAAATTCACACCAATACAATCAAACACGTGCAAGTGTTGTATATATTCATTCTGCTGCGTGTTGTGGTGATATCGTACATTTTTCAAGCTGTACATTTGGTCACATACAAATGAATGTCAATGCTGTAGAAAGCGAGGCTCATTTGCGTGTCGCATGTGACAATGACACACGCACACTCACTCAGTGATGTGTGACATACACACTTCAGAAACTCACGGGACTTTGTTTCAGTTGGATTATTCAGTGATTCGCTGACATTTTTCATATTTCCAGGAAATTAAACTGCAATTATACTACATTTCGTTTTCAAATTGAATTGTTTAAATGCACTTCTCCACATCTTTGCATGACTACACATCACCAGAGCCAGAGACTTTATTTTTGGTATCGTAGAGGAAGGGTTAAGGGCCTTATTAATTACTTTGATAATTAGCAATTTGGCCAATTAGCAAAATCACAAATTTTTTCACTTCCATCAACATTGTGTTAATTAGAAACCAGTGATTCAAATTTGATATCAAAGTTCCACCAAGAGCTCTCATTTGTTAGTCTTAATTGAATAATATTTATACTCACAATCCTCACAGCTTTCTCTAGATCGCAATCCTCGAATATGACTAATGGAGATTTTCCACCGAGTTCCAAAGACACTTTTTTCATATTGGATATTGCGCAGGACTTCATTATTACTTGGCCTGTGAAAAAGAAGAAGAAATATCACAACAGGAATAAGTAAACCAACCCTAAAAATGGTTTATGTTAAAAAAAAACTGTGTTCAATTTCATCTTTTATTTAATCAAGAAATCATACACACTTACCGATTTCAGTGCTGCCGGTGAATCCAAGCTTCCTCACCATTGGATGTTCAGCCATGGCCTGGCCGCACACAGATCCACTTCCAGGGAGAATGTTTATAACTCCTGGAGGGAAGCCAGCTTTCACTGTCAGTTCAGCAAACTTCAGCGCTGTTAAAGGTGATACCTGAAAAAAAAGATATTTCGGTATTTTCCACGTTCACAACTAAAGACACGACATACGCCTGAGTATATTCCACTGACCCTAAATAACAACAATAATATTCATAGACAATGTGTTTTTAATAATGCAATGAAAAATAAAAAATAAATCAAACCAATTTAAGTATTGTCGCATGCCGGTTAAAAGGTATTTTTACGATATTTGAACTATATACAGTATAGTTGTTTGTATTTGGCTGAAGCATTTTGCTAAAATGATGATGATCCCAATTTTAACCCCACTAGTGTGCCTCATGTAAATAGAATTATGGCTTTACCTGTGCCGGTTTCATAACCACAGTGTTGCCAGCAGCCAAACAGGCTGCCATCTTCCACGACAGCATCATCAAAGGATAATTCCACGGAGTAATAAGTGCGCACACTCCGATCGGTTCTTTTTTCGTGAACGAGAGATTCCTGTTTGGTCTGGCATTGTTTATGGGGATAGTTGTGCCGTGGATTTTGTCCGCCCAGCCAGCAAAGTAGCGCCACGTATCTATGGACATGCCCACGTGGGTTTTGAGGGCTAACGTGTATACAGCCCCCGAGTCTATCGCCTCGATCGTTGCGAGTTCTTCTTTGTGCTGCTCCATCAGGTCAGCCAGCCTAGAATATTAAAAGGAGATTGATAGTGTAAAATAATATAGTATCTCGAACTTAAATTGTTTACGAGGTAAGGATTCTGATGTAGACAGGGTACACAATACATCTTCTTTTCTGTTATACCATCCTAATTGTATAAGGTAATAATAAGTTATTAAATATGACACATTGATTTTATGTATTACTCAAAGTAAAAGCTGCTTTCAAAAAGATTAGCTTTCACTTTGAGTTATACATAAAATCAATGTGTCATATTTAATAACTTATTGTTACCATAAACAATTAGGATGGTAGAACAGAAAAGAAGATGAATTGTTTACCCTGTCTACAAAAGTATATATATGTAGATAACTAGTATTGCTACCCGGCTTCGCTCGGACTAAGCGACCAATAATTAGTTAATGTTATATCATTCCCAAAGAATTACAGACCCACAGACATACATACATACATACGCCGTTTCGGTTTTATATATAAGATTAAATGCATGTTTAAACATAGTTCTGACAATGGCGTAAGCTGAAATAGCTATCAAGAAAAATATTAAATAATTTCTGTAGAATTGTTATTTTTTCACCGTATTAGTAATTATCAAGCTACTTAGAATTTGCAGCCCAGATAGCAAGCGTACAAATTTGTGCACTCTGTAACCATTGTGTTAATTAATACCTGAATAAAAGTTGTCCTCTATCTCTAGCGCTTATCTTCGACCATTCTCCTACCTCGAAAGCCTTCTTGGCAGCCTTGACCGCTTTATCGACGTCATTAACTGACGCACTGTGAACTTTACATATCTCAGACTCGTTACTCGGATCGATGATGGTTAAAAATTTACCACTGTCGGAGTCTACAAAAACGCCGTCAATCAACAGCTGTTTTGGAAACTTAACGTTCATTTTGTTGACAAACATTTCGCATGCGTCATATTTGATAATTTTTTCACCAGTGCCCTCTCCACGCGATTTCAAAATGGCGCAGTTTGCGAATTCTTTAAAAGACGTGTTCATGAACACGTCCTCGTTCTGGAGTTCCAGACTCATCAAGTCTTTGATTTCTTCGATGAGTCGGACAACGTCCATCGATCCCGCACCGCAGGCGAAGAAATCGGTATCATCTTCAATCTCTATCCTCAAAATAGCGTTCCAGATGTTCCGGATGTTGTCCATCAAGTGTAATTCTTGAGGAGTCAGTTCTAGGTTTGCGGTGCTGGATTGGCCTTTGAAATAATTGGATGCTGACATCATTCTGCCGTCTATTTTGAGCCGTTGGATATTAACCTGTTAAAATATACCAATGATGTTAAATACAGTGACAACGTTTCAAAATAATGATTTTCTAACAATAACAGTACATTTTAAAGATCTATAAGTTTTCATTAAAAATATTGATAAATAAATTCGCAGAAGCGTTCGCGTGCCTGCACGCTGTGGCATCTGAAAGGTTAAGAAACGTCAATCAACAAAAACTTACGGACACTCCATCATTTGCCGTGACCAACAACCCTTCATCATGAACGATAGCCGGTTTCTTTAAGCCAACAAAATGTAAGTATTCTCCTTCAGGTAACGCCTTGTTGGTCCACAATGACGATCCAAACAATCGGACCTCAATCATTTTAGCGTCTTCAGCATCAGAGGAATTATTGTCGATGGATATTATATTATCCGGCCGGACGTGGGTGCAGGCTCCTGGGGCCGAATCCATTCCTCTGATGAAATTGTGAAGGTCTTTGCCGCATTTTGACCAGTCAATCTAAAATGTTACCAAAATGTTACTTGAGTCATACTAATAATTATCATTTCATTATTGAGTGTTGTCATATTGTTGAAAAATACAATGTTGTCATCAATAAAATATTGCTTAACCTTTTTAAGACCAGACTTTTTTGAAGGGATTTGCCAAAATAACCAAGCAGTTTTTACCGGTTTTTATGTTTTGCAAAAACAAATAAAAATTAGAGATCTTATTTATTTTCTTCACGTTTGTTACATATCACATAACAGCCATTGTTTTCTATTTTAAATAATAAGAACAACCCTGAAGCCTGATTTTGATTCCATAAAGCGATATCAGACGGAGCAAAAAATCATTACGCAATGATTTTTTGCTTCACGGTCTTACAAGGGTTAAGCAGCCAGGAAGTTGAATCCAAGCAATCTAATTTTTTTTATGAGCAAGAATTACTTTTTAGCTTTTATGTAAATTAATAAAGTTGTAGCTAGTAGTAGTTGCTTTACTTTCGCATTATCTCATATTACCACTGTTTTATCAACAGTCAGAAGAAAGAGTAAGAAAGCAAATGACTTGCGGAGAATACAATTAAAATTGAACAGTATTTTTTTTTTATATAGATATACGATTTGAATGAATAAATTGATAAGGTTAGCTTACCACGTGAGTTTCCGGTTTGAAGAGTGCTGGATCGTAGGTGGCTCCAACTTCAGACTGCGGAATCTTCGGAGCATTTCCATTGGCCACCATGTTTACAGATTGTGATAGAGCTTTGATTCCTAGAAATAAGGAAATAATACAATTAAACAACGATAAATAACCAGTTGAATTAAAAAATGGACATTATTCATTCATTTCAAAGCTTAATATATTGGTCAAACAAGGCGGTTTTAATATTGAAATAAATGAACATAAGATGAATTGGGCATCCTGAATGACTATTGGATGTACTCAATAAATCTAAGCCAAATCTAATCCATCTTTTTCTTAAAATATTTTCGGTTTATTGAACTTACCAAGTTCCTTGTTTCCATTTACGTGGGTTAATGAAAAGCGTATCAACAACGTAAATTGGGGAATGGGTGTTATATCAGCCTCTTAGGGTAAAAGAAACGTATCTCGATTTTTGCTGGGTAGATTTATGAATGCAACTGGATACAAAATAATATGTTCTGTGTCAAAGAGACATCAATGGGAGAAATGAATACGAAGATAGTTCAATACGTATTAAAATCACTTTATTGTTCATAGCTCTACTTAACGTTAAAACAACACATTAGAATAAAGGCATGTATTTAATGGGTCAGTAAATAATTCAAGTTTTGGTCGGTTAAATAAATAAATGGTCAGTAAAAAATCAAAATGGTCAGTTAATATTATAAACGGTCAGTTGTCATTGTATCAGTCTGAATTTGGTCAGTTATTAAATAAAACGGTCAGTAATATATTTGAATGGTTAGTATTTAATTTAAAAGGTCAGTTATTTTTAAAAAATAATAAGTTTTAGTTTGACAACTTGTGAATTTTATCAAATATGGTCATAATAGGCAAATTTATGACATGTTCTTTTTATTTTAACTGACCGTTTTAAGTATTTATAACTGACCATTTATCGAATTAGAAACTGACCAAATAATTAGTAGTCTAGAATAAATTGCTATTTTATGTTTAACAAATAAATCAGAAAGCCAAAGCATCGCCAGAGATAATGAAAAGACAGTTTGTATCTGTCAAAAAATAGGTAATATTAATTACTGGTGTAACCTGTTTTTTGACTCTGCTGAAAAATAGAGAATAATGAGTTAGTTTTATTTGTCTCTAAGGGCTGATATAATTTTAAATTTTAGGAAGATTTGGCAGGAAATAAAGAGACTTCTAGGAGGCAGATTATTGGTGTTCACATTCTCTGAATAGGGATCAAAAGCTGTTGGCAAATTGCAAAACCCTGCATTGTCAAACGGCAGACAACTACGCTCATTAAATAAATGTTTAATTTTTAATATTGACATCTATTACAATTCGCTTTAAAGTCATATGACGCACACGCATCTGAATCAATATTAAATATTTGCGTAGAAATAAAGTACTGTCGCTATCACCACGAAAGATTTAACAAAGAATGTGACCTACAGATAATGTTGTTTATTTTTTTCTACTTTCATTAAAAATATTTGAAGGCAATGAAGTTCGCTCAAAGAAGCTAGAACTGGCCTTAAAATTGACTCATTATTCTATCTACAACCTGATTTTAGAATGGCGTGTATTTAATGGGTCAGTAACTAATTCTAATTTTGGTCAGTGAAAAAATAAATATTCAGTGAAAAATCAAAATGGTCAGTTAATATTATAAACAGTCAGTAGTCATTGTATCAGTATGAATGTGGTCAATTATTAAATAAAACGGTCAGTAATGTATTTATAATGGATAGTTATTTAATAAAAACTGTTAGTATTAAAAATTAAATGTTGTCATTTAAAAAAATATACTGACCATGTATAATTTTTAGCTGAACATTAATTATTTTTAACTGACCGTTTAAAGTATTTATTACTGACCATTTATCGAATTATAAACTGACCAAATAATTAATTATCTTTTAGAATCAGATGGGTCGGAGGACATTAACCCACCTACCACTGTGCCACTAGACCACAGTGACTGACTTTATTCAAAGAGAATAAAGTCGGTCACAAGAATGTATACTCCCTTATAATCAAGAAACAGCATCTGTAGCAGCAAGACAAAAATATATTGAAATACAAACCACCCAGTGTTTTTATTTGAAGCTATTTTAGCTTATATTTTCAAAATAATAATCAAGAGGTCTCGAATATTTATATCAAATGGATAAAATAAAATGTTGCTCTAGTAAAAATTTATAGATACTTATTTTCAGTAGTTTAACCTTGAATTTTCAAATGGCAGTATTTGAAAAAGGAACATTTTTATTTAAATAGTTCAGAATGCCACATAATGGATTATGAGATTTAAATCGCCGCACTCGCATACCAACACAATTGTTGCGACCTTATTGCAGGTCTTTGGCATGCAATAAATTGTGAGAGTAAACATTCTCCACAAAATGAATTATGGAAATTTGCACATGCGTTATCGGAGCACACCTGTGTTTGTAAAATTCTTTCCACAAAACAAACAAATGACGCAACAAAATAAATGTGACACTGGAAAATTTTAATTATATTTTCAGAATGTATCAAAAGATTTGATAAAAAAACACACGTTATATGCCAATGCATCAAATATTTTTAATTGTGAAAGTCATACGAGATAAACTTGATGATAAATAATGAATCAGTCGAGAACAACTCAACGAAAAATTACATACACCCATGTCCAAGATAACTTTTTCAATTGAAAAAATCTCACCTTGCCGGGAATCGAACCCTGATCCTTAGGGCAAAGCTCTTGCCACTAGACCACAGGGACCAACTTTAGTCTCGGATAAGCCGAAAAAAATATATGGCCAGCTAAATTTCTCTTTGAGCATTCGAACTTTGAAAATGAGTATGTCCTTGCAAAAAATCAGTTGGATAAAACCATGATTAGTTTCTATGTCATTAAATCGAGAATTCTCAAAGATGTCTGCGATGTCTATGATTTCCTTGCACACGCAACGAGATCGCTAAGCTAACAACTAGTCCTATTCTTGTATACTTACCCTCTTTGAAAAAAAAGATGTTGAGCAACTGAGTTTAAATTCATTGTGAGGAGATAAGAACATTAAACTTTACCTTCAGGATATAAGAACTTGTTGTACAAGGTGTCGACGGTGTCATCAGGTAATACTGGACATGATTTTTGCAAAAGTATTGGTCCTGTGTCCAGCCCATCATCAGCCCAGAAGATGGTCAAGCCACCGACAGTATCTCCTTCAATCAGAGTCCTGAAACAATATTCGATAAATTTTTACTAGATTATATATATTATAAAAATAATGAGGCATCAACTCGGCCTCTTAGAAGCAGAGAAACCAAATTCAATTTCCTTTACTTTTCAAGAGAGTCAAAAACACGTTTCAGCAGGAATCAATTTCACCTATTTTTTGACTAATAATTCTTTAAAGGCAATTCTTTTTACCTTCTGATTTATTTGTTTTACATAAAATAGTAATATATTCTAATGTGTTGTTTTAAGGTTTAGTAGAGCTATGAACAAAAAAATGATTTCAATATCTTCATATCCACGTCTCCTATTGATATAATTCTTAGACACATGATGTAACAACATATCATTTTGTATCTAGCATAATAAGTATATATCTTTCAATATTTAAAATTGTCGAAAATCTAGATACATTTCCTTTATCCTTAGTGGCCGAAATCACCTTCATTCATCATTTTGACATAACCGTTCATTATCATTAACAGCTGAGTCGCAAAACAAAATATTATTATTTATTTAACATCTGAGTTTGAAGATAAAAAAAGATTGCACCTCTGTCAAAATATTATTCACACTTATCAGCCAAAACTTTTATTACTGTTTGTAAAAACACATTTTTAATTTTATTTAACGAGCCAAAAAAACAGTTATCAGTCAAGTATTAAAATGTAAATACCATTTTATTGTAATCCGCCAAATTTACACGCAAAAACTAAAGGAATATTAAACACTTTGTTTAGGCTCCCTCTTAATTACTTTGGTAATTAACATGTTATCTCTCGCATTTGATGGCCAATTAACAAAAGCACAAATTTGTGCACTCTAAACCATTGTGTTAAAATGTTTATTTCATGCCAAAATTAAACGCAAATCTGCGACCTACTAAATTGTCTTTCATATAATCTAAGCTCATGTCTTCTTCATTCTTTCGATGGATTTGGCGGTAACTTTGTGGAAGTTCATTTTAATATAAAATTTTAAATAACTTTGATTATTCCACATATTGTGTTACTAATCTTTGGACTTACTATCGCAAAGTTTGCTTCAGTAATAAAGCAAGATTGATTCTTATATTTTGAAATGATAAATTACAAAATGGAGTTTGAAATTTTTCCTTATTACGGGAAGCAAGAAGGGGGTGATAAAAACAAAACAAACAAATAATTACTCCATTTTGTAATTTAACATTAAATAGAGTTTATCTCTTATGACTTTCACAATGAAAAATATTTGGCATTACAGGTAATGCCAGTATTTTTATTGAAATGACATGAATATTAAAGTGAAATTCTCACTACAATATTCAACACAGCAGCACTCAGATACACTTACACAAAGAAATGAATTGACCGAACACTCAAAATATAATTATGCCTACAAGAGTGTGGTAAAAAAGAACAAGAAGACAAAATCGCCTTCATTCAGGATGATATACTTATACTAACCATGATATGGATGATGCACCCCGATGTCTTGGAAGCAGTGAGGGATGATAGCAGATACTCTGATATGTGGGGTAGTTGATGACTTCCATTGGAATGAACTGGGTGCAGAATGGTAGGACATTTAATTCTGCCTGCACCTAAAAAGAAAATAGCAATTTAACTGTAATATTAAATGTAATATACATAATACATCTATCCAGAGCTTTTTTTTGAAAAAAAAGGTGCCGGAAAGCCGTTCCACCGCGTTAAATGGAAAAAAGCCCTGCATCTATGTACCTTCATCTTATTGTAAGCGATTCATGGAATTAATGGAAGAACACCTAAATTAATCTTTGTATCTGCATTTTTTCGATTATCAATATAAATTAAAATTGCCTTTAACCTTTTGGCTGCCGGAAAAAAGCCCTTGGTAGTACCTTACAGGCCGCATATAATTTGCGAAAAAAAGTGTCAGTTGTAAACTTAACAAAATTAAAGGTTAATCGATGGTAATATCAATAACGACAATAACTAATATGGTAAAATGTTTTTGGAATATTCTCATAAATGTCAGTATAAGTATTATTTTGAAATTATTTGTTTTGGCCGAATTATTAGTACTACCGAGATATCTTGTTTCTGACGTATCGAACTTGGACCGTTTGACGAGATTTCTCGTCTCTGGCAGTGAAAGGGTTAAAAAACCTGTGTCGGTTTTAAGGATCGGACGATTTTTAGGATAGGACGCGAGAGAGAGAATGTAAATATCACAGACATCGGTGCCTTTGGACATAAAGTAATAATCACTTCTAAGTGAAAATTAATAATATATAAATAAATCAGTTGAAAATGTTGACAATGAGTTAAACTGGTGATGGATATATATCCCAGTGGAAGTTTACAAAATGGAGGGAGTTGAGCCCGTTAGCATTGTAACCAAATAAAATGAGCTCAACTACAGGACTAGCAAATAGGTGGTGTGAATCTTTCTCTTTCTCTCATAGTAACGTAAGTTTAGAGTGTGTGGAATTTTAGGAGACGTTAGCGTTTGCTTGTTTATACTACATGCTTATGACACATGAGGTTGTGTGTCAAAGATAGACACACACACCAATGGTATCTATATAATCAGCACTATTTATCAAAATGAATGGATGTACGGCATGACAAGAAACTCTTCTTGAAAGAAAGTAGCAGAGAGCTTTGCTTGACAACACAAATTATTATTTACTGCATTTAGATAAATAGTTTTTTTATCAACCAAAGATAAATAATGAAGAAAAAATAAACAGTGATATCGTTCGAATAAAATTAGAATCCACAAAATAAAATATTCCACAAGATTTTTGTTTTATCAGGGATGCACAGGTCGTGTCAGAGGCCATCAAGCGATAAGAATGCATTTCTTGAAAACACTCGTTTCATTGTTCATCGTATGGAAGAGATTAATTTTGAAAACTTAAAATGTGAATCATTGAATAAATTGTAAGTTCTATTATATATTAGAGCAGAATTTCTCAACCTTTATTGCAGAAATACTCCCTACGAGCACATCCAAGATACAATAACAATTATTGTCTGTTTTCACAACAGGGAGGAAATTGAAAATGATTTATCAATACATACTATATTATCTTTCAATGTGTTTTTGAATATTAACCTTTATACAACCGCAAAGCAGAAAATCGGTTGGTGCTTGTGCAAAAAATAACCACACAATGATTTTTTGCTTTGTCTAATAATGCTTCATGTAATCGACAACAGGTTTTCAGGTTGTTCTCGTAACTTAAAAATGAAAAAAAATGATAGTTATGTGTATGGTATTATGTAACAAATGTTACAAATAAAATAATTAAGGTCTCTTATCTGTATCAGTTTTTGCAAAACCGGAAAAAACTACTTAGTTTTTTTGGCTAATCCCTTCAAAAAAGTCTGGTCGTAAAAGGGTTAACAGAAGTTTTCGAAAAAAAAAGCAATGTGTTTAAATACACAATAACTAAGCAATGTTGCTGATAGTTATTTTATCATCATGCCATCATCGAAACGAAGCTGAAATTTTTTTTTGCTCACCGCCATATTCTATCTTAGAAATGGCAGTATATCAGCTCAATAGTTGTTCAAAGAGAACAGATCGAATAACCCTCTTCTTTTCGGAAAGCTTAAGGAAATGGACTAGTGGTCAGTTAATCGCTCATGCACTTTAAGATTGGATCAAGAGTTGATTAGGCAGTATGAAAAATCAATGTATGCAAGTCCCAACAGATTTGACTACCCCACTACAGGACCAGCAATATTAAGCATGCAATGTTTAATATTTCATCATAATTAAGATAATGAAATTTTAAAATGTTCATTTTGTTAGTAATTTGTTGTGAACAAGTAAAAAACAAATCTGCTTTTAACTAGATTTGATATGAATATTTGTAAACATTTTAATATGAAATAATGTTTACTTTATAAATGATAAATAGACAATAATAAATTTACATTTAAAAGAAATTTATTTTCATAAAGAATAAGCAAATGATTCACGAGTTACAAACGAACAACTATTTATAATAATTCCTTCCAAAATATATATATTTGGATACTTCAACCAAAATGTATTTTTAGGTTGCAGATGTATTGAAGTGAAATTAAAAGTAGTATTAAACATCGATATATAAATAGTTGGAAACACAATTTTTTTTTTTTGCCAGACAATATATGGGACCCTTATCTACAGAGAAACCTAACCCATTTTACTCTACTTTACAGGAGACCAGTAATCAATTTTATCTATTCTTTAACAGATACAAATTGTCTTTCATTAACTTTAAACGTGATGGTTTGGCATTCCGATTTATTTGTTAAATATAAAATAGTAATTTATTTCAATGTGTTGTTTTAAGGTTAAGTGGAGCCATGCACAAGAAAGTGATTTTAATACATATTGAAATATCTTCATATCCACTTCTCCTATTGATATGTCTCACTGACACATAATATAAAATATTATTTAGTATCTAATAGCATTCATAGTTCTAAACCGGCAAAAATCGAGATACATTTCTTTTATTTTAAGGGTTTGATATATCGAATTATAATACAAATGTCCAGATTTATATGAATCTGAAACCTGAAACACATCACCATGGCACCTGTCAAAATATAGTTGCTTGATATAAATGAATGTTCGTTGTAATTGAATATGACATAATATTCATATAAAATTATAATATTCACACTAACCGATTTGTACTGCTCGATGACACTCGGAATGGCTTGGCCTTTGATCCTCCATGCTTTTATTTTAAAGACTGGGGTACCGTTAGACGCTGCAATTGTGGCTGCAATATCAAGAAACAACAAATTAGAATGATCAAACGATTTAAGATGACACAACAACAATCACTTAATAATAGAATGGTAATTAACCATTGTTAGATTTAACACATTGACCAATAAATTTGTGGCCTAATGCTAAAAAGTGCCTTTTTAAAATATATCAATTGTTTGTTGTGAAAAATATCTCAGACAAATAAGCTGTCCTTATATTTCATTAATTTTACATCAAATGAATTCTAGCATAAAAATAAAGAGTATTTTAAAGTTTTTTCTGATTCTCAAGTACAAATGGCCAAAATTTTACTTCTAACAGCAAAGCACTTCTAGCATTAAGGCCCAGTAATAATCTATGAGTAAATTGATGCTGCATTAAAATTTACTAGGAAAACCATCAAGAAGCCTTTCTGAAATTTTTGCATAATATGGACTTCTTCCCAATGTGGAGCATACGGACTCTGAATGGAGTTTTCTACAAGAACTGCTTTTTACTCAGTAGCTCAACCTCCCCGTTTGAAGAAAGTAGCGAAAGAAAGAATAGAACTGGGACAGAGCTAATGGTAAACTAGTCACTTTCACTTTGTCTTGTTTTTAGGATCAGATATGTGCTAGAGGGAATTCTAGACAATACAGACATTGATGTCTCCGAAAAGAATAAATAAGACCTATCATAACTATCAAGATGAATATAATTTAACGTAAAAAACTTTTCTATTCAAACCATCATTGCTGCTTTTTGATTATGGATTACTTAGGAACAGATACATATGATTATAAAAGAGATCTTTTATTTTATTTTAATGTTGCAAAAAGAGGGTTTAGGGAGGGAGGAGAATATTGTGTTACAACCAAATGAATATAATAATTAATATTTTTTCATGAGTATTAATTAACCTTTTATAGGACACCTAGTACAAAGTGGTACTTTAAAATACCACCTGCTTGAAGGTCGATATTTCTTATTATTTCGTCTTAAAAAATGTTTTTTTTTGTAATATGGTTCGTAAGAAAATCTTTTAGAATATATGTCAAGCACTCAATCTAAAGATGACCAGTGCTTTTTTTATTGATGAAATACGAAGCTGGTAGTTTAAAATACCACCGTGCGTTAACGCAAACTGACTTCATCAGTTGTGTACATGCGCCGACTTGCATCGTTCGCCAATTATTGTTGCGATTGTTTCAACAATGCTAAGTAATTAGATTTTTTATTCTGCACTATTCTTTTATCATTTTAGCGAAAATAATAGAATATTCTCAATAAACTAGTAGTATAAAATTCGTTTTAGTAATTGATGGCGCAAAAATAATTCTTCACCTCAAATTACGCATGCATAATCAAACCTCTATATCTAGTTTAAAATTTATCTTTTTGCTTTTTTTTTTTTTGCTAAATTATCTATATATAGTATTTTATATTGAGCACTATTTTTTTATAATTGGAACATTTGCACTGGCGAGTTATTTCTAACTATCTTCTTCGGGACGACCAAAATTGACAAAACTCTACTCAGGAGTAGGCGACAATAATTTTCCGAAGAAAACAACAAGCCATAGATGTGGTCATTGCTGCACAAAAAACAAACATAAAGAACTACACAAATCTGATAATGTATAAAAAAAATCGGCCCATTTCAAATATCTGGTGGGTGAAAAGGTCGATTATTTTACCTGTATTTAAATTTCTTAAAAAAAAGTATTGTCATACATAAAAAAATAAAAAAAAATAAAGAACAATAAATCAAATGAATATTATTCCTATTTACCGATTATAAATCATTATTTTTCAAAAAACCTTTTGATAAATATTTGTATTACCGAAAATACATTGCCTCATGCGCACAGTGGTAACTACATGTACCAATATGTTTTTTTTTTTTTACAAAAAGTATACATTTTTTAGAAAAATGGTAAATGCAATATGTTTATTATCTTTAAAGAGAAGATATTGACTTACTTTTTGAAGACATAACTCAAAAAAAACGAAGTGTCCTATAAAGGGTTAATCTGTTGAACTGATATGAGAAAGTATTACATATAAACATTACAATCTGTATCTTTCTTCAACTTAAAAACAAACATTGTGGCACACATTGTACACATTATTCTAAGACCATAACAAAACTGATCCCATAATAAAATCGTTATAAAGAAACTTTGAGAAAGGCAACAATATTTGCACTTCATAAAAAAACATTTGATCAAAAATTAAGCATGGGCAACACTTTTTTGTGTTTAATTTTAAATATCCCTTTTAAGCAATTAACAGCTAACCTTTTATGCTAATGTTTTTTTAAATAATAGCTGATCAAATAAATACGGTTAATAACCATTGTTATTGGCTATTTGTTTAATGATTTTAAGTTCTAAATCAAAGTTATCTTTATTCATTGGAATAATTAAAAGTTGATGAATAGACCAATGTAGTACTGACAATTTATGAGAAATGTGATGCCTTGTTTTAATTGGTTTTTAAAAACATTTCAGATACCCATTAGCGGCTCTAGACCTGGGAAGAACTTCAATTCCAACAATAACAGTTCCTTATAGAGTCATTGCATTTGTATTAATTGTTTAGTAATTGGTCCTCAGTCCTAATGTAAAAAATTCCCCATTGGTTCATTTAATATTTTTAGAATTTATTTAAACTTCTATTCTCACATAATGTATTTTTAATATGGGTTCAATTTATAATTTGGGATTCCTGTGAAGTGTCATTGTCATTTCATTAGTAAGAGATCTTCAACATGTCAATTATTGACAATTCAAATCTTTTCAATCAGTCAAAAATTGTTTTTGAAGCCATGTCTTATATTTCTCATTTTGATATAAATAACCTTGTTTCAATGCAATGAGCGAAACCGGTACTGATCTTTGATACATTATTTGAGGAAGTAGTACAAAAAAATGTTTTATTTGTTTAAAAATATAAATTACTATACATTTCAAATGCATAAATTGATTTTATTCTATCCAATTCTGTTTTTTTTTTACGAGAGATGACAATCTATTGCGTGTGTTATGTTTGGTTTTGTGGGCATATGTTGCATGAGCTTCAGTCAACTTGGTTATATGCAAATGTCAGTCTTCACTGCTAATACATTTTGAGTGAGTTATTACCATAGAATTATAAATCTCGTTAGTACAAAGTGAAAGTGTTGAGCAGTGAATTGGGAAACAACACTTAAAACAAGAATTTTGGAATAATTTACTTGACAAGGTAAAATACTATCGATACTGATTATAATAAAAATGTGTTATTATTTTTATAATAATACCATTCTACCAAGTATTGACAGTAAACACCTTAAAGGTGATACTGATTATACTATGATGCCATGTTTATCTTTGGAATTCAAATAATAGTCAAATACAAATTGATGATAAATAGTTACATGATTTCGCTCTCTATGTGAGCAGATATAACTTAAACTGACACACACACTATTTGGTTCTAAATTAAATACAACAATAATAAAACTTTTTTATTCTTTTGTAGTTATTCCACAATTAATTTATTTTTATCAATTTTCCCTTGCACCACTGCATCGAATTACTATGTGCCATAGCAATGATTATTTTTTATGATCATGATGTATATAATATAAAGAGTATAATGAGAAGCCAAATAACTGTCGTGCCTGACATTGAAAACAGCAAGTTTAACAACAAACATACCAAAACTATCTAAGGAGACACATTTTGAAATTTGGCTAAAGGAATTCTGTAAAATCATGAATTTTAATGACACTTTGTAAACTAGTCGGTCTTGTTATGTTGTGAGAACATGCACTTTAGAGTAAATAACTTTCCACAATTACTTTCTTAAAAAAGATGGGTCGATCAACAACCACCAAGATGCTTAATTTGGAGGAAATGCGCGAGTGGATATGGTTTTAAAAAAAAAGCAAAGATTTTTTATATAAATAGAATCGCATGCATTCGTTATTAATTTTATATATATTTGAACAAAAAATGGGATTGTTATTTATTCAGTATGAAGGTACCTAATTCAATGATATTATGAAATATTTTCGGCTAAATTGCATCCAAGGAGCCAAGCAAATATTATATGAAAATTCTTTGTATAAAGGTTTTGTATTATGTTTCTGAGTATCATTAAAATTACAACTAAATTAATTATGAACAAACAAAATATTATCTAGTAATATACACAATTTTACTCACCTAGTGGATCTTCTCGATTTCCTTTATCTAAGACAGTAAAAACTCCAACAATTACGTGACCATCTTTGACTAATAGCTTAAAAACTTCTGCTGCAAAAGTGCTCTGACCAATCAGAGCGATTCGCAAGGAACGATTTGGCGCCTAAAATTGCAATTTGACATCTGTCAGTATAAACGTCAAATCGATATAAATACTTCACATATTGCCAAAAGTTATTTATAATACAATTAAATTATAATATTGACGTGTTAATAAACTACTAAAAATAATTAAATAATAATATAATAAGTAATTAAATATAATAAGTAATTAAATATAATAAGTAATTAAATATAATAAGTAAGAGTAAGGACTATTAAAGTTATGTAAACATTAAAATTGATTTCAGTTGTTTATAAATTTATTGTACAATTTCGCACTAATTCCGATGAATTAGTCGAGTTGTATTCTAATAATTTTAAAAAAATATTCTGTATTTTTAATTTATGCTATTCGATATATTTATTTGTCTTAATTAAAGCTAGTAAAACGAAATAAAATACCTGTTCACAAATTGAGACCGGCGGCATTTTGTAAAAAAATATTTATTCAACACATGAAAAACAGTATGCACTGATGAAGGCTCGTTTGCTATTTAATTTAATTCGAAGCAAACCAATCCCACCAAAGTTAACTCTTGCACTAAAACTTTACTTTTGAAAATGACTATAGAAAATATTACGTACACTACTATACACAGTTGGTACAGTGTGAGTGCGCAAGTTGCACAAATACATCGAACACATACTCGCACACTCCAATGTAAATAAGCTTTCTGGGGCTGCCAGAGTGTGATCTTTTTTTCCTGATTTAGTTTTAAAAAATATATCAAATTCGACGTTGAGAAATTATGCCATGATACTTTTGAATTGCGTTTAATAAATAATACGCATTGAACATATAATTTTACAAAACATCTGCTTTTAATATTTTTATAAGCTACTTATTATTAAGTATTGAGTATTGGATGAAATGCAATTTTATTTATTATAATTTTGAAGATTCAGTTGTTAAGTCTTGTGTCATACAGTAAAGACGGAAATTACTTTGACAAAAACTAATAAAAACCAGGATAGGAAATTAAGAAAAAAGCATTGAGATAATAAAGGATTTCAACTGAAGGCGTTTGGTGAAATTTGAATTGCTTAAATTATATTCTTTTCCTTGAGTTTTGTCACCCGCGGACCCGCGTAACTGAGTCAGTTTAAGTGCATTCGTTCACTTTAAATGTCTGATGACGCCAAAAGACGAAACCCAGACTGTTACCGATTGGAAAAGTACAAAATTCAGACGACTCAAATTTGACAAAGATAATCGATTTATTGTTGTTTGTCATATTTATACTATGAATAATTAGCCACATGGGCAAAAAATACCACAATAATCAATAATTAAATATCACATTTTAATTTACTTTGATTTGACTAGAAACGTATTTTCCACAATGTCAGAACTGTTTGGTATGACTGAGAACACTACGATTGGATGGTTTTAAGAATAATTTTATTCCAAATTGTTTTTAAACTTACTTTTTAGCGCAAAGCGGAGAGTCGTTCAATTCATACAGTCAGTTTTTGTATCTTCAATGTCTTTGTTGTCCGGCAAGCGATTATTATTTATTATACGTAGAAATATACCTACAAAACGTTATTATAACGGCTTTTGTTACATATTATATATCTAAAATTCTAAAATAAAGCTCAAAGCTCCAAGCTTTCATGTCTATTTGAAGCACAACTTTTTCATATGCTTTCACCACAATAGTTCTATTATATGTATATTTTACTATATATACATATATATATATATATTTACGTGCCGCTCCCAACTTGGACCATATGGACTCGCCACGTAGTTTATCTCAACATATTTCTTTTCTACAAAAACTGCTTGTTTCTCAACGTCTCTTTATGAAGAGAGTTGGGATTAAAAGGATTCGAGGACTTGGACAGGACTAGTGGTTGGCTAATCGCTCTCGTTACTCGCCATTTATTGCTATAAGAGCGGTGGATAAAGATTTTTAGCAACACAGACACCCATTGCCTTCGAATAGAATACAAAAAATCTGCTCGTAACCGGACTTACACTATTTATAATGAGTTAACTTCTATATTCAATTGTCAAAAAATGTTGAATTAGAATTTTTTTAACAATATTCTATTTTTAAAGTGTTCACTGACAATACTTGTGGAATGGCATTATATTAAAAAACACAAAATATTTTTAGTCTGAACGTGAGCATTATCAACTGATCAGTTGATAATGTTCGCGATGATCGAAACCGGTCTTGATTCAAATAAATTTAATATGAAATAAGATGTATAATTATTTTAAAAATCAGTCTATTTTAATCTCAAACATATATCAAAAATACAGACGCAACACTTCGAGCGATTATATTTACATAATAAAAAAAATAAACAACTGAATAGATTCTTTCGGTGAAACAGCGCACTTATTGAAAACTGTATGATTATTACAGAATCTAGATCTTATTTACCAGAATATTATCGAGGAACAAGAATAAGAAAATTCCTTTTCTCGTGAATTCTCATTACAAATTCTACACGTGAGCTTAAAATCATGCAAATAATGCACAGCCTCTCCTTTTAGAGCAGCAGTTCTCAAGGAAAACTGCACCGTGGCCGCATCGTAAACACAAGGGGTCCTATAAAAATGTCTGGTGGCCGCACCAAATTTCACTTGAGTTTGTTGAGTTTGAGGTATGTCAAATGGAACTACACATGGTTTACTATTGGTTTTAATTTTATACGAAAAATTTCATTTTCATAGTCGTTCTTGAGAAATTAACTTGTAAACCCATTTTTTGTATGTCAATATTTTCTATGAAGCTGTTGGTGGCCGCTGCTAAATCCTCTGGTGGCCACACACGTGAACCACTGTTTTAGAGGCACGAGAACTTTGAAATATTCACCAATTAAAGCATTTAATATTAATTTATATTGAAGACAAATAATCAACAAAGTGACAGCTGAATCGACAATGATGAAAATGTTTGTGTTTTGCGAATTGAACCTCTTTCCTCTTAAACATTTAGGTAATATTGTATGTCTTAATATAAAAAACGAAATTATGATTTGATAACCAGTTTCATCGGGAAAAGGGAAATTCAATCGCAAACGCCTAGTTATTATAATTATATACCGAATGAGCAGTAAAAAGAAATCTGTTGCACAAAATTGCCCTAGGCAAGCATTATGTAGATAATTATTTTTCTTCATACCAAAGGCGTACCGGTAAACACTGGTATCTCGCTATACATATTGCACATGAATATATTTCGAGTGATAATTATTATTTTGTAAAAATTATGATACGGCTCAATTCTTGTAGTGGCCTCTTCAATATGAATATCGTAATTTTCAGATTAGTTTTTTGTACGCATCAAATCTTTAATGTCAAAGAATTATTGTTTATGCATTTTTTGAAAATAGAATAATCCCGTGACCAACAAGACAAATGTATGTAGATCTTGTTGTATTGTTTTTAATCTTATTATTTCTATATACATGATATTTTGTATTTTTTAATGCCATTCTATCTTTAATAATTATAATGTTTTGTTATGTAACTATTATGTACTACCTTTATAATATTTGTCAAATTCATGGCGCATTGGCGTCAGTTGTAATGCCATGTATTACTTCTATATATTTTTTTAATAAACGACAGTAAATAATGATGACAGATGAAGAATATTTTATTTTAAATTAAAACAAATGAATTCAATATGATTAAGGATGCTAATAATCATTTTGGAATGTCCAAACATAGAAAGACAATGGAAAAAATTGATTAAATCTCAGGAATATAACACCTACCACAGTCATATCTATCGGCCATCGTGCCGCATTGGTTGTTCTTGGGACAAGTTTTACAAGGCTTTCAAATGGTTCATGAGGTCCCATGGAAGGCGAATGGAACTCAATCTATAAAAGCTCTTTCGTAAATTATTTGTTTTATTAAACTTACTCCACACTAAAAATGCATGCAACCTTGAAGATTTTTTCCACGGACATTCAAATCAAAGATTTGAAACATGAATAACGTTGTAAAGCTGCTGAATACACTCCGCAAGAAGAATTTAAACCCGTCGCGGGTTTAGAACCATCATTTTTTTCAATCACTTTTTCCTTTCAAATCGTTGAGATAAAAATCTGTAGAAAATTCATAAAATGAATTAAATGATTATGTCTATAATTTAAATTCAAGTGAATAAATAAAACAAATTATGCCACTTTTTACAGCTCGGCATCGTGGCTTTGTAGATTATAATAATATATTGCTGCCCGGCTTCACTCGGACTAATAAGCGACCAATAACTATTTGATGTTATATCATTCCCAAAGAATTACAGACCCACAGACATACATACATACATACGCCGTTTCGGTTTTATATATAAGATTATATAGATATATTGCTAGACACGTATCATTTCATCATAGTATCTACCGTTTGATGAAGAAAACATTAATACGTAATCTTCAATTGTAGGATTTTTAAGCCATACTTAAATTTTTTTGCTGTAGGTATTTGCTGAGCGAGTGAGCGAACAGTCAAGCTGCTTTAGATCATTTAATTATTGGGCCAAGAGTTCGAATGCACAAATAAATTCTGTCATATTTCAAGAATAAAATTGTGATGTTTTAATACATACGCGACGCAAAAGGGGTGAACAACTTACTGCTATTAATTTCCTTTCTTTATTCTTCTTTACTTAATTTTCGTGTCCAAAGAGGGAAAGAGTTTTGACGATTCGTTAACAATGAATTTATGACACAAGAAGCTCACGAAAAAACAGCTACTTACAAATATGTTTGCAGTGAATACATCTAAATCTGTATAGATAATTTATTATTTGATCATGAAAATTTGGCGTTTTGTAAAAAAATATGCTCTACGTGGGACTGCCGCATATGCTATAGATCAGTGGTCTGCAAACTTTGGAAGCAATGTTAGCTTTCTACCAAAAAACATGTTAGAGAAAAAGCTCAAAAACTATCTTAATGGCGGTTAGTGCAATACAGAATATTTATTTCACCTATGAGCTCGCACTACAAAAGCCCGATTGTCTGAAACAGACGAGCAACGGGAAACAAGACTGGAAACCGTTCGAATTTGCACTGCTCAATTCAGATGAATAATATAAAACATTGATCCTAGGCAAATTTATAAATATGGTACAATGTCCTACGCGAGCTCCTGAAAATGTCACCGCGAGCTACCGGTAGCTCTCGATCGACCGTTTGGCGATCACTGCTATAGGTTTTCGGAATCTTTTCTATACGCGGGAACGCTTTCGTGGGGCTACTATTTTGAGCAGGATATGGACTATTTTGATTTACTTCCTACAACTCAATTAACAATTATATTGAGATAAATCTCTGTTTTATTCTACTAATACAAAAGAAAACTATGTATATATGATTTGAATGCATTCAGCCAAAAGTTTATATTTATTCTGTCCCTCTTTTAATGAAAAATATGAAAGCACTGTGACACAATCATTCTGTACTGAAACTATGTTAAAGTCATTTACATATAATAACATCGCCGCTACATTTAATTGACCTTGTTGATAATAATTATTGTGGTAGGTGCTTATTTAGTTGGATACTGAATAAAAAGAAAATGTTTATTTTTCCCAATTCCAGTAAAATCCGGATTGATAGCTGTCCCATAACCGGTTATTTTATAGATTTCTATTCCCACTGCAACCAACAAATACTTTTTATTTTAATATTGACTTTTGAAAATATGTCTGTAAAAACACATTTCAAACGCATGGTAGCAATGCAGCTGGGCGCAGTGGCGTCCCATAACAGGAGTTGAAATTTTAAAAAAAAAAATGTTTATACATAACTATGCTTTGAGAATAAAAAAAGATTGCCAAGCTCTAGATCAGTGGTTCTCATGTGCGGGCACCAGAGGATTTTGCTGCGGCCACCAACAGCTTGATAGTTAATATTGATATTTAATAAAAAAGGGGTTTTTACAAGTTAATTTGTCAATTTGTTTGATATGGCCACCAGACATTTTTGTAGGACCACTGATGTTCTTAATGCGGCCACAGCCAAATTTTCCGTGAGAACCACTGCTCTAGATATATTTTGTAATATAAGATAATTTGGAGAACACAGCTTCTCCTGTCATTTAATCGATGGAATTCATATATTTCAGTCGACCCTCCCCCCTATAACGTAGATATTGTGACTACGCTATAGGAATACGACGTTACAGAGGACTATTCACCCAAGTGCAAAATTTGATGTAAGGTTCTTTTAATTGTATTTTGTGAATGTCAAAAATCATTCCCATTTCCTATTTTTATATATTAAATGACCTTGTATCTAGTTTGTTAGAAAGCGCGCGTGTCACATTTGTCCAATGCACATGTATAACATATTTATTTATAATAAAATTGTTATTTGACCTTGAAGCTTTAGCGTTTCGGAAAAGAAATACGCTTTAGGTAGCGCTATACGGGGGACTACCGACGCTATAGGAATTGGGTAAGGAATATGATATGCAGCATCAAAATTATTATGAATTAGCTGTCAACAAAACTCGTAATTAATGGCGTTTCGATTGAATAGAACATATTGTTTGAATCAAATATTCGTCGTTAATTTTTGTTGTATCTAAAATATATTTTTACATTTATCTTACGCTGTCGTAATTTCATCAAATTATTTTATTCAGTGAATAAATAAAATGGCCTGAATTGTTTTTTCCAATCAGAATTGTATTCAATTGAGAAAACACGCAATGTGTTGGTAATATAAAAATGATTTTAATTCTAAATATTTCTTAACATTTTTATATTTGTATTATCCAGTAAAACCGCAAAATGACCGACTCGTGTCGGCAACGGAGTGTTCGTTAGAGCTGAAAGTCTTTTATTTACTAATGGAGGTTTCTTGAATGCGGTTTTATATTTATTGAGAAAATATAAGAAAAATACATTTGTAATAAGCAAGTTTACATAAATGGATGAAAAATGTGTTATTGAGCTATGCAATCATCGGCCAAAACATGCTAAAACTACGCAGCACCACTGTTTTATCATGTGTAGAAAGTTGTTCACGAGCTATCACTCTTGGACATAAAAACCAATAACAGAATACTTTTTATCAACATTACCAGATTTTTACCAGACGTCCGTTGTATCTAGATTTAACGAATCATTGTATTTATGACGGAATTTTGTTGTTCATGTAGTATGAAGATTTTGATTACGAATTATTATTTAATTTAGTAATAATATGGCATTGTTTATCGAGCATGACATGTTTTAATACATAATTTGTTACTTTTATATTTTACCATCATTGTTATCTTGCTAGATAATATGATTCCAGCATACAACAATTATTAAAGAAATGTGTTTTGAAAACAACGTGATATGTTTTGAACTCAGGTCAAAACAACAAAATTGCCGAGCGAAAAAAATATAAAGCTTTTGTTAATCAATTTTGCGATTAAATTAATATGTTATTCGCTATTTTTATGGTATTAAATCATCCCAATTTCCAGCTACTGTTTTATACAGATATTTATTAACAAATATTAATTAATCTATTCACAATACGTGCTAGAGATTAACGGATAATTTGAATGTCCAGTGAATAAATACTTTCAAAGGGAAAAGATTCCAAGCTCACATTGAACTTACAAAATCATGATGAATTTGGGATTATAATTTATAAAATACAAAGAAAAGGCACATCGCTGGGGTCTACGGGTTGTGCGACGATGCCAGCAAGATTAAAGCAGTCAAGAATAATTAAATACTTCACTGTCTATGACGCGTTTATAAAGCTAAAAATGAACCAATCAAGAAATTAGTATTCATCATTTGATTGGGAGTAAAAGAGAAGATATGTCAAGACATTGATATCTCTATAAAAAGCAAGCCACAAAACGTGACGCTCCACAAATTAAATTGATTAATTAAATTGAATAGCTGTGAAATTCAACTTAATTTGTATATTTCACGTCCCAATAATTCACAAAGATGGTCAAAATTGTCAACTACCATGGGTTTTAATTTTCGTGGAGCTATACAATTTTTTACTTATTATATTATTATAATTGTTATGGAAACAAATTGTTATTTATTTAGCTTTTATTTTAAATGCGTGAAATACATATATTGCATTAAAAAATCACACAGTTAACACAAGGTAAATAAAAATAAAATTACATTGGTACACCCGTGTCCAAGATTTTAAATTTAGATAATCAAAAATTTTAATTGACCTTATAAAATTCCAACGTTCTTTTTTTTTATAAAAAAATACTGAAAAATTCATTAATTTATTCAAAAAAAGATTCGCTCAAAAGATTAAAATAGTCGAATGACTTAATTTTTTTTATCTCATCCCACACATTAAAATTACGAAAACCATTAAAAAAATATATAAAGCAATATCATAATAAATTTGAAGAATAATAATAAAAGTTACTGAGAGAAATTGAGTTAACCAAATGGTTGATTCTTATTTTTTCGTAACATTTTTTGATTGTATATTATACTTTACAATATTTACGAGATACGTGGACTAGTTTTGCTTTCATCAACCTTTAACACAATACAAAGTTTTATTCGACATTATTACTGTTTTCATAGTAAAGGCAACACTTTAAACAAATTCCGCTACTGTCAAATTTGCTGTCACTTTTATCAACGGTCAAAATTTTATAGTGCACATGTCTAAATTATTATTGTAATTAAATGAATCTCCCGTGTCAATCAGAATATTCTAGGCAAAAAGCCCTCCAAAATGATACTGACCACTGTCTATTAGAAGCGTGTAATAAACTGAAACACGTATGTGTGACACCGAGGTGAGCTTCATTTGAATGTTATTTAAAAAATCTTCTTATTGCTTGAAGTATATTTTCAATGATAAAAAATGAAGATATCTATGCGTTCGAACAGAAATCAATTCCGGGAAAATGCTGGGTGCTCGTTAAGTGTTAATGAAATAGAGAAAACTTGAATAATTTAATACAAAGAAACAAGTAGCTTTGAGTAAGTTTGGACAGAGTTCCATTCTTCTGTGATTTAACGTTGCTAAAACTGCCTTGGTTGCTAAATTGTTGGTAATTTAACGTATTAACATGTAAACATGTAAAATGACTGTGGTGGCAGCCCTAGTCTATAAGGTTTCCGTTAGAGGGATGTTGAATGGGGATAGGCACTATGCCTCAATACAATGTTCCATGCTGGTATATCAAACTGCGGCTTAGCTTCCTATTGGATAATAAAATATATACACATATTATTTTAGATAAATTATTTAATAATTATTTTTTTTCACATTTGTTCTACTACTTTTTTCAGAAATGTGATTCTTAAATGTCACAAAAAAGACACAAGAGGCACAAACTTGTGCGTCAATAACATAAATGACAACTATTATCCAAATTCTATTTATCCACCCAGAAGAATGCATCGAAATTATCATGATTCTTATCAAAACAGAAATAACTCAAATCAAATCAAAACACATCTGACTTGGAACGACAACGATTGTGGGACTTCGCAGAGTAACAGAGGATGGACATCAAGAACACCAACATATTTTGACGGTATAGCTGAAAGACGTTCAAAAGATACATCAGCTTCATTAAAAAATAAGTCGATTCTAAATTATCCACAAATGAAATTAAGGAAAGTTCTCGTTTCTAACAAAAAATACCAAACAAATGACAAAACAGATTGTGCTAATAAAACAAAAAGAGTTTGCCATGTTAGCAAATGTTACTGTAAAAATAAGAATCTACCAGATTGTAAGTATTGTTTTTCAAATGATGATTTGTCTTCTGAAAAATCGTTTTACATCTCTAAGCTAAATCAAGAATATGAAAAGCTCAATAGTAAGTATGACAAAATAGCAACGTCTTCTAATGAAGAATCGTTGGAAGATCCGTTAGCGGAATATAATGACAATCCTTTGTTGATTATTGACGCTGCAGAGTTGGAGAACATCAGAGACTTCCGTGAGAGATATTTTTTTGAATGTCACTCGGCTAAAACTAAATTAAACTCTGAAGTTAATGTATTATCGGAACCACACACAAGATGTCAGCATGAATTCTTTTTGAATGATAACGATGAAGTGATACCTGTTAATAAAGATCACAAAAATAACAGCCGATGTGGTGAATGCTATTTACCTCTCTCTAAAACAAAATCTCGAGTGAGTCATACAAGTAATAAAGGAAAAAAAACTAACAGTGGGCAATCATCCCGGTCTTGTGGCAAAACTTCAATGACAAGCAGGAAATTTATCAGACATATTATTCATTCGGATTCTAGCTTGTCGGAATCTTCCGATAATGATACAAAAGATCCCGAAATGTTTCTTAAAATTCCTGTCACTGAAGATATGATTAACAATGATAAGAAGTATTGCTTGAAGAATTACAGAGGTAACAGAATGAGACGGATTCGGCTTCAGGTTTGCGATGAATCACGTCACGCGAAAAAGAAAAAATAGCGCACGAAACCGTGAGGCTAATAAATCAGAAATAAAAATTATATTGATAGCAAAAGTTAGATGGACATAATTAGAAAAACACAGTGCAAAATTTTACGAATTTAGTCATAAATTGTATCTATATTGCAGGCGTTGACAAGAATGTATATTTTTAAGAACCTTTTTAACAATTTCCCAAAATCAGTTCAAATTTTTCCATGAGTTAAAATAAGATTATATAAGAATGCCATTTCCCGCATATTATCTCCTATGTGATGTTTTTGGTCAAAATGAAATATATTTTTTGATTTGTGTTTTTAAAAACCGTATAATTTCAAAATCATACAAAAACAGGTTTTACTGTATATTATAAATGGACTTATGTAAAATATTAAATGAAATGGAGAATCACAAAGTAGAGTGGAAAATAGAGTTGTTAAGAATACATTTTTTAGTACTATTTACTTCCACATATAATTTGATAAAGATCAGGACCGGTTTATACCGGAAAATATTTTTTTTTGTTTTAAGAATTGTGTTTCAATACTAACCTAGGACCGAATATTATCCACGTGCTGTTCAAGATGTTAAATAAATCTTTATATGAAAATTCTTAATATATGTAGAAGTCTACTATAAATAGTAACATTACTTAAAATATATGAACACCACCCAAATATGGATTGTGTAATTAAAAAGACTATTGGCATCATTTGTAATAAGATATTTAGGTAATTTTAAATGACTTTACATATACACATTTTATATTATGAAATTTTATCTTTGATATACAAATACTTCTTTTATATTTCTTATTATTCTATTTTGATTGATTTATAAACAATGTAAATATATAGAAATCTTTTGTGTACCTGTATTGAAATTTAAAAATGTATAGTATTATTTATAGAAGACGTTTTGTCTTAAAATTTTCCACAAACACAATGATCAATTAATGTCAAATAAAAAACAACTTGGCTTTGAAATTTTTTGCGGACATTGTAAGTTTTTGTGACAAATTATCTATGTCGATTACAATGTATAGTGCAGGTAACCTTAACCCTTGAGCTCTGACAGGTTCAAATTGACAGTAATGTACAAATGATTCGTTACGATATTATTTAACAAAATAAAAAAAAAGAGCTATTTCTGGACTCAGTGGGTTAATTACTTTTGTAAAAAAGTTACATCTAGATTTGTGTGTTTTATTGGAATACAATGTTGAATAAAATAATAAAATATCACTCCTCTAACTGTTAAATAAAACTGTATTTTGTCTTGCAGATTGAGTCCCTTTAGTGATGGTCCTGGTAATCACTGTAGCATTGCATTGTCACTTAAATCCTAAACAACCATAGTGATCTAGAATTGAAGATTATGTTACATTTCACAAAATAAAATTTCCTCACTGAATACTTTGTAGTATTTGTTATTAACCCTTATACGACTGCAGAGCAAAAAATTATGTTTTGCTTTGTGTGATAACGCTCCATGTAATCGACCCCAGGTTTTCACGTTGTTGGTTTTAGATGCAAGTTGTATTCTCGATTGATCCTTATAGAGCAGTGATGCACAACCTTTTTAGAAGAAGGGCCAGATAATCAATTCTCTGATAGTTCGAGGACCGCATGGGTAAAACTGATTAAATTATCGATATTTTAGTGTATATAAAAATGAAAATTTTATTGTTTTATATTGTTCTTCCATTGTTCGGGAAATGTTCGAGGGAAAGAGGTGATTGATATTTGTCATTACGGGCCACATGAAATATCATTGTGGGCCGCAGGTTGTGCATCTCTGATATAGAATGTCGCCGCACATGTCCAGCCGGACAGCTTTATTCAAATTTTTTACTGCCGCGTTTGTAATTTCGATTAAATTATGATTTATGACTACACCATAATTTATCATGTCATCAGAAAAGGTTCAACATTAACTTGTGTAGTAAAAAAAAAACTAAGAAACTAACTCGCTTATTAAAGGGTTAAAAATATTGTTTTATGTTCGGCATCATTGTAATAAGCTGGTAAAAACTTCTTGGTTAGTTTGGCTAATCCCTTCAAAAAAGTCTGGACGTAATAGGGTTAAGTATATAATGTCAACTCGGAAAGAATATTTTCATCTTGAAGACAAACAAAAGAATCGTTTTATTAACATTATAAATAAATAAAAATAGAAATTACACCATGCAGCGTACGTTATTGTTATAACTTGTGTTTTACAGCAAAAGTGACATTAACTTCAGTCATTCATGTAGTTTACTATTATAGACTTGCAAGGAATTAATGTAATAAAAAAACTTACCGATGTATTGTCTCTGGAAGTCTCAAGGTTAATTGAGATCGAAAAATAAAATTAATGAATTCACTTAATCTTCATCAGGTTGAACTGCCAAAATAATCCAGATCAGCTTAAAATCGAATGACATATCATGAGCTTACCATGCATAATAGATCGTTACATATAAGGAACTAATTAAAATTATATTGATTGAATTTGATGCTATAGAGCAGAGGTTCACAAAATACCTTCTTTAGTTTGTTTACTGAAATTGCATTTGTATAATTCGGGGGTTACCAATGCCATGGCACCCGCAAACCGATTTGTTTGCGCCCCCTCCCATTCGACTAAAAATCTATCTCAACACCAAAAATGAATATTTCGATGAACTAACTGACTCTTGGTGGCTGGTGGATTTGGGTTTTCTCACAGACTTAATGGAAAAATTGAATTCTTTAAACTTGGAGTTGCAGGGAAAAGACAAACATGTAGCTAACATGATAGGCTCTGTAAACTCATTTAAAGCAAAACTGGTTTTTTGGACATCACATCTGCTGATGAAGTCTCTCTTGCATTTCCCTAACATGAAATGGCAACACTGAATTCAACGTGTCTATTTATTAAGCACCTTCAATTGCTTCAAGAACAGTTTGAAAAGAGATTTCAGCAGTTTACTATCATCGAGCTAATGGTCTCCTTTTTTATCAATCCTTGCCAAATGAATATAATGGAAATAGCTGCATATGTTGCAGAGCTTGTTCAAGTACCTTTACGAAGAACTAGAGTTATAGATTTTGGACCTTCAGAGTGATATTATGTTAAAATCCTTAATATCAGATGAGGACTTCTGGAATACAGTGGACGGAAACGATTACGATTAAATCATTTTTTGGTTCCACATATCTTTGTGAATCATTATTTTCAACAATGAACTTAATAAAATCAAAATATATGTAGATCTTGACTCACCGATCAACTTCTTTATGATTACTTGTTAACACGAACGTCATCACACTCCCCTTATTATAAAGCACTGGTCAATAAAATGCAATGCCAAAGATCACACTGACTTATATTTATTTTATAAAATAGAATATAAACAATAATTTAAAAAATATTTTTTTGTCTATTATTTATTACCAATTTTTCACATAATTTGCTTTGAAAAAATATGTGGTGCCCGCCGCCCCACCGATATTTTAAAATGTGCTCTTAGGTACAAAAAGGTTGGTAACCCCTGGTGTAATTGATAAGATCTATTTTATTTTATAGAAGGCTCCAGCAGTTTTTTTAAACTGACCAATTATTATTTTATTTAATTAAATTACTTAATTCATATCAACATAAATGATCTTTTTATATTTTGAAAACTAGTAAAAAAAACTGGCCACTGAATGTGAATCTTATTTTATTAATCTGTTCGCTGCCCAGAAAAAATGAAATGGATACAGGGATACAGTATCATATTCTTCAGGTCTAAATTATTCTACAAGTGAAGTGAGATTATTAAAAATATGTACACTGAAATAGTGATTTATTCATAAAATAAAAGTATATCCATATCTAATCATAAAGTTTAATCATTTTGCTACTTGTCTCACATCACTTTTCAAGGGCTCAAATGATAGGTGAACTTCTATCACCCTTTTTATAATACTATTTCAATCTTTATTTCTCTGCAATATTTTGCCTGTTCATTTATGTAGTAAGCTTCCAGTAAATGTTAAAATGTTAGATATTTCCACATAAAATAAAGTAAAAATTTGATTGAACATAAAAAGCCTATAGAATTTTTTTACCATTTTCAGACTTGGCTTACATCACCTCCCAAGGGCTCATATATAGACATCATCCAATATTCAACATATGTACATACGCAATACTTGAAAAATATTGTATTGGATTTTTATGCCACCACTGTAAAATTGTATTTCAATGTTATCACTAGTTAAATTGCATTGAATAGCATTGACAGCTGGCTAGGGGAAGGATTAATAGATTAAGATTTTAACTACCCTTTAAAAAGGGTAAATTTTCAAAAAAAAATTAAAAGGTAAGTTTTTATATCTTTTCTGAAAAACTGGTTGTATGCCAAAACCGTATATATATGGTCTACAATTCCGTGGGTGCAATGCCAGCCATAAAAAATACGGGCCACTTATACTGGACAAAGTCAACAATTTTATAATTCAAACCTTTTATACACATAGCGATATCTCTTAGAATCACAGTCTAATACTTACAGTCGACCCATTTTGTATTATAATCAATGTAATATTGATTTTAAAGAGAGCTTTCAAAGAAAATCGCGGCCCTCGATGCATGACCGTACTTATACCTAATAATTTTGCGAACTTTTTTAAGCGAATACGGCGAATTCACTGGTGAATCATTCATAATTAAATGCACTATTGTATTTTTTGTTTGAGTACTCAAAAGGTCGTCATATTATTATAAACTAATCAGCCATACTTCAACATACAAATGATAATAATAATTAATAAGGCAAGTATGCAAAAAGTACTGAGGATTTCTTGGAATATAATAAAAGAAACTCAGAATACGAATGTAAATATAGTTATGAGTGTTTTATTTTAATTTTTGGTAACCCTTTCCGGTCCCATGTCGAATCTCATTCGAGATCGATTTCTTCTGCGCGGGTCCTATGTTGCTATTTTTTCATCATTAGTATTGAGTTAAAATGCAAGTCTGCATTTTTTTTCAAGCGTATCTATTACAACAGTATTTTGAGTATTGAATCAAATAAATTTAATAAATCTTGACCATTGGAATGTGTAACAATTTTCTGGATGGGTTATAAAAGGGTGGTGTTAAGTGCTGGCTTGGCTTGCCGAGTTTCGCATTCAACAGTTACACTAGCTCCATGCACTCAACGAAAAGTTTGAAAACACCAAGACTGAAGAGTCAAAAAAAATCCAGTGGAAGATATTAGTTTTTCTCGAAAAACTGTAAATCGATAGTGGATTTGGTGGACCAGTATTTTGTGCAGGTCGAAAGGGGTTAATCTTTTCTTATTAAAACAATAATGAGTGACGGTGAAATGTGAATAGCCCCGAATAATTGAAAAAATAATTGAAAAAGTGACACTTTTACAAACCTATCCAAGATTTTTTCAAGACATTCCAACATGTAAAATTTTCAAAGTTTATTTCACAAATGAGCGTTTATCCACATTGACTTTTTTTTTAAATGCTAAAATTATTATTAAGTATTGTGCGCTAATGTCCCACAAGCTAACGTCGCTGTACCATGAATTTTTATGTACAGTTCAGAAAGCAATGTTAACAATAATGATAATTAATTTAGGGTATAAAAAATATTTAAGCCAAGATGAAAGAACCTCTTTTAAAAATTTCAAGTTATTTTTACATTCATTTCATTGTTTTTATAAGAGTCGACTTATTAATCTTTATATTATTCTTGATATCCAGTCTTTATAAATAATTAATGATCATTCATAATTTATGAAACATTATATTAAAAGTAAGGATTAATTTATTGAGCATAATTATTATGTCTATCTAACAATTAAATTCATTTAATCTAAAATACATTTCAAATAAAAAATAAAAATGGTGCCTTATTTAAGAAACTTACATTTTATTTAAATCAACCAATGCAAACCTTTTAAAGCTTAGTGACCACCAATACAGCGCTGCACAACATGGGTCCACAAGGCCCCATGAGAGGAGCACATGAAAAATGAACTTTTTGGGAAGCATAAAAAAATCTTGATAAGTAGAGCTAAAATGTTTTATTTTCTTCAGACTAAATACAGGTTTGCATTTTGTAAACAATGACAGGTCGTCTCTTTTTTACGTAAATAAAAATAAATGTGAGTATAGCACTCACGCGATACTGGTGCCCTCGCTTTCGGCCAAGTTATTATGGTGCACTTTATAGTTTAGTTTAATTAGACTCAATAATCACATTTAAAAATAAGTCGTAATGTGGTATATTTTGTTTTACCATGCTTATAAATACGATATCAATTTATCAAATGTATTGACATGTTGCTGGAAGAAAAAAAATATAAACGTATATCGAGGAGTGCAAAGGGTTAAGTATGTATATTCATGATGACTTCTTCTCGAGCAAATATCGTAAGGGAGGAATGGAAAAATGTCAAAATCAGAAAGAGGGTGGCAGACCGAAAATGGTTGAAAAGCGCTGCACTAACTAATATCGAATTCCAAAGCCACGTGAAAACTGCGCACACATCGATTAAATAATGATGATAAAATGTACATGTTTTATTTCTTATGGCAATTATTTTTATTTAACGAAAACACATTTATGAATGTGAAATGTATATTGGTGTTTTTTTTTTAAACCAATTTTTACATATCTTGATTCCAATGACTTTTCTGGGAATCGGAAATTAGTGAACTGAAGAGCCCAAACATCGACGAGAAGACCAATTATTAGAAGATAATAAAATCGTTTATAAGAACATGACCCAGTAAATAGTATCGAAAATTTTCGTAGCGAGCGCTTATCTAAAGAAACGTCAGTTTATAGTTTTATGCAATTGAAAGAACTTAATCAAAAACTACAGAAACAAAAGAACTTCAAATAAATGACAATTTCAATCTGAAAAAAGAACAGGAATAAATGAACTTCATAAACTTGCGACCATGAATTTCGACCACCCATATAAAAGTGCGGACCTGGTCTTATATGAAATAAATAAAAAAAGGTTGTTTTTAAATTATTCAATTATTCTGAATTAATTGCATATATGCATCATTAGTATTATAATAAATAAGACGTCTGAAGACAAGTGAAATTCAAAAGATTTTTTTTCATAACTAATTATACCTGTCAGATAATGAAAATAATTCTTTTGAATTTGTACCGAGGTATGTTATTGCAAACAAAACTTATAAAACAAGGAAGCAGTCGACAAAATGGCGGCAAAGTAAAATGAAATAATAAATGGAAATTGAAATCAAGTCTGATGTTCAGTGGTGGATTATCCCCTTGGGAGGCCCCAAGCGTAATATAATTTTGGAAGTCCTCTTTTCGAAAGATAAAAAAGCGTCGTAAAATCACTAATACTTTGCTGCCAATGTTGATGAGTCATTTCTCAAAATTGTAATTTTCTTTTCTTATTGTATGTGATCGAGAGTATGGCTTGAACAATTAACGGTATTCCCCGTAGTTCACTAGTCACAATTCAGTACCTAGCACACCTGCACACCGTACTTTATGATTTATGATGACCCATTGCTCATTCAATATTACTGTTTGAATATGCATTTTTCGATGTGAAAGCAATATATAATATTCCAAAGCAAATACAAGCGTCAAAACTATTTTCCGAAACATGTAATAGTTCTGACGAAGGCGTAAGCCGAAATAGCTATCAACAAATACATAAAATTTATGTAGAACTAAAATACATTGTTATTTTTCTTACCGTAATGTAATTTCAGCTTTATCAATGAGTGCTACTTTTTAGGTCCCCATGATTAGGAGGCCCAAGTGCACGCCTCTTTCGCTTATAGGGTAATCCACCACTGCTGTTGCTACTCATGTAATATGAGCCCTTGAAAAATCAAGTGGCAAAAAAATAATTTCGGTATGTAGATACGTTTTTTTATTTTATTATTCTACACGTGTCAAAGTACCTGTCGTAAAAAAAGAGGTGAGTTCAGTGAATACACACTGTAATAATGTTTTTTATACTGATTTTTTTCTTTATGTTTTGTATATATGTATGTACAGTGAAACTGTATTCTCAGTGAAAATATATTCTTCTTCAAGCTGTCATTGAAATTAAATTTGACCGCCCTATCTTCAGCCCAATGTTTGACTGTGTTTTTCTTTGGTTGTCTTTTTATGAAAGAGACTTCTTGCTGATTTTATTTCATTGAAGCAAACCAAAATTTGAGGCCGGCAAATCATCGACTTGGGCCAATAATTTCTCTGATCGTGACCAGTGAAATCATGTTGTCATACAAATCTATTACTTGATACATTTTCCCTGAGAATACAGTTTCACTGTAACATATATATATATATATATATGTACACAGTGACGGCTGGTGACGGGGTGCTGGGGGGTGCAAAAGGAAGATTCAACTATTTTTCCGTACTACGGAAGAGAAACAGTTGGTATTGCGAACATCTGAATTGAAAGTCCATGCTATAGAAGTGTTTTAAAATCCAATGAATAGGAAAAAACTCTTGCAAAAATGGTTGAATCTTCCATTGCACCCCCCAACACCCCCCAACACCCCGTCACCAGCCGTCACTGTATGTACATATATTATTTTTGAGGCCCCCAAAACTTGGAGGCCCCGAGCGCCTCTTGCGTTTTTATGGTAATTCACCATTGTCTATGGCAGGGGTCCCCAACCTAATTGGACCCGAGAGCGCATTTAAAGAAAAATGTAGGGCGGCGGGCGGCACCTATTTTTTCCTAAGGATATTTTAAAAAGATAATGATTTTTTTAACCATGTCCGCTCCTCACGAGGAGCATGTGAACTCTTTGTGGCGATTATCTTAAAATATCTTCTTTTCTACGAGAACTATTTGTCACTCTTTTTAACAAAGTGAAAACTCGTTGAAAAGATTATCTGGGGTAATTTTTTCTTGCTGTGCCTTTTCTTGAACACAACCTGCAAAACATGAAGCTATTCATATTGTATTTAATTGGCCAATAAAAGGTTCGACAATAAAGAAGACTATTGGCTCGATAGTCGTGAACTGCAGAAATCTCTCTTCAAACTGTTTTTGAAGCACTTGAATGTGTATGACGCTTAATTCACTGGTATCTACCATTTCCTTCACATTTGGGAAATGCACTAGAGATTTCACCAGTCGATGTGATATCCACAAAAATAATTTTGCAAAAATGTAAAGTTAAAAATGTTTCGAGATAACGTTGGCGGGCGCCATGGCGCCTGCGGGCACTGGGTTGAGAACTCCTGGTCTATGGGGACAATTTTAGTACCAAATTTGGCGGCGTTCAAGTCATGATGGTACATATCAAACGGCGAAATTTCAATATCTGCTGAAATTGTATGACACCGGGGTTGCTGGAAGGGCCTAAAAAATTACATAGCCGATGGTACCTATCTGGTTGTGAAATGATTATGTGCCTTCCTGACCAGTACCCCCCCCCAAGCCTGCATCTCATCTCTGACTTTGACCCCCTTTAGAACGGACAATTCTTCGCGCCGTAATAATGTTTTGAAATCTTTTCACACATCAGCGTCGTTTATAAGATAATGCATAGACAGGTGGTCTTCAGTAGATTGTTAACTGTGAAGACGTTAACAGCATCTTTTTAAATTATAACGCATTTTTTAATTTATCACTTTCTCATTCGAAATTCAAATTAAAGTCATAGAAGTTTTATTGTTCATTAAAAATTAGACTGTGATTTTATCACGGAAAATTAGACGTATTATATTGTTACATTATAATTTAAAGTGATATAACACATTATATTTAAAATGTTTAAATACTTGTTACTTGTGTGTGTAAGCTGTGCTTCTTTGGCCACCGCTGCAGATAAACGTTTACGTAAGTTTTATATGTTTTAAAAAATCTTCTTTGTTATTTTCGTTTCTTATTGGTTGTTTTTAAATATTCTTGTTTTGTACGATTAAAATAAAACAATAAAAAACAAACGAATTAAGTTTAATACTTTCGATGGTTTCGGCGGTAACTTTGTGGAAGTTCATTTTAATATAAAATTTAAAATAACTTACGTATTGTGCTACTTACTTTGACACGTGTTTCGCCTCTGTTTTGATTCTATCACCACCTTCCTTGTTTCCTTTAGAAGGAAAAAACCCGTAATCCATTTTGTAATTTCATAATTTAAAATGTTAGAATCAATCTTGCTTCATTACTTAAGCAAACTTTGCGATAGTAAGTCTTAAGATGCCTCTGAAAGAGGCGAAACACGTGTCACAGTTAGTAGCACAATACGTGGAATAATCTAAGTTATTTTAAATTTTATATTTGAATTAAGTTTACGTACATCGCGGAAGAATAATTAATGAAATTTGTTTTCGTAAACCTGTGACTTTATTCATACGTGTTAAAAATACAGAGAGAAGCCGGGTGGGACCACTTGTAGTAATTCCTAAAGGAAGAAACCAGTATCCTGTACTTTGTTGGCATATCTCCATTCGTCACTTAAAAAATTCAAAAAGTACAGCTTAAATGCGAAATCGCCAGAATTTTTCATAATTAGACGTATTTTGTGTCATTCTCAGATATGTAGTTCAAAAATTGAGAAAAATATATATGTAGTTTCATCTTGAGCATTTTTCCATTAGAATTTTCCCGCCAATAGTGACACATTGATAAAGTGCGAAAAAAATCCATGTCCCTGATTTGAATCCGTTTTGTAAAATAAGAATCTACCTATATTTAAAATAAAATATTAGAGTATTATTAATTTTTAGCAAGCTATATCTTTTGATAGAAATGTCGCACACCTTGCATCTTTTTTTCAAAATATAGAGTGCAATTTTCTCTACGGGTTGATAGATATGTAAGATAATTTCGGTCATATATAAATACATCAATAACACTGAGCTAAGAATTTTCAATCGTAAAAGCCTTATTTTGATTTTGTCTTGGCCTCATCCCATCTGATCGCAAGGTAAAAACTTTTGGCCCTACTGTAAACATCAGGACTCCTACTAAAATGTCTCGTGGCCGCATCACTTTTTATTTTAAGTCTGTTCTGTTGCACGTAATCTTTTCTCGCTGTTAATTCCACATCTTCCATGCTTTTAATAACAGTTTTACTATGTAATGCTTCTAAATGCACAATACAATGCATACGAGAGTAAATTTTAAAACCACTTTATTTAAAATACCAATATTTACTATGAAGCTGCTGGTAGCCGCACATGACAGTCACCGATATAGAATCTAGACCAGTAGTTCTCACGGAAAATTGCACTGTGGCTGCATCGTAAACATAAGGACTGCTTGGGAAATGTCTGGTGGCCGCATCAATTTTTTTTGTGGGTCTGTTGGGCTTGAAGTATCTCAAATGGGCCTTAACACGCTTGTCAATTTACTGTTGGTATTAATTGCGTCTGAAATAGTCTTTGTTGACAAATTTACATGTAAAACCACATTTTATTTAATAACGATATTTTCTATGAAACTTTCGGTGGCCGCAGCCAAGTCCTCTGGTGGCCGCACATGAGAACCACTGATCTAGAGACTGATATACGGAATTAAAATATATCTGATATTATCCAAATCGCTTGCAGTAGTCTAACCTAAACCATAGACAACAGCATTTTGTACGAGATTAAAGTTGAGATCTTGAAAGCCGAATTTACCCATATTATTGGCATGCATGTAGGTAAATTTTAATGAATATGTTTTATATCATAATATATGTATATTTTAAATGAAATGAGTTAAGAAATACATCTACTTGGACATCATTGCATAACGAAAATAGTGTTGATTACTAAACTTATTCAATGTTATAAGGAACTAAGATAAAAAAAATACCAAATCGTTTCAAAATTGCATCTGCGAATAGTGAATGATTTATATCCTCTTTCTAAAATTAAATAATTACTACTTGCGAGTTTCTTATCGAATATAACAATTTCCAATGGCATAATCCACTCATATTTCAATATATTATAATACAGATTATGAAAGCATTACAAATTTGCAAAAGCGGCTCGTTCCCAAAACCATAATTTCCGGGAAAATTCACAACCAGTCAAACCTCTTTTTGTTCGATTTCAAATTTATGCGGTTTTTTTAATACAATTTTTTATTTTTTTAAATATATTTTTGGGACTATATAAACGTACATATGTATGTAATAACGAAATTAACAGCGCGTTGTTCACATACTGTACGTGTAAAATACAGTGTTTTACCTGTTTATTACAATGTGACCTTGACACGTGCGTCCTTGTACATGTTATACCCCCCCCATCAAGTATATGCTTTTTTTGTGCGATTTCCAGTGGAACGCATCTAGCACAAAAACAAAGGTTAAGTTATAGATGTTTAATATACGACTAATTTGTATTGTTTTCCACTTGATTGTTCATGAAGCAAACTTATATTATATTAGAAAAGAGAACTTATCACTTTCGTTTTCAATTAATTTCTTTCGGCTTATCCGAGGCCAAAATGAGAATTCCACCATTCTTGAAAATGTTAAATTGAATGTTCCTGATAATTTTTTGAGGAATCGTGAGCATGAGTTGTTTGTTCTTCCAAGGGGTAGAACCAGTCTGCCAATGGGAATGCCTCTGGGAAGAGCTTTAACAATTTTAAACGGCATTGCTTCGGATGTCGACATATTTCATATTAACGTGAGTGAGTTCAGACGAATACTATATTTTATGAATAAAAGTTGATTTTGTCAGAACTCACTCGGTTGACATCTTTCAAAATTTCTAATATGATTTTATAATTTTTTTTCTCTGTTTTTATGACTACAATGTTTTCATCTTGTTTTTAATTAATTAATGATTAATATTATGTATTTACATGTATGTATATATATAAATACACGTATTTATATTTGTCAAATACATGACGCATTGGCATCAGCTGTAATGCCATGATTTGCTTTTTTCTCAAATAAATAAATAAATAAATAAATAATACTTTCATTTTTGTCTACGAATTCGGCATATTATTTTATAAAGATCAGTACCAGTTGCATTCATCGCGAGCATCAGCAACAGATTACAAATCAATTCAAACAAGGTTATTTATAATATGTATATCGACTATAATTATTACTTTTGCACTCTGACTCAATTAGTGTATTTTTATTTTTTCCCATTTGTCAATATTATTTATGAATGAATATTTAGGTATTATATTTAAATAATGTACACATTTTAATGAAAGAAACCGGTCATTAAAAAAATTGTTGAAGTTGTATCCAAATTTATATTTTGTTTATTTAAATATTATATAATGTCTATCCATCAAGAATTGACAGTAAAATAACACATTACAAGTGATATAGGAATTAAACTCGTTACATATATTTTTCTTGCCTAATTTATTTTTGATTATTTACATATAATTTAAGTGGTATTGGGTACGTATATAAGTGTTTACATAATTGTCATTATTTTTATTTAAAAATACATTATAAATATAATATGGGCAATAACAAATGGAATAAATTAATCGAATTTTAATGTCTTGACACTAGTTCTTTGGATACAAGTACCAAAACTTGATAAGTAATTAGGATAACATTAATTGATGATGCCATCGTGAACGAGGAAGTTAAAATATGAATAGGTATTGCAAAAAAGAGTTTAACGTCAAAATCATCATTATAGTAATTGGTCAGTTGATTTTAATTATGATGATATCAGTCCCAAAAGATAATACACTATAATACAGGTGGGGGGGCAAACTTTACGGATGGAGGGCCAATTCCAACAATTCAAAATGAGCAGCGGGCCGCAAGTAAAATCCCATTTTTAGATATACACCCGATCGTTTTTTACGTGATACATTGGTTTCAAAAGTTTCCTTGTTTTTTTTTACCTAAAACACCTATAACATTCTCATTTTCATTCAAAAATAATAATTCTACATTCAGTTCGTATTAATTATTGTGCACTTAAAATATTTAGACGTCTAAAGTGCATTTATTTGACATAGTAACTCTCTGTGATAAAATTTACAATTCGCTATTCAACGAAATTTATAAATTCATTGTGCTTAAATAAGTTTCAGAGCAGAGTCACCAATGATATCGCATGATTTTACGCACCATTTGGTCTGTAATCGTGTACCTACGAATAAATCACGGTGCCGTCCAAAAAATGACGTAAAATCGATATCAATGAAAAAATAGTTGAAAAAATCGTCGAAAAACGAGGACCGGTGTACTCTATTTATTATCACGAAAAATATTTTTTTCAAAAAAAAATTTAAGAATGAAGCTGTTTTTTTTTAAATTCTGGTGCTCATTTTGTAGTTGAAATTTTTAAAACTGCTTGTGAATGGTCATAGAAGAAGATGGAATCAGAATTAAGCTGAGGTTCATGATCAAAAATGTCTGTTCACATTTTTCGTACAAAATCTTTAAAGTTGGTCGAATTTGTCTGAATTAAGATCATTGTAAAATTTGTAGATTTCGTCACGACGGTGTAATTCTCTTAAGTCAGTGTTACGTTGCAGATCAATAATCTAAAGTTGTAGCTCTTTCAATACAGTTTTAATATCTATTAAAAATGGATCGCTTACTAGCGCCAAACTTGTCTTAATTTTTCGGAAGTCACCAAATCTTTGTGAAAAATCGTCATTCAGAGCGTTCATAACACGGAGTTAATAGTATTTAAGAATGGCACGATGTCCAGAGTAAATGCAAAATCACAAATCCCTAATCATCAGTATCGGGAAAGTCCGTAACATTCTTCATTTCAAAAAAATAAAATTAAAATATTTTTATATCCCGAACTCTTTGAAGCACTTTTTCCAAGCAAAGCCATCGAATTTGACTGTGAAAGGGAATATCTGTATACTCACTCGAATTTTTATTTGATTTTAAATATAAGCCGAAACGAAGCGTCATAACGTAAATAATTTGTACGCCGAAGCGCTGTAAACTGATTGGACTTCGGCATTTACGACATTTATGGGTAAATGGAATGTTTTTTATTGTCAAATGTATCACGGAAAGGTAAGCAAAAACTCTTCTTAATTTGGTCCGGAGTTTTTTTTTTTAAATATGGAAACAAACATCAAAACTATTTTCCTCAGATACGGTAATTTCGTAAAAAAAAGGATTTTTTTACGACTCTATCGGATTAAATAAGCCATCAATTTTAATCGTCTTAATGTTTTTAACAAATTATAATATTTATCAAAATTTTACAACTATTTTTTATGTTTATATATTGAGTAAGCCAGATAAAACATTATAGTATGATGCAATTCATTTGCTGTTTGATACGTAATAAGCCGTCGTTGGCTTTGGTTGCGAAGCTCGCGGCTCGAGTCCCAGTCCGAGCAGTTTCATTTTTTTATAAATCTAATTATTGATTCTGTTCTAGAACATGAATGTCTGATTTGAATCGTTTGAATTGTGAACTTTTTCATGAGTTTTGTTCCAACGATCCCGGTTTTGCCGTTTGGTATCTTCAGGCATTTCAATTCCTAGGTTAAATGCCTGTAGATGCCGAAAAGTGTAACCCGTTGGCGACAAATCTCATGGAAAAGTAGAAAATTTAAAATTGATATTAAAATTCTATCAATTTAAAAAATACCATAATCACATAGTGAAGAAATGTTTAATTAAAAATTAAACAAACTATACATCAATCATTCATATTTAATATAAATACTAAACATAAAACAAGAGTAAATGATTCAAAACCTGTTCATATCAATGAAGTCATGAAAATATTATGTAGCCATTTTAAATATCGCAATATCATTCGAAATCCCAAATTTTAAAAATAAATGAATGTCTGAGTTGTTCAAAATTTCCTTCAATTTGTCCAAAAATGAGAGCGATTAGTTAAATAATTTTTAACAACTGAATGTCAAGAGTTTCTCGTGTAATACTCATGTTGAGATTAAATCCATCACGGATCCATATTCTTTGTATTGGGAGCACGGACATCGTTGAAAAGATATAAAACATTGACTAGGAAAACAGTCCTTGTTGTTATGACAAAATAAATACTACTCGAAACATAACGAAACGGTTCTCGTGGCCCGCTACTGATCCATAACCCCGTGGTCTTAGGTAGGCGAGACGAAGCGCTGCGGTGCGCTGCGGCGACGAATAAAAACCAATTAATTTTAAACGTAGCGGACTAAAGGTCGTATGTACCATCGCTCGGCCAGACGCAATTAACGCTCTGGTGAGCTTGGACCGTTTGATATTTTCAAGCGATTCGCGCGCGCCATGAGTCAGGCACTTGAGGCGACTTACGACATATGCCGTCCTGACCGGATCGCGTCGCCCACATATGACACTTGCATGGGCGAGGACCGTTTGATATTTTAAAACTCTGCCGCTTTTAAAGCGCGCCGGATCGCTTCGCCCACCTAAGACGACCTGTATAGCGTAAAATCCAGGGCTGTGGAGTCGGAGTCGGAGTCGTAGTTGGAGTCGTGGAGTCGGGGCTTTTTGGCCGGAGTCGTACTCGGAGTCGGAATTTTCGAAAAGTTTGAACTTCTTATTTTTGCATTTAATATGTCAAATTTGACTATTGGTCGGGTTGGTAGGGTTGATATTTAATTGAATGCACATAATTATGAAAATTAGGCAAAAAAAGGTGACGATATTAAACTTTTTTAGTCGGAGTCGTGCTTTTGGTAAATGCTGGAGTCGGAGTCGGAGTCGGAGTCGAACTTTTTTCACCGACTCCACAGCCCTGGCAACATCACTATTATTAAATTAAATGCACTTGCATTTTTTACCGCACATTTTAAACCACCTTTTCTGACGTCTTCACAGTTTGTAATGATTCATAAATAATTATTGTTATTTTGCCTATTTTTTGGAAATAACTTTATTGCTAACGTTACACAACAATAGACAATAAACATCATGATTATTATTTAACCGCGAGTGAAAAAAAACACTACGATGTAATAATTGCAGTTTTCGAAACGTATCTTGCAGACTTAATGGCCGCTGACCTAATTGACAGCACTATGTCATTAGCTCACGTTTAGAAGCGCAGTCTTGATAGCTTACTGAATATGCCATTTTCATTCACTGTGAAAATGATTAATAATAGCTATGTATTCTTATTCGATGTTCATCTTTGAACTATTTTCTACTACTGAGCAATATTCCCGCTAAGCCAGTAGGCTAGCTCCGCGAATAGCTTAAAGCGGGAGAAGGCCAAACCAAACCAATGCGAACACCATGATTTCAATCCGATTGCGAACACCGATATGTCATATTGAACTATAGTTTTTAATTAATTGTTTTAATTTAGGATTTAGACTGAAGGTACTTGATGGAATTTCAATATACAATTTGATTAGATTGATTTTTGTACTTATTACGACCGTCAGTCCAAGATTATTCGTGCATTTGATGCCGAAAGTCGTAACCCGGGTCGTTAGCGACAAAACTCATGGAAAATTACAAAATTAATACGATTCAAATTTAATCATTTCATAATTTATACTAATTTCAATCCTTCAAAAATAAATTCAGGAAGCAATTAGTAGACTGAACTAATAATCAATCAGTCGCGAATGAAATTGACATATTTTATAAAATTATGCTTCTGTATTTTGAGGATCTTTTTAGATATTTTAAGCATCATTTATTCATCGGGTTAATCAAATTATCAACAATTGAAGTTGCGCACCAACCCGGGACGACTGCGTGGGGTTTTGATGCTGCGCGGCTACGAACGTGTCCTCAGAGGGAACTACCGGGTACTATCCATAGGTTGTACTCGGTTGAACTGAGGGAGCTGCTGGCATGGCATGGTATTCATGGGAAAGACTTCGCATGATGGCCGTATGTTCCAGATAAGAAGTGAATATGGTACAAGAAGAATAAGATTATTTGCTAATTGTAAATCGAAAAGCCCAGGGCTTCGAATCATGCCCGCTCCAGTATGAAGCAAAATAAATATTGCATTTTAATTCACTCGTTGAGAAAGCACGTCTTATGGTTCATCTACTTCTACAGTTCAAAGAACGGAAATTGATTTAATATAAAAAATCCTTAATTTGATACTCAACATAATACGGTATTTTTTATTCTGTTTAAATATATATTACAATATCAAGCCAATTCATGATTGAAAATGGTGTCGAGTCCATCGTATCCATCACTCCAATTTCGGTTAAAAAGGGTCTTCCCCACAGGTTATTCTGCAGACGCGGCAGCGAAAACAACTACCGAATACGCTCACGATTTATTTTAATTTTCGGGATTTTTTTTCTCTTCAAAATGGATATTTCAAAAGAGTAAGTACAATTTTACATATATTTTTTAATTAGTTACGTAAATTCTACTAATTGATTTCTAATAAAAACATGTTGATCTAAAAGGGTAAGATCGTATATATTTTTAAATATATTTTCGGCGTGGCTGTATTTCAACCCCAAAAGCTAGCGTGGTCACGCTCGTCCCTTACAGCCCACATCCTTTTTTGTATGAGACTTTATTTTCTATTGTGTTTTTTTTATGAATTCTAACCTTGAAATATAATTTATCTTTTAGATCTTCCAAAGATTTAACTATTGGAGAAATGATAAATATACTGGAGCAATCCATGTCGAGTGTAGCCAATGATTTTCAAGATTTGGAGACGGATATTTTTATTTGTCCTCCCGAACCAAATGTTTTGACCGATGAAGACAGTGGTGATGAAGATGAAGGAGGACTGATCGACAATTTGAGTAGGCGTCAACTTGCTGCTCCTGCAGAAATCCGACTCACAAAGGGACGAAAAGGCAGAGAGGAGTTTCAGAGCTACAAAGCGACCAGTGATCGGTGATGGATTGACGGAGATTTGGAACATGTTAGCAATAGCACTAAATGCACTGAAAAAAAATGTACAAAATATGCTAAGTTTACACCAGTGGAAATTTTTCGAGCTCTTTTTTGACGTGAAGATGATCGGAAATCTTCTGGAGGAAACCGAAAAATATGCAGCCTTCATAAACTGCCCAAATCCTTCAGTAATGCTCGAAGAAATGAGATGTTTTTTGGGTATTTTAATACCCTTTGCTTAATGTGCATGTAGATTGTAAGCAATAAATTAAAAGTAAAAACAAAATATTTGAAATATTGACGTCATGACAAATGAATATTCACAACGTACATCTAAACAAAAAAACACGGGGCCTGTAAGGAAGAGCGTGACCATTAGAGACTCCAATTACTCGACTTCTCATCTACTTGATTATTGAGTAGTAAAATTTCAAAATACTCGAGTAGTTTCAGATGTACCAAAATATACATTTTTAATTCGAATTTGTGTATATTTATAAATGACAAATAATTAAAGAAACTTATTGAATATTACTAATACATTTATTTCCATTTATGCAACATATATTTCAACAATAATAGAGAATTAAACGACTCAAATATTAAATTGGTTTGATGTTTTTTTTTATAATTCTCGCAGTAGAAAAAACTTCGACGATTATTACTAAAACGAGTATTACTCGAGTATTTTTCAAAATACTCGAGTATCGAGTGCTTGAAAAATGGACGAGTATACTCGAGTATCGAGTACTCGATACTTGACTCTAGTGACCATATGGTCACATAGCTTTTCTATAAGAAAACATTGTGTGATTTTTTAAAATTATTTTTCCTATATTTTCCTACATTTTGATAAAAATTAGCTTAAAACTCTATTTTTTATCAAAAAAAAAGTCTCGCCTCTGGAAGGTTAAAAAGTGTTTTACTCAACGTAATAAATGCATAGCTTTAATGATTTTTGAAATGCATGTCGTTTTTAATTTCAATAATTTTAATGTTAATAGTAAAATAAAATGAAAATGAATATTTTTTTACATTTAATCTACCGCAGCACCCCCCGCTGTTTTCTCCACGAGCCACTCAATATATTAAGAACACATGCATAATATTTGTATTTGAAATTAATTTCATAATAATTGGCGCAATGTGTTTGGAAATTTGTTATATAAATATGCATCAATGCAATAAATAAATAGTTTTAATTGTAGCGACTGCCATTGAAGATTTTTTTTAATTATCAAGATGGTAATATATTACATTGCATACTACTAGAGATTACATCACGAGAATACTCGTCCGTTTTTCAAGTACTCGATACTTGAGAATTTTGAAAAATCTTCGAGTAATACTTGTAATTTATAAACGAAACTTAGTTTCCAAATTGTATTTACTTATTTAAAAAAATATATATATTTATATATCTTATATATAAAACCGAAACGGCGTATGTTTGTATGTGGGTCTGTAATTCCCTTTTGCATTGTTGTTGCAAGTTGCCATAAAAACGAATATGAAAGAAAATATGCTTGAATTTGTATCGGCGAAGACATTTAGTCAAAATGTAATAAATTAGTCTTCTACCAACTTTTTCCCGGCTTTTATTAATATAATAATGTTTATTATTTACGTGAAGGTATTATTTGACAGCAAATTAGATTTTTTCCTTGAATTTGGACGTTTTAATGGGCGAGAATGGGGCTGTCATCAAATTAAATAAAGTTTGTGATTTTATTTTAACTCTATTTTGGATGTTAGATTTTGTGATATAATTATGTCGAATGATATAAAATTAAATAATTATTGGTCGCTTAGTCCGAGCGACGCCGGGTAGCAATACTAGTAATGTATAAGCGTTGCGTTTAACTGAGTTTTACAGTCAGGTATTTTTTTATTGACTGCTATGCGAGAATTTATTTTGTTACTTTTCTTTGGGTACTGCTGACTTATCTTATTAATGAAAAGTTTATGATGACGAGAGACAATTTATTTATTACGGTTTATATAAACAAATTTGAATTAATAATAAATATTGTGGTACATCTGAAACTAGTCAAGTATACTCGATACTCGAGTAGTTGAGATATCGAGTAATTGGAGTCTACATACAACTAACTATGTGTAAAAAACAATTTCGTGTGGCTTAAAAAGTGACTGGATTAGTTTATAGATTCAAAACGTGAGTTGCAAATTTTCTTGCAAAGAATCATATTTATTTGAAATAATTTAAAATGGTGAATTTGGATTATTATGCAAATGGATGTCTACACGCAAATCTTTCAAATTGAACGGCTTATTTGTTACTCAATAATATCGTGCATTTTAAGGCCTTTCTGATCGAGAATCGAGACTATCATGCATTTTTTACAAAAAATACATTTATTTATTATTATTATCACGTATTATGGTTAAAATGGTATTTATATAAAAAGGAATTTAATGAAAAACTATTGTTGGCCTTATTCGCCATCAGCATTTTGTGTATTTGAATTGATTTACATACTATACTTGACAAAACACACATACAAACTCTCTCTCAGTCGACGAATGCGCAGAAAAATTTAGACCTTTTAACGTAAGCGCTGGATGAGTTTTTAACGCACATCACAAAAAATCTCTCACTACTACCTGGTTATAATTTTAAGTATATATACATATATATTTTTCGCACGGTGCTTAGCAGAGATAGAATGTGTGTGTGTTTGTATGATATAACTATGTTTTAAATATAAATAATAGTGTCTCTACCTGGGTTCGCTCGGTATTTGTAATAAGTAATATAATCACAGTACTATTGACCATTAATCAAATCAAATTCATTGGAATTAATCTGTCATTATGTACGTAAACTCCACATTCGTTTGCTTTTTTTTAATTTGAATCGTACAGCAACAAAATATTTAACGGCAGCCAATCAGAAACGAAATAAGATTGCTTTTGTATCATATAGAAATGGTCCAATTCATCAATGAAGCCAGTCGTGATATGCACATAAAAAGTTTGTCGTTATGTGACAAAATTAGAAATGCTTAACTTTAGAGTCAATTAAAACATGTATACGTATTGATTAAATTCGTTTTTATTTATTTATTCAAACAAAGCGATTTCCCGCATAAGAAGCATGCGTATCGGTAAAAAATCTTCAACGACAAGGTGAAAGCGATGCGCTCGTTTTGTTAATTATCCAAACATGACGTGTTTACCCAGTAGGCCTAATAAGGCTATACAAAGTGAGAAATACCATTTGATATTGACGCGGTAATGGATGCCTATTAACCGCTATACGTATGTGATAGTATTATAAATAAAGAAATGTGATTAACATGCATAATAGATTTTGATATCCTGTATCCATACATAATAGTCGCGGCAAAAGAAATCTGCGCACCCTTCACAATTCCACTCATTTGCGAATATTTCCTCGAAATATTTACCGATTTCCATTTTTTTTTCTTCCTACTAAATGTATTTGGGCCCCCTTTTGCAATCTGGAAACCCACCTATTACTATTTTGACTTTCAAGGTGTGTTAATTCTTGGTGGGAAGGTTTTGTATTTAAATAAATAAAACTTGGTACAGATTAGGAAAATTCTAGCATTGAACGAAACCGGTCCTGATCTTTTGTGGAAGTGGATTGTCAAATACATGGCACATTGGCGTCGGCTGTAATGCCATGATTTGTATTTTAGTGAATAAATAAATAAACAAAATATCATATACGGACGAGCACCGAAAAGTAAAAAAAAACATAAGAGAAAAGTTAGGTTAAGTGTTTAAAATGTTATGCGTTCGATTTTATGTCACCCGTTGTTTAAAATTACACTCAGATGTAACTTTCAATTTCCATCGAAGTGCTAAATAACGATCTGAATGCATCACAGACATTATGTAAAGATTACGTGCCGGAATTCAATGATAGGTATACAGATAATACATAACCTACAAAGTAAAACACGGCGTGTGCGATAATCTGAATAATGAGCATGCAAATAATACATAACCTACAAAATGAAATACACTGTTTGCGATTATCTAAATCAGGGACTCACAAAGTGTAGCCCGCGTGACTTTTGATATCCCCCCCAAGTCTTCTGTATGTTGACTCCTCACGGAGTTTATCTCAACATGATTTTATAATATAACTGCTTGTTACTTATTGATCAACCTCTCTTTTTCGAAAAAAGTAGGGATTAAAATTAAAATAATACAACATTTTTAGTACTTCTTCCACATCAAATTTATTGGATTAATACCGGTTTCTCTCGTGGCGAGCATTGTCAACTGAGTTGATCTGAAAAGTTGAAAATGCTAGCCATTAACGAAACCGGTCCTGATCAAAAAAAAAATATATGGAATAAATACTAAAAATGTTTTATTATTTTTATTTTAATGCCATTCTACCAAGTATTGACAGTGGACACCTGTAAAGTAGGGATTGAAAAGATACGAGGACTAGGAAAGTACTAGTGGTTAGCTTATCGCTCTCACTGCGTGCCCGCTTTTTTTTTTGGTTTGGAAAGGGGCTAAGGGACTCTAACACCCATTGCCTTTGAACAGAATCGATTTATCGACTGCAGAAATCTGCTCGTACCGGGAATCGAAGCTAACGACGATGACCACTGCACCACGGACCGGGATGTATGCTTCAATTTTTTTAAATAAAATAAATAAAAAACCTCGAACACAGGAGGTAAATAGAGCATTTCAAGAAAAATGGAGTGTACTGTGTTTTGTAATCGAACAAATAATACCCGCTATGAAAGAGTAAACGAAAAAAAAACAAATTTAAATCGTTTGAATTTTGTATATTTAAAGTTGTACCTTGCTCAAATTTTATTTTCTTAAAACATTCAAAATTGGATATAAATATTTTTGCACTTGACACCAATGTTGTAACTATCTTTTTCGTCACAGAAATTTTCGTCGCCACTTTAATTTTTATAACTATAATTTTTTTAAATATTGTTTTATTATATAATATTGAATACAAAATGTCTTCTAAAAAGGAAAAAAAATCATTCAGATGCGATGAAAGTGATATTAGTTTAAAAAAGCTGTACCACGTTAATAACATTTTAGTATTCGCTCTGATTATTTTGACCGAAATCAATGAATTGTTATGATTATGCAACTGAATCTGTGTCTTGGACGGCTTAAAAAAACGTTAAAAACTTGTTGATATTGTTTTACGTAGACCAGGGCCGCAGCAAGGTTCTCTGGTGCCAAGGGCAAGAACTAGATTTTAAGATCCCACCCCACCAACCACCCCAACTCCTACAATAAACGTAATTCCTACAACAATTTCGGTAATGACAGTGATTTCTAGTTTTTTTCAGTTTCAATCCCGAAATTTCGGTTGATCATATTTTCTAAAATATTCCTGCCATCTATTAAATGAGCCCATGAGAGGTGAAGTCTAGAAAATTTTCTATTGGACTTTTAAGTTCAATCACGTTTTTTTCATTGCAACATTGCGTGGAAGCTTACTACATAAATGAACAGAAAACAATATTTCGGTGACATTGTCCTTTCCAAACATTTTCTGCGATGGAACCCTTTGCAAGCCCGGAAATTTTAACGAAACACTTAATTGGGTAATTCCAATTCATTTCCAAATATTTTAAAGCTGTTTTTTAATCAGATTTAAGAACGATTTCTAGCGTGGCAAACCGATCTGTCAATCTTGGCAACTGTTGTTAAACTGACAAGATTTTACATCCGGTCAGGTAACAACAATATAACTCATCTCTTTCATGCGTACGGTGTGCAAACAGATGGTCCTCCGCCTGTACCTGGATACCTGACGTTATAAACATCATAAGATTGATCATCACTACCCTTTCAATTTTCCAAATTTTTACGGAACAGCAAATCAGGTTCGCCAAAACATAGTTTGGGAAACCATAGCTCTACGGATTTATAACATTTTTTTTGATTGAATTAAATTGTATATTTCTTGCTTTCAGCTGAGAATTTCAAGCGGTGCAGTCAAAATGGCGGGGATGTTAGCAATTGTCTACTTTACAGTGTACCCGATGCGCTCAGAAAAATGGCAGATGGTAAGTTTAATGGATCTATTATTTTACGAAATAGAAATTATTACTGATAAATAAAGCATGCAGTAATAATACTTAACGATTTTTATTTAGCTTCCGAAAGATGTTTACAATCCGCAACTGTGTTTTAATGTTGGTCCGCGGTGTCAGAGGATTTTTTTTTAAATGGCACTGTACTGGTTAAGTTATTTTGCTTGAATGAATAGCGACGGAAAACCTGGCCTCCGCGTAGGGTCCTCGCGAATTAAGTTGCAAATATTTCAAAATATATTTTAAAAAAACCTCTTGTAAGAATTCTTATGATATTTTTCTTTTCATATCTAGTGACATCTATACACTGTCTCTAGAAAAAAATTATTCTTCTGTCATCAGTCAATCTTGTTGAAAAAAGGATTTTTGAGAAGTCGGGTGGTCAATGCGACCATTTTGCTTATTAATGAAGTGGATAAATGACCGATGGGTTATAAATCATAAAGTAGGTGTGCTAGGTACTCATTTTGTATTGTGACTAGAGAACTGCGGGGAATAACGTACGTTGTCCAAGTCTTACTCTCAATCACATATGATAAAAAGGAAAATACTATTTCGAGGCACGACTGAAAATCAAATCCACATTAATGACAAAATAATTGTAATATCAGTCTGATGTTGAAAAAAAATTGCGAGCGGTCATAGCGACCATTTTGCTCGGTACTGAAACGATTAATAATTATGTAATAAAATAAATCTGGAGTCAAGATTGAGAAACGCTGCCGCTGAAAAAAAAACAAAAGTGAATTTGCATGCTCTAAAGATGACCGCAGAAGTTTGTCGAGATTTTAAAAAGAAAGCGCAAGTGCCGCATTCTTTTCCTCGGCGGTCGAAGAATATTTTAATAGTTTTGTTATGTAATAATGAACCGGTTTCAAAAGATCGTGCTTTTTCTGCACGAATATTAATACCTGTCAGTTAACTATAGTTAATATCTGATCACACGTTACTATTTTCCACAATTGCCAAGCCGGTGTGAAGTGTTTTAAAAATATTCTCGTTCGACCTTGAAGAATGCCGTTTTTTTACACATCATTTCTCAGCCTTGTATCAATTTCGGGTTATGATTTGAACTTTTACCCCGAGAACCTTTTATACCATAGGTGGCCAACGCGTGGCCCGCAGCCATAAAGCAAATTTTAACTTTTCGTGTATATTTTATGCACATCGAAAGATTTCAATAATGCTTGGTTATTTAGAAAATTTCTTCTATATTCGTTTTAAGAAACGATCAAGTAATTATTTTTCCAGGCAATAAAGGACAATGAAAAGGTTGGCCACATATGTTTCACACCGATCCGAATACACCCAAACCACCTTTTTCCGACTATTTTGTGCTATTTCATAGTTATGCATTTTTTATTTTTTTAAATATATTTTTGGGACTATTGCAACGTAACTATGTAATAACGTAATTAACAGCGCATTAATACGTTGTACGTGTAAAATTCAGTGTTTCAAATTTTATTAAAATGTGACCTTGACACGTGGTTCTTGTACATGTAATGTGCCCATAATAAGTCATAGCTTTTATTGTGTGATTTTGTTTAGTGCGATTTTCCGCGGAACGCACTAATGCACAAAAAAGGCTTGACGAAAAAGGTGTAGACTATAGACTTATTTTACGGTTTACGAACGAACGAATACAAACGACTAGTAATAAAAAGTCACGCGTTCGCCTCATTAGGGACATTGATCGGAAGGAAGGAATATTGTAAGGAACTCACAGTTTTCTCTCTCTACGTTTGTTTTTTAATGACAGATAAGAAAGTAAATAAATAAAGATGCAAGATCGTGTGTCACAGGTCACAGGACCAGCGTAGGGTAAGTGGAAGAACCCCATAAGCTTAAGACCCGTTCTCAATTTGTTATCTGTTTCATATCTTATATGCAGATATGAAATCAAATCCATTGCGTTCAATGACCCAATCACATGACAGTAAATTAATTGACACTCTTTTATTATTCCAGGAATACCAGAGTTGAACGTGCCCACATTGGAACCATTGGCCGTTTCAGCCATTGATATTAAAACTGGGAATGGACCTGTCACAATTCGTCAGCACTACGGAGATATCAAAATTTATGGACTGACGTCATCCAATTTGACAAACTACAAGTAAAGTTTTTCAGATATACTATCATTTATTATTAACGGCTTTAAGTTGAAAACATTTCTGTTTGCATTTACTTCATCCTTCAGTTTACAATTCAAACGACCATGAAGAAGATGTGTGTCTATCACAAGAGGCTGTAGAGTCGTTAAAAAAAAGTACGACTCCGACTTCAGCATTTACCAAAAACAAAACTCTGACTTTAACATTGACCAAAAACACGATTATTTCCTACCTTTCCTTATTATACATACATATATGACCCAAACCAATCCGGCTAATACCCAAATTTTACATACATGGAAAAATTAAAAGTTCAAACCATTCAAAATTCCCAACTCCGAGTACGACTCCGGCCAAAACGCCGAAAACACTCCGACTCCGCCCAAAAAACCCAGACTCCACGACTCCGTCTCCGACTCCACAACCCTGAAATTTATACTACCTTCATATATTGTTTATAAAGTCACATATTTGAACATATTTTTGCGGGATAATGTGAATTTCGTCGCTAAATTTTGAGTAAATAAGTTCCCAAGGAAACAACGAATGGCCTACTAAGCCAAGGGCACTTTTCTTCGGTAAATAATTTAGCTCTTGCTAACGTAATACAGTAACAATAATCTGTACATACTAACCCTCATTTGGCATGCAAATTGTCAACTGACAGCTTATAAAGGGAAAGACAAACATCGTGTCATGAATAGAGAAGCCTGAGGCGATCAGAAAACCTAGTCCAGAAATCTTCGGGCAACCGATACTCTCGTACATAATATTTTCGCCCTTCAATAATCGACAAACAGTCGAAATATTATATTTATCAAAAAGATTGTGTTATTAATTCGATATGGAAATATTTTTTAACTTCAGTGGATCAGACTTTTTTTTAAAACAATGACGATCAATTTACTTGACGCTTGACACATTTTAGTTTGACGAATAGACACTGTCACTAATAAACCAACATGGACATGTGCACAGTACAATTTTATTATAAACTAACCGGTACCCGGCAAGAGTTGTAATGCCACTCAACGGAAGAAAGTGTTTGTATTCATTAAGGTGCATTCGGATGAATAATATTTTAAATTAATAATTTCGATTTAATTTCACTTACATTGATCGGTATCGATGACATTTGCCGTTTGAAGTTTGCTGTTTGTCTTTTGCCGATTGTCTATGGGTCCGATAGTACACGCGCCACCTACTGAAAGTTAATTGTATTATGCCTATAACCTTTGCGAAAGTGCATCAATAAGTTGTCAATGTTGGTAAGGCAGCGCATAAAATATTAAAAATCATTGATGTTTATATAAAATACCTTCTTTAAGTTGATTTTACTATGCCTATAACCGTCGCGCAAGTGCAAGCAATAATTTGACAAAGTTTTTTCGCAATCGGATGAACGGTATGACAACGCATAAAATACGAACAAACAAACATTGATTTTTCTAAATAACAAAATTTTAAACTATTTTTAACGATAAATTAACATGTCTAATACTTTGTAAATTTAACAAATATCGACCATTAAAAAAGAATTCCAAATCACAATTTTGGCCTGGGATTGGAAACCCTAGCTATAAATAATAACGGATTTGTCAATAACTGTGTTAATTTCTCGATGCAAATGCTCACTTTGCTTTTTATGCTTTTTTATCTTGGCGCAGAATATTTTATGCCCATTTCATGGAAGAAGGCGACATTTATCTGTTGTAAAATATCCAATACATGCCTTCTTACATGAAATGGGCATGAAATATTTTTGCTCGAAGAAAATATAACAAGGACAAATTTTCTTCTATAATAATTACAATCAGTTAGACTCTTGACTTCTAGCCTCCTCAATATCAGAGGGATAAGAAACTAAAAGAAATATTGTTGGATTCCAGGGCCGATTTGAAGAATTATAAGCTGGTGACAGACTCATTCACTCCGGTTATGAACTTCGTAGCCAACTATGTGATGGATGGAAGAATCTTGCTTCTTCCAATTCAGGGAAAAGGCCAGTGCAACATCACTATGAGTGAGTAGAATTTTCATTATCTTACAAACTTGCAAACCCTATATTTTAGCAAGGATTTAAGAAAAAAGAATTTAAGTTTCAAATTGAGTAGTGAGTGTAAAAATAGGGATAAAAGCATCACGGACATCCAGACCTTCGGATTCAAATCTTTAAACCAATTGATCAAATTAAATTATTTAAGTTTTTACTCAGGTGCTCAAAACATTATCAATAGTGGAGTAAAAGGTTGTCCAACTATGTCAACCATATTCTATAAATTAATAACATTTTATTTATTATTGTATTTCAAAATCTTTATATTGGATTACCTATGAGTGTCTGAATTAAGTAATTGGATTACCTATGAAGTTTGTATCGTGTCATGATGTGGTATATTTTTTGGTATTTCGTTTTACAATGCTAATAAATTTGCATACCTTGTGATATCAATTAATTTCTCAAATCTATTGAGAAGTTGCTGATAGGAAATAAATAATATATTGAGGAGTGGACAGGGTTAATAAGCTATTAGCTCTAGCACAGTGATGCACAACCTTTTTGGGAGAAGAGCCGAATAATCAATTCCCAGATTGTTGGAGGGCCGCATAAATTTATAATTTTCTTCCATCGTCCTTAAAAGGTAATTGATTTTTGTCATATTGGGCCGCATGAAATGTATTTGAGGGCCGCAGGTTTTGCATCACTGCTCCAACATGATAAGAGAAACTATTCTTCAAATTTTGTTCATATTGCTTGTGGACATTAATCTATTTTTAATATCTTCAATTAATATGAAATAAAGAAGGTTATAATCAATTTTAATTATATAATATTCATTTCTATTTCAGGCGACTTAATCGTTAAACATGTCCTGATTGGCGAGCCCATCACCAAAAAGACAAAATCTACATGAGGATCAAGGACTACAAAGTTACTTTTGTACCAAAGAATATTGGTTTCTACTTTTCGAACCTCTTCAACGGAAACAAGGCTCTCGGAGATCAGATGAACCGTTTCCTCAACGAGAATTCTGAAGTCGTGTTCAGCGAGCTGAGGCCATCATACGAGGAATCTTTTGGACTGATCTTCAAAGAAATCACCAATAAAATTTTCACCAAAGTACCTTTTAATGAGATTTTCCCCGTGGAAAATGATAGTAATTAAAAGATTAGAGTAAACAATTATTTTTAATTTATTAAATTATTTAACGATAATATAAGAAAAAATAAAACACAATAATATCGTTACGTTCCTGGTATAAATTGTTTATTAGACTTTATTGTATAAAAACTATATGAATTTGAAATCAAAAGATCCTTTAAAAAACACAGATGTCAGTTCTTCAAAATTTGAAGTTCATTATATAGTTTACTAGATTTAGATGTATTCATTGTTCATTGTATATTATTTCTGCAGTATTTACCCATGGCTTTACTTAATACTAGTTTTATTAGCTGAGTGTTTTGGCAGAACAATAACGATGAAAAAATAAACAATAAATTACATTATATTATGTTACATAAAAGCCAACCATTAAAAAACATGTTTGAAAATTCAAAACAAGAGAAGTATTAATTTTTGTATTCTTCAAAAGAGTGCAGAGACATCTTTGATATGCTTTTGTAATCACCGAATAGGTGAAGAATGCTGATCACATTTCATGGGAACTTCGGTCTGTTATATTATAAAAGCTTAACTTTTGATTTTAATGTTAAATTGACATTCTGAATATATGGTCTATTATTACAACTTAAAAGAAAACTAATTCCAAATGTATCTGCTCATCATTTTCTCATAGATTATCAAACTTTTGTTTTGAGTGGGTATTTTCGAACGTTAGTTTGCCAAGAGAATTTTACGATATATAATATTACTGAGATATTAATTATAATTTTAACAAATTATCAATGTGATAGTAAATAAAATATGTTTTTTTTACCTTTTAACAAATAACTTACAAAGTATGAGGGTGTAGGACGTAGGAATAAACGATTTCACAAAATGTTGCTTATTTGTTTTATTTATCCCATGAAATAGATATGGAGAACAGTTGAACAGTGACATATTATACTATTGATATCATATTTCTAAACCAAAGAATGATATCTCTAAAAACATACAAATGCACTGCCAGTCCCAGTTGTAGAGCGACATCTATGTCTTACGTATGAGATTTTTCGGTTGTGTGAAAGAGATGGAGCGAAGTAGGTTTTTTATAGTAGGTCCATAGCGTTTGACAGTCAAAGTTGAATACAATGCCAACACAAATATACATATATGGATTTGCCACCAAAACATCCACACATACACAAAGCGCACAGATAACCAGACGTTCCTCTTACCTTCAAAGCAAAACTTCGCTCGCTCGACGGCTCGTACTCATATGTTAGGGCACTTGTATCTCTAGATACCACCGTAATAAAATTGACGCAAATCACTTACTTTCCCACTCTTGCACACTGTCGTTAATTGGATGAGTGGGAAAATAAATGACTTGTGGAGAATACAATTATTTCGATTGAATATTATGGATATTTTTGCCATTTTAACAATGCCTTCTCACCGCTGGAAAATAATAAGCCCATCGCAGACTACGCATTCGCCACCGATGCTTTATTTTTAAATGTTATGAAAAAGTCAACATATATTTAACAACAAAAAGTCACCTTTTATTGAATTAACGTGTATATTATTGCCATTTGTGGTATTTTATGACAACATCTTTTTTACAGTTCGCTACGTATCTGCAATTGGTAAAAAGCTTTTACAAATAAAGCATAGATGTCCCACAAAGTACTTTATATTCAATATATTTAAATTTCACTAAAAAGTAATCAAAATTTGAAAAGCCATACCCTTCAGGTATTCTCACAAGCAACTAAAATTGACTATTTACAACTAAATCATCATTTAGTATGCCCAAAGCCTAATATCTACAAGAGAAATTGTTTTAAGCTGAGCTAGATCAGTGTTCCCTAACCAGTGGTCCACGGCCCTGTGCCGGCAGGGACTTTTCGACTGCAAATTTACTTTTATTTTTAGCTTATAATGTGACACGAAATAGTTACATATGTCCTTCTTTCACAATATAAGATAAATAAAATAAAAAGCTATTTTTATTTCAGTATTCGTGGTCCGCGATTTTTCCCCTTTTATTACCGGTCCGCAGATGTAAAAAGGTTGGGGAACACTGAGCTAGAGCATGTAAAACTAGCACTATACAACCACTGAAACTTATTTTGTTTCAGATTATAATAACAATTTGTCTCGTTCAAAAGGAGCATATTATTTTTTCCTCAGGAGCCATAAATTTCAAGATGGGCGAAAGATTTTCAGTGTTGTAGTGCTAAATAAAAAAACTCTAGTATTGCTGATTGATTATAATATTTTAACAACCCATAATGATCAACTTTTGGCACAAAAAACAAACCAACAAAACGTTCTCCCTATACATATAGTTAGAGAAATCATTTTTACATTTTTAAATTTTCAAAGTAGTCTAGAAAAGTGTGTCGGAGGGCCAACACCTCGCGCCACCTCCCCGCTATTATTCTACGAAAGATATTTCCGCAGAAGAAAGTGGTTTTAAAAAAAAAAGTTACATCTCTATGCATACAATGTCCTTGATGACAAAGAACACGATATCAAATAAGAAGAAGCGATCTACAAACGCGACCAGATACTTACATAATATCGATATTTTGTGCAGTGATACAAAAACTTTTTGAGAGTAGGGCCAGATAATCAATTCTCAGATAGTTCGAGGGAAGCATAGGTATAATTGATAAAATTATCAATATTTTTAGTGTATAAATAATTGTCAATTTTATATCGTCCGTAAAAAGTTCTGAATAAAAAAGATTGATTGACATTTGTTATATCGGACCGCATGAAATGTCATTGCTGGTCGCAGGTTGAACACGAAAAATATGACGACTTCGACAGCGACTAAAAAAAGTTTAAATTCGTCACGTTTTTTCTCTACTTTTCCAATTTATGCGTATTTAATTAAATATCAACCAACCAATTCGGCCAATAGCGAAAATTTACATATAATATGCAACAATAAAAAGATCAAAGTCCGGCAAAAACGCCGCGATGACTCCTCAGTTACTCACAGCCTTCCGGGAGAAAGATATGTATGACGCTGCCCAACGGTTTATATATTTATTGCTAACTAAATTTCGACTAAAATTGGACATATAATGTCTTTGCATTTACCCTCCAAGTACGAGCGACATGCCTGTGGACGACTAACGACTAACCCCTTTCGTAGTCCCGATCCATGGGTGGAGAATCCTTGTTCTAGTGGATGTGTTACAAAGCCAGACCCTATAGTCTTTCAGAACTCTTACGATTCCTTAGCCAGGTTTTCATGCGTTTTAATGTGGAAAAACTCCTTTCGGAGGCAAAGAGGCGCTGATTGTCAAACATAATAAAATTCGTAACAAAACCTCACAATTTGGAATTTATCACATTTTCTTTTTTTTTAATGTCATGTCATATATATAGCTGTTACACCAAATGTCGTGAAAAAAAGAGAACTACTACAGATTTGTTTTTAAAAACCACTTTTTTCTTTTTTCTAGGGGTTTTCATTTGGCACTACACCACTGAAAATCTTTCGAAAATATAAGCCCATCTTGAAACTAATTTAATTTTTTAAAAAAACTACAACATATTTATTTAAATGAAAATAATTGAAACTAATGTTATAATATTTTGAATAGAATAAATTTTCCTCAGGGGCATGGCCTCCATCGCCCCCCTTTCTATCCACCAATGATAATAGTTCCTTATTTCCTTAGTTTTAAGCAAGCTTGAATATGGATGTATTATTTGGGGTCCATATGAAAATAAATATAGGTCGCAACTGGCGAGTTCATAAAAAATTTCTGCGTAATTATTATTTCAAAAAATTCAATTTATTTCCTTATGACAATTCTTTAATGGAGTATTATCCAACAAAGTTTCTTTAAGGAATGCTTTCGTTTCACTCTCTTGAAGCTCGCAGATCGATTTCAATATTGAAACATTTTACTCTTCTTCTTCGGGGCCGAGTTGATAACCCTGACATCCTTGAAACTTTAAGCTTGCATGCTCCCAGTTTCTACCTACGTTCTTTGTCAGAACTTGTTTGTCACGTAGGTCATCTGAGTCGCCAGTCGCAAGGGCTGTTCGGCTGATGAATGCACTGCCTGTTGATGTGGACATCTTCGGCAGTGAACTTGGTTCTTTGTTTATATTTTTTTTCTTTTTATGTAATTAAAATGTTTCTTTTATGTTTCATACATTTGTGTATTCTATTTTTTTTTCTCTTCAATTTTGTGTAATATTTTTTGTGTTATTTTTATTAATTGTCAAATGCATGGCGCATGGGCGTCAGCTGTAATGCCATGTATTCTGTTTAATTTTTTACAATAAATAGATGACAACATACTTGGAAGTACATGTACTTGGAGGATATGATGAAAATACTCTTTGCTTCCAATTCTAATCGGTAAACTGACTGTACCCAAAATTAATCCAAATGTCTATCTAATCAAGGTGTCAAGTTTATTTCATTTTTTATACTGGCAAAGATCAATTGAACACGATAACATTGTTATACATTTATAAAAATGATTAATCTGCTCTTATTTAATTTCCGTACTTCTCTTTATTTGGTTGAATAATATCGAGCAGTTGTTTTTAAAGAAGGTCATGAGAAAATCAATATCAAATATCCTGCAATAGCTCCGTCAAATTTATGGCTCTATATTTTACGATAGCCTAAAACAAAACACTGATACAATTATCGTGCATTAATCAAAATAAGTCCAAAAATAAAGTAATACCATAAAACTTCCTGTTAAGCCTTAGAGTCCATAATATTGAGCCATCCAAATGCGTAAAACAAGTAACCTTTTTACCACATCGTTTTGATTGAATTATTATCAATGGCAGATCTAGATCAAACTGAACTATTTCGTATTTATTCGATTATAAAATAAATCACACCGTTATTTTTGCAGATATCATAAATAAAACAACATAATAATTCAAAGAATAAAAGTTGCAATATCGATTGCTTCAAAAAAAAATGTGATAAATTCCAAATAGTGAGGTTTTGTTACGAATTTTATTATGATTGACAATTAGCGCCTCTCTGCTTCCGCTGAAAGGAGTTTTTCCACATTACAACGCATGAAAACCTGGCTAAGGAATCGTTAGAGTTCGGAAAGACTATAGGGTCTAGCTTTGTAACATATCCATTAGAACAAGGGTTCTCCACTCATGGATCGGGCTCCGAAAGGGGGAATCATTTTATAATATTCGAGATTTTTCTCTGGTATTTTTATTATTAAAGATTTCGACTGAGGGTGCTTGGTGGAATTTCAATATCAAATTTGAATTGCTTGAATTTTGTTCTTAGTTTCAGTTCTGTCGAATATATGTAATATAATTTTATACAACGCGAAGCCCGGGGCCTTTAGGCATCTTCAGGCAAGTGTAATACCAGTAATATAATATCGCGAGAAAATTATAAAATGAAGTAAAATTTTCGTTTTTTTGCCGTTGCAAATCCATTTCTATTTCATAAGTTCCCAACCTTTTTCGAATGGCGACCCCTTTTTATGAAAGCCATTTGTCCCGTGACCACCAAGGCCAAATTGAAAAATGGATTTTTCATCTGGTAAAGTTAGGTTAGGTTGGTTTTGTTTGGCCGTAAATGGGATGGGAAAGAACTCATACGATTCCTCAACCAGGTTTTCATGCGTTGCAATGTGGAAAAACTCCTTTCATGAATTTAAGGAAGGAAAGGAATACAATGTTTTTTATATTTTTTTTGTCTGCTATTAATATTTTTAAATTTATAGAATTAAACCTAACTTAATCAAAAATAACTCACCACTCAAAGGGTTAAGAACCTATCCTACAAGTGAAGTGAGAATATTTAATCTTATTTTTCAATATTTCAGAATCTAATATATAAAAATCAATATTTGTTTGTTTGTTTGTTTGTACTCTACGTGATGTCATATCGTTCATCCGATCGCAATGAAACTTTGACAAAATTCTTGCTTGCACTTTCGCGGATGTTTTAGGCACAGTACAATTAACTAATAATAGGTTTTTTTAATATAAAAATCAATGTTTTTTCCATATAGGCCTAGTACAATTAACTTCAGTAGGTGGCGCGTGTATCGTACCATAGACAATCGGCAAAATACAAACATCAAATGTCAAACGGCAAATGTCATCGATACCGATCAATTTTAGTGAAATTAAATCGAAATTATTTATCTAAAATATTGTGCACCCGAAAGCACTTCAATAAACACAAACAATTTCTTTCTTTGAGTGGCATTGCAACGCTTGCCCGGTACCGGCTAGTAATTAAATAAAAAAATGTGAAATTAGCACAATAACCATAAATCATGGATTACTTTGTAATGTGTGTGTGCAGTGTAAATCTTTGATAGTATGTGATTTAGACACATACATATATGAAAAATCGGTTAACCAAAAATAATTTATTATTTCGCAGTTTTTTCCTTCGATATTGGGCATACAATATATCACACAAACCATTAATTTCATCTCCTTCGGTTCACCATAATATCAGTTCTTCGACTTGAACAGCCATAAACAATAGAAATGCATTTTTCGTTTATTGAATATTGTTGTGTAAACAGTTTTGATTAATGCGATGGCATTTCCGGGCGTACGTTTTTATTTCGCCGGCCATATTTGTGTAACATTGATGCAAAACTTGTTGTTGAATAAAACAAAAGCGACACGACCGAAAAGGAACGCGGCAGAGAGCCATAAATTCTTTTTTCAAAAACGATAGATAATCGCAGCGTTCGTTTTTTAAATCGTTTATTGGCGGGGGCGGCAAACAAGAAACAGCCGGTTTCCATTAATTAGCGGCCATTTTTATCAACTTCCCTCGGTTACAAAGTCGAAATTTTACTTCAGAGTACAGTGCTTCTGAGAACTATTTACTGTGTAAAATTATAATTTAGTCATTTGACTGCAGGTGCTGATGGAATTTCAATACCAAATTTTTATCGTTTGAATTTTGTACTTTTCCATGAGTAACGTCGCAACTCCAAATGCTTGAAGATGCCGAAAGGTAAGCCGTGTAAACCTTTTAATAAATTAATCGTATCGAAATCCAAACATTTTTTTTTATTAGAACTTGTTTGTCGCGTCGGTCATTTGATAACCTAACCAGTCACAAGGTTCAACAAGTTTGAGAATGTATTTGAACTGCCTGAAGAAGCCGAAAGGCGAAACTCGGGTCGATATCGATAAAACTAATGTAAAAAGTTGAAATTCTTAAAAAAATACTTGACTAAAATTTATATACCCCTCAACCCTTTGTTGACTATGCGTTTCGCGGAAAATAGCACAAAACAAAATCGCACAAAAACAACTCGGACTTAAGATGGGAACATAAAATGTACAAAGTCATATTGTAATAAACAGGTGATTCACTAGATTTTACACATACAGTATGGGAACAACTCGCTGTTAATTACGTTATGACATATTTACGTTTATATAGTCCCAAAAATATATTATAAAAATAAATAAATGCATTATAAAAAAACCGCATAACTTTGAAATCGCACAAAAATGTTTTGGGTGTACAGACTGACCACGCTACTTATGCACTCGAAAGAGTGGCGCTGTGAGAATGTCCTGAATGACGCTGACAAAAAAAAGATTGCCAGAGTTCGAAAATTTTTAATTCCCTAATTTGACATAGATTGAACGCGTGGGCTAAGTGCGGTAGGTGGAGGGGGAACATTTGTTTAGTATCAACGGCTGCCGCAAATAGAGTGAACTATTAAAGAAGTCAGAGTGTAGTCATATTTTTCCGGCCACTCTGTACAATGGACATCGATTTAAATGAATTTATACACATATTAAATAACTATACATAAATACACAGAGTGTGTGATTTATTTCACATGTTATTGCAAAGAAGTACAAGATTTTTCTTCGCGCTGCATGCAAATCAGTTAATTTATTACATCACACTTAAGTTACATAAAAAAAGCGCTAATTTATTATCATTTAACTGTTGTGCGAATTCTGTATTTATGACACCTGCAAACCAATGACATAATTACCATTTTTTCCGTATATGATTAATGGCTCTTCTAGACACCAGTGGCGGTCATTTAAAGTTATTTGCTGTCGTCTATTTCATAAATTAGGTACCTTGAACAGATTTGAACCATATTTCTTCGATTATAAATCGCATATTTTTTCATGCTGTAAAATGACCAGGGCTGTGAAGTCGTTCAAAAACACACGACTCTGACTCCAGTGTTGACTAGCGACTCCAATTAGAGTATCGAACATTCGAAACTCGAGAATACTCGTCCATTTTTCAAGTACTTGATACTCGAGTATTTTTCAAAATAATCGTCATTTATAAAAGAAGGTGCATTTTCAAATTTAATTTACTTTTTAAAAGTATATATATATAAATAATGTTTAAGCCTTGCGTTTAACTGAGTCTTACGGATGAATTTTACGGTCAGTTTTATTTAAATGGTTTTGCGGTTGACTATGCTATGCGAGAATTCCTTTTGCTACTTTTGCTTTGGGTCCGGCTGACCATCAATGACAAGTTTATGATGACAAGAGACAATTTATTTATTATATATTTTGTATATACACAAATTTGAATTTATAATATATATTTTGTTACATCTGAAACTACTCGAGATTTAAAATTTTACTACTCGATACTCGAGTAGTTGAGATGTCGAGTAATTGGAATTAAAATAGTTTAATTTTGTCACGTATTTGTTTCCTACCTTTCCCATTAATGTGTATTAAATTAAATATCAACCAACCAATTCGGTCAATCGCCAAATCTAACATGTTATATGCATAAATAAAAAGTTTAAGCTTTTCAAAAGACTCCAGCTATAAGACCGCTGCTACAACTACAACTCCAGCCAAAAAACATCGACTCCGACTCCGATTCCACAACCCTGGACTAAATCCGGAGTGCGTTTTACAATCGATAACGTCCCAAAATCGTTGAAACGTAATTCGACGACTATGTTGGTTTCTTATGCTTTTGAACAGATGGTAAGAAACAGTCTAGCCCAAACTTGCAGTTAATTGGTTTTCATTCTCCCGATACCATTTCTATCCAACTGCAACCACTCAGTTTTTTTTCTACGACAGTTTAATTTGTTACGCAGTCGCTTAATCTCTCCTCAGTTCGACGAGAGTATGGATAGAAAGGCTAGAACAGGATTTGTGGTTAGCTAGTCGCTCTCGTAACGTCCCACTTATCCCGCGGGATCGGATGGGTGGGAAGAACATTTAAAACAATAAAAGCACACAGCTGCTCTTACTGGGGCTCGAAGCCGTGAACTCTGTCAAGGAAGCCACACCCGTTGACCACTGCACCACGGTCCCGTACCGCTTACCTTTATTGCTGTTTTTCAAATATTTTGACAACATATTTCGCATTGATAAGAACTAAGAACATTTAAAAAAAATATAGTTCAAAATGCTCGCAATGAGAAAAACTAGTACTGATCCTAATGAATCTAATGAGGGATAAGTACGAAAAATGTGTTTTTATTTTGCAATATAATACAATTTTACCTAGTATTGACTATTTTCAATACTTGGTCAAAATATTACTTTTTTGGTACTTAAAAGAAGCAGCCTGTGGTCAAAGATTTTTTTGACAAACTGGGCTATTTTTGAATGTAATGTAAATTTACTATATTTTAATGTAATTTAAATTTACTCTTTTTTAATGCAATGCAATTCCACCAAGTATTGACAGTGAGAACCTTCGTTGTGTTTATCGGTTAATTTTTTTTGAATCAACAGCTCAAAGATCTTATCTCGTTTTCGGTATTTTGGGAGTTACGAGTCTTCCACTCTCGCCGGACAATGAACTTGGTTTAATGTATCTCACGTATTCGCCCACCCTCAGCTCCGGACAAAATTAGGGAACATGTTTTTTTTCCACCAGCCAAACATTTCAATGAAATGACAGAAGTAAAATTACACCAGTCGACTTGTGCGAACGTTGGCTTCAGTTACGGTGTGATACGAAACCATTCAAAAACTAATATTTGATTTATTTATTGTAATATTAAATTTATGTCTAAATACCAGGGCTGTGGTTAAAGATGGTTACCAGTGTGGTTAAAAAAACACGATTCCAACCCACCATTGACCAAAAACTCGACTCTGCTAAATACCCTTCCACACATCCGGACGCTATCCCATCAAAGAGTGAATAGCAGGGCTGTAGAGTCGAAGTCTTAGTCGTCGCGGAGTTTGCTCGGAGTCGATTTTTTTAAAGGTTCAAACTATTTTTGCTTATAAAATTGTCAAATTTGGCTATTTTCCGGATTGGTTGGTTGATATATAATTGAATACACATAAATAGGAAAGGTAGGAAAAAAACGTGATTAAATTAACCTTTTTTTAGTCGGAGTCGTGTTTTTGGGAAATGGTGGAGTCGCAGTCAGTCGTATTTTTTTTAACGACTCCACAGCCCTGGTGAATAGACCTAAACTGAATTGATTTTATATTTCAAGTCTATGTGTATATACGCTCACAACCACACTCCCTTAAAAGGTTAAAACAGTGCGTTGTGAGGTGGGCTTCCAGTCCCGGACCAAAATGATGAATGAGGTGATCCCGGGATTTACTGAAAAAAAACAACATTTTTTTTCACCTTTAAAGTGTTCACTGTCTATACTTGGTAGAATGGCATTATAACAAAAGATGTTAACACTTTTTGTATTCATTTCACATTGGATTTCTAAAGATCAGTGATCCTGGTAAATAAAGTGGTGCATATAATAAAAACTTGAATCGATAAAAACACAATCATCGATTCAAAATTTGGAAAAGAATTTTAAGCTTTTGAATTATGAAATAAGAGACATGTCCAGCTTCTTGGCGCAAAACTATTATGCGTTACAAAGTAAAATATAAATACAATTTATGAATATGACGCAGTTGTTATGCGAATTAATATACAAACATTACATTCATTATAATCTCCCTTATAAGGGGAATCGTAATATTCTCTCTCATTGACACTGTTTAGTTTACATGTCTTTGTCTATGGTTAAATATAGACAAAACACGTTGTTAATGTCGCCGCAAAACTACAATATTCACTTAACTCCATAATTAAAGTGATTTGTTTAATGTTACATAAAAAAAACTACACTGTTTCAGTGTAGGAAACATGTCAGCACCAAATAAATCATAGTAGATAAAGTAGATACAAAAATCGAGCTTATATATATGTGCATATAACTGGACGCAGATTGTCTTACCATGTTTGGTATGGCAACATTGAAACTGAATGTTGTGTTGGTAACACTTTAAGAACCAACTCAAACTGTTGGATTGTTTTATTTTTTAAATGTTCGTTCTCAACTAGGAGCATTTGGACTTTATCTCAAGAAGTTTATCTCACATATGTATGTATGTTTTTTTAACGAGAAATACTTGTTACTCATTTTCGAAGAGAGTAGGGATGGAAAGGATACGAAGAGTAAGACAGGACTAGCTAATAGCTGTCACTATTCGTCGCTCTTTCGGATCGGAAAGGTGGGAAGAAATTTTTAACGACATTAACACAACATAATCGATTTATCGACTGAAAAAATCTGCTCGTACCGGGAATCGAAAACACAGGCGGTACGAAACGGTAACCAATATAATATTACCGGTATAATAATATAATATACATAAATTTATGTATATTATTTGAAAATATCAATATTGTTTAAGCGTGTATTAACCACGCCCGCGCACCGATGCATTTAATAGTTATCAAGTACCGCGGTACAAATATATATTATGCAGTACCATTTGCGATAGAATATATTCGAGAACGCGAAAGAGCGGTGCGGGGAAGGGTGTTCGTAAATACAAGCTTACTTTAGTACTGGTTTTCTCGCAGTGTTGCGTCCGTAGAAACGGCTATATACGGCTGCGAGCTTTATTTCTTCTAATTTGTTTCTCATTAGAAAGTATCTTACTCAAGGAAAGAAATGCATGTCGTTTTTAATGTTAATGGTTAAATATAATGAAAATAAATATTTTTTTAATTGTAATCAATGGCAGCACCCCTAGCTGTCTTATCCATGAGCCGCCACTGATTACAAGAATAAATAGTGCAGTATTTAATTCAGCAATATTGAATGAAACAATTAATGTTGAATTAAATCTAACGCTCAAAGTGTTAAAGGCTAATAATTTTATATCAATGCTAAAACAGTTTTAAGGGTACTGAACCAGAAGGAAAAAAATGGAAATGAGGCAGTGTCAATTGGCAGTGAATTTTTTAATATGCTCGATTTAAATTTGCTTCAATTAATTTGAAATATTTTTACTGTGATTAATGCATAGTGATTGCTGGGGTGAATGAAATTGAAATTAGCTTAATAGTATCTGAGACATTTATGAAATTTCTTGATTAATTTGAAAAGTTTGCAATTTGCCGGGAGATTTCTTTTTGGAAAAGGGAGTTGATAATTTTTTTTGTAGTGCAAACTTATGCATTTAGATAATATTGGTTGAATTAAAGAGCAAAGCGTTTTTTACTTTAAAGATATGTATGTTTTTAAATGTAAAATATGACCCATAAATAAGCTACCAACTGGAAGATAAATTAATAATACAAATAACAAAACAGTTAACTACTTATTCCACATTAAATTTTTAGATCAGAAACGCTTTCGACAATAGCGAGGCACTATCAACAGATAAATAAAATATGGAATAAGTACTAAAAATGTTATATTTTATTATAATGCCATTCCGCCAAGGTTTGGCAGTGAACACCTTAAAATTGTTACATAGTTAAGGTTAGGTACATAATGTAAATTTAAATATAGCTGTGACGGGGGCGTAAGCCGAAACAGCTATCAACTGTTTTTGTGTTACTCGGGAATAGAGACTCCAATTACTCGACATCTCAACTACTCGAGTATCGAGTGGTAAAATTTCAAAATACTCGAGTACTCGAGTATACTCGAGTAGTTTCAGATGTACCAAAATATACATTATTAATTCAAATTTGTGTACATAAATAGATGATAAATAAATAAATAAGCTTATTTTATTCAATTAATAAATATATTTCAATTTATGAAACATATGTCAAAAGTAATAGAGAATTTAACGTCTCAAATTTTAATTTTGTTCAAAGTTTTGTTTTTTTTATTTTCTCAGTAGAAAAAACTCTCTCTGTTGCTGTGGATTTCTGCTTAAAAGTTAGCATTGAATTAAAAAGTGCTATATAGTTTTTCTGTCCACTGTTTCAAAAAAATAAAATTCGGAAATAAATCTTCATTTATAAAGTACGAGTATTACTCGAGTATTTTTCAAATTACTTGAGTATCGAGTACTTGAAAAATGGACGAGTATACTCGAGTATCAAGTACTCGATACTCGAATTGGAGTCTCTACTCGGGAATAACTTGATATTTACAAAATGTTGCATTTACAGAAGCAATGTGAAACTATTGAAAAAATATAGTATTTTCCGAATTTCTCATCATTGAAATAAAAACATTATGCAAGATTTCAAATATCCATAATAACATCTAATATATAATAACGTTTGCTTACTTCTCTCCTGAAAAAATATTTTTATACGATATTATACGATAATATTAAAAACTGGCGCAGAATTATTTGATAAGGAAACATTTTGTCAAAGATAGTTAAGTTTTTGCCAGAAAATATTGAACCCGCGTTTTATACAGTAAGTAATTTAGGATTTTTTTTATTTAACAGTAAAGATCGCGTAGATTCAACGTCACAGAGTGTTATCTATCGACTCTCTTGTGGAGATTGTCCAGCTTCTTATGTTGGACAAACAGGTAGAAACTTTAATATTAGAATTAAAGAACATATAAGATTTCTATAAAGTAATAATTTTTCTGAGTTTGCCAATCATTTGATAGAAAATGATCATAATTTTAATCAGACTAGTAATTTAGAAATACTCCACCGAGTAAATAAAAAAGGCTTAAAGATGAATAGTCTAGAAATTTTAGAAAAAAATAAAACTCTTAATAAAAAAGAAATATTATTAAATAATATTCTTAATAGGACAGGTTGCTCGCCATTACTTACATTGTTTCCAATTGATATAGTAATCACTAACCTATCTGATTGATTGCAGCTCATTAGTTTATAGTTTAATAGTTTGTAATGTTTCGATTCTATAACCCCCTCTCTTGCTTCTCTTATAAGGGAAAAATCCCAACCTGATTAATAGCACCTCATTAGTATCATTATCTGATTGCATTGTTTTGATTCTATCACCCCTTCCTTGTTTCCTTCAGAAGGAAAAAAACCCGTAATCCATTTTGTAATTTTGTAATTTCATAATTTAAAATGTAAGAATCAATCTTGTTTCATTACTTAAGCAAACTTTGCGATAGTAAGTCTGAAGATGCCTCTGAAAGAGGCGAAACACGTGTCACAGTTAGTAGCACAATACGTGGAATAATCAAAGTTATTTTAAATTTTATATTAAAATGAACTTCCGCAAAGTTACCGCCGAAACCATCGAAAGAATTGTTTTACTATACTCTAATATTAAAAACAAATTATTCTTTCAGAACTCATACAATAATCAGTAATATTCTTCAGATTTAATCATTTTGATTCCACATTTTATAATAATCCACAAGAACTCAAAGAGTAAAGTCAAAACATAAAATTATAAGGCAGTATGTATAAATTTTTTGAGCTTAGCTCGAGAGGATTCGGATTCTGTCCCGTGACCATATATCCATAATTTACGAAAAAATGTTTAAGAGCCAAAATGAATCGTATAGAGAAAAAAGAAAGTTAATAACATTGGTTTTATGAAATAAATAGTATCGAATTATTTTTGAATTACAGATTCCAAAATAGCTATGTCAAAGGTCAACGGTAATAAATCATATAGGGGCAATAGCTGTATTTGAATCTATAACCTTCTAGTCTCTAGGCTAAACGCGTACAGTGGCATATTCATAGCTGCATAATCAAATCGATTAATATTTTAGAAGTCATTTTTTACACCTTGACCACTCCATAAGTGGTGTCGATATGCCCAGATTAGCAGTGACGAAAACTAGGTACACGATCAATTTTGTTGAGCGAATCTAATAAGAATTATTCAAAATTATCAATTATAAAAATTTATCGCTTTCTTATAATCTAAAACATAGTAAAACATTTAAGGCAGTGAGGCACAACCTGCGGCCCGCAATGACTTTTCACGCGGCCCAATATAACAAATATCAATCACGTTTTTTATTCAAAACTTTTTACTGACGATGGACGAACAATATAAAATGATGAAATTTTCAATTTTATGTATATTAAAAATATCGCTAATTAAATCACTTTTACCTATGAGGCTCCCGAACTGCCTGAGAATTGAATATCTGGCCCTTCTCCCAACAAGGTTGTGTACCACTGATCTACGGTGTAAAAAGATCTTCCGTTACTATGTGGACTACAAAGATAAATTTTCCAAGAGAACTGCTTGTTACTCAGATGGTTGTAAGAGAATATATAATATGTTTGGGTGTACAAGTTGGTTATCCTGCCACCTCCCGCTATGTGCATGCATCCGTTGTTTCACGGCCGCCTTCTATAACGCTATGCGGTCAAAAAATTAAGAAATATTATTTGTCCCGTTGCAGGGCTGCACGGGACTTATCTTTTCATCATGCACTATGGTGCTTAAAGAAACTAAAAATGTGTATATTATATAAATTATTTATTTATTTAAGAAAAAGCAAATCATGGCATTACAGCTGACGCCAATTCGCCATGCATTTGACAAATATATATATATATACATACATGTAAATATATAATAAAAATCACAAATTAATTAAAAATTAAAAATAAGATGAAAACTATAATAGTCATAAAAAAAACAAAGGTGAAAAATTATTATTAACATCACATTAGAAATTTTCAAAGCAGTCAACCGAGTGAGTTCCGACAAAATCAACTATAATACATAACAAACAGTACTCGTCTGAACTCACTCAAGTCCATGTGAATATGTCGACATCCGAAGCAATTTCGTTAAAAATCACTAAAGCTCTTCCCAGTCGCATCCCCATTGGCAAACTGGTTCTACTCTTTGGAACAACAAACAACTCATTTTCACGATTCCTCAAAAAATTATCAGGGACATTCAATTTAACATTCTCAAGAATGGTGGAATTCTCATTTTGGCCTCGGATAAGTCGAAAGAAATATGTGGCCAGGTACATTTCTCTTCGAGTATTCAAACTATTGAACGTGAGCATGCCTAAAAGAAAATCGGTTGGATAAAGCCATGGGTACTATCCGTATGTCCTCAAATAGAGAATTCTCAAAAACCTCTTCTGAACCCTCTCCACCATAAGAACATATTTCGCACCTCTTGGGGCCCAAACAATCGACCCACTCTCAAGCCGGCTTCGAACTAAAGAATTATACATTAGTATCAAAATTTTTACTCCTGGAAAGTCCTTGGTAGTACGGAGGATAAAGCCCAACATTTGCAATGCTTTGTTACAAGTAGTCTCAATGTGATTATTGAATGTAAGTTTGCTCTCAAATTGTACGCCAAGATATTTAACTGATTAAATCCGCGAGACTGTACTTTCACATACTTATATATAGCGTTTTTCAAAAAACTTTTTCTTGTCCATGCAGTAAAAAAAAAAAATTCTTACCATTAAAATAAAACGCATATTTACCATTTTTTAATTTATTAAAAAATAAACAAAATATTTTTTCTCATGGGTTTTTCCATTTTCCTTTCCGTTGCATTTTCCGGATTATTATTCTAAATATTTGTTAGCTCGTTTGCAGTTTTATTATAAATCGCAGAGATACGTACAAAAATATTATTTCTACCCTTGTTAAAGAACCCTTGTCAAAAAAACCGGCTTAAAATATGCCAACGTGGGTTTAAGCGGCTCCAAGAAAAAGGTTTTTTTGATAAATTACATTTTATTAAATACGCGAATATTATTACTAGCGTCGGGTGGAAATTTTAAAATTATTTTTCTTATACATTTATATGAAAGTCAAAATATTGTTGAAATACTCTACTTAGTAGGAACTCTCTAACATTCCACTCTATTAAGAATGAATTTGAACTTTTAATAATACTCGCGATGAGCGAAACCGGTCCTGATCCTAATAAATCTAATGTGTAATAAATACAAAAAAATGTTATTATTTATTAATAAATTGTCTTTATACAAAGTGTTGACAGTGAACAAATCAAAAGAAATATAAAATAAAAATGGTAGTAGAGTCAACGTCGCTAACTTCAGTTACAGGGTTCATGGTTTCGAGGATTTCGAATCAATTTATTCAAGTTCATTTTAATATAAAATAACTTTTTATTATTACACGTATTATGTGAATTTTGGCGATACATTTTTCGCATCTTTCAGGGGCTTCTTCAGAGTTACTATCGTAAAGGTTGTTCTAGTAATAAAATATCAAACTGAGGCGATACACGTATCAATAATAGTAACACAATACGTGGAATTATCAAAGTTATTTTAAATCAATTTATGCCTGAAATTTCTTCCAACCCACCCGATCCTAAAAAACGGGATGTAGCAAGGGCGATGAACTACCAAAGAATTGCTCTAGTCCATTCCTATTATTGATCTCTTAAAAATAAGTGTTTAGAGATTAAATTTTTAGAATAAAAAAAGCATTTGAGATTTTATTCATCTGCTAGGAATTTTTTTAAATGGTTTTAAATCAATAGTCGATAAATCAAGACAACTTCGGTTTGACGACCTCATACATACCAAATTGATACGATACGCGAGCATCGATTTGAACATAGCGACACTATCGCATATTGCGTATTACTTAAATCGACGATATGCAACCGCACTCAGCATCCGTGTGATAATAATTTATCGATGATCATTTTAGGTTGGCGCCGCCCGGTTATTAAACATTCAAAAATGTTCAACATCTATCGTTTTGATCGCTTAATATCGTTTTAAATACTTAAAACTCGTTTGTTTTACATTTATTTTAGTCTAATAGAGATATAAACGAAGTATTAAGGCCTTTTAAATAGTTGTTATGAAATGATTTCTTATCTTCACGTCCTGTGGCATTTGTTTCTTTATGGCAGGGTTTCTCAAACTATTCTGCAACGGAACACTTTGCCAATTTGGAAATTTTAGCGGAACGCTTTGCTATTTTTTTAAATTGGATAGTTTCTACAAGTATAAATTAAAACAAATCTTAAATACAATATATTCATGAAAATATGAATAAATAAAGCTCTTAATGACTTTGATGACGTTGAGTCCTTAAATCACATATCTTCGTAATAAATATTAGGCACACTATTGATGAGTTGCTTTCTAATATCTGGTGAGGTTTCGAGCTTTTGCCTAAATTTTTAAGAAAATTTAAAAGTCGTTGCAGCATAATAAGAAAATTCTGTTTCACATAAGTATGTGGTAAAAACAGAAATAAATCAATAATTGCTTGTGTTGGAAAATTATGGTAATTTTTTGAGAAAGCTTCTCAGAATTTTTTTAAAACATGTTTTCAAATCACAGTCATAAATTTATTCTGTAAGTTCTATCCCCCTCCTTGCTTACCGTATAAAGGAAAAATCCCAAACTCCATTTTGTAATTTTACTTAAGAAAATTTTGCGATATTAAGTCCGAAGATGCTAAAGAGGTGAAACACGTTTCATAATAAGCAACAAAATAGTGTAATAATCAAAGTTATTTTAAATTAAAATGAACTTCCACAAAGTTACCGCCGAATCTATCGAAAGTATTAATTAATTCATTTAGATGTCTATAGTTACTTCTGCTTACTAGCTGAGCTGTCACGGAAAATAGATTCCGAACCAAAGAATCACTCGTCTTTCAATTTGAAGCAGAAGATCTTTAAATGTGTTGCAGTGTATAAAACCTTTCCACATAGTCGAGGAACACATATTCAGGCTCGACAAAACATAGTTTGGGAAACCCTGCTTTATGGCTTAGATTGACCCAAAATCAAAATGCGACTATCTGTGTTAAATATCTTTTTAATTATATTTTTACAGTGTTTACGATGTTATATAATGTGGATGTGATAATTACGATGAGAGAAAGCTTGGCACTTTGAAAAAGAAGATCGGATTCGGAAGTTCTATACGCAGACGTGACATAATTATAAGCATTGTCTAAGGAGTACATAAAGAAAACATCAAAGGACCTTATCTTTGCTGCGAATATTTGAATTACTTTCTCACTTTATAATTGAATTATCGATAGCAGACAGAGTGAGAAAACAAATGACTCGCTAATAATCCAATTAGAATTGAGCCGCAATTTTTTTTATACCTTCACTCTAAAACTGTCTTTCACTAGTAAGAAACTGATTCGAGGAGAATTCAATACAAACATAACCACGAGTCATTTTTATCGTAGCGTTTCGAATCAGAAAATCGAAATAAGCAATCAACTCAAAGTGTTCGATTCGCGCGATAATTGTTGGTTAATGAGTAGTTAGCTAATTACGTACTGTCTTTAGTATTGGATAGTTATTGCAGGGTATTGTAGACAGCACACCCATGTCCGCTCCTAATGTTGAGCTTGTGGCCACCTAATAGAGGTATCTGAACAGTTTTTTCCCCTACAAGAGCTATTTGAAACTAAGTCGCTCAATCTCTCATCAGTTCGATGAGAGTGGCATAGGAATGATTAGGTAAGGACGAAATAAGTATTTAGCTAGCCTCTCACACTATGTACGATTATATGATCGGATAAGTGGGAAGAAGTTTTTAGCACTTATGCCTTTGAAGAAAAACAATAATTAGACTGAAGAAATGCTGTTAAATGGAAATCAACGACGTTGACCACTGCACCACAGACACGGACACATAATTAAATCATTAATTCAATTGAAGAATGAAACAGCTCGTTCTGGAATCGAACCCGTGCGCTCTGAAACAGAAGACAACAATGTTGACACTCCACTACGGATCCTATAATAGTCATTGGTTATTTTTTTATTTAGCCATGTCCGCTCCCAACTTGGGGCATTATAACTCATCACGGAAATTTATCTCAACATATGTATTTCTACGAGAACTGCTTGTTACTCAGTTGCTCAACCTCTCTTTTTCAAAGAGAGTAGGGGTAGGAATGGATACGAGGGACAGGACTTGTGGCTAGCTAATCGCTCTCGCTATGCGTCGCTCTTTGGGATAGAAAAAGTGGGAAGGAATTTTTAACAACACAAACACCTATGCCTTTGAACATACTACATAATAACAAAACAAACAGAGACGGAACAATATTACAGTAGGTATCTTATGTATCAAGTTCATTTTTTTGCTGAGCATGTGTTACCATCCTGATAAAACCTGGGCCTCAAAATGTATAGCCTTGTCCTCCAGGGGCCCTTGACCCGTTCATTATCACTGAAAATATTTTGGTTTATCAGAGACGGAGATTTAGCTGCATAAAGAGGGTGTTGCTTATATGGTTTCCTGCCTTGGGCATACAGTGTGCGACAGAAATGTGATAGGCAGAATTTGATTGATTTAAATTGTAACCACCGTTTATTTCTAACCCATTATTTGATGTAATTATAATAATACTAGCCGGTACCCGGCAAGAGTTGAAATGCCACTCAAAGAGAGAAAGTGTTTGTGTTCATTGAAGTGCTTTCGGCTGCACAATATTTTAGATGAATAATTTCGATTTAATGTCACTATCATTGATCGGTATCGATAACATTTGCCGTTTGACGTCTGCTGTTTGTCTTTTGACGATTGTCTATGGTACGTCATACGCGTGACCTACTGAAAGGTAATTTTACTATGCCTATAACCTTTGCGCAAGTCCAACAATAAGTTGTCAGAATGAACGGTATGGCAGTGCATAATATATGAAAAAACATTGATTTTTATATAAAATACCTACTGTAAGTTGATAGCACTATGCCTTTAACCTCCGAGCAAGTGCAAGCAATAAGTTGACAAAGGTTTATCGCAATCGGATGAACGGTGTGCAACGCATAAAATACGAACAAACAAACAAACATTGATTTTTATATATTAAGATTACGTTCGTACACCACGACTTGTTTTGCGTCTATCAATCGACCGTTTTTTCGAAACAATCTCAGCTCTTTGATGTTTTGCTCGTTTTGAGTTTTGAATGCCACTAGATATAAAATAATATTTTACGTTATGTGTCAACGAAACATATCAATAGCAGAAGTGGATTCAAAGATATTTCAATACAACACATCGGTATTTTATTTTCAACCAATAAATCAGAAAGACAAAACATCGCATTTGTATTTTTTGTAAAATAGATAAAATTGATAACTGGTGAAACCATGGTGGTTTTTTTGCCATCCAGAAAAGTAGAGAAATGAGTTGATAGTCTCTCTGCTTTTAAATGGCTGAATTGTGTCAAAGTGTCAAACACGCGGCCCAGTTTAAGATTTTCAGCGGAACAATTTAATATTTTCTGCCGCTCTATTGGAGTTTACAGCCTTCTACAAATAAATTTTAAATTTTGTAGTTCATAAATCAAACAGAACAAAACAGGGGCGTGAATTTATATCAGCATTTTGTTTATGAAATCCAATCAAACATCGAGTTAAAATGCATGTTTGAAGGAAATAAACATGAGTTTTATCAGAAATATATCCTCGAGGATAAATTTCCAAAATTAAAAAAGCTGGCAATGTACATTACAGCTGCATTTGTAACCACATATCGCTGCGAGTCGTTCTTTTCAAAATTGAAAATAGTAAAAACGAAATGTCGCAACAGGCTGGCCGATGAAAACTTGATCAATCAACTGCGATGTACATCGAATAAATTGCCAGTCGATATAAAAAAAATATCAAGTAGTCTTAAAAAAAAGTGTCACATTAATTATTAAGTAAATAAAATGTTTTGATAAGTTTTTTGGTAGTTTTTAAATAAAAAAAGTGTCATTTTAATTATTAATTAATAAATTGTTTTTTTATGCGGCTCACCATTTACCGGTAATATTTTATTTGGCCCACCAAACGATTTCTGTTGGACAACGCTGGTTAAGAGTCTAGCTACGAATATTAATGTTTCGAGTTAAGTCCGTTTTGGCATATTTATATTTATTGTTGACAACTGTAGAAAGGTCAAAAGACGTAACAATACGCTTTTTCGATAATCACGATGGATATTTTTCGTTCTATCAAAAGAATGTAGGTACGCTGAAAACGATTTTTTTGTCTACTTTGGCTAACTTATTTATGTAAGTATGACAAAATGACGGCCGGTGAAATTGGCGGCGAGGAAAATGGACACCACATCGATAATCGTCGGTCCCTGTGGTCTAGTGGCAAGAGCTTTGTCCTAGCAATCGGGGGGCCCGGGTTCAATCCCCGGCAAGGTTAGATTTTTTCAATTGAAAAAAAAGATCTTGGGCTGGGTGTTATGTTATTTATCGTTGATTTTGTGCACAACTGATACATTATTTACCATCGAGTTAATCTCGTGTGACTTTCACAACTCAGAATATTTGGCGCATTGGCGCAAGCTGTAATGCCAAATATTTTTTTTAAAAAATATATAATATATATAATATAATAACATAATTTGTTATGTGTGGTTTACGTCATTTTGACATTTCTTCAGGCGATATAGTTTTTAAAATACAATAATATAGGTACGTTGGAAAAAATATATAATCGACAAAAGTAATAATAATTCATGCGTAAATACCACGGCGAAAACATATTGGTGTCATAGTTTCTGTGGCGCCCTGTGTTTCTTTTTCTGATTCGATTTTAAGATTCATGATAATTTTAACCATTCAATTTGGTTAGGAAATACATATTTTCATATCTGGCAATCAAAATTATAATCGATTTTCCGATGGCCCCTGAGATAGCTGCGTATGCGGCCTGCAAGCATCACCATATAAGGCACCAGTGTATTAGGAAGCCAAAATAAATTTTAATTAAGCCATATTTGGCGCAAATATTGTATCTATCGATGATCTAATATGTAATACCTTAATACAATATAACCCAAGGTAAGTGTGAAATTGCCATATACAATATCATACCTTCTGATTAAATTGACATTTACTTCATTATAATAAGGTGAAGTATTTTAGTTGTACAAGAATTATTTTATCCATTTTGACTTTTGAGGTGGTCACTGTCAATACTTGGTGGAATGGCTTTAAAATAAAAATAAAAAAAGATGATGAAATGCTCAATTGATAAACCTCGGCATGAGCGAAACCGGTTCTGGTCTAATAAATGTTAAATGGAATGAGTACTAAAAATGTTTTATAATTTTTACTATCCATATTCGATAGTTATTTCGGATAACGCCTTCGTCATAACTGTCAGGGAGTAAACTGAATTAACTATCAAATATACATAAAATTATATTTGAATCGTTTGAATTTTTTATTTTTCCATGAGTTTTGTCACAGGAATCAGGGATTCGTCTTTCAGCATCTTCAGGCATTTCAAGTACACGAATGAGCTTGAACTGACATTCAATTTAAGTTCACTCGTGTACTTGAAATGTCTGAAGATGCCGAAAGGCAAAACGCATGATTGCACAAGTTGTTTTAAAAAAAGATAAATGTGGCAAAAAAATTGTGGTCGCATTCATCACGTCTACCGCCCGACTTCTAAAATTCTTTTTTCAATGAGATTAACTTATGACAGAAGAACCATTTTTTCTAAAAACAGTGTATAGATGTATTACTATAACTTGACCGTTTGTGAGAGCGCCACCATCGATTGAGTGATGTGCAATACTCAATCAAATTTGTTTATTTACTAACTCTTTTTTATATGCAAGCAAAAAAAAAACTTCATATTCATAGATTTTTACTAAAATAATATAATTTCTATATGGGGTGAATGTTAGTTCCGAGTTTGAACGGCGGTCAAGTTATGATGGTACATCTATAGATATGAAAAGAAAAATATCATAAGATTTCATCCAGGAAGATTTTTTAAATATATTTTACAATATTTGCGACTTGAAACGCGGCGGCAGCCACCAGTGGCCTTACGGTACTGAAGTGGTTAAATCTAGAGATATAATTTTTTGGAAATAAGCTATTTTTTTTCTTTTTTCGAGTTACAAGGCTCTCTATGATAGGTATTATGCTTTTAGAATTCAAAACTATAAATTTTTTAATCTAATTCAGTAGTAAGAATAGACATATTATTACCTTCACTTTACATATTTATACCATGAACAAAATTTTATGTTAAAGCACAATCTAGTACTCACAAGGAAGATCAATAAATTTTCCCATTTTATTCTCATGGGCCTTTTTCGTATATATGATATTGGAAATAATTCAATACAAAAAAATAGGTCATTTTGGTGTATTTTATTGTTTTTTTTCACATTAGTATGGAGTTCAGGTAGAATTTTTTTAAAACGAGAGTATAAAGTTCGATGTCTAAAAGAATTGATCGATGAACGTTAAAATTTTAAAATGATAAAGATAACAATACGTTGCTCAGTTCTAAAACTCTTTTAAGATGATTATCACTTTACTGAGTAACAAGCAGGTGTCGGACAAAAAGATACATCCGTTAGCAAGCCATATACTCTACATAAGTAGTTAACTATACCTGATTTTTGGTTATTTTTTCTCTACAAAGCCATTATTGATTCCTCAACAACAGGGATAGCCAAAATTTTAACCACTACGAGCACCTGCTTATAAAATTACTGACGGCGGTCTACTAATATTAAAAGTAGTAGAGCCAACAATAAGTCAACATTGAGAATAAATATAAGAAAATATCAATACCAACTCGACATCAAGTTATTTTAAAAATGGCAATTAACGATGAGTTCAAAGAAAAGCAAGATCATGAACCCACTTATCATCTTCCAATTGAGGATACTATTTACTGACAGATGCCATAAATTCTTTTATTTCAGGCAAAATACCAAGGATTTTTTTTTAAAACTTAACATGGCATATCCACCTTACGCCAGTGTGTACCCTGTAGTTCCCTGAGATCAGATTCCCATTCGTCTAGTATTGCTCTGAATTTGCGACTTTTCAAACTGCTTCCATGAATAGAATTAACTATTTTGAATGCGAAATTCTTCACATCATCCGAATTTTATATGTTTGACACAATGGCTTCTGATTGAATATGCAATGGCAGTTGGACAAACTTGGAATATCATCATCAGTAGATGTATATAGCAGGGCTGTGGAGTCGTAGTCTGAGTCGTGGAGTCGGGGTTTTTTGGTCGGAGTTGGAGTCGTCACGGCGTTTTGGCCGGAGTCGTACTCGGAATCGGAAACTTTGAAAAGCTTGTACTTTTTATTTTTGCATTTAAAATGTCAAATTTGGCTAACGGCCGGATTGGTTTGTTGATATTTAATTGAATACACATTAATAAGAAAATTGGGAACAAAAGTGACGAAATTAAACTTTTCTTAGTCAGAGTAGGAGTCGTGTTTTTGGTAAATGCTGGAGTCAGAGTCGTACTTTTTTTAACGACTCCACAGCCCTGGTATATATATGTATATGAGATAGGCGGGCGACTAGGAACAGTTACGCAATTGACGCCCTGGCCACCCCACCCTTATTTTACAACTTTAGAGTGTCTGTAGCAGTTAATTTTGGAAGTAAATGAAGAAAAAACTAATTTGTGTGGTATAAGAAACAATAGCCATCGTTAATGATATATTTAACATAATCGTAGCTCAAGTGTCGCGGATTATTACTCGATGATGAGTTTCGATTTTTGTCGGAAACATAAATAATCTTTACAGCGGTTATTAAAACGAGGTTTACGCTATAAAGGTTTTTTTGGGCCATTTTGAATCTATTGTATTTGAAAACGTGGCATTTGAATAAAATTCAAATATTTATATGCGGCCTTTATAATAAAATTTACACATTAAATCGATGTTTTAAATTGATAGCATCATTATAAAGACACGAATTTAGTTTCTGAGTATTTATTGCCAGTCATGAAATCGAGTGATAAACGATTTTTCGTGCTATTCTTTGGAAGGTGCTTTTATGATTGAAATCTATTTAAAGATGTGTTTTCAAGGGCACGGATATCTACGATGTTTGTATTTTGCTAAACTTCTATTCGTTTCATAGCCCAATTCTCACACCCTTGTGTGACTCGTGGCTCGTAGAAAACCGCTATAGAGAATGTATTGAATTATAGTATGTAAATTTATTCTACAAGCTTGTTGTTCTGTGTGTCACATTTTCCATCTCAATGATTTTAGATTTATATTTATACAGTATACCTTAATTCAGATTTTTGATTTCAGTTTTCTAGATGTCCGAGACGTAAGATATACGCATGACAATTTTGGAGAGATTCTCTGAAAGAAATATTTATTTTTCAATTCAAATACATCTCTGTATAAGCTTCAAAACTGAAATATCATGATTATTGAACAATTTGCTAGAATAAAAGGATTTCCCATGAGGTAAAATCAAGGGTGCGGCAATTCATAATGATATATCACATCTACTTTCGTTATTTCACGACGCGTAAGCTAGCGTAACGCTTATCAGTTACTTGATCATTTATTTGAATTTTCTATAAGATTGTTTAATTACTGGTATTGAATTTTATTTTGCAAAGAGTGAACATGTATTTTGTTAAAATGTATTGCAACAACCCAAACTTTTGCATAGCTTTTCGCGAAATTGGATATAAAGAAGTATTTTTTCCGTCTAAGATAGATGTCTTTTATATTTACGTGCTTGTTTAACATATTTTTAGTAATTAATTCTATTCTAATTAATCTTTTTAACTTATTGCAGTTTATTGAAATCTTCTGCTGTTGTAAGGTTAATAAGTTAAAATTGATGTCTACGTTATAAATACAAATCTTACTTACAATCTAATCAGTCTGAAGACGCTTCTTAAACGCTTGTCCCTAACAGGCAGTGGATTAACAAAGATATTGATTGAAATTTGTTAGGTATTCAAAAAAAATATAATTTTCATTTTCATGTTCATCAATATAATTCAATAGTGTGATCTTATATTATAATATTGTCGTTACTGAGCTTTCAAAATCTGCTACTTTATATGAGCACAACTGTACAAGAAAAGAAAAAAAATGATTTAATCAGCAATGTCTAGCATTTTTTACAACCTAGAAAATTAGATCATTACGTCAGGATTCAGTAAAGGAAGACGGGGTTTACAGGACTATCCGTCGCGTCTTGTTCTATCACAAAGAGTTAAATACATACCAACATTCGCAAAAAATATGTTTATCGAATTTTGCAGGCGATATAACAATGATTTCAATCCAATTTTCAAAGTGTTTTCGGAAGGAACTTTAAACCGTTGTCGATGAATAATACGACCCATTGTTACGATGCGATTTAAGCAGATCGATAGCTGGGCATCAAGACGTGTAGGAAACGTCGCGGTACCTCTCGTTTGTCAGCCGCAACCTTCCCTGTCACCTTACCAGAGAGGCTGATGCTTTTTCGACTTATATAGTCAAATCGGAGCCCATGTGTTGCTGTCATATATGGCCTGCTCGGTATGATTGAGTCGATAATAGGGTCGCAGTCAATGAATCACCGCTACAACACAAGGGCACGTATCTTGTATTGTTGCTTCGCGCGTGCGCTGTAGGGCATAGAAAAATGATAACTAGGAGCACCTAATTGATGTATGTTTCGTTTTCAATAGAAAAAAAAATCTACTTGAATATGTCTATTTTAGTCTATAATGGTTTATCGATATCTCGTATTAAAAAAACACAAGACTTAATACACTAAATTAATATTCTTTTTTAGTCTTAAGCTTAGCCTTTACGTATATACAAACAGTATCATATATACTGCCGTTCCAAGCAAGAAGGCAGGTAATTTAGGATTTACATTGCACTGCTCGATGCAATTTCAATAACAAACTAAAATTTTCCACTTTTTATGAGTTTTGTCACTTACGAGGTATCCTCCATTCGGCATCTTATGGAGTCACTCAGTTACTCAACTTCAATTTTTCGAAAAGTGTAGGGGACGGAAAAGATCAGACTAGCACAGGACTAGTGGGAACCAGTGGGACTAAGGTAACCGCTCTCGCCGCATCCCGTTTTTTAAGAGTGTGGGAGGACATTTTAGACTAAACGTTAGACTCCAATTCGAGTATCGAATACTCTATACTCGAGTATTTCGAAATAAATGAATAGATTGAAAAAAAAAAAAAAATGGCATTACAGCTTACGCCAATGCGCCAAATATTCTGAGTTGTGAAAGTCATACGAGATTAACTCGATGGTAAATAATCGTATCAGTTGTGCACAAAATCAACGATAAATAACATACACCCAGCCCAAGATCTCTTTTTTTTCAATTGAAAAAATCTGACCTTGCCGAGGATTGAGACCGGGCCCCCCCCGATCGCTAGGACAAAGCTCTTGCCACTAGACCACAGGGACCGACGAGTTATTTCCAAATTTTATTTACTTATTAATATATATGTATGTATAAAATGTCACTAATTTTTTACCATAAAACCGACGTTCACAGCATCAGATAGAGTTAAATGTACTGTGGGAATCTTTAATTTATAATTCGAGTCGTTTAATTCTCTATTTTTAGATCTATTTTTGGATGTAGTTCTTAAACATATGTTTTGTTAATTAAAAGAAATTCAATAAGCTGATTTATTATCTATCTATACACCGATTTGAATTAACAATAAAAATATATTGATTGAGTAGGCATTTACTTGGTAGAACTCCATTATAATACGGAATGAAAAATAACAATGTATTTTAGTTATACATAAATTATTTTATATATTTGTTGATAGCTATTTCGGCTTACGCCTTCGTCAGAACTATTGAATAGCTATCAACAAATATATCAAATAATTTATTTAGAACTAAAATACATTGTTATTTTTCTTTCCGTATAACAAAAAATATATTTTGGTTCATCTGATACGACTCGTGTATTTAAAAATTTTACTACTCGATACTCGACCAGTTGAGATATCGAGTAATTTGAGTCTCTACTACACACACATCCATGTTTCGGAACCTTTCTATATCATAAAATAAAACTACCCATGATTGGACTCTCTGTTTTATATGGGTGCATTGTCTTCTACGGATGTGTTTCTATAACCTGATCCTTGTCTAAAAGGATGAATGTTTTGTTATAATCTTAAACTATCGTTCGCAATTATATCAATTAAAAGTATTGTTTGACTTGTATTCATAGTTAAAAGAAATAACTTAATACAGCCAACTGACGCCATGACGCGGCGTTACCCCATCGAGGCTTCGACGGTTGCGTCACCCGTGAATAAATGAAAACACTTTCGTGAAAACACGTCACGCGGTCTAAATTGCTAGCAACCATTGTTTTCCCACACAACAGCTAGGTGAGTCATCAGAAAATTTCATCGCGTAGAAAACTGTTGGCGGAAAATCGATGCAACCTTGAAATTGATCAAATATTTCTATCTAATTTAATTGACTTAACGACTATTTTCCGGGACTGTAGACGAGTGTCAAAATCGATGCTTTCGGTTGCGTAGGTCAATGGCTTGTGTCTAGAGCAGTGGTTCTCATGTGCGGCTAATAGAGGATTTTCCTGCAGCCCCAACAGCTTTATAGTTAATATTGATATTGGAGTAAAAATTAGTTTTTACAAGTTAATTTGTCATATGTCAATTTGACACTGAAAATTTTATATTTTGTATGAATTGTATTGTTCACTAAGAATTGTTAATTAGTTAAAACTCAAACACATTCATTTTTAGGTATTTTTGACAAAAAAGACGAAAAATTTTAAATTCTTTTTCCTAACCGCTTATGTCCCTAAATTTTATGTGAAAATTACAACTAGAATAAAGAATTTAAGTTGTATATATTAAATTTTAAAAATAAATTTTGAAATTTTTAATTTTTATACAACAATAATAAAGAATTTACAGACGAATTTTTAATTGGTTTGAAGATTTGTATTTATAATTTCCGCAGTAGAAAAAGCTTTCGACGATTATTACTGAAACGAGTATTTTGAAAATACTCCAGTACCGAGTACTTGAGAAATTGACGAGTATTCTCGAGTATCGTGTAATCGATACTCGAATTGGAGTCTCAAATCGTGTGCCGTGTTCGTATACGGGCAGAATCATAAATTGATTTATTGATTTATGTCCTAAATTATGGACTCTTGTTGTTTTAAATTCCCTCCCACCTTTACGATCCTAAAAATAAGAAATTGCGAATGCCTTGATTGAACAGCTCTTGACGAAAAACAACTGATAAGATAAACCCGATTAAGGAATCCGTATGCAACACGCAAAGAGTGGATTACAACTACCGACTCTCGTTTACATTCCTTACGAATCCTGTACATACTTGGAAGTTTTGGAGATGTTATTTTTCTCGATAACCATGTCCGCCCTTAACGAGGAGCATACGGAATTTGGGAACATAATAGGTATTTTTTTTCTCATTGTGATCTCAAGACTCTAGGTCAGAGCTTCTGAAACTGTTTCATGCAATGACATCTGAAAACTGAAAAAAATAATCCGCGGCCCCCCGTAACAAAAACAAAGTTTTATGCGGCCTTCAGCTTGGAAAGCACCGTTCTAGGTGAAACTTTTCTTATACATGAACAGTATGAAGTAAAAGTAGAACGTTAATTTGTCGCATAATGAATATGTATAAGGGTCAATATTTACACGAAAAAGAGGTCAAGATTCTCAAGCTAAGCAAGCCACAAATAAACTTTGATTAACCAAAACGAAATAAAACAGAACACTATTATTGTATATAGTTCTCTTATTTATATACCAGTTATTGTTTTTTTTTCTATGAGTGGGCAGGTAAATGATTAGAGTCATTAAATTCAAGAGCATTAACACCTCAAGGCGTGTGATACGTATTTAACATTTGATTGGTTCTGTATTCAATCTTGGCATTGAACAATAAAACTGGATAGTAATACTTTTTAGGTCATTGTTGGTCGATCATAACTGCAACAAACGCAAGTGGAATTCAAGAGCGGCATTCCAAAATGCGCTAAGTCCGAAATTGTCACGTGTCATATGGATACAATCGTGTTTCAATAAATCACATATTGATCGATTCAGAAACTACATGAAATTTAGATTATATAAGCAATCACTTTTAAGGTGTTCACTGTCAATACTTGGTAGAGTGGCAATATAATAAAACAGTTTTAGTACTTATTCCACAAAAAAAAAAAAAAATGGATCAGGACCGGTTTCGCTCATGGCGACCATTGTCATGTGATAAGAAATACATCGTAACAGTGATATTTATACAAAGATTAAGTAAGAACTACGAGGTATTACAACCAAGCAAATTAATTGAAGCAAAATTCTTACTCAACCTTTGTATAAATGTCGGTGTTTCGTTGTATTTATTATCAGTTGACAATGCTCAACATGAGCGAAACCGGTCCTGATCCAATAAATTATATGTGGAATAAGTACTTAAGAGGTTTTATTAATTTTATTAAATTAGCTACAGTTATATTCTGTCAGTCTTGTGGCCAAATTCTTTCGTAATCTGTGGTCGAGTGGTATGAGCTTTGCCCTAGCAATCAGGTGAAGTCCCAACAAGATCAGATGTTTTCAATTGAAAAAGTGATCTTGAACATGGGTTTATGTCATTTTCCGTTGAGTTGTTCGCGACTGATTCATAAAATTTCTCATAGAGTTTATCTCGTATGAATTTCATATTTAAAAATATTTGGCGTGTTAGCTACTTATTGTCACTTTTGCACCATATTTCATGGTTAAAAGAACGGTCCCGTGCGGCTCTGCTTCGTGCCATTAAATGATTGAAATTTGATTATTTTCTTGATCACAGAGCGCTATGGAAGGCGGCGGCGAACAACGGCTGCATACAAATAAGGAGGGGTGATGGCACGACCAACTTGTAAAAGTGTGTATAATATATGACCACAGCTTCCATTATAAAAACGAGGCGTATGTGCTTTTGGTAAATTATGGATATATGGTCACGGGACAGAATTCCAATCCTCTCGAGCTTAGCTCAAAAAATTTATACATACTGGCTTGTAATTTTATGTTTTGACTTTAAAAATTCTGTCCCGTGACCATATATCCATAATTTACCGTGCTTTTACCGCCTCCAAAAAAGGTTTGTTCGACTGAATAACAACCAGTCCTCGTAAAAAAAGCTATTGTTGATACGTTCCATTAAGAGTCAGTATTTTTTACACTGGGATAGGAAATTGTGGAAAAAATATTTTTTTCAATTAAAAGAAGATTCTTATGAAAAATCTAGTTTATATACATACCTCACTTAAAATTCTTCATTATACATTCTTGTTGATTTGTGTCAGCTGATTGTGGATATTCATATTTATTATAAATACCAGATGACAGTGCCACCTGTCAATATTGTACACCCAACGCACACTAGTGTTTGAGTATTTGTGAGTGTGTGTGTGAAATGCGTTACAAAACAAATAAAATTTCAGAATGGGGTATTTGCATGGGGTGACCATATTTTGCGTTGGAAATAAAACATCGGTTTGTATTTTACATACTTTTATTTAGTACCATACTAATATTGTTAGTCTTAGGCAGTATTTTCTGATTGATGTGTTCTGTATGCAAAAGCGCGTACATTACAAACAATAAACTGTAAAAAAATAAAATAAACCAAACAAACTAAAATTTAGTACATACATACATAAAGTTATAATATTAAACCAACGTAATAGTGGGAATGGATATTAATCTAGGATTAGCATTTCTATTTGGTATTGTTAAATTGAATATTTTACTTTAACTACGGACTTTTTTTTAAAATTCAGACTGTATAAATCCATGTTGACTTTTTGCTATTTGAAAAAAAATGATTCATTTTTTTTCCAAATCTGTGGTTGTCAATCTTTTCATGCCACGGTCCCCCTGAACAAAAAACATGTTTTGTGCGGCCCCTAGTTTGGGAAGCACTTTTTTTTTTTGGCATAGACGTTGCAATACCAAGTATATTTGTATGATAAAAAAAATATAATCGTTACTGAGACAACCAAAAAACAAAATGTATGATGCATCATTCAGTTAATATTATATCGCTTATCCGGCAGAACAAAGACCCAAGTGACAATTGCACAATTATACATTGTTTTAATTGAACAATTCCACTGTCAAACATAGTTTTTTTGCAGTGTATTAATTAATTGTTCTTAGAAGTTGTCTAAGTTAAATCAATAATCTTAAAATTTACACTCTAGTCATTTTTATACCGGAGTTGCGATATACGTCAGTTTTTGACAGTTACACAGATTTTGCCGTCGAGTTGAGCGCATCGATTTTAATCCGATTTAATATATATAAATATTCAACATGAAGTTGGTTTTATATATATCTTAAAAAATTAACGTTTTTTTATGTGTTTTGTCAAAACTGATTTTATACAGCCCCATTAAAAAAGTCATAAACATAGTTTTGAGACATATTATTAAAGAATGTATATAGTTAGATATATATATAAATAGAAAGAGAAAAATGCAATATAATTGTAAATATAGAACAACAGAGATACGATGTAATAATATGTTTTAAGGAAATATAATATACATAGTTAATAATATGCTAAGATTATAATATTGAAGTATAAAGTAAAGGTTAAAATAGTTTTTAGACATTTATATTTATAATACAAAATGAGGGTAATGTTTTAAAAACATTTTTGAAATAACATCGGCAATAAAGTAAACAGATTTGTGGTTGGAAATAACAGTGCTTTTTAAATAAAAATTTACATGATACTTAAAAAAATGATTTTTCACTGACTGCAAGAAGTCACTAAGTACAATCGATTAGTCATAAAAAATGTTCATTAATCGAATTTTTTTACCAAGAACAAAAAAATGTTTGGAAGTGCTTGTTCCCTTCCAAATAGTTGCGATAAACTGTTATATCTGAAAAATATTTCATTAGACACTTAGTAACTTTTTGCAGTCAATGTGCGAAACTTGCAAAAGTTTCTTTGCGGTTACGCTCACACTCAAAATATGAATACGCTTTATATTCAGGGCCGGTTTCGCGTATCAAGCAAAGCAGTATCCACGAAGGCGTAAATTTGCAGTAAATATTTAAAATAAATAATGAAGGAGAGCATTATAGATATGATAATAAAAAATATTCAGTCGTTAATGAAGCAAATGGATATAATAATATATATATTACGATTAGTAAATATTTATTAATTATTGGACTACATTAGTTCACCTTAACGTATAGACATTATAATTATATCACTAATGTGCATCAGGCACCTTCAATTCGGATATTGTATATGTAAAAGTGCAAACACAAACGGATTTAAAATTAATGCAAGAAAATAACTTCGACATGAAACAAAACTTTTATTTTCCTTGGCAAAAAAAAATATTTCATTATTTTTCATTATCACCTGACGGAACTGACAAAAAAAATGATTTGTTACATAATGAATATTTTAACCATATGTTGCTTAAATTGTATTCGATTAAGAAGACAAATAATTAACATCGATTAACTCTATGTAACTAGTATTCATGAATTATTGTTTTTTACCATAGGCTGACTGAAATAATGTTGTTTTGTCGTATAATAATGCTTTTAGTGAAAAACAACATAATTTGTATTCAATCAAGTTATTCTTTACATCGATCATTTCATGCCACTGACATGTGAACGTTTAATTAAATGCCATATTGAGTAAAAAAAAAACCGGTATCATTTATGTGGCGCCTGTGCACGAACGCATTCCTCTATGTCTACTTAATACCTACAATAATACACGAAATGTCATTTATGTCTTTATCGACTACGTCTAAGCACCATTAATTTTAGGGTAAAATGTATTTTGATACACGTTAAAACTACAACCGACGAGAAACAAAATGAAAATCTAAAAACGGCCATAAAAAAATATCTTTTATCGGGTTGAAAATTAAAATCCGTTCTAAACTTTAAGGCAACCAGTTCATTTTTATTTTATAAAAATAATAATATGGGCCGTGTTAATGAAATAATAATTATGAAGTTTGTGCAAATGAAGGAATTTACATGCATTTTATAAATACATTAAATAAACATACAAAAAAATTTACATAATTAATTAACTTAAACTATAACACCTTTTTTAAGATTGTGATTCGTGTTTTTTTAAAGATTACAGAAAGCATAACGTAAATTTAAATGACAATTAATATTACAATGGTAATAATATATATATAAAGTTTAACAATACATATATAAATAGCAATAATATCACTAATATACTTAATAAAGAATCTAAAAGAAAACATAATTATGTAACATTGGCTAAATATCGTATATAATAATCATGGAAAGAACAAAGGTTTATTAAACTTATTTTCGTGATTTTAAGCCAACGATACTTTTCACTGAAGCTAGCACCAAATTTTATAAATACATTAAATAAACATACAAAAAATTTACATAATTAATTAACTTAAACTATAACACCTTTTTTTAAGATTGTGATTGGTGTTTTTTGGGTTGTTTTATTCTTACAGTAAAATAAAACATAATATTACATTATAGTAGATATGTTGAAATATAACTAACACAATGCGTGGTAAAGTATTGTAATAAGTTACATACAATTGTCGTTGAATTATCTATGCTCGAATAAAGATAGCAATTATCGAAGAAAAAGGTTGTAAGTAGTGTACCAAAAGATGTCAAACTACACTCAAATGTCGTTACTTACCGTGTGTTGCGGTATAATTAATGATTACCATCTGTGTGGTAAAATAACAGATTATAAATATGGGATATCTGTGTATATATGCATACAAGTAATGAATGGCTGAAACATATGTTGAATAAATCTGTACACAAATGAAATTATTATGTTTACAAGAAAAAAAAACAATTATCAGAAGTATTTCACAATTCTGATTCTGACAGAACAAAAATGTTTTGCCTTTTATTCTTATATTAAAGAAATCTGCGAAGCAAATCCCTTATTATAACAAAATAAAACTTATATTTAATGAGACTTCTACAAAACAATATATTTGGGTCAACCGTTTATGTTCTCTTGATATAAATTACAATATAGTCAACCCTTCTACAGCACCCTCTATTATAAAGCCATTTTTTATAGCGTGTGCTACAGTCTTCAGGCAAAAACATAAATATGTGCATTCGGAGAATATTTATCAGTAGCTGTACGTCCCTTTACTTTTGATAAAGTAAGTCATAACAAATCCCTATTTCGGTGCTGTAGGAGGTTTGGCTGCATATATTATATAAGTGGAGCATTACTTACAACCTTGTTATCACGAAATTGCAAAATCTGCAGATTCTTTTAGTCTCTCAGTATATCGATATTTCTGTAAGAGATGTTGTATTTTTTTCAATGCAATATGTATATTTCTGGTTTTACTTTAAGCACATTATACTTACACAGCTACAATTAAATGTCATACAAATATGAACGCATTATAAATGCAGCCCTGTTACAAACAATTATAATCATTCATTACAGTACGCGCCAATAGATTTGATTGTGTCTTTGAAAATAAAACAGTTTTCATTCATTATGTCTTAGAAATAATAAAAAGACAGCTCTTCAGATATTTTTGATGTATTCTAACTGCAATCGTAATAACCTGGGGTTTCAGTTTATATAAGTCGCAAACGAAAACAATTTTTAAATGTATTTAGCTGTTTTTCTTGTTATTACATCAAAATGTATGGCTAAAGCTCATTTATTTAATCGATAATAATACCATTGAGCTACTACACCAAAAAGTCAAAAGTACAAACAAATCTTCCAGCAGGTATTGTTAATAGACAAACACAAATAATGAAGTGCATGCATCAAAGTTCATAATCCCATTTTATCTTAGGTTTTATCATAATGCAGAATCTTTTAACTTTCTCCTTACGTTTTCTAGCACCGGTCAAAGATCATCACTTGATCCATAGACTATAGAGAACAATCATTGGGAACTGGATAAAACACTGCATAATTTTGTCTATTATTCAAATTTCCAAACAATCATTATATTATGCATTATCGAGTGTCTTATTAACAAGTATGGTTATAATAAACAGATCGGATCCGATCCGTTCTTCGTATTGATAACACTGTTCGAAAAATCGTATTAGTCTACCCATATATGACTTAAGCTTTATTTTTTAACCTCCCCACCATCATATATCCTTTTACCCCCCAATCTAAATTACGTCACATTTTTGACACACCCTATTTTAATATTTATACAAAATATTTTCCACTATACAGTCTTAACGAACAATCGATTTCTGTCATGTTTCAGCCTTCAGTTAAAAAGAAAACATGGAAAGTGACAAATGGATAAGACGTATTAATAAAAAATACCCACTGCTGTGAAATTTTGTAGGGAATACGTTTAAATTTTGTTTTCTTTACAATCAAATATCTCTCCTTGTATATAAAATTATACTTTTGAATAAGAACTCATTGCTTAAATACACATTCATAATATTTATAAAAAAGCAAGGAAAGAATCTATAATTATGTAATATTAAAATGGGAATGAGAGTTGCAGTTAAAGGCGTAATAATTTTTAGTCAATATACATAGCCTAGCGAAAAAATGTCATTTGGTTTATATCCAGTTCTCAATGATTTGTCATTTTTCAGTTTAAAACACAATTTAAGAGCTATGTATATTAAAACCAATCCTATCGTAATATTATCAGGTAACTTCATAAACATATATGTATAAAGGGATATAATTTAAATAATAGCTTATGCACAAATAATCCCAAATGTTGACCATACTGCACCAATTCCTTAAAAATAATAATATATATTGTTAGTAGATTCAAATACTCCAAGTTATATTAATTTCACAGTAATTTTACACGATTAGATCAGTCAAAATAATCTGTACCTTTCCGAATGCCTGTTGCTGATACAGGAGCTGGTATCCTCGAGGTGACTCCTGTTTTAGAATCTCTCCTCGGTGAAAACATGGGAATCTTACTAACTAAGGCTGCTGACTTCAATCCAGAACCGTTGTCCGCAGAATTCATCGATCCACCATCAGAGTTTGGAGTAGCGGTACAATTATTGAGACTATCTCTCAGTTGTCTACTGCTTTGACTCCTTTCAAGAGTTCCGTTGGAGTGGACCCAGGCTGATGTGAAATCAGAAAAGTCTCCTTCTTCGTTGTTTTTGGAGCCATCGTTTCGTTTTTCGGATTCTGGCACCAGAGTTGAGAATTTTCTCACGATATCTTTTAAACCTTCCAGTATTGCAGAGTCATCTTTAGCCTGTTCAGTTGACTTCAGAATAGTCTCCATCAGTGGACTTACTTGTTTACTTGCTGTTTTGATTGGTGAAGAATTTGGAGATGTTCTTATTCTTCTGCCGTTATGATCGTATCCAGCCATGCTTCTCAGTCCGGTGGCACTGGCGCGTAAATTGGAATTTCTTTGGAACGGAGGAGAAGATACTTTATTGGCTATATTTTGGTTTCTGTTTGGTGAATTGAACGTATCAGATGTAATACTTGGCCTAGACTTCCCTTTCGGCGTTGGAGTTCGGCCATTCCACGTGTTGTTGGCTGAAGATAATACCTTACTGCCAGTAGCTTTTCCTAAGCTACCTAAATTACCGTGAGTCGGTGAATTTGCAGGTACTGGTGGCTTACTGGCAGAATCTTTAGTGTACTTAGCTCCTGGAGACGGTTTCTTTACAGGGCTTGATGCATCTCGAGAAACAGATCTGTTTCTCACAAATGATCTATCTCGGCTAGCGGAACGCGATCTACTTCCTGGTGACAAGTTTTCCATGGACATGCGTCTACGATTCAAAACTGGAGATTGAGGTATTTTGGTTGAGGAAACTGCCTTCTGAAGGCTATAGCTGGGGGAATCGTTCCTGTCCATGCAAATCGGGGGACTGCTAGAGTTTCTGACGTGCTTCCTCTCCATCACCGACACAGGCGTTTTCTTGTCTCCGTAAAGGGTTTCAGAATAATTTGTTTTCCTTAGCCCTGTAACGGAGCTGACTTCCTCGCGTGGAGCTTTACGGAATCGGTTTGTCAGTGTAGCGTCAGAATAGTTTGTGATGGTTGTGCCTTCTTCACTTCCTCGGCTACGATCTTCGGTTGTGGACATTTGAGAACTGCAATCGCTGGATGAGGTTTGGCGTTTGAAGGTTGTTTCACTCGCAGGCATGCATTCAGGACGCTCTGTGAAACAAAAACACATTATTAATACAATCTTATGAAACAATTTACCAACAAAATTTATTTATTGAGAAGCTTTTTTTAGTATAATTTTGACATTAACAATTTTTATGATGGATTAATTTTTTTATTGGAATCAACTAAAAACGACTTCAATTGGTGGTCCGTTCGAAATTAAACTTTTTATCGGCAATAAAAACTCATTCACAAACGTGCAACACATGAGCATTGTGCAAAAAATGTTTTAAAAAAAACTTACCACTGATATCAGCGTCATCCGTAGAAGCCTGACTATTGAGTGAAAGCCTATTTAGCTTCAACCCTATTCCTTTATCGGCAATATCTCTGGACATGTTCGCAGTAAGTCCAGGGGGAGATGTTTGGGCAGAACCGTTCTGTATAACGCCAAGACTCCTGTACCCTTCATCAGAGACTTCGCTACCATTGTCAGACGCATTTTCTGATCCAATAGCGACTCCATCGATTGTCGTTGTTTCTGTAATCGGATAAGCTGGACTGTCAAACAAACCACCATTGGTATTGACGGGCGTTTCTTTCTCTGGCGTTATAACAAGCCTGCGATTTTCTATTCCATTGTTGGTGATATTCAGCGCTGGGAACATTCCTGCTTTTGGAGTAGGACTGCGTGATCTATTATTCCTATGAGGGTTGGGAATCAAGTTTGGCGAAGCAACCAGAGCTGGGCTTGTGAAATTTTGGGTATGCGCAATGTTGTTGACAGCGGAATACGAAGTTTTCCTGACTGGAGCTGGAGACACAGCCCTTGAAGTTCTTCGGGCAGGACTTGGAGACACAGATCTTCTGCTGTATTTAGATTGTTGATAAGCTGTGTCAGCTGATAAGTGGTTGAACGCTTGGTTCTCGAAAGCGTTGTTGGTGTTGTTTCCCATGTATGGTAAGGAGTTGAAAGAACGGTCTGCTGGTGGACGAGGAGCCGGTGATCGGCTTCGCTGACGAGCGGCAGTGTTTTGGGGAGCCCCAAGGTGGGCAGCATGTTGCGGGCTTCCACCACCTGAAGATCCTACGCTGGATACAGAAGAACGACGTGTGCGTGGTGGAGACCTGTTTGAAACAATATTTATTTTTTATTAAAAAAAGAGCCAAATGATTGGGCTTTTGAAATAACATGGAAAGCGTAGGTCATCAAAAGAAAACTATGTTTCATTGTTTTTCAATTTTTTACGATTAAAAAAACTAAACAAGCAATTATATTTTATATTTTTTCCAAAGCATCGCCTTCAAAGATAATGAAAATAAAATTTGAATCCGGGAAAAAATAGTTAGTTCATCACTGGTGAAGTCTATATTTTCGCTCTCCTGAAAAGTAGAGAATAATGAGTTTGTGTTGTTCATCTTCCAGGTCCGATTGAATACCTAATGTATGTATGTATTTAGTAGTGTACATTCCGATGGTAAATTATATGAGAAGATGTACGGTTTCCATTTTCTATGTTAGTAAATATAGCAAAAGTAATGTTGGTTTTAGCACAGTCGAGGGCGTAAAATGAAATAACTATCAAATATGTTTTTAACATTTATTTGTGTATTTAAAGTTTATATTATAAACGATACAAATTATTTACTACGCGTCAGTTCAAGTACATCCGTGCACTTGAAATGCCTGAAGATGCCAAAAAACGAAACCAGGGACGTTAGATGCAATACTCAAAGTACAAAATTCAAATTATCAACTATATATTTTTTGTAGTACTAAAATACAATGCTAATTTTTCATCGAACTCTCTGATAGGTCTTGGTTGTCATTTTTCTGATGTATAAATTAATAACCAGTGAAAAATATCTTTTCTCACCTGTCATAGTGGACCTCTGCTCCGGCAAGATCGATCCCTGCTGCCATTGGATACCTTTGGATTACACGTGCGGCATGCGTAGCACGGTGCTGGGCACGACACCTGCAAGGATCGTGCTTGTCCAAGTAATGGGAGAGCGTATCCCAACCACCACCAACTCGCACCATCACGTGACTGCGCAGAACCTGTCAATAAAAGAAACAAATATTTTATTAGATTTACCTTTTAGACGCCACTTCGAGTTTATTTATAACTACATTTTCAATGAAACCTGTCAAATGTTATGTGATTTTTAGATAAATTTGTCGCATACAAGAAAGATGTTTTCAATTAACCCAGTGGCCGCTTTTTTGAGAACTGTTTGCATCGTAAGCAACGTCTCAGAGTCTTGAATTCGCGTTATTATTTATCAAAGTTATGTTTTTTCAAAGTTATTGAGCTTGGCCAGTCGGCTTACATTCAGCTTACATTCAAATGCATAATACTGAAAATAGCATATACATAAGTGTATTATTTAATGCAGTGTTTCCCAAACTTTTCTTGCAGCGGCTCCTCAAATCTGAGAAAATAATCCGCGAAGAGAATAACTGAATATCAGTAAGTGCGAGAAGACAACACAGATATCGACACGTTCGAAAGACTTTTCATATTTCTATTCAATTCCATATTTTGGAATTTATAACAAAATGATAATTTAATCTTTAAGCAAACTATTTTTTAGAACGGCTTTGAAATAATAGAGGACAAAAAATCATTGAAAGCCTTTATAAGATGAGTGTTAATTTCCAGGTAGTTAACATGGAATTCTCATGGAAAAATCGACGGTTGAAAACGATGGCATCTAAACGGTTAAGAATAAACTTTGGTCGTGATACGGATTTGTAATATTGGAATTATCGAAGCCGCGATCACGGTATTTTGGATGTATTTTTTTTGCTGTATTTAAAAGCATGGTTCTATCTCTAGAACAGTGGTTCTCATGTGCGGCCACCAATAGCTTCATAGTTAATATTGATATATAATAAAAACAGGATTTTTCAAGTTAATTTGGCAACACACTGAAAATTAAATATTTTGTATGCATTGCATTGTGCATCAAGAATTGCTAGTTAGCAAAAACTCAGCACATATGTACATGTTTAGGTCTTTTAAGCAAAAAAAACAACACAACAATTTGGTGCGGCCACCAGACATTTCCGTAGTACCATCAGCATGTTCCTCATGCGGCCACAGCCAAATTTTACGTGAGATCCACTGCTCTAGAAAATACAATTTCACACTATTAGAACCAGTTTAATTTCACAATTACTCATTCTATACATTACTTTCTGAGATCAAACAGTCGTGGCCAAAACGAGAACAATAATTAAAGCATTAGAAAAAGGAATATGACTCACTTTTTTCACAACGTTTCACACATATGGTATGGCAACATTATTTGTGTATAGTAACATTGCAAAGCAAATATAGTTAATCATTGCAAGGCCGCATCTCATTTCTGAATACGCGATAAACGAGGTTATATGAGAATAATGAACGCAACGAATAAAGTTGCACATGAACAAAAAAAACTACAAAAGTTCGGTCAATAACCTATCCGTAACAACTCGACACCTTACTTTGATAACGTTCTAACTGCTCTTGACCCGAACGTTTGAAGTTTGGATTGATCACACTATTTAAATCAAAAGATAAAATTCAGCATATTTTTTCACAACTCGACCCATTCTTTTTTTTAGGCCATGGCCGCTCCCAGCTTGGAGCATATGAACTCCTCACGTAGTTTATCACAACATATATTTTTCTACTAGAACTGCTTGTAACTCAGTTGCTCCACCTCTCTTTTTGAAGAGAGTAGGGTTAGAAAGAATACGAGGACTAGAACACTAGTGGTTAGCCTATAGCTCTCGCTATGCGTCGTTTTTTTGGGATAGGGAAGGTGGGAAGGGATTTTCAACAACACAAACACCCATGCCTTCGAGCAGAATCGATTAATCGACGGAAAAAATCTGCTCGTACCGGGAATCGAGCCCGAGTGGTCCAGCACGCAAGCCAACAATGTTGACCAACGCCACAAACCATTCTACTGGGGTAGTGATGAATAATGAAAACAATCTTAGAACTTTGTCAAATTAATTTAATTAAGAAAAGTGTGCAGATGAACTTTGAATTTTCCCATCTCCGTTATCCAACTGTAGATGATTGTGAAATTCATATATCAGGAGGTAGTTTTCAAAAGTGGACCAATCTGTTGAAAAACTGAAAATGTGAGATATTTTCATTACTTTTCCTCATAAATTTGTGTTTACTATCAATATTTTTAACACATGTTTTAAATTAAGGAATTACGGATCATGTATAACAATTCAAACTTTTCCATGTAAATAAAAAAGGTCTCAAAAGTTTAATCTGAAACTGGCAGTTGAAAAAATGTATTTTGGAATTGTCCACTTTTAAAAATTAGCTCCTGATATATGGATAGAATGTGGTAAATACAAGCTTTTCCGACCAAAAAGTCATTCTTTACCAAAATTTTAGTTAGAACCTTTTCAAAGTAAGGTAACAAACCGCTGAGGTCATTATTCTAAATATGTGCATAGAGTAATTCGCTTGCTATTTAAGTTTTTTTATGATCTGCCTTAAAGGGTCAAGAGCAGACTTCATAATAATTGATGGAATGTATTTTTTTTGCCTCTATTGAGATGTGAATGAGACGAAAAGGTAAGGATTTTTGAATGCCAAAATTTAGCAGATGTTCACTAGGTAGTTGACTTTTATGAATCAGAAATGTTGGATAGGTCATTCATTAGAATACTATATCTCATACATGAGTCACTTAGTCGTAAATCGTACAATTCGAGTCCATTACTACCTCAATTTTATTTTACGATTCATTTGTTTTCTCATTCTGCTTGCTATTAATAAAGCAGCGTAAGAGTAAGAAAAAAATGGATTGTTTTATAAAATTCTAATTTAATTCGCCTATGTTATGTTAGTATTTCAATTGGATTCTCCGTAAGACATTTGTTTTCTTTGTTATACTCACAATTTACAAGGTAGTGTAAGAGTGGGAAAGAAAGCAGGGCAGTGGATTTTTAGTCGTCGCGGCGTTTTGACCGGAGCCATAGTCGGAAATTTTGAACTCTTTATTTTTGCTTATACATACATAATATGTTAAATTTGGCTATTGGCCGGATTGGTTGGTTGATTTTTAATTTAATACACATCAATTGGAATGGTAGAAAAAAAAAGTGACGAAATTAAACTTTTTTTAGTCGGAGTGCGAGTCGAAGTCGTATTTTTGAGCAATGTTGGAGTCGGAGTCTGAGTCGTGTTTTTGGGAAATAGTTAAGTCGGAGTAGTGTTTTTTTAACGACTCCAAAGCCCTGAAGAAACTTTTTCGCGACAGTTATATTAATTTATATTGGGAACAATATACACTTATTCAAAGCGTGATTAGATATTTTTTGTTCGTTCCCTTTCGAAATATGTAAGCATGTTCAATATATATATAACTATCGATCATTTGTTAATATAGTTTAAACTTTCGTCTGAATTTTTTCGGTGCATTTGATATTCCGAAAGAGCGAAACCAGGATCGTTAAAACTCAAACGATTCATGAAAAAATGAGCTATGCTAAAGTCAATGAGTAGCAATTCCTAGATATTGTTGTTTTTAGATAGGTGACTTTTCTAAATCCAGATATTAATATGATGGAATATTTTTTTTTAATCTGTGATAAGACGCAATCAAAAATCGGAAAATTTCACAAATATTTAAGAAGTTCTTTACTCTTTTGTTGGGTATGAAATCGTAAAAACCTTTTTGCTAGATTGAGTTCTTAAAACCACGTAATAAAGATCTTCGATCTGTTTTCAAACAGATAACAGCAGAGAATATAGGTTTGATATTACACTTCGGTTCAAAAGAATATTAATCAATGAGGAAGAAAATATTTGAAATGGCAATTTAGCGCGTAAATAATTAAAAAGTAGAAGCAAAATAGGGTTTATAGAAACATATCCTAGAGAAACAGATGTTAAATGGATACTGACTTAATATTCAACAACAATAATTCTTAACAAATGATGGCGACCTTGATGATGAAAATGAAATGCTCGATTTTTCACTTTTAATTACCCTGTGGAATGGCATTATAATAAAAATAATAAAAAAATGGACTTATTCGACTAATTGAATTAGATCGCTTTGAGCGAAACCGGTCCTGATCGAATAAATTTAATGTGGAATGAGTACTAAAAATGTTTTTTTTTTATTATCTTTAAATGAACTCGAGGTGAGAAATGGATGAGTGTGTACAGTACATGTGTTTTTGTGATAAGATTTATGACCTTTTTGTTCCTAAAAAACAGACGGCACTGAAGCGTTTAAGGCATAGGTTCCCAACATTTTCCGGGTGGCGACCCCTTTTATAAAAAGCCATGTGACCCGCGACCCCTGATGTAAATTAAAAAGGCAATTTTAATAAGGTAATGGAAAAAACAACGTAAATGTATTGAAGTGAATATTTTTTTTAGTTGACTATATAATTTATTGATTGAGTTGGCATTTACTTGGTAGAACTACCACTTCTTAAGCCTTTAATAAATGTTAATGCAATTTTAAATAAATCAATTTGATACTAATTTTACGTTTATTCCCACTTAGTTAAAACCCAGATTAGCTTTCACTTCATGAATACACCAAATCAATTTGTCACAGTCAATAACTTATTATTTCCATATAAAATTAAGATGGTGGAACAGAGAAGAAGATGTATTGTGTACCTGCCCAAGAGGGCTATATATACTTGTTCTAATGAACGCTTAAAAAATAGTTCTGACGAGGGCGTAAGCCGAAATAGCTATCAACAAATATATACAATAATTTCTGTAGAATTAATATACATTGTTATTTTTCAAACCGTATCGACTGTATAAGTTGGTGACCCTAAAAAAAACCCGTCGCGACCCCCTTCGGGGTCTCGGCCAATGGGTTGGGAACCCGTGGCTTAAAATGTGAACTGAATTCTTGGCGGAAAGGCAATATATTTTAATAAACACGATACTTCAAAGTTACTATTAATGTCTGGCCGAATACCCAAGACAGATTAGTAATTTATTAATCTTGTATGAAATATAGACTTCCATAATTTATCTGGCAGTTGAAATATTGTTCACACCTTAAATCAATATGCAAGTTGCAGTCGTGTTAAATTGCCGTCTTCCCGGTGCGAAGGTGCATAGCGGAGCGCTTCGACCGGCATTCGAACCGCGTACCGTCAGTACGGCGGGCGGCGACCTTCACCTGGTGAGCCACATTACGCGGCTTGACCCTCTCCATGTGCATGACGCATCAGCATCACGAATGTCAGGTGGTCAATAGTAAAGTCATCAATAATTGAAAGGGTAAATTGTTGTATTGGAAGAGTCTTAGCCTTTCATTGGCCCGTTGCAAGGAGTTTTCAATTATTGTTATCGAATTTAAATCGGTTAAGAAAGAAAATACATATTGTGGTATATATTTTTTTTAAACTTGTGGTGGTGTACCTAGTGTAAGTGTCTGGGCTATTGAAAGGTTAACCTTTACAATGGAAACATCAATGCATTCAAGAAGATTCGATAAATGGACTGAAAAAGGGCTGCACGTACTGGGGCTCGAACAGGCGAGGTCCGTCACCGAAGCAAACAACGTTGAACTCTGCACCACGGACCCGATAAATAATCTACTCATAATATATGATGATTCATCAATCGAATGAAGTATATTCTACTTTCAGTAACGAAACATGAAACCAGTAAAAAATAATCCTAGGAGAGTAATAATGTAGCTAATCACTATCCCTGCAACTACTTAATCCCTTCGATGCCGAGGCCATGTTTACACGCCAAGCAATTCCGTGCTGAGACGTGACCATAGCCGGCACCTATCAGGTTAAGTAAGGATAGTACCAGATGCATTGCAAGAAATACGCATTCTATTGAAGCCAATCGATGGAATAATTAATGTAACAGATTTTTTTCCGGGACAAATTCGATTATTGTGATCACGTGCTCAAAAGCACGTGATCACAATAATCGAATAGGATAAACTTCCGTGAAACAGGAGCTGCATGCACATAACGGGAGATGGTGGGACAGCTAACTTGATCACCAATATAAAAAAGTACATAGTGAGTTCTCTTTGAGTATAGCACATATTATAATAGTAACGATAATGGTACACGGAAATGATAGATTGAAAAACATGACTGTATGTAATTCTAAATGTCAAAGACAAATAAAATTTCTATTATCACGCGGCGCCTCTGCAGTTTTTGACGAGCAATAAAAGCGTACATTACGTTAGAAACAACGCCATATATGGCATTCGAACTTGCAGTCAAGGATTCTGCAAACGAGTTAGTCACTGTGCCAAAGACACCATAATATTGTTGTAAATTACTTACGCCGTTGAGTTATTTAATAAAAAAGATTCTTCTCACCTGAGAGATACCTACTAGCAAAAAAGATTTTGTCTCCTACACGGATATGATTGCTCGGTTCCGTGACAACTCTACACATATGCAACTGAGCACACAGACAACTGGACACAAACAAAATTTTCTTTGTGTCGAATTTTGACGGCGAATAAATTTATTTCAACTCTTTAAAAATAATATAATATATGATTGATAGCTATTTCATAATATAGCTTGACAAATTGATTTTATGTATTTCTTGACATGAAAGCAAATCTGGGCAATTGAGTGGTAATTAACGTACATTAGTTTTACATCAAGTTGATTTAAGTAAAATTGCACCACCCTTATTAAAAATAATTAACAATCATAATTCTGTACTGGGAGCACCAACGCGGAGGATTATACGCCAAATAATAATGTTAGATTATACGTCAAAATAATAACGACTTGAATTTTTATAATCTAGCACAAAAATTAGTGTTCATTAATGGTGGTAAATGATGTTTAAGTGAGTACAATACAATCCTAAAGTTGATCACATCTCGGATGGTGATGGATTTATACGGATTTATGGATGGTTACTATGGATTAATATTAAATACAAAACGCACGACAAAATTACTCCAAGTCGTGTTAAAAGTTTTAAATATTCCGAATTAACCACGTAATTATTTAAAGCTTATAATATCTGAACTTGAGATGTTTTAAGAAAAACTTCAGGACAATAAACTCACGGACATGAGGGGATTGTGCAGGTTTAGTGTCATCAATTATTACTGTAGCTCCAGCCGTGAAAGCTGAATTATTTTTACTAATTACTTAATTACTACTTTTTATAAAACAATAAATTTCAATAAATATTCGTATGATTATTACAAAGTGTTTGTTCGTATTTCTGACAACGTATTAATTATCAACGAAGACAAGTTCCCAAATCGTGCTTCGAGTGATTGTAATGGTGGAAATGATTTTCAATTTAAAGATCATATTTATGCATTGTTCCCAAAAAATACTCTGGTCGCAAGAGAAAAAGACGATGATATAAACACTGTTTCAAGTTGCCAGAGCGTATTTTGAGTGAGTTCTGTGGTGTCGCAATCGGGATTGTGGAGTCACTTTAAAAGACACTTCACACGAATTTAATTCCAACAAAAAAAGCGTCCCTCGAAATGGTCTTCACTCTAAAGATAATTTTCGTTTCATATTTATGCAAAACCACACATAATAATTATTTTTTTGGGAAAAGAGAAAGACTCTTTCAACGCGAATAAAAGTGTTGATATATTCTTCCGAAACAGTAAGAATTGGGATGATTTATAAAGCATATATGAATACATATTATTTAACCGTTCTAAAGCCAACGACACACCGGTGGGCAACTATGTTTAAGGCGTCAAAAAATAATATTTCTAAAATTATCACATTGAATATGAATCCGAGATCTCTTAAGGCTCACAAAATGAATATAAACTTTACGTTTTAATAGTTTCACTAAAAGGTATTCAACAAAAAGTGCATAGAGGTTATCAGGGCTGTCAAAACTTTTGATAAAATATTCACAATATTAACCTAAATATTATTTTGCATGTATATATGATTTAAACCAATTGAATAAATATAAATTATTCATAAAATCTAAAAGAACAATTTAACAAAAAATCATTTTATGATATCCAATCGGGTTGCAAAATTTACATAATATTATAAACTGTGTGCGACAACCCTTATCGAGGATTCGTGAATATGTACGCTCTAAAAGCCATGTGGTATGGTAATTAACATGGGATTGCTTTCATAAGGGATCAAAGACATCTAAGCCCTTAAATATCGTAAATAGTTTTAAGGTATTGTCCTTTTTAATTTTTGAAAAAGTAGTAGCTGGTAACAGGTTGAAGGTGTCGCGGTAAAAACTTATTCAACAAACGGCAAAAATATACAAAAATTAGCTATTTAAACAAAAAAATGAAAATTTAAAAAAGCTTTATTTGGCAGTTGCATTCTCAAAAATCCTAATGTTTTAAAAATGTTTTAAAAACTATAAAACATCCATCAACTTTCTTGGAGCATCCTTTTTTAATCTAAGATTTATATCGTGTGGAGTATAGATAAATAACTTATAATAGCATCGTCGACCTTCGGGTGATGCAGAACGCAGGTGAGGCCCAGCCATCTTGGATAATGTGTGCAAGGACAAAAAACATCATGTCACTTTAATAAATTGGCGCGACCGAGCGCAACAAAGCAAAACAATTGCATGCATAAATTATCTATTTTAATAAATAACAGGCGTGAAAAAGTGAGAAAACTAAGGTCTATTCCAGGGGTCGACACGCGAATGCTTCCATCACTTCGTCGTTACCCGCACAATATATCCTATGTGGAAAAAAGCACACAGAAGATAATCAATAAAAACTGTTGAATTTTGCACATAGGATTTATTATGCTCGATAAATAAAAACAATAACGCTCTCGGAAAACAATATCCTAGTTCGTGTGTTGTCACATGGGATATTTTGTGTTCCACGATTATGAATGTCGACACATAGGATTTATAAAAAATCAATATATTAAAGAAACGGAATGAAATATTCTCATAAAATGGAGAAAAAAAGTATTTTGTTTTTATAAACTAGTGCTTTTCCACAAAGAATTGACAGGTAACACATTAAAAGTGGCTAATGGTTGGCAGTAATTAGTTGTCTTATTGTTTCTGACTAGCTTCTTTCTGTGCCCCGAAAAAACAATTATTCACATTTTAAATAAACATCTTACTACAATAATATAAAATTAAAAATAACCTTGATTATTCCACGTATTGTGCTACTAACTATGACACGTGTTTCGCCTCTTTCAGAGGCATCTTCGGACTTACTATCGCAATGTTTGTTTAAGTAATGAACAGTTAGTCACAGTTACTAGCTCTAGTCACTGTCGCAGTTAGTAACACAATACGTGGAATAATCAAAGTTATCTTACATTTAATATTAAAATGAACTTCCACAAAGTTACCGCCGAAACCATCGAAAGTATCTAGGTACAAGGTCGGTTTCTTTAGTAATTACATGAGGAAATTTTCAGCTTCGAAAGTATGGTCTGAAGATGCTTCTCAAAAGGGTCGAAACGCGTGTCACGAATAGAAACAAAACCAGTGCAATAAAAAAAGTCATTCAAATTGCCTACTTGGAATTCTATTCGATAGGTTTCGGTTTCTGTTTCTTGGCACTCCAGTATATTCGGGTTGCCGATCACTGGTTTAAATAATATAGTTGGCCAAGGGAATGTAAATGAAGAAAAATATGGTATAATGCGTTTAATGTCAAAACTCAGTATAATATTTAGATAAAATTTTATTAATTTGTTCTCTTAGGCATATTATTGCATATTAACAAGACGACTAATAAGGGTCCATAAAGTGAAAAACTCAGTATACGCTGACGTTTATCACAAGTTAATCACATTGAGATGTAAATACATAATTAACAACAATTATTGCGATATGAAATAAATTCAAACTCAATTAACTCGAACCGGTCCACTTAGTCATCGATACGCGGATTGTTTTTTTTAAGTTAATCTAATTTTTTGTTAATATTTTTACAGAACATCTACAATACGACGTTAACTTGAGTGTGGAATAAAAAGAATAAAATGGAGTGAAAAAATGAATATGGATAAAATTGTATGGACAAAACGGTTTTGAACAAAACGGTTTTGAACAAAACAGTACTTACAAAATTGTATGACCCAAAAGGGTACGCACGGAATGCCAAATTTAAAATTGAGTACCAATTTAAAATATCGCATTTTCCAAGCCGTCTCGACACTTCCGACTGTGTCTTATACAATTTTGTCCCTAGCATTTTATTCCATCTTATAATAAAAACTTTCATTCCATAACTGCTGTATTAATAATATATAATTGACGATATCAATAAAAATTGTATTTGCCTTTACCAAAATGTCAGTACACAGAATTGTTCTGTAAAATATTAAAAGCCACTAAATCCAGCAGGTTTTTTGTTCTATATTAATCACTATTAAACTGTCAATTTCCGTGTGAAAGCATTATTTAAAAAAAGATATGAAACAAATTTACTTGTAGTACGTCCATATATATTGTAAAACGATCAGGACCGTTTTCGCTCATCGCGATCATTTTCATAATTTTCAGATATCATAAAGAGTATCTTTTTCACTATTTTTGTTTTTAAAACGAAGTCAAATAATTATTTTCAGAAAAAATTTCAGATTTAAACTCAACTATGAATTGTATACTGAACAAAATATTTGCATTTTTTCTTTCAATAGACTACATAGATTATTACTTTCGATGGTTTCGGCGGTAACTTTGTGGAAGTTCATTTAAGTATAAAATTTAAAATAACTATGATTATTCCACGTATTGTGCTACTAACTGTGACAGTTTTTTATTTTTTGGAATTTACTTTAATTTTACATTACTTAAGCAAACTTTGCGATAATGTAAGTCTGAAGTAGCACAATACGTGGAATAATCAAAGTTATATTAAATTTTATGTTACAATGTTTTATGATAATGCCATTCCACCAATTATTGACCTTAAAATTGATACATAGATTATGATTCAAAAATAGAATCTGGCAGGGCATTGGGTAGCAAAGACGTACACATATTTCGTTCCATCAACTTTCCAAGTGTAAATGGTTTTCTTTATAGGGTAGGTTGAAGGAATCGAAGTAATTTATTTACGATATCTGGCGGACGGTGGGGCAGGGCAGTCATTAAAGCATGAATAAAATAATGCGTCAACTTGCGAGCGGAGTATGCAAATTTTTAATGCATTTTGCATATTATTTTACACAACCTCAAAGATATCAAAAAACCCCTTTTGTGACAAGTACGTTTGCGTCGCACACCGAGACTGTAAAATTGTAGTGGGCCAAACAAAATTGTGTGTCATACAAAGTATTAAAGAGCAATGTTAACTCTATTTAAAATTTTATTGAATATGCGTTTATTTTTCACAAATTTTACATGACTAAAATAGTTGAAGAGAGAAAAAGACTTGTGATATGATCTTCTTAAACCAATATTAAAATAAACTGTGATGAGTCTGTGTCTTTTGCCTATACAGAGAAAATAGTTCAAGAGAATCTTATTTGAAACACTAATGGTATTATAATAAAAAACTTTATTGTGATGAGTCTGTTTAAAATAGACTTTTAAGCACACGATATACAGAGAAAAAATCAAACTAGTTCAAGAGAAACAGAAAGAGATTATGTAGGGGGCACCCTGTCTGAACTGAACGACACTTTTAAGGTGTTCATTGTCAATTCTTTGTGGAATGGTATTATAATAAAAACAACAACACATTTGTAGAACTTATCCCACATTAAATTATGTTTAAAATGTGCTATTATTTTTATTATTGAATGACACGTGATGCTTTTAAGAATCAAACTGTTTTCTGATAGAGCAAAAAAGAAATTTTACAAACATACATATATTGAACCCTTTTTAGTAATTTTTTTAACACGGTGAAAAATTATCATTCTATTTTGTTCTACAAAATTATATAATATATAGTTGATGACAATTTCGGCTGACGCCATCGTCATAACAAGATATATTATTTTTGTAGAACTGTCATAACAACATATACATTGAAATTTTATCACCGTGTAATAATGAAGTTTTGGATGTTAATCCCAATCAATACATTTTTAGCTTTCTCACGTTTAAGTTATTGAGAATTATAATATATTTTATTGGAAAAAGTGCAAAATTCAATTCCTCTTTTTTATATAAATATTATTTTTAGAAAGAAGCAGTTGGTACATTGAAATTTTACCGGTTCTGCAGTCGACGGAAAAAAAATACATTTCTGACTAAAATAAATGCAAGGATTTATTTAATGTTAAAAATTCTAATAACGGGACATAAAAACGAGAATTTTTTTCCTAGCCCTATCCATCAAATCTAACCTAACCTAACCCAGGCTGAAAACGAATTTTCGAGGTCACCTATTAAAGAATTCCATATTCGAAAAAATGAAAAAAAAAACTTGTGTATTTCAAGTGCGAAGTTATCTCAACCACAAAGTGTTTGGTGCAAAATATGCTAAAACGTTTCCATAACTGGGAGACATTGAATAATAAGAGACATAAATTAACCTGAATGTCATGTGATTGCTGATAACTGATTAGCAGGCAAGAACTTACTAACGTGGTACGCAAACGGTAAAGAGCAACCGAGATCACTTGTGTAACTAAATATTGCTAGATCAGAAGATTTGATTATGAAGACACGACATTTCAGTGACAAATGCGTTAATTTGTTTTGATGTGAATAGCAACTCAAGTTAGGAAACGTTACTCTCTCTCTCTCTAATCGAATATTTAATGATGGTTTGATCGCGGTTATAATAATTTGAACATCCATCTTAGATCTTGGATATATCTGTGTACAGAATTTGGTTGAAAAAGTAACGAAGTAAAACTGACAAATATTTCGACAAAGATTGTCGACAATTAATGAAGAAGAAAACTGATGAAAAATAAAATTAGTAATGACTAATCCGGTCCGTGGCACAGTTGTCAACGTTGTTGGCTTGCATGCCCAGGTTCGATTCCCGGTACGAGCGGATTTTTTCAGTCGATTAATCTGTTCAAAGGCATGGGTTTTTGTGTTGTTTAATATCCCTTTCCACTTTTCTTATCCCAAAAGGCGATGCATAGCGAGAGCGATTAGCTAACTACTAGACCTGTCCGAGTCCTCGTATCCTTTCCATCCCCTGAGTAACTCTTCTCGAAAAAATATATGTTGAGATAAACTCCGTGAGGAATCCATATCAGTGACGGCAATTGGGGGTGCAGTTCTCGTAGAAAAAATATTGGTTTACGAGATCTGAATAAACTCCATGCTATAGAAGAATCCATATGCTCAAAGTTTTTTCCTTTGAGCCAGCCGTCAAATATGTTTTTGGATGGTTAAAAAAAATGAATTATTAATCATGACTAATTTAACTAACCTCTATAATCCGATACTAAAAACGTTGCGTAGATAGAATGAGTTGCTTACATTATTTCCTGTCCTAGATCTACACTCTATCTCTAATGTATTTTAAAAAGAGAGGTTGAATTGTTCTAGCGATACGCAATGAGATTAAGAGTAAACGCTGCCAAAAGGATGTCCTTTAAAAAAAAACTCCAAAACATGGAAAAAACGTGGTAAAGAAACGGAGTTGATTTCACTGACACAATGTTTGTTTACTCTTGTTGCTCTCCTTGAAAAGTAGCGATTTGTCTCTGACGCCCTGCCCTTATGGCATGGAGAAGGCGATATGTTTATTATATATCATCAAATAAGTCAAAAACGGGAAACGTAACTGTACACCTTTGTAAGTATTTCTTATTTCATGTTTGAGATATCTAATTGGCTCTCTTTAATGATGTATCCCTATCGACATCGTTATATTGCATTCAATTTGGCATAATCAACCTGAATGGCCTTCGACTGTATAAGTGTCTATTTAATATTAAAAACCAAACATAGTAAAACAATATTTGAATTTAGAATTATGGAATCAAAATAGTTCAATATCACAGATGGCAGCACCGCTGTTTTGTAGCTTCGAATTTCTCAACACAATTTTTAAAGGTTGAAAGTCTTGATATGGAATAAGAGTAAAAGAAATTTCATAACCGTTTAAATTTATAGCCAACCTTCCGCATATCGATATTAAAATCTTCACCACGGCAACGGCGGTCAAAAAATACTCGGTACATAATAATAAAGTCTGATTTTGATCGCGAGGATGTCCCAAATAAGGAAGATGTTCGCGACATGTCGACGATTAAAAGGATTAACCCTGAGGCGGCGCCTGATTGGCCGGGGCTCCGGCGCGAGGGGTCACGTGTCAAGGCCGCGACCAATCGTGAGACAGATGGGTTACAAATTAACGAACGATGCTAAATTGTAATGGTTTTATCATTGCAATTTATTTTTACCCTGTTAGGTCTTTTCACGTCCGTTTCCAAACGGGTTGCGATAACGTTAAGCTTAAATAATACAAATTAAGTTTGAACAATCGAAACTTCACAACAACCTAAGTAACATTAAAGATTACACCAGTGGTTGGAAACCTTTTTGAATCATCACCCTCCTAAATTCTCAGTATTGAGAACGGGGGTTTCGAACCCTATAAACAGTACAAACTATTTTATTTCGTCGTGGCAGGGCATTTCATTTTTCGTTGTTAACGAATCGTATCGTTCTTATTGATTCGTTAAACTCCTATACGAAAACAAATGAATCGTTCAATTATAATTATTGTAGGCTCTGTCTCCGATAGGCAAAGTCGGGAGATATTTTTTTTTCCGGGCGAATCTCATTCATTATTTGAATTGGCTTTTACTTGGTAGACCTCCATTTTAAACAGATTTGATCGTTATAAAGTTATTGCACTAAAGAAATTGGACCTAAAAATCGAAAAACATACTGCGAACAACATTATTTGTTTTTTAGCGTGGTCCGCGAGGTCTGAAAGTTGGGCGACCCCTGGTTAAGAAAATACTATGAACTCAGACTTTTATTAATCATGTAATTACGAAAATGATTATTCCAAGAGATATGGTGGTTTGAAATATGTGCATTTTTCTTTATAATGAAATCTTTGATTAAATGAAAAATCGTCTTTAATTGCTGGTTAAAGGACGTTTAATTCTTGAAGACAATAATTGTGTTCATTTTAACTGGTTTTCATTGTAATTATTAAATGTCAATTAGATCACTCAAGATTAAACCAAAGACAGACGAAAGCAATTATTATAAAAATCAAAAAAATACGAAAATTTAAAACAAGTAGCCATTTTGTCAGTGGTTGATTATCCCTTTGGAAAGCCCCAGGCACAATATAATTTTTAGGCCCACTTTTTCGAATGATAAAGAAGCGGCGTAAATCACTTACATATACTTTGCTAATAATGTTAATTGTCATTTTTCAAAATTGTAATTTTCTTTTCTTATTGAATGTGATACTACTCGACGTCTCAATACTCGGATATCGAGTAGTAAATTGTACAAAATACAAGAGTACTCCAGTATACACGAGTAGTTTCAGATGTACCAAAATATATTTAACTAATTCAAATTTGTGTGTACAACCACATGATAAATAAACTGTATCTTGTCATCATAGACTCTCATCATCATAAACTTGTCATTGATAAGATAAATCAGCAGAGCCCAAAGCAAAAGTAGCAAAATATTTTTTCAAAAAAGTCACCTGACAGTAAAATCTACGCGTAAGACTCAGTTAAACGCAACGCTTAAACCAGGCCTGTGAAGTCGGAGTCAGAGTTTTTGGACGGAGTCGGAATTTTGAAAAGTTTGTACTTTTTATTTTTGCATATTATATGTCAAATTTGGATATTGGCCGGATTGGTTGGTTGGTATATTATTGAATACACATAAATAGGAAAGGTATGAAAAAACCGTGGCGAGTCGGGGTCATGTTTTTGGTCAATGTTGGTGTTGGAGTCGGAGTCTTAATTTTTTTAACGACTGCCTTTTACAGGCCTGGTTTAAACACTACACATTTATTTTTTTAAATAAGTAAATAAAATTTGAAATACTCTTAGATTATTTGATACTCAAATTGGGGTCCTTTAATCGAGAGTGTAGCTTGAAAAATTAACGGTATTCCACGCAGTTCATTTGAAAAAATTCAGTAACTAGCATACTGTACTTTATGATTTAGCCATCGGTCTTGAATGTACATTTTTCGATGTTACAGTATAATATATGTAATATTCCAAACCAAATACATGTATCGAAGCATGCAATTTGAGTGAGATCAATGTATGGTATTTTAGAGGCCCCCAAGATTTGGACACACCAGGCGCGTCTCTTTCGCTTATAGGGTTACCCGCCACTGCATTTTGTTACTCAGACCCGGGGCCTTTTGTTGATAATGTCAGTAAGTAAGCGAAGGTTGCGATTCAACTTGGCGCCAAAATGTCCGACAAAAATAAGCTTCACTTGACAATTCAATGATTTTACCATCAATTGATTTTTTGTTATATCAATACCAACCACACAATTGAAATGTTATAAAATATAAGGCAGGTCAGTGTCTGTTGGCCTTCGCGTTGAAAATGAAATACGGTCATGTTTATTTTGGGACACTTTTTATTTTATTCGAATTTGTCTATGGTTCTCATATTTTTGATACGCCATAGAAATGAAATAGATGGAGCGTTTCTATGGAGGTTTATTTATTTTATTTAAACTTTACACTCCGAGTTCAAAAGATATGATCCGGGATCATGACATGACGTCAGTAATTATTTTCAAGTTTTATTTCATTTTAAATTTGATCAAAATTCAAATAGTTGTTGCTCGATAGAATTTTACGATGATAAAATAAAATAAATACCGCTCAAAAAAAATTTTTTAACCACATAGAAACAGCTTAAGCTTAAATTTAATTATTTTCTTAGTTTTGCATAAAATGTATTTGTATGTCATTGAAAATATAGTCTATTCTTTGCTCTCCAAGCAAAAGGTTCTGACTGTCACTTTTTAGTGAAAAGGTACTGCTTTAAATAAATATGACACATTTTCCAGGAATCAATTTAGCTCACCACGAGTAATTATCAGTTTGATAATGTTCGTGATGAGCGAAACCGGTCCTGGTCTTCATAAAATTATGTGTGAAAGTGTAACTAAAAAGTATGTTTTTTTTTAATAATTTGAAATCAGATTTCTGCACTGAAAAGGGTTATTTATATTATTCATGTCACCATAGAAGCACACAAATAACATTGCATGGAGTTACAATATATGTAGTATCGAATATATGAATACTTTTGACACCGTATTACTTCACTTTCAATAAACATTTTTTTACACCGAAAAACAAAAAATAGTCAAATTTCTATTTTTGACTGTCAGCAATGGCGGCTGAATACTACGGAAGAGAAACAGTTGGTATTGCGAACATCTGAATTGAAAGTCCATGCTATAGAAGTGTTTTAAAATCCAATGAATAGGAAAGAACTCTTGCAAAAATGGTTGAATCTTCCTTTGCACCCCCCAACACCCCGTCACCAGCCGCCACTGACTGTCAGTATTTGTCGAATATGTGTTTTCAATAATTTATTCAAGGGTAACAACATCGAATTAAAATGGGGATATTAAAGTTATCATGGTTCTAATAGTTGACTTACCCTAACGAAGATGAGGACCCTGGTATCTCCGATGCGGTATTTTCCTTCAGACACTCTGATCATCGGGAACTGTGTAGGACAGTTGCACCTTTCAACCAACTCGCGAACCTATAAAGAAGAAGAAATATTTAGATTAATACCAGGTACAAGAAAGCACACGTGGAAAGCTAACCGTGACCTACAAATGAACGGTAAAAGTAAAACTCATTAAGTATTTCTTTGTTATTAGTTGTTTTGCTGAGATGTGTAGTTAATACGCATAGCTTCTAATAATTGATAAATTGAAATAAATTTAATAAATTTATTTATTTAATAAAAAAGCAAATATCAAATTAACATGGATTTGAAAATAAAATTTTATAACAATAAAAACCATCCAAAATTAAAAAATAAGGTCATAAAAAAAAACAGAGAGGAAAAAATATCATTTCAAAATTTCAAAGCAGTCAACCGAATGAGTTCTGACAAAATCAACTTTTATTCATAAAATATAGTATTCGTCAACTCAAACGTCAATATGAAATATGTCGACATCCGAAGCAATGCCGTTTAAATTGTTAAAGCTCTTCCCAGTGACATTCCCATTGGCAGACTGGTTCTACCCTTGGAAGAACAAACAACTCATGTTCACGATTCCTCAAAAAATTATCAGGGACATTCAATTTAACATTCTCAAGAATGTGCACGCGTCGTGTAAGAAAGAAATATGTGCCACATTTCTCTTCGATTATTCAAACTATTGAACGTGAGCATGCCTAAAAGAAAATCGGTTGGATAAAGCCATGGGTAGTATCCGTATGTCCTCAAATAGAGATTCTCAAAAACTTCTTCATTCAATGATGTTTTTCATGTTTCCAGGAAATTAATCTGTAATTATAGTACTTTTCAACTTAAATTGGTTAAAGCCACTTCTTTGAGAATTTATAATTTCCGTTGTATATATGCTTTAAACTATCACTATAAAACGCCATCTTTACATGATGTTTAATGACTACACATCATGGAAACAGATATTTTATTTTTGACACCGTAGGGGAAAGGTTAAGTATTACAAAGTTTAATATACTACCAAAGTGTATTGCGAGGATATTAAACTATAGTAATAAATAAAAAGTTACGTTAATTAAGAAAATTATGCAAGGCTTATGTGAAATCCTTTTAGGGTTCACACTATATGGAAATTGTACTCTATATGAGAATGGCTTTTGACAGATAAGCCATAATGTGTTCTGTTGAATATTGGCAAGATTTAAGAAACAATGCCGCTGTTTACCTTTGAAACTCGGAAGTTGTTTAACACATTTGAAACTACATAATGTCGATATCTATAACTGCCATATATATAATACATACAATAATTGACACAAAAGCCAAATCTTGTGTCAGGACAAATTTCTTCACACATACTTCTGATAAGTGGCGGCCGGTGACGAGAATAATAGGGAGTGCAGAAAAAAACCTATTTATGCAACAAATTTATCCTCCGTTCTTTTGAGAGATGCTTTTTTTGGGAACACGCATGGAATTTTAAATGAGTAAATTTAGAAATTTATTTTTGCTTGAATAGAAATGAGGGATCAGTGCACCAGTGCACCATGAAAAGAGCCTTCTCTGCTTTTGACATTCTTTTAAGTTTTGAGCTTGTGCATTTTTTATGATCACGTCAATAACGTGGTGTTGAACGCCAATTTTTGGACCAGTATAATCCGAGAAAGTGGTGACAAAAATTGTGTCTTATTTACTTAAAAACATGATCACATTGTTCGAAGAAAAAAATAAATAAAAAATATGCTGCTTTAAAAAATGATATTTTGTAAATATCATGGTCAGTTTCGCACATCGAGAGCATTGTCAACATGACATAAATAGCCTTTCGCTTTAAATGTTTTATTCGTTGAAAATGTAAGTGATGTGAGAGCAATCTTGATCTTTACATTCTATATCTGGAATAACAGTCTGTCTTTTTCACCAAGAGTTGACAGTTCATTTCTGAAAAGTGTGATTTCGATCCTTTTAATTGGAATATATTGGCTAACCAAAGCAAGGGTTGTCGACATAAGAGACGTAGACCAAATGAAATAGCTTCAAATAAGAAAACGATTTTAGCGTTCTTGGCGGATTTTTGCGTGTTAAATGAGAGAAGGCGAATAAGCCGAGCTGCCGCCATTATCCAACGATGATCGTAAAACAAGGAGCTGTATTTCACGAGCACAGAAGCGGATTCAGTAAATAATGATGAATGATTTACAATAATATTAAATGTAGGGAATAGTCCTGAAAGTGTTGGCAACTGTTTGTTATAAAAAACATCTAGTGTTTCTGAGAATGGGTTGTATCTATGTATATAGTCTAGTACAGTCGAGTGCTATATGCCTCGGCACGAAGAACACTAAAAGACACTCCTTACACAAATAATTCTCAACTTCTGATCATCGATGTGTACATATGTATGTATGTAGATGATCAGAACAAACATTTCTCGGTGAAAAGTTGCTGTAATTTTTTTTTTTACCAATGTCCGCTCTCAACTTGGAGCATAAGGACTCCTCACGGAGTTTATCTCAACGTATTCTTTTTTCTACGAGAACTGCTTGTTAATAAGTTGTTCAACCTCTCTTTTTCGAAGAGAGTAGGGATGGAAAGGATACGATGACTAGGACAGGACTAGTGATCAGCTAATCGCTGTCACTATGCGTCGCTCTTTGGGATCGGAAAGGTGGGAAGGGATTCTCAACAACACGAACACCCATCCCTTCGAACAGATTTATCGACTGAAACAATCCGCTCGTACAGGGAATCGAACCCGGGCGGTCCGGCACGCAAGCCAACAACGTTGACACAGCGCCACAGACCGGATATTCACATCCATTGACATTCAAAATGATTTGGTCCTTTTTTAAAATCTATTGAAAATCGAATGAAATATGTATTTTCTCGCATGAAAAGAAAGAGTATTTTTGAGAAGCCAAAATGGCCAAAATCAAAAAGCACTTCTAGCATCAAGGCTCAGATCTTTCGCAAATACAATGAGACAAGAAAAGGCATTCGCTAAAACAATAAAATAGTTGAAACGAAGACCTTAATCATATGTTTAATTTGACATCACAGCCTTTGCAATATGATGCAACGTAATTTTGTCGTTTTGCAAACGAGTGTATGTATAAAATATATTTTTTTAATCTATTACATTTGCCTATTAAAGCGCGCACGGTAGACGGTGGGCAATGCTGCTGAGTGCGACTCTGCCATCAAAACAACCGCAACAAAGGGTACGGCGTAGGCACGGTAGCAAAGCATATAAAGCGAAAAGCATACCGCTAATTGGCAAACCAAAGAGCCGCGTTCAAATCCGTGAGATAATTCGATACAATATTTATTATAGAGTCAAGCGCTGATAAACCTCAAACGAGTTGTTAAATTCCAGGCTTCAAACAGTTTTTATTGTTAATTGTAAATTTTCAGCATTCCTAAATGATTTATAAAAGAGAATAATCAATTACTTTGACAAACTATTTCATGAAGTGGTTGTTTGTGTGATACAATAGCGGGGATTGTACAATAGCCAGCTAAATATATCGGAATTCTATATTATCTGATATATAAAACCGAAACGGGGGATGTATGTCTGTAATTCCCTTTTGAATTGTTGTTACAAGTTCAAACAAACGAATTGATTTCGCTCGCGAAAGTTTCGACGGTAAATTTGTTTCATTATCAATGTGTGTGTAGAGACTTCAATTACTCGAGTATCAAGTAGTACATATATAAAACCGAAACGGCGTATGTATGTCTGTGGGTCTGTAATTCCCTTTTGCATTGTTGGTCATTAAGTTGCCATAAAAACGAATATGAAAGAAAATATGTTTGATTTTTTATCGGCGAAGACATTTAGTCAAAATGTAATAAATTAGTCTTCTACTGACCTTTTCCGGCTTTTATTAATATAATAATGTTTTTATTTACGTGAAGGTATTATTTGACATTTCTTTGACAGCAAATTAGATTTTTTCCTTGAATTTGGACATTTTAATGGGCGAGAATGGGGCTGTCAATGTATGAAAGGGGCTGTGAAATGTCAATGCCAGTCTGAAATGTTCATTTTAATTCCATTTTAATTGACCTAGACTTTTTGAATTTTGAAAAAAGTTGTTTCAACGTGGCCCGTCTGAATTTACGCGCCGAGCTGAACATAACCCCAAACTGGTTCGAGCGAAGCCGGGTTCGAATATTAGTATATTTATATAATATGATTATGCAAAAATAAATAATCATTGGTCGAATGATTAACGTCTTAACCTACATAACAACAGCCCAAGATTTTTAAAAAAGCTAAAAACAAAACAAATAGAATTAATTCGTAAAAATATTCTGAACACGCACTTAAATAATATAATAGGTATCAATCGAAACCAGTCAAAATATTTCTTCCTATCAAATTTCACGAAAATTTGCGAAAATCTACCACCATACCAATGATGAAGAATTTTATTGAAAATGCGAATATGCATGAGCCAGCTTATGCGTCGTGAACTAACGAACGTGGATACGAGATAATTTAATGAAATGCAGAGAACGTTGATTTTACCTCGACAGAAATTCCTCTACTCTTACTCTAGCGATGGCATTGCTATCATTAAATTGATAAAAATAACTTTATAAAGAGAAGAACCAGTTTGGGGTTATGTTCACCTCGGCGCGTAAATTCTGACGGGCCAAGTTGAAACAACTTTTTTCAAAATTCAAAAGTCTAGGTCAATTAAAATGGAATTAAAATGAAGATTTCAGACTGGCATTGACATTTCACAGCCCCTTTCATATATTGACAGCCCCATTCTCGCCCATTAAAATGTCCAAATTCAAGGAAAAAATCTAATTTGCTGTCAAAGAAATGTCAAATAATACCTTCACGTAAATAAAAACATTATTATATTAATAAAAGCCGGAAAAGGTCAGTAGAAGACTAATTTATTACATTTTGACTAAATGTCTTCGCCGATAAAAAAATCAAACATATTTTCTTTCATATTCGTTTTTATGGCAACTTAATGACCAACAATGCAAAAGGGAATTACAGACCCACAGACATACATACGCCGTTTCGGTTTTTATATATAAGATAGTACTCGATACTCGAGTAATTGGAGTCTCTACACACACATTGATAAAGAAACAAATTTACCGTCGAAACTTTCGCGAGCGAAATCAATTCGTTTGTTTGAACTTGCAACAACAATGCAAAAGGGAATTACAGACATACATCCCCCGTTTCGGTTTTATATAAAAGATTACCCATGTTAATGTATCATGAAAAATAGTTTGGAATAATTGATGTCACTATCTTTTTATTAATATTATATTTCGGTTGTTTATCCATTACTGAAGAGCGAAAATATTCGATTGAAATATAATGTACGAGAGTATCGGTCTCGTTCGAATGCAATCTGATAACTACATATATTAAAATTGAAAATATGTAATTTTTTTTTAAAATTATGTTGATAAAATGAGGACATATTAATGGAAATAAATAACGCTTTTACTGAAGACAAATCAATCCCGAAAATTGAATGATTATGTTTTCTAATCCCGGGATTCATTAGGTATTGAAAATCCTCGAGGTCCCGGAAACCCTAGTAAGCACACAGTAATAAGCCAGTGAATCGATTATAATATTAAAACGAAATAAGTTACAAAACATCCATACATCCAAAGTTTTTTGAATTCATTTACATAGCATCTCCGTTGTCTCCAATACACATACATACATAGGTGTAAAGTTTTGGAACTCAGCAAATTCTTTTCCTAATCGAAACTGCCTTGCTCTCAAATAGGCAAATAATTAATGGTTGTTTGAACTAGTTATTTTAAATTTTATCGTTAACAAACAAACGACTGCGCTGTATTCTTCCTGTGGATCGTAGATAAGGTTAACTAGGATATTTATTGTCTAGATAAGAACGGATATGACGGCACACAATTGATAAACTGCAGGATATTCCTAGTGACTAAGTAAGCTAAATAACTTTTGCAATTTATATATACATAGAGTAAATTCAACAGACATATAAAATTATTCGTATTCAAGAAAATAATTATTTGTTGGTATTCAGTGTCAGTGGCTGAGTGTCAATATCGTTGTCTTTGGTTGCGTAGCGTACAGACTCGAACCCCAGTCCGGAGAGATTCATTTTTAAATCGAATTATTGATTTCTGTACGGATGTCGTGGACGACTGCTACTTGTCCTTCTTTCGAAAAAAGATGTCGAGGAACTGACTTACAATCAGTTCTCGTAGAAAACTCATATTTTTTTGGTGTCATTGGCTTCGGTTGGCACGATCGCGGATTCGAATCCTAGAGCGAGCAGTTTCATAAATTGATTTATTAATTTCTGCTCGAAGCCTTGGGCGCTTAAAATTCCCTCCCACCCTTCTAATCATAAATATCAGTGTGGTTAATTCCCCACTTGCCTTATTATAGCATTACCATTTTATGCACACTCTCCACGAAAAAAAAATTGAGCAACTTAGCAGTTATCGTAGAAGTCCATTTGTCCCATATTGGGAATGGATTTGGTTAAAAAAGCCCAAGTTTTATTGTCAAATGTTTTTGAGTTTTCATATTTAATCGTTGAACGAAACCGTTCCGGATCTTTATCAGAATATATTTGGTACAGTAGAACCTCGATTTTCCGGACTAATTGGTGATGAAGATAGTCCGGATAATCGAAAAAATCATAATTGACGGGAAAAGACAAGTATATTCAGTATAAATCATTTTTATTTCTTTAGATTAATACAGAGCTTTAATAATAAATTATTTTTTACTGAAAAAGTCAATTATCAATTTCTGCTTAAAGCTAGCTTTTCTTTTCGATGCTGCCAAATCACGAATACTTTTAAGACACATAAGTTGTCTTGAATAGCACTCTCATTAAACAATTGGTTAACTTCAAGATTGCTTTTTATATCCGAGATCGTTGACGTTCCGATACCATATGTATTAGACAAAATACGTCCCAATTCACCACGTCTCAAAGCATCGATTATATCCAATTTGTCTTTTAATGAAATTACTACACGTTTTCTTTTCGTTGAAATATCGGTAATAAAAAATAATTATTTAAATAGTGATCAATTTTGCAAGAAATAAACATTCAATGCGTATCGAAAGAACAAATGCAACGATCAAAATATTAAGACTGCATTCCATCACGTACGTAAACAGTGGCGCAATTCGCCACGTGCATATCAGCAAATTTGTAATATTTTTATTTATTTTGACCAATCCGGATAATCGAGGTCCGGATAATCGTGGTTCTACTGTAGTTTAAGGTGTGTTTTATTTATTTAAAATATTGCCATACCACCAAGAAGTGGCATTTAACACATTTTTACAACATGCGTTACCCGGACAGTATTTTAACTTAGATGTTTTTTTGTCCTTTTTCTGGATCATTTGAACTCAATGAAATGGTTACATAGCAGCTTGATATCTCGATTAAATTTGACGAATTTGAGGCCGTGGTCATCACAACCTAGCAGGACCACGATAGTTTACCACTCGACACAGGTCTTGTGTGACTGGAAGCTCAAAATCATCAACGGGACCCGCCGAAATATATCTCCGCATAATAGTCCATGAACAATGATCATTAGGTTTAAGATTATATTGTGCACTAAATTACCAAGTTGTTCACTAATTATGTCTCCCGGGGCGATTGAGAGATTGTATCATTTAAAATAAATTGAATCTGAGATAATTTATACTGATGAACTTCTGCGAGATTGGGGCCCGGGGCGCCGCGCTTGGCAGGTGAAAGCTCGATCAAACACGCCAAGGAGACTACAATAAAGTTTTCATGTCAAACATTAATAAAACTGTGTGCATAATCATTATTATTCTAAATGTTTGCTTAAACTGCATTTGACGCACTGCAGTATTTTCATGTTGCAGTCCACCCAGGGCAATTGCATTTTGCAGTGGCGTAGTATTGGTTTCCAAAGGGAAGGGTTTGAAGAATGCTTATTTTTCGACTGAATTATCATCTTCTTTTATATATTTATAATAAACTTAATAAACGTGTAAAAATGAATGGCTTACTCTTCGGATACTTATCAATGTTTCTTGTTAGTTATAATGACTAAAACGAATAAATATTTATGATATTTATGTACGTACACAATTAGACTATTAAATTGATTCTTTTTTTATTCTAATTTTGTGGTGTTGATTTGTATCTGCGGTTCTAAATGAAAATTTAGCTTGTCCACTTTTTTATATAAAAATGAATGTTTGTCTGTCTGTATTTCCGCTATGGACTACTAAACCGCTCGACCGACCGATGTGAAATTTTACAAATTTATTGAGTACACTTCCGCAATGGTTTTTGGTCTACCAACCCCTCCCCCCAACCACCCCGCCAAACAACCCCCTCCCCCAAAAATTGATATCGATTTTTACAAATTTCTCGAGTATTAAATAAATGCAAATTGAATTGAATATTTGTGTAATGTCTTTCCTTCAAATTCATTTTAGTTGCTGGCGTAGCAACGCGCGCAGGTTACAGCCAGTATATAATAAGTTTGATATAACATAAAATATCAAACTTAAGAGGAAGGAGGAAGAAGTTCTTGCCACTGGACGACAGATACCAACCGAAGTTGGCCAGAATACTGTCAAAATATATCTATAGCTTATTTTATCGAAATTTTCTTTTGTGCATTGCATCGACCAATTTGTGATTTATTAAAACTTGATTATGTCCACCTGTCACGTGACGATTACACACGTGGCTTGAAATATATATATATATGTACGTATGTGGTGCTAAACACAAATAACACATTTTTGCACTTATTCGGATCAGGGCCAGTTTCATTCAACGAAAACATTTTCAACTGATACGAAATCCAAAGATACACTGTTATTTATACAAACACAAGTATAAATTAGAATTTTTTGAATTTTGTACTTTTCCATGAGTTTTGTCGCTAACGACCCGGGTTTCGCCTTTCGGCATCTTCAGGCATTCCAAGTGCACGGATGTACTTGAACTGACGCGTAGTAAACAGTTTGTATTGTTTATATACAAAAATATAAGTAGGTCACTAAGTTAAAAGGTTATTAAAATGTAAATTAGCGAAATTTGAATGAATACAAGTTTCTATGATTTAAGTGGGTTTGTTATAATTACGGGGATTTTTGAAAATATTAATGACCAGATGATAACATAAGAATATTTAAAATAAATCTAGGGTCCTATCCGTCGTCTCGTTAATGAGTTGATTGATTTTAAGCCTTTATTATTATATTACATTAATGATAGTAAGTGAATTGATATTTAATAATAGCAAGTGCTTGAATTGTAAATAAATGACAATTATTAATAAATGACAATAAATTAAAATTAACAATTATTTAAAAGGGTACAACAATGGTGAACTAGGCAAATATAGTTGCTCGTTCAAAATTGGCAGACCGTTGAGCTGAGCTCGATTAATCTCTAAGATTTCTTGATAAAATAGTTTAAACTCACCCCTGTTAGTATGTAACAACTTAATGCCTGAGTCAAAATTAAACGTATGGTTTTCAAGAATTAAATGGTTGGCGAAGGTGGAGGTATCTTTTTTTAAGCAAGTATAAATGATGCTTAATGCTGATAAATAGTTTCTTATCAGTTGAAAAAGCTCGCGATGAGTGAAACTGGTTCTGATCCTAATACATATAATGTGGAACATAATATTGACAATTAACGCCTTAGAATTTTTGTATATATATTGAAAGTTACCCCGATGCAAGCGACTGAAGCCTGTCACGCCACTGTGCATTGATTTGCATGAGGTGAATATAAATCTATAACCCCCCCTTCCACCATTCGCTTCTAAACGAGTCCAGATTGAGCTGCGCACAACAACATAAACAATGTTTTATTTTGTCTTTCTAAAAACAGCCGGAATGAGATAGACCAGCCTGCGACACGACAGTTTGCCATAAACATGACAGTTACGACAATTATTTACATAACAATAATATCTAAGCACAAATAACTAAATCGATTTACAGTTACTGCGTTGTGGGAAACCGGCCTCAAATGGAATTGAGGTATTCACCCCGACTAAATGCCTTTTTTGGTGTCATAAATATATAATTAATCAGAATTTAATATCAAACAATCTATCATTTGCATTAGAGTTGGTAAAAGACTCACATTTAGAGTTTAAAATAGGGCTGTGGAGTCGCCAAAAAAAATTACGACTCCGACTCTAGCATTTACCAAAAACACGACTCCAACTAAAAACAGTTAAAATTTTGTGACATTTTTTTCCAACTTTTCCTAGTTATGTCATTTTTAATTAAATATCAAGCAACCAGTCCGACCAATAGCAAAATTTCCAATCCAAAAATAAAAAGTTACCGAATTCACGATTTCAATTTCAACTCTACAGCCCTAGTTTAAAATTAACAGTTTTACTCATTGAAAGATCACAGTCAGTATTTGAAACACTTTTAATTTTATACTACCCTTCCCAGGAAGAAGGCAGTAATAAGCAAAATTTCTGAAATTGAGTTATCTTACATATATGGTACAGTGAAAAAATAGCAATGTATTTTAGTCCATCGTCGATGATGAAAGCCGAAATAGCTATCAACCATATATCGTCGGTCCCTGTGGTCTAGTGGCAAGAGCCTTGTCCTATCTGGAGATATTATATATGTCGATCTGGAGACCCGGGTTCAATTCCCGGCAAGGTCAGATTTTTTTCAATTGAAAAAAAAGAGATCTTGGACTGGGTGTTATGTTATTTATCGTTGATTTTGTGCAAAACTGATTGATTACTTATCATCGAGTTAATCTCGTGTGAGTTTCACAATTAAGTATATTTGGCGCATTGGCGTAATCTGTAATGCCAAATATATATATATATTTTTTAAATAAATCTAAAATTTAAATTTAAATTTAAATCATATAATTTATATAGAACTAAAATGCATTGCCATTTTTTCACCGTGTTTTAATGGAGTTCTAAAAAATAATTGCCAATGCAAACAAAAAGCTATATGTGGTGCTCACTTTAAAACCAGTATAATAACTAAAAATCGTTTATAAATCTGCAAATTATAAGCATCTCTTGCGCAAAAGTGCAGCGACACAAGTTTTCTTAGCCAAGAAGCAGTCGATGCAACTACTTACTGCTTACTTAGACATTTATTTAAAAGCTTTTTATAAATTCTCAGTGTCATTCATTCCCTATGTCATTTTTCTTAAAAGTGTCAGAGTCCCTTACTGCTTTCTTGCTTGAAAAGGTCGTATACAATGTGTTTCATTTGTTATGTATGGGTATTTGAAATACGTTATAAACTCGAGTTGATCATGTGTGATGTAGTTTAAGTTTTGTCTGTGATTATTACAAAATATCAGGGCTGTGGAGTCGGAACTTTTTGGCCGGAGTCGGAGTCATCGCGGGGTTTTGGCCGGAGACATACTCTGACTCAGATTTAAAAGTTTGAACGTTTTAGTTTTGCATATAATATGTCAAATTTGGATATTGGCCGGATTCGGTCAGTTGATATATGTATGTATGATTGAATACACATAAATAGGAGAGGTAGGAAAAAAAAGTGACTAAATTAAACTTTTTTTAGTCGGAGTCGTGTTTTTGGTCAATGTTGGAGCCGGAGTCGTATTTTTATTTAACGACTCCACAGCCCTGCAAAATATAATTGGAATGACACTTTTGATGCATTGCCAGATACGTCTAAACATTACAAAATTGATTGCAACATCTTCTCATAGCAGAAAAGGAAATCCAGTGTATTTCAAAGCGATACCTAATTCGGGCCGCGACCTTTACTTTTAGATCGCTGACTCCAGATAGAGCGGTGACTTACTGACCTGCAAATCTGTAGAACAATAGAACCGCCGCTCCGGCACACAATGTCGCGATTAGTCGGATAAAATACATAACTTGTTATAACAGCATTGCAAAATTATCACCTGCTGGGATTAATATCGCGCATTAATAACCCCATTCCGTAACGCCACTGGCCATTTTCAGACACGAAAACTAAATTATAATTCAAAATGTAAGTCATGGTAAATTATTAATTACGTACCGCAATTAGTAAGTGGTATTATAAATTACTATCTAAGAATATTGAAAATAATATCTTAAGCCACTTTTTAGGTGGTCACTGTCAATAGTTGGTGAAATGGCATTATAATAAAAATAATAACACAATTTTAGTACTTGTTCCACATTTAATTTATTGGAGCAGGACCGGTTTAGCTCATGGCGAGCATTATCAACTGATTTTTATGTATTTCTTATGAGTTGATAGTGCTCGCTATTATTTGTATATATTTATTATTATATATCTATTAACATATTAAATATTAACCCCATTAACTGATACAGATTTTTTTTTTCTTACGTTGTATATCTAAATTAATATCCAAATGTGATAAAAAGGTCTTAACCTAGACTTTTGGTACGCCATCTAAAGCAGTGTTTGCCACACACATTTTCATGAAATGGTCTCCTAAATATTAAAAAAAAAATCCACTGCCCCTCCTGATCCCCTGATGATTTTGCGGCCTCAGAAGAAAGACGGCAGCCTACGGAAGCACTGATCTAGAGTCTTGAGTCTTTTATTTTACGAGTGGATATCTTTTACGCCATCTATTAATAATAATGTATTTGTATTTTTTTGAATCGTTTCAATATTGATGAGTTTTGTCACTAACTTTGCTGGATTTGAGCCCAGTACCGTCCGATGGAAAAGGTCTTACACGCTAAGCTACAAAGCCTTGCATTTTGAATTTTATTGAAGTATCAATCGAAAATTTTATTATATAACTATGTTAGTAAAAAATTTAAAATAACTATGTTTATTACACGTATTGTGTTACTAACTGCAACACGTGTTTCGCCTCTTTCAGAGGCATCTTCGGACTTACTATCGCAAAGTTTACTTAAGTAATGAAGCAAGATTGATTCTAACATTTTAACCTTTTGCACTCTGGCCAAATTTTCTCATGACTGGTAAGCGACTGTGATTTAAAAAAATAATCAATTTAAAAAATATATATTCTTGGTTAAGTGAGTCACCTATTTCTCCGAGAAGATATATGAACGAACTGTAGATTTAAATCATAAAATGTTGGTTTAATAAAGCATGTTGCAGTGTTCCACTGTATTTATCGAAAATCCCTGGCCCATGAAGCTATCAGAATCTTTCCGGCCAGACTCCGTGGCCTGCAGAGTGGTAAGAGTTAAAATTATGAAATTACAAAATGGAATTTGGGATTTTTCCCTTTTAAGGGAAGCAAAGAAGGGGTTATAGAATCGAAACAAAGCAAACAAATAATCATACTATGTATGCTATACATATAACTATGTTAGATTAAAATCGTTTTATAATGTATAATTGTATCCAATTATTATGACGTTTTAAATTTGGATACAATAACTATGCCATTCTCGGTATAATGACCATGGTTTGGAATTAGTGAAAATCCAAGACTCAACACGGAAGCTTTTTAAATCTAATTGACCTTATTTAAACATCGACACGTAATGAACTAATTATGTTATTCAAGTCTTTGTATATAATTGAATTGACTAATTGCATTGAACAAAACAAATAAAATCTTCGTGTTTTTGCGGCTTCGATATTAAAAACCCACATATTATTAGAAGTCCATACAATGCCGACCCGGTCTCTTGAATGTTGATGTTTGTGGTATCGATTCCGAGTAAAGATTTTTTTAATTTGTGTTCCAATTTCAAATTTTAATACACGCGTTGTTTTACTTCCAGTCTCTAGCTTCTTTATACATAGTCCTTTTCTTGCTCAACCTATATCATATCCGTTAAGTGGAGGAGAGGAGTTAAAAGAGAGTCAATCTTAAAAATGTGTACCTAATTCAATATTGAAAAATGATTATTTTTATGCTGTGAATAATTTCTGAGGGAAACTTAAAAACTCAAGCTAAGTATGTTTTTCCACACACTCGCTCGTCTATTTTGAGTTTGATCGAGCTCGAGCTCTTTCTGCTGGTGTATTGTAAAGGTAAAAAACATAAAATATTATGTTCAATTGATTATGTAACGTTTTTAGGATTTGATCATTTTAAATGCATCCGATGAAATATTCGTTAAGTTTCCGAATATATGTTTAAAATGATTGAAATTAGTTAAAAAAAAGACATATCATATATTACAACTCCGAGCTGTTTCGCTCGTCACGAGCATTGTCAACTGAATGACACTATTTATTGTGTTATATTTATTTAAGACTTCTAATTATTTGGTCAGTTTCTAATTAGATAAATGGTCAGTTATAAATACTTAAAACGGTCAGTTAAAAATAATAAATGGTCAGTTAAAATAAAAAAAAACATGTCACAAATTTGCTTATTACGACAATATTTGATAAAATTCACAACCTGTCAAAATAAAACTTAACATTTTTTAAAAATAGATGACTATTTAAATTAAATACTAACCATTTTTAATAAATAACTAACCATTAAAATATATTACTGACCTTTTTATTTAATAACTGACCACATTCACACTGATACAATGACAACTGACCGCTTATAATATTAACTGACCATTTTGATTTTTAACTGACCATTTATTTATTTAACTGACCAAAACTTGAATTAGTTACTGACCCATTAAATACATGCCTTTATTTAAATAATACATTTACACCAAGAAGTGACAGTTAAGTTATTGAAATAAGCTTAAACGATAGTATCTGTTGACCAAAACAACTTAAAAAATAACTAATGTTTTAATACTTTTGATGGTTTCGGCGGTAACTTATAGTATACTAATATTTATTTATACCACGTATTGTGTTACTAATTGTGACACGAGTTATGCCTCTATCAGAAGCTTTCTAGATACGTGGAATAATCAAAGCTATCTTAAATTTTATACTTACCATTGTATTAATTGAATAATTGAATTAAGGGCAATCAAAATAATGAAAAGTCAGCAAGTAGCACATCCGGTCAATTAAAAAATAGTCGTAGATTTAGTTGTGTATTTTTGCTTAAAAATCGGGCACCATTATATCCGCACACTTTTGTCGCAGCAAAAATCCGTCCATGTGTGTTATTATCGGTCACATGTAAGTTGGATTTATCTTTTATATAACCTTCCCACATACCAACGAATTAATGTGTTTTTGTTCTAATTCAATTATCCGGGGACCCATTATTCAATTGGCTGTGGGGAAACTTGCGGTCAGCCTATTATATAAGAGAGATACGCGTCCAAAGAAAAACTAAATAAATCTTTTTACAACGGTTTTTATTTTCGTATTTTTTCTACTGAATAGAACATAAATTTCTTCATCATATATTTATTTTATTGGTATTATATTCAAAATATTGGTTTTCTTTTTGTCCGATCCAAAATATCTTTATCTAAAAAATCCATGTTTTATTTGTCTACTGCAAGATTTTTTTATGTTCTTAAGTCTGGCAAACGTCAATGGTTTTTAATCTTTATCAAAATCATTCAATTTAATATGTTTTATTATGTAAATCTTGTATAAAGTGTTTTTAATGGTTATCAGGATCAGAGAATCAAAGATAGGTAGAAAGGATAAGGCTAGGAAATAACTAGTGGTTAGCTAGTCGCGCTTGCTACGCATCTCTTGGATCGGATGGATGGGATGAAATTTTTAGACAACACAAACATACGTGCCCTTGAATAGAATCGATAAATTTACTGAAAAATGCTATACGTACTGGGGCTTGAACACGTGAAATCCGTCTCGAAAGTCAACGACGCTGACCAATGCACCAGCGTGCCAATTAGGAGGCTCCAGGCGCAATATGTATTATTTGAATGCCCGTTTTTCGTGTTATTTCAATTTTATCGGGTGACATCGAGAGTTTGGATTGAACAATTTGAAATATTCCCCGCAGTTCAATAGAAACAAATCAGAAAGACCTTACAAAACTTGAATCGTTTGAAGTTTGTACTTTTTCATGAGTTTTGTCGCAGTAACGACCCGGGTTTCACCTTTCCGAATTTAAAATGCATTTCAAGTTTGTGTGGCATCATAATATATTGTACGCCAAATAAATGTGGTCCATGTACATAACTAAGAAGTGAGTTTTTGATGCATCTAGCGCTTATGGGGGTAATCCACGACTGATAACAAAATAGCGTTAACTCCAACAACCCCTATGTCGAGTCCTTCTCTACATTGTACAACTAGATTGTAAATGTAGTATTTATTGATCTTTAATTATTCTTATTTCAAAAACCGTAATATTGGATTTGGTGCCTTAGTTAAAGTTCTTAGCATGTCATAATGAGGTATATTTTTTGATATTTTGGTTTACCATGCTAATAAATACGCAAGCCCTGTGATATTAATCAATTTCTCAAATCTACTGATGAGTTTCTAGAAAGAAACAAAATATATATTGAGGAGTGCAAAGGATTAAGATATAAAGAATAGTTTGTAAGGTATTGTTTAAGTATCTAAAAATACTCGATTGTAAAGATTGTCACGATAAATATATAGGAAAAGCACAAAAGATGACGTACGTATAAGGTCGAAACCGTCCGGTGTTATAATAATACAACGTTTAACCTTTGAAATACGTTGGCCAAAAAAGTACGCGTCAGCCGAAGGGGGAGGTCTAAAAATACCCCAGCGGTATAACTATATTGGCATAAATTGAAATAAAAAATATGATTAAACATGTTCGAGATAAGACAACGTTACCTTATCGCTTATGGGCAGTAAATTTTGAATCCTGTAGCGACACTATAAAGAGTTTTCGGCCAGAAATAGTCTGGCTTATTTTATTTAATTGCAGCGCAACAAGTCAATAAAAATAATATTTCTTCCTGTAACACATGTAAAAAAAATATGATTCAATAATACCAAAAGCTTAAACATTGTAAAGTGGCAATAGGGGTTATCTGTCTTAGCCGTCGGGAAGCAAGTGTTAATATCTCCGTCAATGAGCCCCTCTATTCAAGTGAATATAACAACACGAAACCGATCTTGACATCTTTAATATAAAGGAAAGGTGAAATTCAAAATGTCACGAGACAAAGGCGTCAAGTTGAAAGATAAATTTAATATAGCACTCCCATTTTCTTCCACTTCAACGAACATCATTTATAATTAAGGACTCTTGGCGTACCTTGGCTCCAGTGGCGTGCGCATTGCCCGACGGCTTTATAAGACGTGGCAGACACAAATCTAATGCGAACATCTCACATTTAATTAAAAGCCGTTTCCGTTTTGGAAGTAATCACTGTTGAATTATATAATTCCATCGTAATAAATTCGATTTCATGTCTGTAATAATATTATGAGTGAGATAGTTATTTAGCTAAAAATAATTGCTTGTAGATGTAGCTGGTCCTGATAATTGAATGACATAATAAAACTAGTACAAAAAACTTACTTACTTTACTAAAAATGTTTTATTATTTTTATTACAGTCAATTCGGGTAACTTTGGACGTCAATATAACACTGGACAAAACTTGAGCAAGTACCGTTTATTTTTTTCTGCTGACTAGTAATCGGGATCATTCTTGCGATTGATGAATATAACAAATCGATCTTTTGTCTTATATACATATGATCAACAAAAGGAGCTACATTCACCTTTAAAATTATTTTTAAAACGAAAATGCGCTTGTTTTTCGAAGGTCATTTTCAATTCATCACCAGAAATTATTCAAATGCTCTAGAAAGGTAATTTTAGTTCGAAACTATTATTTTATCTTTCATATTTCACAAAAAAGAAAGCTCAGCAAAACCTTATTAAATTGTGAAGAGGTTGCGAAAAGATCTTATTTCTGGTGATCATATAGAAGACAAAAGATCGATTTGTTATATTCATCAATCGCAAGAATGATCTCGATTCCTATTCAGCAGAAAAAAAATAAGCGGTACTTGCTCAAGTTTTGTCCCATGTTATATTGACGTCCAAAGTTACCCGAATTGACTGTAGTACAAAAAAGTTGTGTTTTATACTGATTCTACAATTATTATTGCAAACAAGATTTATTTTAGAGGAAGTTTTAGACGACAAAATCACTCATGCCTACAGACAGAATCAATAAATCGACAGACAAAAAAAGCTGCGTGAGGTCAAGGTGCAAGATCTGTTTTTTAATACGGAAAGAAAAAAAACAATGTATTTTAGTTCTACATAAATTATTTTATATATTTGTTGATAGCTAATTCGGCTTACGCCTTCGTCAGAACTATGTTTTTAAACCTGTATTAGAGATAGCTTATATACCCATGCTAGACAGGGTGCCCCGTACATCATCTCTTTCTGTTGAAACCATACCTACGTCACATGAAAGAATTTAAATAAGTTTGATTTATTGGTCTAAAGTAATGGTGGGAAACAATAATTTGGGTATTTTTGGGTTATTTTATCGTGTGAAACCACTTAAAATCTGCAATGTCTAAGTGCATCTATTTTAAATTGTTTTAAGTTTATTGTTTGTTAAAGGTTTTAAAAGAGGTGAACTGTTAATTGTAATCAGATCGTTAAGAATTTCATTGGTCTGTTTTTTTAGTAAAAATAATAAAACATTTATAGTTTTAGCTCGCTGTGAGCGAAACCGGTCCTGATCTTATAAATTTTACGTGGAATAAGTACTAAAAATGTTTTATTGTTATTATTATAATGCCATTACACCAAGTATTGACAGTGAACACCTTAAAAGCGATCTGTTTTGTTGTTCCTAATTCAAATAATCCAACTTGTCAGTTGGCCACGTCAATAAGATGCACTTTTATGGCGGCTAAAATTAGTCTACATCAGTGCTCTTAACATGTTATTAGTGACAGTGTATTATTGTATGAGATCTTGTTCAACGTTTTCCGGCACGCCACTGGCAGGAAACCCCACTCGGAAATCACGCACAGGAAAAGTTTAACGAGGGAAGCACGAGATATTCATTGGTATTAAAGGCAGCGTAAAACTGCGGCAGGAATTTCATTGATAGGAAATATTTTGCGGATCTTAATGGTAGAAAAGTGTGCGATTATTTTGAATACGAAATAAAGAGTTATAATAACCGAATACATTATCCCAGGGCTGTGGGGTCGGAGTTGGAGTCGAAGTAGTAGAGCCGTGGGTTTTTGGCTGGAGTCGTGAAAAAATTTGCAAAGTTTAACTTTTTAGTATATTTTCGCCTCGGAAAAGTGATTAATATAAAAACTGACCTTACCGGCATTTGAACATGTGAGCTCGGTACCAACTATAGTGGCACTCGACCACGGACGTGGCTTACAGTATCAATGCAATAATGCAATGTAATGTAATGCCATGATTTGTTTTTTTTTTTGAATAAATTAATAAATGCACATACAAAATCAATGTATCGATATTCGAATTTCATAACATTGATATTAGGATTTCACAAGGGTAAATAATTACATTCTTCATCTTTTTGATGATGTAATTTAAATGTTGAAACAATCTAGTTACAGGTGTGTGACCACGCCTCTACCTAAAATGATTAATGGCGGAATGAAAAAGCATTTACAGCTTTTCACAGAAGTAATTAAAAAGTCTCTATTCTCTCTTTCAACGCATGTTTTACGTATAAATTAAAAACCTCTGCCTAGAAAGGTTTTATTTCCATTAAAAGCCACACGCCCGTCTGCATACATCAAGCTAACACCTCTCAAAGCTCCCGTCCGCCCATATAGCTTAAAGCTCCAAGGCTTGAACGAGCTTTACTGCACCAAAACACTTGGAACTTCGTGCATTTCTGTAACTATCATTATATAGTTGAATTAACAACACCTGATTCTATACAAGTTTTCTTTTCAAATGAATTATAAGCTTCACGATTCAAGTTTTCCTCTTGTCATCTCTAAAACATATATATTATTTTGTCTTTTGTCATCGCAGACTCTCGTCATTGATAATAAAAGTCGCAATGGTTAAACATTATTAACATTTTTCAAGTAATTGATACTCGAGTATTTTTCAAAATACTTGAGTATCAAGTACTTAAAAGATGGAAGAGTATTCTCGAGATAATTATATTATACTGCGAGTATTTGATACTCGAATTGGAGTATCTAGTCACTATGTCATAATGATGACACATTTACATTAGATTATGAATTATTTGGGTGAGTTATAATTACCGTGTATTTCGATTATAGTATTACAAATACTAATTACCAGATATTAACATAGAAATATCGTTAAATAATTCGTAGGTTTTATCCGACCTATTATTATTGAATTGATTGATTTCGATTCAAATTTGATATTGAATTTACATCAATCATCTTCTTAGAAATTCTAAATTAAAAAACCAAACGAGTCTTAATATAGTTTGGAAAATGGTCGATAATTTTCCAAATGGGCGCCATGTTTCCTATCTATACTGAACCCAACTATATTATTATTGTTTACCTCCCTCTCCCTTGTGGCAACCACCTTTTCCGCGAAACAAATGAATAATGTATTACTGAAGTTCAGTGCCGTTTGTTTCTCTGGAATTTTCCACCCCTAAAAGACAATTGCAGTTGGCTTTTCTTTGATTGGAATACCTGGTAGTTTTCTCTGGCTCGACATTTTCCAACTGAAACAATCATCAACATTCGATGGCAGTAGTTTTTATGATATTAAAAATTTATATATTAATTCAATGAAGTGGAAAATAATTCGAAAACTTTTTTCGTGGCTCCTTCTTGATATTTGTATTAATATAATCATAGTTCTCGGAAAACAAATTAGAAAATTAACAAATAATTCCAAATGAACCAGTCCAAGGTGAAGTGGTCAACATAGACTGCTTCCGTGGTGGACAGCCCGGGTTGCTTGTCCCTGTTCAAGCGGAATTTTAGTCAATTTATCGATTCTGTTCGAAGGCAATGGGTGTTTGTGTTGTCAAAAATCCCTTCTCACATTTCCTATCCCAAAAAGAGCGATTGGTTAATCACTAGTCCTTTCCTATTCCTTGTACCCTTTCAATCCCTACTCTCTCCGTAAAAGAGAGGTTGAAAAACTAAGTAACACGCAGTTCTCGTATAAAGCACATATATTGAGATAAACTCCGTGAGGAGTCTACCTGCTTCAAGTTGGGAGCGGACATGGTTAAAAAAAAACGTAAACTTCACTCATCTGTTTTTTTTTCTAATAAATTTAATTGAATTGTACGAAAAAAGCATATTCAACCATATCCAATCAGGAGATAAGTCCGGCGACAGCTAATCAGAAAAGAATTAAACATAAAGCAATTTTCCTGAATTTCCAATGAATTGATCTGACAATAACGGAACTATACATAGTAGCTGAAAGCTTTTCCCTGACCGTAAATGAATATTTTGAATGTGAAATTCTATAATATAATCAAATACCTACACATTAATTTTAACCCTATAGTATTGTGGTAGTGTTTAACCATTTGAATGCTAATTCAATTTATAACATGAAAACTAGTTTTAGTTCACCTAATACCACGACATATTATTATGTGTAAACTTTAAATCCCGCCTGCATCCCGACGTACCCAGACGGTCCTATCGATCCACTGCGGCCGTGAAACTTGCAGCGTGCGTGACTGTCTGTCCCGCCCACCTAGCCGCTGCCAACCTTGCCTACCCCTGCAACCCACGAAACGCCCCAAATCCACCCTTATCCGATTTGAAAGCAGCTCAACTCAGCTAAGATTTTTATCTAACAGAGAGATGAAGAGGTATACTTATTCAAAGATTGTCGTCAAGTCGAGTTGGTTTCAATCAGATTATCAGAATACAGTATGAAAAGGATAGGATAAGCTTATATGTTCGGAACGTACAACGTGAACGACTATGTCTAATAATTGAAATAATATACAGGAGTAGAGTACGTCGACAATTCAAACACAGATATATCATGTCTAATCTTATGTATTGATTGAATTGGCATTTACTTGGTAGAACTCCATTATATCACGGTGAAAAAAATGACAATGTATTTTAGTTCTACAGAAGTTATTTTATATTTACTTTTTCGGCGTACGCCATCGTTATAACTATGTTTAAACGTCTTATCTATATATAAAGGGTATTTCAATAGGGACGCTCAAAATATGTTACTTTGTCCTGCTGAGTAGATTATTCATTGTTTAGTGGCCAAATTTGAGTCAACCAGTTTGGTAAATAATCGGCCAACACCTACCTTTACGTCATCAAAATACAATATCTGGTGAAAACATTGCTGCTGTGTGTGAAAGTGTACAGGAAAACCCAAGGCAGCTTATTTCTCGTTGTTCACAAGAACTTGGCTTTTCTGAGACTTCAACTTGGCGAATTTTGAATCGGGACCACAGACAACGCCTGATTGGGTTCTGGAGCAGTTGGAAGTTTACCCAAATTTGTCAAAAAAGGTCAACTTTAGCGACATGGCCCATTTTATAATGAATGGATATTGGCAGACATTTGATGCTATATTCCATATTTAATGCCGTAAAATATACTTACAAATGAAATTAAAATTTAGTCGAAATCTCACAAACAACTTGTTTTATTTACATTTCAAAACTAAGCGTCCTTATAAAAAGATATTTCAATTAATTTTGTGAATTTATTCTATCATAACTGTGTATGTGTTTTAAGTAAGTAACCATATTCAATAATATTGGAATAACTACCTGATATATTATCTAGGTGTTCTTATTTTAAAATAAAAATGAGAATTAAAGAACAATAAAGTTCAGTGAAATGGAAGTCTTTTTTGAATATGGCAATAATGCCAAATTGATATTTAACGACGCATTTCATTGCATAAGATATTTTTCCGACAAAAAAAGGAAATTCATCCGGTATTTTCACGGAGGCAGTGAAAATGGGGGTGAATCTATTGACTGGGGGGCAGACATTACATTACTAGAGGAATAGCGCAGTTAAAAAGAAAAATGCTTTGGCGGCCAAAGACGCAGGCTCGTGAAAACTCGAAATGTGGAATGAGGCGGGGAAACTAACCCTGACGCGAAAGGAAAAGTCAAGTTTGTATACATACATACATGCGTTTCGCTTTTATTAGGGTATATTTAAGGCTTCGTGAATAAAGCTTGCCAATACATATAAACATTTGAGATAAACGTTATATAGTTCTGTAATACTGTCGATAAATGCAATTTAATGATTTAAGTTTAAATTATCCATTTTGTTTTGTGATAATGAGTGCGATCCTTAATGCTGAGTCTTACAAAATTAATTCCTACATCATTTTTATTCAGATTTAGATTAGACTAAGACATTTGATATGTGATTGTTTTAAGCTCTATTTGGCTATGATAAAAATATCCGATTGATAAAAAAAATCGAGAGAGATTTGATTAATCATAAATATTCTGTTTTTGATTTAATTTTGAGTCGTTTATCAAAACTTTAATTTAAACAACGAACGGTATTCCCCGCAGCTCGCTAGAAATAATTCAGAATGATTACCTAAATACCTCGCCCGTACACTATACTTTATGATTCATGACCCATCGGTCAATCAATATTAGGTACTATCTTTTGATTGAATTTGCATTTCCTTAGTAGAACTCTATTATAACACGGTGAAAAAATATCAATGTATTTTAGGCCGACAGAAATTATATTATATATATATACATTTATTTTTTAACTTTTTCTAAGTTTTCATTTGTTATAAAATAGACTGTCATAGTGTAATATAGATTCGTGCTCATCAATTTATTTGGTAATTTAAAAAGGCAGCTGTGAGCCAAGATGTACCAACACTTTTTAAAGTACGACATTTTGAAGGGCGTAAAATTTAACTGGGTGGAATTAAATGGGTTAAAATTTGTGGCACGTTTTTTCGTTTATCTTTCTCGCTTGATGAAAAAGAAAAAAAAGCAGCGAAGCATGAATTTACGCCATCCATCATAAAGATATCAGCGCAGTAACAAGGAGAAATATAAGCCGAAATAATACACGAAATATTTGACAAACTCAAGGAAATGTGAACGCAGGCCGACTGGAAATTTTTAATAAAGAAAGATAAATACGATCGTAAATTCATTTATGTATCGTTTTGAAAGAAACCTCCATACAATAATTTAATACATCAAAGGAAATACAAAAAAACTTTTCGTCTGTAGTTTGTAGAATTGTAGTTTAGAAGAAGATTTTCTTCATATTTCACAAGAGCTAAATGAAAAAGTTTCTGGCATTCTAATATGACGAATGAGCATTACAACTATTTCTTGCAGTCCGCCCTGACACGCGCCCTATTGGCCAACATGAATTGTTTGCAATTTTGACTAACTGCATAGCATTTGAAAACCAAAACTAATTTACTTCTTATGTACTCACTTACTCAAGTCCCGGAATGGTCAAAATAAAAAAAATAGTAATGTGTGTATGTGGATCGGAATGAAAAACATGCTCTCCCTCTATAAAATGCTCAACCAATATCAGACAGAGAAGGATATGGTCATATGCAGCCGCTATTTTACGGCCGCCTTCCATAACGCTATAGATCACAAACATACACGGATTTGCTTGTAATTTATTTGGCCCGATAAAAATCTGCACGAGACTGATCATACAACCTCGTATTATGGTGATTCATGAAAAGAATAACAAAAAAGTGAAATATTCTGTTTTTCCGTATTCTGAGAATCATGAGATTTATCTACTTCGCTTTGAATCTAACGAGGAATTATGAGTATCCCGTTTTCTTTATAAGATTGCAAATTTATCGAACATTTCGAAGATTTAATCAAGCCTTGCAATTGAAATCTTGGAAATGAGTGGTTGTGGCAAGTTATAAAAATATTTGGTGCTTTGGCAAAGTGATATTGAGTCATCCACACAACGGTGAGTGTGAGAAAATCTAATAGTAAAAATACATATGTGTTTGCATGTATACATAAATATGCGTTAGTGTGAAAATTGCACATGTATTTGCGACCAATCCTTTCAACGTTTAACATTTTGCCGGTCGAGTGCACAAATAAAATGCATCGCCGATTGCACCCGTTGATGGCATTGTTCAATTCGTACTAGTGATGTGCATATGTCACGATCAAACCTAGATACATTATCGGCTGTTAAAATAATAAGTGAATGTACTGCTACACTGTGAATTACATAACTTGGCCGATCAACTTCATTGTGGCCGTTTATGGAACTAAACTTTCACATCATCTTTTAAAAGCCATTCCCTTCATCATTATTTCAGTGTGTGCTTGGATAACAGTTTGCTAATGTAAATACCTATGATTTATTCAAACTTATGGCACACGGTGTCTCACAGTGCTTTAATGCACAGGTTCCCAAAGTGAGCTGTGTGAAATTTCCAGGAGAGCCGTGTTTAATTGTGTGTCTAAAATGGGACCATGGGTCAAATAAGTTTGGGAACCTATTATGCTTTAATGCATCGACCATCTTATAGAAGTCACAAGATAACAAATAAAAAAGGACCATGTCAAGCAAATCTGAGGGGTCAAAATGATAAGCAAAAGTAAAAAGCTAGCGAAATGGAGCGCTACAAAGCGCAGTGAGCGTGTGTGATTTTGTATGATAGTTGATGACTACGCTACTGCGCCTTTATGAATTTATTATTTTCTACCTTCCTGATTGCATCGACTCGGATAACGAATTTACCCCGGCACTATTGAATCCAGGTGTATTTTTGTATCAGATGGAAATGCGTGCGATGAGCTAAACCAGTCCTGATCTTAATAAACTTGAGAAATATTTTTTATATATACTTATACCTGGGAGGTAAACTACACTATGTCGAAAATGGAACGTTTTTGATACGAATTTTTAAGCATTTTTATGAAGTATATTTTTAAATACAAGTAGTTTTCTTCAACTATTTGTTGTAATGCGATTAGCGCATAGTTGAGTCTACCACTCGACATAGAGTCCCGGGTTCCGAGGTATAGAACACGATGTCGATATCTCGATTTTTAATTCAATCTTTTCTCAATCTGTGCTCAATGAGTGATCCGAGGTACAGATTAGATGTTCTATCATTTTCATATTTTTCAAATACGTGGTTCATTGGCGTCACCTGTAATGCCATGGATTATATATTATATTTTTCCAATAAAAAACTCTAATCAAATCAATAACGAATTCTTACTTTAAATAGTTTATAAATATCTGGTGTTGTTTCGAGTTTTGCGAACCGGTTGATAGGCATCGGGAGGGTCGTCACTATTGTACTAGCGATGCCCGAGGCGGTCATGTGTGAACTTGACGATAGATCATTACTAAATACACTTATCGGCTTGTACTTACAATAATGTAAAACGTACTACGGACAATGATTCCTGTAATTAGTTATAGTATGTCTGTACTATAATTATGTTCACATATTTATACACTTGAGAATATGGTAAATCAGATTCATACTTTTTAATTCCTGATTTAACGGAAAAATCAGAAGGTAATTTTCAAAACTGGTCAATTCCAAAATTATTTTTTTGAACTGCCAATTTTAGATTAAACTTTTGAGACCTTTTTTTGACGTGACAACGTCTTATAAATCGATGAACGCCCGCTGCACGCACGAAAAAACATGACTCATTGTCCCGTTTGTCGCGTTACGCCGAAGGCAAGCGTGCGAGCGAGGGCGCGGATAAGCGATAGAGAGGCACGATTGGCCTACCGTTCGGATTGTGCCGCATCTATATCTCTTCCACTCGATTGGTCGATGCGTCTGAGTAGAAAAGAGACAGCGGCAGCACACAACTTATACACCTACAGTACCTACACGTGATCTGTTTACAACTGTTTATAAAGTGAAGTGAAAGGTTAATGTGGTTTTCATTGTTTATATTACACAACAATTGCGGCAATAAAGGTAATTAATTCTTGCATATTAAAAATTATTTAATGTTATATCTCGAATGATATAACATTAAATAATTATTGGTCGCTTAGTCCGAGCGACGCCGGGTAGCAATATTAGTAGTTTATAATTAAAATGTTGAAGACGTCTAAGCAATACAAGCTACTAAATCAAAAATCATTTATGTAAGAATGATCATTATGATTGAAGAATGATCATCGATATACTTTCAAATAAGACCTGTCCAACTGTCTTTATACAAATTTTTAATGTGTTTACAGTAAATTCTTTGTGAACAGTCAGTAAATATATTAAAATATAAATGAAAAGCAATGTTTTTTGTGGCAATTTTTCACATATTTTATTAAGACCGGGAACGGTTTCGCTCATCGTGAGTATTACATTGAAAGAGTTAATAAGTAAAATATTTTTTTATAAACCTCCCAATACCATTAACCCAGGGCTTCTTGAAATGAAAGTCTGCCTCCGACCATGTGAGATTTTTTTAGTATTTTTCACTCATGTCGTTGTTTCCGTTCATATGTATGTAGATAGTACCGCCTTATGAAGTGTACAATAGATAATATAATACAAACAAATCATCGTTGTTACCACAGGGAATGATGATTCTCAAGTCATGATTCTAATGAAAAGTTCACTGATATGATCTTACAACAGCAATTAGTAATACAAGCCGCTGTTTTGGGAAGCCAGAGAGACGTAAGTGGTAAAATATACAAAACTTATATACGAAAACTGTTTCGTAAATTTCAGATTTAATTGAGCATGAAAATTTTTCCCTTTTTACACTCGTTTTTATCAGGAAGAGTTTTGACCTGTTTTTCCTTAAACAACTTTTCTTTGTTTTTCTAAATGCCTGAATAAAAAATATTCGAATCACATAAACCATTTTAATTTGTTGTTAATATTTGTCAGTTTTCTGAAGATAATTATTGAATGAATCTACTGTTTTAGTGTGTGTTAGACGGGCTTTTTCTATTACATAATTGCATTAAATTATTATGTGTCATAGTTAAGAAAAAAACATGACAATTTTTTTACATTGAAGTTGTAAAAATAGTCGACGTCACAGAGAAAATTCACGAATGTGATTTTTCTCATTTACGTGTGTTTGCAGAAGTTTTTAATAAACATCTTAAAAAAATACCTTAAAGATTAAAATGCTCAAGTCAATCCAATATAGATATAATATATCCAATGAAGCTTAAATGTGTGTTAGCATGCGCATATAACTCATTTTAAAGTATTGTAGGTGCTGCAAATCGGGTTTATAATGAAAGTTAACCAAATTGGCTTTCCATGGCACTCGATTTTTATCATACTAAAAAGACTTCAGTGTTGACCATTTTAAATGTCTTATTACACCTATGAAAGTAATACATATGTATTTTAAATAATGGCAACATGAGTATGAAATAACATGTTTAATCTTTCAATACATTTCAGAAGTTCTAAAGAATTTTTAAAGTAAGTTCAGACGAATACTATATTTCTGAAAAAAATTTGATTTTGTCGGAACTCACTCGGTTAACATCTTTAAAATTTCTAATGTGATTTAAAAATTGATTTTTTCTCTGTTCTTATAATAAAAATTTGTAATTTTTTTTAATGTGTATAAAAGTATGTATGTATATGTGAATACATTTGTCAAATGCATGGCGTATTGGTGTAAGCTGTAATGCCATGATTTGTATTTTTTTTATGAATAAATAAATAAATAAAATATGTTACACGCAAACTGTGCAAAATTGCAAATTATAACATGTAACAAATAATAATAATGTGCGAAGAAAATGAGGGGTATTAAATTTTATTTACTATCTATTTAAAGACATGTATTTTGCCGCCACTCCCCCATTATTGATTCGATCTAATAATTTGAAAACTTTCTAAAATGGCGACCGAACATTATTTTAAAATGGTGGCTGACTGAGATAAAACGTTGTTATATTTTTGCATTAGCTTTTCACCTCTGTGTTTGGTCTCGAGAGGGATGGGAAACACTCGGCAAAGTAAATAAGAAAATTGAATTATTTTCTGGCGTCGAGTAATAATTCAACGTCATATTAAAAAAAGGAAATATCCGTGTCGCGTAAGCCCTAGAACAGCGGGCTATCGTGCCTTTGTGAGTTACACTGGGCTTGATAAAATTTCCATGCATAAAAGTAGAAAGTTATTAATTTTGAGCTATATAGTCGTCATTTTCTGATTGGTGAGCTTAGGATATATCTTCATAAACATTACACTGGCATATGAAATAATTTGTATGTAAAAATAATGTATTTTATATATTCTTCCAAGAAAATTTTCGACAGCAGAGGCAGTCAAAAAAGAGATCGGCTGCATTATCTTTTTATTAAGAAACGCACTAAGAGCTTTTTTTTTGAAATTGAAAAATACTGAAACTTCCCATATTGCAAACTTTAAATTTAGATCCAAATAAAAGACAAGGCAAGTCTAAGCATCAAGCTAACTCCTTAAGATCACAATATAATTATTGGACACTTTTTATTTTTGAATTGAAATGCATTCATTAAAATAAAATAATTGCTAGTTTTTAGCCCGTTTGGGTGTTATATCTTGAGACTACTGATTGCGGTGTGTCGCAAATTGATATAAATCGACTCAGCAGGGAAGGAGTTGAAAATTTTTTCTCCACAACTCTTTCAACTGAATGAACCTTTTAGCATGACAATACAAAAAAATCTTACCCATTATAATAGAGATGTCAATACGCATTCCAATGCACATACTTGAAAATTGCTTAATAATAATTGTCTTAATAGTAATACAAATAATGTTAAAGTCGCATTATTGATGGTCGTTGACATAGCAACCCAATATCTAATACTAATATCAAAAATAATAGAATACCATCCTACAAACTTTCCGAGAAATTAAAAACATTATCAATCATTTATTTACATTTGAATCGGTTGAATTTTGTACTTTTCCATGAGTTTTGTCGCTAACGATCATTTCACTTGACATGCCTATGGAAAAGTACAATATTCAATCGATTCAAATTTGATACTGTAATTTCACCACGCCCCTGCAGACGAAGTTCTTAATTAATCATATATTTATTTTTGAATCCCGAAAATTACTTCAAATAAACAGATTAAAATATACCGCTTAATTCTCTTACGATTTCAAAATAAATTATTACTTTTGTTAAACATTGCTAATAGAATATATATGGCACGTAAACTGACGGTTGCCGTTCACTGAAGAATAGTTCAAATCGCTCCGATAAAGCAAATTTTCATTTTCATTGTGCATAATTTTATTGATTGGCTGAGAATTCCATTAAATGTAAACGTATAAACAAACAAGGTGTAGAGAAGGAAGATGATCAAACAATCGCTTCACACGATAACGAAGCATTACATTGTTGTACAAGGTGAACAATGTATTGTCTCACAGATGAACAATTTGATGTCTTACGTTGATCAACTTAAACAACTTTACAGTTTTTTACTCTTAGAGGAAAAAAAATATATGTAGATCATTGAGAAAGTTTATAATTAAGCATAAATTAACAGAAAGTTAAGTGTTAAGCACGGTTATCGTATTTACATCAACGGTAAATGAAAGAGATCTACCAAAACATATTTTGGCACTTCCCTTAACTGTTTCTAAGTATCAGAATAACGCTTAAAATAAAGACACCTTTGCTAATCACTTTTTATTCGAGAATTACTCGTTTAATGCAGATGAATGGGAAAGATTTGGCAGTGGCCTTGGGGCCTCTAAACTTCCCTCACAAATAACTTAAATATAGCCCACCTAACATGTTAAAAACGGGAAAATATTTTTGACACATGTATTTATTTGGTTTAGAACACGGATTTCCAAGCCATGGAACGAGTTTTCTGTGGGGCACCAACTTATACAGTCAACTGAAAATAATATTCACTATAATGCATTTTCGTTGTTTTTTTTAATACAGAATTAAAAATGTCTTTATCTATTGCATCGAGGTCGCGGGTCACATGGCTTTTATAAAAAGGGGTCGCCACCCGGAAAAGTTTGGGAACCTATGGGTTAGAATATACAAAAATTTCACATCGAAATCCTTTTTCATTGGTGGTAATATTGAATGAACGATGGGCCATGAAGTGCAGTGTGCGGGTGAGACAGGTACTCGTTCTGAATTATTTCTAGTGAACTGCGGGGAATATCGAATTTCGCTTGACTTGCAAAATGAAATCAACGTTTATTCCAAAATACAAGTCTTATGTAGAATAAATTTTGCGACTTTTTTATCATTCGAAAAGATGGTCTCCAAAATTAAATTGCGCCTTGGGCCTCCCAAGTGCTAAGGGTGAAGTAGGGAAGATTGAAAACACCACAAAGATATAAAATCTTAAATTCTTGAACGCCAAATTAATAAAGCTGATCTCTATGCACACACTTATTAATTCCCACAAAATATCATATTACTTTGTTGGAGTAAACTTAGCTGATAAAATATGCATTTAACTTTAAATCGTGATAATCCCTGGCATGCATATTTATAGTTTGTTTACAATACGTTTCCACATTACTGGATAGATCGACAGGGAGTTCATAAGTCACGTTCCTAAACGATACGTTCGTACGTATTCATAATAATATGATGGCACACGGTGGTCACGAAAAATCGTGCACTTTCACTGGAGTACCACCACCGGAGACAGCATAGAACACATAAGTACATATATTCCATAATGCATGTATGACACAACACGTGATTTGTTAACAGAATTGAATATATTATACTATCCAGTAGTTCTGGCTACATAAACGGTGATAGATGAATTGATTGCTTACGCACTCCACACACCAGCGCAATATTTCCGAGATATATTTCTATGGTGTGTGGGTTGCTTTAAGCGTCACTCAAAATTGAAATGACAGATGAGAGCTTTGGAAACGAAGGTAGCTTTCTACCAAAAAAGCATTTTGGAGGAAAAGCGCAAAACAATCAATTCAATGCAATAAAGATCAATGAAGATGTTGATTTTTGTCTCCTATATATAAATATCATTATAAACATCAATCACCAGTTAATTTTATACAACCTTTCAGATATTTAAATTATAAGTCAATGGTGATATTTTAAGTTCGTAAGTAAGTGCCCAAATATGTAATTGAATGTTGGTCGTCAAATGTAGTTCACAGTGAGATGTTATATATTTCTACATTCATTGGTTTTTTTGCCAATTGCTTTCATATGCCTCAAATGATATGGTTTTATAATATACGAAGACTGACAATATTTTGTTGTATTTCTAATAATGTAGTAGAAGTGTAGAAAATGTGGTGATCTAAAGGTTCTTATTATGCTCCATTTTTTCAACATATATGTACATCAAAGACATCCATTCTATTCGGCACGAATTCATAAATCTTTTAAAAAAACAATTTAAAACGTTGCATGTATGTGCATTCAAGATTCAACCGATTGAAAATTACAACCCATCAAAATGAGCACCCAAATGCATTGACCACTGAAAAGTCAAAATACAATAACATTTTAATACAAATAATAACTCATTTTTACTACTTATTCCACATTGGATTTATTAAGATCAGGGCCGGTTTCGTTTATCGCGAGCATTGTGGGCGAAACCGGTACTAACCTTAAAAGTCGGTTTACGGACGATAGTTTAACGTGACAACGTCATAAGAAAACACTGATGAAATGATTGCATACTTTTATGAATAAAATGGAATCATGTTTATTGAATTATCATTATTTTGTATGGATACGATATTTTGTATATTTGTTATACGTTAATCAGATTTTTAATATGCAAGAATTAATTACCTTTATTGCCGCAATTGTTGTTGTAATATAAACAATGAAAACCACATTTACATTTCATTTCACTTTATAAACAGTTGTAAACAGATCACGTGTAGGTACTGTAGGTGTATAAGTTGTGTGCTGCCGCTGTCTCTTTTCTACTCAAACGCATTGACCAATCGAGTGGAAGAGAGATAGATGCGGCACAATCCGAACGGTAGGCCGATCGTGCCTCTCTATCGCTTATCCGCGCTCTCGCTCGCACGCTTGCCTTCGGCGTAACGCGACAAACGGGATAATGAGTCATGTTTTTTCGTGCGTGAAGCGGGCGTTCATCGATTTATAAGACGTTGTCACGTCAAAAATTCAATGTGGAATAAGACGAATCATGTGTTATTATGATGCCATTCCACAAAGGATTGACAGTGAACACATGAAAAGTGATACTAACGTTAGCTGCAAAATACCACAAATCATTGAAAACTTACTTACTTTGCAGACTGATTTTAATATGCTTGTTGTGATAGTTACATTTCAATTAAATACGTAAAAATACAGATATTTGTTTTAAAAATTAAAAAAAAAACAATACATCTATGTCTGCGTCTAAAATATTCGCATCAATTTATCATTGTCGTATCGATTTCTTTGCCATGAAATGAAAGAACAATTAAATTAGAGATCAATCAACATCTCGAGCTGGACTACCTGACAAGCGCCTATTAACAGGTTAATCCGCTGCCAGTTTGCGAAATCAATTGTAAGCTAACCCCATTAAACAATTAACTATGCGTATACAAAATGATGATTACATACCTCCGAAATGAATACATTAATAATTATTATATTAAGGCGCACGAAAGGTTTTAGAGTTGCGTACACATACGATGAATTAACCTTTGCAATGACCGACACGCTTATTTCGTGAGGATTGTATTGCGTGGCGTAGTAGCCCATGTGCACCACATGAGATAAGAAACCAAATATCTATTACTCATATGGTTATTTTAAAAAAGAAAAAATATTTGGCATTACAGCTTACCCATTATCAAAATATTCTTAATTGTGAAAGTCATACGAGATTAGCTGATGATAAGTAATAAATCAGTTGTCTAAAATCAAATTTTTAAAATCAGTGTTCTCTTTTTGTATTGAAAAAATAGACCTTGCCGGGAATTTTTTAGAGCGATATTTTTGACTTAACCCCTAAGATATTCGTGACGATATATGATATACACGCTGCCATTTTGAAGCGATTCAATCTCTGGATAAGCTTTTAAGGTGTTCACGTCAATACTTGGTGGAATGGCATTATAATAAAAATAATAAAATATTTTTAGTACTTTTTCTACATAAAACTTATTAGATTAGGACCGGTTTCGCTCATGGCGAGCATTGTCAACTGAGTTGACAATGACAATTCATCAATGCCCGCCATGAGCGAAACCGGTCCTGATCTAATATTTTTACGAGGAAAAAAGTACTAAAAATGTTTTATTATTTTTACTCTGGATAAGCGTCAATGATAAAATACACTATCAAAATATTTGTATACATAAAGGGTTTCCGCATTTCATTATGACATCTCTGATGATCCACGCTCTATAGTTCGCAACGCCTGAGCTGGCATAACGGATATCAAGTAACTGATCATTTATTTGCATTATAAATAATATTTTTCATCGATTGGTGAAAAAATTTAATCTGCAAAGAGTGAATATATTTTTAAACAAGCAATTAGATTTTCGCGAAATTGTATAAGAGGAAGCATTTTGACTGACTTTAATTTATGCCCACTATATGCAAGTGCATGTTAAACATATCTTCACTAATGAATTCTTGGGCTACTGTAAGGTAAAATAATTTTGCGTAACTCATATACCCAAGTATGTCCACAATAATAGAGTACGAGAATAAGTCAATGGAGATTTATTGAACACACAATGCACTGTGTACACAATTGTGATACCTTATACACGGGTACACGGTTTCCGGTGTGCGTTTGAGTGTTAAAGCGTGTAATTCACGAAACATTTAACCATGGCATTGTTCTTTCGCGCGCGTGAACGGTCCCCGTGGCCATTGTTTTTTGTTTTTTTTTTTTGATATTATTTATTTTTCACTCCCGCTGCGCACGAGCACGCGTGAGTCGCCCGCCTGTCGGGATCGGAGCTTTGGTGCATACTAGGAAGATACTTTCGGCGGATCTGGTAACGTCTCAGTTAATTTCGCTTCATTATTTTTTTAGCCATTTCCACTCCCAACATGGAGCATATAGACTCCTCACGGAGATTATATCAACATTATTTTTCTACGAGAACTGCATGTTACTCGGATGCTCAACCTTTTTCCGTTTTTTGAAGAGAGTAGGGATTGAAATGATTCGAATACTAAAGATAGGACTAATGGGAAGCCAATCGCTCTCACTATGCGCCGCTTTTTGGGATTGGAAGGGTAGGAAGGGATTTTTTAAAACACACCCTATGCCTTCGACCAGAATCGAGATCAAAGAATTTCGATTTTCAGTCGAGAATCAGAGATTTATCGACATTTTCTCGTACCAGGACTCGAACTCGGGCGGTTCGTCACGGAAGAAAACGACGTTGGCCACTGCACCACGGACCAGGCATTATTCGTTGAGCTTGGTTATTGCAAACACCTACATGAAATGCAAGATGTTAAAACCAGCCTATATGAGTGTTATTGAATGCATTTAAGAAGTGGAAATTTGCGCAAACGATCCAAGTGTCCGAATCAACCCGCAGAACCATAATAAATTTGTGGCTTATTATTTAAATCTTAAAAACGGTATCATACGGAGAGCGAAGAAATCTCAAACCACGGAAGCCTTCGTTTTACTAAATACAGTGGAATCCCCGATCTTACGTTTTCCCGCGTGGTGCGTTCATGTTCTATAGTCCCGGCGAAACACCCATAAGAGCAATGTTAAAAATTCCCGCATTAACCGTTCCCCGATTTCTTGATTTCCTCGATTTACCGTCTAAAAATTATGGTCCTGTCACAAATATTATCCCGATTGATCGTTTTTGAAGTTTGAATGTTGAATACCTCTTAGCAATGCAAGCTATTACATCAAAAATCAATTAACTATAAATGATCACTAAGAAAGTAAAAACCAATATAAGCGCATTTAATAAATAAATCTTAATGTCTGCAATCCATAATGAGGAGCGAAACCGGTCCTGATCCAATAAATGGTATGTGGAATAAGTACTAAAAATTTTTTGTTATTTTTATTATAATGCCATTACACCAAGTATTGACAGTGATAGGCTTAAAAGTGAAACTGCTATCTTCTTCTATCTATATATATAAAAATGAATGTTTGTCTGTCTGTATTTCCGCTATGAACTACTAAACCGCTCGAAAGAAAATATGTTTGAAACTTTAAAAATTTATTCAAAGTGTAATACTCCGCAATGGTTTCTGGCCTTTTCCCCTTTTTATTATTAATAACCTTTATTATTTAGGTGTCTTATTTGACCCCCCCATTGACAGCCCCCTAAATTTTTTTCCTTGAAAAACCCCTTCCCCCAAAAATTGATATCGAACTTTTACAAATTTCTCGATGTTATTTGAATACATGCAAATTGAATTGAATATTTGTGTAATGTCTTTCCTTCAAATTTATTTTAGTTGCTGGCGTAGCAACGCGCGCAGGGTACAACTAGTAGTTTATAAAGAACATTTTGTTTAGGACTCCGTCACAAATCCGTCGCAGTGTGGCTATAATCTCAGCGAGTGGGTAGATCGAACGGAAGTTGAACTAAAGACTAAAGGACTAAGGAAACTACCTCCTCAGTTCAATGACTGACTTCCTTCCGTAAACCATGATACTACAAGATTCATTTTAGAATATGTTTTGTAAGAAACGATCGAAGCTTTTTTGACTGATATTTATTACACTATCGCATCCCCAGGAAAATAGTGTCGTAAGTCTGAAACTGTATTTGTTTATATATGAATAAAAAATAAATTTGTGTACATTTGATTACTTTTCTAAATGCTTGATAAAATATCTATGTTTTAATTTAAAACATAGAAGTTGAATTTGAATTTTGTACTTTTTCATGATTTTTGTCACTATAGACCCGCGTTTCGCCTTGCGTCATCGAGTGCATTGATATTGGAATTCCATAAAGCACCTTCAGTCAAAATCTTCAATTATATGAGTTAAGGTCCTGGTTCGCGGTGCAGTGGTTAACGTCGTTGACTTCCGTGACGGACCGCCCAGGTTTGAGTCCCGGTACGAGCAGATTCTGTTTGAAGGCAATGTGTGTTTGTGTTGTTGAAAGTCCCTTCCCAACTTCCCGATCAAAAAAAGCGGCGCACAGTGAGAGCGATTAGCTAACCACTAGTCCTCGTATCTTTTCAATCCATACTCTTTGCGAAAAACAGAGGTTGAGCAATTGGAAACTAGCAGTTCTCGTAGAATAAGACATGCTGAGATCAGCTCCAAGTTTAGAGCCGACATGGTAGAAAAAATATATATATTTGTAAAATTGGTAACTTTGTAATCCAAATTTTTGTGTTTTTTATTGGAACACAAACATTGCTTAATCGAAGTCCGTGTGATATCTAGTAAAACCACCGGTGGAATAATAACCTTGTCAATTAAAATTATGTTATATTAAACAATCGAGTCAGCTGCTAACAGTAGTGTTTGTTCAACAGCGTTAAAATGACGATTCAACAAAGCAATGGCGCGAACCATCGAGTCGTCGATCAAAAAGACGATGCATTGGGCTCGATTTCCCTCCGCGCCGCACGGCTTTATCTGGCATCTGAACGGACAGCGCGCCGGGCTCGAGTCCCGCCCGTGGCAACGTTTTCTAACTCGGACATATTATTATTCCTAACGAGCAATTAATGGCGAACAATCATGCGCACGAACGGGCACACCCGCGGTCGACTCGACGACATCTGGGCGAAAATCGGAGACGGCGAAAAAATGTGATTTGAGAATTATCATTAGCCTAAGCGCCCTATGCCGACGGCTAGTCGTCGAATCAACGACAATTAACACATTGAGAATCGCTGTTTTTAAAAACAAAAATATAATATTTCGTCTCTTAATACGTGCTCCCACAACTCACCACTAAATTCTACAACGTAATATTGTATAATATGCCAGATTTTAATTATATAATATTATATACATATAAAGACATATCAGGAGGTAATTCTCAAAAGTGGTCAATTCCAAAGTATTATTTTCAGCTACCAGCTTTAGATTAAAATTTTTTGACCCTTTTTATTCACAAGTTTTACACATTATTGGTAATTCTTTAATTTAAAACAAATTTTAAAAATATTGATAGTGAACACAAATTTATGGGGAAAAGTAATGAAAATATCTCACATTCTCAGTTTTTCAACAAATGGATATGACCACTTTTGAAAACTACCTCCTGATATATGGTATAACAATCAGTATTAAAGTGGCATTTACTCGTAAGATGTTGACTGTCAATAATTAATAGAAAGAAATTGAAATGAACAACATTTTTAAAAATTTACTTATCCCACGGGTAATTTATTAGGATCAGGACCGGTTTCGTTCATTGCGAGCATCTTCGACTGATAGGAATCGATCAATTGAAAATGCTCGCGATGAGCGAAATCTGTCTGGACCTTAATAAATTAACTGTGTAATAATTACATTTCATTTTTATATTTTAAGGCATTAACTTGACAAATATTTTTATTAAGTGTAAATAGTATTCAGCGCCAAGATTATTACAAAATACGATATGATAGGTATTTAGACATCAAGCCATCGTCAGAGCAATATTTTTTGTCGTACTTTAAAAACATCTACGTCTGTTTGACACAACGAGACTACGAGACTTTGACACAACGAGACAACGAGACACGAGAGATTTTTCTATCTTTTTATTATTTGAGCCCAAAGGAAATTATCCTCGCTTGAGAGAAGACATAGTGAATCAACTGGTATTACATAATTCTTGTACTAACATATATATACATCGTTTTTGAAACCTCAAAAAAAAAGTGCTGATATTTTATTTTGAATTTTTAGTTGGAAATTAGTTTGGGCCTAAACACCCAATCGATGAGCTATTTCTTAGTTAGAACATCAAGCAAACCATTCTTAAAACACAATTTAATGATACTCCATATCCATTTTTTATTGAAATATTTTAGGTGTAGAATAATTCACAAATTTGCTGATCTGGGATAATTTAGAACTTTTTTTAGAGACGTTTGACGACCATATTGACTATGATGTAGCAATATAAAATAACTCAAATTATTCCACTTAGTGTGTGACTATTTGTGACACGTGTATCGCCTCTTTCAAAGGTATCTTCGGACGTACGATCGCAAAAGTAGCTGAAATAATAAGGCAAGATTGATTCTAATATTCTAAAATTACGAACTATAAAAATGGAGGTTGGGATATTTCTTTTTTACATGAAGTAAGGAGGGAATGACATAAACCATAAAAACTACTCTTTAAACTCGTAATGACGTTAATATTAAAAAATATATGAATTACTGTGATGAAATCAATTGGGAAGGGTTAAAAACATTGGAAATGTATTAAGCAGTGGCGAGCAACCTGTCTTATCACTGTTACGTTTTTTTCTATTAATACATTTTATTTATTTCTAAAAAGTCTAAAAAAAATTAAACCTTTTTTATTTACTCGGTGGAGTATTTCTACATGAAAAATATGATTAAAATCATGATCGTTTTTCCTTGAATGATTGGTGAATTCGGAAAAATTGTTACTTTTTTATACATCGTATGCAGTGACGGCTGGTGACGGGGTGCTGGGGGGTGCAAAAGGAAGATTCAACTATTTTTCCGTACTACGGAAGAGAAACAGTTGGTATTGCGAACATCTGAATTGAAAGTCCATGCTATAGAAGTGTTTTAAAATCAAATGAATAGGAAAGAACTCTTGCAAAAATGGTTGAATCTTCCTTTGCGGGGTGCAACACCCCGTCACCAGCCGTCACTGATCGTATGTGTTTTTTAATTCTTATGTTCAAGTTTTTTCCGACTTGCCCAACATAAGATGATTGAATCTATCGAATGTACCATTAAAATAATTTTGATAAAAAATGGATATCGAACAAACAATATTTGAAATAACATCTAACAAGCATTTCATGATACGACATCAAATGCTCACTCAGACACGCAGACCGTGTTTTTTTAATAGTGGATGTATAAAATATTATAATTTTATTTATTATCACGACTTTAAACCTTTAGGCGTATGTTTTAAATGAGATATAACCGAGCAAAGGGCCCCTAAATATAATTATAATTGGCTATTATTCCAATAGGTCAATTTAAAACCATAAACCGAAGGCGGTATAATTGGAAGTTTTATATTTTCATTATAGTAGCGACCTTCCAAAGACCAGGGAGGCGCCAAGATAACTAAGGCAAGCCGTCTCGTGTAAAACACCACGTATTAAAATATTGAGTATCGACAATATTGATTACATTACCTTGGATTCAGAGACGCATTAGATCACCAATGCGCTAGACATGATTTAAATCTCTACAAACTGAAAGAGGAAATTAATATATATTTTAAACGATGTCCACTACATATGATAGCCATATTATAACGTTCAATAGTTTTAATGCTCGAAGAGAAATGTACCTGGTCATATATTTCTATCGGCTTATCCGAGGCCAAAATAAGAATTCCACCATTCCTCATAATGTTAAATTGAATGTTCCTGATATTTTTTGAGGGATCGTGAACATGATTCGTCTGTTCCTTCAAGTAGCAGATTCAGCCTGCCAATGGAGATAGGGAGAGCTTTAGTGATTTTAAACGGCATTGCTTCGGATGTCAACATATTTTACATGGACGTAAGTGGTTTTGGACGAGTATTATTTTTATGTACTTTTTTGGTCGGAACTCTCTCGGTTGAATTCTTTGACAATTTTCAATGTATTTTTTCTCTCTTATAAACCATAATGTTTTACTTCTTTTTTCACATTGAAAACGCAATGTACTCATAACGTATGATTTTTGTGATGAATTATAATGGAAGTAATTGGAACAATGTCTTTTTATACGCGAAATACTTATTACTCGGCTGATAAAGCTTTCTTTTCTGAAGAGATCTACGATAGAAGGATTGGAATAGGACAGAAAAGTTAAGGTTAATTGATCGCTGATTATTAAAATGATATATTAGCGTGATTTGTGTCAAGTTAAAATAAGCATCATTGAGCTTAAGATAAACATTATATTTTTTAAATATTACAAATACAGTCGAAATGTTTTCTAAAATATATCAAGCAATATAGTTAGCAATTGTTGAATTTGGTTTGTTTATTGGTTTAAAATATAAGCACCGTTGCAAGGTTTTATCTTATGTGAATTTTTGATCAAGAACTCATATTTTCGAGTACTGAGAATGTTAAAAGAAACAGTGTATATTGCAAAGCTATTGACGGAAGAGGTGATTCATGTTTTAGTCAGATTTCTTAGTGAGTTTAGTCATGTTATGATTTCGAATGTTCATAACATATTACGATACAGTTAAATAAAATCAGTTTGAATGAATCAGCTATTTATATAAACCCCTTAAAATTCGTGGAGATATTTATGATGAACAGTAATTGCTTTGAAAATTTGGAAATACACCGAGAGAGATCTGTGAAATGAACGGCAAAGTTTGGCCCCGAGGGATCGATTCGCAAAGTATCCAAATTACGGGCGAAATAAAAAATAATTAAGCCATCGACGCAATACTAAAATTAACGCAAAACGCTGCGGTTGCCTCATTCGCTTTGTGACTCTCGGTGAAAGCGATAGCTTATTTTGTAAGAGTACATATTTGATTGACGCGACGCAAATGAGAAGCCGATTCGCAATCCAGCTCCTTGTCAAACAAAAGCCAGGCGCCGTTTACGCGCGGGAAAATTCGCAGCCATTTTGAGGTGGCATTGTTTTAACGAAATGGCGGACTCATTGTTTTCAGTGTAAATTTTGACGGCTGACGAATTATCGCTTAAATCATGCCCATTATTTGTCTAATTCGAATATATATACGACCAATATTTAAAGAATATTAAATAACTTAATTGTACCGAATAAAGGCGTTAGAAACGATTGTTATGAAATGAGGTTATATATTGAGTCCTTCCCTCTTTTCTTGTTCAGTTCAGTTGAAATATATACATATATTCGAGTATCCATTGACCTCAGCTAATACGAAACGTAAACAATATGTAAAATGAAGTAAAAGGTTACATTTTAAAGACTTGAATTACACTTTGATTTCGAATGAGTCTTCATCTAGATATATAATAGTTAAAAGTTCAATAAGAATGATTAATTGATTGAGTGGGCATTTACTTGGTAGAAATCCATTATAATACGGTAAGAAAAATAACAATGTATTTTAATTCTACATAAATTATTTTATACATTTGTTGATAGCTATTTCGGCTTACGCCCTCGTTCTGACGAGTTCTGACGAGGGCGTAAGCCGAAATAGCTATCAACAAATATATAAAATAATTTATGTAGAATTAAAATACATTGTTATTTTTCTTACCGTATTAAGAATGATTAAGAAATAAGAATCAATTACTGTTATAAAGATCATTTTTAAGTGATTCTTATCAATTACATTAAGTACGTATCACACTTGTTGTACACCAAGTGGAATAATAAAGATATACATTTTACAATAAATCAATAATTGAATTTTTATCTTGAGATTAGACTTTATGACAATTGAAGCTACGAATAGCACACTGTGCAATGAGTTAAAGAAGGAAAAAATAGAAAAACCCTTGAAACAACTCAATAAAATTAAAGATATTGATATATTTCATCAAAATGTGGAACTTTTGAATTTTATTGATTCATATTATTGAAAAAACATACAATAAAGTAAAGAATCGTCTAGTGAACTAAAATAGATGACCGTGAGTTTTTAATACAATTGTGCAGATACTAATAAATCATGTGACTTAATCTGAATGCAAAAAAATCACCAATTCGCAATTTTCAAGCGGGAAAATTCGGGGGCCATTTGACGCGGTATTGTTTCGGTAAAATGGCGGACTCATTCCAAGTCATTAGCAATACTCATTCGATACGCTGTCCATCAAAATTATAAGTGTGGAAATTAAACAAAGAGATATGGATCACGAAATTGGAGCGTGAATTGTTATGTATTGACTTTATATTGCGATCACACAACGTAAGTAGCACTTTTATTCATAGAATGAATAGTTAGCCAAGAGAAGTGACATGGCGGGGTATGGATCTAATTATTTTTAGGTTTATTTAACGTGATAATGCATTTAGATCCATGCTGTGGGTGCTACATAAGAATTTGCCGCTGTTTTACCAATTCTTGAGGGAAAAAATCACCATCGTAAATGCAATCAGGCTTATTTATATATATGTATATTCAGAAGAGGTATTGCCATATGCTTCACGTTAAAGAGGACGTGCCAATTGGAAAAACATATAGTTTCTCAATCTGTTTCATCGATTTTTTGTCGATGTCCGCAATAGGAGCATATGGTCTACTGATGGAGGAACCTCAACATTTTTATTCTTTATAAAAACTGTTTATTACTCAGTCATTCAATTAATATTTAGTTCCATAATAGTAGCGATAGAAAGGATAAGTCTAAGAGTACTAAATTAGTCGCTTTCGCTTTGTCCCTCCCGCTTATTTTATTTTTTAGAAAACACCAATACCTTCGAGCAGGATTGATATATCAACTGAAATAATCAGCTCGTACTAGTACTCGAACCCGTAAGGTCCGTCACGGAAACCAACGACGCTGACCCCTGCACCACAGATCCGACAAGTTTAATTTCGATGAAACGTTTGTGTGTTCTTCTTGAACAGTTAAGAACAACCTACGGTCCGCAATTACACATATCAATTAACTTTTTCCGGAAAAATATCAATAATTTAATCAGGTTTACCCATGCAGCCCTTGAACTATCTGAGAATTGATTTCCATGCCCTTCTTCCAAAGAGGTTGTGGATCACTGTACTATAAGATAAAATTTGAAATAATTTGCTAAAAAAACTCGAAACACTGCAGTTTAGACATAACGTTTTTTGACATAACACGGACGGGGCGATATACGAAGTATTAACGTTTTGCGCAACATCGGTGGCCGATGGAATTCGGCCGTTGCCTTTAAATGGAAAATAATTGTTTTATTGTTCCCAACACTGAGCCGAAGAGTTTTATAAAATAAAATATTTCGACACGGCCGCCATTTGCTTACAATTCCGTTTTTTTCGCAAATGCATAATTACCGAGAGTGGGCCGTTTATACAGTGTGCCATTTTAACGATTCGATTTTACGACATTCGCATTTCGAATTGCCAAATGCGTAAACACGGATATTTTTGATAAATCGTAAAATTGTGATGAAGTGTATAAATTACTACACAAAAGGTTTTAAGCACATTTGGATTGATCGTTCTCTCGGTCAACCGTTGTGATTGAAATTCAGAAAAAAAAAGTGAAACGGTGGTGTTAATTTTTTTCGACATTTTGATGTTTCAAGATGTGACATGATTTTAATAGCTCTTCGATTAAATAAACAGTCGTTGGCTTCGTTTGCGGATGGCACAGGCTCGAATCCCATTACGGGCAGCTTCATTTTTCAATCGAATAATGAATTTCGGTTTGGAGACATGAGACACACTCTAATCTTGAAAACCTTAAAACGGCACGTAGCGGAAGTATTAGCTAACAACATGTCCCCTTTCTTTCTGAAAATGAGAGGTTAAGCAACTGAGCAATCAGTTTTGCTAGAAATCTTGTGTTGATATAAACTACGTTAGGACTGTTAGGAGTATCGTCCTATCGTCCCAACTAGGGACTCCAATTACTCGAAATCTCAGCTACTTGAGTATCGAGTAGTAAAATTTAAAAATAATTGAGTAGTTTCAGATGTACCAAAATATATTGTATTAATTCAAACTGGTGTATGTATATATATCTATATTTGATGATAAATAAATAAATATGCTTATTTTGTTTCATTATACATTTATTTCAATTTATGAATCATATACATATCTACATAAGAATGTATTTCAAAAATATTAGAAAATTAAATGTTCAAATTTTAATTGGGTTCGAAGTTTTGTCTTCTTATTCCAGCAGTAGATAAAACCTCTATGTTACTGTGGACCTCGGTTTAAGAGTTAACAATCAATTAAATTGTGCTATCTAGTTATGTCCGCTGTCCAAAACAAAATCAAATTTGGAAATAAATCTTCATTTATATATTACGAGTATTACTCGAGTATTTTTCAAATTACTCGAGTACTGAGTACTTGAAAATGAACGAGTATACTCGAGTATCGATTAATCGATAATCGAAATGGAGTCTCTAGTCCCAACCAAGCCAAAAAGGCGTTGGTTGAAAAATGTTGTTGATTCTGAATATGACGTTAAACAAAACATAGATATGCATGCACAAATGTCCAAAAGGATGATATAAATAAACGAAGTTGTTCCAATTGATACAATATTTGTTCTCCTAAAAAGTAGCGATTTGTCACTAACGTTAATTACTCAGTCGCTCAACAACTTTTTAATTCGATGAGAGTAGGGATAATTTCATATTTTTATGTCTTCACTTAAGGCCAGGGTCTTCGAAAAACTCATGGAAAAATACAAAATTCAAATGATTCAAATTGTAAATTGAAATTTCACCAAACACCTTCAGTCGAAATAAGATATTAGTTCTCATATGTGTAGTCGATGACATTCTTGGTTTGATTTACTCACCTGCATGACAATGAATGGAAAGCGATCAGATTAAATCAATTAAAACGATACATTTACATCAAACAAAAGGTAAATACTAAAGGTAAACTCACCTGTCAAAGAACTTTACCGACAATGTGAATAAATGAATAATATAGAACGACCGGTATAAGCAGTGTCCAATTAAAGATTAAATTAAATATGAGTGATTTTTTTTTTTTAATAAGTGAAATACCGATTTCATCTGGAAGTTGTATGGTTTCACAATTCATTGCCACAGAAACAGACTGAACCTTGACATCCCTTTCGTTCAAGTCATTATGTCTACAAATAGAAAAACTCTCCTACGAATACTGATATTGAATGTTCGATTTTTTTTGGAGTCGTACCCGATGAAGTGTTTTTAACCATTTTAATCCCACGGGGTCAGTTTTCTTGACACATTTAAATGGTATTTGTTATTTTTTTATTTATAATACTTTTACAACAGATTTAAAACATTTATTTATTGCACTTTACATCATAAAATGACATTAGAAGAAAATTAGCATTTCTTAAAAAGTTGAGATAATCAATAAAATAAATTAGACTACCGTTTTATTGCGAAAAAATGCTTGATGATTTTTCGCGGGCACTTTTCGAAATAGTCTGGGATCCAAAGTGTTAAACATGATATATTGAGCTTGACTTTCCCAGGTGAACCATCTTTCAAGAGTAAATTGTATTTTTACTAGTGACATAGCTGGTACTTCTCTCGGATTTCCTTATCTGGCATTCCATACTCTTGGCCTCCCTAGAAATAAGTTTCCCACTTGATTTTTAAATTTTTTTTTTTTTTTTTTTAATATAATTAAAAATATTTGGCATTACAGCTAACGCCAATGCGCCAAATATTCTTAATTGTGAAAGTCATACGAGTTTAACTCGATGATAAATAATGAATCAGTTGTGTACAAAATCAACGATAAATGACATACACCCAGCCCAAGATATCTTTTTTCAATTGAAAAAATCTAACCTCGCTGAGAATCGAGCTCGGGTCCCCTGATCGCTAGGACAAAGCTCTTGCCACTAGACCACAGGAACCGACAATATTAATTAAGAGCTTGAAATTTCAGGTTTATGTCGCTTGGAAAACCGGAGCGTGTCACTAGTATGTAAGTATATCGATGCATTCATCAACTAGTAGTACGATAGGACTACATCAGTTTTTTACATCAGTTACAGGGAAGGCTGTGGAGAGTCGTTGGATTCGTTAAGTTGTGGTTTTTTGGCCGGAGTCACAGTTGGAGTCGTCGCGGCGCTTTGGCCGAAATCGTACTCGGAGTCGGAAATTTTGAAAAATTTGATCTTATATTTTTTTGCAAATGTCAAACTTGTCTATTGGCCGGATTAGTTGGTTGATATTTAATTTAACACATAAATAGGAAAGGTAGAAAAAAACGTGAGAATTTTTATTTTTTTAAGAAATCGTGTTTTTGGTAAATTTCGGAGTCGGAGTCGTAATTTTTTATAAAAGCCAAGCATCACACCATTGCGGCACTTTTACTGATCACTCGTCGCATTTTAGCACTGCTGTATACGATTTGAAAAGTGTAACAAAAAAAATATTAAAAAGTAATCCACAATGCCCAACTTTCCTCGACTGTAAATTCTACCAACGACAGTTCACAGCAACATTGTAAGCAACTTTTAACCGCAAAACTAACTACTGACAGTGGTCGGACTTTATGAAGTCAGTGAGAGTATTTCAATTAATATTTGATACATGACATTTCAGAGAAAAAACCAAACTGCGGATATTGACTTTGCGATTATACGGTTCTGTCAATCGCGGGAATTTAAGTATAGGGAAGTTCTCATGCACTTAATTGCACTGAGTGTATCGCAGTGCATTTAAGTCAGTGTATATATTTAACAGTTTTTGTTGATAAAAAACAAAAAATTACCATATCAGTTATCGGTTGTTGATTTAAATGATTATGGAAATGAGTAGTTATTAGTTATAAAAGCGTTTTACAGCTCGTAGAGAATCCGATGATAATGTCTTAAGATTCATCAAAGTTTTTGAGGCAATAAAATAGTGAGAAAAATGCATTTTTATAGCCGCAACATAAAAATATGAAATTTTCAAACGATTCATTATTTTAATCCAATTACGAAAATGGCTTCTATAAGGAGCGATATCATGAACTTTGAATTAAATCTCTGAGTGATGTATAGAGCGAATTCTGTTAAATTTTTCTCTATGATTTAATATGATATGCTCCGAATTGGGTTCGACGGAAATGGTAAAATACGATGCGGTTTTTATAATAGCAACACTGTACGTATCAATCAAACCATAGACACAACAGATAGTTAAACCGCACAGTTGTTCCACGTCTGCATTTCAAAGGAGTTTTTTGAATTCAGAACATGTTCTAACAAACGCGCGATTCGAAAACCAAACAAAAGATTGCGCGCTCTGAAATAAACCAGTTGACAAGACTGAAAATTCTTGACGTGTCAGCGGATTAGAGCCGTTCAAAAGATTTATTCGACTAATAAGAATGGATTAAACGGTTGGCAGATTCGGTTTCGAAAATAGAACAAATTCTTGCGAGGGTAATAATTTAACTGTGCAGCCTAGCCTGGACGCAATAAATTACGTTTAACATTTATATTCTGAGAAAGTTTTGGAACGAATGGTTCCGGGTGAATTTAAATATATGAACCTGTAACTGGATTGGTGAATGTAAGGAATTTGATATATAATTACAGTGGTATCTTAACTAGGGAATAGAAACACCCTTGGCCCTGGCTTTGTGAGAAATGGTCTTGGACTTGGTACACTTGGTTGCAAATAGAGACTCCAATTCGAGTATCGAGTAGAGTAATACTCGCTTTAGTAATAATCGTCGAGAGTTTTTCTACTACGAGAATTCTAAAAACAAAAATTAAAGGTGTTCAATTCTATATTATTGTTGAAATATATGTTGTGTAAATTGAAATAAATGTATTAATGAAATTAAATAAGATTCTTTATTTATTTATCTTATATTAATATACAAAAAATCAAATTAATAATATATATTATGTAAATCTGAAACTACTCGAGTATTTTCAAATTTTACTACTCGATACTCGAGTAGCTGAAATGTCGAGTAATTGGAGTCTCTAGTTGCAAGTCAAATAGTCGTTTTTTTTAATAGTATCTGACCCTGATTAAAAAATAAACTATTTATTGGAAGAGTAATAAGGTAACTAATAGTCTGAAGATGCTTTTCGGACATGCGAAACACTTGTCAATCCATGTTACACAATACGTGAAATTACAAATTTATTTTACTAGTTCTCTCTTAATTTTATCCTTCTTTAAGTGAGAGAGGAAGAACCGCTGATTTTTAGTCTGTTCTTATTAAGCAACATCTATAAAATATACTCAACCAAGGAGCCAACATGCTAGACATCAGGAGCGGACATAAATAAACTAATTTACCGATTTTGAAAACTGACATCACAAAAAATTGTAAAGACGTGATTGCTAGTTTGGAATAATAAGTTCCAATTTTTTTAAGGTTAAAGGGATTCGCTTAAAAATGCTTTGTACTATAATTATAATTTTTGTTTGTACATATCGTTATTATGTCGTTAATATTTATTTCAACTAAACCTATTATTGAAAAATATCATCAATCACGTATCAAAGTTTTGTTTGAATATCGTAAAAAAACCGTTGAAAAATGAGCACATGCGAATCTCGTTAAAATATTCTAAATTAATAAGTTTTTTCGTTAAGTCAATAAACAGATTTATTTTTAGATTGTGAAATATAAATAAAGTTTTAAACGAATACCGAATGAAAAATTAAGCAAACACTAAAATTATGATGACAAAGTGTACTCGAAATATGAACAGAAGATATTTACTTGAAACAAACAAAGGAAGATGTTAATATAAATATTTTGTACAAATAAAAGTCGAAATCGCATGTTTCTGCATTGCTGAATACTGTTTGACACATTTGTGTTTTAGAGTTTGTTTTTTTTCGATTTCAACAAATTTGTATGTTTTGGAAGACGATGAAGCTTGAAAAATGTACGAAATGTGTACCTATTGTAAATAACTTTCAGCACGACTTAACGTATTTGCGCCAGAACGAGGACGCTGTGTTATACGCGTCCGGGAGTCATCGCGCTATTTGTAAATCAAAAATAGAGCAACGATATCACATTCGTGCATTTCTCAAAGTGCATCTGTGTAATTGAGAACGAAATAGAATGGGCGTACCGTACCTATGTAAGTGGCAAAAATTTCAAATTCAAATTTAGAACGCATTCCTGGCGGGAAAGGGGAATTCGGTTCAGTCCAGCCAACTGTGGATACAATTGAAGACATTTGAAGACAATTCATTCGAACATATGGGATAAAATTGGGATATTTTGTATATGACATCAGATGTTTGTCTTAAATTAAAAGGTGATTGAATTTTAATCCGCTCAAGAATATTTAAATAATATTCAATACAAACTCTCATCTTCGCAATTAAGGGTTTTTAATGAGTGTTTTTTGTTATTATTTAATATAATATTTCTTTCAACGGACAACATCTTCCAAAGAAGGTTTGGCTTCTTCAAGTCCTTTATTATTCAAAAGTTCATTATGGTTGAATTAGATACCCATATTAAAATTATAAATCATATAACGGCTATTCACAGAGTAATTGTAAGCATCCCTTTGACATGGAAGCCACTCTACGTTAAAATTAAATTCCTGCGCTTTCAAAAATAGAACAATGATGTCACCAAAAAGTACCACGCGGTCACCACTCCCGCTCCTCATGTCTGGCATTTAAATTTGGCTGGAGCGAATTTGAATTCCCCCCCCACAGGAGTGCGCTCCAATTAGAACCGAAATAAATGCAATGAATTCTCTATCTATTGTCGTCGAGTGAATTTAATCTATGCATTCGAAATACATTCAAAGGTCGCGTTCTGTTTTTGAATTTCCATAGACTTTTCTTCACTGCAAAAGAATTGGAACTCTCAACCTATAGTCAGGACGCGGGATAGATGATTTTTATTGGTTCACATTTTAATATTGTATACGGACAAAGGAAATATGATAAAAGGGAGGCGTAATCAAATAATACTGAGCTCGATTTATTTCAAATGATAAAACCTATTATACAAATATCTGTAATTTGTAATTTCGAGCTCCGAATATATTCAAAATATTTCCGTTGGAGAAGAATTATATTCTGAGGGGTTTAATAACATTTTCTTTGATGTTCTTTTAAACTAGAAACCATTATCAAATGGTGTATTGAAATAAAGTAATTTTAAAATTTACATTATCTTTCGAGTAAAAATATTCCGTTATTTATTGCTATAATTTCTGATCAATGTTAAATATGGCAAACGATAAAAAATACGAATTGAAATTTTTTCTACCCACTCGCGGAACAATGGATTTGTAAATATTTTGTTTGCAAAATGGTTTTCGTATAATACAGTAATAAAAAAAAAATGATGGAGTCATAAATACATCGTCAAATATGATATTATTAAAAAATACTGTAAAACGACTTACGAAATAAGGAAATTTCTTAAAATATTAATAATATGATAATACGATTAATGAAAGAGTAGCTGTATGTTTATAAATCATCATTTTCAGCAAAATGCGTGGGGTTAAACTACACAAACAAACAGGACTTGAGTAATATTACATGGAAAAGCAGAATTTTGTGGTTAAATATCTTATATATAAAACCGAAACGGCGTATGTATGTATGTATGTCTGTGGGTCTGTAATTCTTTGGGAATGATATAACATTAAATAATTGGAAAATGTATGTATGTATGAATGTCTGTGGGTCTGTAATTCTTTGGGAATGATATAACATTAAATAATTATTGGTCGCTTAGTCCGAGCGAAGCCGGGTAGCAATACTAGAAATACCGAAACGGCGTATGTATGTCTGTGAGTCTGTAATTCTTTGGGAAAGATATAACATTAAATAATTATTGGTCGCTTAGTCCGAGCGAAGCCGGGTAGCAATACTAGTAATAGATAAAACTGGGACCAACTCCGTTTGGAAATATATAAAAGTAAATTCAAAGTAAAGTATATATTTGGGTGAACAAGTTGGTTGTCCCACCACCCATCCGTTATGTGTGTACAGCCGTTTTTCACAGCCGCCTTCTATAACGCTATACGATCAAGAAAAAGAAACGAATTTACTCCTCACTTACTTGGCCCGAGACAGAGCTGCACGGGACTGATCTTTTGTATGCACTAAGGTGCTTAAAGAGAAGAGAAATAGAAAGAGAATAAAAGAAATGTGACTTGCTCAGCCACTTTGTTAGAGTATTAAGTATCTTATGTATCTGTATACTGAGAATCCGTGGAGTTTAATCTACTTCGCGTTGAATCTGAAGAGGAATCAAGATTATCCTGTTCCCCATATGATGTTGCAAATTTATCGAATGCCTCAAAATTGGCCTTGGTTGAGATCAAGTCAGCGTGGCATATTGGGCCCGTATGAGGACGGACCGCAGCAAACAATATAAATACTCGTTCGGCATTCATCTCAGGGCAGTCCCACAGTACGTGATTATCCTGTCGTGTCTACATGTCCAGTTATAAACTGGGAAAGTCTGTAATTCTTTGGGAAAAAAGATATGTTTGACGCCCTTTGGTGGATGCAACCAATTATTTTGGTATAGGAATGAACGGAGAGTATTTTTCAGTCCGTCAGCGAATCCGTGTTGATGCCCTTTAATACTAGTAAAGTCCAGCGGTATACAAAACCGGCAGAGCGTCCGTTGAACTGCGCTGACCTCCTGACGAATTTCGCTTTGAGGAAACGCTTGATGCGTATATATAAAAATAGCACCGTATGCTATTTTAAGCGCGCGAGCTTTAAAGTCCCCAGTTTTTTGCCAGTCATTCTAGGTACGCCATATTGGCGTTCTCTACAATTCGTCGTTGAAATGACAATTTGTCATCGAGGATGACGCCGAGGTATTTAACTTGTTGAGAAATGACCCATGCGAATGTTTGGCGACGAAGTGTCAAGCTTAGTTCAAAGAAGGGATTCTGTCTTGGCAAAATTTAAGAGTTCTCCCCATTAAAACTGGCAAAACGCGACTGTTTGCTCCTACAATTAGTAGAGCATCATCAGCATGATAATTGTGCAATCCAATGGCAAGGACAAAGGTCGTCAATACAAGCATATACATATAAATTATATATTGTGATGAGCGTAAGACTTTTATAAACAAAAATTTAGGTAATAACTGTACAGCCGATTATATGTATGTATGTGCCTAATACCTAGACTTTAAAACAACTTAGCGTACCAATATTTCATAATTTACATGTCAATTTATGTAGATCTATGATTTTAATAAAAAAAATATATAAATGTATAAAAAATAATAGAAAATAATTATTATTGGGATACATATGAAGACTTATAGAAAACGGGTGGCTCATTTTATATATATCACTTCAAATGTGTTCACTGTCAATACGTTAATTGCAGGAATGGCATTATAATAAAACACATATTTAGTACTTATTCCACATTGGATTTATTGTGATCAGGACCGGTTTCGCTCGTCGCGAGCTAAATCAACTAATGATATCATTAAATGTAAATTCATCATTCCATTAAATTCCAATACATTCAAATTAGACTTTTAAGGGTGAAAGCTGTAAAAGTATTAATTTGTTTTTTTAAGAATGTAAGACTTGACTCGTTATTTAATTAGTTGTTAACACTCGCAATTGACGAAACCGTTTTGTTTATAATTTATAAATGCTAGTAATACGTCTTCCTAATTTCTATACTTGGTCAAATGCCAATTAAAACCAATCGTTTCTAATATTATTTATTCAATAACGGAGAAGAATTAAAGAATACGATAAATACTGTTACATTCAGTTTGAAAATGTTTCTCAACCTTTTATGTCAAGTTGTACAAGTAAAATAACATTCTTTTTGATTTACATTGTATATACAACATGTATTTCCTCAGAGTAACTTCTGAATATATCGTAAAAAATAAATACCTCCATGCAATACCCGATCAATAACTTAACTTTGGTTATCATTAGTAGTATAATTATTTGTTTGCTTTGTTTTGATTCTATAGCCCCCACTTTGCTTCCCGTAAAAAGGAAAAATCCCAAGCTCCATTTTGTAATTTTATCATTTTAAAATATAAGAATCAATCTTGCTTCATTGCTAAATTAAGCAAACTTTGCGATAGTCCGAAGATGCCTCTGAAAGGGGAAAACACGTTTCACAATTAGTTACACAATACGTGGAATAATCCAAGTTATTTTTAATTTTATATTGATTATCTTGTTGAATTACTCTTTATACCATTATTGTCTTTTCTGAAAAGGGGTAAATTAATGAGAGAAATAAAAAAACACCTAAGTGATACTAATTTTTATGCCAGCCCTTGGGCGTTGTTGGTTTATATTTCAATTAACTCTCGGTGATTATTGTGTGCAACAAAAAAATAAAAACAAACGATGTTAAAACGGCGCATCAAAATATAAATTCCAACATAATTAAATAAAGAAGAAACTCCCACGTCAGCAATTCAAACCAATGATTCAATTAAATATGACCTTACGGTTTCACTATGTATGTTGTAAAAGAGTATTGTATAAGATTTAATGATTATATCTCTACTATTACAAAGACTATGTGTACGGCCACCGTGACAGGCGTAGCTTCTGGCGTGGCGTAGCGTCGCTTGCTTTATAATCAAAGGTTGCCGCAATGACGTTAACGAGGGCGCTGTCTGAGAAGTCTGAGAAGCGTTATGAGTTATGAGCTATAGCCGTACAGGCCGGGATTGTCCCGGAAATAGTGTCCGCAATTTCAAAGAAAGTTATCGACCAATATCACCAACACCAAAAAAATACACCGTTTCAGCCCATATGTCCTAGTTTTTGAGTTAATTTCAAGCTTTAACACACATGAAGTGAGTCACACGAGGATTCAACAAAAAAAACCATACGATCACGCCACACTCGATACGTGGTTATCGCGCAAGACTAACTATCGATCAAAGATTAGGACTGGTTTCGCTAACCACAAGCATTTTCAACGAGTGAAATATTTATTGTACAAGCTCACGATACAAGAACCGGTGCTGTTCTATACCTTTTTCTTTCCGTTTCCCAAAAACTTATCGGATCCTGTAATGTGTAGAGTCACTTCACTACGCTTCATGCAAAGATGGTGATTTATTACGTAAATCATATATTTATATCGCAACCGGTTTTCTTTGTGACCGTAAGGGAAAGGTTAAGTACATATGTGGAAAACGTGCAAACAATTTTAAGTGTTAAATATCAAGAAATTTTCGGTTACGACGATTGGTAATAAGCCAAATACTATTTGGTTGAAATTATAACGAACTATAGGTTTCAGTGAATCGTTTTGATCGAGCTCATTTTCTTAATAATAATTTACATCAACTAAGCTTCAGCTTAAAGTAACTGACGTGTCAAGTTATCAGAATTCATATTCGTGAGGCGTGGTCATAACTTCAGTAAAATATAGCCCATGTGTTGACCTTTTTAGACGGTACCTTGTACAAAAATAATGATTTATAGCGAAAATTTCATATCAAATTTGGCACAATGTTATGTATAAAATTACCGTAATATTTACGTGTGTACGTGAGTAGCAAACGTAAATGATTCATCCGACCATAAAAAACTAACGTCTAACAACGCCCACAAAACAAAAAAGCAATAGATATTCTATCCATTCCATATTTGAATCATCGAACATTTTTTACATAGACAATAAAAACCGAATTAGCTTATTGCAATCTGCGATAGATGTCTATAATCAACAGTTAGCATCCTGGATAATAAACGCCTGTGTTGCCAGAATGATGACGAAAAAAATCAGATACAATGATCGGTGAAACCGAAAACGAAATTATGTAATGGACGTTATTAGTTTTGCTATTACAATGGGAAGTAATAGTAATTTAGCGATAGATAGTGAGTGGTTCTAAATATTTAAATCCATGGAACAATTTCGAATAAACATAACCTCAATTTCAAAAATGTACCTAAAAATAAATAACTTTTCCATGAGTTTTGTCACCAACGACCCGGGTTTCGTCTTTCGGCATCTTTAGGCATTTAAAGTGAACAAGTGATCTCAAACTGACGCGACGTTAATAGTTTGTGACGCTTAAATGTAAGAATAAAAGTAGGTCACCAATTTTAATTGTTATTTTTATAATCTGGATTAATTTGCGAATGTCTTTTAATGAACTTAGTATTGAGATATTTTAAATGTGACATCGTAAAAATGTTATTACCAGCTGAACGCATGGAAATGCTCTACGACCTAATAGGTGGGTTTAATCCGACGTTTTATTTAAACTTACAGAAAACTACTAAAATCTCTTTTTATTATTATTTATGTAATAAGCACAATAAAACCAGCGCTTAGTACCTACTGTTACGTTTATTAAAACAATTTGAGAATCACTTTTCATAAACTTTACTTTAAGACAGGATCTAAAAGAACAGTCAATGTATTGACCAATCAAACGATCTCCTTTGTGTTTTTCACAATGTTGTTGTCCAATGACAGCTGGTTTCATTCATTACGTATAACATGAGCGTATTAAACTGGTCTAAAAATTATATTTCTCGTTTTCACATTGTCATTCTGGACAAATTAATGATAATTTAGAAACACAACCATTGTACGCAATGATATTGTATGATCTTTGATCGGTGATTGGGAGAGTTGATCAATAACGAATCGATCACTGAGTCTGAGAATGCTTATTCAGTATTTCGTAATTAAAACTGGAAACTACTTTTGAATAAATGATTTGCTATCAGTTACTTGCAGGGCTGTGGAGTCGGAGTAGAACTCGTGGAGTCGGGGCTTTTTGGCCGGAGTAGTACTTTTGCATTTATTATGTAAAATTTGGCCATTGGTCGGATTGGTAGGGTGTATATTTAATTGATTACACATAAATAGGAAAATTAGGCAAAAAAAGTGGCGATATACAACTTTTTTAGTCGGAGTCGGATTTTTTTTACCGATTCCACGCCCTGGTTACTTGACATCAAATGTTAAGTTCTGATACCTAAATGAATGCATGACAATATTATTTATTGCAAATGAAACTAATACAGGACATAACAGCTGACGCCAATGCTGACCAAAATAATACAAGAAAGTGCATAAAATAATAAATATTTAACAGAGAACGACATAAAAAACACAGCGTCGGTCCCTGTGGTTTAGTGGAAAGAGCTTTGTCCTAGCGATCATGGGACCCGAGTTCAATTCTCGGCAAGGTTAGATTTTTTCGATTGAAAAAAGAAATCTTGGGCTGGGTGTATGTTATTTATCGTTGATTTTGTGCACAACTGATTCATTATTTATTATCGAGTTAATCTCGTATGACATTCACAATTAAGAATATTTGGCGCATTGGCGTAAGCTGTAATGCCAAATATTTTTCTTTTCAAAATTCTATTTAAAAATTCACTGCTGAAAATATCCACATCAATATAAAATGCAATAATCAGCCGAACAGCCCTTGTGACTTGTGACTTAAATGACCTACTCGTCTTACAAGTTCTGATAAAAAAAATGTTTGGCTTTGGTTGCGACGACGTAGGTTAAAAACTGGAATACTGGAATATATTTATTTTTTTAAGAATGACATCTATTGAAGAGAATAATATACTATCCACAATATATGACACTCGAAATTTTAACTTCTTCTTGGACTTAAATAACTCGTCAATACTTTACTATGTCCAATTATTATTCATGCATTAAATTGAGCGATATAATAAATGTGAGGTAAATATGTTTTATAGCGTAGCAACATTATTCCTAAGCTAATAATTCATCAAACAAAATGGATAGTTCTTTTTTCAAATTTTTATTTTCGACACCGTTGTTTAGTTTGACATTTAAAAGAAAACTTACAACACAACTACTAGTTATTTATTTTATTCAACTTTTGTTTATTTATACACCTGACATATATAATAAAATCCAATTTAAAATATCTTATATATAAAACCGAAACGGCGTATGTATGTATGTATGTCTGTAATTCCCTTTTGCATTGTTGTTGCAAGTTGCAATATAATAATGTTTATTATTAACGTGAAGGTATTATTTGACATTTCTTTGACAGCAAATTAGATTTTTTCCTTGAATTTGGACATTTTAATGGGCGAGAATCTGTCATCAAATTAAATAAAGTTTGTGATTTTATTTTAACTCTATTTTGGATGTTAGATTTTGTGTTATAATTATGTCGAATGATATACCATTAAATAATTATTGGCCGCTAAGTCCGAGCGACGCCGGGTAGCAATACTAGTATATAAGGGGTATTTCAATAGGGACGCTCAAAATATGTTACTTTGTCCTGCTGAGTAGATTATTCGTTGTTTAGTGGCCAAATTTGAGTCAACCAGTTTGGTAAATAATCGGCCGAACACCTACCTGTACGTCATCAAAATACAATATCTGGTGAAAACATTGCTGCTGTGTGTGAAAGTGTACAGGAAAACTCAAGGCAGCTTATTTCTCGTTGTTCACAAGAACTTGTCTTTTCTGCGACTTCAACTTGGCGAATTTTGAATCGGGCCTTATGTCTGCACCCGTATAAAATCCAACTAACCAAGGAACTTCAGGTAAACGACCACATACAACGCCTGATTGGGTTCTGGAGCAGTTGGAAGTTTACCCAAATTTGTCAAAAAAGTCAACTTTAGCGACATGGCCCATTTTATAATGAATGGATATTGGCAGAAATTTGATGCTATATTCCATATTTAATGCCGTAAAATATACTTACAAATGAAATTAAAATTTAGTTGAAATCTCACAAACAACTTGTTTTATTTACATTTCAAAACTAAGCGTCCATATAAAAAGACCCTTTATATATACATTATGTGTAATAAATACTTCACGTAAATAGATTATAAGAGATATCTTTTTATTCTGCGAGTAGCGAGTTTTCTGTTGAATTATTGAACGATATCTGCGAATTTCTGTTACTAAAAAGAACTCGATCGTGTTTTTTCGCAAATATCTATTTTTAGAAAATTGTATACTGAACGTCGTAATAAATTTATGATATCTCTGATACGTGACCGAATTCTTTAGTGCCACGTGGGAAAATAGAAGGAAAACCTCACGCACCTATCGAATTTGCAATATTTGTTTGGTACAATATCAGTGGAGTAGAAAAAATTTCATTTCTATATTACTATTTCATGCAAATAAATTTCATACTGATATGTATTTTCATAAATAGGGCAAAAAACCACAGGAAACTTTTGCTTTGAACGTGCAATTAATTATATTGACCGTTTAGTGTTAAATATAATGAAAAATATCACCCTTTAATTTTACAATGCTATATTAATATAATGATTGAAATGGCATTAGCTTGGTAGAACTTAATTATAACACAATGTTCACTTTTAAGGTGTTCACTGTCAATACTTGGTGGAAAGGCATTATAATAAATATAATAACACATTTTTAGTACTTTTCCACATGAGATTTATTTCATCAGGACCGGTTTCGCTCATGGCGATCAGTCGATCATCAGTTGATAAAGCTCGCCATGAGCGAAACCGGTCCTGATGAAATAAATCTCATGTGGAAAAGTACTAAAAATGTTATTATTTTTATTATAACACAATGTATTTGAGTTCTACAAAAATATTAGGTAGATAATATGATTGATTGTTATTTTTACACCATCGTAATCGAATAGTTCTGACGATGGTGTAAGCCGAAATAACTATCAATCTTATATTTTATAATTTTTTTAGAACTGAAATTCATAGCTATTTTTTTACCGTGTTAATGATACGGTATTTTTATTGCTTTCATGATAAAAATGAAAACAATGATTCGGATTGGTTATAAATTATTATGAATCGACGAATGATATTATTCGTATTTCTCATCTAAACAAAATATGTATGTATACATAAAATATTATGTCTATATATTAAATTTTGGGCTCCCAATGGAGCTTATCTCAACAGCACGGCATGTTACTTATTTATTGAAAAAAAATGCGCCCCAGTTTTCATCACCCCAAATCATTTGAGGTTTACCGTACGAGGGTAGCTTGTTATCAACACAATACTGGCCAAGTGGAAGATTCACTGCATTAAAGAAATTTGCGATAAACTATTCAAACGCGAAGTAAATTATCAGTTGTCAGACAATATCAATGTTAAACAGTACTCTTGTTGACTGTGATAAAAACCACTAACCATTTCATCCAAGCTCTTCAAATCGTTGGTAATTATCTGCGGCACAGGTCCATACACCATGGGCGGAGACTCGACCACCACGTCGTCTTCATCTTCCTCAGAATCTCCTGATACTCCGACGCCTCCGCATCGGCGGGCCTCCAGCAGGATCTCTCTGTCGATCTGTTGCTCCATCTGGACCAGCATTGGAGCCAGCATACCTGATGAAGATGTTATGATAAGTACAAATGCGTCAGTGCAAAATTGGAATTAATATTTCAAAGCAAATAAAATGAATATAAATTATTCAGTATTGTATAATCGCTCTAAGCATAACTTGTCTTAAATCTACATGAATGGCTATTAATTAAGTCAGAGGGATTTATAGATTTTCATTTTTACGTCACTCACTCATGGAACTCCGCGCGGGAGACGTTCGTCATCTGATTATGACAAAAAGTATGACTTTGAAAAAATAAAAGATAATTTGTTTTAATATATTGATTTGATTGTATTAAATTTAAAATAAGTAAGATTATTTCACGTATTGTGCAATTTTCTTTACACGTGTTTCGCCTCTTTCAAAAGCACCTTCAAACTAACTAGCAAATATTGCAAATAATAAAAGTTATTTTATTTTTATATTAAAATGAATTTCCAAAAAATAGCCGCCGAATCCATCGCAAGTATTAATTTAAATGTGTTTCTTATAGTTTCGGCTGAAGGTGCTTGATGGAATTTCAATATCAAAATTGAGCTTAAAGTTTCTGAAATGCCTGAAGATGCCGAAAGACGAAACCCGGGTCTGTAACGACAAAACTCATAGAAAATTACATAATACAAATGATTCAAATCAACTAATGATAATGCTCACGACGAGCGAAACCAGTCCTGATCTTAATTAATTCAATGTCGAATAAGTACTAAAATGTATTTATTTTTTAGTTTTTATAACGTCCATATGTTCTATTACGCATAAAACTTTAGAAAAAATAAATTTTCGTGTCCTAATTTTATATAAAGGAAGGGTTGCTGCCGACTGGTCTACTGTTTCAACTCAAAAATTAAATTAAAGTCCACTTAAAGTATTAAAATTAATATTTTTGTTTAACCAAAACCTTTAACGTCCGTTATTTTATAATACATAGGTACATTTTTTAGAAAGGGATATTATAAGTATTGTACCATGGAAGATATTTTAATGAAATCGTGTTTTTTTTTCTTCAAATTACTGGATAATATGAAGGAGGTACCGTCCTAACTAGATGAAATTAAAATACCACAGCCCTGGGCAGTATTTTGATTAAACCAGAATTATGTACAGAATTAATATTACATTGATTTACGTTCGTGTGGAATTGACTTTTTAAAATCAAATCATACCTAATTTCCGGTTATAAATGAACAAACTTTCTACTGTTGAAATAAGCTTACATGTGTCTATTTATTTTTGTACACATAAACATATTTATTAGTCTTCTTCTATATTATTTACGATTAATTTGACGGTTGCTTATGACAGCGATTCATTTTCAATATCAAATAAAAATTTAACTATGCCATTCTAATTGATATGAAATATGACTTAAGTCTTAAAGAACAGTGTTATTAAACCAATGGTTCGCGGATTGTTTTGAAAATGTTGAAAAAAACAGGAACACAAATCTCCCTAACCAAAGGTTGTAATTTTAATCCGTTGACTGCTAGCGGCACATACATACATATACTGAAACACCTGATTGCGGTGTGTTGCAAATTGATATTCGAAAATTAATAGAGTTAACACAGGGGCAAGATTTTTTTCATTCAAATATGTATGCATTATTTCATCATGATGGTGTATTTAACACAGATAATAATAAATTAATATTTGAAATCTAGCTGTTGGAATATTTGTAAATTGGGTCGGCAGGGAAGAGGTTAATAGCGTTGATAAATAAAATTCATTGCAACATTGAATTTACGTTTTTATTATCTATTTTTTTAATGGTTATCCGAATCAACCATGTACAGAACGTTCTGGACTTGACCGAAATTGACCATCCGCAGTCAAATATTTTATAAAATAATTGGCAGAAACTGTGGATTTTTTGTGCCTGGAAATATGTGTATCCAATATTTGCCAGTCCGCGGATCTAAATAGATTGAAGAACACTGATTTAGAAGAAATTTCAATTATATTTGTATTGTTTCGAATTATGTAATAAAATATATCATACAATATGATTGTAGATATAAATGATTTTCCGCTGCCCTAGGTCGATTTTTTGAGTTCCATTCGGAGACATAGATGTTTATGTTATCTAAAACTCCCTTTCACGCCTAACCGGTCCTTAAAACTGCACGTAGAAGGAGCTATTCATGTCCTAGTCATATCCCTACATTTTTCGAAAACGAGAGTTTGAGCGACTCAGCAATTATCAGTTCTAGTGTAGAAAGCTTCAGTTATAATAAACTTCATATGCATACATATATACATGGTTACAAAAATCTTTTGAGCTGAGAAACAGACAAATCGATTGAAATATTGAACTCCATTATAACACGGTGAAAAAATAGTAACGACGATATGTCATTAACGTCCTTTTGGCTTGCAAGGGGCGATATTGACTGATCATGGCCAAGTTTAGTATGCAATTATGCATCGACTGTTTTTAATTAAGTCGAATATGAACAATACAAGTCTTTGCTAACTCGGAAAAATCATAGTCAGCATTTACCTGAGAATGTTTGGCAATTTTTCTTTCACAGAAAAATTAATTTTCTCAAAATTCTCTCACTTTGGTGTTACACTGAAAACTCTTTCCGGTCTTTAACCCCTTTAAGGGAAGCTTATTTAAATTCCAACTAATTGTATGCTTCCGTGACAAAAGTAATTTAAAAACGAAATTCTAAGCCACGTAATGATAAATCATTTCTTTTGATAAGAAAGCGGGTAGGGTAGTTTTTAAAAGTGTCACAAAAGCATTAGGGGGTCGCTAAAACCAACGGTATTTGCAGAGTTCTTGTTGACTGATATATTAAATTAGTTCAGAGCTTAAACTGTATACCATGCAAAAGTAATGTCGTGTAAGGAAGCATGTCAAATATTTGTATGTTATCATTTTTAGTTTATTATTCTTTCAAAAAGTATTAGATATTTATCATATACATCGGATATAATAAAGCAAAAACAACCTGCATTTAAATAATCTCAAAATTATGCAAAAATTAAATGCTTAATTCATAAATTTTTATTTAATCCAAAGAATTTTTGAATAACCAAATAATACTTTCTTTTTTGCTGTTATTATTTATAGCTGTTCATTATTCTATGCATATTTCTCTTAGTACATGAAAACATTTCTTAGAGTAAGATTGTCTGTTGAAGATCAGAAAACATTTTCATTCTCACATTATCTTTTGATCATTTCAAATGATTAAATTATTGGAACGCTCCACTGTGTTGTGTGTGAATAAAGCAACACATTCATAATAAAATTCTCCATTGAAATAAATACAACATATTATAAAATATTACTTCCACATATAATCTGATAAATATCGGGGTTGGTTTCATTCATCGCGAGCATTGTCTACTAATTAAATATATAATGTATCAAGGTTATTTATATCATCATTGAATATTTCATCAGTTGACAATGCTTGCGATAAGTTAAACCTGCCCTGATCTTTGGCTGAATATTTGTGGATGTAGTGCATTGTTGTGTTTTTGATTAATTTAAATATTGCCTCTCCACCAAAAAGTGACAGTTGACACATTAAAAAAACGTTCTGTATAATGAAATAGTTTAGGAATGAAAAATCAATACCATAAAACGGGGTGAATAGAGACACTTTTTACCCTTCACGACTATGTATCTTCATACCTGCACAACATAATTCAAATATAAATTGCTTGAAACTTGTTTCAAAGGTCCTACAACACATTCATGACAATATTTTTCAAATATTCACTATCGTTATTAAGGCACAATTTTGTTCGATTTCTATATTCACATTGAATCGAGGTGAATAGAGACGAACGAGGGTAAATAGAGACTTTGCAAGTGAATAAAGACAAAACAACACAGTCACTATTCACTTCGTTTTACGGTACTTATTAACTAAAAAATATATGATAATTTTAATTTTCGTGCAAATAAGGTGAAGTTTATGAGTGGTCAAAAAGTAAGGATGCACATGCATCGAACTTGAACATGTTTGTTTCAATTTTGGCCAATAATTTATTTGGTTTGGTTTTGTTATTCGAGAGATAGTTTTACATATAGTCATTGTAAAGAATTATAAACAAACAATAACAAATAAATTGGATACTTAGTAAACTTGTGCTACAGTTCAATCCTTGTGTTTGTCTCTATTCACCCCGTTTTACGGTACTACAAAAATAAACGTTATATTCGATTCATTGAATCCTTTGTATTTTACTAGTTCATGAATATTTAAATTGAATCGTGTATCTGAATAGAATTATATTCACATCATATCTGGCAAAAAATTTTAATATTGAAAGACTACTAACCGAATTTGGATCCTTTTCTGGCCACCTCCAGCAGACACAGAATCACGTGTTTCTCGTTCTTCCTCATGATGAGATCGTCCGTCTCGAAAAGAAGGCATTCAATGATGTTCAGAGCTCTCCTGCACCAGGCGATGAAATTGGAGACGTTGTCTCTGGCGAAAAATGTGGCCGCGCGCGCCGCAGGGAGGAAGGGCACGGCGGGCAGTGTTGGGGTTCGGGCTGCCAGGCCCCGAGCCACTCTTCTGCTTTCGTGGTCGATGGCTGATATACGCACATTGTTGGCGTGCTGGAAAAGAAAAGCGAAAGAAAATCGATTAGTTTAATGAATTTATTGTAGTGTACATACTAATAGGCCACGCTGACTTGATTGCAACCAAGGCTAACTTCATTGCATTTGAAAAAATTACAAAATTATTCGGAGACCGACATAACTCGATTCTTCACTAGAGTCAATACTGACTCACTGAGCTAATCACTCCAATTTATTTTATTTTTATTTTTATATTTTATTTTCTATTTTCAAGCACACTAGTGCATGGTTCAAAATCAGTCATCATGAATGTGAGGGTTATTTCATTTTTCTATATCGATAGCGTTGTGAAAGGAGGCCATTAAACATTGGCTGCATATACACTACGGGTGGTAGTGGAAGAAACCAATACCAAGGGCTCTCAAACGGTACACCTTGAAAAAAATGACAGAAGCCGAAAATATTAAAATCGACGAAACATCTTCTGCGTATTTCATTGATGTGTGAGTATTTTTCTTTATTGTCTGACCGCTTGATTGTGTTGCTAAGCATTTTTTCTGATGATCAAAAGGGCACTGACAAACGGTTGAAAACCACTGTTTTACACTGAAAATTTTAATGAAAAAGTCAACAAACAAACTTAAACTCAGTCAAACCTCTTATAGCGCCAATATTAGAACCGCGTTACAGTAACCCGCCCTATAAACTAGACCCCAATAAAACATTTGGGGCAACGTTTTTTCAAATTGCACGAAATCAATATATGTACCTATACATTTGGATCGTTTGAACTATGTAATTTTCTTTGAGTTTTGCTTCTGAGGACCCTTTCATTTTTATTTATTACAATTAGCGGTTTACTGGTTTAGAAAAATAAACATCTATTCCTATTTTTAATGTGTTCACTGTCAATACTTGGTGGAAAGGCATTATAATAAAAATAATAATACAATTTTAGTTTTTTTTCACATAAAATTGTCATTTAAGGAATATAAAACAGGACCGGTTTCAAGGTATGAGACAAACAATTGGTAAACTGGTATTTGCTTAGTAATTTACCAATTGTTTGTCATACCTTGTTTTTCATACTTAACTTTTGTATAAATATCACTGTTTTATTGTATTCCTTATCAGTTGACAATGCTCGCCATGAGCGAAACCGGTCCAGATCCCATAAATTTTACGTGGAAAAGGTACTAAAAATGTATTATTATTTTTATACTATTCCTAATTGGGAATACAATATGATGGAACAAATAAGCTATCGATAAAAACAAATACTTTAAGCATGGGACAAAAAACCTCGTTTACCAATAGATAACATTGCAAGCCTTTAAACAACAAATAAATATCAAGAAACATAGTTCATTCGCCTAAATAAATCAATGTCAATTATTGGTGAAAAGAAATTGTTTCAAATTTCATCTAAATACATTGTACAAAGTGCCATGTTTAATTGCAATATTTTACCATTTTAAATGCTGGAGGGATTTAAATATTTTTTGTACTTTTTTGTCGTTTTGTGCAAGTCATCTATCAATGCATATTATTTGAAATGATTGACGGTGTATTTATGTCGAGTTTTTACAAAAATTTGGACTTGGCGGTTTTTTCTTTTACACGCCTCGTTTATCAAATTAAAACTCGAATGTATGTATGTATGTTGATGAAAATGTAAAAAAAAACATAGAAATCAATAATAATTGTTTTCCGGCGTAATATTATGACCTTTTTGACAGGTGCACCGTTTTTTTCGTGATGTACTGTGTGAAATTTGTAATTCTCTTTTATTGTTATGGCAGGACTTTTTTTTATTCTTGTCCATTGAAGTGGATATTAAATTCGAAACATACGTTAGTATAAATAATCACACCAATCAAAGGTCAATATCAACGCTTGCTCATACATTGGCGCTGTTAACTTAACAATTAAAGGGGGCACACTTACGTGCATAGCAACCAAATAGAATCCTGTAGCCTAGTGGACCATGGAGCTTGTTTTAGATTCAGTAAACGGTGAAAGGGTAGATGAAGCTAAAATGGAGCTAATCAAGAGTTTCGATTCTAGTTCTGGCAAAAAACAGGATCTACCTGGAACAAGACTACCAAAAGATCTTGAGAAACCTTTCAGACTTGAAAGAACTCGGAGGTGGTGGACACCGGTCAAAAGAGGGTGCAAAGCATTGTTGGGCTCGAGTCCCTGTAAAAGCTATTTTTTCAGTCGATTTATCGATCCTGCTCGAAGGCATGGGTGTTCTTCTTCAAAAACTCTTTCAACCTCCCGATCTCAAAAAGTGACGCGTATTGAAAGTGATTAGCTAACACTTTCGATGGTTTCGGCGGTAACTTTGTAGAAGTTCATTTTAATATAAAATTTAAAATAACTTTGATTATTCCACGTATTGTGCTACTAACTGTGACACGTGTTTCGCCTCTTTCAGAGGCATGATTAGCTAACTCCTGTCTTTGTTCACGTATCAATTGTTACTCTCTTCGAAAAGAAAGATTGAAAAACTGAGTAACAAGCAGTTCTCGCATAAAAACAAATAATATTTTAAAATAAGCTCCGTGAGGATATGGACTACTTAACGTTGGGAGCGAACATTTCTGTTATAATCAAAATAGACCAACCGCCCCTCCCGCTTTCGATGCCACTGGTCAATTCGATTCGGTCCCCATTAAAAATTTTTGCTTAACGATAACTGAAGGCTCTCAAAATAAATCAAATTAATAATTATTTCAACCAACAAAGCGATGAGCCTGGAGCTATTTGCGGATGGTGGACGTAAAAAATTGCGATATTCTTCATCAAACTGTCAAGTATTTGAGGCTACACTACATAATGGAGACATCGTCATGCGTCATGGAATGAAGACAAATTGATATCCTCTAGTAAATTTATGATCAGAAATAGAGTTTTATCCATCTACATACTCAATGGGTGTGTGTTTTTATGTGGAGCAATCGGCTCTAAGCACTTGATTATGGGTATATTATTTGAACATTTGTATATTCCATATACATATATATAGTTCACATAATAAATACAAGTCGCAACTGGAGTAGTTCACCCGTGCACTAAATACGCCACCAGTTTTCGAAAGACGAAACCCGGGTCATTAGTGACAAAGCTTGTACAATGAACACAATTCAAACAATTCAAATTTAATATTGAAATTGGATACAGTTGAATTCCTAAATTACAAAATTAATGTTTGAATGAAAACAATTAAATCGTTTGAATTTCGTATTGTTCAATTAAATTTTTCGCTAACGACCATTCGACATCTTTAGGCATTTCAAGTGCATGAGTGAATTCGAACTGTCAGATCGAAAGCCGGGTCGTCGGCGACACATCTACTAGAAATGTAAAAATTGAAATGATTCAAATTTGATATTGAGCTTCCATCAAGCGCCTTCGGGCTTAGAATCGATACCGTTTATCACTCGATTGCAAGGCAAGAAATGTACATATTTGCTTTTTTTTTATTAATTCGACACCTTGCTTTGAAAAGGTTCTAACTGCTCTTGACACTCTTTTTAGATATAAGTGTTTGAAGTTTTGATTGATTAAAATTCACTTGTAACAATAAGCAAGTAAACATGTTTCAAATCACTTATTGCAAGCATTTTTTTCACCAATTTGGCTGCGAAATAATGACCTTAAAGATCTTATAATGGAATAATGATGACAATCTTAGAACTTGTCAAATAAATTGAGTAAAAAAGTGTGCAGATGCCGTGCAACTCCGGAATTCTGTTAACTCCTTTATTCAACCATAAATAGTTCTGATAATTCGTATAGATGATAGAATGCGGTAAATACAAAATTTTCCGTTCAAAAGGTCATTTTAGGCAAAAATGACAATTAGAACCATTCCAAAGTGAGGTAACGAGTTGTCAATCATTAAATTTATCAGTATGGCGTCCTTATCTTCTCTTCTCTCCTGTTATTCCAACGCCCCTTTATTTGTACTATTTCAAGGAGATATTCATCGGGCAGACTTAGTTACGAATTAGGTTGATACAGTCATCGCACGCGAAAATTTCGAAACGCCTGTCCGTGCACAAAACGAATAGAAAATTTATCATCGATTCAATTTGAAAGATAACCCAATTATGACCTGTAAGGTCAAAAATTACCCAATAACTTATTTCACCGACAGCTGCTAGTTAAAAAAAGGCACACGAGTTATTACAAAATTGTTTATGCAGTTGTTATTATTTTATAACGTGTAATTATGAGGCGTATAATTGCGTGATTTTTAATCACTTGGCTCTGTTTTACAAGAGTTAAAGATAATTTTGGTTTTAAAATAATTAAAAATGTAAGTAAATGATTTACAACACCAGCCCGATATTAAGTTCAACTTTATTCAATGACTCAACAGTATAATTTTAATTTTGATAATATATAATTAAAAATTCCTTCCCACCCATCTGATCATATATGAGCGTCTAGCTAACCACTAGTCTTGCTCCAACCATATATTTTCTATTCCAACTCTCAATCGAACTAAGGAGCGGTTGAGCGACAAACATTTCTCGTAGGAAAAAATATGTTGAGATCGCCATAAGGAGATTATATCCTGGATCCACCTTGGGAGCGGACATGGGTTAAAAAAAACAAACATCATATTGTAATGCCTTGTAATTCTTACTTAACCTTTGTATAAATATCACTGTGTCGTTGTATTTCTTACCAGTCGACAATGCTCGCCATGAGCGAAACCGGTCCTGATCCAATAAATTTTATGTGGGATAAGTACGAAAAATGTTTTATTATTTTAATTATGAAAACAAATATGTTGAGATTCCCCATTAGGAGACTTTATACTCCATATTGGGAGCGGATATGGATTTCTTTAAAACTGTCCCATCCATCCTGCTGAAGCCATGTGCGTAGCGTCTAGCTAACCAGCCTAGCCAATCCTGTCCTAGCTTAATCCTTTCTATTCAAACTCTCATCGAACTAAAGAAAGATTGAGCGACTGAGTAACAAGCAGTTCTTGTGGAAAACAAATTTGTTGAGATGCCTCCATTTTGAGACCATATCCTCCAAATTAGGTGCGAATATGGAATTTTAAAACATTCCCATCAATCCGATCATGTGTGTCTGTGTAGCGAGATCTTCCAGCTAACCACTAGTCGTGTCCTAGTTTTATTCTTTCTATCCCTATTGTCATCGAAACAAAGAGAGGTTGAGAGACTGAGTAAGTAACAAACAGTTCTTATCGAAATATATTTACATGGATTAAAAAAATAATATAACTTTTACATTTTTATAAACTTTTATGTGAGTTAACTTAATTTGCTATGTCCTTTCCCAGGGTGGTAAATATTTATGAGCTACCAATGAAGGCATCCATTCTGCAATGACTGTTTTTTATCGAGCCGTTCAGCAAACCTTTTTCGGAGATAGTAGGAACATAAGAACGGTGCCAGTAGTAAGCTAACCGCTGTCACTACGCCCCGTTTTAAAGATCTGATGCGTGGGTGGGAATTTTAGACATCACGTACATATATGCCTTGGAACGAATATCGATAAAAAATAAAACGATTGAAAAATCAATTATTGGAACTGCCCTTACTGGGACTTGAGCCTGTGAGCTCCGCAACCGAGGCCAACGACGTTGACTTATAAAAGTATCCATACAGAGATTCGAGCCCGAGATCACCGCAATCAACGAGCACTCAAGAGCACTACTACAATACAACCAATTCTTTTTTTTACACGATACATTGTGATTCCAGAATGTGGCGTGTTTAAAAAAACACAAATATACTTTTATTTCATACATGTACTTTGAAAATTTGGGTTTAAAATCAAAAAACCGCGTAAACAAGAATCAAAAATATATAAAAAAAACAAAATTTGTTCTTCAAATTCACGCAAAAAAAATATGTTTAATTTGACAATTCGGTAGGTCCATAATCAAAAACCGCGTCAAACAAGATATCAAAAATAATATAAAATAGAAATATAAATTTTTCAATTTCTTATCAAAATTCACGCTTCAAAAAAAATAAATAACCCCTTTAATATTTAACGATTTTTGAAACGGCCATTTTTTTCTTTCTGAACCGTTTTTTCAACAGCAGTGAGACAATGACTGCAACAGATACACGCGCCTAATCCTTCCATAAGAATTAAATTCGCGTCAAATTCCTGATATCTTCTTCGCTATCGTAATATTTGTGTGTTGTATAACGTCTGTGTAAATCTTTAACGATTAAATAATGGGTGCTAACGCTTTGAGATCGTCTTTTCTTTATAAGAGTGCCATGTTTCTCCTACTCCGTCCCCAAAATCCCTCTTCCTGAGTGTCGGATAGGAGGCACGGATTTACTTGAACCGGAATAAAGGTCTTCTCAATTGGCACATCCGTGGAGCAGATGGTCCCAACGTCAAGTGCATCGCTCACGATCGACACCCAGTGACTTGGGACCATCGAAGTTTGACAACTCGGAGCCCATCCCGCCCTCATGCTCTAAAGATCTCAATATTTAAAATTTAATTTCTTTCTTGATTATAAAAATACAATGAGAAACAGATACATATGTATACATACAAAAGTGTGTTCATTTGTAGAAGTGCTTATTAACGGTTTACAAATATTATCGTTTTCGATTTTCATCTCAATTCATATTGAAATTTTATAGCACGTATAAGGATATAGTATGTATAAGGATCGTTTGTCAAAAATTTCCTAAAAATAATCTTCCAACAACAAGTAAGTCGCGTAAAAAGAAGTCCTTCAAATTGGCATAAAACAGGATTGGGTGTAATTAATTATACATACATTTTTTTAACACGCCTTGTATAAGCATCGTTTGTCAAAAAATTTGAAAGACAAACCGCGTAAAAAAAAGAAACTAAAAAATCACGTATTATAGAAATCGCGCAAAAAGAGGACTGGGTGTAATTATCCATACCGTAACGATATACAAAGGAAGCAGACTGGTTACGCGGTAATATATAAGTAAAGTAACAATCGTTAATTAAATGCTCAATATAAATTAATTTTAAACATAAACGTCAACAGAAATTAGTAAAACAATAATTATTTATGTGCCGTCAAAACCAATATCCGCACATCTTTCCACTTTCTTCCGTGTAAGTCACGTGCTTGAAAAAAGTGAGCGAAGCAAAATTTGCTGACGTTACATTTTACAATTCTAATGAGCGCGATTTTCATATGCCCTATTACGGTCACATTAAATGGGGCGTTGGGTGTCGTGGAAATCGCTCTGCGGCAGGCGATGATTTTTTGTGAGTAATTTTTCTACGGCGGCTACATAATATTATTTTTGGAACGATTCCACCCACGGCTGATTTTGTGCAATAAGTTTATTAAAACAAATAAAAAAAACAACACATTGATTCTGTGATGCTTTCATATATATATAATCAATAGAAAATCAAAAAGATGAAACCCAAACACAGAAAAAATTATGTTATTGATGTGGTGTCCTTTTTCCTCCGACGCAAATGTCACGGAACCTCATTTTTGCAAACTGAAAACTAAATTAGAAACCAAATTTGATCGTTTCGAAAAGTTGTTTCATTTCTATGATTTTTGTCGATTGCGAGCCCCTGTTTTGCCTTTCGGCACCTTCAAGCATTCCAAGACTGAAGATGTTTCTCAACTGGGTAAAACGCGCATCCCTTCTGGTAACAAAATACCTAAAAAGTACTAAGCAGAGTAATTTAATTAGGAATGACTAATGGACAAGGTGTATCAATCTATCGGTACAAAATATGACGAAACGGTATGCTAAACCGATCACGATCTTGATAAAATATATGGAAAGACTTTTTGGTCGTGTTGTATTTTTGAAAATGTGGTTGATTTCCACCAACCCGCCAGCAATTTTCAATGAGTAAATTGTTTAATAATTTTTACCTTGCGTATTTTCAAGAATATAAATGGGAGTTCAGTGCACCATTGCACCGTTACATGAACCACGTTTTATTGAAGCCTTTAATGCATGGCAAAAAAGCCAAAGCACCAGAAAACGATGATCAGCTAATCGATAGCAGTAAATAGTCGACATATTGCTAGCAACCGTTATAACTGTGTAGGAATATAACCACAGGGCTCAGTTGTATTCATTAAGATTAACTATTTAATTAATTTATTACTCGCATCTCTTTAATTGCACAACTCCACTAATTAGTGAGTTTAATTACTAATTTTATCGATAAATTACTAAAGTCGTGTAGGTATATCTCCCAGACAGCGTGTCTGAAATTCCATCTTTTAACTACGGCTCTATGAAAGTGAGTTTAACGCATTGGCAATCCCGTGTGAAATCAAGCCGTCCAAATCCCACTTTCCCATCAAAATTTTTGATTTATCTCTATTATATTCAATGCTTAGTTCATTTCACGTTGTCTTTTTAGGAAGTAGACAATTAATTAATTCGTTACTGCAGTGATATTTCATATTTAATGTCTAACGTAAATATTTATTGTCAAAATGGTATACGAACACTGTAGGGAGTGCAAAGTTAAAAAAAATACCGGTAAATCGATTGACGGTATATTTTTACAAACTATTACGAAAATAATTATATAAAATTTAGTTCGTGAATAGACACATACAATACAATCTATATTATGTGTAATTAATGATACTTGGGATTCAAATATCCGAAAAACTTTTAACTTTCTTCGTGTTTTTTCCTACTAAGACACTGAATTTTAATAATTGTAATCATGAAAATTATATTTGAGCTCATGGAAGTCTGTATCCAAGAACCGGGTTCCACCTCTCAGCATCTTCGGGCATTTCAAGTGCACGAATGAACTGTCAGTTCAAGTTCTTTCGTACGCTTTAAATGCCTGAATATACCGGAACGTGAAACCCCGGTCGTTAGCGACAAAACTAGTGCAAAATTATTTATTTACTACCGAAACTGGTCTTGGTCATTCTTTATTGTGCTGAAATATTAAAAAAAAAAAATATTCCAGCTAACCGGTAATAGAAGCTTACCAGAAATTTTCTAATCCCCAGCAAATACATAGTATGCATTGTGATTTTGATCTTGAACTGATAGTTCATTCTTGCACTTGAAATACCCGAAGATACCGAATAGACGAAGCACGGGTCGTTGGCGACCAAACTCATGGAAAAATAAAGGAAATTATTTTTATTTTACCGAAACTGGTCTTGGTCATTCGATAACGTGAGGAAATATTTTTAAAAAATATATGTATTCCGGTTAACCGGTAAAATAAGCAAGCCATAATTTTTCCCAATCCCTAGCAAATAGTATGCATTGTGATTTTGACGTTTAACATTACTGGTCACGAACGAATAATATAAAGATTTATAATATAATAAAATACTTTTATTATTCAATTGACCATATCCGGCGAATTGACATGGTGATCGTAAAGTGATTTATACCGCTCACGAATGTGTGCTTACCGAGTAGTATGGCGAACGTGATGAACAAAAAAAAAACACAGTCGAAATGAAACTATATAATTAGATAATGTACTTTGACACAAAGCTACCGAAACAACAATTCAATCGATAATATAAATCAAAACCGTACTTTCACAATTAAGATATGAGGATGCATATTTAGTAAATTTCCTCCGAATATTTTTTGATTTATTTTTTTGCATGATTTATACCAGTTTATATTTTTTAAGCATAGTTCTGACCAGGGCTGTGGAGTCTTTAAAAAAAGTACGACTACGACTCCAGCATTGACCAAAAACAAGACTCCGACTAAAAAACTCACTTTTTTTCCTAATTTTCCTATTTATGTGTGTTAAATATCAACCAAACAATACGATCAATAGCCAAACTTGACATATGTACATATTATATGCAAAAATAAAAAGTTCAAATAAATTACTACTCTCTCTTAGAAATACTCCACCGAGTAAATAAAAAAGGTTTATAGATGAATAGTTAAGTTTTTTAGAAATAAATAAAACTCAACAAAAAATATGTATTATTAAATAATATTTTCATGGGACAGGTTGCTCTACACTGCTTACATTATTTCCAATAAATAATTTTAAGCCTAAACCTATCTGATTGATTCTATAACCCCCTCCTTGCTTTCCGTAAAAAGGAAAAATCCCAAACTCCATTTTGTAATTTTATCATTTTAAAATATTAGAATCAATCTTGCTTCATTAATTAAGCAAACTTTGCGATACTAAGTCCGAGGATTCATCTGAAAGGTGCGAAACACGTGTCACAGTTAGAAGCACAATACGTGGAATAATCAAAGTTATTTTAAATTCTATATTAATTATAGACATATTCAATATAGATTTACTCAAAACACGCATATATTTAATAATATTTCATTGCCAGTGGAAAAATTTTTTTTATCATTTAGTACATCAGAATTGTCCACAGTGTACCACTAATTTGATTGAGCGACGAAGCCTGACCACCCTGTTGGCATTATTGCATTACCCGATCGTAAAGTCAATTTGTACGAGCATCCTCTCGAACAGGGAACCCGCTGAATCGTAATCAGATGCATCCGGGAGCCGCGTAGATAGGCCAGACACAAGAGGGTGCTGGGCACTAATCCTATCATCAGCTTCTCCGCCTCGTACAAAGCACAATGAAGGCTTGCATAATCATGGAGAGTGCACTCAATTTGATAGGTCAAAAAGCTTTGCATAGTAAATAACACTTTTGCTTAGATGTTTCAATGTGGTGTTAGGAAACGCCGAAAGATCTGTTTTACGTGTCGATATTACTCGTCTCCGAAGAACGGAAGTCATATTATTGTTGATACATTCGACTAGAGACTCCGATTCCAGACTCGACACTCCAGAATACTCATTCATTTTTCAATTACTCGATACTTGAGTATTTTATAAACGAATATATATCAAATTTAATTTACTTTGTTAGATACATATATAATGTTTAAGCATTGCGTATAACTGATTCTTACGCGTAGACTTTAATACTAGTATTTTTTTTTAATATTATTGCCGTTGATTATGATATTCGAGAATTTCTTTTGCTTCTTTTGCTTTAGGCCATGCTCACTTATCATATCAATAACTTCAAGTTTATGAAGACGAGAGACAATTTATGTATCATCTATTTATATATTTACATACTCAAATTTGAATTAATAATATATGTTTTGGTACATCTGAAACTACTCGAGGATACTCGAGTACTCGTGTATTTTTTTAAATTTACTACTCGATACTCGGGTAGTTGAGATGTTGAGTAATTGTAGTATCTACAGTCAACCCTTTTGTAGCGCTGTTTTCGATTAAGCTGAGTTAAAATTGCTTGATGTAATTTCTATATCAAATTTGAATCGTTTGATTTGCGTATTTTTCCATGAGTTAAGAAGCGTTAAACGTTAAAATTAAATTCATAGAAAAGTAATAATTTCAATCGTTTCAAATTTCAATAAAATATTTGAAAAAAATACATTATAAAGTACTATTTCCCCATGTATAGATCAGAACGTTCATCACGGCCATTTTCAAAGTTTATCATTATCAGAATATATGTAGAAATTATTTAATTAATTACTTTCCACTAAGAAGTGCACCTTAAAAGTGCTTGAAATATATTATGTACAAAAATTTTATACATATCATACAAAATACAGTGAAAAAAACCAACTTATAAACTCAACTAAAAAAAATATGTATCATAACGCATTTTCATTTTCGCATTTTTTAACTTATTCAAAATGTCTTTTTCAATTACATTGGAGACGCAGGGTTACATGGCTTTTATAACACGAAAAGGGTTGGGAGCCAACGATATAATATGTATGTTTATAATGCTCCTTTAAATTTAACAGACAGAATATCCTCACAATGATCTGGAGCCTGTTTTATAAGATTAAGTTTATTTAGTATTTCTTATATGATTATTAATTTCATCAAATGATTACGACTCGACGGGTTTTAAACGTTTTTTCGATGGTAAGCCGCCAAGGCCCCGTCGCGTTAAGCTTGGCAAAGTAACCAGGGCATAACTCATTGGCAGTGCAGCTTCCATTGTCAGGCTACGGTAATAAATATCATCGCATAATGGGTGATAATAAATAACGCGCTAACTTTCGTTTTTACTAATCCCCGTGTGGAAGCTGTCGATGAAATAAAGTTGATTGCCACGACACTGCAATAATAAAACTTCAAAGCAATTAAATTGGCCTGTTAATTTCATACGTTTTACTCTAGCACAATTTTTTTGGATATCTATTTGATGGAGCTTGAAGTTTTAAAGAGCTCTAGCGTCAAAGATCTTCCAGTCTCTAAGCTCAGTGTTTTTTTTGTGTGAAGTGTCAGTGTTTGCTTCAGTGAAGTTGTATACCCTTCCCATCGATGTTGACAAGAGGGCGCGATCGCTAACGTTCAAGCAGTCAGCTGACTTTTTCGTCGCTACCTATGGAGGGCCATCGAGAAGAATTGATCTAGGTGTATAGCGATTCTTTGATTTAAATAAAGTACTCAATTTACAAATCTCACAAATATATCCAATGATTGTTTAATAGATCATCTCAATAAAAGTTGTTTTAAGAGAATTGGATGTTTTTCATTTGCCCATCCTCCTTTAAATGGAAAGAGTAGGGATATAAAGACATTACTAATAGCTGGTTTCTATGTCTAGTGGCAAGAGATTTTCTCTTGCAATCAGGTTGGTATGTGCTTAAGTCCCAGCAAGGACTGATTTTCCAATTGGAAAAGAGAACTTGGACATTTTTGTGTGTCAAATAAAAATATTTGGCGCGCTGACATAAGCTGGCTTTTTTTAAATTAAGACTAAGAAAGGTTTCTCAACCATATCCGCTTACAATGTAAAACAAATAGACTACTTATGGAGTTTATGTCAACAGACAATTTATTAAAATTTGATTCGATCATATACTACACAACTCTTTATAAATGAAAACTCTGGCCTCTAAAATATTTAAACTATACAATAAAAATAGCCATGCTCCAGTAATTACATACATCTTAAATCACTTTCAAAATATGATATAATTGAACTTTTGTTATCGATTAATTATATAATATAAAATTAAAAATAACTTTGATTTTTCCACGTATTGTGCTTCTTATTGTGACACTTGTTTCAAAATACGTGGAATAATCAAAGTTATTTAAATTTTTATATTAAAATGAACTTCCACAAAGTAACCGCCGAAGCCATCGAAAGGATTAATTATTTGATTCACCACAGATCACAGATAATATATGTCTGTAATGTCCTCATTATAAATACATTAATATGATCGTGAATAATTACATTCAACGAATTAACGAATGAATCCAGCATTTTAAAAAAATCCCCCTTTCAAACGCAATCAATTTAGGCTGTTGAATATGAACCGAATTAAGTCCAATGAAAGATTCTAAGAATTGGATCAACTGCATTAATCAGTCTAATATTAGAGAATAATGCACCACTGATTAGATGGACTTGCAGCAATTACTAATGATGCGCCGCTGCATCCTTTTTAAATCGTATTCAATTGAATGCATTTAGAATGCAACTATGCATTTACATAGTTAATCGTTGATTTATTGGCCTTGATTAAGGTCTATTTACCATCTCTTAGTTTGTATCAACCATTCAGTTTGTGTCTAAAATTAACGTTGAATTCGCTTTTCATTATAACTATTGAGTTTATTTCTTATCGAATCTTTACGTGTCTCTTATCATCCAAATATTCACCTGGATGGATGTAGTAAAAATATTCAATGAAAAAAGATTACCGACTCTGCGGTGCAGTGGTCAACGTCGTTGGCTTCCTTGAAGGACCTCACTGGTTCAAGCAGATTTTTGTCAGTCGATTTATCGATCCTGTTGGAAGGTATGGAGGTTTGTGTTGTATTAAAACTCTTTCCCCTTTTCGAAAAAGAGAAGTTGCAATACATCTTCAACAAGCAGTTCTTGTAGAATAACATATTTGGTGACAAACTCCGCAAGGATTTCATATACTCCACACTATGAATGGACATGTCTAAGTATATGTAAATAAATACAGTCTTGGCAAAAGACATCCAGGCACCCTTCACAATTCCAATCATTTGCGAATATTTCCTAAAAAGTATAAAACTTATAATATAATGCAACACTTAAACAAATAAACCACTTAACCGATTCTATGCCGGTAAAAATCAATATGGCCGTACACAGGAGGCCGCGATTTTCTTTCAAAAAATAAATCCTAATAAAAAAATCGATGTATTACACATTAAAATTCAATATTCTTTGAGTTTTAGTAGTACAACGCGCTCTCAAAAGATGTCACTATATGCAAGTTGAATTCAATTATTTTAAATATGAACTGGTGACTTGTAAATTAAGTACAAAGGAGAGCGTAATATTACGCGCATTTTGTATGGACGGCCCCTTGAACACGGACTTGTAGCGCGTAAATATACGCTTTAGGCAGAGATCAGGTTAATAATACGGGTTTTTTGACTTTTTTTTCTAGCAGGTAAAGGTTTTCTTTTTGGCAATGAAGGATAGATAAGAAGTTTCTATATTCAAAAAATATTTCCCGCTTAAATAAATTTGGTAATGATTGAAATATGAGCACGCACTCTTCGATCAGTTTCACAGCAGCGCAAATTTTGGGCATATTCCCCGCAGCCAATGAGTTAAAAAAAACACATTCACACTTTCAATAAAACCAACAAATAAAGTTTTATCAAAATAAGGCTACATAAGTTTGTCTTCGTACAATAAAATATATCAGGTATCATCAACTTTGCACATCCAGAGAGCGGACCATAAAATTTTACGATCCATTGTTAGCGGGACCTTGAGATCATTCCAGGGCTTCTCAATGCTAGCGCGGAGGAGGTTGCCACGTTAATTAATGCACCTGCTTCGGAGAAAAAATCACACCTTTAATGAAATGTCCTTAATGCATTGCAAATAAGAACAATGTTAATTGAACAATGTGCACAAACTACCCACGCGAGCTTATGTTTGAGCGATGTCTAGAAGCGGCAAAACCTTTTTCTATTTTGTTCAAGAGAATAATTATAAACATGATATACTTATGAAGCATGTCTGGAGATCTTTATGCGTTTTAAATTATGCCATAAAGAACTGAATATTTTTTATTCTAAATATTGAAAAATATCAGTAAACGGTCACGTTTATTATCAAGTAACGACACTCAATGAATATATTTCTTTGTGCTAAATTTAATTATAATTAAAAACCATGTAAATATTTTTATTCCCAGTTCGTGGTGCTGTGGTTAACGTCGTAGGCTTCCGTAACGAACTGTCTGGGCTTGATTCCCGGTACGAGCAGATTTTTCAGAGATAACCCGATTCTGTTCCAAGGCAGTGGGTGTTTGTGTTGTTAAAAATCTTTTCCCACCCTTCCGATCCCAAAAAAGCGCCGCGGAGCAAGAGCGATTGGCTAAATACTAGTCCTGTCCTAGTCCTCTTTTCTTTCAATCCCTACCTACTCTCTTCGAAAAAGAGAGATGGAGCAACTGAGTAACAAGCCGTTCTCGTGGAAAAACATGTTAAGATAAACTCTGTGAGGGGTCAATATGCTCTATGTTGGGAGCGGACATGGTTAAAAAACAAATTTGATTTTTAGATAATTTTAAGGAACCGTGAATATGTCACCATTTATGGGCATATCTTTTTCCTGAATGAAATATTGATTTAAAAATTTAAATACTCGCTATTCCATTTATGGAAAACCTTTAATTATAAAACACACCCATTATCGACTTTTCAGTTGGAAGAAAAAGATATCCTATGAGGAAAAAACATGGTTCTTGCATTTCGTTAAACATCTACATTATTAATAATCATTAGTTCGCGACGCGTATGCTGGAGTAACCGATATCAGTAAGTAAATCATTTTTTTGCAAGAAACTAAAAAAAAAAAATTGATAGGAAGGAAACTATTGACTGGCTTTGATTGATACCTAATACTATCTAGGCGTCTGTTTAATATATTTTTAGTGATTTTAGTGGTTTAGTGAAATCTTGTACTGTTGAAAGGTTAAAAAGAAAAAAGTTTTCGCTTCTTTTACAGGAGAGCTAAAAACCGGTTTCAACAATAATTTCATTTACCTATCTTTCATGCATTTTTTTTTCATTACCTTTTAATGCGATGTTATTGCTTTCTTTATTTGTTTATTACAGGGATGTGGAATCGTAAAAAAAATCGACTCCAACTCCAGCATTTTCCAAAAACACGACTCCTAATAAAAAAGTTTAATTTAGTCATTTTTCCTATTTGTATGTATTCAATTAAATATCAACCATCCAATCCGGCCAATAGCCAAATTTGGCTTATTTATAGAATATTATATAATAAAAATAATAATACATTTTTACTACTTTTCCCACATAAAATTTATTTGATCAGAACCGGTTTCGCTCATAGTGAGCATTGTCAACTGATTCAGTTGATTCAGTTGACAATGCTCGCCATGAGCGAAACCGGCCCTGATCAAATAAATTGTATGTGGAAAAAGTACTAAAAATGTATTATTATTTTTATTATAATGCCGTTCCACCAAGTATTGACAGTGAACACCTTAAAAGTGAGAATATTATATGCAAAAATAAAAAAGTTCAAACTTTTCGAAATTTCCGACTCCTACTGCGACTCCGGCAAAAAACCCCGACTTGGTTAGACCTGGTTTATTATACATTTATAAAATAGTAAAATTAATAATAGTTATTAAAATGTGTTGTTTTAAAGCTAAGTAGAGCTAATAATACGCATTGAAATATTTTCGTATCCACTTCTTCTATTGATATGCCTCTGATACATAACGTAACATGTATTTTTGTATCTACTGGCATTCTTAACTCAAAACTGGCAAAAATCGAGATACGTTTCATTCATCCTAAGGGGCCGATTTGCAAGATTGAAAACCGCCGCGGAATGAAATCGATAAACGCCTATCGGCGGACCGCAATCAAGTACGGTTTGTTTATTACCTTAACTAACGTAATTGGGCCTCTCCTTGCCTTTTCCAATAACCCACAACGCCACAAAAGGACTTAATAATACAAATGAAAGCCTAATGGGAAAATTCACTGAATTTATCGGTCACTTTCAGCGCCTTGGGCTATTTCCGTTCCATGCCGGAGACGTATTCGACCCTCGATACATTTACATCTGGATATTGCATCGATGGAATAAATACGTTGACATTCAGCATCAATTGGACTGTATAATCTTGGAATTACTGCATTTAAAGAATTAAAATTTTGGCTTAGAATAGTGTTATTCAACCTTTTTAAATCCGCAAACCAGTGAAAAAAAATCGGAAAATCGAAGTGTTGACACAGGTTGAATGATACAAATTTAATGAATCTACTGCGATGTGAAACATACCGGTCGGCATTAAAAATTGTATCAAATAATAATAAAATATGTTGAAGGTTTTAAAAATAAAACAAAATAAGTTTGTCTATAAGTCTATCATTAGTTTGATTATTATTAGTATACAAAATATCATTTCATTATTAAGGCTTAACCCTTTAAGCGCCAAGCCAATTCCATGAATTTTTGCCACAGGCCACCATTTTCAATCGTCGATTTTTCCATGAAAATGCCACTTAACATACCCGGAAAATCATTTTATACCCGACTTATTTTTGGTTTTCAAAGAAAATTGTAAGATTTAAACGAAATGTCCAGGAATATTTACGATAATAAGGTGCAAGCCCTAGTGACATCTTTTTAGTTTAACCTCAAATAAAATATAAAATGGCTAAACATATCGATATTTTAACAATCACATTACCTTGAAAAAGATGTGTCTGCATAAGGTTCCATTTAAAAAACACAATATCTATTCATAAATAAACTTGCTGTGGCGTTTGCGCGCCTGCACGCCGTGGCGTATGAGCGATTAAAATATATTTTTGTGTGGCCCATCAAAGATATGCACTATTTGATTTGGCCCATGATGTGGTGTCATCTGGGCATTCCTGATCTATCAAAAACGTCAGCCCATGCATTATTAAATCCTAGTTAAAACATCGTTTACCATTATATCACAATCACATATGTACATAGCTGTATGCAATAATAATAATTTAATAGTGTGTAATCTCTTCAGTTCGGTTGCTTGGCAATTGGTGTCCGAACCATTGACGTACTTTCTATTTTCTCGGGTCGTCCATTTGAGGCGGTCCAAGAAAACCCATGGGAACTGTGTCAACAATGCAACGCAGTCTTCAATGGTATAATGTGTGCAGATAAGTGTGCCTTAGTTAGAAGCCGTCGGTATTGAGTGTAAGCAAATCATAGGTTTCCTTATTTCGATCCGGACCTAACACACTACTCTATCGGACAAACCGGGTGCGCGCGATTCGTCATCAATTTGATTCTGTTACTATTGATTGATCCGGCGGTAGCTTAACGGAAGTTCACATGAACACTTTTTACTTTATAATTGGTCCGGTCCGTGGGGCAGTGGTCAACGTTGTTGGCTGGCGTGCCGAACCAACCGGTTTCGATTCCCGATTTCAGTCGATAAATCTGTGTCTCAATCTGTTGTATTTACCACAAATACATTACGCAAACAAATTGATATTAAAAATCTAAAAATTTTTATATATCGATGAGGAGCTATCAATAGATGAAATAAGTTGACAAGCAGACGTGGAAAGCAGGAGAAAACATTGAATTCAATTCATATAAAATAAGACAACAAATTCTTATATTGGTAAAGGCGTTTATATAACTTATTCAAGGGGGTAATGGCAAATATGTTTAAATTAATCTTCGAGTTGTTATTACTATATCGATGAGCATCTTAGAATATACTTTTTTTATAATTTGGGTGATATTATGCCATTCATCAACACAAGATAAGAGAATATATTGAAGGTCGAAAGTTTTCGTGTTCATGGAGATAATAATTGAGACATAGAAATGTATTTGTGCCAAGAGATGGTTATAATAATGTTTTCCGCATTACGATAAATTCCACGAATCAATTATCGCCATATAATTAAATACCGGAGAAGAACTGTTGGTGGCCAGATTTCTTCCTTAGATACGCTATTCAGTAGTTGACACAAATGGTCAACGGTCGTGGTTCGCGATTTGGTATAGGTAGACCGCGAAAATTTCTACCAATTATTATAGCAATGAATGCATGAATACAGCCAGTCGCCAATAAGGAAAATCAAACCAACAGAGATATTAAATTAATAACTAAAAGCATTATCTGCAACCGCATAAATATTCATATGAATATTGTATGTAGATCATGCAGCCGACAACAAGTAATAGTGACGCCTGCCCTGTAGACGAGTGGTCAACACATTTTATGTATTTTTTCACGGTTTAGAATTTAATCGATCTATTAGTTGATTTTAAACCGGTCCTGATGAAATAAATCTCATGTGGAAAAGTACTAAAAATGTATTATTATTTTATTATAATACCCATCCTTAACTAAAATAAATTTGAAAGAAAGACATTACACAAATATTCAATTTTGAATTTATTGATTTCGTTCATTTTGAAAAAAATGTGACATTGCAGCTTTTGTTTCAATTCGATATCAATTTTTGGGGGAGAGGGGGGTTGTTTGGCGTTTGGGGCTTGGGGCTTGGGGGGCGTATGGGGGTATGCCAGAAACCTTCGAAGGAGTGAACTCGAAAAATTCGAAAGTTTAAAAATAAAATTGCAGGGTGGTTGGGGGTGGTTGGGGAGGGGTTGGTAGGCCAGAAACCATTTCGGGAATGTATTCAATAAATTTGTAAAGTTTCACATCGATCGGTCGAGCGGTTTAGTAGTCCATAGTGGAAATACAGACAGACAAACATTCATTTTTATATATATAGATTACATAATAGACTAATGTCAACGTCGTTGGCTTCAGTTGCGTTTGCAGTTGAATGATTAATGACACTGTTCGACATGCATGCAATCAAAGACATTCATGTTTGTGTTAAGCGAGACGTAGCGAGAGCGATTAGCTTACCAATAGTGCTGCTTAGTGCTATTATTTATTTTTAATTTTAATTTCGAAAACGAGAAATTGAACAACTATAGTTCTGACGAATGCGTAATAAACAGTTGTGCAAACAAATATATAAAATTATTTATGTAGAATTAAAATACATTGCTATTTTTCTTTCCGTATTAACTGTGTCAAAGACAGCTATCGTAGAAAACTTATGTTCAGTGAATTTCCGTTACGAGTCCATATATTCCACACTGGGAAGCAGACATGGTAAATATAATAATAAAATCTATATAAAATTGCCACCGAATCGTTCAAAAATACACGAATGATTCATAGTTATCAGCCAAAGCATCACAGGGTTCATTCTCATTTGGTGTAATACTATAATTTATCTGAACACATTCGATGAACATTTAAGAAAGTATTTTGTCTTGGTTTTGATTTTGAGACATACAATGCTAAACGAATGCATCGGAAAAAACGAACAGCGCGTAAAATCATGACACTCCCCATTGCGTCTGTGTGACGCCATCTGACCAGTTATTTTACTAATTTATTTTTTGCATATTTAAATTACATTCAGCTTTTGAACACGCTGGAAGTCAATCTAGGTACAATTTAAATCGACCTAATTGAGCTAAGAAATAAATAGTATATACAAAGCAATTTTTTCCAGTAAGGTTAAACAGTTTGCGGTGGTGTTTGGAATTTTTAGATCAGATTGTTGGGAGCGTGTGACCGGTACGAGCACGCGACGCTTGGCCAAAGGAAATGGATCACAGTACCATGCAGTTATTGACAACCATTTGATAATAATTATACTTTAATTATTAACTTCAATACTGTGCAAAATAATTACATGTCATCGGACACACTTCTATATTAAGCATTTCGACTGAGGTGTCTAACCTTTATTTACGGTCCCAAAAAAACACATCCGATACGGAGTGTGTTGTCGGTACGCTTCATAAACCGGTACGGATGTGTTCTTTTGGGACCGTAAAGGAAAGGTTAATAGAATTTTGCACTTATTCATGAGTTGCGTCGCTAGCTCATTGAAACGCAAGAAACTCAGATAGTGGGTTTCACCTTTTGCCATCTTCTGGCATTTCAAGTGTACGAGTAGCTTATAATTACGTATCATGGAAAAGTACAAAATTCAAACGATTCAAATTTTACAAATATATTATTGTAAATTACACGAGCATTCAATAATTTATCATTATAATTGAGGATGCCGACTGAAGGTAATTGATGGAATTTCAATCAAATTTTAATTTTGTATTTGAAGATGTCTAAAGATGAAACCTGTGTAGTTTGTGACGAAACCAGGGCTGTTGAGTCGAAGTCGGAGTCGTGGAGTCAGGGCTTTTTGGCCGGAGTCGTACTCGGAGTCGGAAATTTTGAAAAGTTTGAACTTTTTATATTTGCATATTATATGTGAAATTTGGCTATTGGCCGGATTGGTAGGTTTGATATTTAATTGAATACACATAATTATCAAAATTAGGCAAAAAAAAATGACGATATTAAACTTTTTTAGTCGGAGTCGGAGTCGAACTTTTTTTCGCCGACTGCACAGCCCTGGACAAAACTAATGAAAAAGTACAAAATTCTAGAGGTCTAAATTAATTATCATTATTGTTGAACATTTTTTGTATTGTATATTATCTGTAATTGTACATTGGTAATTTTATTCTTCTGTGATGATTGATTCTTTTGATTCGATCATTGTGAAGTTTTATTCGTATAATCAGATGTCAAGGAAAATCGCGCAATAACTTACTCACAAACCTGAAAGATAGCTCTATGTATATTGCCACGACATCCATCAGTAATGTCCGTTTTATTACCTGAAACAAAAAGAGACGTAAAACGTTAATATATCTTCTATATTTTTTAAATATAAATACAATGAGCGTCATAAGTTAATATAATAAGTTAGTAAAAATACAACTCTCATCGCGATTTAGACAATTTGTACAACTTTTAAAGGGGACAACGAGTGAATTTAACATGAATTTCCAATTAACTTAATTTCAATACAGACTAAAATACTATTATTTGACACTACGCATTTTCTTAACCGGTTATTCGGTATTGAACAATAATCTCCAATACCGGTTTCGGTTAATACTATTTTTTTATGAAGTAATGATAATTTAAAACGAAAGAGACATAAAAGGATCATTATCAAAAATTCAAAGTTCTTATTATTCGCTGATGATTTGAAGCTTTTTTTAAGGGTTGTCACCTTGGATGATTGTCACCGTCTCCAGTCTGATATAGACAATATAATAGAATGGGGAAGATGTAACAAACTCGATTTTAATATTGATAAATGCAATCTTTTATCGTTTACAAGGGGATCACGAGTATTATTTTGTCGGTATTCAATGAATGGCCGAATTCTCTCACAGTTCAGTTAAAGATCTTGGCGTACAATTTGAGAGCAAACTTACATTCAATAATCACATTAAGACTACTTGTAATAAAGCATTGAAAATGTTGGGCTTTATCCTCCGTACTACCAAGGACTTTCCAGGAGTAAAAATTTTGATACTAATGTATAATTCTTTAGTTCGAAGCCGGCTTGAGAGTGGATCGATTGTTTGGGCCCCAAGAGGTGTGAAATATGTTCTTATGGTGGAGAGGGTTCAGAAGAAGTTTTTGAGAATTCTCTATTTGAGGACATACGGATACCCCATGGCTTTATCCAACCGATTTTCTTTTAGGCATGCTCACGTTCAATAGTTTGAATACTCGAAGATGTACCTGGCCACATATTTCTTTCGACTCATCCGAGGCCAAAATGAGAATTCCACCATTCTTGAGAATGTTAAATTGAATGTCCCTGATAATTTTTGAGGAATCGTGAACATGAGTTGTTTGTTCTTCCAAAAGTCTGCCAATGGGAATGTCACTGGGAAGAGCTTTAACAATTTTAAACGGCATTGCTTCGGATGTCGACATATTTCATATTGATGAGTTCAGACGAATACTATATTTTATGAATAAAAGTTGATTTTGTCAGAACTCATTCGGTCGACTGCCTTGAAAATTTCTAATGTGATATTAATAATATTTTTTCCTCTGTTTTTTATGACTATTGTAATTTTCAACTTATTTTTAATTTTTAATTTTTAATTAATTTGTGATTTTTATTATATATTTACATGTATGTATGTGTATATATATATGCATGTATTTATATTTGTCAAGTCTATGGCGCATTGGCGTCAGCTGTAATGCCATGATTTGCTTTTTTTAAATAAATAAATAAATAAATAAATTATAAACGAAATTATATTTGAAGTTACGAATTTTATAGCATGTGCAAGTTTTGCAGGGATTCACTCTTTACAGACTAACATGCAATGGCATTAAAATAAAAATCTTATTTATAATGCAAATAAATGATCTCGTAACTTAAATGCGTTACGCCAGCTTACGTGTTGCGAACTAACGAACGCGTATGCAAGAACCCTGTTTTTTTCTCAAAAGAAATCCTTCTTATCTAGCGATATATTCGATAATCGATGTGTTTTATTATAGAATCTTATCCAGAGATAGCATTGCTCGAATTAAATTGAAAAATAAATGTCATTCAGAGAATCGCTCAAAAATGACAGCGTGTATATCGTAAGTCACGTATCTCTGTAGGGTTAACCAATCACGTGGCTGCTTTAAAATTTGTAATTAAAACCATTCTTGGCCATTCACCATGAACACCATTCTTGATTGGTTCCTGGGCCCTATGTTTTCAGCGGCTGCAGGGCACAGGCCGCAGGTCGACGGTTATCGGTGCTTACACGCGAGATTCCAGCGATAGGATTGGCATCGCGACATTCCCATCGCATTCCCCGCTCTCGGATGATAATAGAAACACCGGCAAATCACCAGGATAGCCCATTACTGCGCTAATAGAATTACTTGCGAGCTAACTATCTCTGTATCTAAGAACGAGACATTACTTGTGTCGCGCTGTTTTATTGGCTTGTCACTCGATTTAATGAAGACTTACGAAGATGGTTGATGGAAATGGGGGGGACGTGAGAATAAACGCGGATCGATTATTCAGCGCGTACCAGAGACACAACATCGCGAGAGTTAAAACACGCGCGCGCAACATTTCAAATTTAGAACAAATTAAATTATAAACAGTATATTGACAAGCCAAATTATACTTTTTCAATTTTATTATTCAGTTATATATCTCTTCATAACAAAAAATAATGAATTTTGTACGGTGAAAACAATAAAAATGTATTATTTAATTCTACAGAAATTATTTGATATATTTGTTGATAGCTATTTCGGCTTACGCCATCGCCAAAACCGTCAGATAGTTCTGACGATGGCGTCAGCGGAAATAGCCATCAACAAGTATATATAATAATTTCTGTAGAATTATATTACATTGTTATTTTTTTCACCGTATTATAATGGAGTTCTACCAAGTAAATGCCAATTCAATCAATAAAATGAATTTTGGACTTTTCCATAAGTTTTTTCGATGGTTTCAAATGATGAGAAAGATTCTAGACTAGATTGAACAATGATACAAAATATAAATTTAATTTTTTGTATACCAGAAATAGGTCTAAAACTCAGTGCGAGCAGTGCTGGCCATAGAAAATGCGCGTATATATACGGTCCACTCTACACCCTCTAAAATTGGTCGACGATTTTATAATTCAAAATTTTTATACATGACATGTCTTAAAATCAAAGTCCTTTACTTACAGTAGACATATTTTGTATTATAATCAACTTAATATCGATTTTAAAGAGAGCTTCCTTGTATTTCCGAAATGCGTCAAAGAAAATCGCGGCCATCGGTGCACGACCGTCCTCATACCTACCGGCATATAATAGGTTAATCTGCTGGCGAACTCTTGTAAATTTGCTTTAACTGTGATAAATTAATGATAAATCTTCTAGAGCTGTTAAGTTTATCACTCAGCAATATGTTTCTGTATTATTATTTTATTATATTCAACTTCCGGGTGGCATATTCGAATTCTCTATTCGTGTGAAAATTCACCATTGTATTCTCGATTCACGCTTCCTTAAACTTATGAACTCTTTTATACCGTGAGAATGAAATACATCAAAAATAATCGCTTTTTGTTACATTTTATTATCATTTATAAAATTCGTTATCTTACTTTGAAATGGTTCTAACTGACATTTTGGCAGAAAATTGTTTGATAAAGTTCTTTTTTTTTAACCTTGTCCGCTCCCAACTTGGAGCATTTGGACTCCTCACGGAGTTTATCTCAAAATTTTTCTACGAGAAATGCTTGTTACTCAGTTGCTCAACCTCTCTTTTCGAAGAGAGTAGGAGATGGAAAGGATGCGAGGACTTGGACAGGACAAGTGGTTAGCTAAAAGCTCTCGCTATGCGTCACTCTTTGGGACAGGAAAGGTGGGAAGGGATTTTCAACAACACAAACACGCATGCCTTTGAACAGATTAATTGACTGAAAAAATCCGCTCGTACCGGGAATCGAATCCGGGCGGTCCGGCAGGCAAGCCAACGACGTTGAAACTGCGCCACGGACCGGGTTCTATTATTTCCATCATTAGAATATTAAGATCACGCATGCATACTGACTGTGCTGCTTTACGGTTGTCATGGCACATTACAAAAGCACAGGGTTACCGTATACTGTGCTTCGAAAACAGATGCCTGCGGCGAATATTAGGAGTACGGTTGTTTGACTTTATCATGAACACGGAGGTAAGAGAGCGGACAAACCAACCCCTTATTAAGTCCAAAATAAAAAGGCGCCGATGAACCTGCAACCATCCATAGGATGTTATCAGGGGAGCTCCGGGACGCCGAGATGACCTGGGAAGATGCGAGGAAGTTGGCGGGTGATAGAGAATCCTGGATTTCCATAACCACTCCTTATTCAGGCACCGTGTGGCGGCCATATGCTCCGAATAGGGAGTGGTTATCGAAAAAAAATTGAAACATTTTTACTTGCTCATTGTTACAAATGAATTTCATTTTTTGAATTAAATAGTATGATCAATCGAAACTTCAAATGTTCACTTCAAAGCAGTTAGAACCTTTTCAAAGTAAGGTGTCGAAATAACACAGCGAAAACCCCTCATGAGATAAAATATATAGTCCGCATAGTACAATGGTAAATATTTTAATGACATTATTATATTTTCGACTTTTTCACACGCTGTGTTTGTTTGTATTGTTATTTTTCATACGTGAATATTTTTGATAGTGTTTCTATCAAGAAAACAATATGAAATAGATAAATGGTTTCTTTGACACAGGCAGGATGTTTTAAGAATGCTAAACATACATTTTATCATACAGTTGTTACAACTGGAAAATATAATCTTGTTTTATTTTTGAAAATATTTTGATCTTGAACTGTGCTACAAAGGATTTCAAAACAATATCGCAGATATTTTATTGCAATGGTTCATGCTTAGATTATTACTCATTTAAATAATATATGATATCATCATTTTGATTTATATATCCTTACTCTACTCAAAAAAAATTACGGTTGAGCAAATGAATAGTCAGGGTTTGTGTCCAGATACTTTTCGTAGGTAATGATTGTTTGTGTTGGTAAAAATCCCTTCCCACCATTCCGATCCTAAAAAGCGGTGCGTACGATAGCGATTAGCTAGCGACTTGTCTTTTCCTAGTCTTCGTATCCTTTCAATCGCTACTCTCTTTGATAAAGAGCAACTGAGTAACAATCAGTTCTATTCTCAGTTCATCAGTTCTTAAAAATATGTTGAGATAAAAATGTGTTTCAAGTAGGGAGTAAAAAACAAGCAGTTCTCATAAAAAAAATTGTCGATAAACTGTCTATGACGAATAAGCATGCTCCACATTAGGAGAGGGCATGCTTTAAAAAAAGCTTAAAGTAACATCGAATGAATCAATTCAACCACTGGTAAATTTCGGTAATTTTGATGACATTCTATTCGACCATCATTTTGTTTAACTATTTTAATGTATTTCACAATATTTACGTATAAAAAATTCCAACCATTATATAAAATGGTTTATTTAAATTCTGATTCGAGACTTTAAATTTTCACTGCATCTCAAAGAATACGACTATAAAACGTTTTAAAATAGCCACCATTTTGATATCATTAAAAAATGCCGACTATTCCTCGTAATAGACGTTTAAAATTGGAACCCCTATTCCCAACATCAGACTAATTGCTAACTGTCGATGTATTTAAAAGTGACAAGAAAATCGCTGGACTCATTCTAATTTGGTTGCAAGCAGTTTTTAATTCAGTCACATCATAACTGTCAGATGCAATTTTCTGATGTCATTGCTCCGCCATCTTGTTTGTTAAATCATTACCTTACATTGAAAAGTTTCAACTGACATTTTGGCAAAAATGATCTTTCGGTAGGAAAAGTTTGTATTAAACGTATTCATTTATTATTGAATCCCGGAGTCCATCTACACAATTTTTTACAATATGAATTTCATAAATTTCTAAAATTGTCATCATTAAGATCATTATTCCTCAATATATTGGTTTGAGTTGTGAAAAAATATGCTTAAAATGAATAATTTGAAACATTTTAACTTCTCATCTCATTTTTAGAAGTGAATTTTATCTTTTGAATTAAATAGTATAATCAATCCAAATATCAAACGCACATATCTCAAAACAGGACCAAGAGCAGTTAGAACCTTTTCAAAGTTTGGTGTTCAAACACTGATTATTGTTTGCTTTACAATCATTTCTATGTATCATTTCAGTGCTTATCTTATTGCAAATATATCTTTAGAAAGTGGAAACATTTCGAATGGAATGTTTCGATTGTTCCAAAATTACTTACACAACTGGATAGCGGAAGTTATTTAGATCGATTATATTATAACGAAGTATTGTATGGTAAATAAATGATTTATAAATTTGAGAACAGCGCATATGTACGCATCATTTGTACTGATCTCATTATAACTTTCCTATTTACCGCCAGGGCTAACTGAATAAACTTTTTGAAATTGGAATAATATTTTGTTTTTTTTCCGTCAGTTCAAAACAATATAATTTTTTGAAATTGGAATAATGTTTGTTTTGTAATTGTGAAAATAAAGCAATGAACGAAGCTCATAATACCGTCCATACCAAGTCAAAATTGCGTCAGTAACATTTTGGTTATTATGAGTTGAATTTGAGGTTATGTTCACAAAAAATATGCACAATTGCCACAATGATGTTTTTGAAATAACTCCAATGCATGGAAAGAAGTGGTGAAGAAACGAAGTTGTTCTAATTGATACAATATGTTTCACTCTTTTTGCTCACCTGAAATGTAGTCGCTTACGTCCTTTTATGCTTGGCGAGAATTATGACGAGAAGGCATCGGAGAATCGTTATAGAACAAGAGCCATTCTTTTCGATGACCCACCACAGTTAAAAAAGTAACCAAACCTTTTCAACTGTGGCTATGCGCTCCTGCTAGGCTAGGCCTCCTATCAGCAGCGATGGGAAGGTAATGCAACTTGGACATAAACACTTAGCTTAGAGACGAAGGAAACGGCAAGAACTTTGATGATCACGCGCCTTGGAACTTAAAGCTCCGTCAAATAGGTATCCAAAAAAATACATTAATATAATTTTTGGTGTCTTTTAAATATGAAGCAGGGCTGTGAAGTCCTTGAAAAAACGACTCCGACTCCGACTCAAAAAAGTTTAATTTTGCCACGTTTTTTACTACCTTCCCTATTTACGTGTATTCAATTATATATCAACCAACCAATTCAGCCAATAGCCAAAGTTTACACATTATTTGCAAAAATGATAAGTTCAAACTTTTCAAAATTTCCGACTCCGAGTACGAATCCGGCCAAAACGACACGACGACTCCGACTCCGGCCAAAAATACCCCAACTCCGACTCCACAGCCCTGATTATTTAGTTATTATTTTCTTAGTTTGGCAGTCCCTGGTATGAATACGATGGTGGTCCTTGGATGATAAGCCATCATTAATAACACAGTAACATCGATTTATAAAAACAACCTTTTGAATGATTATATTGCCTTACAATGAATCGCCGACAAAACAGTCCATTTTCTTTAGACCATTAGTAACTCATACAAACGGGAAGCCAAAATGGAGTAATAGATTTACGACTCAATCAATCTAAACGAATAACGATTTTTTAAATAAACAAAATAAATTTCTAACGTTCTGAAATAGTTCTGACGAGGGCGTAGGCCGAAATAGCTATCAACAAATATATAAAATAATTTATGTAGAATTAAAATACATTGTAATTTTTCTTACCGTATTATAATGGAGTTCTACCAAGTAAATGCCTACTCAATCAATAAAATAAATTTTAATCTATGTAGTTGTTTAGTATATTATATTATTTGCCAGTTTAAATGTAGCTGATTGGTCAAAGCTATGTGAATAATCAATGGCTCATGGTCTTGAATTCTCGAATGGGAAATTCAATAATGTGATGATTTATTTAGTATTTATTATTTCTCAAAAATCCGTCTTAAAAAAAAGAAACGATTTTAGCCTTTTCCTATTCAAATCCGTTAATTCTAACGCTGTACGTGACATGAACCAGTTCTTGCTAAAAACAACTTTCCTAAAATGCTCAATATGATTCCATACCAATGAAACACATTGGGTCTGGACATGTTTGAAAACAAACTATCATGCTAAGTGGTTCCCAACTCCTCGTCTAGAAATTCACCCGATCCAAAACTATATGATACAAATAAAAACACAATTTTAGAACTTATTCCGTATTGGATTTATTGAGATCAGGACTGAAGATACTGATAATGCTCGCGACGAGTGAAACCGGTCCTGATCTCAATAAATTCAATGGAAAAGAAAAATATCAATGTATTTTAGTTCTATAAATTATTTTATATTTTGTTGATAGTTACCATTCGTCCTATAGTTCGACGAAGGCGTAAGCTGACAGTGTTATCAAAAATTTAAATACGGAATAATAAAAATGAATTATCAACAAATATATAAAATAATTTATGTAGAACTAAAATACATTGTTATTTTAATCTATCTTAAAAGTGATCAAATTAATACGGATTAAAAATGATTTCTAAATAAGCGAAACACGTGTTACACCAGTTTGCCTCAGAAGATTTAAAATCTATATAAGTAGGAAAATCCTGTCACAATACCTTATAAGGAAATATTTTTTTTTTTCGAAAAGAAAATATTTGTGAGTCGTTCACCGCAAGAATTTTGTCAAGTGCATTGCCACTGTCACAAACATTGAAAAATAACACACACTATCACGATATCTTCCTCTACATAGAAGGTGATATTATAACGTCACAAGGCATGTCTCTGATTTGCGGTTTTCTTCAAATATTTGTCACGGTGTCTGTGACTGGTAGGTTGGCATAAAATTTGAACCAATCGATTGTTTTCACCTTTCGGTATTTTGAAAAATTAGTTTCTAAATTGGAGCAACGAAAAGTTGAATTTCAATTCGTTTTACTCTTGTGATGTAAGTCTTGTGCGATGATTGGCGTAGCGACGCGTCCAATAGGGTGCGTGGTCTTTATTTCACCTACAGGTTACACACCACCCGCCGGTAAGATTTCGTTATTAAACACCACTCTATTCTAGCACGCCTTTCTTTGTTTTGTTTTTCGTTGTTACATTTCGGGTGGTTACTTACTACTTAGTCTGTAGCCTGAGCCTGTTATATGAAGGAGATTACGGCCTTGTTTATACAGTTTTTTGCCATAGACGATTGTGATGTTTTATATTAATCTCTAAATTTTAGGTTGCTTCATTACATATAAATTAACTAAAAATAATAGAAAATTTTGAGGATTTATTCCACATTACTTTTATTAGATCAGGGCCGGTTTCGCTCATAGCGAGCACTATCAATTGATGATGAGTTCATTCGTGCACTTGAAATGCTCGAAGATGCCGAAGATGAAACCCGAAGTAAGCGACAAATGTCATGGAAAAATAAAAAAATGATATTGACATTCAGTCGAAGTATTACATTATATTTGAGAAGCAATTTCAAACTTAAATATCAAATGGTTTTAAGCTATAACGTGGAGATTGATTCTTATTCTTTACTAATATGTAAACCGTGTCAGATAGGTTTAACAAATGCAAGAAGATTTTCGTCTCGTTATTGTTGGTACAATTTTATTATTATATTAATAAGTAAAATAATGAAAATTACCAAGATAAAGTAGTCAGACTATAAACTGGCGCCTGGTTAACCGCAGGAATTATGCGAATCAACAGAAGTGTTAATTAGACGGAATAGTATGAAAACATTTTATTTAAAAACAAAATAGGAATTGTTTTTTTATTTCAGGAATTATAAATTCAAATATAATGTCATCCATATATTATACACATCGCCCCTTCCAACACAAAAGTGTGTTAGTCACAAATCGCTACTTTTCAGAATAGCAATAAGTACTAACAAATATTATGCAAAATAGAACAACTTCGTTTCTTTGCCACTTTTTTCCGTGTATTTTAGTTTTTTAAGAGCATCCATTTGGCAGTCTGTGCATCCATTTGCATATTTTTTTTTTGTGAATCTAATCTCATTAAAATGTTACTAACGCCCTGCCTTTTTGGCATGATAGGGTCAGTTTATGTTTATCGACTGGAGAAAGACAAAAGGACGTAACAAATACTGAACAGATTATGCTATTGGTGGGGTGTAAGTTCATAAACTCTAAATTAGATATCAATTCAGCGTTTTCAGTGTACATCCCTTTTTATAGAACACTAGCTGTACCCTGCGCGCGTTGCTACGCCAGCAATTGTAGGGGTGATTGGGGGGGGAAGGGGGTGTACGCCAGAAAGTTTCGCGGAAGTGTACTCGAGAAATTTGTAAAAATTCGATATCAATTTTTGGGGGGAGGGGTTGTTTGGCGGGGTGGGGTTTGGGGAGCGTATGGGAGGGTATGCCAAAAACCTTCGAAGGTGAAAAATTCTTAAAGTTTAAAAAATAAATTGGGGGCTGGGGGTGGTTGGGGGGGGGGGTTGGTAGGCCAGAAACCATTGCGGAGGTGCACTCAATAAATTTGTAAAGTTTCACATCGATCGGTCGAGCGGTTTAGTAGTCCATAGCGGACATACATACAGACATTCATTGTTATATATATAGATAGATAGATACATTTATTAAATTGTATACATTGTGGATATCGAAATATACAGAATTTAAAAAAAACTGAAAGATACGCTTTTTGACTTTATAAAGTTACAATACAATATGTTGAGACCAGGACCGGTTTCGTTTATCTCAGAAAATTTTCAGGTGAATAAAAAAATTGCATGATCTCGATAACGCAGTGACATCAAACATATAGATTTCCTCCCACAGATATGATAAATACTTTGTCATTGTTCAATATTATCCTCAAATAAATAAATATATCATATTCAATTGTCATACAGCTATTATCATGTTATTCCCCGTTGCCGAACAGGAATAATATTGTGACATCCTGGGGGAATCCCGTGTTAGTTCTTGGGAACTCGGACATGGTTCAGAAATGCCATCAACCAAAAAGCTGTGGGTAGGCGAGTGTGGCAGTCGAGCGTATCACAAGTTCCTAGTGAACATTTAACCACTCCAAGGTCAGTGGAATCCTTCCTGGAAACTATTATAGTAAGAGCAGTGGTGCAAAACATTTTCGCCAAAAGATTCACATTTATCCGTTTTATATTATTTGTGTAATAGCAGCGAGGAAACAAACTAAAAAGATAACTCACTTATAAAAGTGACAACTATCACTTCTTGGTGGAAAGGAATTATGTATATGTTACAGTGAAACTGTATTCTCAGTGAAAATATATTCTTCTCCAAGCTGTCATTGAAATAAAATTTGACCGCTCTTTCTTCAGCCCTATGTTTGTCTGTGTTTTTCTTTGGCTCTCTTTTTATGAAAGGGACGACTACTTGCTGATTTTGTTTCATTGAAGCAAACCAAAATTTTAGGCCGGCAAATCATCGACTTGGGCTAGTAATTTCAATGATCGTGACCAGTAAAATCATGTTATCATACAAATCTATTACATGATACATTTTCACTGAGAATACAGTTTCACTGTAACATATATAAATAAATAAAACACATTATACAATAGTTTTTTCCACATGTATTCTGGTAAAGTTCGGGACCGGTTTCATTCATCAGTTGGCAATGCTCGCTGTGAGTGAAACCGGTGCTGATCATAAATACATGTGGAAATAGTACGATATGGTGTGTTTTATTTATTTATATCGACGGATACTTTCCACTGAAGTACATATTTTGGAAAATAATACGTATTCTCAAAATAAACAGGGTGACGTTTTGTAACCAGGTCCGCTACCAATGTGGAGCATATGGACTCTAATGAAGTTTATCCCAACAGATTTTTCTCACTAGGACTGCTTTGTACTCTTTGTGGTTTCTCAAAGTAGGAATAGAAAGGATAGGACAAGGGCGGGACTAGTCATTAGATATTCGCTCTCATTGTCTCATTGTCCATCGTCAATAAATCTTATAAAATGATATTGCCCGTACTGGGAATATAATTCAGGCTGTCCGCAAGGGAAGACAACCACGTTGACACTCGCCTACGGATCTGACTTGTTTATCTATCATAGAGGCTTTGCTGTAAAATATATTTTTTAATTTTTACATAATCAATTAAATATTAGGTGGTGATAAAAATAATAAAACATTTTTAGTACTCATTCCACATAAAATGTATTGGATCAGGACCGGTTTCGCTCATGGTGACCATTTTCAACTGATTCATTAGTTGACAATGCTCGCCATTAGCGAAACCGGTCCTGATACAATAAATTTTATGTGGAATAAGTACTAAAAAGGTTTTATTATTTTTATTATATTGCCATTCCACCAATTGTTGACAGTGAACACCTTAAAAGTGGGTGGTGAATTTACATAGTTGTCGTTTTGGGACGAGGGTCGCGAATCACTGATAAAGACCATACAACGAATTGTTGAACAACTAAATTATGTGTGTTGACATTCTTTTTGTGATAAGATAATTAATGTATCGCGCATTCAAAAATAGTTTTTTTGGATGAACTTGTTTCCAAGCGCCACCTTTATAAGTTGACCGATTTGCCAACGGTCGGCGAAAAAGTCGTATTGGTAAAAATAATTAACTTTTGCTCGTTTTTGGCGGGGCTGCTATGTTAAAATGAACAAATTACCGATCAGCTGTTGTGTTTCATTAGCCGGTCGGTGTATTGCAGGCCCAAAGGTGGCGAAAAGCGGCGATACGCTCGTTCGCAATGGCCATATTGCCATGCTAATTTGTGGCACTGCCATCTTGGCCGAGTGGCGCGGGTTAATGCGGACCAAATAGCGATATGCCGCCATTTAACACTTCGCACTCGAACATTTACAAATTAATTTATTGTGTTTTACAACAAAGCAGCCAAATTCAGAAAACTAATGGATTCAAAAAATATGTCAATTGGCCACACATAAAAAAAAACTATTTTTTAAAAGTTTATTTAATATAAATTTGATTATTCCACGTATTGTGTCACTAATTGTGACTCGTGATTTGCTTCTTTCAGAGGCATTTTACTTACTTAATCTTAATTCTCATTCAATAATCTTAATTATTTATCTTGGTAACACAATTCGTGGAATAATCAAAGTTATTTTAAACGTTAGATAAATTGTTACAGCTACTCATAAAAAGAAAATTTAGGATTTAATTTTAAATCATTGGATTCATATATATTTTTTTACATCCTTTGATACGTTCCACCAAAAACCGTGCAGCAAAAACTGATCGCATTCGTGTAAAAAGGTGACAGTGACGACTGACGACCCTGAAAGTAATAAATCACGCAAAATAGTATCCATTGTATGTTTTTATACGTGGGCTTTTATTAATGTCCTTGTCAGTAAGAACTGACTTGCTCAAAGCGCGGCCGATTGTGGCTGTGACATGTTACCGTTGGGTCTTTGCTTTCTTTTAGTTTCTAGGAATCGTATACAAATATGTTATTTAAAATTGTGTGCGAGTATTTACACACATATATCATAATAATTGAAATGATTTATCTTGCCAACGACAGTTTGCTGAAAAGAAAAGAATTTTCGATATGAATATGGTCAGTGAATCAATTCAAAAACACTATAAATAAAAAAAAAAATTCACTGCCAATTAACTCTTGTACCAGAGTGAAAAGCATCAAACAAAAATATTTGTCCAAGGGCGCAGGGTTTCTAAATTATTATCTTTCCTTCATGCCCAACGTCAAGAATATGCCAAGTTCTCCCCGAGTGGCTTATATTTATATGACAAATCGACACCAACTTTCAAAAGATTCTAACTTCTCTTGACACTGTTTTGAGACATGAGGGTTGAAGTTTCAATTGATTAAAATTTACTTGTAACCATGAGCAAGTAAAAATGTTTCAAATTACCTCTCTTCTTTCACAACTCTTGCACAACTCTTGCTGAGTATTAATTATCTTAAAGATCTTATTATGACAATCTTATAACTTTGTCAAATAAATTCAGAACTCCGTTTTTCAACCATAGATAATTCTGATTAATATTTATGATAGAATGCGGTAAATAGAAACATTTCCGACCAAAAGGTCATTTTAGGCAAAAATGACAATTAGCAAGTTTTCAAAGTAAGGAAACGATATATTTTTATATTTTTAATAAATAAAATAAAAATATTTGGCATTACAGCTTACGCCAATGCGCCAAATATTCTTAATTGTGAAAGTCATACGAGATTAACTCGATGATAAGTAATAAATCAGTTGTGCACAAAATCAACGATAAATAACATACACCCATCCCAAGATCTCTTTTTTCAATTGAAAAATCTGACTAGATCGCTAGAAAAATCGCTAGGACAAAGCTCTTGCCACTAGACCACAGGGACCGACGATATGACACCTAATTGAAAGAATTGGAAACTTAAGGTAAAATTAAAACACATTTAATAGATAAAAACATGCTTAAAGTGTTAACAACAAGGAATCACATAACAAGAAATGGTGCATCAAGACACTAAGGAACCATTAACCTTTTCTCGTGAACAAATGCTTTGCCATAATCCTATTAATATGACATCGTGATGCTTAAGAGAAGCAACGTACCTTCGACTAGTAATGCATAATAACTTCTTAGCATAATATTCTAAAGCATGAGAATTTAAATTCCGGCGGTCAAAGGGTTAAACTTAGTGTATGAGTCATCAGGTTTTGTATACAGTGACCGTTTTTTCATGACTTATTTTTAGATTGTCCACCTATGTGGTCTAGTTTTCTTCATGTTGATCTTGAGCAACTTATCTGTCAATATTTGGCGCATTAGCAATTATTAGCATTATTCAAACTTTATTTGGAAAGATCTGGATCCGCTCATGGCGAGTATCTTCAAGCTGAGAAACCGGTCGTGATCTTTCCCAAATATATGTGGAAGTAGTACTAAAAGTGGTGTTTTATTTTTTTAGTTCTAGATACTGCTTTTTTGTTGTTGATTGAATTGGCACTTACTTGGTAGAACTCCATTATGAAACGGTGAAAAAAATATGAAAGTATTTTAATTCTACAGAAATTATTTTATATATTTGTTGATAGGTATTTCGGCTTACGCCATCGTCAGAACTATTAGTAGAAAGGATTGACTTCCATCATCTTCCAGTAATCTTTTTATCAAAATCAAAATGCCCACTCGTTGAGCGGAGCTGGTGCTGATTTTTTTTTATAGGAATCAGTATTCATTCTATCTTTTCACCTTGACAATACTTTCAACGGCAGAATTCATAAAGGATTTATAGTGAAAGTGCTGTATGGATTTTCAATATCAAATGTGAGTTTTGTACTTTTCCATGAGTTTTATCGCTGAGTTCAATCGTTCGCTTAAAAGGCCTAAATATGTTGAAATGAGAAGCCCGAGTCGTCAGCGACAAAACTTGTGAAAAAGCACAAAGATCAAACCAGTATCGGGGTGAATAAGGATGGCAGCTACCCTCTGACTTCTTTAACAGCTCACTCGAGTGCGCGGCAGCCGTTGATACTAAATAAATTTTATCCCCTCTGACATAAGAATTCACCTACCGCACTTAGCCCACGCGTTCAGTCTTTTCAAATTAGGGAATTAAAAAATTTGGAACTCTGGCAATCTTTTTTTTGTGGGCGTCATTCAAGACATTCTCTCAGCGCCACTTTTTCGAGCGCATAAGTAGCATGGTCAGTCTGTAAGTTGCTTGCACGGCCGCGCAGCAGTTTGAAAACCTCCCCGAACTAGTCCATGGTCCACGCACTCTAATGTATTTTCCGCGTCTAAAATTATCATTTTAGTATGTATTTAGGTATTTCGGTTCTCGATAATATAAGTATCTACAATTCATTAAAACTCTGGAGATTTTCAATAATAAACCCATCACCAACTTCAATAGTAATCTCATAAAAAATCTCTCGTAGATTGAGAATAAATTTAAGGATCGTGAATTTTAAAACCTGATGAAAATAGTAAATCATACGTAAATTACAATGTTTTTTTTGTCAACAAACCTAAGGCTTACGAGATTGTCCCGATAGGACGGTGTCAATAAACTGTCACACGACGCTACCATACCCGAATGCTAATGTCGCGAGAATAGCATTAACCCTTCCCTACTCCCGGGCACCCGTTTGTGCCCCCGCGCCGGGGACCCACCGAGACCCGCATGACTCGGGTAAACAAACTTGATCACTCCAACAGATAGGTTCACTACTTACTAGAATCATGCTGTACTTTTAAAGTAACCAAGATGGGTGCAGTCAGCATATTTTTGACCTTCCAGCGGCCTACGACGAGTCACGTGCGAACGTTCTTCTTTCACGCGCCCGTGACGTACGCTAAACGCACCGCCATTTTGATTTTTTTTCAATTCGTTCTGTTACCTTGCTCGTATTTCAAAGAATTTTTTCCCATTCAAATGCCATTAATCCGTTCCAACCCCAGTTGTAGAGCGCCATCTATATCTTACGTATGGGATGTGTCGGTTGTGCGAAAGAAGTGGAGCGAAGTATGTTTTTTATAGTAGGTCCATAGCGTTTCACAGTCGGAGTAGAATCTAATACCAACACAAATATACGTAAACGGATTTTCCACCAATACATTCATATGCATTCCTACACATACGTAAAGCGTATACAGATACCCGGCCGTTCCTAGTATTTCAAATTTGCTCTCAATTCAAAGCATAACTTCGCTCGCTCAACCGCTGTATAGTATCTTAGAGCACTCGTATCTCGAAGCACCACTGTACAATCAATATTATCTCTAGATATGATTCAATTATAAAATACATCGCTGGAATAAAGGGATTTTCTTTGAGGCAAAATCATCCCTTGTATTTCGATACAATATCTCAAATCAACGTTCGTTAATTCACGACGCGTAAGCTGGCGTAACACATATCGGTGAGTTGACTTGATTTAATTCTGTATATTATACTTCCTTTTATTCGATCACAGAAATCTAGAAAAACCTCATCTGTGTGGCGTGCAAGAGAAAAGGTTAATATTCAATTCAAATATACGTTCTCCATTAATTTTTCCATGATTGATAGACGATAGTCAACAAATTATCAACATACATGAAGGCTTCATTCATTTTTTTTATTTTCAAAGCATTGACATACAAACTTTTCACTAAAAAAAAAAATCTGAAATAGAAAATTGTGCGAAAGTCGAGTTCCGTCTGTATCTGAATAGCACGGTTTTTTTTACACAGTGTAATTTTGTGATAACTCTCTGCCGTGTTGTGAACTGCGCCCCGTGGTCAGAAATAGTAACGCCAAGTAGTGTGTGAGTCAGCCAAACGAGGCGGCTCATATTCCCTTTTAGGGAAACTTGGCCATCAATGGACCGGGATGGACCAGGGCATGGCAAGTAAGATGTCAAAACGGTGGTGGGCGATGCGAATCCAATATGACAACATGGAAAAAATTCATTTTATCATTGAATAATTATTACTTTAGAGAGCAAAATATCGGCGAGTATTTTATTTTATTTGATACCCGGAATCGAGTTATTTTTATCTCGTCCCTAACTTCCGGGACTTAAATTTAAAATATCTTTGTTTTTAGGCCTGTAAAAAATATTTGAAATATCATAAATAGTGCAATGTAGTATTTCCACTGAATATGATTGCTGTAATTTCAAAATCAAATTTGAATCGTTTGAATCTTATACTTTTACAAACATAAGTATTGTCGCTGAAGACCAGAGTTTCTCGTTTTGGCATCTTCAGGCATTTCTTCAGGCTAAGAGTAGAGTAAACTGACGCGTGCGTGTAAACGCCTGAAGATGTCTGAAGGTGAAACCTGAGCCTTAAGCGGCAAAACTCATGGAAAAGTACAAAAATCAAAAGATTCAATTTAATATTTAAAAATTTTACTTCTTTCGAAAAAGTTAAGTTAAGAAGTGTATTTTTCCTAACCAAAGGTATAGCTTTAGCACCATTTGCATTTTTTAATGAAGCTCCACAGTCCATATGTTCCACATTGAGAGCGGACATGTTATACAAGAAAATAAATCAGTATGTTTATTGATCATTTAATGACGGAAACAATACAATGTGATTTAATGACTCTAAGATACAATAGATGAAAATAAGGTAAACGGTAATTGGTGGGCAGTAAATATTGTTTCCTTCTTTTTTCTAAATAAAAATTAACCACAGCTATGATATTGGATAAATACTGAAGATTTGTTGAGAACCACTGCTTGGATGCAAGGACGCCGTGGTAATAAAAAGGCGGTACACCTTTCCTCACCCACAGACTTAATGTCTCTCAAACATTTAATTTAATCAGCATAATAAATATAGAATAATTGAATCATATATGTATGTAATGTAACGGAATAAAATATCAGGTGATCCGTCAATTACTGAAATTACATCAAACGTTTTTACTGGACGTGTTTTTAATATGTGAAAAAATATAAATCCACTATTACTCGGTATAAGATACTCCAATTACTCGACACCTCAACTACTCGTAGTATCAAGTAGTAAAATTTTGATTCGAGTAGTTACTGATGTACCAGAATATATATTATTAAGAAAATTGTATGTACATAAATAGATTATAAATACCCAAATAAATAATTTTATTTAATTTCGTACACACATTTTTTTCAATTTATAAAACATAAGATAAAATAAGTCAGCAGGACCCAATGCAAAAGGAAGAAAAGATATTCTCGCATAGCAGTCAACGCGATTAAAAAAAAAAATACCTGATGGTAAAATACACGCGTAAGACTCAGTTAAACGCAACGGTTAAATAACACTATGTATTTTAAAATAAATAAATAAAATTTTAAAATAAATTTTCATTTATAAATTACGAGTATAACTCGATTTTTTTTCAAAATACTCGAGTATCGAGTACTTGAACAATAGACGAGTATTAGATACTTAAATTGGAGTCTCTATTCGGCATGTACTAGAAAATATATTCTATGTAACATGAACGATGTTTTTTTTTAATATTATAATTCAAACGTTTACTAAACTAAACAATATTTATCAAAACAGAAAATATCAACTAAATAAACACACAAGTGACTTGGCAAGATAACTTTGCTTCCATTAACTGATTAAATCACAGGCATGAAGCACTTGGCAATTGTTTAGTGATCAGTTTCAAATTCTCGCGATAAGTGAAACCGATCCTGATCTTTGTAAGCAGTGTTTTTTTTTCTATTGGTGCTTTCGCAATGTTGACAACGAAATTGCAGTATATTATGATTGGCAAAAATGTCCCTTCTTTCGAAGCTTATTTTAGTCACATCGAGGAAATACTGTGTAATAAAAAAGATGGTTGACACGGCACAAACACACAGTGGATAAACACAAAAGTTGGAATATGTAAAAGTCCCGACACATTATTAGGCTGCACACTCTGACCGACAGCACTGCACATGCACACAATTCATAACTGAGGTCTTTTGAGATCTTTCAAAATATATTTAATTCCTTCAAATCTTAAAAAGTACCAGCTTAATATAAAGCAAACTTTGAGAATCACATCTTTCGCCTTTGGAAAAATCCCAAGATGTAAAGTGTAAGTAGTGTATAAATAATATAAAAATTGAATACTTTAAAGGTAAATAAATTGCATATGGCATGTCTTGGCAAATGATTCTATTTTTGGATTTAGACACACTTAGAAGACGTTGGAGGGAATATTTAGCAGCTGACAGCTGTGACAGTTCCAATGCGTAATGCGTCGGAATATAATAAAGAACCATATCTTAATTAAATAATTATTATTAATGATGCTCCACAAAGCATTATTTGGCTTTCGCTCCAGATATCTTAAAAACATCTTCGAATCTACAAATCTTCAAAATGAGTAATTTTGTTATGTCATTTATTTCAGTTTATTTATCAACCCAACAACAGCCCATGATATCAATCAAGTTAAAAAAAAATTCAACAGTAATTATATGTTAACAATATAACTTACATATAATAGGCATCAAATCAAAGCCGGTTAAAATACTTCTTCGTGTCCAATGTAGCGAAAATTTTCAAAACTCTTTGCAAAAGTAAGGGTTGTTACAACACGATACATTGTCGAAAAATATATATTCTTTTTTTTAAATAAAAAAAAATAATATATATTTGGCATTACAGCTTACGCCAATGCGCCAAATATTCTTAATCGTGAAAGTCATACGAGATTAACTCGATGATAAATAATGAATCAGTTGTGAACAAAATCAACGATAAATAACATACATCCAGCCCAAGATAACTTTTTTCTAAAAAATCTGACCTTGCCGGGAATTGAACCCGGGTCCCCTGATTGCTAGGACAAAGCTCTTGCCACTAGACCACAGATCTAGATACAGATCAAAAATCAACACCAATAAATGACAACTCTTATTCATAATGCAAATAAATGATAATGTTATTGATATGCGTAATGCCAGCTTATGCGTCGCGAACTAGCCAACTTGCGTGTGAGATATACAATGAAATGCGACAATCAATGCATTTTTTAATTAAATCTTATCCAAAAATTACATTGCTAGTCAACATGGTCGGCCACGTAGCAGTTTGAAGCCACCCGCGCACTGGTTCCAAGTAAGCGCGCACTTGTTGATGAAGCTAACATCGAAAATATCCACAAAAAGATAAGCATAAATTTTTAGAGCCATTCCTGCTCCAATGTGGATCACATGGCCTCCAAATAAAGTATTTCAGCAGAAGGTACTCGACGATTAAAATTATGCCGCGCATTTGTTGGATTGCCCTGCTAAGCCTTTGAATTTTTCGCGCAGCTAACCTTCCGATTCAGAGGTAACATTGATTTGGGTGAAAGTTTTTGTTCGTTGTATTTTTTAATGAATTCATGTGAGTAAAATAACATGGCAATAAGATCACGCACATGAAATATAGTCAGCTGACACTTTTATAAATTGTTAAATAACATTTCAATCCAATATGGATCGAAACACAAGCTGAGTTGACAAATTCCAATTGAATCAATAGTTCAGTATGCAAGAGTTTCATTTGACAGGCGACACGAAATACCAAAGATATTTCAAAGCTCATTTAATGAAATCTTATAAGACAGATTCTCGTTACATGACGTGTATTTACTATCAACATCAAACATAACGATTCTATATTGTATAACCTTGTTTGATACGTACAGTATTTTTTTTATATATATTTATTTACATTCTTTCAGTATGAGACGGCATTTGTAAGTTTTTTTTTTTTTTTTTTAAATATTTGGCATTACAGCTTGCGCCAATGCGCCAAATATTCTGAGTTGTGAAAGTCACACGAGATTAACTCGATGGTAAATAATGTATCAGTTGTGCACAAAATCAACGATAAATAACATAACACCCAGCCCAAGATCTTTTTTTTTCAATTGAAAAAATCTAACCTTGCCGGGGATTGAACCCGGGCCCCCCGATTGCTAGGACAAAGCTCTTGCCACTAGACCACAGGGACCGACATACGACACACGTTTTCGCAAACATACCTTTCCAGAATGTATTCTAGTTAAGACAGGAGACAATTGTGAGCGGAAAAAAACATATGATAAAACCAGGGCTGTGTAGTCGTAAAAAAAAGTCCGACTCCGACTCCAGCATTTACCAAAAACACGACTCCGACTCCGACATTGACCAAAAACACGACTCCGAAAAAAAGGGTTAATATCGTCACTTTTTCCCCCTAATTTTCCTATTTATGTGTATTCAATTAAATATCAACCCTATCAATGCGGCCAAAAGCCAAATTTGACATATTAAATGCAAAAATAAAAAGTTTGAACTTTTCAAAATTTCCGACTCCGAGTACGACTCCGGCCAAAAAGCTCCGACTCCACGACTCCGACTCCGACTCCACAGCCCTGGATAAAACCCTTTATGAATACTGACTTATCAGAGAACAAAAGTGTTTAAATCTCATTTCGTATTGTTTGCAGTGTGCTAAAATATAAATATTTGGAACACAAGTTTAAGTTACTCAATAAAAGATTAACCAATATTTAATGTTTCACATTAATTTGCAGCATATAAATATCGAATTTACTGTATGAATTTATTTTATTTAGTAACATATGTGACGGAAAAGGGAAAAGGATAAACTTATCGTACTAAACGCTCCTTTGATTTTTTTTATCAAAAGTGGAATTGAATTGAATCACATAAGATAAGAGGAGTAATTCTATTCGCTAAAGCTCTTACGACCAATAATTTACTGATTTTAATTCTTTTATTAATTTTAAAGATGTCTTAGCTACTCGTTTTTATTCTTTTATTATTTTAACAAAGTTGTATGTCTACATTATTTGTGTAAAAAACATCAATACAAAAAAAAACTTTCATTTGACCGATGTAGTAAGCTTGACAGTTTTGACACGACAGTTTGTAAATACCAGTATTTTTGAATGAATTACGCTTATTTTTAAAAGCATTATTTCCACTGGTTTTTTGACTCTAGCTGAAGTTTATTTTAAGCCATAAAAAGATATTTATTAAAAATTTTAATTTAAGCCTATATCCAAGCAATATTACAATGAAATAAAAGGATTCAAATGAAAAGTTAGCCATCACTGAAGATACATGACAATAATATTTATTGGCTGATTATCCCCACGTTTTGGTGTATATTTTTATAGCAACAACAGTCACGGAGAACCATATGGTATCCGTTGCGTGCCATTTCGACTTCGAATAATCGATTCATGTCCTAAAAGGTAGACACTAAACACCTTTGTTTTATTTTATTACTCGAAAACATGAATTTAAATGGACACATTGACTTGGATACGATTTTAAATTTGGATTTGTTGATAAGACAAACAATAAATCAATACTTTAATAGTGGCTTGAGATGGCATGAGAAATTCTGCTTGTAATGAGTATGAAGTCTTGGCGTATGATTCGATCAAAGAATGACTCGAGTCAAAGATTTGATTCTATTATTATTGACTGCAATAGAACTGATTCATTAACTAGTATGTACCATCGAAAATCAAAATTCAACATCGATAACATGCTATCTTTCCGTTAAGAATTGACAGTTAACACCTTAAATGTGTTTCCTGAAAATGTTAAAAAATGTTCTATTTGATTAAAATGGATTTTCTGGAACCCTTTCTGATTTTTATTCAATTACCCATAACGGCTTAAAATTGTTTAACGATATTGCTTCGAATGACTACATATTACAAGTGGACGTGAGTTAAGTTCGGACAAAATCTTTTTTATATGGTAATTTCGGCCATTATCGTTCCCTTTGTTCGGCAGACTTCTTGGCCAATTTATTGTGATCATTTTTTTATGAATGTATTTTAACTTTGATTTTATGAGATATATTTGCCCTTGAGAGGTGAAGTGAGCTAAGTTAAATACAATAAATCTTTATTTTTTTTTTAATTATCTTCTACATTCTACATTTTAACACAACGTGAAAGCTTATTACATACATAAATGAACTGAGAAGGTATTTCAGAGAAATGAAGTTATAAAAAAGGTGATTATTTCACCACTTACACATCATTTGAGCCTTTAAGAAGTGAAGTGAGCCAAGCAGAATAAGATGAAACATTGCATTCGATCAGACTAGCATTCTATTTTTTTTTAAAAAATACTATTATAATACCAATAAAAAATATAAAAATAATAATTCATTTTTAGTACTTTTTCCACATAAAATTTATTTCTCAAATCTGTTGATCAAAAAAATTTGAAGTGGAAAAAGTACTAAAAAATGTATTATTATTTTTATTATAATGCCTTTTCACCAAGCATTGACAGTGAACACCTTAAAAGTGATATTATAATACCTCCAAGAATTGGCAGGTAGCATCTAAACACATTGGCTACGGGGAAAACTGTACACATAGAGCAGAGGTGGCCAAGCTGCAACACGGGCGACTTTTTTTGAAATTTTTGACGGCGATCAACTCACAAAATAAATTGAATTTAATATCATTAAAATAAAAGAAGAACCAGAGAAGTGTACATCAGTAAACCAGACAGAATGTGTAGCAACGCGATCGACGCTTTGACCACCAATGATATAGAGAAACGACGCGTATTTCACGCTGCCCGTAGCCAATTTGTTAGTTTAAAGTGGTCAATTTTAATTGAAATGTTACGGTTCAACCCGCTCCACGCGCTCGAACAGAAAAAGCGAAATATAATTTATATGTTGCATGAATGGGCGAGTAACAACGACGATGTAATAAATGCCGTAAATAAAAGACTCTCGATTTCTCGCGCTTTTATTTTTATTGCATCTCGAAAAACGACGGTCATAAAATGGCCGGCTTTATCTGATCGCTGTCCGAGTCGTAATCTCGTGAGAGTGCCCAGCACTACACTTTATTGCGCCTTCTTAACAACATCAATGGACATATCGAATCACTCCACGATATAATTTATGATTGTTTGAACAGCTGATGTTTAAGCTTACAGCCTCTGTTAACTTCCCACACTTGTTATAATGCACGGTAGCTCCAATAAAAGGTTACAAACTAAGGATGCAAAGATGGTTAGAGCACTTCCGATTCTGCCAGGCAGCTTTAAAATCATTCGAAAAAGCAATATCACCAGGCAGAACCTGAACCTAAAGGTTGCCTAAACCTTCGCTATCCATATGAAACGACACATAAATCATCAAATTAATGGCCGAATACTTGTATGTGTGTATACGTGTATTTTTTAATGTATTCCAGATAATTACGCCTTGCCCCTAGCAGCCAGCGCTTCTCAATCATCGTGATGTTGACGCTCTATAAACTGCCAAAATTCAGCAATACCTTCTGATAACAATAAATTACCACATAAATCTCTTTTGGCTGATCCCCACATATTCTCTACTTGCTGGGTGTTTTCAAGTGTATCGGGGTTTATAAAATTATAGTAAGTGTAAAAAATGAGCACTGATCTCCGAGTATGCACTCCAGGAACCGCTACCTACTCAGCAACCATCAGCAAAGAACACTTGGCAAACCCAGCGTGTCCTGACATCAAATGATAGCGTCATTAAATGTCCATTACTACACATAATCTCCCGCGGAATAATATTACGTCGCGCACTTCCCCGAATTTTTTTTATAGTTTTACATGCTTTGGGTGTTCTTATGCAACTGGCTGCAAGGATTGAATTCTTTGTTTTTATTTCAAAATCGTCAAGTGACGCCTACCGCCCCATGTTTATGAGGGTGCAGCGACAGGCAACCTTTAAGTTCAGTGATATTTTTTCGTGTTTAACTGCATGGCATAAAACAACGAAGTACCCAATGAGTTTATCTCATCATCATTATAAAGTGTGAAGCTGCTAACTCCCAAATGGCAAATATATACATCTTGCATAATGTTTAAGGCTGGTAGCTCACAAAAAATAAAATATGTATTACCAAGCATGAAAGCTGTGAATAGTTCAAGCAATAGGTCCATACGATCATCATATTAAAATGTAAAGCTGCCAACTTCCAAATGGCAAATAGATATATACATAATATAAAATTTAAAATAACTTTGATTATTCCACGTATTGTGTAACTAACTGTGACACGTTTTAATATTTTTAATATTTTAATATTTAATATTTGTATTGAACAAAACTATTTTTTGTTTAATAAAAAAATTTACAAACAATCAGTAGGATTACCTATGGGTGGTCCTATTTCACCTTTGCTCGCGGATATTTTTATGGATCATTTTGAAAATGACCTCTTTAAGTCAAATCACGCGTTACTTAAAAATGTTAAAACTTGGTATCGTTATGTAGACGATATCTTTTGTATTTGGACAGCGACAGATAGACAGTAAGATTCCTTTTTACGTCACATAAATTCATTGCATACAAATATTAAATTCACATTAGAGATTGAGCAACTAAAAACCTTAAATTTTCTTGACTTAACAATAAAGATTAATAATAACAACAGATTAGAATTTGCCATTTATAGAAAACCTACATATACAGATGTAGTCATTCACCATCAATCGATTCACCCGTGGTCACAAAAGCTCTCATCATTCCATGCAATGATTAATAGATTAGTTAACATCCCTCTCACTAAAGTCAACTTTGAATTAGAGTTAAACATTATTAAACAGATAGCTGTAAATAATGGTTATAACACAGATATAGTCGTTAACTTACTTAAACGTAAGCAAGTTAAACAACTCATAGTTAATAATATTTTTTCAGGAGAGAAGAAATCAAACGAAAATATTAAACACTGGCGTAGAATCATTTATTTAGGAGACATTTCGTCAAAGATAGTTAAGTTTTTGCCAGACAATATAGAACCCGCGTTTTACACAGTATATAATTTAGGAAAAATTTTATTGAACAGTAAAGATCGCGTAGATTCATCGTCACAGAGTGGTATCTATCGACTCTCTTGTGGAGACTGTCCAGCGACTTATGTTGGACAGACAGGTAGAAACTTTAATATTAGAATTAAAGAACATATAAGATGTCTAAAGAGTAATAATTTTTCTGAGTTTGCCAATCATTTAATAGAAAATGACCATAATTTTAATCAGACTAGTAATGTAGAAATACTCCACCGAGTAAATAAAAAAGGTTTAAAGATGAATAGTCTAGAATTTTTAGAAATAAATAAAACTCTTAATAAAAAAGATATATTATTAAATAATATTCTTAACAGGACGGGATGCTCGCCTCTGCTTACATTATTCCCAATTCAAAAGAGCAATCACCCAACCTAACTGATTGATTGCAGCTCATTAGTTTATAGTTTATTAGTTTGTAATGTTTAACGTCATTAGAAATATATTTGTTTGCTTTGTTTCAATTCTATAACCCTCTCTTGCGTCCCTTAAAAAGGAAAAATCCCAATCTAATCGATTGAGTGATTGCACCTTATTAGTATCATTATGTTATTGCATTGTTTTGATTCTATCACCCCCTTCCTTGTTTCCTTTAGAAGGAAAAAACCCGTAATCCATTTTGTAATTTCATAATTTAAAATGTTAGAATGTTAGAATTTATCTTGCTTCATTACTTAAGCAAACTTTGCGATAGTAAGTCTGAAGATGCCTCTGAAAGAGGCGAAACACGTGTCACAGTTAGTTACACAATACGTGGAATAATCAAAGTTATTTTAAATTTTATATTAAAATGAACTTCCACAAAGTTACCGCCGAAACCATCGAAAATATTAGATATATACATGTTGTATATAGGTAAGATGACTTATAGTATAATATTCGACGAATTTTTTGGTAAGTTTTGACAGCGTGTGGACAATATGGATGCGTCATGTGCAATAAATGCCAGCTCGAGATCGAAAAGGGCGCGTATATTTTATGGAGGTTCTAATTTTAATGTTCCCTGTGTTAATATTATAAAGGAGAGCGGGTGACTCCAGTGTGGCCATTAAAATGTGGCGCTTCTATAAATAGCCGGCCGGCCGTCTTCTCGGAAAGGGCATGCCAAAAAGAAGCAGTCCGCATGCGAAATGCAATGAAAGATAATAAAATGGTGAGAAGACAATATTATCCACTCGCGAGGGTGTTCGCTAACGTCACAGCAATTCGATTTTAAAATTGAAACGGTTCGAAATTCAAATATTGCAATACATATTATCACTCGCCGCAACTTCACACCCATCTTTGGGAGGGGGGGCATATACCTCAGCGTATTTACTTTATTAACCATGTCCTTTCTCAACGTGGAGAATATGGACTCCCTCACCAGTGGCGGATTTCCCCATAAGTGAAAGAGGCACGCAGGGATGTTAGAAAAATGGAAAAATATTTGGTGTAGAACAAAGTCGGTAAAGGCTTCCGTGGTGGGCGTTGGGCGATTTTTGCTTTTACCACAAATTTTTGTCACCTATATACTGGATTGAAATATAGCAATGTTGGTGTGCGGTAAATAAGTTGTACCATGAAAAAATAGCAAAAGTGGGCATAAGGCATAAAAAGTTTGACGACCCCTGGTGAAGAATATACAATATTATGATGACACACCGAAAAATGTATTTTCAATAGTGGTGATATTAAATGACCGATATTTCATAAACGATAAATTACGTGTACGTTGTGCTAGGTACACATTCTTAATTGTTTCTAGTGAACTGTGGGGAATACCATAAACATTGTTGAAGCCATGCTCTCGATCACATACGACAAAACAAAGAAATTACAATTTGAAGAAACGACCAACAGTAACATCGTTAGCAACAATATATTTTAGAAAATCTGAAATTTTATGTTGGGTGCTTAATCCGCCACTGCTCCTCACAGAATTTAGCTCAACAAATGTTTTTCTTCTATGAGAACTGCTTGTTGCTCAGTTGCTAAATTGCACAACCTCTCTTTTCGACTAGTAGGGATTGAAAGATACGAGTCGTCATATACAAATTATGTTATCACGTTAAAAAAAGTCTGCAATCTACAGCAATCAAAACTTTACTGCAGTGATCGCAGCACTCTATAAAACGCAAATAGTCAGGCAGTTGATGTAAAATAATAAAATAAACAATAGAATACATCGTCGTACAGACATACAATAGCGAATTTGAATGGAATTTGAACTGAACTCATCTGTTTCGCGTGAACACACGAAACTAACGTCGCTAACGATCGGGTGTGTGACAATTCAAGTTCATTCGTGAACTTAAAATACATGTAGATTCCGAAAGGTGAAACCGGGTTGTTAGCGACAAAACTTGTTTTAAAAGTAAAAAAATTCAAGCCGTTCATATTTTATATTAAAATTCCATAAAGCACTTTCAGTTAAAATCCTAAATTATAAGTACATAAACAGAATGAAAGTAACATCTATTCTTTTTATTTACTTCGTCTTGGATTCTTCTCCTCGACAAAATTGATCTGTCATAAACATGGACTTGAAAACAGTAAAATAAAAAGGATTCCAAATTTAATTTTCTACGAATAAAATTGTTCTCTTTCATTTGTTAATATTTTCAAACAAGGAACACTTATGAAACAAAATGGACACTGTATGGCGTAAGACAAAATGGCGCCCTTGACAGTAGAGACCGCGGGAAAATTTCGCTCTCAGCATTTTCTAGCGTAAATATGTTTGTTTACTTTCTGTTTCGCATCGTGAAACTGTCTAATCATTTCAGACGACCAAAGATTTAGGTCGACAATGACAAATGTATCTGAAATAAGATTGTAATCTAACCTAACCTAAGCAGTTCGATAAATTAATTTTAATTTAAGCATAATCAGTACACCGACACTATTTGATTAAAGTCTTTAAAGTGTATAAAATAGCCAACAACGCTAAATCGCAATATTCATATTGGAAGCATCATGGACGCAAAGTAAATAACATCAGCAATTAGTCTCGAATGGCTAAATGATGGCATTGATTGAATATGCATTCACTTGGTAGAACTCCATTATAACACGGTGAAAAATAGCAATTTTATTTTATTCTAAAAAATATATAATATATAGTTGATAGCAGTGACGGCTGGTGACGGGGTGCTGGGGGGTGCAAAAAGAAGATTCAACTATTTTTCTGTACTACGGAAGAGAAACAGTTGGTATTGCGAACATCTGAATTAAAAGTCCATGCTATAGAAGTGTTTTAAACTCTTGCGAAAATGGTTGAATCTTCCTTTGCACCCCCCAACACCCCGTCACCAGCCGTCACTGGTTGATAGCTATTCCAGCTTACGCTCTCATCAAAATAACTTAGTTCTGACGAGATTTTCCTAATATGTATCAGTAACTTTTGATAGTTTTATGCTGAACTTATTTGATATGGAAATTTCATTGATGTTGTGTCTGCAGATTGTTCTAATTGATTAAAAAATTATCGCATCGACAACTTATCGCGAATAAAATACATTTAATTGATTGACTGAGTAGGCATTTATTTGGTAGAACTCCATTATAATACGTTTACTAAGAAACAAGCGATCGATAACTTCTCATCAAAACATGATGAATGTTTTGTAATTCTGAATTTAAAAAAGGCGGGTCATTGAACCATGTTTTGAATCTACGAACAACTCCATTTATCGAAAAAATGTTATGGCATTAAACACTCACTGATGTTAAATGTCATGAATGAATAGCGTTCTCAATTAGGATACGGTAAGAAAAATAACAATGTATTTTAATTCTACATAAATAATTTTATACATTTGTTGATGGCTATTTCGGCTTACGCCCTCGTCAGAACTATGTTTTAAACGTGCATTAGATTATGTACCGCTTAGACAGGGTACACAATACATCTTCTTCTCTGTTCCACCATCTTAATTTTGAACGTGACAAATTGATTTGATGTATTCTTGAAGTGAAAGCTAATCTGGGTTTTTACTAAGTAAAATAATTATGTAGAATTAAAATACATTGTTATTTTTCTTACCGTATTAAATGCATTTAAATAAATTTGTCGCAAGGTTAAGCCAATAAGAATTAAAATTGCTTTCCTGATTGCCTTTCGTAATCAATATTGATGACGCAAAATAAACATGTGTATAATAAAAGCTGGAATATCTACGAATAGACTTACATTGAACCATATTAAAGTAACTTCCATCTACGCAATTATATAGCGAGTCACCATTTAATATGTAAAAATGCTTTGTAAGTGGGTAAAAATACACTGCTTTATATTCAAAATGGACACTGAATATTATCGATAGCTTCTTTGAAATCAAGCCATTTAGAATATCTAAATAGTTCTGGTGAAAGATTTATACCAAAACTATTTAACAATACATATTTTAAAATCCTTAAAAATGAATGCAACGTATTAAGTAAGACGCGTGCGCTCTACCATAAAAATATTCGCCAATTTTCTTTCGTTAAAATGACTTTTCGCAATTTATCAGAGACACAAAAGAACAATGGTGATAAAAGAACTAGGATTTCCTTTCAATCTATCTTTATTTCCCTCGCGCCGATTTGAAATGGCGACAATTTAAAATGGCTTCCTCTGCCGACATTTTTTGGGTTTATCTAAAAGCCCCCGAATAAGTCAATCGATTTATTTCGCAAGAAAATATCACTTCTTAAGCAAACTTTGCGATAGCAAGTCGGAAGATGCCTGTAAAAAAAACGTTTCACAGTTAGTAGCACAATACGTGGAATAATCAAAGTAATTTAAAATTTTATAGTAAAACTTATTTATGATATCCACATATAAGCTGACATTTTCGGCAGCCTGGTGTGAAAAGATTAACTAAATAACTGAAAGATTCCTCGAAAAGTTACCATCAAATTTGTTAAATGATTGTAAATCAAAAATGTCTGGCGCAACAGTAATTTGCGTGTCTTTCATAAAAAAACTATTAAACCAATGATACTCTTTTGAATTATATTTATATGATTCAGAATTGCCAGAGTCTGTAACGTTCATGGTAGATTTAAAGTAAAGACTACCAATAAAATTTCTATATTTCGGCCATTGTCTCAGATCACGCCGCGAATTGCGTCCAAATCAATTGTGAATGTTAAGTGATTTAGCAATAAATAAATACAACGGGTTTTCAATGTTATAATGTTAGACACGTGAAAGTAGAACCTTGGATTGTATTCGCAACTGAATTTATCGACAATAATTTCTCGCCGTTTGTTTTCATCTTAACCAGGAAATCGTAAATATGATGAATGAATTATAAATAAATAAATCAGCAACGTTCAGCGATGACAGACACATTTTTTAATCCGTTTGCAATCACGATTTATCCTTTTTCATGTCATAAATAACCCGCCATGTGTAAATTTGTTTTTTTCTTATGGGTTTGTAAATAATTAAACTGTCGTTAATGCTGATTGTCATGCTGCAGACATTATGTCAACGGTTTGTAAACCAATTATAAACAAAATAAAATTAAACGTCATATTCATGAATTATTGATCGATCTTATTACGTTCGACGTTTGGTCCAAGGGTTCGCAAACTGCGGCGTCGATTTGAGCTTCTCCGTTACTAGTACGTTTTTTTTTTTACTAATATTCACATACGTTTTCTCTTCCATCCGCAACACCTTGTATACAGTATCAAGAGAGTACTTTTAAAGTTGGAGTATTTTGGCCGGTCTGTGGTGCAGTCGTCAGCATCGTTGGCTTTCGTGACGGACCACCCGGGATTCGAGTCTCAATACGAGCAGATTTTGTCAGTCGATTCATCCATTTTATTTGATGGCAATGGGTGTTTGTGTTCTCTCGAAAATCTCTTCCCACTCTTCCCATCCCAAAAAGCGGCGCGTTAGTTACTATTAGTACTGTCCTAGTCCTCGTATCCTTTCAATCCATACTCTCTTTGGAAAATATAGGTTAAGCAACTGAGTAACAAGCAGTTCGTTTAGTTCTCAAACAAACTTTATAATAGTAAGATAGTCTGACGATGCCCATGAAAGAGGCGAAACACGTGTCACAATTAGTCACACAATACGTGGAATTATCACGTTATTTAGTATTAAAATATTCATGATTGATCAATCAAGGGTAACAAATTCAATGAATAAAATTAACAAAATATTACATTCTTTTTCCGTAATGTTTGAGAAGCGCTGTTAAAAAAATATTAAATCGAAATTATACGAGAATGTCATTTTTATTGACAAGGGCACGCGAACAAAGGGAAACAATAAATTAAATACAGGAGCCATAATTATGTAAAAAATTAACATACCTACATATTTATTCATTGGCATTATATAAATTATTAAAAAAAATGATTTATGAATTAAGAACGTATTAAGGAATAAATTATATTGCAAATGTGTCCATTCAAATCTAATATTTCCTGATAAATAAATTCGCATATCCCACGCACCTGAACTAAAAATCGGTGCTTACCGGGAGAGGTTATCTAATTTCAAACATTTATTTTGAACTTGTTTTGAAATGTTTCGTAAGAAGGTCACACGCTCCACATTGGTAGCGGACATATATTTATTTTTTTAAGCAAAAAAAAGATACAAAAAATGGCATTACAGCTGACGCCAATACGCCATGAATTTGACGAATTTAACCTCAAACCCTCTGGTTAGTTCTGACGAGGGCGTTAGCCAAAATACATATTATGTAATTTTTTAAGCCAAAAAACACCACTTTTTCACCGTTTTCAGACACCTCCATTTTGTGAGACTATAGGTTGACATTGGGAGCGAATATAGATTAAAAAATATATATATATATATTGTATATGTTTGAACTCAATATCTGATTGTTTCTGAATAATTGTTCATAGTCATTTATAAAAAATTTCATTAACATTTAGAAATTTAAGAATAAGTAAGAACAATCTCACTGGAAATTTCAGAGAAATATTTTAGCAATCTATTCTTTGTATTGTGTGTTAAAACGACAATAATTCCCTGTCTGTCATTAGTGTTCTGCGAAATGTTCACAACATATTGCTGGAAAAGTGTGAATCTACTTAGATAGCTGAATGTAGGGCTGCACTAGGAGATTGTTATTGTGCAAAATCGGTATTTTTCCAACCATTCCCGGCCCATAGTAGAGAAATTTGGAATATAATGCATCATTTTAAAATAAGATGTTCTGTGACAGCTTTGTTTTTCCGTGCATTCAAACTTCTTTTTTTTCGAAACGGTAAATAATGCTTGGACATGGCAAGTTGTAGCAAATCAATGTATTAATGCATTTGTAGAAGGTATACTGGTATGCTTCCCTTTACAATCATATCAATATTTAAGGTGAGCAATAACGTTTTGGCTAATTGTTTTAAGAAACAGTATGTTGTCAGTCCTATAACTGTGTAAAACAAAACTCTTTGTTTAATAAAAACATAATAAGCCTTACTGGATCATCCAGGTATAGAGATGCCATAATCTACATTATGAATGTTCCCATACTTGAAAATTTTTCCCTGAGTGTAAAGGCAAAGGGTGACGAATTCAGGTGTTCAGGTTGTTCTCGTATTTAAAAAAAACGACTGCAAATTGTAAGGTATCATGTAACAAAATTCAGGAAAAACAATACAAATAAAACAACAGTTAAGATCTCTTATCTGTATTCGTTTATACAACATACACAAACTGCTTAGTTATTTTGGTTAATCCTTTCGAAAAAAATCTGGATCTAAAAGGGTCAAGACTCGATGGCTTTGCTTATATTAAATTCAACTCATGTTCATGTTATTGAAGTGTTGGTGAAAAATCCATGAATTGGAAGATTGACTTTTTACGAATTATGTTATTCACTGGTTTTTATTAAGATATGCCATTTTTTTATATTTCCAATTTTTTTATCAAAAGATCAGGACCGGCTTCCTTTATCGCAAGGGTTTTTTTTAGTAAATACCTCAAAAAAATTTTAAAAAAAACTCTCTGTGAACGGAATCAGTATTATTTACATGATATTTTTTGCTTTAATTGTATCAATAATATCATACAACGACTTACCACTTTGAGCTCACAGTTACGACGGTAAAAATATATACAACGATTCTAGTACCGGGCACACTTTTTATGCCCTTGTATTATGATTGGACAGCCCTAGCTGAATGATATCATGTACTCAAAAACGTGAACAAGCGATTTAAAATTCGCAGTTGTCACTATACACATAATTTTACACAAAAAAAACACACTGATAACGTTGTCAGTGACTGTGCATTTGTGTCATGGATTAAAATCAAAGATAAAATAACTTGACTATTAAATACGTACTTATAGATATGAACATATTACTGTGAAAAACTGTACGATTAAGAAGAATAATGCTATCTTTAAATATTGAATACTTATAATAGATACAACTAATATATTTCGCACGTATTTTACTGACGTTAATGTGTCGATTTATTAACAGATATATTAAATGCAATGTTATTGTAAGCGACGTTTTTGTGTTCCACGCTTGAATAATCAAAATTATAAAAAGCCGTTTTTTCCCGCCGTATTGTATTTCAAATAAAGAACTATATGAAATTCTACTAGCCATTCAACTATTACATGAAATTAAAATTTTACATATAGGTATTGAATTTATCGTATTCTGTGAACTATTTTCGTGATACTATTTATTTCACGGCTGTGGAGTCAAGAGTCTTTTTGGCTGGAGTCGGAAATTTTGAAAAGTTTGAACTTTTTATTTTTGCATTTAATATGTAAAATTTGGCTTTGGCCGCATTGATAGTGTTGATATTTAATTGAATACACATAAATAGTAAAATTAGGGGAGAAAAGAGGACGATATTAAACATTTTTAAGTATGAGTCGGACTTTATTTTACCGATTCCACAGCCCTGATTTATTTTCATGTTTTTCGGTTTATATATCTTTACAAATCATGTGAAATGATGTATTGTTTTTTTTTTTTGTTACATTTTAAGAAAAATGTAGACTTTAGGGTTTTTGTCTTGAAATGCCCCAAATAGACACATATTCAATCACACCTTTTGTCCTCACACCATTATACCGATGCCATTTTGCCGTAGCCTCGATTTTTCTCTACATTTTTTTTTACGATAAATACTTCCATTTCGTTTTACTGCGATTAATAATTTGAAAATTCATACTTATATCATAAACATATTACATGCTATGTTTACGCTAGTTGTAAAAAATAATTTAAATGGCCTTCTGCTTAATTTTACTATACGGATAAATAGAACCATATCTGAAACGAATTTATTTGCAAAGTTTGTACACATGAACAAATCGTATTAAATCTAAATCTTCGACATTATATAGTCGATTGAAGATCGCTTCAAATGGTTTTCATTATATTCCACGTATTGCATATGAACTCCTCACAGAGCTTATCTCAACATATATTTTTTTCTACGAGAACTGCTCGTTACTCAGTTGCTCAACCTCTCTTTTCCGCAGATATTAGGGTATGGAAATAATACGAGGACTCGGATTGGACCAGTGGTTAGCTAATCGCTCTCGCTATGCGTCACTCTTTGGGATAGGAAAGGTGGGAAGGGATATTCAACAACACAAACACCCATGACTTTGAACAGATTTATCGACTTAAAAAATCCGCACGTACCGGAAATCGAACCCGGGTGGTCCGGCACGCAAGTCAAAAACGTTGGCACTGAGCCACGGACCGGACCTGTTACACGATACAGAAAATTGCAGGAAAAATCACATCCTTATTATATTGGAAACTAACCCAGTGACGTTTTTTATAAATATTATGAAAAATAAAAAAAAATGCGTTTTAGGGGCGTGTATTAGTGCGCTTCGAATCATCAGCCGAGACAGGTTAAAACACCTGTGCGATCATGTGCGCATAGTGGAATATTTTTTTACTAGCGATGACGCCAGTTTGTTTATTCAAGCGGCTGACGTAATATGGGAAAAATTAACTCGTTTAATAGTGTAGTTATAAAACATATTTCATAGTTTGGCATATTATATGACTAGGTCGTTATTAATTTTAAAAAAATACCATTGTTTCAATCGATATTATTGATTGATATTTACAACAGTTTATAGAAACATTGTGCTTAACAATGACATATAAAATAAAACATAACGGCCGGAATGTTAATCTCGGTAACTCATTTATAAAATACGTGACTGTTATGAGACAAGTATTTATTTGCCACATTGTTTACCATAAAATTCCCCATCCGTCATCGTTTTCGAATCGATGGCGAGCAGAAGATAAAGCTATAAAACGATCGGTGAAAAATTTGCAATTTTATAGATTTTGAAAAACCGTTAAAAAGATTGCCCTTTTCGATTAACATTAGGGTTTTTTGACCCGGTCCCGCAGCCAGTTTTGAGTTTTAATCAATGAAATGAATGCGCGTATCAGATCATGAAGATTAGTTCTTCATAAGTCATATCATTCTGCCTGGACGAACATGTCACATATTCTAGTGAAACACACCACTAAGACATTGGTTCCCAACCTTTTTCGGATGGCCACCACTTTTTATGAAAGCCATTTAACCCGCGAACCCCAAGGACAAATTGAAATAGGCATTTTTCAGCTTAGTTAAAAGATCAACAAAAATGAATTGAAGTATGTAGATACTTTTTTAATTGACTGTATAAGCCGATGACCCCTCAGAAAACCCGTCGCGACCCATGCGTTGGGAACCCGTGCACTAAGAAAAACAATTTTTCCACATTGAAAGTAATTTTTCCTCTAAGCTAAGAAAGCGCGTGGCCACGCAGCAGGGTTAAAACCCCCGCGCCCTCGTCATAGGTTGGGTTAGTATACATTTATAAAAAAGTATTCAATACAATATACAACTACTGTTACAGACGACTGTTTTAATGCGATTCCATTATAACCAATGTTTATTCTAAACCAGTACGGCATGTCAATCATTGCGCAAATTCTGTTGAAATGCTACATGAGGAGACCATGGTCATAGTTAAAGAATATTTTTAAAATTATTCTTCTCTAGTTTTGTCAATCTTTTAGATATTTTAAGCAACATTTCAAAAACTATTAGAGTGCGTGCCAACCTTGTACTAGTGCGCGGAGGTATTCAAACTCCTGCGCGGCTAATATGAAATATTGATCCTGTCATAAATTATTTTTAACAATATCTGCTTAAAGCCTAACGCCTAACGGAGACTAATCGATATTATTCGGTATTGTTTGTAACAAGAATCATACATTTCAGAATAAAATAAGCAAATACTTACAAATTCGCATCTCAGAAGCATACTCGAAATACAAGGGGAAGATATTTACCTGAAACAAACAAACAAAGAGGTTAATGCAAATATCCAAAACAAATAGAAATCACGTTCATCGTGTTACATTTTTGCATGCCAATAAAACAAATGCGTGTGAAATTTTCAATAATCAATAAATTGGAACACGTACAAATATTATCAAAGTAAAAAACATAAGTCTGATCGGATATTTTGCTTAACGTATGTTAAACGGATTATTTGATTAACAACAAAAAAGTATTAAATAAACTCAATGATATGTTCAACTAATTTTATGACGGATTTGATTGAAGCTTATAAATATTTGTTTACGGGTGATAACAATAATGTTATAAAAATATACGTATCTATAAAATGATAAAAGATGATGACTCATTAATCAATCAAATATATTTGAGTCTACAAGTTGATTTTCCCACCATCTTCTGTTATGTGTACGCAGCCGTCGCCCGCGACTGCCTTCCATAACGCTTTGCAAAACAACGATACATGAAGAAAAGAAATGATTTTACTTTGCACTATAGTGCTTAAAGAAAAGAAAAAATATGGTTTGCTCAGCCACATGGTTGAGCCCATCAACAAGCGACTCCTCAACAGATTTAAGTAATTGATTAATATCGCAGGGTTTACGTATTTATTAGCATGGTAAAACAAAATACCGAAAAATATACAACATTATGAGATGTTACAAAAAAAGGATGGTAAAAAATTAAATTAAAATAATTATCCAACCATGTTTTATAAAGTCGAGCTAGACTCGATATAAGGTCTCCTGTGTATCCATTATCGAATGCCCCAAAGTTATTGATATTTTTGATCGAGATCAATCCAGAGTGTCCTATTGAGCTCGTATGAGGACGAACCGCAGCAAATAGCGCGTTCGGCATTGACCTCAGGGCAGTCCCACAGAACTTGATTAGCGTCATGGTGGTCGTGTGTAGAAGTGTAATCAATCAAACATGATTATGATATAATATTTTTTCTCTTCAAAATTAGGATATGTTGGTAAAATTCAATTCGTTTGGCAAGTTCTGAAAGTGGCCGAAATTGATTTTTTACTTTATTACCATTTCAATAAACACGAAGTAAATGCCAATTCAGTATAAAATTATAAAATATATGCGTAATTGATAAAAATACGAATGACCAACTAGTTCGACGTTTTGAATGACCTTTCATTTTGATGATCAAATATTTACCTGTTACTAGAATTACCATTATGGCATTAATAAAATTATTAGTCATTCATGAAATAACCGCGCCCATTGACGAGTTTTGCATTTCAATAAAGCTTTAATTAATAACGACTTCAAAGTCCTCGCTGAGACGGAAGAAGATGCATTATTGAGGAAGGAAATAAATGGTGACATTCTGCCATCCGACTTTCTCTCATCATCTAATTTTAACCACGGTGACTGCTATAGTGTGATGGACGGCAATACTGATTTTTTAATCAACAAGTTTTTGCTAGACATTATGGATTACTGTAATTTTCCAAATCCGCTCCCTGTTCGGAGCATATGGCCGACACACGGTGCCTCCAACAAATCGCCTCGCTCTCGTAGCTCTCGGCTATGTTTAGGTGTATTATTTTTACATAACTTGACTTTTTCCACGGCACACTAACTTATGACCACGGTACACCATTGTGCCACTTTGCGGAATACTGTATATGTCCAAGCCAGGTTTATCATCCCCTTTTTACTTCCGTGTTTCTGAGAAAGTCAGACCTCTGCACTTATAATATTCTGTATTTAATTTTTATATTTTAACAACTTGACAATTATAAATGTGACCGCAACCGACTCTTTTACTAGCCCTGCAATAAAAATGCGACTTCTAAGTGCAACGATCATCTCCGTATGTTTTATATTTTAATAGATCGCGCGTCCAAACAAGTCTCGAGACTGTAAGTACTAGCGATCGCTTGAAAGCTCTTCACACCACCGTGTTCCGAGTAAGGATTCCAACTCGAATATTCGAATATTCGATATCCGGATATATTCGGCCTTTTTTAAGCTATTCGGATATTTGAGAATATATCCGGATAGCATTCGTATTCGAGGAAAGACCACATCACAATTTCTCCATAGTAAAAGAATAATTTTGAATATCCCAGGTAGTGGTTGTTTTTGCCTTCGCCCAACTCAGGTGCTATCAATATCTTATCATAATACTTTATACTAACGAACCTGCTAAGAGTCGGGTCTAAAAAAAACTTTATTGCAGTTGCAGTTGCAAATTTTAAATATTGCAATACAATGAAACAGTATTTAAATGTGTATTTGTATGTTTTGTCTCTATTTAAGATTTAACAAAAGTGGAAAAATATTTAGTCTTAAATTATTATAAAATGTATATGTTACAGTGAAACTGTATTCTTAGTGAAAATGTATCAAGTAATAGATTTGTATGACAACATAATTTCACTGGTCACGATCAAAGAAATTATTGGCCTATATCGATGATTTGTCGACTTAAAATTTTGGTTTGCTTCAATGAAGCAAAATCAGCAAGTAGTCCCTTTCATATAAAGAGAACCAAAGAAAAACACAACCAAACATAGGGCTGAAGATAGGGCGGTCAAATTTAATTTAACTGACATTTGGAGAAGAATATATTTTCACTGAGAATACAGTTTCACTGTAACATATATAAGTGAACAAGTAAACGTTGATCGTGCAACATCACTATTTGCGTGCGAGTTAAAATATTATTTATTAAAAACTTAGAAATCGAGACCACTGACAGCTTAAAAAAGCAACTAGCAATTTCTTGTTTATTAAAACTTATTTTTTAAATTATAATTTAGTTCATAATTCTAATTATATTGTACAACATTTAAGCCATGTCAAAACTATCCGGATAGCTTAAGTGTTACTATTCAATATCCGAATAGTTGATTTCGACGAATAGTTGGAATCCCTAGTTCCGAGATACGTCCGGACTGTCGATCCTTAGCGAGTGGTGGTTTGCACAACTCTTCGTACCCTTGGGATGACGGAGATGGCACCGATTTCTCGATGCGGCGCATACGTTATCGAAGGAGCGTTTGTTAAAGGCAATGAAATATTTATCGGTTTCAATTGCTGAGTGCAAAAGCGAAACCGATGACAGCGGGTTGCAAAAAACCCCGTCTGCATCCCTCCTAATACGTATGAGTCCTGTCACCCTTGTAGGGCAGGGTTATTCACACCAATGACCACTGATGGTAATAGTAATTATTTTGATAGAATAATACTCAAGAAGGTGATAGTGTCTTGATAAATATAATATTTTTTCAAATATAGTTAAGTTTGAATTTAGAACTTTTCTTTGAACTGACGTAGTGAATAGTTTGCATCGTAAATATACGTATGTATTTGATTCAAAGGGTGTCACTAAGCTTAGTTGTTATTATCATAATGTGAAAGATTTTACTTATTGAATAGGTGAAATCTACCCAGTCATACATCAAATACGCACTCAAAAATACAATTGCGCGAAAGACAGATGCGCACAAAATGTATTAAAAGAAGCTGAGTTTTATTTAAATGGTCTGTATTAAGCCTGTATAAACAGTGAAAATTAATTAAAAAATATTTTCTCACTATCATTATGGAGCATATAGACTACTTATCAGATTATTTTTCTACGAGAACCGATTGTTACTCAGTGGCTCAACCCTTATAATTGTAAGAGAGTAAAAATATACGAATGAGGTTAGGACAGGAACTAGTCTTGTCTTGAATCGTTTTCCGTGTGTGTTCTCAGTCATGTCCGCCTCTGATGCGGAGAATATGGTGCAATAATGGAACTTGTCTTTTTGCTATCTGCGAGTACTGCTTGTTACGCAGTTATTCAACCTTTTTTTTCGGTGAAAAAAATCAATTTATATTGACGCCTTTACTAGAATTCAAGCCCGGGAGCTCGGCAAACGATGTTGAATTTCGATATGGAACACGTCACAATAATCGTGTGTATTGATGACTGTTTATTAAACAATGTTTATTCTATGAAAAATACGTAGAATATACTCGGTGGTCGCTGAGTTGCTAAAAGAGTGTTAAATCATCAGTAAAAAGCATGTTGCAAAATTATCACATCTTGTAATGCAACGAAATCTATTATGGAAAAGTATGAAGATGAATAATTGCCAAATTTGTATTTTTCTGACGCCAGCTTGTTATGATTCTTTATCTTATTAGCCCAATCGTCGTTTACATAACCTCAAATATGACAAAAACGTTTAATCAAACAATGCTCAAATCTAGACTAAGTAAGCACACTTTCATTGAGCTGGCGTAGTTATTGCAAAACCACGTAATTCACATCCCATTACTGTAGATATGTTTTTTTTTAATTTCATTGAGTGTATAGCAACCAAATCTACATATATTTAATTATTAGCGCTTACGTCGCTCAGTAACGAAATACGCGCAAGACGTATTCGTCACGGGTACACATTTCAATTAAAAAAACAAATTAAAGTAGTTCATAAAAAAAATGTGTTATTGGAAATCTTGGACACTTAAATCCAACGTTATCTATAAATTTTCAATTTGCTTAAATTGGTCACACCGTACGATGTAATTTATGCTTATTTGACTGAAAATAAACATAAGGGCTGTCGATTTTCGTGTAGCTACATATTTCGTTAAGAACCTTTTTTATAAATGAAAATCATAGTGGAGCGTAGAAGTTGTTTCATAGTTTAACTTTTCGCATGATAACATAGCATTAAAATGTCAAGATTATTTAACAGCATGTTTTTTACTTGATTAAATTCACGATATACAATGTCTTTTGAAGGCTACATTCGGTTTGTTTACGATTTACTCTGAGAATTTTACGAATTTAAGAGATTTTTTCTGTTTAATAATGTATGTAAAAATACCAGCTAATGCATTCGAGAGACCAAACCACCTAAAGTACTTCTCCGATATTAAAAAATAAAATATATATTTTTTATATTATCTTTGGTTTCAAGTTCAGGTCTTTTTGAAAGCCTTCTAGTGGTCAGTTAGTTGTATACTTATGCATGTTGATATACATTATTAATAATACTAACTTTAAAGGTGTTAACTGTCACCTCTTGGTGGAATGGCATTATTTAAATAAATAAAACATTGTTTTGTACTTTTACTATACATATGTATCCTGATAAAGATCAGTGCCGGCTTACATTGTCATCTGATGTTAGAGCACTGTCAACTTTAATATACTGTATGTCAACTCTTGGCGGCAAGACATTATCTCTAAATAAGTGAGGATTTCGACTGAAGGTGCTTGATAGAATTTCAATATCAATTATTTTTCTTAATATAAACGATAAAACTATTTACTACACTTCATTCTAGCTTATTCGTGTACTTGAAATGCCTGAAGATGCTCAAAAGAAACCCAAGACGTAAACGACAGTGAAAAGTATAAAATTCAAACAATTAAAATTGTATATCTTAGTTAATAAAACATTTTTTTAGCACTACTTCCACAGTGATTTTGCAAATGAACTATTGTACAAAATATATGTGGAAATATAAAAACAAAATTGTGTTTTATTTACAAAAAAATAGCTCATACTTATACTAAGTTCGTTTTGATTTAGGAAACGAAAATATAACTTCAAAAAACGCAGGTTAGTGACCTTTGCAATCAACATTCGTAAGGGGATTTACATACACGCATAGATTCCACGCGTGACTAGAATTGTAACTATGACGTCTGTGCCCAGCTAAGCAAAGAAAATACCAGACTTTCCATAGTTTTATTATAATAGTGCAGATTGAAAAGAATTACATAAACGTTCGTCTTCGTAGAATCAGCCATGGTCTCGAGAGAGTTGATGACATACACGTCACTGCTAAATAGACCTATCCCCGTCCTTAATCGCGACCCGGATCAATTAGTGAATGTTCTGTTAACTAGACATTCTCTAACTACAGATTTCTAGCATTAGCATTTCACTAATTGGATTGGTAATTTATTGGTAGAACTCCATCATAAAACAGTGGAAAAATAGCACTTACTAGTTCTGACGAAGAAGTAACTGAAAAACCTATAAACTATTTATTGCAAAATATTTGTAGAAAATAAAATTAAAAGTTTTTTAAGGCATTTTTAATGGTAATAATAGTATTAAAAATTACTCGTATTTTTCCGGACTGAACACAGTATGGTAATTTTTATTGCATTTGTCTGAAATTATATGAAATGTTCATAATGTATCAGTCTGAGTACAGATGGTAGAATAAATAATTTACTGTAAGAATTTATATGAAATGGTCATAAATGAAATAAAATTGGTATATTTTTAATATTTGGCCTCAACTTATTTTGTTGAAAACCTAACCTAACCAAACCATCAATAATTTTATTCAGACCGTCAATATTGTTTTTCCGACCATTTAATTTGGGTCCATAATAGTAAAAAGTAATATTTCTTTTGTTTTTATAAATGAGCGACACATACTATTTACTGCGCGTCAGTTCAGATTCATTCATGTACCTTAGATGATTAAAGAAACCGAAAGACAAAACCCGGATTGTTAGCGACAAAACTCAAAAGTACGCAATTCAAACGGTCCTAATTGATTGATTGAATGAATTGGCATTTACTTGGTTGATCTCCATTATAATATTGTGGCAAAAATAACAATGTATTTTAATTCTACAGAAATTCTAATTACCTTCATTCGAAATCCTAAATTACCATAGGATACTAAGTTTTCCAAAATAGTTGATTGCTTTCACCGTGTTTACGGTGATCAGGCGTTGGAGCTTGATGAATGGGAGAGAGTTTTATGACAAAGCCTTCGCGGACAGGATATCAGTTGTCTCATAATTCGCGATAAACCCGAACCCACCGAACCGGGATTCGTGCCAAAACGTTCGACCGTTGGGAGCATTCGGGCGTATCTGGTCCGCCCGCACAGCCGATTTCATTCAACCATGAACCCTCTCGCTGGCAAAAAAACATCACCGATTCTTGTGCATACATTATTTTCGGCTACGAATACAAAAATATGTATAGATATCTAATCAAAATTGATTACTTTATCATTTCACTGATTGCGACACGAATTTTGTTTCGCCTTTTTTAACAAATATCACCAGATAAATTCTATCGGAAGATTTGGACCTGTTTCGCACATCGCGAGCTTTTTTCATCAGTTTACAATGCGATACCGATCTTGGTCTTTATACGTGGAAATATTACTACATCATGTGCTTGATTTATTGAAATAATGCCCTTCCACCAAGAAGGCATGACAATTAACACAATGCTTACAGAGTGCACAAATGTGTGCTTTTGTTAATTGGCCATCAAATGCGAAATAGCATGTTAATTACAAAAGTTATTAAAAGTAAAGTAATCAAAAGTGTTTGTACGTTTAAAGTAATATATCATAAGAATAAACGATAAAGTAAGTTTACCATAGAGAGTTTTACAACATATGAGAGCATATATAATATTATTTGAAATAGAAAACTATTTGGTTTTAAAAATCAAAAAAATACTCTGCTTATTTTCAACTCATTAATATAGGCGTAATGCATTGATTGAATGAGGGGAAATTATTTTAATCCCACAATCGATAGCAAATAAGTTTTCTGTATAACATTATTTTGCTAAAACTAAATCTACCGTGTGCCACGGTTTTAAAGATGACAAAAATAAATATCAAATCCTCAGGAATCAAAACAATGACAATAAAACAAAGCTTTACAGAAAAGGCTCAAAAAATTCGTAGCCCTAATCACTTTTAAAGATTTTTATGTATGCTTATTTTTCTGATGTGTGATCTAATCAATATCTATCAGTTGTAAAATGAAAATTTCTTGAACGAAACATGTTACCGAGGAGATTTAAGTGACGATAAAATGCAGTGAAGGTACAGATTTTCAGTTATGAACTCATACAAAACATCATTATATGCAAATGATGGCAGCGGAGGCATTGGTGTCACTTGGTTCGGTTGACTGCGCTAAAACTTAAGTGACTAAGCTTTCAGGATGTCGGCTATCTAATATGGAAGATATACTTTAGAATAGAAGCGTTGAAAAGGAATCATTGGCTGCAGTGTTAAAAGGAGCAAATAAATCATTGAAGTCAAGTGATGGGTTAGGCTGAGTAGTCACTCGCAAAGGTGGGACAAAAAACTGCCAAGACTCAGACAGGATCAGTGGGCGACAAAGTGTAACAACGGTAACAATCTAATGCAGCGTTTCTCAAACCTAATCCAAGTGGCCTCTCAGAGGAGCACAGTGCTCAAACCATCTCATTGTGTAAGCCACGTCCAATCCTTATATAGAGCATATTGACCTATAATGAATTTTGTATCGTCAGAAGTTTCCTACGACTGCTGAATTACCTAACTGAAAATATTATTTTCGATTAGATGAAAGATAAAATAAGTGGCAAGGTAATCGCTCTCGCTACATCCTATTTAAATGATCGGGTGGGTGCTGGATAGAGTTATATTCATTACAGACGTAAATGTCTTTAAAAAACAGGAATCAATTATTCTTCTGTAGAAATGGAACTCAGATTTGAACCATTTCTACAGAAGAATGAGAATTATATTTTGTTGTTTTTAATATATATTAGAGTTCTGAATATAACTTCAGTCTAACAGTGGTTTATGCTTGAGGTGTAAAACCACAGTCTAAAAATCAAAATTCTGTAAAGAACGTGATATTCTTTTGAGAACTTTAGACATAATACAAAAATATGTCAGTTGTTCTTTTTATGTTCCAATTATAATGATAAAAGTAGGTTCTTCAATTTAAAAAACGGTCCACCTGTGTTTTCTATTTTATGTTCGTAGCAGAAAATTATTATAAGGAGGTTCATACTTAAAAAATGTTGAGAATCATTGGAAGATTGGATACTTCTCGGTGATGGAGAAGTTAACAACTAAACTTACACGATACACAATGTGCTGAGCCGTTGAGATATCCGATAAAGGTGAAGGAATCTTTTTTACTAAGTTTTGAAATAAGGAGTACGAAAACTTCATTAGGATATGACGTCTGTTAAATTTTCTTTCTTTTATTTTGTTTCACAACCAATAATTATTATGACAGCAATGGTACCTAGAATAAAAATGCCGATCTAACACGGTGAAAAATTAAACTAATTCAAAATAGTTCTGACGATAGCTTAAACCGAAATAGCTATCGACAATATCTAAAATAATTACTAAAATACATTGATATTTTTTTACCGTCTTATAATGGAGTTCTACCAAGTAAATTCCAATTTACTTGATGGAGCCTTAGTATATTGAAGTAAATATAGCGAAGTAATCGGTTCCGCACACGATTGTTTGCCTTGGTAGTTCAAAATAGTGTAATAATAAATCTAGTTATAAGTTGGCCATAAAAAAAACTAATTATGATAGTGTATAGTATAAAATAATTGATATAACGGTGACGAGAATGAAAAATACAAATCTGATCCATCCATCATTTCCATCTCTCGTTTTGATTAAATTCCTTATAAGTAATATCAGTATTTTTGTCCCCCTTAAAGAAAGAAATGTGTATCATTGTTTGCCGGTTTTGAGATATGAATGTCATTAGATAACAAATAATATGTTAGGCTATGTGTCGAAGAGATATAACAATAGGATAATTGAATACGAAAATATTTCAATGTGTATTAAAATCATTTCCTTGGTTATATATACCTCCCACTTAAGCTAAAAACAAAACATTACAACAAATAACTATTTTATATTCATTAAATAAATCAGAAAGTCAAATCATCGCTTTTAAAGATAATATAAAATATAGGTAAAATTGACTACTGGTGAAACGTCTTTTTTTACTTTCTTAAAAAGTAGAGAAAAGTTAGTTTGTTTTCTATGTCTCTAAGCGGTTGATTTATTTCTACCAATACAAAATTTGAATGGTTTGAATTTTGTACTTTTTTATGAGTTCAGTCACCAACGAGCCAGGTTTCATCTTCTGGCATCTTCAGGCATTTCAAGTGCACGGATGTACTTGAACTGACGCGTAGTAAACAGTTTATATCGCTTATATACAAAAATAGAAGTAGATCACTAATTTAAATGGCTATTAAAATGTAAAGTAGCGAAAATTGAATGTACACAAGATTCAATGAATTAAGTGGGTTTGTTATAATTATGGGGATTTTTGAAAATATTAACGACCAGATAATAACCTAAAATAAAACTAGGGTTTTATCCGAACTATTATTAATGAGTTGATTGATTTCAAGTCTTTGAATTAATATTTAATGATAGCAAGTGCTGGTACAATTATTTAAAAGGGTACAACAATGAATTCAGTGGGTTTTTTATATTTCGGCATCTGCATGCATTTCTGCTGCTAAATTTAAATAATTCAAATTTGATCTTAAACTCTATCAAACACCTTCTGTCTATATTCTAAATTCTTCCAATAATACCATTTGTTTAATTTGTCAATACAAAACATATATGTATTGGCACATCATTAATGTTAAAACAAGGAATCTAGATTAATGTAGAGAACAAATTCATTTTGATATATTGAAGCCCTGGCTTGTAACATAAACAACTTCAATTTTTTACGCTTGATTTTTCACTTTAATAAATAATAACAATGAACAAACTTACAAAAAGTACCATAATAAAATCATGTATTCTTATCGCGCGATCTTTCAAATTACCATATACATTAAAAGTAAAAATAGGTTTAACGATAACAATAAACATGTTTAATTTAGACTTGAAAAATATTCAAATATCCTGAAGTTCTGGTTTTTTTTAAGTATCCTTTAACACGTACGTACAATTTTGTATACAGTATTACGTTATCTTTTGAATACAGTTTCCTTTGATTTTTGTGTTAAGACCTCGAAATCAACCCACGCTACCACCGCTCTGGACCCACTTGAGATAATTACTATTGTGTATGTATGAAGCAATTTTATTTTTCCTATTACAATCGAAATCAGAATAAATATTATAGATTACTTTATCTTCTATAATCCGCGTTGCTATGGCGCTGGTAAAATAATAAAATTAAATCATGAACAAAAGTTTGTCTGCTCGGGTTAGATATAACGCAGTAAAATACATTACTATAGCATGTTTTAAATTGTTGTTTTTGATTTATGAACATGTTTTTATTCATGATTTCTTGTTAGTTTTTCATAAAACTATGTTCATGTCTTGAACTTCGATTGAGGCAGAGAAAAAAAACGACTATCAAATCAAATTTTAAAATACGGTGATAAAAGGTAATAACATTATCTAACTATTTCTTTATGATAAAAAGTAATTTATGCAACCATTCTTTTGTTGTATGTAAACATAGACTTAATTTTAACTAGAGGTGTGTGTTAGATTATATATCGTCATCATTTTGGCAAAACAAGTTTAATTGATCGAGTTTCTATTTTAGTGATAAGACTTCACCGCCTTGTCAAAGCTACAGAGTTCTGAAGTGACAACGAAATAGCTATCAAACATACCTCATGATTCTTAAATAAATATATTAAATTAAATATTTTGTTATTTTTACTATATTCAAAAAACTAACGTAGTAAATACTTACGTTGAGACAAAATTTATGTCAAATTAATTTAATATGATACTCAAATTCGAATCGTTTGAATAGTGTACTTTTACATGACTTTGTCGCCAACAATCCTGGTTCACGGAATTACAAATGCACTAATGAACTTGAACCTTTGCAAGCACTTTCCGTCGAAATTCAAAATTACTTTTAAGCTACTAACAATCTTTTTAAGCTAGCCTGGAAATGAAAGAGGCGATACACATGTGACTATTAGTAACACAATATGTGGAATAATCAAAATTATTTTACATATACATATTAAGATGAACTTCCACAAAGTTATAGTATCGTTACCTTTTTATACTGCATCAAAACTAGATTCCCAAAATAGCTATTGATGATATCTAATTGTTCTTGTAGAACTGAATACTTCGATATTTGTATCTTTCCTTTTTGAATCTCAATGACTAAAGAATATAAGCCAACTTGATCTGATAGCATTGTTCATAATTTAGTTAATTCAGGTTGTTATGGTTATCAACAATGCGTCGATAAATAACTTATTTAAAATATAAAACCGTACAGGCTTTTAATCCTGCTGAAGTTATTCATTCGCCAAGTATACAAACGCTTAAAGAGCTTTTGTGAAAACGTAGCTTTCAATCAATTCGTATTCAAAAGCTTCCCTTAGCTTTAGCGGTTTAGTACGTCAGCTGTAGTAGACGTAACTGAAGTGATATCACAATAAACGACTTTACGTAGTACAATCTTGGGTGTTTCTACAATGAACTGTAAAGTTAAATTCACAGAAATTGATCGATGACTAATTATAAAGGGTGGAAATTAGTTGTGAGAGTAATATCAATAACGCTTCATTACAAACTCTTTTTGCTTGGCTGGGTTAACATATCTAAATAAAAAATTGTTAAGTCGTAAGGTTAAATAATTGACTATCCATTGATATTGTTAACCATAATATTTGAAAAAGTTTTGATCAGTGCAACAATTGATTATTCACTCTCTATGTGGAGCATATGGCCACCATGTGATGTCTCCACGATTCTCTCACACTCGCGAGTTGCTTTGCTACCTCTCATAACATGCCAGAAACATTTTCCAACGCGAAAATTTGTGGATTGTATCCAGTGGTCGTACTGGAACGCTGGAATCCAACTGGTTGTAAGAAGATGCAGATAAGGTTGAGGCTCTCTGGAGGTATCCGTAGCACGTTCGTAACATAGCCAGTTCCACCCTTTCTCCGTGATCTCTGACGTTATTTGGCGTTGCTTGGTACGTTCCCTTACTTCCGAGTTTCTCACATCCAATATACGACTCATCTATAGTTGTACATTTTTTCTGAGTTTTCGTCAGGTGTCATGATTAGTTACCGTAAAGCAGCACTGGTAGAATACATGCATTCTTGCTCGTTTCAAATTGGCAAACTATGTATTTAACTGTTAATTATTTGATTATATTTTGTTGTACGTTTAACCAGTGGTTTTAAAACTCTATGCTACTGCAACCCACTTATTTATTGATTATTGATTGACTAAATTTGTATGCTTTAAATATTTTCGCATATCCCATAGCAAAAAGCCACGCTTTCCGGCTTGGAAGTCGCTGCTCTAAACGATAACTGAATTACAACAATGTACTTACTACCGGATATAATTAGCGAGGGAAAGGCAGTGGTAGGTGAAGGAGAGCATTTCACCAATAAACGTAGTCAGGGTTCCGCAACATACAATTCACAAATTATAATAATTGTCTTGTATACAACTCTCCTCTCGCGGATTAAACTCTACCGCTGAGAATCAATTCAGTAATAATATCTAATCTGATTGCGGAACTGTGAATACTGTAAGCGATTAATCCAAGATGAACGCCCACGCCGCGCCAGCCTTTCAAACGCTCTCGTGTAATCATAATGGCCGCATAAATTTTCAATCAATCCGACTCTTTTCGTCCGGATCGTATGCAAAGACACCCGCTGCGTTATTAATCATTTTTTTAAGAAAGGAACTCATTTGAATTGACAGAGTGGCATCCAGGGGGCCGCGCGACTGTTGCACTAGGGCGTTAAGCCAACAATGCGATTGGTAAAAAAAAACCTTTTTTGTCATTCAGATAATAATACATAAGTGGTGTTTGGGAAATTTTAACAAAGTAATTAATCAGCATGCATTGTAAGAAAGATTCATGTTACATACGAATTCTCATGCAGAACAGATAAACATTCATATTAAGGAATTAGAACTGTAATAAGTGTTAAGTTTTTCTTAATATATTGTCTTTGCGACAACAGTTTTAAAACACCACGAAATTTATGAAAACTGTTTTGTAGCCGATCACATTACAATCCGATTTTTAAGGACCGTCAAAAACAAAAAAACTTGACAAAAAAACAGTGTCAGATCAAAAGAATAAAGTCGAAATCTCTAAGAAATATTAGATTGCAATCTAAATATTTACTTGGCGATTTCGAATTTAGAGTCTTGGACGAATTTCAATATCAAATTTGAATCGTTTGATTTTAGTACTCTTAGAGGCAATTCAAGTGTACGAATGAACATGAATAGACTTGCACTTCAACTGACTCCACTTAAAATGCTTGAAGTAATCAAAAGGCAAAACTCGAATCGCGTCAGGCCAAGCTTAAAAAAATCTGTTATAAACCATCAGTTTTCTGTGTCTTTCATCAATATTTGTAAGAGGTTTCAGTCACTGTTTTACCGTGCAATTTTAGTCATTTAGTCACCGATTTTAATTTAAGTATCGTTTGAGTCCATGATTGTTTCAAAAGTACCTACCTTGGTTAATAATCATCGAGAAGAATCTGATGAGCTCCACAAACATTAAGGAATGCAAAAATAATAATTATGATCTGTTTAATTGCCCAAGTAAATCATAATTTGGTCCTGTCAATATTCCTTACAAAGCCTTGAAATTGATATTTCCATTGCTCTCTATCGGGAAGTTCATACTCAATGGTATTTTTACGTTTAGTAAAACAAGAAATTGTTCGAGTGCAATGCACACAAATTAATGGGCAAAAAACGCGAGCACACACGCGCGTTCAATGTTGTTCGCATGACATGAATAGGTTCACTTACAATATTTTCACATTGCCGAGAGTTATAATTCACTACTGACGTGGAATATATTTCATTCTTAATGTAATGTATTTTCCAATAATGGGTTATTGAACTGGAGCTTGCTTCGTTTTGTTTTACGCGACTTGGTTTCGACCTTCTGGTATTTAAAAGGAAGTTAATTGATGCTTATGGCTAAAGGGTAGTACAGATGTTAGATGACAGCTTCTGCTATTTTTTATTGATTGAATCGAGATTATCTTACCGATTGGTTGACGCTCTAGGGCGATCGTATTATTCGCTTTTAGAAAGTTATAGAGATGTATTGATTGAGTAGGCATTTACTTGGTAGAACTCCATTATAATACGGTATGAAAAATAACAATGTATTTTAGTTCTACATAAATTATTTTATATATTTGTTAATAGCTATTTCGGCTTACGCCTTCGTCAGAACTATTAGTTACTTCGTCAGGACGATAGTTCTGACGAAGGCGTAAGCCGAAATAGCTATCAACAAATATATAAAATAATTTATGTAGAACTAAAATACATTGTTATTTTTCTTACCGTATTATAGAGATGTGTTTAAATACGTGAATGTATAGTATGGTTAAATTCTCTCCCATTAATACGATACTATTACTATTACTGAGGGTCATATGAGGAACGATAAGCTAACCTCTGGTAGGTGATATAAATTTTATCCGTGTTGAACGAGTAATGAAGGGGTAAAAATTTTACATCATAACATGGGAGATTCGGCAGTAACTTTATGGAAGTTTATTTTAATATTAAATTCAAAATTCATTACTTATATTATTTCCTATTAAAGGGTTAAAACCAACCCTACCCTTGATTGCATCTAATTAGTTTATATTTTATAATGCTTAAGTCATTAGTAGTGTAATTATTTGTTTGCTTTGTTTTGATTCTATAGCCCCTTCCTTGCTTCCCCGTAAAAGGAAAAATCCCAAATTCCATTTTGTAATTTTATATAAGAATATAAATATTAGAATCAATCTTGCTTCATTAGTTTAGCAAGCTTGCTATTAGTAGGTCCGGAAATGCCTCTGAATGGGGCGAAACACGCGTACGTAGAATAATCTAAGTTATTTTGAATTTTATATTAATGATTCATATTTAAATATTTATATTACTTCAACGAAGATCTAATGCTACATATCGGAAGTAAACCATACTTTCACACGTCATTTAAATTCGTCCACCTTTATTATATTGGTACAAATGTATTGGGGCGGTTTTCATTAAACGAATTCGGTAATTGTCTTAGCAATGTAAGCTTTTTTTGCGTCGAGTTGTTGACTGTCGGCTGCATCGCCGCATAAATGCAGTCATGTACATTTGCGAAGAAAATAATCGCAAAGGCCCGTCTCGATTCACGCTGGTTGCTTTGACGATCGATTTCATTGGCAAGTCCTTATAAGGAAGGCTTGGTAACCTTCGCCGACCCTCGGGTCGACTGTGGACAGCAGCCAGTGGTGTCGTACGGAGGGATATCGTGGAAGCTATTCTGTACCGATGCGAAGGAAAGGGGTCTAGTCTAAAACTGCCAATTTTGAGAAAAGCAAATTAATGAAATCCTTCTGCATTCAATTTAGAAACGTTTCGGCATTTATTTGACTGTTTTTTGACTGACTTTTTTCTCGTTTCCACAAACATGTATTAAAGTTTTTTTGGCCTTCGCTTTGTAAAAACTATATACAGTATGATATTCGTGGATGTAGGGGAAATACGTGCGAAACTACAAAAATGGCTGTTTTTAGTTAAATATGGCATTGTCATGGTCAAATGCAGTTCAATAAGATATAAAAATATGAAACTTGTGCGAAGAGCGGTTCACCAGATATTGCTTAAGATTGATAGCTGTTATATTTCACTTAAATATTGAATATACAATTCAAAAAATTAAAAACCCGTGGTGCAATGGTCAACTTCGTTGTCTTCTGCGACCGCCCGGGTTCGATTCTCGATAATCGAGCAGATTTTTTCAGTCGATTTTTGTCGCAGACAGTGGGTGTTTGATTTGTTTTAAATTCGTTCCCACTTTTCCGATCCCAAAAAGCTAGATAGATAACCCCTAGTCCTGTCCTAGTCCTCGTATCCTTTCAAATCCTACTCTCTAAGAGATATTGAACAACTGAGTAGCAATCAGTTCACGTAGAAAAAATATGTGTTGAGATAACCTCTGTGAGGAGTCCATGTGCTCCAAGTTGGGAGCGGACATGGTTTAAAAAAACAATTTATTTTATATAAATCACTTTTAATACGTTGACTGTCACTTGTTAATAAAAAACAATAAAACATGCTTAGTACTTTTTCCGCATAAAATTTATTGGATCAGGACCGATTCCGGACCTCATGGCGAGCATTGTCAACTGATAAGAAATAAAATAAAACAATGATATTTATACAAAGTTTAAGTAATAATTACAAGGTATGACAAACATCACTTCTTAGTTGAAATGCATTATTGAAATAAATAAAACACATTATTTAGTACCGATTCTGTGAAAGATCAGGATCGGTTCAGAAAGATTTCATAATCAGTTGACAATGCTTGCGATGAGCAAAACCGCTCCATATCTCTATCAGAATATATTTTGAAACAATAACTTTATATTTATTTAATTTATGTTCAAAATAGCTGAATAATAATGTGTAGGTTGACCATTTACAATAAATATGTTTTAAGTACTCGCTCATAAGGTATCAACAGTCAATTCTTGGTGCTAATATATAATATTTATAAAAAATAAACACTTAAATTTACATATGTCGAGCAAAAAGTGGACAAGCTAAATTTTCATTTAGAACCGCTGATACAAATCAACACCACAACATTAGAATAAAAAAAGAATCAATTTAATAGTCTAATTGTGTACGTAAATAAATATCATAAATATTTATTCGTTTTAGTCATTATAACTAACAAGAAACATTGATAAGTATCCGAAGAGTAAGCCATTCATTTTTACACGAATATTATATATGTTTGATAGCTATTTCGGCTTATGCCATCGTCAGAACTAAGAAGAAGAATCTAGTATCCGAAATAGCCATCAACCATGTAATATCTATCTTTTAATATATTAAAATCAATGTTTATTTGTCTGTTTGTTCGTATTGTATGCGTTGTCATACCGTTCATCCGATTGCGATAAAACTTTGCCAACTTATCGCTTGCACTTGCGCGAAGGTTATACAAATAAAAAAATCAACTTACAGCAGGTCTTTTATATACAAATCAATGTTTTTTTATATATTTTATGCGCTGCCATACCGTTCATTTTGACAACTTATTGTTGAAAATATTTATCTAAAATATTGTGCATCCGAAAGCACTGCAATAAACACTTTCTTTATTTGGGTGACATTGCAACGCTTGCCGGGTACCGGTTAGTATAATATAATTTTTGTAGGATTAAAATAAATTGCTACGTTTTTCAACGTGTAATAATGGAACGCCAATTTAATCAATGCCATTAATTTTTGGCTGTTAACTATTATCAAATATGTCATAATATTGTAGTTTAAAAAAAATACTCACTTATAAATAGTGTATGTTAATCGTTTACAATATCTATTTTATTATTAAACTACGTATGTAATTTTTTCTTCCAATGTTTTCATCTTTTTTCACATTGCAAAAGCAATATATGCACTTATAATTTGTGATTTTTGCTTTGTACATATACATATGTATAAAAATAAATAAATAATTGTCATATATCTAACGAGTTGGGTTGAATTAATACGCCTCCTGGCATAAAGCCTATCTGCATCACTGGCAAAAACACCTAACCACAATATAAGTTCCAGACGGTACATTTAACACAAGCCTTGTGCATGAATTCTCGGCATACCGTTCAATTAAACTAAATGACCACAGAGGGTCTCTGCGCCTCACAGCTATGGTTCTGTAATTATAATTGATGAAATCACACACTTGACTTTCGATAAATAAGAGATTTTATTGCAAACTTACAACTTAACTTCTCCTATGCCGGATATGAAACATCTTTCACGTCATCAGGATGTAATTTTCAAAAGTGGTCAATTCCAAAATAATTTTTTTCAACTGCCAGTTTTAGATTAAACATTTGAAACCTCTTTTATTCACATGGAAAAGTTTGATTTTTTACATACATATTATCCGTAATTCTTTAGTTTAAAACATGTTTTTAAAATATTGATAGTAAACACAAATTTATGAGGAAAAAGTAATTTTATGAAGTAAAAGTAAAGAGATATATGTATTTCCCTAACAGACTTGATGTCCGTATTATGCATTCAAATTTGGTGAATTAATGAATAGGTGGTCGAATCTTTTGTAAAAATCTATTTGAATACATATATAAGAAAAAATGTTGATTGCCCATTCCGTGGTACAGTGGTGAACGTCGTTGGCTTCGAAATTGAGTTCCTGCACGAGCGAATTGTTTCAGCAGATTTATCGCTTTTGTTTGTGTTGTTTAAATCTCACATTTCCGATCTAAAAAAGCGGCGTGTAACGATAGCGATAAGCTAACTATTAGTCCTTTCATTGTCCTCGAACCTTTTAATGACATTCAAAATTCTTTGAAAACGAGAAGTTGAGCACTGAGTAACAAGCAGTTCTCGTCAAAAAAATATGTCGAGAGAAACTCAGTGAACTGTACATATGCTCTAAGTAACGAGCGGGAATGGAAAAAGTAAAATTACATATAGTATTGACAGTAAGATTTAATTTTGAAATTATTTGAGGTGTGATGTGAACATTAGCGTTGAACATCTGCGGCAGATAAAAGGTTAAAAAAAAAGTGAGACAAGTATAAAGGAAATTATAGATATGAATTATTCTCATGGAAATTTTACAACATTCTTGCGTGTTGACATTTCATTTATGATGTGAATGAAGTGTGTTTTTACATTAATTTTATAAGCAACTTGAAATGGAATTAAGTAGTAATAAATCGCATAAAATTGCCGGTTCCTGTGGTCTAGCGGTAAGATAACGTTAACGATCACGTGGGACTGGATTCAACTCCCAGCAAGGTCAATATCTATCGCCTTGGTTGTAAATTTTAATACCAGATTTTGTTTTTATACCAATTTTACTGTTTTAACTGTTAATCTTTTTTACAACTTCGTGATAGTATACAATGTTAAGATCAGAGCTGGTTTTGCATATCGCGAGGACTATCAACAAGATTATTTACAGTTAGATAAATGTATTCTTATTAACAATATTAAATTTTTTTATGACTTCTTACAAAAGAATGGAAATTATTCTGAAATCAATGTACCTATCAATTTTGAATAGTTCTGACGAAGGCGTAAGACGAAATAGCTATCAACAAATATACAAAATAATTTATGTAGAACTAAAATACATTGTTATTTTTCTTACCGTATTATAATGGAGTTCTACCAAGTAAATGCCTACTTAATCAATAAATTTTGTACTTTTTCATGAGTTTTGTCGCTAACGACCTGGGTTTCGCCTTTCAGCATCTCCAGGCATTTCAAGTGCACGGATGTACTTGACCTGACGCGCAGTAAACAGTTTGTATCGTTTATATACAAAAAAAGAAGTAGTTAATTGCTATTTAAATGTAAATTAGCGACAATTTTATGTAAATGAGTTTCAATCAATCAAGTGGGTTTGTTATATTTATCGGGATTTTTGAATGTAGAATCGCAAATATTAATGACCAGATAATAACCATAGAAATATCTAAAATAAATCTAGGGTTTTATCCGACCAATTATTAATGAGTTGATTGATTTGAAGTCTTTGAATTTTTAATGATTGTAAGTGCTTGAATTATTAATAAATGAGAATTATTTATAGGGGTAACAATAATATCTATCAATTGTTTTACTGATTTATGTAATTTCTTTCCTCCAAAAATTGACAGCTTACACCCTTCAAATGATTTGATTCTAAATTTGAGGACATGTTCAATAACGTGTACAAGATATAACCTCATATATTTCCATATTATACCCTTCTTTTATACAGTCTGTTTACAAGACGCTAGCAATAAATTATGAAGAGTTTTGATTCTTTTTTTGAAATGCCCGCACATAACGACATTGATATCAAAAGCAATATGGAAAAAGCGCTTTTTTCTTCAATAATTCCATCCATTGTTGAAATATGTATGTTAGTGGACTAAGGCCACTCCAGATTGGAGGAATCTGGCTGTCTCGTCAGACCATTAAAGGTCATCAACGGTGTGTCCAAGTATGAAGACGAAGAGCTCGAAGCCTGGCTCTTGGACCAGGATTCCTGAGATGCCGATCAATTACTGCAGGGACAGCATGCGAAACGACATTCCTTCATACCATAGAGTGCTAGCGATCAGAAGAATGCCATCGAGTAACCTTACGAAAAAGTAAATTCAACCAACAAGTTTGAAGCATCAAATTGTAAATATGTCATGATGGCAAATGGTAGTAATTGGTATTGTGCGAATGTTTCGCATTACTGAATACACTAAATATATGGAAAAACGTGTCTAGAATTAGTATTATACAAAACCGAGATTACCGAAAACGGAATATGGGTTATTCCGCTGTTTTTCCAGCATCGTATTTGAAACGGAAAATTCACTGCAAGCATTGGAGTTTTTCTGCATCCGGCCTTGATAGATTTCATCAAAATAATTTTCTTTGGGTGATATTATAACTCCATAGAAAATTATGCTAAAGAGAATTATTTAAACAATATGTATGACTGATTTAGGATTTCGATTGAGAGTGCTTGATGGAATTTCAATATCAAATTGTTTGAATTTTGTACTTTTCCATGAGTTTTGTCTTTCGACATCTTCAGACGTTTCAAGTGCACGGATGTACTTGAACGTCACAAACTTGTCAGTTCAAGAACATCCGTGCACTTGAAGTGCCTGAAGATGCCGAAAGGCGAAACCCGGGTCGTTAGCGACAAAACTCACGGAAAAGTACAAAATTCAAACGATTCAAATATAATATGTATGCGATTCGATATTGATTAATTCATCCCCTTATGTGACCCCAATAAGCACTGAAAACAATGAATTCAGCGTAAGCTTTTTGGAAATCATTACCAAAGTAACCTTATAATATGAGCTATGAAGATGTTCCTTAAAGAGGCGAAACGCGTGTTGCATAACGTGTGGAAGATGCAAAGATTTTTAAAAATTCATCTTAACCTGTTTAATTTATATAAAAAAGTCATCTGCCTGGTCAAGATACATCTTCTTTTCATTAAGCACTGTAATGCATGGTTTAATGATCATTTCCGTGCAGCTCTGTATCGGTCCTTGTAAAAATCGTTTTATTTTTGTTCATCGCCTAATTTTATGCAAGGCGACCATACACAATGTCTGCGTACACATAATGGGAAGTGGTGGGACAAACAACTTGTACACACACATATTTATGGAAAAATCGTTAAAATAATCACAGTGATATATATTTTTTCGCTGAGGTTCGCGATGGCCAAAGGTTGGCGACAGCTACTGTAGCAAATAAGTGACTGATAATTTAATCTTCTCAACACATATTAGTTGATAAATTGCCATTGTTTTAACTCTATTGACTATCTTTGTCAACAAAAAATCATACAATGGATAAGAGATAAAATTATATTTATCTGGAATATATGTTTTTGTAAGATAACTGATAACTGACAAAAATACACAATGTTTATTTTAGTACAATTACAATTTGGCATAACAGGTAATGCCAATGCGCCAAATATTTTAAATTGTGAAAGACATACGAGATTGACTCGATGATTAATAATGAATCAGTCGTAAACAACTGCACGATAAATTACATACAACCAGCCCATGACCTCTTTTTCAATTGAAAAAATCACGACCTTGCCGGGAATGGAACCCGGGCCCGGCTTCAAAACATAAGTGCACTTGAAGAACCTGAAGTTTCAGCCCGGGTTGTTAGCGATAAAACTCATGGAAAAGTACAAAATTCAAACGATTCATTTTTTTTATGTTTTAGTTTTCCAGCCTGTACCCGAGGGATCGCCGCTTGTGGTGGCTCGTTCCATTACGTTGCAGTGGATACGGTTTCTAGCCCCCGTGCAAGCTTTTTGAGACACCATTATGAGACCAAACAGTACTCCGAATTGAGAGCGTCAAACAAAGAAAATATTACTCTGATATTTTTCCGTCAAATGTTTTCCAGGGAAAAATCGCGCCATTTTGTTGCAGCGTTTCAAATTTGGAACGCCCAGTGTCCATTCAACGAAATAATATACTAAGCTAGAACAACATTTTTTTCTTCTCATTTCAAAGCACTCTATATTTGGCTCTCCTGGCTTAAAAGGGCTTATCGGAAACGCGGCGCGCCTATACAATATATGTACATATATACCCCGTGCAGTTTAACCGCTTTCGGAGACTGGCCGATGTTTACTTTGGTGCAGTTTACGAGCGACGAGATAAACCGAAAACTACAAACTAAGCCAAAATCGAAACCCACGAAATTACTTTTGGAGCTCGCACTGAGTAAACACGGTTTTATGCAATCGATTTAGGAGCGGTGGATAAACAAAAAAGTCCGGATGTGAGTTGCGCCTTACGACAATCTCGCACGGCAAACAGCAATATGTCATCATAACCTAAATACTTTAATTAGTCGGTTACGATAAATTGTTTTTTCTCGAGCGATATACCTACCTACTAATATTCGTTTTCACTTTCCATGGTAGTCGATATAAGTTGAAATAGAACAATATTTGGTGCATAAAAAACTTAGTTATCTGTCAAAGTGTTACCATTTTTTTACGTTCATTAAATTAATGGCGCGTCGATCGAATGGAACATTTATTTGATTCAAAACTGATTTTCATTTATTTTTAGTATTTTAGCATTTTTCTTCGCATATAATGCATCGGATAAGTAAAGGGCTTTGCTTAGATGATTTTTTTCCATGTACATAAATGGTTTTAAAGTTAGATTAAATTTGTAATATATAATACATGGCAGAATTTTGAATTGGAAAAAAATATGTAGGTATCTAGTTTCATGGGACTTTTTGTTTGACCTTGGGAGCGAATCCCAATATTTATTATATGCATTCATAGCGAAAACAAAAATTCAAAGTTATTCTACGAGAACTGCCTGCTATTTTACTATTTTTGCAAACATCATATATTTTAATATAATCTACCAAATATTCACACAAACAATGAATATTATGAAATTCATACATAATTATTACATATTTCAAAAAAAGCAAAATTGCATATTAAAAAATAAATTATGTGACATTTGTAAAAATTCGCATATGTATAGATTGAATTGGCATTCACTAGGTAGAACTCCATTACAACACGGTGAAACAATAGTATGTATTTAAGTTCTTCAAAAATTTTACAGTTGATAGCTATTTCTAGATAGATAGTTCTGACGAGGGCGTAAACCGAAATAGCTATCAACTATGTATGTAATACATTATTTTTATAGAACTAAAAAACAATGCTCTTTTACCATATGAATGGAAAACCTGAATTTTCATAATATGATACAAAAATATATTCTGTTTCTACAAACAATATGACGTATTATAGTGAAAATTATTGTCACTTAATCTAGTTTTCGAAAATTTTCTAATATTCGAAAACTGTCATATTTTAATATTCGCTATTCGAATACTGTCATTTCTTATCATTCGATATTCAAATTTTGGTGCGAATGCTGTTCCATTCGAAGATTCTAATGTTCGAAAATCTTCTAATATGTAATGGAAAACTGTCATGTTTTAATATTCGATATTCGAATACTGTCATTTTTTAACATTCGAACTTCGTATATTGGTGCGAATGCCGTTTGTCTGAATACAAAAGAATGTTGCGACACGGGCGAGCCCATACTCATTAAGATATATTCTCGCTGTTCTCAGAGTCGGGTTAGTCCCAGGTCACCCAGCTGATCGCATCTTCGCGTCATCATCAGCAGATAAACACAGCCGCAAAGGTTGATTCGCGCAATCCACGCTCCACCTGGCAATATGGAAGCGGTCAGGCGGACGACTGGTAGGCGAGATGGCACACCTGGTCATGTTACAAGACTTCCCAAACTTAGATAGATATCCATAAATTCGAATAATGGCGAAAATAAATGCCCCGAACAGTACATCGGATTGGTTCCACTTACAAGAAAAACCCTTCTCGTGTACAGACTGGCCACGCTACTTATTCACTCGAAAGTGTGGTGATGTGAGAATGTCCTGAATAACGCCGACAAAAATAGAGTTCGAAAATTTAAAATTCCCTAATTTGATATCGACTGAACGTGTGGGCTAAGTGCGGTAGGTGGATTCTTATGTCAGAGGGGAGAAAAATTATTTAAAATTAACGGCTGCCGCAAACTCGAGTGAACTGTTAAAGTAGTCAGAGTGTAGTATATGGTACTTTGGTAAGCCACATCAGTGTTGCATATACCTTGAAAGTACACATTTGATGTCAACAGTATATCAGCTGTGATTATTTGAGGTTATGTTTAAGATATTGGAAATAAAAATCGATCACTTCGAGTCGCTTGATTAGAAGCTTAGCATTATTTTAGTCGCGGCCCATGTAAATATAATATAAAATAAGAAGATTCACTGCGAGTCATTTGTTTTCTTAGTCTGCCTGCTATGACAGTGCTGTGTCAGGATGAGAAGACAAGTAACTTAGGGTGCTATTATAATTGGATAATCGGTGAGTTATTTGTTTTAATTCTCTTTTCGCCACTTGTTGAGTAACTAATGTAGTCGAACAATAATTTTAACATTAAGATCACGACCGGCTTCGCTCATCACGAGTATCAATTGAAAATGCTCACGATCGGCGAAACCGGTCCCGATCTTAATAAATTAACTTTGCAATAAGTAAATAAAATGTTGTATCATATTTAATGTAATGCCGTTCCACCTGGTATTGACAGTGAACACCTTAAAAGTTATATATTCTAGTTATTATAATTTAATGTTCATTCTGTTTTCTATGAAACATTGAGTTGAATTGAGCATAAATGTTTTATTAGAATTAAAATAACTTTGCCATAAATATTAAAATGAAAGGGTTATTAAAACGTTACAGAAATTTATGGTTTTTTTTAATTTCAAATCAATCAAATGCTTAAAAAAACTATAAACATAGTATTTAAAACTAGTTCTTTTCACTTGCAACTCTTGAAGGTGTCTTTTTTGCTATGTACAAAAAATCTAGTTTCAACGGCGACATGTTCCACTTCGTCAGTGGTCATGATAGGAAAATTATTAAGTGCAGTTTGAGAACCACGTAAGGCCAACGGCTGCATTCCATTTTTCGGATGGATGCACTTTGATCACATAGTGACTTAAACATGTTTTTCAATCAAACGCGGCAAACTTGGCAGTGAATTTGATATCCCACTTCGGCTTTTGTTTCTCAACCATTATCGCACAATTTATCTGTTACATTAATCTATGAATGCTCTTTCAACTTTATCGAGCTGGGAAAACGAAATGCATAATATACCGTTTATATTCCGGGAAATTGTATACACATGGCAAAGCTATTCAACTATTAAATTGGAAACAGAAAGACTTAGCGAGCTAAAAACAGTCGCATTCATTTGGACAAGCCAGAGATTATGTTTTGAGACACATTTTGTGACCCGTGAGATTGTCGCCCTTCAGTTTAATATACCTTCTCGATCACTTTCAAGCAGGGCTGTGGAGTCGGAGTCGTCGCGGCGATTTGGCCGGAGTCGTACTAGGAGTCATAAATTTTCAAAAGTTTGAACTTTTTATTTTTGCATATAATATGTCAAATTTGGCTATTGGCCGGATTGTTAAGGTTGACATTTAATTGAATACACATAAATAGAAAAATTAGGCCAAAAAAAGTAACGAAATTAAAGTTTTTTAGTCTGAGTTGGAGTCGTGTTTTTGGTCAATGTTGCAGTCGGAGTCGTGGTTTTGGTAAATGCTGGAGTCGGAGTCGAACTTTTTTTTACCGACTCCAGAGCCTTGATTTTAAGGTGTTCACTGTCAATAATTGGTGGAATGGCATTGTAATAAAAATAATAAAACATTTTTCGTACTTATTCCACAAAAAAAATATTGAATCAGTACCCGTTTCACGCATGGCGAGCATTATCAACTCGTAAGGAACACAACGAAACAGTGATATTTATAGATTTATACAAATGTTAAGCAAGAATTACAAGATATGGCAAACGATTGGTATTACAATCAAGCAAATAAATGGAAGCAAGATACAAGCAAAATAGATTTTTATTAAAATGTTGAAGACCTCTTAGCATTTTTAGCTTGTATTTTACGCCACGCTTTTATAGTTGGGTGAATAGGAAGGAATTTTTAGACCACATCCATGCCTTCGAGCAGGATTGATAATCAAATTGGTCCGTCACTGACCACTTGGCATTGACCACCGCATTGCGCTCCTGATATTATATATTATATATGGTACATATGTATGTATATACGAAAATATAATTATTACCCTGTATCAGTTTTAAATGCTGAAGATGAGGGTAACTGGTCATTATTTCACATAATATTCGTAGAAGCTACACAAACGTAATGATTTTTATTTATTAAATTATATTTTTTCCGCTTACAATAAATTGACAATTATAAAAGTTAAAATATCAATACACTCAAAAGATCAATTATTATGAATTCAAATTTGAATTGTGTTTGTTGACCATAAAAAATGAGTTTCAAGTACAATAATAAATAGTTAACATTCATATTATACTCTTAAATGTTAATATAAAGGGTCTTTTTATAAGGACGCTTAGTTTTGAAATGTAAATAAAACAAGTTGTTTGTGAGATTTCGACTAAATTTTAATTTCATTTGTAAGTATATTTTACGGCATTAAATATGGAATATAGCATCAAATGTCTGCCAATATCCATTCATTATAAAATGGGCCATGTCGCTAAAGTTGACTTTTTTGACAAATTTGGGTAAACTTCCAACTGCTCCAGAACCCAATCAGGCGTTGTCTGTGGTCGTTTACCTGAAGTTCCTCGGTTAGTTGGATTTTATACGGGTGCAGACATAAAGCCCGATTCAAAATTCGCCAAGTTGAAGTCGCAGAAAAGCCAAGATCTTGTGAACAACGAGAAATAAGCTGCCTTGGAGTTATCCTGTACACTTTTTCACACACAGCAGCAATGTTTTCACCAGATATTGTATTTTGATGACGTACAGGTAGGTGTTGGCCGATTATTTACCAAGCTGGTTGACTCAAATTTGGCCACTAAACAATGAATAATCTACTCAGCAGGAAAAAGTAACATATTTTGAGCGTCCCTATTGAAATACCCTTTACATATCTATCAATTGGCAATTCGTTCTTATAACAAACTCGCAAATAAAACCTCAAATCGTTATTTAAAATGATGAAAATGTTTTATATGTCACACGATTACAATAATAATATTATAGTTTTACTTTCAAATTCGCAGTTCAACAGTTCCTTGGGTCAACGCATAGAGGACAACAGATGACAATAATTTTTATCGCCTTACCACTAAAAGGAAACGTGCGGTGGGATGCGCGGATTTTGGACTCTTTGACCACATACACTGTAGGATTTTGCTCGGGATATCTTCATAAACACTTCAAATATTATTATCTTTAGTTGTTCTTCTTTCAGTATCCGCTTTTTGTTAAGTACTTTTTGTTAAGTAAATATACAGGTATTTTAATAGGGACGCTCGAAATTTGTCAGGTTATAGCAGCTACATTGTTAATGTTACATCTGCCAAAATTGCTGCCAAATGTTTAGTGTACAGCAAATCACCATGGAATTTTATGGCGTGTAGAACCGCCTGGGTTCAATTCCTGGTAAGAACAGACTTTTTCAGTCGATAAATCGATTGTGCTCAGAGGCAATGGGTGTCTGTGTTGTTAAATCCCTTCCCACCTTTCCGACACCAAAGAGCGAAGCATAGTTACAACGAATAGCTAATCACTAGTCCTTTCCTAGTCCTCGTATCCTTTCCATCGCTACTCTCTTCGAAAAAAGAGTGGTTGAGCAGTTCTCGTATAAAAAAGCATATGTTGAGATAATTTCCATGTGGTGTACACAGTGACGGCTGGTGACGGGGTGTTGGGGGGTGCAAAGGAAGATTCAACCGTTTTTGCAAGAGTTCTTTCCTATTTATTGGATTTTAAAACACTTCTATAGCATGGACTTTCAATTCAGATGTTCGCAATACCAACTGTTTCTCTTCCGTAGTACGGAAAAATAGTTGAATCTTCCTTTTGCACCCCCCAACACCCCGTCACCAGCCGTCACTGGGTGTACACATGCTACAAGTTGGGATCGGGCATGGTTAAAAAAAATGTTAGGCCTGACAAAAAAATTAAACCACTACACAGAAACATTGTGGCTGTGGACGGTGAAAGATCCAGCACCGTGAAACATCCGCTGATTGTATAAGTCTCGAAGTGACATCACGTACATAATAGATTTAAATAATTTTATGTAATTCCATCCAAAATCATTGAAATTTACGCTATTGTCGATTCGCACGCGATAAAATAATGAAAGTCAATACAGTAGGTGACGATGATATCACACGATGACGATGATGACCAAATCAACGACGATCAACACTATTTTTGATCATTTTTATTCAGCGACTGTCATAAATTTGGCCGGATTTTAATTGATTCAAAAATGGAATGCATAATGTCATTTTAAATTAAGTGACCATATAAGTACTGGATATCTAAAATTACCAGGCAGCTGGTCATCAACTGTGTTCTTTAATAATTATTGTTTTCGTTTTATTACAATTGAGTTTAATCAAATAAATCTTTCTCTCTCTCTTTACAATTCATTTAAAAAAACGGGACATTAAGAGATTTCATTTGAAATTACCAGGGCTGTGGAGTCAGAGTCGGAGTCGTGGAGTCGCGGCTTTTTGGCCAGAGTCGTACCGGCGTTTTGGCCGGAGTCGTACTCGGAGTCGAAAATTTAGAAAAGTTTGAACGTTTTATTTTTGCATTTAATATGTCAAATTTGGCTTTTGGCCGCATTGATATGGTTGATATTTTATCGAATACACATAAAAGGAAAATTGCGGAAAAAAGTGAAGGTATTAATCTTTTTTTAGTCGGAGTTGGAGTCGTGGTTTTGGTAAATGCTGGAGTCAGAGTCAGACTTTTTTTTACCGACTCCACAGCCCTGGAAATTACACTAGCATTGAGCAAAGTGACAAATGCCAAAAGATACAGTAAAATAGTAATTAATTCATCTGGTTTTATATATATGCAATACCCTTCGATATTATTCCTTTTATCATATTTGAATCGTTTTATACTTTTCGATGAGCTTCGTCGCTAAAGACCCGGGTTTCGTCTTTCGCCATCTTCAGTTATTTCAAGTGCACGGATGTACTTCAACGGATGGCCAGTCAGTTCGACAAAACTCATGGAAAAGTATAAAATTCAAACGAATAAAATTTGATACTGAAATTCCATCAAGCACTATCAGTCGAAAATTTTAATTCCTTTTATCGTTCAAATATTACATTAATTATTTCACCAGCAATAAAGTTTTACAAATCGTTTTTATTTTAGAGTATGAATAATAATTTATCTGTTCACTACAAGTGTGGGGAACCTTTCGTGTTTTCACATAAAAATGCCATATTGGAAAAGTAAATAGAAAATCTGTGTATTATTTAAGTAAATGAATACAGTGGAATCAAAAAGTTTGATTTGGGGCAAGTAAATCTGGGATTCAAAAAAAGATTTGTCAAAGCAACCCAAGCATGAATATCAACTTAAAATTTGCATTAAATTAGCTCTAGTAAAATTACATTTTGAATTAATTAATTTTTGATTACTTCATCTACCAAATATAAGGACCGATCGCAAACGAAATGTATCAACAAAAAAAAAAAACAAAAGAAATATCATTACCAAATTTCAATTTATAGTTATCTGTAATATCTACAAGGAAAGGTAGTTTAAAATGGAAGACTGATACATTTATTTTCTTTCGGATTTGGAATTGAGCTGTCAAAACACTATTATAATTGCATCAATTTGGTGGAGTGGCCAAATTTGAGTGACTTTTATGAACATCAAAAACATATGATAAAACAGCCGTTAAATTAACATATGACAGCCAACGTTGAAAGGTCAACGAAAAAAAATATACACAGCTTGAAATAGAGAATAAAAAAATCGCGCGCATCATTTGGCGAAATCGCACATGCGCGTCAGAGGACCGGAAGCCGCGCCATTTCGGGATGGCTTTCCGCTTCCAGATGCGCCCGTGTTGCCAAACTCGGTTCGACAATACCGCGCGTACGTGTCGGGAAAATAAGGCTAATGCATGACAACACCGATTAATCAGAGGCGCTTGCTTTTTTATTGTTAGATTGTGTTACGTGCAGTTTTCAAGGACATGGCTCCATTTTGTCGAAACGGGTTGACATGCAAAGTAGGTTCCGCCATTTTGATAGGTCGTCTATTTAGGTTACACAAGCGTTATGACGCTGTCAACGGTATAGCTGGATAGAAATAGAATACTTATTACATGTTAGAGTTTTACATATTCAAATTTGTTGATTATCTTGTCCTGGACTATGGTTAGAATCTCTAACTTAGAGCTACACTTAGTTAGGAATATAATTACAAAGAAACATTAAAAGGATCCGTTTCTATGGTGATATTAATACATTGGCTACGAATACCATGGAATACGTGTCGTTACTCCATATTTCCAGATTACCCCCCCCCCCCGTAGGCAATATGTAAATAGGAACCAAGAAAACAAAAAAAGATATCAGTTAATAATGCTCGTGATCAGTAAAATCAGCCGCAATCTTTATAAAACATTGTTTCGATAAATTCTACAGTAACTTTGTGTAAGTTCATTTTAACACAACGCTTAATGAGTTACGTTTGCCATCAAATGCAAAATAGCATGATAATTACCAAAGTAATTGAAAGAACCCTTCAACAAACATTTTATTTAAAATTAGTTTGATAACTTAGTTTATTCCTAAAGCAAACTTTGCGATAGTAAGTCTGACGATGCCTCTGAAAGAGGCGAAACACGCATCACAGTTAGTAGCACAATACGTGGAATAATCAAAGTTATTTTAAATTTTATATTAGTTTATTCCACTTATTGTGTAACAAATAGTGACTCTAGTATCTTTATTAACAAGTATATTTGAGCATACTATTGCAAGGTTACTTTAGTAATGAGTTGATAAATGCTTGCGATGAGCGAAACCGGTCATAGTACAAAACCGTTGTTTTTATTTATTTGATTGAAATGGTGGTGTTAAATAGAAAGTAACTAGTAAAAGGCTCATCTCTGTTGTTGTTAATATTGAGTCAGTATGCTGTGAAAACGAGGCTTCCGTGCTGATTTAAACAAATTGATGGGTAAATTCGCGTATTCAAATACATACTTGATAACGCAACCAAGTTGGATGTATTTTGGGGTAGATTTACCACTCGGCTACTGTGTGAGTTGCGGTTTATCTACACTAAACCACGAATGGCTGACATTATCCTTTGATGGCAGCTGTTTTCAATTGCGAATTTACCCATTCAAGTTGATTAATTACAGCTATACCTAACATCTTTGTTCAAGTGAGAATAAAGGATCGCTTAACTAAGTGCTTTAAATAGCTAACGCGGATCGTTCCTTACTCATCGCTTTTGCTCTGCTGATTCATGTGTAACGAAATGCTTTCATTTGAATAATCGCGGATGACACACTGCAGATGTTTCTCCCTTTTCATTTTGATCACGCGGGCAATTCTCGCGCGAAATTACATTGCAGCCTCCATACTTAAAACTAGATCAGTGTCCCTCAATTTCTTTACTAATACGGTCAGGCGTAGAAAACCTTTAACACAAGTAGTTTGCTCACTTGTAACATTTAATATAACACAACATTTTTCCAGACAAAACAATCTAATTAAGAGTAATAAAAATAATAAAACATTTTTAGTACTTATTCCACATAAAATGTATTGGATCAGTACCGGTTTCGCTCATGGAGAGCATTGTCAACTCATATACTGACAAATAAATTTTATGTGGATTATCACACATAAAGTTAAAATACTAAAAAATTATTATTATTTTTATTATAGTGCCATTCCACCAAGTATTGACAGTGAACAGCTTAAAAGTGACTAATTAAGAATAATAAAAAAGCAGCACAATAATTTAATTGTTATTTCAAATAATAAGAAACAGACCAGTAGCTAAATTGAAAAAAATTAAATAATTACAACATACAGACTAGGAGAAATTTCAATATTTATTATTCATTATGGTCACTCGTTGATAAGGCTTGTGGGCCAGCGAAACCAGAATTGATATGACACATGTTTTCAAATTTATTGTAAATATCACATGGAATTTCAAGAAAGTGTTCGAGTGAAATCTACCACTCCATCTTTGTTAGAATAGTTGATAATCAGTGTTTTTTCAGAGAGACGAAGCACCCCAAAATTCCATTCGCTTATTTGTGATAATTATTGACGATGATATTTACCTTGGATGGGAGATATGATTCTTCCAGCTATATCCAAAGCTGAAACACTGTTTTTTTTTATTTTATCTCTGAACATCAGAAGAAAAGTCGATTAGATGTCTAGTACCTAATTGAATATTTAGTATGCATAAATCGACATCTCCGATTTTATCTTTACATATATCTATTTGCGGGCTAGTTGAAAAATCCGGCTGTTTAGAAACACTGAACTAGACAACGCCCATTATGAAATTGCGAGCAAATGAATATTTGTATAAATAACTAATTAACTATAATTAAAATAATGTATATGCCAAGTTATTTAATCCGCTTCTAAATTAATGTAATATTCAATAGATCACTCTTGACATATTTAATAGTGGCGTATTTAATTGGTAATTTTAAATGGAGATGGACTCCGATACACCGACGCAAAATTAATACGACTGTTTTGCTAGAATTGGCAGACATATAATAAAAAACTGCCCGTGCTAAAAATGTTATTATTTACGTTATTCATTCGCTTTTTGCACTCATATTATTAGACCTTCTTACATTATACAATTACTTTTTCTATCTTGAAGTATTTATCTAAAAAAATCAAAATGTTTTTGGGGTTAGCCGCTAAAGTAATGTATAAATCGATCACCATTACAGCAATCGCAATATCCGAGTGCATTTAAGAACTTTAGAAACTGTACAGAGGGTAGAAACCACTAAAAAATACATGAGGGTTGAATCAAATCGTTTGCATATGGCAGCATTGTATAATAAAATGCAAATGGATAAGGGGACATCTATGAACAGCTCAATAAAGAAAAGTGTAGCCGGTAAAAAATATTTGAATATAGAATCTTTTATTCAGCACAAAGAAATTCATACACACATTGTTACTGGCCATGTATCACAGCATTGTCAAATGAAAGAGGAAGAAGAAATGGTGATAATAAATGTCAGTGAATATTGTTTTGTTTGATGGCGTCCTCGATACAGAGTACAGACCAAACAATTTACGTGAAACCGATTTTGAATATTTAAATAAATAAAACAAATTTTGTTTTATTAATTTTACGCACTTTATAATGATCTGTGTAAGTTTATTCTAAGCTGATTGGGGGAGTTGAATTGATAATTCTCGCGACAAGTGAAACCGGTCATGTTCATAATATAACATACGGCATTGTACGTATATGTTTTTTCGTGCGTGCAGCGGGCGTTCATCGATTTATAAGACGTTGTCACGTCAAAACGATTCTGTTTTTTAATGTGTATCTTTAAATGCGATGCTTTTGACTTACAGATTTATTTGTTAAATATAAAGTTGTACACAAGTGTTTTTTAAGGTTCAGTGGAGCTATGAACAAGAAAGTGATTTGAAATATATTTACGCATTGAAATATATTTGTATACAATTCTACTATTGATATGAATCTTTGACACATAACGTAACATATTATTTAATATCTAGTGGCATGCATAACTCAAAACCGGCAAAAATCAAGATACGTTTCTTTCATCTTGTAATGTTGTAAAGGTTAATCACTTACCATTACGTCATGCTTGTAGTTTAATTGTAATCAATGTTTTATATAGTCGAGTATGCGAAATTAATTACCTGTAAAAAAAAGAAACAAAAAATATTATTATTACAAACACTAATTATAAAGTTTTATATTTGGAAATCGGAATTTGGCGGTTAACTATCAAACAAAAAATGCGGCAAACATTGACACTTTTTATGATTCTAGTTTAGGAATCCTTTTGAACGCTGTTTAATTGTCAATTTTTTATGACCAAATTTATTCTAATTCCATTCACGCTTAATAAGAAAAGACAGGTAAATATTTGGAAAAATTTTGTTGCTGCCTGTTTCTGTTCAGTTCTCAGGTTTTAACTGTAAATTCTTGATGGAAAGGCATATGGAAATACAATAAATACTCCTCTAGCTTACATACGTATACTAATTCTATATATTTTAAAAAGCTCATACATTCATTATATTGTTCATACATAATTTTTGTGCTATGTTTTTGTATATGGCAACTATGTTTATTCTTCAATGAGCATTTAAAATACTCGCGAAGAGCGTAACCGGGCGTGGAAGTTGAACAAAAACTATATATTTTATTTATTAAAAGTAATGCCATTCCACCAAGAAGTGACAGTTCACACCTTTAACCCTTTGCACTCTGCAATTTTTTTTCCATACAGCAACTCTTCAATAGATTTGAGAAATTGATTAATGGTTTGCGTATTTATTAGCATGGTAAAACGAAATACCGAAAAATATACCACATTGTGACATGATAAAAACTTCAACTGAGGCACGCAATCCAATAAATACGGTAATGATAATTAGAAATTGATAAAAAAAAATATTCAAACCAAGTATTACAATTTGGAGCAGGACTCAACCATATGAGTTGTAGGAGTTTAAAGTGATAAGATAACTTTTACACTGATAATGTCAATTAATCTCATTGTGATCTGCATCTAATAATATTATTCAAAGTGCAGTAACGCAGTCGCTAGTTACCATGCTGACTATTGAGAGTTACTTATATGCTTTATTTAGATAATGAACGCATACAAAATAACAAAAACTCTTATCTTAAAATAATAACTCATTCTCAGTAATTTGTTTACTTATTTGTTACTTAGAAAATAGATTCATCATAATATAGTCATAGCGTTACTTATACATAGGGAATGCAGAAATACGAATATAATATATTGCAATCCCGGTATTCGTTGGGATTTTAATATGTAGAAATTTTGGTTTAAATAATAAAAAAAAACAAGTGATAATATCTTAACCGAGCACAATATCTAGCCCCTTATTATCATTTTTGTTATTTCGTATTTTTTCAGGATGATGCCAATCAACAAAGTTATTGACTGAATCTATTTATTGCATTAATTTTTTATTTTATAATCACTCATAGTTTTTTACGAGAGCTGGTTGTTACTCAGTCTCTCTTTATTTCGATGAGAGAAGGGATAGAACGGCTACATGGTTACGCTGGTGGACGCTATGCCTCACTTGAAAGACCGAATGGGTTTTTAGAAAAAAACAAACACTCATGCTTTCGAAAAGAATCGATAAATCGACAGACAAAAATGCTGCTCGTATTAGGACTCGAACCCGTGAGGTACATCACGAAAGCCAACGGTGTTGACCACTGAAACACTAAAATGACAACAAATAACATATAAAGTACATTTGAATACAGTTTGTTGAAAGCAGTCTCGATCGGTAACAAATTATTGAATGAGATCTACCAACATAAAAAAAATTCACCATCTTTCTCTCATCCAATAACGTGTGAGGGAAAGACTTTTGAATTATGATTTTAGTTTTGCTTTACGAATCTTTCAATTTGTGACTTTTCTTTTATGGTTAAATATGTGAAGCTTAATTTTTATTCAGAAGTTGTTTTGGTTTAACCTTAAGTTACAAAAGCTGAGATAAGACATGTTAGAATCCACCATTATCGAAGAATATACCGGCATAAATGTAAGATTGTTCACATCTTATGACTCTGGAGTTGTTAAAAAACTGAGAAAGAGAGATTTTTATTATTTTTTCCTAATAAATTTGTGTTCACTAGCAATATTTTAAAATATGTTTTAAGTTAAAGAATTACAGATAATGTGTAAAATGCCAACTTTTCCAAGTCAATAAAAAAGGTCTCAAAAGTTTATTCTAAAATTGGCAGTTAAAATAAATAGTTTTGAAAATTACCTCCTGATTTATGTTATTTAAGATACCGCAATACGGATTGATAAGATGTTCAAATTAAATTCCCGGAAATTGAGCTAAAAAGATTCGAGATCCCGGTATCGCAAACCCTAGTCTATGACAGAGTACATAATTGGAATTTCGTATAACAAGATTACGTTATGTGATATCATGACATCCATCAGTGCCATCGCGACGATCGAACAACGTAAAATAAACAAAACATCGCCGACACGTTCTGTCACATTTTATGTAACGAGAGCACGGACTCTATTGAACCAGAATCAAAACCATAACAAAACAAACTAATCTATCTGACAGCTGGCTGCTTGATCAAAAACAGACGCGTGCATGTGATTGTTCATAAGAGGGTCTTCGTCTCAAGTATCTACTCAAGAGAATGTGATGTTAAGTATATTTACTAATGGCTTTCATAAAGTATTTGAGCGACGGGATAGACAGGGATAAATTCAGGGAGAAAATAATTTAAAAAAGTACAAAAAATTATGCATTTTGTTCTAGTATTTACATTTCTACTTGCGGAGTTATGAATATATGTTTTTTTTCTTCAAGAACTGCTTGCTACTTAGTTGCTAAACCCCTCTTTTTCGCAGAGAGTGTGGATTGAAAGAATACGACGACTGGGAAAGGACCAGTAGTTAGCTGATCGCTCTCGCTACACGCCATGTTCTGGGATCAGAAGGGATGTTTAACAACACAAACACCCATGCCGTCGAACAGGATCTTCTATGATAATGAATCTGCTGGTACGGTGGCCACTGCACCACGAAACCGGGAATGTGTTATTTACTTCAACATAATGCCTTTATATCAAGAATCAAGAATTGACAGCTTAAACTTAAAAGTGATGTATTTATTTTTTATTAAAAAAAGTTGCTTTAAAAGACTAACAGAACAAAAAAAGATTAACAGTATTTTTATCGTCTATTGACCTTTAAACTGTTAAAAATATTCCATTTTTACCACAATTTCATACAAATCTATTTAGGCATGCGGCCCGCAGCAATTTGATCACCTCCGCGCACTAGTCCCAGGCTAGCGCGCACTCTAATATTTGATGAATTTAACGACCTGATTGATAATTATTACTGTAAATATCCTTAAGAACCACATAACAGAGAAGCATACATTAAAAAAATAAGTTGTGAACACTATTTTTTTTCATCCATGTCCGCTCCCGATGTGGTGCATATTACCTCCATATGAAGCATTTCAATAGAAGTTTTTCGATAATTAAAATTATACCGCTCATTTGTTGGATTGGCTAGCTGAGTCTTTGAAAACCTCTGAGAGGGAGCTGCGGCTCTCGTGGGTTTCGCAGGTTTGCTGACCGCTACTTTATCCCCTCGTTTAATACGACAAGGGGCGTCACTGATAGAAAGCAGACGTCACTGTGATGATGAGATGCTGTTGTAAATTTAAATCTAGGGTTACACCAAACAAACAAGTAGGGTTATATTACGAGCAGTTGTACGTATTTTATTTTATTACTCCCGTGTGGTGTGTATTTATTTATTTTGGGAATATTTCGAGTCGCAGTTCGAGCCCTCCCCTTCGCTGCATTAACGCTGTTTTTGGAAAAGACCCTCCGCCGAGCTAGTACAACAGGGCGGCCAGGGAAATAATAGCATAATCTATGGAATAGCATAATAAGGAAACCATCTTTAGAAATTAAATGAGAAAGAAGTACAAAAAAATAGTGGCGAATTATTGAAACACTTGAATAGCTCGATTCGAAGATAAATATTAATTATCTCTTCTAAAACATATACCTTGACTCATCAGGTTAAAAAAATATCAGAGAAGCTAAAAAAATGTTGTGGACATTGGAGTACAAAGAGTTAATTATTCAAAGAAATAATATACATTTTGCATTACAGCTAATGTCATTGCGCCAAATATTTTTAATAGTGAAAGTCACAGAAGATATACTCTGTGATAAATAATCAATCAGCCGACAATGGCTCAACGAAAAATACACACACCCAAATCCAAGATTCTGTCCCTTTTTCAATTGAATATATCTGACCTTGCCGGGACTTGAACCCGGGTCCATCTGATCACGAGAGAAAAGCACAGGGACCAACTGTACTTGATATCTTAGGGAGGCCACAGGCGCAATATAATTTTGGAGGCATTCTTTTTCGAATATCGCAATTTTTTTGACCCCAAGCGAGCACCTCTTTCTTTTATGGATTAATCCACCACTGCAAAAAGCTGTGCTTCATTTATTTCAATTTGTATATATTTGAGTGGACACTTTAGCTGCCCAACCACCTCCCGTTGTGTGTGCCACATGAGAGCAATTTACTTTCTAACTCTGAATGATATATAAAAATGTATTTAAATATTATACCCTTCAAACAATAATTGACAGTCTATACATTAAATGTTATATGTACATTCAACGAGGAAACACCTAGTAGTATATATACCCTTGCAAATGATTATTTAGGTCCAGATGGAGGGTGCAATAATTGCATTAGAAATGCACAAGCCACGTTCAGATGCACGTGCATGCGAAAATGAGAATGCGGTAGATACGTTGCAATGAATCGATTGAATATTTAGTGAAATATTTCTTCGAAAAAAGCAGTTAAAATTTTCAAGAAGAATTATTCAAAAATATTTCCAGCGTGATTTTCACTGTAACAAGTGTGTCGTTATCATTATTGGAAACAAATCGATATTTCTAGTATAATGTAGCAATGTTGGGCTGAATTTAATAAATATTAATAATATCCGAAACAAAAACCAGCTGGGAAAAACGTTTTGTTAATAGTCTCTATTCTGATTGATTTTAATTTAACTTGAAGATGCCTCTGAAAGAAGCGAAACACGTGTCACAGTTAGTTACACAATACGTGGAATAATCAAAGTTATTTTAAATTTTATATTAACTTGAAGTTATAAAAATTGCGATTAATTTTATTTCTACAAAGCAATTATATATAGTTGTTAGATATTTCGCCGTACATTTTCGTCAGATCTACATATAAGCGTAAGTTGAAATAAATATCAACCATATATTATGTATTGTTTTTTAGAATTACATACATAAGACACATTGCTATTTTTCAGTTTAATAATGGAGTTCTACCAAGTGAATGCCAATTCAATCAATGATGTTATTACCTTGTTTTTTTATGCGGATATTATCTGACTTCTACATACTCATGTTGAGCATATATTTTACCGCAGTTGTTTTCGAGAATTGCTTGTTATTCTGTCAGCTAACCTGGGTTTAAAAATCAGATGTGTGTAAAAGAATATATACAATTTAAACATAGATCCATCTCAATTGAAATTTAAGAAGATATTGCCGAAATTTTGGCAGCTTATGGAGTATCAGAATCTTGATGATCGGGTGCAAGCATTGGGTATCAATTAATATAGTAGTCATTATTTCGGTGATTTTTGTGGCATTTTATATGGATGGTTAGGGATTAGCACTCTGCTACCTTACACTTCCTGGTATAAAACAACGAATTCCCAAACAATATTTAAACGGTTTCTATTCATATTCACAGAAAACAAAACGTTTCAGCGACTAATTTATTTAAACTTGGAATCGCTTGTGAATGGTTAAAACAGACAGTTATTTTTTGTTCCAAAACAAAAAAATGAAACTTCAAAGCATGTGTTCGTCATTCAAAAGTATGGAATATTTTAAAAATAACTCGCGCTTCCATCGTTTAACCCCGACGTATTCGCCCATCTCAGCTCCATGAATTTTTAATGTGACACTTTTATCTGTATACCGCGTGTCACACAACTATCGACTTGATAATTAATTATTACAATATTATTATCTGTGACGTAAAAAAAAGAACAAATCACACAGCGATTCGGATACGCTTCTGGCGCTATTAGGGTTTCAAATCCCGGGACAAAATTTTTATCATGGGATTTCGGGATTGCAATAAGTAGTTTCCGGGATCCCGGAATGGTCCAGGGATTTGGGATTTTTTTATCCATGTCTGCTCCTTGGAGCTACTTGGAGCATATGGACTCATCCCTTACCCCGTGTCTTAGGTAGGCGAGACGAAGCGCTGCGGTGCGCTGCGGCGACGTGTAAAAACCAATCAATTTTAAACGTAGCGGACTAAAGGTCGTATGTGCCATCGCTCGGCCAGACGCAATTAACGCTCTGGTGAGCTTGGACCGTTTGATATTTTCAAGCGATTCGCGCGCGCCATGAGTCAGGCACTTGAGGCGACTTATGACATATGCCGTCCTGACCGGATCGCGTCGCCCACATATGACACTTGCATGGGCGAGGACCGTTTGATATTTTAAAACTCTGCCGCTTTTAAAGCGCGCCGGATCGCTTCGCCCACCTAAGACGACCCGTAAGTTTACCTCAACATTTTCTTTCTACGAGAACTGCTTGTTACTAAGTTGCTCAACCACTTTTTTGGAAGAAATTAGAGATTGATAGGAAACGAGGACTCGGAAAGGACTAGTGGTTAGCTAATCGCGCTCGCTTTGTGCCCTACTTTTTAGGATCGAAAAGGTGGGAAAGGTTTTTTAACAACATAAACACACATTGCCTTCTTTGCCTAAGAGAATTGATTATCGTGAATCGAACCCGGGTGGTCCACCACGGAAGCCAACGACTTTGACCACTGCACCACGGACCGAGGTTTTTTTATATTCAAAATAATTTATTATCCTCGAGCAACCGGTGTTTCAAAGAAGGCATGTCCAAGTACACGTAATATTACGATGTTTCTTATAATAATTCGTTTATGCTTGATAAATAAATCAATCCCGAAAATTTCGGGATCAAGATATCCAATCCCGGTACTCATTATTGCAGTATTGAATATCTTCGAGATCCCGGTATTACGGGAGCGAGACCCTAGGCGCTATGTCTAGATGAATTGTAATATGTTTGTTGTCAAAATTTGTATTGACTATTCGGTATGTTAATTCAAACTCAAAGTATTTATTTATTCAGCAGGCTCGCCGGATATTGTATAAGCAAATTATTCGGCAATTACCTTTAGCTAAATGTCTAAATACGAAGTGAATATATTACATATCAAATTTTGTACTTTTCCATGAATTTTGTGAAGAACGACACAGGATCCGCCATTTTCTAATGCACGAATGAACTTGGACTGACGCTTAGAGAATTGTTTGTCCTATTTATATAAAAGTAATATCACTAAGGGTAAAAGATATTGATATTACCCTGCTATATCTTCCTTACAGTTTAATATTAATGAAGTTCAATCGATTGGATAATTAGATAGATTACGATTTTTGCTGGTTTTTTATACGTGAAATCATCAAAAAGTAATTCAAAAGTTCATAACACATAGATCACTACGAAAAAACTCAGGGAATTGTACAAAATCAAACAATTCAAACATGGAAAAAGTGCACAATTCAAACGGTTTAAATTTGACATTGAAATTCAATCACCTTGGGTCGAAATCCTAAATTATAGAATATATGTTGGGTACATTCTCTATTTGGGGATGTTCAGAAAAGAAAAAAAAAGTTTCTGAAATCAATTGTAGATAGAATAGAAAGATATGTGTTTGGTTTATTGATTTCTGTGAATGATGTCATGACATTTTGACCTCCCGTCCCAATGTCATATTTCGTCACAAAAGCTCGAACATCCGCATCTAAACAAGCAATGTCACTTTTCTACTTATTGTATATTTAAAAAAGTAATAGTATCATAAAAAATAGCTGATAATAAATATAATATTATTTTGAATGTCTTTCAATGATGACGCTCGCTCGTGTAATGTCCATCGTGGTATGTGCTGGTGGTCATGGCTATGGCTCATGGCTATCATGCTATCAGTATTCATATCATCCAGTTTAGGTCGAAAGAAGCTGCTTATCATTGATCTGTAGCTCACCGTTGACATGTATGGCAATACCAGTTTCGTTTTGTAAGAAGTACGGACCGATGATTCCGCCAGACCAAAATCTGTACGAAACAGCGATTTTCTCGGGATGCATTTGGTGCTACTGTATCTCTGATAGGATCACCCTAAATCCGACAATGTTGTCTGTTCACCAAATTGACGATGCACTCATCCAAAAATGGGCCTCGTTTTCAAACGTTTCTCGAACGGAGCAGTGGCTTTGATTATAATATTTGATGATTTGCACACGTTGTTCAACGTTATAAACTTCCATGGTGATTTGCCGTACACTACAAAACAAGTGACAAAATTTTACCAATGTCACTTTAACAACATGGATGCCATAACCTTAATTTTGAGCGTCCCTAATGAACGACACTGTCGATGGGTTTAGACATCACAGTTCCTTCAATTCCCCTTTCACATAAGACCTCACGAATAACAATGAATCCCTCTCGTGGTTGTAAAAAGAGGCGTCAACCTAATAACAATAATCACATAGGTGTCAACTGCCAATCTTTGTCGTTTCACTGAGATTTTCGTTTATAAACTCGCGAGCAATTTAAAATTGTAAATAATCAAAAATAATTATATACGTAATATGAAAATGTTAAGGAACCGATGTCTGAAGGAAGTTTTTCGCTTTTGTTTACCATATTATAGGACACATTGTACAAGTCAGTCAGTTAACTGTCTGGAGTCTGGATAAGCCAGGTTCAACGAGCTCTCCCAACAGGATATGCATATTATTTGAATGTCGTATTAGACTTTTTCTCAGAAAGTTCCACGTTATTATTATTAAATGCATGAATGAAAAAGACTTTGCGTCCAAACGCTTTGTCACTAGGTTTAAAGAGCCAAAAAGTAATATTTAATCGTGCTGTTGAATGGAAATTGATAAATGTTTAACGTCAAATGCTTTCGCAAAAAATAAGCCGCCTACTTATGGCACTAAACCATTAGTTACTTAACCATATTTCAACGTATTTTTTATTTTTTATATTACACTACTCAATGGGTAAAAAAGACCCTAATTGACAAATATTTATAATATACAATGATGTAAGAAGGCTTATTCTTTTTTTACGATTATGTTTAAAAAAAAAATTATACGAATTAATACCGTACGATGCATCCGAGAGATTTCGCTATCGGTATTTTCGACAGCAAACTCTTGGATCCCTTTTTCAATTGAAAAAATCTGATTTTTCGCGGGTTTTGAACCTAGATCCACCTGATCGCTAGGGCATAGCTTTGGCCAATAGACAACAGAGACTGACAAGTTTTCCATGTACATGTCGATTCTAAATAATACTCACTTTCAATGTCACTTTTGAGTTTTTACTTGAGTCACTTCTTGGTGAAAAGCTATTTTAAAAAACATTATATACTACTATTTTCACGTTCTGATAAATGTCCAGACCAGTTTTGGTCATCGTAAGCATTATCAAACGTTCCTGATTTTTATCAGAATACATGTGTAAATATAACTATTTCAATTTGAGTCGTTATAATTTTGTACTTTTCCATGAGTTACTAACGACACAGTTTTCTTCTATCAGCATCTTAATGCATTGCGATATATCGCGATTTTAACCATTAAACTCAGTAATCTATGTACATCAGGGCTGTGGAGTCGGAGTCGGAGTCGGAGTCGGCGCGGCGTTTTGGCCGGAGTCGTACTCGGAGTCGGAAATTTTGAAAAGTTTGAAGTTTTTATTTTTGCATTTAATATGTCAAATTTGGCTTTTGGCCGCATTGATAGGGTTGATATTTAATTGAATACGCATAAATAGGAAAAATAGGGGAAAAAGGTGACGATATTAACCTTTTTTTAGTCGGAGTCGGAGTCGTGTTTTTGGTCAATTTCGGAGTCGGAATTGGAGTGGGAGTCGTGGTTTTGGTAAATGCTGGAGTCGGACTTTTTTTCACCGACTCCACAGCCCTGATGTACATACTTTTATTATTTTTAAAAGCGATACAATTATCAAGTTCAAGTTCATTCGTGCATTTTGAATTGCTATCATTACCAACGCCAAATATTGAAATTACTTCAAGCACCTTCAGTCTACATATCTCCATAATTATTACTATAAAATGTGTACATACTTAACTGCTTAAGTTTCAGAAGACATTCAGTGATTCGTCATTTTCGGTAATTAAATAAAAGTAGTATAACTATTTGTTTGCTTTGCTTAGATCCTATGGCCCCTTTCTTGCTTCCCGTAAAAAGGAAAAATCCCAAACTCCATTTTGTAATTTTATCATTTTAAAATATTAGAAAGAATCTTGCTTCATTCCTTAAGCAAACTTTGTGATAGTATACCCGAAGATGCCTCTGAAAGAGTCGAAACACGTGTCACAATTAGTAGCACGAAACGTGGAGTAATCAAAGTTATGTTAAATTTTATATTAAAATAAATGTCCTGATCCTGTCCGTGCTGATTTATTACGTGTTCTGATTTACAAAACAACGAAGGTCCCTTTTGGATATACTTACATTCATAAATTTGCAGTGAAATCAATATCGCACAAAAAAGCTTCGGTAGTGCTGTCATACAATAGTTTCAAATGAAAACCTAACCTCGAAACGTAAGGCCGCAATCAATAGACAAAAGAAAATGATTTAGAACGCAAAAGAAGTATGCAAAATTTTCTATTCCACTTTTCACAGATTGTCTCTTGCGTTTCGGTGTCATTGTCATTGCTACCGAGGGCAAATCGCCATAACAAATTACCATAATTTATTCTCTCAGCATTGTCTATGGACTCAGCTGTTTATTCAATTTTTTTTCTGTGCCGATCGATAAAAACGCTCGCCAATGATTTCGCTCTCGTTACATAAAGATGTTTTTCATCGCGCTGTTATAAGGCCATAAACTGAAAATTTGAATCCGAATATTTCTTTACTAATTCGAATCAACTACACTTATTCATTGATTTAATTGGCATTTACTTGGTAGAACTCCATTATAACACAGTTGAAATTGATTGATTGCCCCTTTTTAATTCTTTTCGCAGAACTTTTTCGTTGGATCGCGCATATCCTGGAATTCCCACGTCGCATTATTGATGACAGACTTATTTATTCAATGCACTTATTTTGGTTTTTACTTTGTTCATGATAATTCATAATTAATCTATTTTTGATGTAATAGCTTGCATTGCTAAGAGGTCTTCAAGATTTTATTATAGCCTATTTTTCTTGTATTTTGCTTCAATTTACTTGCTTAGTTTAAATACCAATTTTTTGTCATATCTTGTATTTCTTTCTTAATTTTTGTATACATAGCACTATTTCGTTGTATCTGTTGACAATGCTCGCCATGAGCGAAACCGGTCCTGATTCAATAAAATTTATGTAGATTAAGTATTAAAAATGTTTTATTATTTTTATTATAATATATACATAGTTTGTCAGAAATATGTTTAACTCACATTATCTTATGAACATGTACATATATACCGGCTCAGAGGTACACAACTGTATACATCAACTGATCAATTGCAATATCTTAATTTTATATTCAAAGCTATAGTATTAAAATTGATTTTTATATATTTCCTGAAATGATGGTCACAAATCTTGGTTTATTGAGTGGTTATGAACGTACATATATTAGTTTAAATTGAGGTTATGTAAGTGAAATTGTATTAGGCTTTTGTAATGTTCTGAATAACGGTGATGGATTGATGTTCGTTTGCTCATTAAGAATTTCACTGGCTTGACTATATTTATTTATTTCCAGTTGTTCCAGTGCATTAACTCTTATTTTATTTTAAAGTTTAAATTTTGTATTTACGTGTAAGCCTACCATTATTTATTTTCAATGAATAAATCTCAATTTTGTCCATACATAATTTAATTAAAATTAGGTTCGGTTTCACTCATCGCTAAAATTTTCAACAAATGATGACATATTCATAGAAACGAGAGATTAAGATAATTTCGTACTAAAACTGATAATTAATGAGATTAAAGATAAGTGGAATCAAATTGTCAACAATTAAAATGTTTATGATCTTTAACAAAGGAACGGACACTTATCGGGAATCTCAATTTGATAAACATAATCCCGTTTCTTTTATTACCAAAAATAGATTACAAGACATTGCTGTAGTTAACACAAAATTTTAAGCGATTAATTTATATCTAATCATATGTCAGTTTTAAAGTTTTCACAGTCAATACTTCGTGGCACGGCATTATAAAAAAAAATAGTAATACATTATTTTTACTTATTCCAAATTAGATTTAATAGGATCACAACCGGTTTCGCTTATCGCATTATCATCTGATCATGCATCACCAGTTGATAATGCTCACGATGAGCAAAACCGGTTCTGATCCTAATAAATGTAATGTGGAATAAGTACACAAAATGTGTTATTATTTTTTAATCATATGTAATGGAAGGCATTTCATTTTAATAAATCTAATTTAAAAGTGGCTTAAAACCTCTCATATGAACAGAAATCAAATAATTTCTGACATCGTGACCTTGACATGAACTACCCATAATACCGCCAGAAGTGTACAAAAAACTGTAGGACTAAGTACGACGCGAAAAACCTTCCTCCAGGAGTGGATGGCCAGCGGCTCATGATAATGACGGTGATTAAACAGCCAGATAGATACTGCAGGGAATAAAATTATCGCAAAGGAGTTTTTTTACAATCGGAACATTTGCATACAAAAGATCGTAAATCGGCAATGCAGTGTACATTGTTCATTTCTTTCGGCCGCCTCGATAAACACAATCCGACCGAGTGTTGGCAAATGTGAACATCGTGACTTCTCTGCCACATGAAATTATAATCGTCCGATGTATTGAAAAATTTATATCGCCATTCTTCTCTACGCGAAAAAACAATCGGATAATAATTCAATATTGAATTGTAATGCGAGAATCAATCATCGATCTGTCAAATGTTTCAAAATTGGAACGATGGCATTTTGCGACGTCGGGTTTAAATATGATGTAGCCATTCGAATAAAAAACAAACATTCGTAGGTAATATTGTATAATGTTGCAAGTGTATAAATAAAAAGAATATTTTATAAGTAAAAAGACCAACAAAATTAATTTAAGCATACAGACCGGTTTTGTGACTGAAATAAAATAATTAGTAATATAAGAAAGCCGATTTTAATTTTAAAATTTATACATTAATTAATTTTAATTTAATCGAATACTGCTACCTTTTAATCGTTAATTGAGAGACGTTAAAAAAACTTAATGAATGAAATAACTTATAAATATCATAAAAAGGAGACCAGTTATGATTTTTTCGTGACCTTGGTTAAGTGTCAACGACTTCGGTTGCGTTTCACACGGGTTCGAATGTGCTGACCGAAAATCCCTACCATACCCATCCGATTCTACGGGACGTAGTGTGAGCGAATAGTCAATCTACTTATCCTATACCTTGTATCCCTAACTCTTTTTAAAAAAGAGAGGTGGATAAACTGAGTAACAAGCAGTTTTCGTAAAAAACCGTGTGTTTGAGAAAAACTTCATTGAATGTCCATATTATCCACATCGGGAGCGGACATAGCCAATAAAAGCTTAGAAATTTCTCCTGAAACACTCTAGGCAAATATTATTCATTCTACAGAAAAAAACCCTGCTCGGTGAAGGTATCAATCAATGATGATGATAGACGTAGCATTGAGTCATAGCCTGGTTAGATGGAGATAAAGATTTTTTTGTAATTGCTCCTGAGACACTCCTGGAAATTATTTTAACCCCTTTAACGCTGCTAAATTCTGATACATCCCCAGGATAACGGGAAGTAATTTTGTATCTAATTTAGGCGAGTAAACCGTTGAGTACCCTCCAAGATATATTATAATATATGTAGATTAGCTCTTTTTATATTTGCAAGGTGAGTTTCTAATATACCTCAACTCAACTCGACTCTGGTGATATGATTTTGTTTTCGAATAAGGTATTATGCTAATTCAACTTTCATGCATGATCAGGCCAGAATAAAAACGGTCGTAAGATTTCAATGAATATTTTAATTTGTAATTGGGAATAAATTAAAATACGCGGTCGTAAATTGGATTATACGCGCATATAATAATACGGGAATATATTTAAATGCCATTATGTATGCCGTATGTACATATATGCTAAGTTGGGTACAGCTCGTGCACAATGAGACATGAATGTCGCGAGGCGTTGATTGGAGATCACAAGATTCATGTGCTATAAATAGGCAATTATACAGCCAGGGGGCCCAATTCTTGATACATGGCACACTGCCGTTTCACGCAAGAAGGCAGTGAGTGACTCTGACAAACTTTTGAGAAAAATTATATAATATTTTTTATTAAGAATAAATAAAAAGCCGTTGTTGCGAAAATGAACTAATTTCTTTGTAAAGTTGCAGTAAGTAGTTGTATTGACTGCCTCTTTGCGAAGAAAACAAGAGTTCACTTTTAAGGTGTTCACTGTCAATACTTGGTGGAAAGGCATTATAATAAAAATAATAATACATTTTTTATTATATACTATTTTCGTTGTAATTTGCTTCAATTTATTTGCTTAGTTGTTTTACCAATTGTTTGTCATACCTTGTTTTTCATACTTAACTTTTGTATAAATATTACTGTTTTATTGTATTCCTTATCAGTTGACAATGCTCGCCATGAGCGAAACCGGTCCTGATCAAATAAATTTTATGTGGGAAAAGTACTAAAATGTATTATTATTTTTATTAAAACAAGAGTTGCTACTTTTTTGCTAAGAAATTCTTTTACTTACAGCAAATGTCCATTTTTGAGAGTTTTTTGAGATATTTTACTATATATATTTAGCAAACGGCATTCATTACTCAATTCCAGATTTTTTGCGAGTTATTGCCTTGTTTATTGGAACGGCAGCATATGTAGATGTTGCTGTGTTCAGCACCTTTTTTCAATATTCTTGAACTGATTTTTGATTTTTATTTGTTTTCAGCAGTGTTCGACATCTTTTGTCAAACAAGGTAAAATTAACATATAATTAAATTTTATGGAACGTCACCTAGTCACTGTCGTGAGTCATGAGTGACCAATGCACGTGCAAGTCGCTGGACTACATTGAAGAGAATCCATAACTACAATATCTGCCTCAATTTATTTCCTTTTACTGGAGATTATTCTAAATGCTTTCGTTATTTTTCCATCGTCTTGATAGATAAATTAAAATAAAGACATAGAAAACTATTTGTATAACATTTAAACGAATTGAAAAAACTACTTTTAAATCTTTGAACGTGGTGCATACGTATGTATACATGTAAATTGAGAAATTATAAACATTTACAAAAGGAGAACAAAAACGATTTTTTTTAAATTTACTCAGTCGACCGCGAAAATGTCATACTGAAAAGAAACGTTTATAGCACACAGCGGGATAAAACAGGTTAAAAAAAATACCACAAAGTATTATGTAATTGATAGTTTTGTAGCAAAAAAAGGTATTTTTAATTTATCGGCTACGTTCGTAAAAAAAAGTATGAGACGATAGATTACATCAATTAAGTAGCATTTATTTGAAGGTAGTTAAATTGATAATATTCAAATTATGCTGTCAATATTATTTGCATCCTTAGATTGACGAAACTGATTAATCTCTTGCGTATTCTTATTAATGGCTTTATTTGTTTTTTTTATTATTATTATTGATAAAATGAATAAACAGGATGCGTTTAATAATTAAATTCAGTGGCCGTATATTTTTACTACTGACACCAGTTAGGGTTGCCATTTTATAGTCTTTTCGCTTGAGTTTATTTTTTCAGCGCGATTTTGAATTTATAAGTCTATCATTCATTGATGGTTTTTGCTGTCACATAACAAATGAACCAATTATTTTGACGTATGATGATATTAAAATACGATAATGCGATAATTCAGATCATTACTAACCCCGTGTCTTAGGTAAGCGACGCGAACCGGCAAGCGAATTTAGGCGAATCCAGTCAATTTAAAACGTAGTTGATCAAAGGTCTTATGCGCCATCGCTCGGCCAGACGCAATTAACGCTCTGGTGAGCTTGGACCGTTTGATATTTTCAAGCGATTCGCGTGCGCCATGAGTCAGGCACTTGAGGCGACTTACGACATATGCCGTCCTGACCGGATCGCTTCGCCCACATATGACACTTGCATGGGCGAGGACCGTTTGATATTTTAAAACTCTGCCGCTTTCAAAGCTGCGGCGGATCGTCTCGCCCAGCTAAGACGACCCGTAAGGAAAGGCAGTGAAAAATAGGAAGGTGTATAGTGTTATATAACTATTATGATAAAACAATACATTGTATTCCATCGCGAAACACAATGGAAGTTTTTTTATTTGGAAGGTGTAGATAAAGTTTTCGCTCAATGTTTTTATTTTTGGCACTTATCATTAATTATTAACATTTTTTTGAAGAGTTTCTTTTATTTCATTCTAAGATAATTGTGAAATACTCACGATCAATTTACAATCTCTATGGTACTAAATTTATTAAATATTTTATTTTCTTTTACCATATCCACTCACAATTTGGAGCATATGGACTCCTCTCGGAGATAATCTCAAGATTTTTTTTTTAAGACAGAAGGGATTGAAAGGATACGAGGACTAGTGGTAAGCTAATCTCTCTCGCTATGTGCCCCGCTTTTTTGAATCGGAAAGGTGGGAAGGGATTTTTAACAACTCAAACACCGATTGCCTTCGAACAGAATCGGTTAATCGATTGAAGATATCTGCTCGTACCGGGAATCAAATACGGGTGGTTCGTACCGCAAGCCAACGATTTTGTCCACTGCACCATGGACCGGGAGTATATCGCTAAATATAGCATTTTTTATTACACTATAGCAAAATTTATTCTTTAATCTGTCTGTGTCGTATTACGTATATTATAATATAAATTAATTTTTGTTGATACTTTTTGCCAGTCTGCCTATAAAAAAAAATGATATTATCAGACATTCAAAATAAAACCATGTAACCATAAGTTGGCTTGGAATTAACATATATATGAAATAATTATATGTTTACGATGGCTGCACGTGTTGTTATCTATGATTCCCGTTATTTTATTTTCTACGTTTTAATGTTAAAAATATTTCACAGGCTGTAAATTTATATTTTTGTTTATGGTAGTAAAAATATCAATGATACCAAAAACAAAAGCGTCGCATTAACCGCTTCAGTGCCACCTATTTTAAACGTACAAAACATGTAATAAATCTTATCGTAAACACACATTTTTCACCTCGAGCTAATATAACGATTGTTTCCAGTGAAACATCTATATTTTAATTTTAATCATCAGGGTTGTCAACACATGTGAAGAATCAGTTTTATTGAATCTTGAGCATATGGTTAGTTACCATATAACATGATCATAAAACTTGTATTTCTTATCAGTTGATAATGCTAGCTATGAGTGAAACCGGTCCTGATCCAATAAATTTAATGTGGAGTACCAAAAATGTGTTATTATTTTTATCAGATAACTAACATTTAACATTTGTTTTTTTATAAACCCTTGTAAGCTTCTCATAGTCAATAATTTTCGCGCTAAATTTTCTTTTTCATAACAAAAATATACATATTTTTTTGTAAAATAATATCCTGAAATTAATTTTGACAACCGTCATCACACATTAACCGTGTGTACATTACATTACACATCCCACCCATCGGACATCTTCTGCGGAAATCTATTTTTCTAAACCATCGTCACATAATCCGGCGAAGAAGATATGGGTTTAAACGGACGTAAAGCAATATTAACATTTAAAAAATAGTCTCGCTATTTGAGACCTCAAAATTGCTCACGCGCCCGTGCGTGTGAGGCACTAGAATGGTTAAAAAGCAGCAAATGTAGCTGCGTCACAGCGGCTCCGGAGATAAAATTTATCATGCCAATAAAGTATTATAATAGAAGTTAGGATAGGAACGGTTAAATTATAATACCCATACAAAGCCACGTGTAGCTAAATACTCAAATACTTTCGGGATAATTAAAAAAGAGTGTCAGTGATGTGAGTAAGCACTTTTTTCATTCAAAAAACACTTGCCGCTTCGGCAAATGAATGTGTTTTTTTTTACGATACGACGAACGGTAAATTTTATAAATATTAGTCTAACAAAACATTTTTCCACTTAACTACATATAATGGAATAAAGTTGATTCAAGTGCAAGTGTGGTGTGGTTGGGCTTAGTATCGCGTTCCATCTGTGGACCACATGTTTTTTTTTTTGAAACACGCAAGCAGGTGTTTCGGTATTAAAAAAACTATTTTATATTTATTTCATATAACTACCTAAGTAAGTTACACACTATTTCAAAATGCATTATCTTCGTAAATAAAACTAAACTTATTTCACAGTATTCGCTCCCAATATGACTCTTAACCAGGGATGTGGGGTCGGAGTCGTAGTCGTCGCGACGTTTTGAGCGGAGTCGTTCTCGGAGTCGGAAATTTTAGAAAAAATTGAACCTTTTATTTTTGCATATTATATGTCAAATTTGGCTATTGGCCGGATTTGTTGGTTAATATTTAATTGAATAGACGTATGTAAATAAGAAAATAAGGGGGAAAAAAAGTGACAAAATTTAACTTTTTTAGTCGGAGTCGTGTGTTTGGTAAATGCTCGAGTCGGAGTCGTACTTTTTTAAAGACCACAGCCCTGCTCTTAGCATATTGGCTGCTGGAAACGCGGAATATGCGTCATGTGTTTTGAATGATGTTTTTTAGATATCTATTTATTTGACGGAGCTTTAAGCTCTACCGTTGGCGCCAAAGTTATTCCAGTCTCCTTCGTCTCTTAGTTAAGTGTTTTTTAAAAATGTATTTGTTTGCTTTTCCTTCCCATCGATGTTATCAGGAAGACGCGATCGCAACAGTTGAAGCAGTCAGCTTTCTTTTTCGTCTCTCTTTATGGAGACTCATCGAGAAGAATGGCTTTTAGTCTTTATAAGAATGGCTCTTGAATGAGCTAAAGTAAACATTTCTTTTTTCGGAGAAAATAATGATACTAAGGCTGCTCTCGCTACGCCCTGTTTTTCCGGGAAGCACACCAGAGCTATTTATATTTAATGTACACATTCTAACTCCTTATTTTTTTTGAAAAATAACACGATTTGAGTAAAGTCAATTTTACTCACTTTTAACGTATTCACTGTCAATACTTGGTGGAATGGCATTATGTATAGTAAAACTATCTCACATTTTTAGTACTTTTTCCACATTGGATTTATTGAGATCAGGAACAGTTTCGCTGGGCGAATCGCGTACATTATTAACTGTTTGTTAATAATGCTCGCGACGAGTGAAACCGCCCTCTTCACAATAAATCCAGTGTGGAATAAGTCCTTATAAATGTGATATTATTTTTATTATAAAGTTAATTGTTTTCCGAACCATTTCAGAAACTGAAAAGATGTGCAATATTTAGTTGGACAGATTTGTCTTATTAATTTTCATACCTCAGCAGTGAATATATGTATATTATAATAGATAAGATTAAATCCAGTAACTTTGGATATACATTCATAAAAAAATAACTGTGCAACTTCAAAAAATCGCAAATCAATCGCAATATAATATACGAATACTAGATTATAAAAATTCTTGCCAGTGTTATTTGACAACAGAATGAAAGAGCTCCATTATTTGGTTTTATTTATGTTCATTACTTTTAACATCAAAAAATGTGAAATTTTACATTCATCTTTGGCATTAAATACAATATCATATAATATCTATTGTCATGCAACTATGGTAATTGCCCAAAATTAATTTCAAGGCTTTTTTGACTAGAATGGCGTATAAATGACATAATCGTGTAATGTAATATCTATTATACTTACAGTGGCAGATGACATAATTCAGAGTTGCCAGTTTTAAAAAAACTATTCAAATTCTTTTTAATTATTGCGATATTTATTTTATTAATGGCGTGGGGTCGCCTAAAAGTCTTGTATGCGTAATAAAATTTCTAAGAACAAATCCAGTCTTTATTTGATCAAAAAATGTGACGAATTTTATATTTTGCAATGTATAACGCCGTTGTCTCATGAATATACTTTTTTCCATTGTTTATCGATTAATAAAATTATCAAATAATAATAAATAAATAACCGCTCCGAACTTGGAGCATATAGACGCCTTACGGAGTTTATCTCAACATATGTTTTTCTACTCGAACTGCTTGTTACTCAGTTGCTCAACCTCTATTTTTCGTAGAGAGTAAGAATGGTAAAGATACGAGGACTAGAAAAGGACTAGTGATTAGCTAATCAGCGTCACTGTGCGTCGCTCTTTGAGATCGGAAAGGTGGGAAGGGATTTTCAACAAAATAAACACCCATGCCTATGAACAGATTTATCGACTGAAAAAATCCATTTAATTAAAATCAATTTTAAATACCATAAATCCACGATTCCTAAATCCCGATTTCATTAAACATTAATATAAATAATAACACATTTATTGTAATTATTCTAGATCAAATTTATTGGATCAGGACCGGTTTCGCTCATGGCGAGCATTATCAACTAAGCCATGAGCGCCACGAGCGAAACCAAAGCTGATCTAATAAATTTGATGTGGAATAGGTACTAAAAAAGTGTTATTATTTTTATTATAATGCCATTCCACCAAGTATTGACAGTGAATACCTTAAGAGTGATCATTGAACATTGTTTATCGGGCCCGTTATTTTCAACACCTGAAGAAGACGAAGCAAAAACCTTACTGTTCCTTTTGTGAAATTTTTAAGACGACACCGCAATGAAGGAGAAAAAAATCTACCTGCATATTTAAATGACCATTTTTTTTCACTAATACTTGTTAAGAAAGGTATTGTAAGTCAAGACTAGCAGGTATGTTTATGTAATAAACATCTATTCAAAATTAGCTAGGATTTTTATTAGCATTTTCGAGAAGCGTAGTTATGCGCAGAAACGTCAAATGTTTCAAGGATAGCAGAATCTGCGAACGTCCGGGAGTTATTAAGTGCAGCGTTTTGACTGAATTTGAATTGAAATCATTCATTTTTAAATTAATGAATGAATAATGAGTTATTATCTTACGTAGTTTACACTTACAAACAGTGAATACGTAAATGAAAGAAATTCCAACCTGCGAAGGTTCCCCTGGAAAAGAAGATAGTATTTAATTTGAATCGTTTGAATTTTCTACTTTCTTATGACAAGTTCATTTGTGCACTTGAAACGCCTGAAGATGCCGCCGATAGGCAAAACCCGGATCGTCAGCGATAAAACTCATGGAACAGTACATAATTCAAACGATTCAAATAAGATTATAATTTGATTTTGAAATCCCATGAAGCACGTTCAGTCGAAATCCTTCATCATTATAGGATACCACGTTTCCCAAAATAAATGTTTGCCTTCACGGTGTTTTGAGCGATCAGGTGTTAGAGCTTGATGAATGGACTTGAAGTTGCCAGAAGATGCCGTGAAGCGAATCTCGGGTCTTTAGCGACAAAACTCATAAAAGGGTACAAAATTCAAACGGTTAAAATTTGATATTGACATTTTCCATCAAGCTTCTTCAGTCAAAATCCTAAATCAGAAGATAGTATTTCCCAACAAAACAAGGTGCTAAGTTGGTCGCCTGGAGTTAAGCTATTCTCGGATGATACGATGCTAAGTTGGATTCAAACCTTTGACGGCGCGACCAAGCTGTAAGAAATCGCAGTACCATATCGGTTATTAGATGAAACTTATTAGTTTTAATACAAATAAAAAAAAGAGTAAGTTTATTTCATTTTTATTAGAACATTGTGTTTTTGGGCTTTAATTCCAGGTTTTCGGAACACCATAAACTGGCGACGTCTTGGCGTATGAAATACCTAGTCAAATATAGTATGTCAATTAATATTACTGACCGGAACGATGAGGCAGGATTTCGGAGCAACGGTGAAGATTTTGGGTTTTACCCGGTTGTTGTAACTGCTATTAAAATGTCGCCCAAAAATCGAATGAATGAATTTTTGTATAAACGAATTCTCGTTATTTTGTGATTGAAATGTATTTTATAACGCATTTCTCAGCGCTGGATCAAGGATGCCCAATATTTCTGCGTTAAAATTACTATTTACCTGTTGCCAGCTAAGATTTATTCAAAATTTAAAAAAGGACAATACCTTAAAACTACTTACGTTAATTAAGGGCTGTCATCACATGTTAATAACCATACCGCATGGCCTTTAGAGCGTATTTAAGAATCGTCGATAAGAGTTGTCACACATAGTTCATAATACTATGTCAAATTTGCACCCCGATTGGCGATCAAAAAGGAATTTTTGTTGAATTTTTCTTATGATTGTATGAATAATTTATATTTATTCAATTCGTTTGAAACATATATACATGCAAAATAACATTTACGTAAATATTGTGAATATTTTACCAAAAATTTTGACAGCCCTGATAACCTCTATACACTTTCTGTTGAATATCTTTTAGGAACACTATTAAAACAAAAAGTTTATATTCGATGTCATGATTTGAAAAATATTATTTTCTGACGCCTTGTTATTATTAGAACGGTTAAGAAAGCATCAAATAGGCAGATAATTAACACCATACCATCAATTATTATAACAACGATTCAAAACTATTCTTTTTTATAAATTTAATTAATGTTACTTAACAGGACCGCATCGGGGCCTTCTGGCGGCCAGGGCAATTGCATTACTGGCATCAATTTGACGCCCTCGACACCCAGGGCGACCTAGGGCGCCCTATTCGTCAACTATTAGCTACGGCCCCGGTTGAATGTCAAAAAATGTCCCGGAATTTCAGGAAAAGCTTACGACCAATATCACCTCCACCCAAAAAGTTTACATCGTTTTATCCCATATCTCCTTTATCTTCGTTCAAAAAAGTTGACAACTAAACATATAATTCCTCTTTAAACTTTCTATCCAAAGCGCGGAAAGTAGCAAGTTATTTGGCACCAAAGTGGAGCAATTCGAAAGATGGCTGACTACATTCCTTTATTTGACACTTAAAACGTTAATATGTTGTTTCCACGTATCTAAAGTTTTTAAGATAAGATATTGATACAAACACAGAATTAACGGCGTCGTATTTTATGATTTTAATCTGTTGGCTAAATGTCTTTTCGCAATACTTCAATATTACCGCCGCAACCTAATCGATAAAACGGCGTCTTTACTGCCTCCCCAGACACATTGTTAAATAAATAATGAAGTTTATATTTATTGCATAAAACTGTTAATATTGTCTGCAAACCTCTAAAATGTCTACTTTGTTCTTATGCCCACATCTAACGGTTTGTAGGCGATTTGTAGACTGTTTTTCAATCATTTTTAACGTGTTAAACTGTCACTTCTTGGTAGAAAAGAAATTATTTTAAATCAATAAAACACATTTAAGCACAACTTCCGCATATAGTTTGATTTAAATCATGACCGGTTTCGGTCATAAACTATTGGTAATTTGCTGTCGCTTTGAATATGTATGCCAAAATATTTAGATCTCAATTCAGTATGACACTGGAGGTCGATAATGATATTAACCTTTGGGGAGTACGGACGTACATCGACGTCATATCAGACTTTCTTTAAAAGAGTGCGGACGTAACTGTTGGTTCAACACATTATTTTGTTCACTTTTAAGGTGTTCACTGTCAATACTTGGTGGAAAGGCATTATAATAAAAAAAAAACATTTTTAGTACTTTAACATTTTATTTGAATAATCGCTCATGGTGAATTGTCAATTTACCAGACAGATATCTTGATCAGTTGACCTTGAATTGACTCGCCATGAGCGAAACTGGTCCTGATCAAATAAATTTTATGTGGAATAAGTACTAAAAATGTATTATTATTTTTATTACATTATTTTGTGTTTGTGAGTGTATATAGGTTTAAAGTATGAATTACATTCAGTATAGATCTATTCATTTCTTGACAAGTGAATGTATTCTTATTCTTATTGAACTTATAAGTGATCGACTTTTGACGAATTTCAAGATATAAGGTAAATGTACCAGTCGTTGACCATGTACCAGTAGTTGACCTTTTGAGAATAAAATAGCCCAAAATAAGAAATACAGATGCGGGATTGATCTAAATTGTAAAGTTCATACAAGTTAAGGCATCTGTGGTCGGAATGAGCCACTAACACATCACCATATAGCCAATGGAGTGCCAGGGTGGCCATTTGAAAACAACACCTAGTGAGGAAAGTGTATTATTTCAAATTTCTTAAGTGATCAATCTAGAAACGGTTTGTACCTTGTTCCTGAACCACCCATTGCTACTTGATTCAACCAAGAGTGGTTTGACAGAAAGCCTTGAGGCAACCCTGAAAGAAAGTTCACTATAAAGCCCCCTGATTAGACATGGTCAACACCAGACATTTCAATTTGTGAGATGGTCAACTACTGAAACAAAAACATGACTTCAAATAATTTTTTAACTATAAAAACAACATTTTTTCAACAGGCCCTTTCGTAATTTATGTTACATAATATTAATTAAGACATATGATCCAATATGAGTATACTTGCTTTGCCTTCATTCGGTACAACGCTAAACCTTATCGTTATTTTTGTTGAAATTTTCTTTTAAACGGTCAACGACTGGTACATCTACCTTATATAATATTTTGAATGAACTATGTGTTGGAAGTTCATTTATATTTTTTAAAAATACCCAAGTAGTTCGTTAGTTAGTTCAATTAGACTGTTATATTTTTTCGAGTGTTAAGCTATGAGCTTAGATGAAAGTATGTACCAGATAATCTTATATATAAAACCGAAACGGGGGATGTATGTCTGTAATTCCCTTTTGCATTGTTGTTGCAAGTTCAAACAAACGAATTGATTTCGCTCGCGAAAGTTTCGACGGTAAATTTGTTTCGTTATCAATGTGTGTGTAGAGACTCCAATTACTCGAGTATCGAGTAGTTCATATATAAAACCGAAAAGGCGTATGTATGTTTGTGGGTCTGTAATTCCCTTTTGCATTTTTGGTCATTAAGTTGCCATAAAAACGAATATGAAAGAAAATATGTTTGATTTTTTTTATAGCCCCATTCTCGCCCATTGCAATGTCCAAATTCAAGGAAAAAATCTAATTTGCTGTCAAAGAAATGTCAAATAATACCTTCACGTAAATAATAAACATTATTATATTAATAAAAGCCTGGAAAAAGTTGGTAGAAGACTAATTTATTACATTTTGACTAAATGTGTTCGCCGATAAAAATTCAAACATATTTTCTTTCATATTCGTTTTTATGGCAACTTAATGACCAACAATGCAAAAGGGAATTACAGACCCACAGACATCATACGCCGTTTCGGTTTTATATATAAGATTAGAAATAAATATGTGTTTTCGAAGAATATTTATCAGTAGCTGTACGTCCCTTTACTTTTGATAAAGTAAGTGTTTTAAAAAATCCTAATCTTGGTGCTGAAGGAGGCTTTTATAGAAATAAATAAACTAAGTAGCTTATTCAGAACCGATGCCAGGGCTTTGGAGTCGTTAAAAAAACACTGGGCTTTGACCAAAAATACGACTCCGACAAAAAGCTTAACTTTTCTTTTTTTTTTCTTACCTTTCCTATTTATTTGCATATAAATATCAACCTTATAATAGATTCCATGCAAAAATAAAAAGTTCAAACACCATTCATTACAAGTGGCCCAAGATACATTTTTATACGTATTGATTGTAAAGATTCATTTCTAAGAATATATTGTCTTCGGATGTTTTTACACTTACGGGTCGTCTTAGGTGGGCGAAGCGATCCGGCGCGCTTTAAAAGCGGCAGAGTTTTAAAATATCAAACGGTCCTCATGCAAGTGTCATATGTGGGCGACGCGATCCGGTCAGGACGGCATATGTCGTAAGTCGCCTCAAGTGCCTGACTCTCGCTTGAAAATAAGCGTTAATTGCGTCTGGCCGAGCGATGGCACATACGACCTTTAGTCCGCTACGTTTAAAATTGATTGTACCGCAGCGCTTCGTCTCGCCTAACGACACGGGGTATGAAGCAAACAATGAAATAAGAAACTAATCACGTGCAAATGGAGTCGATTCACAAGTGATAATTATTCCTGTAATAAATAATCAATTGTTAAAGTTCAACGGAGAGGTTACAAGTAAGTTCAAAACAAGTAGACAATGAAAATAAAAGTTAATTTATGTTCTAGGTTTTCATTTAGACCACGATTCCGAGGTGGCAATTGTATAAATCTACCAATGCAGCAGTCGTTTACAACCATGAAAATAAAATAAAACTGGTTTCAATGTTTCGATGCGTTTACAGTTTGAAATAGAATTTAACATTAACAAAACACAAACATCAAAATCAATTAAGTATGAATTTAGCATTAACACATCAAAATCAATTAAAGTATGAATTTAACCCAAATATTAAGTGAATTTAATAAAAATAAATAAAGCTAATGTCTGTCATCCATAATTAGATGGAAGTCCCGGTAATGAGTTCAAATGAGTCAGTGCCTGTAACAGAATAAAAAGCCATATCAATTCTTACAAATTAAAATCAAAGAAAGGAAAATAAAAAATAAAAATTAGAAATAAAGTAGAAAAAAAATACAATAAGAATTGGTTTAGTGAATTGGGTATAGTAATGGCGAGGAAACGAAGACTAATTGATCATTTAAAAGATTACAATTATTCATAAATTTATGTCGGTTTATTTCAAGGATTTCTAACTTATCTAGTTTTACAGATTTATTAATAATATGCAGGATTTTAAAGTTTTTAGTGATATCAAAAGTATGCTTATTTAGGAACAGATGGTTACCAAATGAAGATACTTCATTCCCTTTAATTGAACAAGCTAGATGTTCTTTAAATCTAGTATTGAAAGTTCTTCCCGTTTGACCAATATACTTGGCTCCACAGGATTCGCAATCAAGTAGGTAGATCCCACTTTGGTTGAGAATATTAATTTTATCTTTGGAATTTACTAAAACATTTCTGAGATTGAAAGGATTGTAAAACGTTACATTAAAAGATTTTTATCAATTTTCCTTGAAATCTTTTCTGAAACTCTACCTAAGTAACATAATTTCACCCACTGTTTATTAACAGCAGGATCATTAGTCACCAAACTAGAGCTTACATTTAACAGAGCTAATTTTTTATTTTTTTTAAATAAAGTCGATCAATTAAATCCGAATCATAACCATTATTCATTGCAATTTGTTTTATTGTATTTAATTCAAGATCGTAACTTGCTTTACTCATCGGAATCAAAAGGAGACGATGTATAAAGCAATGAAAAGGTGGCTAATTTATGCGAGATGTGATGTCTGGAAGAGTTATTAATGATGTTATCACTATATGAATCTTTTCTAAAAATACTGAAAAAATGCCGATTATTAATAATAAAGGGAATGAAGTATCTTCATTTGGTAACCATCTGTTCCTAAATAAGCATACTTTTGATATCACTAAAAACTTTAAAATCCTGCATATTATTAATAAATCTGTAAAAACTAGATAAGTTAGAAATCCTTGAAATAAACCGACATAAATTTATGAATAATTGTAATCTTTTAAATGATCAATTAGTCTTCGTTTTCCTCGCCATTACTATACCCAATTCACTAAACCAATTCTTATTGTATTTTTTTCTACTTTTATTTCTAATTTTTTATTTTTATTTTCCTTTCTTTGATTTTAATTTGTAAGAATTGATATGGCTTTTTATTCTGTTACAGGCACTGACTCATTTGAACTCATTACCGGGACTTCCATCTAATTATGGATGACAGACATTAGCTTTATTTATTTTTATTAAATTCACTTAATATTTGGGCTTTTACTTTGTTAATGCTAAATTCATACTTAATTGATTTTTGATGTGTTAGTTAATGTTAAATTCATACTTAATTGATTTTTGATGTTTTAGTTTTGCATTGCTAAGAGGTCTTGAACATTTTATTTTTAGTCTATTTGTCTTGTAATTTACTTAATTTATTTTTAGTTGCATTACCAATTGTTTGTCATACCTTGTTTTTCATCCTTAACTTTTGCATAAATACCACTGTCTTATTGTATTTCTTATCAGTTGATAATGCTCGCCATGAGCGAAACCGGTCCTGATGTAATAAATCAGATGTGGAAAAAGTACTAAAAAAATGTGTTATTATTTTTATTATAATGCCTTTCCACCAAGTATTGACAGTGAACACCTTAAAAGTGATATAAGATTAGAAATAAATATGTGCATTCGAAGAATATTTATCAGTAGCCGTACGTCCCTTTACTTTTGATAAAGTAAGTGATTTAAAAAATCCTAATCTTGGTGCTGGAGGAGGCTTTTATAGAAATAAATAAACAAAGTAGCCTATTCAGAACCGATGCCAGGGCTTTGGAGTCGTTAAAAAAAACACTAAGACTCCGATCCCGGCTCCAACATTGACCAAAAAAAGCTTAACTTCTTCTCTTTCTTTTTCTTACCTTTCCTATTTATTTGCATAAGTCAAATTAAATACCAACCTTCCAATCCGGCCAATAGCCAAATTTTACATATTCCATGCAAAAATAAAAAGTTCAAACACCATTCAAAATACAAGTAGCCCAAGATACATTATTATACGTATTGATCCGAAAGATTCATTTCTAAGAATATATTGTCTTCGGATGTTTTTACACTAATAAACAGTTTTTAATTCGCTATCAAATGAAATAAGAAACTAATCACGTGCAAATGGAGTCGATAATTATTCCCACGTTGCACTTATAATAAATAATCAATTGTTAAGTTACTTCTGGTCACATACAAAACAAAGTTCAACGGAGAGGTCATACAAGTAAGTTCAAAACAAGTCTTCCGAGCACAATGATGCAAATAAAAAGTTAATTTATGCGTTCTAGGTTTTCATTTAGATTCCACGATTCCGAGGTGGCAATTGTAGAAATCTACCTTGCCAGATTATATACAATGCAGCAGTCGTTTACAAGTAACCATGAATGAAATAAAATAAAACTGGTTTCAACAAGTTTCGATGCGTTTACAGTTTGAAATAGAAATATTATATTTTTACAAATATTTTGCAAAGATACATACTGCGAAGGCTTATAATCAGACAAATTCGAATCGTTGGATACTTTTCCATAAGCCTTGTTACTTACGACCAGTGTTGTCGCGCTGCAGCTTGAAATCCCCGGCGCATTCGTTCAGGTTAGCGCGCACTCTACATAGTTAAACTAATAGTTAATGAATTTAACTTCTACAACTCATATTTCGAGTCAAGCATGACATCGCATAGGTGACGCGCAACTCCTATGTCAAGTCCTGGTCGACATTGACAACTTTCTCTCATTTCAAAAACCGTATTTGTTGGATTGTTTACCTCAGTTAAAGTTTATTAACAATCCCTTCACACCTTTCCGATCCCAAAATGTGGCGCGTAGCAAGCCGATTAGCTTAACACTAGTCATATCCTAGTCTTCGTATCCTTTCAATTCCTACACTCTTCGAAAAAGAGAGGTTGAGCAACTGAATAACAAACCGTTATCGTAAAAAATTATATACTGAGATAAACTCCGTGAGAAGTCTATATGTTCCAATTTGAGAGCGGACATGGTTAAAAATAAAAGAAAGTAATTTTGACATTTAATCCTTGATAATTAATTCTAAATAATAATTGATTAATGACTGTGAATCAACATTATTTATTGATTATAAATCAGTATAAAAACTGAATTTGAGTTGATATTTCACTAATTAAGAATATTGATTTTTGTCAATTTAATTGCCGATGTAAGTAAGTAAAGAAAGTGTTATCGATAAAAATTTTACTGATTTGCATTATCCGATATAAGTCAAGAAATGAATAATTTGGAATTCAAATCAACCTGAAATTTAAATGAATTATTTATGCTCCATTAGATATTTCATAATGTTATCTCAAGACGACACTCAAATGTGCATAAAATTAAATACCACTAAAATATTTTACAAATGAATAAGAAGTCTTCCGTCAATAAACTATTTCATTAATTCTGCGAATAAAAAAACAGACATGAGAATTACAGAAACGCTAAAATTTTATGCCATAAAAGAATCATCGTCTGCCAGATCAGACAAAGAACAATTATTTATGTCTGAAACACGCATTTTTAAATGATGTATAGATTTTAATGGATTACATTGATTTTAATAACAGTGGCGTCTCGAGCACTTGGGAGACCCTCTTTTTGACAACAATGTAAACAAACAATTCAGAATGAGTACCTAGCTGACCTGCACATCGTGCATGAAATATACCCCATCGGTAATTCAATATTACTACCATTGATCAAATGATCACATTTTCGGTGTGACATTTTCTTGTATTCTAAATTGTTTATTCATGTCAAGAATAGAAATTCGTGTTGATAAATACACTAAAAAAATGTAATGAAACCATTATTTGATATTAATTAAAACAATTAAATAAAATATATACTTTCAATCCACTTTTGCTCCCAATGTGAATAATTTTCCCTCCTAATTGATGTACTTATGTACATATATCAACATATTACTCTACGCTACCTTTCTTTAGTTCGGTGAGAGTAGTGATGAAAAGGATAAGGCTAGACCAGGGCTAGCTATAAGCAAGTCGCTCTCTCTACGTCCCGCTAATATGGTCAAATGGGAGGGGAGACATTTTTAAACAACACTCTAGCACCCATGTTTTTGAAAACAATTGATAAATCGACTGAAAAAAATGCTGCTAGTATTGGGACTCGAACCCGTTTGGTATGTCACGAAAACCAACGACGTTGACCACTGCACCACGAGCCGACATTAAACATAAGATGAGATTAAAGATTAATTTAATTTTGGGAGCCATTGCCGTCAAAACAATGTAAATCTAAGAAAATAGTATTAATTTGATTCCATTCATTTGTAAAATAATTTAGATTGAGTGTACCTAATAACTGGGCTTCAAACTAGTACACTAATTAGTACAGCAGACTGAATTTTGACAGTTAGACTAACAAGTTTACTTATTAGAAGACTGTGATAACAATTAAGACTGTGATGTCCTAGTCCCGCCAATCACCAAATCTCTGAAAAAGCAGCGGAAAGCCTCTCGACAACTTGGCGGCAAATGAAAATGACATCGCCATCTTGATGGCAATGTCGTTCGTGCATCCTCCGCACGGCGCTGTCTGTGACGTAACAGAGGCTGCAGAAACTGCCGATTTTTTAAAATAATAAATATTATTATTATGCTTGTAACCGGAATATTAATTATGAGGCAACACCAAGCGCCGGGTGACGGGAAGGCGCATTACCAGCGTGCCGATTTGCGCAACATCGGCACAGACAGAAAATGTCAACGCTCTCGCATCAATAAACAATATAGTTTATGCTAATAAAACGATTGTCTATGGGCATGCTGGTTTGTTCAATATAAACAGCGATTTATTGGAGGATTTCTCCATGTTATTTGGTCGTGTAAAAAATTCAGTTATGTTTTTATTCGTCAATAAAATACAATTTATTATTTTTAATTTCTTCTTCATTCCAAAAAAGCGCCATTGTTTTTTATGTGTTTTATTGAGTATGCAAAGTTTTTAGACAATGATATATTATATATTTATGTATGAATGAGTAATGTAAGTTTATAGCTACATAGTTCGCATCCATAGATTAGTTATAATTATTTTATCCCAAAGGCCCCAATTTTTTCCAAATGGCATTTTTTTCCTTCATTTATATACTTTTAAAATCAATTTAAAACAATTTATTTTGAAACTATACAGCATAAAATGAAATTATAAAAATTCACTGATAAGTTAATATTAGCTGAGATAAAGATTAAAATAAAGAAAACCGTTTTTGTGGAAAAAATGAATTGGGATTTTCGCGTCAACTTGTCAAAATGGTTTGAGATCCAAAGGGTTAACATTGTTACATTGTAATCGTTTATTTTAATTTTATACCCTGCTGAAGGTAAGAGGTTTTTATTGCTCTACAGATCATGATAGTTGTTGATTTTTTGTATATGGCAGCACACATGTCTTTAGTAAAGAAAATAATTTTGTTCAGGTAGGCTTGCCGTTATTGGTGCTAGATACATATCTCAAAAAGAACCAGCAAATAAAATGGCAGATAATTAGAAACATAGTTCATATTACCTTGTTAACTGCCACTCTTTTCTGCAAAGATGATATTTTTAGTAAATTTAATAATTAAGCCAAAACAATTCGTAGTGTAAAAACGCAGGGCTACTTTCATTCAACTTACAGCCACTTTGATATGAGTAAAATCAGTTTATTATAGAACAATTATGGTCATATATAGATGTCTCATTATATCTAAGATAAAAAGTATCCATTTCTTTTTGCAGAACATATTGTTCAATTGGCATTTGGTTTTGTTTGCGGGCCTGAGTTTTGAGTCACTGGATCCTTCTTGGCTTAATTTGGTATGCGCGGTTATCGGGGCGACGCCTCCGCGCGTGATGATGAGAAATAAACGGTTTATTTGATGCCAAAATTGCGACTGTCAATCTTTAAATTTATCGCACCCATTCAGAGATAATACAAGGTCAAACTGAAATCAATGGTGAAAAAGAAAACAGGGCGACCGGTGATTATAATCAACTGAACTTATTCAATGTCGTGGGAAAGATGCTGAAAGGCGAAACCCAGGTCGTCAGTGACAAAGCTCATCAAGTACAAAATTCAAATTCAAATTCAAAATTGTTATTGAAATTCCATCAAGCAAAATAACTAAATTGAAAAAAAAATGGTAAAAGCATGTAATGCTAGGTATCGACAAGGCTGCATAAATAAAGTTGACAGTGTTAAAACTATCTCGAGATTTTTTCACTCAAATTGTTATACATTATTTGGTCTAATAACCTTCATCGATGCATCAGTCATCTGAGTCACTAGTGACAAGGGTTATCCGGCAGATCAATACACTGAGGAAGTGAAAAATTTTCAGCAATCTACTTAGTGTTTCGTTTTTTAATTACTATATGTGTCTTTGATGCCATTCTCTGTTGAATAATAATTATGATTTTTTATATAATAAATTGTGTACTATCTTTATTGGCAGTTTTAATGCCATGTATTATGGTTTTTTCCGAATATGTTTATTTCAGGGCTGTGGAGTCGGAGTCGGAGTCGTGGAGTCGGGGCTTTTTGGCCGGAGTCGTACTCGGAGTCGGAAATTTTGAAAAGTTTGAACTTTTTATTTTTGCATATAATATGTCAAATTTGACCATTTGCCGGATTGGTAGAGTTGATATTTAATTGAATACACATCAATAGAAAACCAAAAGACTCCACAGCCCTGGTTTATTTCAAACAAAAACTGATGAATCAATGTTTGTTATCTTAGTTGTTGGAAAGTTTGTAGGAGGGAAGAAGTTGCGCTGATCAAAACAAAAATGTGTCGTCGTTTCGTCTACTTCCATACATTTTCAATTACCTTGAGCTAAGGTCAAGTAAAGTGGCGCCACTTTATAGACAATAATTGAGGGCGATAAATTATTGAAACGTTCGAGTGTTCCGCACACTGTGGGAAGCGGTGTGCCAAACCGAGTTGTCAATTAAGTGAGATACCCGCCATTTCATTGCAGCCGCAAAATCGTATATTATTATCACTGAAGGTGTACGCGACCGTATCAACGTGGCACTATATCAATGCTTTTTTAACTATTTATTGTTGACACCTTGGTCGCGAGAGAGCGCCGCGATAAATTGACTGAATTATCAACTTGTTAGCTCTGGGCCTCTGGCCATTGCAAGAGACTCTTGACACTAAATAGTGGGGTGATAGTGGCATGTTCATCAATCTTCGTGAGGCTAAATAAAATGCAACTTTTTCCATTAGAAATATTGAGATTAATTAGAAGAGCGACTCGGAGTGATATGTTATGAGAATATTGCGTTTATTGTTGAATGATTGCACAATTGCTAGAGGAAGGACCATTTTCGTTTGTATTCTGGAACCAGCCATGATTTGTATTATGATGTTCATCAGCGGTCTTTCAAGGCAACGGAATCCATCCGGTTGATATAAGAAACAGGCAGGATTTCGCATGACATGTTCTAACCAGGTATATCATCGTCTTTTCATTTTGGACCCAAAACGTGCTGGTTTGTCATTTCTTTCACCTCAGAATTCCTGATAAATTCTAACCACCGTACTTCTAATATTCACCGCATCCATCTGTTTTCGAATCACAGTATACGGTTTCTCTGTGTTTTGTAATATGACATGACTCCCAACCGTAAAGCAGCACAGTAACTATGCATGCGTTGAACAAGTAGCACTTCGTTCTGACAACTGTAAGTCCCAGACTTTTCACATTCGAGTTGAAGGTTGCTTCAACTGCCCCTAATCGAACCGTGATCTCTTTTAAAGGTTACCATCTCCTGTGATGTGTACCCCCTGGTACATGAAACCTCCGACTCTCACGATGTCTTGCCCCTGAGCTCCTCAGAGGGAATAGTTTGGGCCTGGACAGGCACGTTACAACTGGGCTTGCGAAGCGTTCCGTTTTTAAAAAATAAACAATATTGATTAGTTGTGAATCCTGTTTTTTGGCTGTTTTTTAGAGACGAGAAAAATGAGGGTTTTCTGCCTCTAATGCGCCGAACTGTTAGTTTGTATTCTACCGTTCGCGTAAGACCCTGTTCTTCAACTCCTATAATTTGTCATGACTTAACTATTATTATAGAATAACTTTAATACCGTATTATTTGATTATAAATAATTGAAGAATTATATATGTGTGATTTTAATCCGCCTAACACAACCTTGTTCGTTGAATAATTTGCATAAATAATATGCGCGATGAGTTCTTACACCACGCGTGCGCCATGATCAGATCTTATTATTGTTTTTCTTTGATGTTTTATTAAAATGCAATCAAACTCTGCCATCCCAGGAATACACTGGCGTAGATTATACTCATAAAATATTCTAATGAATGTAAATTGTTAAAAATATTCCACAATACAGATAATATAGATTGTAGAATCTAAAATTATATACTCCCGGAAGTTGTATTGATATTCTGTTTCAATTGATGTTTCACGTCAAGGTTAGACGCATTTCAAAACTTCTGACTGTGCGTTCAAATTGATCTCAAAATTCATGGAACCAAAATTATATGCTGCGAAATATATTTCATGTTCTGGTACCATTATCTGTGTTAGAATTACATGCTGACTTACGGAAAGACGCTATTTGTCAGAAGTGTTAGGAATTACAATTCAAATTGAAAAGATGTAAACAATGATTATTTAGGCAGGCATTTCAAGTGCACGAATGAATAAGAACTGAAGATACCGAAAGGTGAAACCAAGGGTCGTTAACGAAAAAACTCGTGGAAAATTACAAAATTCAAACGATTCAAAAATGGGATAGGTATATTATTTTGGAGGCCCTCTTGCGCTTATGGGCTAATCCGCATTTGAAGCGGATATGCCACAAGACGAGACAAGTGGCGTGGCTAAATGACGTAGATTTTGTTTTGTTTACAGTATGTGAGTTCCACGATCGAAAAGCTACTGATTTACTGGTTTACTGAAGGTCCGATATATTGCAGATTGACTTAAATCACGACTCCCGCTCACTCGGAAAATTCTCGCCGCGGACTTAATTATTATACGATGCCTTCAAGACTTGATAGAGTAATTTAATATTTTCGGTTGACCCGTGGGAGTGTCACGTGGGGCATTCATAACACGCGTAACTCTATACTGTTGTAAATTATGCCGATTTTTTTTATTACATTAGTCAATGTGTACAAAAAACATAACATGTTTAATTGAATCAATAAAATGGTTTACAGTGTAATACGCGTAAGTTGGTTTACCACCAGCAACGAATGGAAACCAGTCTATCTGATTATAGATTATGTATATTGTATTCCACGCAATTTTTCGCCACGACTTATGGTCTGTGAAACTTATTTTGTTGGCCGTACACCGTGGCAATTTATAGGAAAGGAACATAATTTTAGAAATTATTATCATTTGAACATTATTTTTCCGATTGACGAGATTCCTTTTCAGTTTTTCACGGTCAATACTTGTCATTAAATATATCATTATATATATCCGTTGAAAATGCTCGCGAAGTGCGAAACCGGTCCTGATCCTAAGAAATCTAATGTGAAATAAGTACAAAAATTGTTTTACTATTTTTTTAATATACATAATTGATGATGACTAATGACTCATTACAGTGGCAGGAAGTGGTAAATGATTAAAGGGTAGTTTTATAATTAGCGAGAGGTTGAGTTTACTTATTAACAAACAATTCTCGTATTAAGCTTCTGTTAATGTAAAATCCACAAGGAGTACATATAAAAACATAATGATAAAAAAGACTGAAATGTTTAAAAAAATATTTTATTTCTAATTTTTTTATGAAAAAATTTGCATGCCATACCTGCGATACAAGTAGCTTGGCAAAAATAAACATTTTGTTTTGCGTAAAGGTAACTTAAAATACCTATTCCACTCTTTATATTTAAGCCGTCATTGTTTAAATTACGTTAATTATAAATTAAATTACGCTGCAAATACAAAAAAATCGATTCATATTCATCGACAACCCTGTGATTTAATATGATAAACATTAAATTACCAATTGAAAATAGTCATAAAAAATCCAATTGGTACACAATATAAGTATATAATTGTATCAGAATGTATTACTTATGTATAATGTCAAAATATAATGTATAAATGATAATTAAAATCGGTCTCGTAAAACAATTTTAAACATAAAAAAATGACACCGTTATTCATGTGCCATAAAAGCACATTTATGAAACGCCAAATTAAATGTTGCCATAATTTTATTTCAAATAATTGAAATGAATTTATTGCCCAATACGTACGTAAGAGTGCTATTCCAGTGTTGCATTTATGTTCAATTAGAATTCCCAAATATTTCTCAACGAGAATTTCTCGTGAAATAATCCCCAGATAAACCGCTTCGTTGATAATGATTACAATGTTGCGTAACGCATTAAAAATAATTTCATTAATACCTCTATCAGACGTATTATTAACTTTCTTTGACCGTTGAATAATTTGTATCGAGGTTTATCACAGAGATCCAATAATTTGTATCGGACATTAATGTCGCCTCCGCGAATCACAATATTTACGATGACTAAAATATAACAAAATAAATTCTATTGAATATTTTCTGTCATTCCAAAAGTAAAGAATAAATTTTTTGTTTAGTGTCTATGGATTGAGTAAGGCAATTTTAATGTGTTAACAACTTACAATTATTCTTGGAGGGAGGGCATTATATCGTCGTTTCTAGCACACTATCTTCGATGCGACATCTTTTGGCCAAGATCAGTTATTTACATCAATGGATTCGGATTTTTCGTTAGGTTTAAGAATATTTTGTTTCGTTTCTTTAATATCCTGATGTCCAATAAATCCAATGTGCCGACATTCATAATTGTGGAACACAAAATATCCTATGTGACAACACACGACCTTGGACATGTTTTCCCGGCACGTTCTTGGCTTTGTTTACCAAGCACAATAAATCCTATGTGAACAATACAAGAAAAATTGATAGTTTTAATGGAAATTTTAAATTAGTTTTACGATTAAAAAAAATAAAAACTTCCGAATTTTTTAAGCAGTTTTTTGTTGATGATTATTTATTTATTGGAAAAAATAAAAATACAATACATGGCATTACAGCTGACGCCAATGCGCCATGAGTTTGATGAGTTAATAAAAATATATGATACAGAATACAAACATATTAATTACATAAAAGAAAAAAACAAAGAAACAAAGCACCAAGTTCACTGCCGAAGATGTCCACCTCAACAGGCAGTGCATTTAACAGACGAATATTCCCTTGCGACTGGCGACTCAATAGCTCTATAAAGGGTCTTTTTATAAGGACGCTTAGTTTTGAAATGTAAATAAAACAAGTTGTTTGTGTATTTGACAATTGAATATGGAATATAGCAAAAAATATCCAAACCATGTCGACTTTTTTTTGACAAATTTGGGTAAACTTCCAACCGGATTTTATACGGGTGCAGACATAAGGCCCGATTCAAAATTCGCCATTAAGTCGCAAAATAACAACGAGAAATAAGCTTTTTCCTGTTATCACAGCAGCAATGAAATTTTTTGATGACGATGAGATGTTGGCCGATTATTTACCAAACTGGTTGACTCAAATTTATGCCAAAACAATGAATAATCTATCAAAGTAACATATTTTGAGCGTCCCTATTGAAATAATTTTTATAACAAAAAAACCAAACCTTTTTTTCCTCCTTCCAAATACAATACATTTACCGAAGTTAATATTAAGTAAAATATACTTTGTTATCGCGAAAATTTTAACGATGACTAAGAAATAGAAACAATGTTATGCGAAAAATGATAAAAAATTGTCAATAATTGATTAAGGTTTATAGCTTCTGAAAAAGAATGGAGACTCATTGGTATATATTTATACGAAAAATAAAAACATTGGTTTCGCTTAAATACATTTTGGGCTCTCGACAAATTCTTAATCACTTATCTGGCTCTTTTGGGCCAAGAGTTTCACGACCCTTGCCTCGGGCTAATTTAGATTTCAATGGTCGATAATAATCTTTATCCAACTCTATGAGAGACATAAAATATAGTCGATATACATATTAACTGTATCATGATCTGATATGTTATTATATAAATATCAATCCATTTCCGCTCCCGATGTGGAGCATATGGCTTCATAACAAAGGTATCTCAGATTATTTTTTCTGCCAGAACTGCTTGATAATTGGTCGCTCAATTTCTTGTTGGATTTGGTTAGGAATGTAAAGGATAAGGCTAGAACAGGACTGGTGGTAAGCTTGCTTCTCCCTCGCTACGCCCTGCTTACAGGATCGGATAATCGGGAAGGGTTTTTTAGCAGGGCTGTTGGAGTCATCGCTGCGTTTTGGCCGTATTTTTGAAAAGTTCGAACTTTTTATTTTGCATATAATATGTGAAATTTGGCTTTTGGCTGGATTGGTTGGTTGATATATAATTGAATATACATACATAGATAGAAAAGGTAGGGGAAAAAATTTGACGAAAATAAACTTTTTACGGTCGTGTTTTTGGTCAATGTTGGATCCGGAGTCGTGTCATTTTTAACAACTCCAAAGCCCATGCCATCGAACAAAAATGCTACTCGTACCGGGACTAGAGCCCGCGAGGTGTTTCACAGAAGCCAACGTCGTTGACCAATGCACCACGGCCACAACTGTCGTCGACCGACAATATTAATTACTAAGTATAATAAAATAATGATTTTATCTTGAAATATCGAGTGAAGTCATATTTGGCACAGAAGAGAAGGCGAAGCCTACATCCAGCAGTGTTTTAAAAACGTGTATTTACTATTATGAAACAATAATGTGTGCTATAAGGTGAATAATCGAAAATAAAAAAAAAATGAAAGTGAATCATGTTTTTTTTTGAGATGGTATAACATCGTGACCAACTTTAGCAATAGAACAAAACGTAATGCAACATCTTGTAACTCAAATGTGTTTTTTTATGCACGGCAAATAACGGTAAAGCTTAGTTTTTTTATTTAAAATTTCTTAACGTAGTCTAATTAAGCTTGCACCGGAATTTTAAGTATATGTTAAAGCAGTGGCAGTCTAGACTCTAGACTAGACAAATAGGGAAAATTGATCAATATATTGATCATTTTTCCTTATTTGACTATCTTTCATATCGAAAGTTACAATAAGTTTGTAATATATATTCTACGATCGTGCATAGAAATAAAGTTGTTTTGCAAAACTCAAAAGTTCTTTCCTGTGATCATCCCACCCTATCGCCGACTTCTTTATGCGAAAAACGTTTGAGGAACAACTGGTCCTCTCGATTTCAAAATATCCTAAACCTATCAGGGAAGAGATATACAACTTTTTTATAAATTCTCAATTGAAGATATATCCTGTTATGATTTTATTCTTCAAATCGAAATGGGACATGGGGACAACTTGCAAGCTGTTTTCTTATAATTGAGGATTTAGACTGAATGTGCTTGGTAGAATATCAATGTAAAATTTGAATCATTTGATTTTTTTTACTTTTCCATGAGCTTTGTCGCTATTGTGCCGGGTTTCGCCTTTAAGCATCTTCAGGCATTTAAATACCTGATAATTGTAACTAACCCATACAATTACATTCACAATTCATTGAAATTAATTTACATCAAAAAAAAAATCATCAAGATTTCGATAATAACAACTAAATTTAGTGACCTACTTTTATTCTTATATTTTACCAATACAAACTATTCTTTGCGCGTCAGTTCAAGTTCATTCGTGCACTTTAAATGTCTGAATATGCCGAAAGACGAAACCGGGTCGTTAACGATAAAACTCATGATGGACAAAGTTGTCAAGATATTGTTATATAAATCTTCGACGTACGTCTTGTTTGACTGTAGTGTTCAAGGACTTGAACCCGATAATGACCTCATGTTTCAATAGTACTATGGAATTTATTTTCGTTTTAATATAAATTTAAAATAACTTTGATTATTCCACGTATTGTAACTAACCGTAATCCATTTGTAATTTCATAATTTAAAATGTTAAATCAAACTTCATTACTCTTTGCCGATCAATAAAGTTGATTAGTTACACAATAATCTATGGAATTGTCTTCAAATCCATGTATGTATATTATGTTCAATCAAACTCTTCCTATCAATAGGTTGATCACTGTTCCTGCCCTATATTCTTTCTTTCCATCCTTACATTCCCCGAAAAAACTTCATGTTGATTATTCCTTTTGTTGGTATGCTCTTTTAGAAATCAAATGTTCCACATAAATGTCGATGAGCAACTGAATGACAATCATGTTGATTATCCATTCTGTTAGTATGCTCTTTTATAACACGAATGTTCCACACAAGTGATGATGCGCAACTGAATGACCACCATATTGATTATTCCTTCGGTTGGTATGCTCTTTTGTAAATCGAATGTTCCACATGAACTACGAAGAGCAATTAAATGACCACCGTGTTGATTAATCCTTATGTTGGTATGCTCTTTGAGAAATCAAATGTTCCACACAAGTGATGATGGATAACTTAATGACCACCATGTTGATTATTCCGTCTGTTGGTATGCTCTTTTAGAAATCAAATTTTCCACATGAGTGACGATGAGCAACCGAATGAACACCATGTTGACTATTTCGTCTGCTGGTTTGCTCTTTTATAAATCGAATGTTCGGCATGTGACGATGGGCAACTGAATGACAAGCATGTTGATTATTTCTTCTGTTGGTATACTCCTTTAGAAATCAAATTTTCCACATAACTGCTGATGAGCAAATAAGTGACCACCATATTAATTATTACTTCTGTTGGTATGCTCTTTTTTAATTAAAATGTTCCACATAACTGACGCATGAAATTAAATTTCTTTTTTTCATTTGTCTCACTGTTGAGATTCAACGATTATACGACAGTTGCTGATTATATCGTTACAAATTCAGTGATTTAATCATTTCAAATCAGATAGCCATTAAACGCATATTATGTGGGGTATTGCACGATCATGAATGGATCTATAAACTATATTATTGGCCATAATTGCCATGTTAACGTTAGTATATTGAGACAAACTATTAATCAAATGTCGAAAAAAATGGCATTCGATTATGCAACGGCGTGGCGGCTGGCCACGGGTTAATTTCGTTTTTTTTTTAAATTCCATTTTATGGCTTAACAATTTGAGTCATTTCCTGCGGTTCATATTTTTTTATTATAATTAAATAAATCGTTGTTGTTATTGTGAATGGACTCTCATTTTTTTCAAATTCATGATGAGTTTTGACGTTGCGTGATTCATCAATCGCTTTTATATTACCATAGATATTTTTTCGGCGACCGTTAAAACGTGTAAGATCAATTTGAAAATGGAACGCCCACAAAAGAGGCCAGAATTTTGACATGGCTATCTTTAAACTTTGCGAATAATTTCTAAAACTGGTTTATTTTGAGGCTACTTGTATTTGTTTATAAATCAAATAAAGAAAAAATACGTAATAATATTTCAATTACGTAAATTGAATACGATTTTTTCATTTGTATAAATAAAATATTCTCAATACTTGAGCAGAGTGGCATCTTAGATTCTCTTCATATAAAAAATTCACTGGCGCTTAGTGCTTCTTTCCAAATACCGCTTTGCTATCAAAAAAAACACATTATGAACATTTGATTTATTTATATGAGACAGTTTTAAAATTTTTCAAAATACACATGTACTCTCATTAGTTACATCGTTTTATAAAAAATATATATAAAAATCGATAGTTTTCCCATAATTATTTATATTTTACGTCACACATGAAAGAGAAAACCTGTTCGCGTTGATGTTCATGACAGACTGGCTTAATCAAAACTATGAGCACGAGCGCTCATCTACGCCTTTTAATGTTAAAAGCATTTGATTTGAAACGTACGTTTGAATCTTATCGCGTTGGACAGTGAGTGAAGTTTGAATCCTGGCAATTTGTAGCGACGATAGAAAGGGTTTTCGGACAGATTTTCTTTCTTATTTAGTTGGGACGAACTAGTCGATAAAAATCTTAGTTTTTTTCTACAAAAACGTATAAAGAACAATGATTTAAGAATACCAAAAGTGTACACATTGTATCACTAATATTAAGATATGTAGATATTTAAGATAAAGTTGCAGTAGTGGTCGACTGTCTCACCCACCGGGAAGGAAAAGTTAAATATGCCTATTTTGATATTATTGATTAGATTTCGTCAAAATTACTGTCGCTTAAAAAAAAGAAGACTATTAACCAGGGCTGTGGAGTCGGAGTCGGAGTCGTCGCGGCGTTTTGGCCGGAGTCGTACTCGGAGTCGGAAATTTTGAAAAGATTGAACTTTTTATTTTTGCATTTAATATGTCAAATTTGACTTTTGGACGCATTGATTGGGTTGAAATTTAATTGAATACAGATAAATATGAAAATTAGGGAAAAATGTGACGATATTAACCATTTTTCAGTCGGAGTCGTATTTTTGGTCAATGCCGGTGTCGGAGTCGGAGTCGTGGTTTTTGTAAATGATGGAGTCGGAGTCGGACTTTTTTAGACCGACCCCACAGCCCTGCTATTAACACAAACTAACATAAATATTAGCGAATTTAGATAATAAAAAATTAATACACGATTTATTTCGCGTATTGTTGAGCATAACAAAAACAAGTGATTATACAATACGTATCATGAACATATAAGATTGTAAATATCTTATCAACGATGCCCCAAATAACCAATTTGTCTTAAAATATACATGTCATTACATATTTTCACCGTAATAATTTTGAATCTTGAAGTTATCTTCAAACATATAATCAGTATAATAGTTGAGATATAAAATTATTTGGATCGATATACAACAATGTGAAATTAAAAAAAAACAAAATAGCCAGACATATTTTTTATTTCAATTAGTTATCAGATCGCATTCAAACGAGACCGATACTCTCTAACATTTTATTTTAATCGAATATCTTCGCTCTTCAGTACTGGATAAACCGAAATATAATATTCATGAAAATATAGTGACATCAATAATTCCTAAACTATTTTTAATGATACATTAACATGTTTAATATCAAATAAATTTAAAAATTATCTACCATTAAAAAAATATTCCAAATCCCGGAACCAGTCCCGGAATCGACTTGCTGGAATCCCAAAATCCCTAGATCAAAACTCTGGATTGGAAGCCTTGGTGATAACCCAACCTATACTAAAACATATAATTCTTTCGCGTAATATTTTCAACCGTACTTGATTGTTTATTACAATTTTATTTAAATCATCAGTGCACTTGAAATGCATGAAGATGTCGGAAAGGCGAAACCATATTGAAATTGCTGCTCATCATGATAGCACTTTAAGACAGCTAGACACAAATGTGAGAAACAGTAACTGACTGCATTATTTTTCAATATGGTCATTAACGACAAAACTCACGGAAAAGTAAACGATTCAACATTAAAATGAAAAAGATAACTAAATTGTACGGCTTAGAATTGGAACGATAATCAAGTACCCACACTAACTTGTGGTATTGAGTTTGGTGTTAATTCATTCATCATATTGAAATCGATCAGCTTTTTCAAAGATAGTTAGTTAAAATTTATAATACAGTAAAATGCATTCCAATAAGCCAACCATAAATATGTCTTTGGTTTATTTTAATTGCTTCTCGTTGGTTTATTTAAATAAAATAACTTCCTACCTTGCAGAGAGCAACACCGGTGTCCAGACGGTCCATAAAGTTGTCAACGTTGATCATTAGCTCCGGATACAGTGTACTGAGCCATTCGGCCAGATCTTCTTTCATTGCGTATAAATACTCTTCCGAGGACTTGAAAGGCCTGTAAGACCTCGCTTCGATCATGACAGCCATTTTAAATTACGATTTCTTAGCACCCGAAATTATTTAAAAATAAAACGAAAATGAACGCGGCGCGATCACCTGTTGTCTTTTACGGAACGCATATCATAAAATGGCGCCGATTTGAAATTTGATTTGAAAGCCCGCGCTGTCAGATGGAATTCATACATGGATGATTTATAACACAATTTACTTCTCTGATTTATTTGAAATTTTTCTACACGAAAACAAAGGTTCATACAAACCAAATGAAATTGAATTTAATCGTTTTGTATTGTGTCAACTTAATAATGTATATTCTTCATGTCCATTAACGCACACTTGATGTATTGCAAACTGTCACCATCTGAAACATAAATAAAACAAAAAAATCAGTTTAAGGCATTTAAAGGAATGAATGAAACGCTGAAACCAAATACGTAAACCATATTTTATCATTTGAAACTATATTATTGGTTATACGTCTAGGAAAGTAATTAAAATAGTCAGCAGACGTTTTTACTGTCGTAAATCATGGTCCCTCTTTCTATCTTACTAAAGGAACATTAAAAAGTCATGCGAGAATTTCTTTTATTGCCGGATACAACAGATTTCCGAAATATCAGCTCTGAATGATTTTCTTTACTTCCTGAAACCATCCACCCAAAATAAATATCTTAATTAAGATTTGATAATTGCTAAATAAGTTCACCTTTTGAGGTGTGAATTTTCGGTGGAAAGGCATTATAACAAAAAAATATGTATTTATGTCGGGACTGGTTCCGCTCATCGTGAGCATTTGCCAATGAACCGGCTTGGAATGCTCGCGTTGTGCGAAACTGGTCCTGATCGAAACAAATTTTTTCGCTGTTTTAGAATCGAAAGAACAAACAAATTTAAGCCATATTGAGTTATTCATATTAACCCAGATAGACCTACCGCTCTTTTAAAGGAACAGTCAAAAGTTGATCATGCAGTTTCAACTCAGTTGAACCGGTCCTGATCTCAGTGAATCTAACGTTTAACAGAACAGTCATCATATGATATGCACGCTTTCGTATCCCATATTTTTATTCGTATATGCATAGCTTAAGAATTTGTAACGGCTTTAAATTTCCGTGTAGAGACATTCATTCATTGATATATCAATGGATTTTTCACGAATAGACCCGACACACTGTCTTTAATAAATAAGAACCTTCCGTGCAAAATGCAAAATCTATATTTATAGAATACGTCAAATTAGTAACAAGGAACGTGCTTGCAATAATAAACATATTAAATTATCTTTTAATTCTCCAATATGAGTAGTCATAGACAATTAGTATTCCGTCTTAGTCAAGAAATTATGTGCAGCGGAGTCGCTATCCACTTGAAAACAGGATGTAATTTTAATTCGCAAAGCGACTTATTAACCCCTAAGGGGCGGATTCAATTTCATTTTTACATCTCCTTTCTATCAATCAAAATGAGTTTGTTTATATAAATCGTTGATATAATTATGCAATATTTAATTAAAAATTTGCTTCCTGTAGTTAGAAAAAATCTTAAAATCGAGACTTTGCTTCTAATGACACACGGCCATTAATTTTATTTCAATCATTTTGACTGCTGTGCGGAAATACATTTGATGTTTCAACAAACATTATGACGTTTTGTATCAAATTACGAAGAAACTTTTGCTCTCTCTTTTTTCCGGGTTTTGTTCCGCTGAGTTTTCCGAAACGTAATCTTTTGTACAAAAAAATCAGATGCTTAAAAGGGTTGCAAATATGTATGTATAATACAGTCGCGGCAAAATAAATCCGCGCACCCTCCACAATTCCATTTATTTGCGAATATTTTCTCGAAATCTTTTCCGATTTACAATTTTTTTTCTTCCGATTGTAAAGAAAACTTATAGCCATATTTAGAAGAATTTCGAAATTTTTATTTTGTCAAAATAGTCAGTAAATATTATAAACCTGTATACAATTATTTGTCATAGGGTTTACGATTTTTTTTGATTTCAACATAACCTTACGAAATCGTCTACCACTACTGATTAAGGTCCGTTTATATATATCTACTGAACCTTTTCAAAAAAAATGCTGGAAATTCGAATAAAATACTGTCCAAAATTTATTATTTACTGGCTTTTTATTAGTTTGTATTGACCGTGTTTTGAATTTATTACTGACTATTTCTTTCATATGTACTGACCGTAATTTGAATGAGATACTGACCAAATAATTAGTTCCCTTTTAATAATGTGTTTTCATTTTTTTTCACGAGTTATTTTTTTTTTTAAATTGTTTTTATGCTTCCCTGACATTTTGTTCTTGAATTTTGCAGTTGAAACGACAATATGCGATGACACGAATGAGTTAGAAGACACCTTCAAACAGTAGTGATAAAACATATAAATAAGTGTAGGCTATAGAACGTAACGTCATCCGGCCTTGAAGGGTTAACATGCCTGTATTGAAGTACAATACAATACGAAAGATGCAAGGTGTTGGAAATATAAAATAAGATAAATATGTACCGCCCACACGTTTGTGCATTGCCATGGCGGTCGCAAAGTTGAATTTGCTCAATGAAAATATAAAAGTATGCATAAATTTCAATGTGACATGCGCCTGCGCGGTTGTGGTGTAACAATACACTCAACTTGAGAAAATGGCCATAAATAACAGAAGATACACCGTTGTCTATGATTTCTCGTAGGCTCAATGATTATTGTATGAGTAAATGTGGCATGTTTACTAACAAGTATGCTATTAAATTATAGTTTTATTGCCGACATTAATTAGCACGTGTTCCAGTTAACTAACTTTGGGTTATACTAACAAAATAATAAACTTTCATATCTTCTAAATCAATATTATAGATGTAGTGAAGTGTTTTAAGGTTGGCCCTCTTCAATTTGATTTCGAAACTATTTTTGTAAATGCAATCGAATTCAGAGCGTATACGCAGAACTGACCAAATTAACTTATCTTTTATTATAAACTTTTATTTGAAATTGATTCAATTTTACGGAACAAAAATTTAAAAAAAAAGGTTCAATTAGAAGTAAATATAGGATACTTCATTTTTCTCTTGGATAGATGGCACTTTAATCATTCACGAGCCTGTGACGAGACATGTATGCGCTAGGCGTTCCAATTTCAAAGGCTCGTTTCGTACGATCTTCGCGCAGCAATTTTGGAACGTTTTCATGGCAGAAATTATTTAGTTTTTTCAGTTTAAATACAAGAAATACCGCCTGGATAAGATTCAACAATAAAATACATCAATTACCGAATATATCGCTGGAATATATTCCCGCATGTCTTCATAAGATCTCTCACCCACGCTTGTTTGTTCGCAGCGCGTAAGCTAGCGAAACGCATATCAGTTACTTTTTCATTTATTTGTATTATGAATAAAAAAAATCTTTCGTGTCAAATGAAATTTTATTTGTAAAGAGTGTATATTGTAGTGGGTATATATTTTTTGACAATGAGACAACCCAAACCTTAGCATAGTTTTTTCACATTTTCACGAAATTAGACAGGAAAAAGTCTTTTGAATGGCTTCAATTCATGTCTTTTTTATGTAAGTGCTTGTTTGAAATATGTTTACTTATGAATTATATTTATTACCGTTAATTATATCCCGGGCGCTGGGGAGTTTACCTGGTGTTTCAGTCTGGGCTGTTGAAAGGTTAATAAAAAACTTTGCATCTACCATTTAACAATCTATAAATACCGTTGCGGATATGCCTGCATATAACAATAAAAACAAATTCATTGCTATTCAATTGAAAAAAATTGAACGATAAATTAAAGATTAGTGTGAATCATCGTAAGCTACTACAACTCAAAGTTCAGATGCTAATGGTGTATTAACGACACAGAAACGGACATGATCGTTAATATAATATTATTTATTATACTATAAATAATTCATAAATTATATACAGATTGATAGAGCGGGCTCGTGAAGCACTCCAAGAAACACTTTCACGTTGTTATATACAATCCGGGGCAGGGGTGGTCAAACGAAATGCAAATTCACGAGGATCATAATCATGCGGATATTAAACACGGTGAAAAAAGATAGCAATGTATTTTAGTTCTAGATATAATATTTAAAATAACTTTGATTATTCCACGTATTGTGTTACTAATTGTGACATGTATTTCGCCTCTTTTAGATGCATCTTCAGACTTACTGTATCTACATATGTTTGCTTTAGTAATAAAACAAGAATATTGATAGATTTTTATATTTTAAAATGATAAATTACTAAATGGAGTTGTACGGAAAGCAAGGAGGGGGGGCGGGTTATAGAAACAAAACAAACAAATAATTATAACGTTACCATTACAAAATATTTAACTTATGAGATACGGTCAATTGGTAAGGGAAAAATCCCAAACTCCATTTTGTACATTCGGTGGATTCGACGGTAACTTTGTGGAAATTCATTTTAATATAAAATAACTTTGATTATTCTACGTATTTTGTTAGTAATTGTGACCCGTGTTTCGCCTCTTTCGGATACATCTTTGGACTTACTATCGCAAAGTTTGCTTAATTAAGTAATACAGCATGATTGATTCAAATATTTTAAAATGATAAATTGCAAAATGGAGTGTGGGGTTTATTATTTATACAGGAAACAAGGATTATAATAACATTTTTTTTTTAAATAATTATACTATTAATGACTTAAGCATTACAATGTAGTAACTGGTGAGAAGCAATCAATTCGTAATTAATTAATTGTATATTGTAATAATAAATTATTAAATATGACAAATTGATTTTATGTATTTTGAAAGAAATTTCGAAGTGAAAGCTGATAGCGTATCGTATTTTAGGACATCAGCACTCTCTCGAACGATCTATATATCACCTCAGTCTATGAGTTTAAGTCGATATCAGGAAGTAAATTCAGTCTAATCATACTCTATATTGAAATCTATAGCGATTCAGTATAGAGTATTTTTTAAGTTTGTAAAAGCGACATCTCGGCGCGGCGTCTCCTTGGATGTATACGCACAGCCGTCTCGCTCTAAATATAGCTGGCTCTTTTACGCCCTGACTGCGTGAGATACGTGGTATTTCTCGCAGCCTCCGCTGGACTGGAAACAAACGGTACGGTTAGCGCATCTCGAGACGGGATGCTGCTCCGTTCGAATAGCGACCAAAGAGATACAACCCGCTAATATGGGCGGTAAGGTGCAGATAAGAGTCTGTTTTATTTTCAATAGCTAGTCAAAGTTACAGAGCGAATAGGGAGTGTTGAGTGTGCACCCGTCGGATAATGCTTACACAGGGTCGAGCTAGCTCCCCGCCGTTAGTCCCGCAGGTCGCCTTTAAACTACTAATCGTCTCTATAACTCTTCGCAAATTAAAAAGCCTGATATCGCCTTTGTCAAGGCCAGAATGTAATCGATTCGTTCTTTGTAATTTTAAAACTAAATTCTGTGTCATCGTAATGTTATCTGTAATTGTGTTAAATTCTAAATTCCTTGTATAATTGTGTAACTTGTGTAATTGTCTAATTAACTGAATTAAATTGTGCGAGTGCTGATTGCACTTGTGTTTACCCTTTGATATCGTTTTTAAATCAGAGCATCCTACTTTCTCCTCCTCCGAATCATAATTTCCTCTTCCCGAGTGGCTGATAGGAGGCTCTCTCTCATTTTACGAGAGAGCTGAGATCGAGGTCGTCTCAAAGCTAATCTCAGTTTTTATTGAGATTTGTATTTTGTTGATTTAGTTAAAACTGCATTCACCTTCGTAATGATCTGAGCTACGGTGATGGATTAGTATCCTCATTAAGAATGGATTTGCATTGATGATATCTATTAATTTCTAATTGGTCCAATGCATAAAGCTTAAGGCCTTAATAACAAAGATGCAAACATGTGGACACTGAGTTTGTTTATGGTTATATGTTTTTTAGCCCGAGTCGATATAGTCCTGCCTGTCAAACCGATGTATATCGATTCGCATGAGCCGCAGGACATCTTACAGATACTTTTTTTTGTGCCAATTCGGTACGAAATTTTATTCGAAAGCTATCCTGATCTGTATAGAAATATGTTTTTCTGATCAAGGTAGGCTACAACCACAACCAGTGACGGCTGGTGACGGGGTGCTGGGGGGCGCAAAAGGAAGATTCAACTCTTTTTCCGTACTACGGAAGAGAAACAGTTGGTATTGCGAACATCTGAATTGAAAGTCCAAGCTATAGAAGTGTTTTAAAAACCAATGAATAGGAAAGAACTCTTGCAAAAATGGTTGAATCTTCCTTTGCACCCCCCAACACACCGTCACCAGCCGTCACTGACCACAACTATCAATTGGTTAAACACTTAATAAATATTTAATTCAGATTTGATTAAATTTTAAAACCCCTGGTCATGAATGAAGTTTATAACAATAATATCGTCTCGCATCCATTCACGAAATGGATCGTTTTAAGTGTTTAACTGCATCTGTTGCATAGCTGGTAAGTACCACCTCTTCGGCAGGCTGGCTGGTACCCACCCGATGCACTTATTACTGGTACGTGGTACCTCCACAGGTGATGTGTTAAGTATGAGCGAGGTGCGTCGCTTTTGCAATGCCATTTCGGTTTCGTAAATTGGCTGACGGCTTCTTTAGCGATCGGTGTACACATTTTTTATTCATTATATATGTTACAGTGAAACTGTATTCTCAGTGAAAATGTATCAAGCAATAGATTTGTATGACAACATGATTTCACTGGTCACGATCATCGAAATTATTGGCCGATAATTTGCCGGCCTAAAATTTTGGTTTGCTTCAATGAAACAAAATCAGCAAGTCGTCCCTTTCATAAAAAGAGAACCAAAGAAAAACACAGACAAACATAGGGCTGAAGATTGGGCGGTCAAATTTAATTTGAATGACAGCTTGGAGAAGAATATATTTTCACTGAGAATACAGTTTCACTGTAACATGTATATTACATATATACCATCGTTTTGGACGTGTGTTATCACGACTCAATCCAATAGTATACATTGATACATCTCATTGCAAATGGTGGTATTAAGAGTTATTTTACTTAGATGTGTAATTAATACTCAATGCTTCTAATAAGGCTTGAAATATCTCTATAAATATGAGAAATTTTGGAGTTAGATGTTGAGTATTTCTCACTTACACATTTACAGATGAAAAATGACCACTCGTCGGATAGGATCGATTTTTTCAGAATTCCGGGATAAATACACACCAATACAATCAAACGCGTGCTAGTGTGTTATATATTTTCTAGCCGTACGTTCGAATGTCAACGCGGTAAAAATAGAGGTCCATTCGCGTGTCGCGTCGTGACAGCGACACGCGCACACTCACACGATGAAGTGTGATATATATACGCAGTTAGATATTCTCAAGACTCGTCATTTCGACTTTAAGTTTAATTGGTAAAAGCCACTTCTATGAGTATTTATAATTTCCGTCATTTATTCTTTAAAAACACAATTCTTGCATTATGTGTAACTAACTAACTACACATCACTCGGAGTAGACGTTTTTTTTAGTACCCTACTCAGTACAATTATTCAGTACGGGAAGGGTTAGACGTCAATATGTCATAACGACGGCGGAACGCTATAATTACAAATTGGATATTTACTTTAGTTACGTACCCTAATTTTGTCACTAAAAACTCTGGTTACGCCCTTCCTCATCAGGCATTTCAATTGCAACAATGAGCTTGAGCTGACACGTAGTCAATCGTTTTTGCCGTGTATACCAATAAAAGTAATAGCATCGAGTTTGAAGGTTGTTGTTGGCAAACTTTTTTGATTTACATGACGTTGAATCAATTGGATGAGTAATTACAATTTCTGAAAGTTTTTTAAATGTTGTATCATTAAAAGGTGATTATGAAACTCATACCATCGGCATGCCCACTAAATAAAAATGGCTATTTTAAGAATTGAATAATTCCATTAACCAGTCGAAATCCTTGATAAAAATACATCTGTATAATCATCCGAAATTCACTATTTTATTTTTAGCATGGTCGCTCTCAGTGTTGATCATTTTTGTGGGACAAGATCTACCAATAATTCAGTTGGTCAACCATCCTTTTTGCAAAAGAAAAGAAAATGGAGAGTGTGAAAAGTTATATAATAAGCTGTTGTCTTTTGAATTAAGGACCAGACTGGAAGGAATGGAAATGAATTTTAACATCACAGACATCCGTGGGTTTGGATGCAAGCCCATAAATCGATTGAATAAATCAATGAGAGAATTTTTCCGTTGAAGGGTTTAAGTTTAAACCCATGAATCTATAAAACAGTAGATAGAAGAACACTCAAATTCGTTGACCTCTCAATTATATAGGCAGCATCTTTGAGTTATTCGATCATTATACAAATCAAACGTCTACAACAGGGCTCTTAACCCTATGTCCGCGGGCACATGTGCGCCCGCTACAAAGTATCTAATTACGAAAAAACCAAAAAAGTTTTTACTGACATGTAACTGTATGGCTTTTTTTTATAATTCTATTGTTAAGTTGAATAAAAAAAATAGTGCATGAATACAGCACACATGTAATGAAACCCAGGAAACAATGAATTAAATGAACGAAGTACTTAAGATTTGTTTTTTTTTAAATCGGCCTGCGCCTGTCACTATTCTCCTAAATCTTAAATGCGCCTGGAGTCGAATAAGGTTGAGAGTCCCTGGTCTACGACAAACAAAATCACGCAATTATCTATCAAAAAGGCATAACCTAACATTTCTCTCGGCGTTTTGTCATGCCTAGATGAAAATGATCATTTTGACGCGTTCTCACTTCGCCTTTTGAAACATGCGTCTAAATATTTCAAAACTATTAATCCCATCAAGATTAAACAAATAATCCCACCCAATCAATCATCATCAACAACAAAAACAATTAATAAATGTCAACATTAAATAGAGATGAAGAAAAAATCAAGAGATTGTTCTTATTCAATCACTGTGTCATAAAAAAAGATGGCACACATTGGTGAACAACTGGGTTAGACGTTACGTGACATGTGTTTTATCGTGCCACAAGTGGCGTAATGAATTCACGGTGCGATGAACACAAATCGCTCAAAATATAAGCCAAATCTGTCAAAGTAATAACAGTGTTACGACATCTAATATTCTGCCTAATCCATAATAATTTACGATAAGAATGTTGTGCAAAGTCTGTATTATAGTGGATTATGACTACAGACTCTAATACGAGTATCTAATACTCGTCCATTATTCAACTACTCTATACTCGAGTGTTTCTAAAAATACTCGAGTAATACTCGTAATTAATAAATGAACAAGAACTAGAAAAAACTTTATCAACTGCTGTGGACGTCGGTTTAACAGTTAACAATGAATTCAATATTGCTATCAAGTTTTTCTATCCGCTGATTAAAAAAAAAAATGAAAATTAATGTGCATTTAAAAATAATGAGTATTACTCGAGTTTCTTTCAAATTACTCTAGTATCGAATATTCGATACTCGAGTCATTTAATTTAGATATATTTGGGTGAACGAATGTATATATTGTTCATCAAGAATTATTAAGAGAAAAAACTGTTATTAAAAGCATGGAAGATGTGTAATTAATTATTGAAATTTTTATTTTGATTCTGTGAGAAAATTTGATCTAGGCTATAAAATACATGGTATTTAAAAAAGCAAGCGCCAATGCGCCATGCATTTGACAAAAAAATAATAAAAATTACATAAAATATTAGACAAAAATAAGAAACAGAACAGCGCCATATTATTTAAATTACAAAATAGACAAACGCAACACAACAAACTTGAAACAAAAATTCCAGATATTTTCAATTCGGCCACAGTCAAATTTTACGTGAAGACCGCTGCCCTAGATCATTAATAAGTCGAATGCTTGTGTCTGAATTTTAAAAAAAAAACTTGTGTCCCTAAATGGAGAATAATTTTGGTTTGTTTCAAATCGACCAGCGTCTTAATATATACAGTCATATTTTCTTTTGCTAAAAAATAATAAATACATATTACTACATCTTCCACAATGTAAGAATTACGAAATATGATAGTTGTATATAAAAAAAAAATAGCAATTCAAATGTCTCGTCTCAATTACATTACAAAAAAATGCAATGAGCATCCGCTTTGTTAATAAAAAAAACAAATGCACGAAATACGAAATCGTGTACGATGAAAAAATCACATTATTTCCAACAGTTACGCTTTATTGCATTCAAGGAAATTGAACAATAATTGAAACATGTATGGATTTTTATGAACATAGAATGGCAACACTGGCTTTATTTTAGAATTTCTAATTTATAGAGGAAATGGGTTTAATTAATTGAATATTGCAGAGCCCCGATTTCCGATTTCCTTATTTCACACAATAAAGAAAGAGTAAAATAATGTGGTATATACCGTATCTCTTGTGAAGACTGTCAAACTTATTACATTGTGCAAATAGATATAGTATACATAATATTATTTTAGGGTTTGCTAATTATATAATCGTGAATGATTACAAATATATGTAATTAAATTACAACTTCTGATGTATTCCATAGAATAATTAATAAAGGATTAAAAATTAACAAATTAGAATTCTTACAAATTGATAAGAGTCTCAACAGTAATCAAGTACATATGAGTGAATAACATTTTAAATGACTTACCGCTACAAAATGTATATTCAGAGGGACTTTTCACTCCAAGCATAAATATTAAATAGTATAATTACTACTGATTGTGTATTTTCAACCCGCTATAAAAGATTTACTGCGGCCCAATTGGAATTTGTGACATTCTGAATATATATAAAATTTTGTTTTTCATAAGATAAAAAAAACGGATGAGTACGTGAATTTTTAAATTTACGTCATATTAACCATGTCCGCTCTCAATTGTTATCCTCAACAGAAGCGGTAATTACTCTACGATAACTCATTGTTATTCAATTGTGTAAGCTCTCTTTTTTCAAAGAAAGTAAAGAAAGGATTAAGCCTGGTGATATATCAATCCGCTGACTTTAGGATCGGGTGGGTGGGATGGAATTTTAGAGATCACAGACATCCGTGAATTCAAATAAAAATCTATGAATCGCTTGAAAAATCTATTTATGAAATTGTCTATTTTAACATTCATCCTTTGTTGTTTTCAAATACAAGTTCAAGTCACATAAATGAGCAATTAATATAAAATTTTGTTACGTTATTTGTTTGTTTTCTTACGTGCACGGCTAACTCATTTGGTCCATAAAACGATTTCTTTTGGACCACTCATGTCTTAAACTATCATGTAACCCAAGTATCCGATACCTTTCGAGTATTCAAAAAGTTCTCAGGTAAATAAGTTGAACTTTCTCTATTAACGAAATATCACTTGACACTCTTTGGGTTTTCGTCGCGTGGGTGTCGGCAAGTTATGCAAACCTTCGACTTATCAACCGTTATTATTCGGGTTTGCTCACTCAATGAACGTGTCGCCGAGTAATCCGTACAACCTAAAAAAACTCACAAACCTTATAAGCACATACCTATTAATGAAGCATTCATAAAAAGGAGACATGAACTAGTTACCCATCTCTCGGCGTGCTGTGTCTATGCTGTTACGAAATTGGCAATTAATATAGAATGGTAGTGATTTTTGTGTCCATTTAAAGTTCAAAGCATATTTTCAAAACACATCTGACAGATAGATATCTGTATAGTGTAATAAAATAAACAAAATAAATAAAATTGCTATTCCGAACTATACTTTTGTTCTATTTTCAAAAATACCCTGTTTCAATAGTATCATGAATTTCCAAATTATTTAGGTTCAAATTTAGAATAAAATTGACTTCGTTATGCTGTGTTGAATTGGGTCTTTACTACGTTCGCATAAATGTAAAATATCAAGGATTATTCCACGTATTGTGTGACTGTTCGTGACACGTGTTTCGTATCTATAAGAGACGTCATCATACTTACTGTCGCACGGTTGCCTTAGTTATAAAGTAAGTGTGATTCTAATATGCTAACCTGATAAATAACAAAATATAAGTTGGGATTTTTCCTTCCTACAGCATGCAGAGAGGGGGATATATTTAAGTACACCATTATAGTCCTCATTTCTTTAAAATAACAAATTATAAACTTTTGAGTTGCATTCATTTGGTGTTAAATCCATGGGAAATAGATTTTACAGTGGCGAGCAACCTGTCCTGTTTTTTGATATTTTATTTATTAATTTACTTCATTACTCTTAATAAAAATAATAAAACATTTTTAGTACTTTTTCCACATGAGATTTATTTCATCAGGACCGGTTTCGCTCATGGCGAGCATTATCAACTGATAATGAATACAATAAAACAGTGGTATTTATGCAAAAGTATGAAAACAAGGTATGACAAACAATTGGTAAATCAACTAAGCAAATAAATTAAAGCAAATTACAAGAAAAATAGACTAAAAATAAAATGTTCAAGACCTCTTAGACTTAACTTTTGCATAAATACCACTGTTTTATTGTATTCCTTATCATTTGATAATGCTCGCCATGAGCGAAACCGGTCCTGATGAAATTAATCTCATGTGGAAAAAGTACTAAAAATGTTATATTATTTTTATTATAATGCCTTTCCACCAAGTATTGACAGTGAACACCTTAAAAGTGATCATTTCTCTTAATTCCAAAGTATTTATTTTTAAGCCTTGTTAATTTACTCGATGGAGTATTTCTACTGTGATTAAAATTGTGATCGTTCTCTTTGATTCTATATTCGAACGAACATTATCTATGGTCGCTACCTGATATAAGTCAACTAATTTGTCTAAAATGTTAAAACAATTTAATACATATGTTTCAATGGGCTTATAAATAAAGAAGTTAATTATTTTTCGTAGCCACAATTGTTGATTTTTGTGTGCGGGCGTGAGATTAAGGTCAGAGCTTAATATACGTGGATTATTTTAAAATATGTAGGTGCAGACTGCACACATACAAATAAGTCAATAATCTTTCAGACATAAAATAAAATCAATAACAGCGTTCCATTTTTTTAAAAATGGAACGCGTTCGACAAAATGGCTGCGACGGGTAAAACAGTTAGCCCGCAATTGCATAATGATAACGTTTCAACTTAATTGGATTAATTGATAGGTCTGTCCAATTAATCTAATAGATGGCATTTATCTCATTCCATATCTAATTTTAGATAACGGATTTTGACGCCGATAACTGAGAGGCGCTGGATACAATGTCATCCAATGAAAATTAACCGTTCCAATTATTTTTGAAAAATATATTAAACAACATGGCCGTCGAGAGCGCGGGAAAAACAGTTACGTGTTGCACAACAACTAACTACTTGACACTGAGGTGACAAATGGCTTGGCATTCTGCAACTAGAAAGTATTTTATTTCTATGTCCATTAGCATAACTGTATTAGATCTGAGGGCCCGAAAAAACATTATTTAACGCAGTTTTCGTGACTCCCAAATTAATAATATGTAAAAAAAATATTATATAATTTAAATTTTAAGCTTAAAAAAACAGTGTATTTGATTAAACGACATTAATTGACGTTATCTTCTCGATAAAACTTTCATAACAGTCCATTTACTTTCTATCTTATTATATTGTTTTTATGGTTAAGATATTAATTACATATAATCGATGTTGCATTATTTAAAAAAGCAGTCGGTTTCAGCCGATACTGTCGCTAAAAATATGATAATTACATAGTAGACGTTGACCATGCAGCTTCAGGCTCAGCGTTTTAATACATTGGCTGTGGGGGAAATCCAAACACATAGAGAAACAACGCATAGTCCGCGTTCTCCGTATCCAATGTGTTAAAAAGTCACTAATATATTTATTTCAATAGGGACGCTCGCTCGTTTAGAATGTCCATTGTGGCATGTGCTGTGTGGCACACAGCGCCGTCGTGTTAGAAACACGTGGCAACAGTATTAATATCATCCAGTTTACAAGGTCACCGTTATGGCAATGCCATTTTCGTGAAGGAAGAAGTACGGACCGATGATTCCACCAGACCAAAATCCACACCAAACAGTGACTTTCTCGGGATACAATTGGTACTTGTTTGGATTGAACCCAAATTCAACAGTTTTGCTGATTCACATTTTCATTCATCCAAAAATGGGCCTTATAAGTCTTCTTTAGCGACGAACTTTTCTCTAACGGAGCAGTGATTTTGACAATAAAATTTGATGGTGTGCACACTTTGTTCAACGCTATTACCTTCCATGGTGATTAGCCGTACACTACTCAACAATTTAAAAAAAAAATGACAGTTTTCACTTTAACTACATGCCTGCTAAAACCTAACAAATTTCAAGCGTCCCAATTGAAACAAATACTTTTAAAAAATGTTTCAAATAAAGAATGCCAATATCTCTTTTTGTAAAATGGCTGACTTCATCATTAACCCACACGTTCTCGAATAGGCTTAAGTAAATAAATTGTATCGAATAATGTGACTATTACATACGTAACATTTGATTGATTTACAGAATAAATATTATATCAATTTATATCATGACAGGGTGCCGATACAGGTAAGTGAGATAAAAAAAGATGTGACAGTTCAAATAAATAAAAAAATACATCGAATGCAAAGTGCAATGTGAAGTTGACTTCGATTGCCGCACAATAATGGCGGCAGTTTTGACAACTCTCGCATGACTGCGTTTCAACATGGCCAGATAATAATCTACGAGCAACAAGCTAAAATATTAATTTACACACCAGCCCAGCATCGACCCACGTCTAAAAAATCACCGCTAGAGCAACGATTTACGTTTTAGTTTATGATGGCAAAAGTATTTTACCTGATCAATGGCTCGATAGCTAATTATTCGAAATTACCGGTGTTGAAGTGTATTAATTTGTTCCAATAAACGATATAGACACTGTGTCAACTTGCGCATGATTTTGTTGTTCGCAATTTAAATAACAGCGGCCATGTTTGTATTAATTTATAAATGCTCTTTGCTATGAAACGATTAGGAATTATCTTTAATCAATATTGGTTTGTAGTATAAAGTCATAGACTAAATTCATTGCAGAAAAAGTGACGTTTGATTCAACTGAAATGAATTCCACACAAACATATCAAATCTTAAAATATGTATTTAAATATATAACCGAATCATTTTTTCGTATCAAAAAGATGTTCAAAAGAATATGAAGGAGTCCTTCGATATGAAGCTAATGAATTCATTTATTTTAACCTTTTTCTTTACGTTGGTCATATGAGTCGTTAGTTACAAGGGTAGATCTTGTATTGTTGTATTTTTCTTTACCACCGTGTCCGTTCACAATGTGGAGCATATGGATTCATGATGGAGTTTAGCTCGAAAGAATTTCTTGAACGATAACAGCTTGTTGCTCAACCTTATTTATTCAGAAAGATTTTTTTGGGAAAGATTATATCTAATAGTTATCTAAACGCTCTTGGTACGTCCCGCTTTTAGGATCGGATGGTAATGGGAGGTAATATGTGTACAGCACAGACATCCATGTCTTCGAACAGGATTCATTAATTCGGTTGAAAAAGACTCTACCCGGACTGAGACTAGAAACTGAAGCGAACGTCGTTGACACTCGATTACGGACTCTAAATTATACCTGTTGATACGTATTTCATTCCAAAAGTGAAGAAATATTTTGGTGAAAAAGATAACTTTTAAAATATTACGACACCCTTACCTAACCTGCGAATAAATGCTAAACATAAACTTGGCTTCTTTTTCTACTAACACCACCAACGACAAGGATCTACAGCTCACAGTTCATGGTGGTATCGCTAACTTCACAGTGCACTATTTAAGTATCAATTTTGTCCTAACCTAACCCGAAAAAGATGGCATACCCAAATATAAACGTGATTCATTTGTCTCATAAAAACACAAACAACAAAGATCTACAGATAATATTTCATGGAGGTATGGCTAACTTCACAGATCACTATTTAAGTATCAATTTTGTCCTAACCTAACCTAACCCGAGAAAAGATGACATTCCCAAATATAAGCGTGGTGTATTTGTCTCTTAACACCACAAAAACAACAATCTAGAGCTGATAGTTCATCGAGGTATGGCTAACTTCACAGTGCACTATTTAAGTATCAATATTGTCCAAACAGTTCCAGGAACTTATCAGGGAGGAAAGTTCGACATGTCTTTCAATGTTACTTTACATGCATTTATAGTTCATTGATTTGACAAGACAGATAGCCCAGCGGCGAGTTTAGTATTGACAGGTACAATGTCATAACGCAGTCCCACAATGCAATGAATGCTATGCATGAAATCTTGTATATTTGGTGTCAGGAGAGTGACAGCTTATAACGAAGGTAAAAACCTTCGATACAAGATTAACTTTGACGCCATGTCGTAACGCAATGGTCGACTTACGACTGGAATTTCAAAATATTACATTTTGAGTATGTGACCAACGACCCAAATTATATTGTTGCAAGGCATTGGATATTCCAGAAACTTCTAGGGAAACGGAGAAGACTGACACAATAGAAAAATAAACTTGTCTTCATTTGAGCATAAAAAAACGTCTTATAATTCAGTCCCTGTGGTCTAGTCTAGTGGCAAGAGTTTTGCCTAACGATCAGGTGGGCCCGGGGCCAATTCCCAGAAATGTCAGATTTTCTTAATTGAAAAAGAGATCTTGGACTGGGGGTATGTAATTTTTCGTAGAGTTGTTCACGACTGATTCATTATTTATCATCAAGTTTCACAATTAAAAATATTATGCGCATTGGCATTAGCATAAGCAAAAAAAATAACAATTGGATGTTTTTGCGCAAAAAAAGATCCAGCCCGCAAAATGGACTTTCATATAGTCACTTTTAAGGTGTTCACTGTCAATACTTGGTGGAAAGGCATTATAATAAAAATTATAATACATTTTTAGTACTTTTTCCACAAAAAATTATTTGATCAAGACCAGTTTCGCTCATGGCGAGCATTGTCAACTGATAAGGAATACAATAAAACAGTGATATTTATACAAAAGTTAAGTATGAAAAACCAGGAACATATTTTTTTAAAAGATATATTGTTCACAATGCACATGTATCATTTTAGTTTTATTCAAAATATAGATCGGATACTTATTTTGCAAAATGGATCCATGTCAGATGCAGGCATGTTTTTCGCACTTTCCAATATATGAAAAATTTTATTCAACATCTCTGATGCCCAAGATGAAACTCCAACGATTTTTTTAAATCAATCTTGTCTTAAATATTGAATGACACGTGTTTAGGTTGAGTCGAATTGGTGAAAGGAAAAGCTATGATAATTCAAAGCTCCTGATAGAAACTATGTTTTCTGTTTCCTGGTTTTTATCTCATGCGATTTTAGTATCTTGTCGGGTTTTGGGCTTCACACGCTTACCTGAATTAATGATCTATGGTATTTATGTGATATGAAATGAACACTTATTGTTTACAAATATCAGTCCAGACTGGCTATGTCTCAAAGTTTAAATGCATTAATAATGTGTATTAATAAGGTTAAATATTTTTAAAATAATTTCAGATAAGACATATTTTCTTTAATCTCATATAAAAGGTTATCAAATATATCTGATCACTATCAAAACATGACGCATCAAATAAATAACAATTTATCAAAACATTATACCGACCTACTTGCATGATATTATGTACATATTTGTTTTATTGAAACCAAAATCTATACGAAAGAACTATATAACACCAATTTTTAAAATACAAATATTTAATTAAGAATTTTGACTGATGGTGCTTGTTGCCATTTCAATATCAATAGTAATCTCGAATAGTAACAACAGTCATCTAATATTAGAGAATCACGCGTTTGATGCAGATACAGGAGCTTATTTGTTACATAAAAACCCGGGCGAACATACAATTGTTTTATCAAGAAATAAATAAGGCTTAGCTTAATAAATGAGCAAGTTATTCTTCCAAACTCACATTGTAGTATCCCTTTAAACAATATACGTTAATGGCAATTAAACTTAGTGATCTACTTTTATTTTTGTATATAAACGATACAAACTGCGCAAACAAACTACGCGTCAGCTCAAGTACATCCGTGCACTTGAAATGCCTGTAGATGCTGAAAGGCGAAACACGGGTCATTAGCGACAAAACTCATGGAATAGTGATTATCTTTTTGACATCACGACATGGCCAGTACTGCGATAAATTTAATTAAAATACGAACTAAATATTTATGGTAAATTTATTTTCATTTAAATAAAACATTTATGCTCAATTCAAACTCAATGTTTTATAGAAAACATAATGAATTACATTCGGAACAGCTTGTATTGTATTTACATTAAATTATAATAACAAGATTATATAACTTTTAAGGTGTTCACTTTCAATACTTGGTGGAATGGCATTACAGTAAAAATGTTTTATTAAGATTATATAAATTCGTATTCAAAAGATAAAATATTGCTTGTGTCTTCTAATACAATCGCTGTCCCTTAAGCACCAGGAATCTATGTTTTGATAAGCTTTTAGTTACACATATATCCCATTAATAACCGTTTTTAATAATTATAAGATGAAGCCTGAAAACTACAGAAATGGACATTGTGTCGTACGAGGAACAAACTCGTGCTTTCGAGAATATACTTTCGTTTAATTGTATGTTTTATACATAGTTTGAACGATAGTGCGATGCCAAAAAGCGAAGTTCAAGATGGCAGCCAAATTGAAAACGACATTTGGGTATCCATTTTCAAATCGTGAAATCTTCTATCTTAAATATGTCATTGGCGTAGAATAATTAGATCATAGATCAATATTATCCTTGATACATCATACGAAATCAAATAACGCATTCTCAGCCGTTCATTTAGTCACCAGACTTCTGGGAGGAGTTTCGTGTCAAATTGCTTTCGCGTATACGTGAAAATACGAGAATGTTAAACATCTTCCAAAATTAGAAATGAAGAATCGAAACAAATAGTGAGTAAGAAAGATGTATCATTTATTTCCAGAGCGTCCAGTTTCAGGCTCACTGGAACAATGCAAAGAATAAAGAAACGAATCCAAAAATAACCGATATTTAGCGGTCACTTCAGTTTTTAACGTTTTCCGATTCCAAACAGATGACAGTCTTCGCTTGCTAAACGAACTTTGTTTGTGAATGAGTCAGCTTGAGTTTAAATTCGAGTATTGTAATGATGCTGGGTTATTTTGTTTAATTTGTTTGTTTGTCGTTGTAATATTGTTGTCTCACACTAACATTTATACAAATGTTTTTACACATATACTACTAGCATAGCCGGCTCTAGTAATGGTGCAATAGTGTACTGATCTCCCATTTATATTCAAGTTATAAACAATATACAAATAAATATTCCAATTAACTCATTTAAAATTCCTAGCGTGTTGTCCGATACAAACATTTAAAAAAGCGACGATTCACACATGCTTAGCGGATGGCGCCAAAATAATGATATGTATACGTTTGTCGAATTCCTCACAGAGAAGAAACTGTAGTCAAAACAAAAGATTTTGTGACGTCTCGTCAGCATTAACCACGCCACACGCAATATTTGTTTCAAGCCATTTCTAGAAACACTACGATATCACGGCTAATATAATATGTACATTAATACAGAGTTCACAACAGTTGAAAATGCACGCGGTGAGCGAAACCGGTCGTGATCTAAATAAATTTATTGTGTAATTAGGATTATAAATATTTAAATATTTTTTGATATAATAGGCATTTACAATTTCGACCACGTATTTACAGTGAACACAAAAGAAAGAGATCTTGGGCTGGGTGTATGTTATTTATCGTTGATTTTGTGCACAATTGATACACTATTTAACATCGAGTTAATCTCGTATGACTTTCACAACTCAGAATATTTGGCGCATTGGCGTAAGCTGTAATGACAAATATTTTTTTTAAAAAAAATTGTACAAAAACACCTTAAAATTGAGATAAAAATATAACTGATAGAACAGTGGTTCTCATGTGCGACAACCAACTGTTTCATCGTGAATATTGGTATTTTAAAAGTAAATTTCTCAACAAATTCCAAATTTAATACATTTCGTACGCATTCTCTATTGCATCAAGAAGTATTAGCTATCAACTAATATTAAAGCATTGGAGATGAAGAATCAACAGCCAAAAATGATTAAATGCAACACAACAGACTCACAACAAAATTTTTTCGGGATTTCGAGACATTACTGTTGGGTTCTGATGTTTACATTGCGGCCACGGTAAAATTGTAGTGAGAACCAATGTGCCAGAAGATCAAGAATGACTATAAATTAAATCTTCTCTATAAGCTAACTGTAATCATTTGAACAAACAATCCATACATATTATATTGACACAGAATGAATCAGAGCATTTTGCCCGAAGCAATGTGTTATAATTGTATTATTTTCTTATTATATTAGAAGGCAAGCGGAATTGTGGTAGTGGAGAATAAAAAAATGTATTAGTATGCCAATTCCGGCACGCACGCCCGCGATTCACTACCGGAGCCCCGGGCGGCGTGACTCACAGTCTGCCCGTGCAGGGAAATCCGCAATATGTGAAGGATTACTCAGTGAATTATTTTTAGTTCAGAATCGGCGAGTTGCACGCGATATCGCCGCTGTGGAGCGATAAAATTCATCAATCGAGACGAAAGAGTTTTTGCCCTGACAGAAACACTAAAACATCTATTGATGAATTGGTAGAACTCAATTATAACACTGTCAAAAATATCAATGTATTTTAGTTCGACAAAAATCATAAGATATAGAATTGCTAGCTATTTTGGGTTACGCCATCGTCAGAGATTCGGGTGACGAAAAGATCTCCTTAAAGAACAAAAGTAGACGGAGCCAGTTGAGGATTGAGAACTAAGGAGGTCCCAGCGGCAATATAATTTTGGAAGCCCTCCTTATCTTTAGAAAAATAAAAGTCGCAAAATTTATTCGTAATTCTGACTCATTATTATAATTAGATAATTATATACATTTTGGTCGTTTCTCAAAATTGTAATCAGGAGTATGGCTTGAAATATGTACGGTGTTCCCCGCAGTTCACTAGACACAATTCAGAATGTGTACCTGTTTTGAGTTATGAATGTCAATATATACACAATCATAACTTACGGTATGTGTCAAAGAGACATATCGATAGGAGAAGTGTATACGAATATATATTGAGAATACCTTAATTCCGGCTCCCTCGTAAATCAAGAAGGAGCCTCCTATCCGACACTCAGAAAGAGGGATTTTGGGGACGGAGTAGGAGAAACATGGTACTCTTTAAAACAAAACACGATCTCAAAGCGTTATGTGGGTGCGCTCATTCGCACCCATTATTTAATCGTCAAGGATTTACACAGACGTTATACAACACACAAATATTACGATAGCGAAGAAGATATCAGGAATTTGACGCGAATTTAATTCTGAGGGAGAGGATTAGACGCGTGCATTCTCAATGCAGTCCAATCTCTCACTGCTGTATGAAAACAAACGGTTACTTTAGAAAGAAAAACAATGGCCGTTTCAAAAATCGTTAACACATGCGCCCGCTGATAAGGGATGATTTATCGCCTTATGAACTTTTTATGAAGCACATGCATTGTCGGGCGTCAAGAGATAAGAGAAATTGAAATAACTCTACATTGCACCGCTATAGATTGCAATATAGATTATTATATGAATGAATTCATTTCCTGATATCGACTGACTCATCGACTGAGGTGAACAATAGATCGTTCGAGAGAGTTCTGATGACCTACCACATAAGGCGGTGTCAATATCAATACGTATCAACACAATACTAATGGTAAAAATTGATTACTGGTGTAACCTATTTTTTGGCTATCCTGAAATATCAAGTGGAGAAAAATGAGTTAGGTTTTTCTAAGGGGCCAACCTACGCCAATAATCTTAGATACATATAAATATATGTAAAGTTAACCCTGCTATAAAGCTGTTTTTACAGTGTGTGCTGCAGTCTTCATGGAAAATTATGTTTCATAAATATGTTATACTAGTATTGCTACCCGGCGTCGCTCGGACTAAGCGACCAATAATTATTCAATGTTATATCATTCGACATAATTATATCACAAAATCTAACATCCAAAATAGAGTTAAAATAAAATCACAAACTTTATTTAATTTGATGACAGCCCCGCCCCATTCTCGCCCATTAAAATGTCCAAATTCAAGGAAAAAATCTAATTTGCTGTCAAATAATACCTTCACGTAAATAATAAACATTATTATATTAATAAAAGCCGGGAAAAAGTTGGTAGAAGACTAATTAAGATTAATTAACGCCGATAAAAATTCAAACATATTTTCTTTCATATTCGTTTTTATGGCAACTTGCAACAACAATGCAAAAGGGAATTACAGACCCACATACATACATACATACATACGCCGTTTCGGTATTTATATATAAGATTACAAATAAACATGTACATATGTGCATTCGAAAAATATTCATCAGAAGCTGTACGTTTGTTTACTTTTGATAAAGTAAAATTATTAATATCATTTAAATAATCTTACTATCGGTGCTGTAGGAGGGTTGACTGTTTGTAATTTAAAACCTTATTTCAAAATGCTACTGCTATACAATTAAGGTTTTGGTTTAAAGACTATTTAGTTACGCCATTTTTAACCAAACAAATTAATGTGAATAAAAAATCTGTTCTACTTAATGACTTCGGTGAGTTTTTGTGTGCGGCTCAGCTCTCGCTAATCGTCATGTATTAACTTTATAGCCATGAAATCAAACAGAGGTTGTCAACCTGTCGAGGACATACAAAAAATGATAATAATGCGATATTTAATTGACACTGTTTCGCCGAACGTTTGCGTTGACCTTATAAGGAGGCATGCTTAAAGGTCATGGAAGCCAAATGCAGTTCATTGAGTTTTCGTTGTTAATTTAAGGTGAGTTCATGTAAATCGTTCAAAAAAAAATAGAGTGCATTCATCCAGTCCACATTTCAAGACCGTGCACATATTAATTGGTGTATTCCACAGCGTAATAACGTTAATCGTGCTTTAAGCGTTTACCAGAAATTTCCAATGAAAATTCCACAACTTTTGTTTTTCTCCAGAGGAAAAAAATGTATTACGAATAGTGTTAAAATCTGCGCGCCTTCCATAGATTTCGAAACCACGCCCGCTTCCAATATGGAGCATATGAACTACTTACAAAGTTTATCTCAACTTATAAGTTACTCAGTTTCAAGGTTATTAATGGGAGGCCAGTGCACCACTGCACCGTAAAAAGAACCATCCCTGGTTGAGTACCATGAAAAGATAGACAGTTGGAATAACTTCGGTGAAATCAATTTCTACCTATACTGAAGTCGGATAGTGAAATTTTTACTGTTGTACTATAGTGAACTAACATTTATTTCACATACACTTAATTGGCGAAAAGGATATATCATTAAAATACTGATTCATTTAAAAGACAGATACACATATGAAATTAGTTTTGAATCCTGAAAATCGACATTTATTAAGAACAATTATATAAATACCGGGTGCCTTGACTGTTGCTAAAATTCACTCAATGCGCAGACAGTGAGTGTGTGTGTGTTGTACTTTACAGACATACAAATAAATATTGCATCGTCGTACTTGCAATAAAGCAATACTTGTCAAATTATTTCAATTAAGAGCAAAAATAGGAACAAATGTTTAAATATTTACACGGCTTCGACAGAATTGCATAAAGTCTCGTGTTTCCGGTGATGATTATCAGTAAACAATATTAAATGGATACACAGTTCATACAAAACATTTGCAGAAAACCCAAACAATTTCCGAGTATAATATCATGACAAAAAATAAACACACCTCACCGTAATAATATAGTTCAAATGATGTAGACATTATCGATTTCTTAGAATGATTTATTATGACAGGTAACATTGAATGAATTTAATATTTGAACAGCAAAATTAAATCTCCAGTTTCTTAGTAGTAGACCTAGTAGATTAAAATGATTTTACATTCACAGAATGAAATGTATTATTCAATAATCAATCAAAAATACAAATTCCACAGAAATTCTATTAAATGAATGCGTTTAAATTATGACGCATAAATTATTCGTACAGCAGAACTGAGCTGTAATTATTTTTATAGAAAAATAAGTTCATTTTAAGTAGAGAATAAATTAGCTTTATGATCGAGTTTTCTAGGCTCGTCAATTTTAGAGTATTATTCAATCCCATTTCATGGAATATTTAGAAATGAGATCTACATTCTTAGTCTAGTCTTGAGTCTAGATACCAATATTTTCTTACGAACGTACGTTCTAATCATTTGTTTTCATTAACCTTTTGGCTGCCTCCCCTTTTTTGATTAATTGGCAAATATAATCTCGATCCTGTCATAAAAAATGCCTTGGTAAAATGTGTTCTATAATTTTTCAGCAGTGTGTGCCATTTGTTTGACAAATATTTTTTTAATTAAGAATTAATAATTTCGACTGACGGTGCTTGATGGAATTTCAATATGAAATTGGCATCTTTTGAATTTTGAACTTTTCCATGAGTTTCGTCGCATGAATTAAGTGGGTTTATTTATAATTATGTATCGGGATTTTTGAATGTAGTATCGCAAATACTAATTACCAGATAATAAGATAGGAATAGGATCTATAAATAAATGTAGGGTTTTATCCGACCTATTATTATTGAATTGATTGATTTCGAGTATTTGAATTTTTTATAAATGATAATTATTTAAAGGGGGTGTAAAACAGTGGCGAGTTTGAAAGATTAGGTTGTTCGTTTTTTTAAAAAAAATGTTGTTCATCATTGTTTGTTATGTTATTAAGGGTATATGAATGATGTCTTTTAGTTTGTTATTAATTCCGGATATCCAATAATATAGATGACGCAGTTGATTAAATTAAAGATGGAATCAATTTTAAATAAAATTTAATTATTGTACAATATAGTGAAAACACTTTCTTGTTCGCAAAATTGACAGTTAAAATTAATCGAGGCTAAAAACATGATATTTGTGTGGTTCAAACGATATTGGAACACATTATACTTCAAAATATGACGCCAATATCATTTAAAATTGAAAATATAGATAATTTCCAACACGTGTAGCATCTGGTTAACAATTAAATTCTATTATTTGTTACTATTTTTACCATTGATTTCATAATTATTTTTGGCAACATGACATGAGCAATCTTATTTCCTTCAAAACTGTCACCAAAGAATTTTTTAATTATAGAAATATTTTAGTAAATTTATTATCATATCTATTTAATATGTACATTCAACTTTCAATAGATATATTTAACATTTATCTTTGTTGAAAGATAATATTCAAATATGGCGAGATAATTTTTCGGTATTGTTAATCGTAAAGGTCGAATTTGAATCGTTTGAATGTTGTACTCATCCATGAGGTTTTGTCGCTAACGACTCGGGTTTCGGCTTTCGACATCCTCAGGCATTTCAAGTACACGGATGTACTTGAACTGACAGCTAGTAAACAGTTTGTATCGTTTATATACGAAATCGTTTGATGTAAATGAGTTTCAATGAATTAAGTGTGTTTGTTTATAATTATCTGGCTTTTTGATTTTAACGGTGTTTATAATTGTTTTCTTTGATGGCATTTAAGTTAACTAATAGGTAATGATTTTGTTTAGTTAGTATAAACTCCCAACTGAGTATTTCAACATGAGCTATTTATGTTATACTGATCATAATTCATAAGAATCGTTCCATATTAAAATTTATACGAACCACTTGTATTCACTGTCAATACTAGATGGAATGGTATTATATTAAAAAAAAAAATAACACAATTTTTGTACTTATTCTACAATTAATATATTAAGATCATGGCCAGTTTCGCTCATCGGGAACATCTCCTGAAAAAAACACGATATCATTATTCCACAATGAATGTGGAATGAGTACAAAAATGTTTTATTATTATTTGAAATAAGAATACTTATGTAATTTTCATTTACCAGAATATCGCATTTATTACTGTTTTTCATCTATATTATGCACCCACAACATAACATAAAAGTAAATTAATGCTTTTTTATATTCGTCTTTTTAAAAGTCATTTTGAATCGTTTAAAAAATACTCCGTCAATTATGAAAATCATTGAAATGTGGGAGGTTTTTCTTATGGCAAAATAAATTATGTAGAAACAAAAAAAAACATGCCAGATTACAATCGCGGTACATACGAAAACGGCAGTATTTATCTTTTAAATGTCAATATCATAACGAAATTTAAAAACATATCAATTCGTCACTACACTCGAATAACAGAGATATGATTTTTATTGTGTCTATAAAAAATGAGCAATCAACTCTGGATATTTTTTTTATACAGCTTCAAATAAACAGGAAAAATTGCGTTTATTTTTAAAATTTTAAATTTGGAACAATATTATTGTGAATTATACTTTTTAAAAAAAAATGTATGGCAGGCAACTGAACCTGAATTATTTGTGTATATGGCCGTCAGATAAAAATAAAAATAAATTATCGATTGAATTGTCATTAACTTGGTAGAACTCCATTATCACGCGGTGAAAAAAAATGCAATTTATTCTAGTTCAACAATAATTATAAGATAGCTATTTCGGTTTCCGCCATCGTCAGAACTAGTTCTAACGACGTTCTAATAGTTCTGACTATGATTTTTTAACTAAAATACACTAAAATACAAAAAATATTCATATTTTAGTTTTATAATGTCAATTTTAACATGATATTATAATTTTTTCTCTAAAATAAAAATCTTCAGACACTGCGGGAGAGTTTTCCGATGAAAATGAAAGGAGAAAGAAATCTGAAAATCAGCTGTTACTCAGTATATGTATGCCACTTGTAAAATCAATAATCCTACCTTTAGTGAAACATTCCAGGCTTAGAGAACGAAAAACGTACAATTATTCAACGTTTCCGACACAAAATATGATCACTAAACACTCTCACATCGATTGAATTGTATTATTTTGCACATAAACAAAATAAACAAACACTTATGTAAATAATCCTGAACGTATTTTATATTTGCGCGGGCTTAAAATACTAAATCGCGGACTGTCTATGGATTATATTGCTGGCTGAACAATATCGTGAATAAAACATTAATCATTATTGTCTATGGTCGATTATTAAGAACAATATTTGAAAACTGTGGGTATTTGAATATGGAAACGTGCGTTTGACAGTAGTATAGTAAGAAAAACGCAGAACGATCGGACGCGACCTTCTTCGACCGCGCGTAAAATTATACTGACGTTTGGATTTTACGCTGCGACCGCAAAGCCAATACACACAGAATAAGGTGTAGAACTCGCTCGGGACAATCTTGAATCTTTACTCAAAGGAGTAGTCGGTTAATTTTATGATTAAAAACAAGCACGTAGGTATCGCAATACATAAATTATGACAGCAAATAATCTTTGTAAAGAAATCATATTGGAACTCGAGAGGGAGAACAATATTGAAACATTTGTAACAAAGTACAGTGGAACCCCGATCTTATGTTCTCGCATTATACGTTTTCCCGCGTGGTGCGTTCATTTTCTATAGTCCCGAAATAGTATTGACCACCAATTATTGACAGTGGACGGCTTTAAAATCTGATTAGCAGTTAGTGTTTTTAATTACAAATTGTTGTGTAATTGATTACAAATATAATTTCGCTGTTGATAGATTTCAAAAATCCAGCATTTTCTCGATCACTGAAAATGGATTGAAGTTTAAAAGAAGTAACATATTGCACTTTTCCATGTGTTTTTTTCCAGGGCAGTGGTGTCGCTAAAAAACACACGACTCCGACTCCAACATTGACCAAAACCACGACTCCGATTAAAAAAAGCTTAATATCGTTACGTTTTTTTCCTCACTTTCCTATTTATGTATATTCAATTAAATATCAACCAACCAATCCGGCCAACAGCCAAATTTTACATATTATATGCCTAAATAAAAAGTTTAAACATTTCAAAATTTCCGACTCCGAGTACGACTACAGCAAATACCCCGCGACGACTCGGACTCCGGCCAAAAGAGCGCGACTCCACAGCCCTGAAATTTTCGCTATCGACCCGGGTTTCGTCTTTCGGCAGCTTCCGGCATTTCAAGTGCACAAATGAACTTAAACTTAGAATAAATTATGAATTCATATTACGAATGAACTTGAAGTTAACATGACATATAACTCAATTGAATTAGATATCATCTGCAAATATGTATGGTAATAACTTTATAAACGGTTCACGTTTTATAAAACTTTTTTATCTATGTTAATTTTGTGATGTGGTCTACGGTGCAAAATGATCGTTTCAAACATAAACAGCGTTCCGCTGTGTGCTATAGAAAATAAATAAGCAAAACAAACATTACTTACTAATGGAAATAATTGTATTTTTACGGTTGATTAGAAGGCACCGCAACGGTTCGCTCTGCGACCGGTGAACCAGTAATATTAGCAGGACACGCATGGCAAAATAACGATAATAATATTGCTAAAGATACCAATACCAAAACAATCGACATTTTCAGCCATTTTGACTAAAAAAAATGTCATGGTGTATTTTTATACGCTGTTTAAAAATTCGAAGCCAAGCGTAAAAAAACGAAATTCGAACGCTGTTTTCCATATTTGAATCGTTTGAATATTTTACATTTTTACACAGATTTTTAGGAGTGATCTATCCATGACTGGTTTGTGGTGAAGTGGTTAACGTCGTTGGCTTCCGTGACGGACCGCCCGGTACGAGCAGATTAGTCGATAAATCTATTCAGTTCGAAGGCAATGGGTGTTTGTGTTGTTAAAAATCCATTCCCAAAAAGCCAAGCATAGCTATAGTGATTAGCTAACCACTGGACCTCGTATCCTTTCAATAGCTTTAATCCCTATTCTCTTTGAAAAGAGAGGTTGAGAAACTGATTAACAAGCAGTTCTTGTAGAAAAAATATATGTTATAAATTGTAATTGAAAGTCATTAATGTGAAACTTTTAATTAATCCAGAATGCCATCGATATATTTTAATATTATTTAAACGAGACAAATTATTTAGTACGCTTCAGTTCCAGTTCATCTGTGCACTTAAAATGCCTGAAGATGCTAAAAGACGAAACCCAGGTCGTTAATGACAGAACATTGATATTGAAGTTCACATTCATCTCGAGCCTTACTGCCCGGGATAAGTCGGTCAGCAGAAGATGGCGACTTTATTAAATTTGCTGTATTCAACCAAATGACATCAATTATTAAGCTATGCAATACATCACATTATTTCGTTCTTAACCAAGATAAATAACCGGATTCAAGATCCCTTTGCACTCCTCAATGTATTTTTTTTTTCCTTTCAGCAACTCCTCGATAGATTTGAGAAATTGATTGATATCACAGAGATTGCGTATTTATTAGCATGGTAAAACGAAATACCGAAAAATACACCAAATTATGACATGTTAGAAACTTTATTTAACTAAGGCACACAATCCAACAAATACGTTTTTTTTTTAAATAAGGATAATATAAAATTTACATAAAAAAATGTTGAGCAGATCTATTTTGGTGATTATGAATTAAATATTAGATCAGGTTGACACAAAGAATATGCAGAGTGCTAAAAGGATGTTCTTCAAAACGAAAAAAATCTCCAACCATGGAATGAAGTGGTAAAGAAACGAAATTGTTCTAATTCACACAATATCTGTTCACGTTTTTTGCTCTTCTGAAAAGTAGTGATTTTTCACCGACATCCTTTTGGCTTGGAAGGGGCGATATTATAAGATAGAATTGTGCTTAAAAAAATGTAGTGCCCAATCAAAAACCTTTTCAAAAACGATTTCGAACAGATTCACTTGATAGATTAATAAACATTTTAATTTATTGATTGAATTTGCATTTACTTGGTATAACTCAATTATAAGATGGTGACAAAAATAGCAATGTATTTTAGTTCTACAAATATTATATATCAAGATATATGGTTGATAGCTATTTCGGCTTACGCAATCGTCAGAATTAGGTTTAACATCAGTGTCCATATGTTTATATCTTTTTAGTAAAGGCTCTCAGCTAAATGTATCGGAACAATTATAAATTAATAGCTAACATCAATCCATTAACATTCTTAATGAACAGACTAATATTAATCCATCACCGCTACTCAGACCATTACGGAAAGTTAATACAATTGTATCTAAATCAACTAAATACAATACTTATTTACTTTTATTCCCACTTAATAAAAACCCAAATTAACTTCCATTTCGAATAAACATAAAATCAATTTGTCACATTCAATTTATTATAACAATATAAAATTAGGATATTAGAACAGAAGAGAGCCTGTATTGTGCACCTTTTCTACACCAGTAAGAAGGATAAGTTTTTTTTATACATAGTTCTGAAGATGGGATCTTATAATTTTTGTAGAACTGAATTACATTGCTATTTTTTTCACCGTATTATAATTTATATTGTTTTCTGAAATCAACTCAAGGTGATGTTGTTAATTGATATTCTGCCTGCCAAATAAATCGCCAGGTCGGAACACTGATAAATAATTAGTTCCAATCGGTGATTATTGCAATTTACGCTTTTTTAAAGCAAATTTAAAATAATATCCATCCGAGTGGGCAACCTTGTTCGGTCCGTCGAAGCGTGACCAACGTAGAAAGAGAAAGCACAACGGCCTTTTCGCTCCTTTATAAGGAAGACGAAGGACTCTTTAAATCCCGCCAAAATTAAATTGACTTCCTCCTCGGAAATAAGCGCCGGCATCTTATAATAAAGGTCTCGATAATTTATTTCTCAGATGTCTATGGTTGAATTTTTAATTTAAACATACATAAATTACCAACAATGTTTATATCAGAAATCATAGATTTATTTTCCTTCCTTGACTTTCCTGCTGAAACTATTTGTGAAGTGCGCTAGGCAGCCTCCTAGTTCCCTGGCTATTTTTCTTGCTAGGGTGGGGACAGACTAAATCTTTGTTTCTCTTTCCAGCATGTAAGCTAGCTTAGTATTGACTTTCTAAGAGATTCTGTCAGCTAAAGGCTTTGTGTTGGGAAACACTTAATAAAACCCCCTTACGAGAAGGATTGTCTTGGAATCATTAAAAGGGTTCAATTCTTACCAACAATTGCTCGTAATGTTTACGTAAGCTTGAGGAGTTTACTTTTCTTATAATAGTCATGCCCAGTCCCTAAATGAATCGACGTGTCTGGGTCCTACTTTAAGATGTATCTCTTAGGGCAGTGGTCGGCAAACTTATTCGCCAAAGAGCCAAATATGAACATTGAAAGTTTGAGTAAGTCAGGTTTGTAGGTTGTTTTTTTAATTTTAGGCACGATTCCAGGTTCTCATCAATAATACGACTTCTGAACTTACTCTTGATAAAATTCATGTTTGAAAAAGATTATTCCCATGAATACGTAAAACCGAAAAACCGTTTTAAAACGTTCCCTCTTGATAACCAACGTACATTGTTTTAAAGCATACGATTAGCGTACCCACTCTCCATTTCAACTAAAAATTCTTTAAATTGGCAATGATTAAGAGCTTAAGCTAAAATGGAGTAGATAATCGTAATTACCAATTCCATAACTTTACAAATTTCTTCTGGAAATGACTGCGCACAAAGCGCTTCTTGATGAATGATGCAATAGTAGGTAAGTATCTAATGATTAATTTCAATTTTAAGCCACACTTAAGGGGCCAAAGAGCCGCATGCGGCTCCGGAGCCGCACTTTGCCGACCACTGTCTTAGGGCGTTAATTTGGAAGCTGGCAGGCCTGGTGGCTTCTTGCACACTTGCCTCCACTGTTGAAGAAATTGCTGTAAGACAAAGGTGAGTGTAGCGTTAGGTTTGAGACATCGTCCTAGCAAGGTTCTTAGAGTCCTTAAGTTTGTTTGATATTTTCACAACTCGGAGATTTGGAGCGAGGTGAGGACCCTGCTTCAGGCTCTCCATGAAACTGGCACGATGGAGGCGTAGGGTCTCTGATGTCTGGGCCTTTATACCACGCCCGGAGGTATTGCATACTGGCGTTTTTCCTCAAGCCATTCTTCAGTTACTATTATATCGCTCCTTCCGAGCCAAGCGTTAGTGACAAATCGCTACTTTTCAGTAGAGCAAAAAGAGTGAAAAAATATTATGTCAATCCGAACAATTTCGTTTCTTTACCACTTCATTCCATGTATTGGAGTTTTTTTAGGAACATCCTTTTGGCAGTCTGTGCATCCTCATATTTAATTTATAATAACCAAAATGTTACTAACGCCCTTTTGGCTTGGTAAGGACGATATATTTCTAAAAATTCAGTTGACGGACAACAGCTTAAAACCGGTCTAAAATTCGATTCATTTTTTAAAAAATGACATTTTGTAATACACACATTATTATAAGGATATAACGAGACATTCCTTTGAGTAATAATGTGTATGCATTGATAATAAAATATTATTGATAATAAAATGTTGATTGCTGGCCAATTATCGTAGGTTGCTCTTTTCTATGAATAGCTCTCCTATTAATTTGAAAATTGAATAATACATATAATTAAAAAACAGCCACTTGTTTATTTATTTTTTTATTCAAAAAATACTTTCAACGGAAATAAAAATTAGTTTCGTTGAATGCCACCTATGAAATATAAATACAACAAAAAGATCAACAAAGAGATTCATTTCTATTGCCATCACAAGATGCCACTATTTATTTTACACAAAATTTAACATTCGGGTAAAGAAACATTCTTTTGAAACCATGTTTCTCAACTCATTATTTTTTTTGTTCGATAATTAAAAAATAGAGAGAATAAATTATTTTTATAAATAAATTTGAGATTGGATAATATGGTGTTTCCACCTCTAAAATTAGGAAATTTAAATTACTCATAGTCACCCAACAATGAATTCATGTATAACAAAGCATATTTTAACTTACCTTAAAATTTTTATGTACATTAGCTTGTAATATTATTTTTATAGTGACACCCGTTGTTAAAATACAATAGGATTTTACCTTCTCAATTAATATTAACAATTTAAAAGTACAAACCAGTTATCAATAGCAGCAGCATGTAGGTATATATTTTAACAAAGTAATATTCACATCGTAAGACCTGTAGCCAAATGGTCAACCTCATTTTCTTCCAGTGAAGTGTCCATTTGTTTGAATTCCAGTACAGATACATTCATCAACTGATTTTTTAGTTTGTGTTCAAAAGCATAAAAACCATCCGATGAGTTTTACCTCTTCGAAAAAACAGAATGACAAATAATTCTAGTGCCGTGTCAAATATTTTGGCCCATTATTCATAAAAAAAAAAAAATGTTACTGGTGAAGACAAAATTTGAATGATAATTTTAAAATATCCAAAGCAGTTGACCCTTCTAGTTTTATCCAACAACCTACATGAACTTCATAACTTTTAGCACTTACTTTTTAGACACATCTCACCATCAATATTTCATGAGTGATAGTAGTCATATTTCAAAATAAACACATTCTTTACAGTAATGAAACTACAATGATGGAAAAAAGATTCAGTTGGCCTTTTTTAAATGGCGTGTATTTAATGGGTCAGTATCTAACTCGAGTGTTGGTCAGAAAATGGAATAAATGGTCAGTAACTATTAAAAACGGTTTGTATCCTCAGAATCAGTATGCACATTGTCAGTTATAAAATGAAACAGTCAGTAATTCATGTAAAATGGTAAGTATTTAAATTAAATGGTCAGTCATCTTGAATGTCTCGTTTTAGTTTGACAGCTTGTGAAATTGAACAAATATGGCCGTAAGAAGCAAATATGTATATGACCAAGTATAAGGCTTGCGATATTTCTTGGAATGTTTAATTATTACCTTACACAAACTTTTCTACCACTCCTAATGACAGACCGTTGATAATTGTCTACTAAACCTTTTATAAAAAATGACTGACCATTTTCCAATAATATACTGACCACAATTAATTATTTATTGACCGTTTTAAATATTTAGTACTGACCATTTCTTTCATATTTACTGACCGATCAAATTAGTTGTCTTTTAGATTGTTGATGTCAGAAGCGTTGTCTGGTACGCCATTGATGGCTAAAATATGGTAAATAGTCTGAGGGGTTAATTATTAACACAGTAGAGTTATTAATTCAGGTGAATTTTATTAACAAATCAGTTCAATTGTTAGAGCTAGGACAAAGCAAAAAAAACAAAAATAAATGTTGAATGTAACAGGAAACCATGTTTCCAGATAAATTGTATGACAACCGAAAACAGTGTGGTATTAAGAGTATGAAATCATTAAGCAGAAAAACAATAGAGTAACCAATTATGTGTCAGTATTTTAAGTAGAGCTGCTGTCATCGGCACTGTTCAGTTGTGTTGCAAGCTCTTCTCCCCAGCAGTAGATTTTTTGTGACACCCAAAGTACTTAATATCCATTACAACAAAGAGCACAACAAAGAATGACATCAAAGATACCATAGACAAGTATCCACAAATATTACAGTGACTGTGTGATTTATGTTACCATAAAGCACAACATATGAATAATACTATGTAAACATATAAGTTCTATCAGTAGGTTCTTAAGCTTTCATAGATATTATTATATTTATGTTTCTGAACTTGGGAAGACACTACAATGATCATTTCTAGGAGACCCAACCCAAGTGTCTTACCATTATCAGAATCATACAAATAGTTACAATGGATGAAATGACAGTTAATTTTGCACACTCAGAAGACACCTTTGCTCTCTTTTTATATACAACAGCAATTATGTGTCCTGTCATTTTAGCAGTATCATCGGATATATTACAGGTACAAATATTTGACAGATGAATTGACATGCAAAATTATAGACATTTTATTTTGTAACTGCCGATTTTGTGTGATAATATTTAAATCTTATGACTTGGCACAAATCACCGCAGTTACTACTATCAAACATTAAAGATACTGCAACGTGTGACACAGAATGTCCTCGTGTCGTCTTATCTTTCCGTCATTACTTACCACAACAAACGGCATAACAAAATAAATAACCTAGCTCTGTTCATCAACATATATGTACAACATAGTGTTCTTATTACTAATATTTGTAGTATGTATTGGAATTGTGTGGATACAAAAACTTCCCTTCGAGTGTCTAGAAAATATAACTATTTTTTTTCGCAATTGCAAAGGTTCATTTTTCAACACAGCATAAAACGAAATGCCTCAATCAACTGGGATGTTGATCTCGCTGCTTTGAAATCTAAACCTTTACACACCTTTATGAGAGTCCACCAAAACTTCTGGTTTCGGCAGACTTATGGGTAGATATAAGAAAAAGTTTCGTGGGATAATTTGAAGGCAACCTATTCCCATCTATCTATTGAAGACTGCATACTTCATAATTATATATCAACTGTACTCAAATAGCAAAGTCCATTATATTGTCTATGCTGACGTTTTATACTGCAATATAATCGAGGAACCTTTCGCATATTGAAAACATATGTATATCAAATAATCTAAAGTTAATTATATTTATACATAACGCATTAGTTTTATGACTAAGTCATGTTTTCAGTTTGTTTAAAGTTTTGATGTGATGCCCTCAAGTTGATTATTAAGATAAGCTAATTTGTTCCATATCTTATCAAACCAATTTATAAAAAATAAAAAAATATTAGACATTAAAAGTATGCTGGTTTCATTTTATCATACGCATAAACTTTCAATTGACATTTCCCAATAACCTACGTTTGAACATATCACATCTGCTGCTTTGTTGAAATGGTAAATCAGCTTAGGCGACTTTTACCCGAATGTCCTGATAGTCTGGAAACTCATCGGTTCCATCCCGAAATAGTGTTTTAATAATTTTTAGAATACTTGTAATGGAAACGCCACAATTGTACTGACCTATCTATGCTGAAGTTCTCTAAGTTGCATAATAAACACTGAGTTTAGACTAAATGAAACAAATAATAAGCAAAATAACAATTCACAAAAATTATATCTTTTCTTTTGGAAGTTCGAACAGAGGATGTTCTGAGATTAAAACAAACAGATACCTTTCCACGTTTACCAAGAATCCAACAATATGCAAACAGACTAATCAAACAACAAATAGTATTAATTTTAAATCCTACCGATTTTGTAAAAAAAATAATTCCCAACTGAGATCATTTGTATCAAAATAACACATATAACAGTTCTTATAGGTACTTAGTAATAATAAATATATGACCGAATTCTCCGAATTATTACAAATACAAGCTGCTGCACTTGAGCGCCTGAAAATATCGAAATGTAAAACCCAAGAAGTGATTTTGAAGTTTTGAAGATAAAATCTCAGTCTTAAGCTTCTATCGCATATTGCCAGCGTAAAACGGAATCTGTTTATATATAATCTGTGTTTACACTATACAAATAACATTGGTACTGGAAAATAACATTTTTATCACATATCTGTTTATTTATTGCCTCTTCGGCAATCTTCGACTAGCACTTTGGGGAACAATTGAAGGAACTCACTGAGTTTGTCAACGGTGAAAGGCATTGATCTGCCCATAAATGGCACCTTAGCCGTGATACCTTTGAAGTTCGTATCGGGTTTTTTACCATAGTTGGAATATCCCAAAATCGGCTGCAAATCTGGGACTTCTTCTTCGACGATCACGAGCCTGGGGAAGGGATCGACGTTGATCTGCGTGGTGGACTTCCGCGCCACCTGATGAAGCCTCGTCGTAGCCGTTGCGGGTTCATTGTGAATCTTATTCTGACAGACGTCCACATCATCAATGTCCGTCTGCAAAAAATGGTCCAGTTGTATGTTTCCGATGGACGGAAACGTTTTTCCTAACATGTCTATTATCTGCCGGAGTCGTAGGCGCACCACAAAGTTGTTAACAAAGGCAAACTTCGGTTTCACTTGCATGTTCGGGTGTTCGCTTTTATGTTTCACATAGCTGCTGTACATAAGGAAGTGCACGGAGCATATATCGCACTTGTAACTGACGTAATGCGACCTAGTGTGGAAGAGGTAATCTTGCGTGGACTCTGAAGTGTAATCGCATCCGGACATTTTGCAATCGTACAAGTCGCTCAGGATACTTTCGCAAGTGTTGATCTCTCCGGTGAGCTCGATGGGAGAATTATTCCCCGGCGCTATTCCGATCAGTTTATCAGAGTGGCACAGCTGGTGATGCTCCAGCAGAGACGGAAAGTCTGACAGCGCTCTGGAGCAGTACCTGCAGAAGTATTTCGTGTTCAGATCCGCGCGTTGAGTCTCCTTCGGCGCCATGATCCTCTTGAATTTCGGGCTGCCCAACTTGTGCATCACATAATTTTTCTCGAGGTCAGGATGGAGCTTTTCAAAGTGCACCGTCATGGTGGTCAAGTCGACAGTCAGCTGCATGCACAGCTGACATTTGTAGACAATAATCTTCTTCTCCAGAACTTGATTGGTCTCGTTGGGGTGGCACGATTGGTGATGCTGGACGACATTGAGATTACCCACCGACGTTTCGCACACTAAGCACATAAAGTTTCTCTCATACCGGCTGCCGGCGGCGGAAGAGGAAACCGGAGGGGTGTCCGCCAGAATTACAATTTTACACTCGCCTACACCTGAATGTTTATTTCTATGATGTCGGCGGATGTAGGGTTTGGCTGAGGTTTCAAAATTGCAATACCCGCAGCCGAACAGCTTCTGTTTCTGACCACGTTTGACAGGAGTGTGCGGTGCTTTCTTGCCAGGTTCTAGCCGAGCCTCGGAAACTTTCTTTACAACTGGAGATTCACTCTTTTCCAAATCGAGCGAGACAGCGACAGGATTGTCGATCATTTGACTGACACCGGATGAAGATGGCACAGGAAGAAAAGTGACATTATCCATTGCAGACAGTTTTTCTTGCAAAGCGGTTAGCATTTCACAGGCCTTTTTTGGAGGTATTAATTCCTCAGAATTAGAGCTAGTGATGTCTTCAACAATTTCATTGGTATTATTCATGATGGCGAGGTTCTTTTCCACCCAATCTTCGATCTTCTTGTGAGGTAACAGTTCCTTAATCTTTTTATTTCCATGTATCTGCATGCAGTGAGCAATCATGCCGGCTTCATCAAACGAACGATAGTTGCAAACCTCGCAATTCCACCTGTGAATGTTAGAAGAATTATATTTTCAATCGATTTAATGGTAATTTTGTGGAAATACACATTACATATAATATAAAATTCAAATTGCCAACTTTGTTTTTTTTACTAGTTGTATCAATAAAATTGAGAGTTCTTGGAAATTTATAAGATTTATTAACTAAATAACCAAGGACAGTTATCAATTTCTAGTAAATAACAGTTTGAAGGACAGGTGGCTACAACTATAAAATTTTATTTGCCATGGGATTTTCCCCTCCAAATTTGTTGAGAATTGACATTCATTGTAGCTTTATTAATTGATATGACAAGAGAGTGAGTCATTTGGACTTTTCAAACTTGTATTAAAACTGATGTATTAAGCTCTTCTGAAAAATGACCAAAAGTGTAATACTGCACTATGCGTTACAGGTTGTTAAATGGTAAAGTTTCTATTTACATGTATAATAAATTTTTAGTGTTTTTTAGAAAGAAGAGAAAATGAAACTGACCCGTTCAATGAAACTATGGACTTCCTTTCGTGTTCATTTAATGCTCTAAAAAAAAAGATACATAGGGTGATTTATAGACATATTATTACACACAAATCCAGATTAGAGATGGCAATATAAGTAGTAATAATCAAAAATATTATTCAAGAACTGCAAAAGCCAACTCCTGATGTCCGGAATCGCAAAACGGAGAATATAATCTCCCATATTGAATATTCTAATCCGTGAATTAAACGGTTCCACGACAAAACGCTCTCGGACAGAACTTACCTGGACAAAACATACTTGAACAAAATGTCCCCAGACAAATCATCCCAAGGCAAAATTTTGACGCTCAAAATGTCTAGACGACAAATCATCACCAGACAAAATGTTTACGGATAAAACACTAACTGGCAAAACTTTTCCCATTATTTTTTATGATATGCATACAAAAATTTATATTAATTTTTAAATTGGTTTCACAGTTTCATAATTGATTTATTACACGTATACATTTTGTCCGGGGACCATTTTTCCAGAGACGTTTTATCCAGGAATGTTTTGTCTTTCGACCATTTGTCGGCACACCGAATAAAACACATAATGGTAATGAGACTGAATCATGTCAGCAGACTTGCGGAAAAAGACGCAGCACTCAGTGAGTGGACTTGGCAGAAATTTCAATGATCAATTTGAATCTGCATTTGCAATGAAATATACAAAAGTAATATGAATACTTACTTTCTGTAATTCAGTTCTTCATAGAGATGGGTTTTCATGTCCGATTGAGAGTTTGAAGTGTAGTTCGAACACATTGCACACTGAAATGATTTATTCGGAAGCTGCACCAGTAATTGAATATGCGGCATCAGTTCGAGCAATTGCGAATCATCGTTAGTGTGCACAGTGACTGGAGGATGAGGCGGGTTCGGAGGTGTGTTTAAAACCTGCAAAACCGGCTTGATGTCTAATTCAGACTCCATCTCCTGCAGATTATTGATGATGTAATGGATCGATTGCGGGGCGGGTTCAGGTTCTTTAGTGGTTTTTTGCGGTACAAAAGGCGGAGGCGTATCGATTTTACATTTTTTAGGCGTAGGCTTGTCCAGTACTTCTTCAACGAAGCCGGATCCGCGTTTTCTCTGCTTCCACCAAAGAGGAGATACGTCGAACGGGTCCTCGCCTTTGGAGTACATCGACACCACATCAACGGAATGGTCCGGATGATTCTTTTTGAAATGATCCACGAAACAATCTTTAGATGGGTTGTAATGGAGGCACAGACTACACTTGAACTGGTTGAGGACATTGTGTGCCTGTTTGCAATGCTGCACAATCTCACTCTTGAGCACCTTCCTTGTGGAGCATATCTCGCACTGCCATGCTCTGCGCTCCCGCAACACTTTGGGGGGTCCCCCGCTGCAGATGCTCTCGACGGAGTGCCGTTCTATACCTTTCACTTGCGGATGCAGAAAGTTGCAACTGTTGCATTGAAACAGAGTGGCCTTGTGAAGCATGAGATGATCGCCAATGTCTCCGGTTGTCAGACGCCGTCCTGTCTCAGCCCAGATTTGCTGAGCGCAATGGGCGCACTTGAAGACGGTCTCCTCGTGGTGAAGAGCTTCCCAGTGATACCGCAGCATCATCTCGTCGACGGATATGTACGAACAACTCTTTGCGCCGCAGACGAATCTATCTTTTTTGGGAATGTAGGCAGGGATATTTTCCAATTTCTTAGCGTTTGTGCCAGATTTTATACGCTCTTGACGCTCCGTACTGATCCTGACGGCGGGCGCTTTATCCATGTTGGAGCTGAGAGCGAGGTTAGACATGGAGTCAAAGTGTTTGGGGCCGCTCGACGGGACAGGGTTGACGGGCGCAGCCGAAGGGACTGATATTTCATTTGAATGCAAAAACAGATGTCGTATCATATTCGATCTCACTTTGGTGGCGTATGTACATTTTTTACAGTGAACTTCATCAGAAAAGACCGGAGTGAGAGGCAAATCGTTAACTTCATCCGGATTGAAAGACAGTTTCTTAGAAGTGGGCGATGCGGAGGGAGCCCCTGGCTGAGGAGGTTTCAATTGCACTTTGGCCTTTTTACTTCTGGTGTTCTTTTCTGACGTTAAAGGTTTCATAATGAATTCATCCGTATCGACGTTAGTTTTGAAAGGATCGCTAGGCACGACTATGGTGGACGGCACCTTGTGCTGTCGGTACATGTGACCATTGATAGATAAGACCGATCGCATCGTAATATCGCACAAGGAGCACGAATACCGTAACAACCCGTGATTGTTGATGTGATCCAACAGAGACATGTTACTTTTGAACTTTCTTTTACAATGATAACACGGCAGCTTGGAGTGCTCCTTGGCGAAATCGCATATCGTCAGGTGGTCTTTGAATTCTGAAGAAGTAATTGACCTAAATTCGCACCGATTATTTCCGCACCTGTAAAGATCTATGCCGATTAATCCCGTGTCTGAGCTTGAAGAATCATCGACGATAGATTTAGTCGGCTGCGGTTTAGGTTCATTTTGAATTATATTCTTTGCAGTTGAAGAACTTGCTGTCGAGGACTTCTTAACAGTTTGCTGAGTGCTTTCATCGTCAGAAAGTAATTCAATGCACTCGACCGACGGTTCCTTATCATCTACTGATTTTAAAGTATCGCTGGTTTCAGAAGAGTCAACCGACTTCTGAGTCTCTTTGCTGACGCTTTTCTTAGACGCTATTTTAATTTGAGTCAAAGCTAGCGGAATGTTATCTTCTTCATCGCTGTCGAGATTGATGACCGTATCATTTTTAACATCTTGCGCGGGCGGTTCTTCTATCGATTCCTTTATAGATTTGATGGACTTCTGAATAGTGGGCGTTTTGTCTGATACCTTACTTCCTGCCGGATTTGAGTACTTTTTTATTACTTTCTCAATGGGCTGTTCGGTGACCACAGGCAACGGCTGAGCCTTAGTCAAAATCACAGGACTTTCAGCCCTCGGTTGTGCATTGTCAATAGATTTTCTTTTTATAATCGGGTAGAGGTTCGGTATGCTCCGAGTTTGGGCTGGTATTGAATTCAAAACTGCAGCCATTTTTGGTGAGGCAGAACCTTCAGATAATTTGTTCACGGCGACACTTCTTGCAATACTCTTTGGGTCGATATCTACGAGAATGATTTGTTCTGTCACTACTTTATATGGCTCGGTCTGAAAAGGGAAAAGATCAACACAAATTTAACTATGATCAAAAGGTAACAACCTGGTATGAAAACGATACAGAATGAAGAGTAAAATTAATTACTGGTGAAACCTGTTTTTTGGCTCTCCTGAAAAGTAGAGAAAAATGAGTTAGGTTTTTACTTCTAAGAGGCTAAATTTAAATTGACAGTGATAAATTCAATGTAATGAAATGTAGCAAGCTATGTGAGATCACTCAACAAAATACTTAGTATATTCATCATTGACTAATATGAGGATGAGAGACTCATGCCTTATGTCCTTTTCGACTGTGGATTAGAGGTCTGCACGGGCTCAGGTAAGCCCGCAAGGGTAATAAAGGTTTGGATATGGGCCCGGGTCGGGCTAGGGCCTGAGTACACAAAAAATAAAACATAAATACGATTATTCCAGATGTATACGCCATTCTAAATATCTAAATTAAATACATAATTTAATTTTTAGAGTTAATGTAAGTTTAAAAAACTGTCAGGCCCGGGTCTGTTTCAGGTAAGATGTTCGAAATGAGCCTCGGGCTCGGGTCGGAGATTTTCAGGCACGGGCCGGGTAGAATTTTTAACTTTCGGATCATGCAGACCTCTAGTATGGATGGATGGTTAAGTGGTGTGTGCAAGATGGTGGACGCCACCATTTTAAATAAAGGTGAACCATGATTGTTCAGTAACGTAGAAAACTGCGTAAAGAAAATAATCTTACCAAAACGTCGACATGCCGCATGTAAACCAGCTGCCGTTTGTCAACGTGCTCGCAACTGAGATGTCTCTGGGCGCTGCTTTCGATGTCGAAATTTGCCCCACAGTAAACACAGGCATAAAGACAATAGCCATGGCATAGCCGCAAGTGGTAGATGAGAGTCCAGAAAATGAGGGGAGGGGACTTGCACTCATGGCACTGGATCCTCTTCACATGGTGGTCTTTCTTGATGTGTTCCAAGAACAGCTGAGGGGTCAAGAACGTAGCTCTGCATTTCCCGCCAGCGTCAACTTGGATGTGGACAAAAAACATTTGTTTTAACCTCTTTCAAAAATTAATTCAACAGTGTTTGTGTTAAATACACTCATAGATAAATCAGACCTAATAATGGATGCATAGCTATTTGAATAAAAAAATAATTACCTGTGATAGTTTTAACACTGTAAACACATGATAAAAATAATAAAACATTTTTAGTATTTATTCTACATTATATTTATTAGATCAGGACCGGTTTCGCTCACAACGTATTATCACTTTGTATTATCAACTGATGAATTTCATCAGTTAATAATACGAAGCAAGCATTATCATCAGTAGATAATGCTAACTATGAGCGAAACCGGTCCTGTTCTGATAAATTTAATGTGGATTTATTTTTTAACCATGTCCGCTTCCAGCTTGGAGCATATGAACATATGTTTTTTACGAAAACTGCTTGTTATTCAGTTGCTCAACCTCTCTTTTTCGAAGAGTAGGGATTGGAAGAATACGAGGACTAGGACAGGACTAGTGGTTATCTAATCGCTGTCACTATGCATCGCTCTTTGGTAAAGGAAAGGAGGGAAGGGATTTTTAACAACACAAACACCCATTGCCTCTGAGCAGAATCAATTTACCGTCTGAAAAAATCTGCTCGTACCGGGAATCGAACCCGGGCAGTCCGACACGGAAGCCAACGACGTTGACCACTGCACCACGGACCGGGTAATGTGGAATAAGTATTAAAAATCTTTATTTTTTTTTATTATACAGTGAAACCCCGATTCTACGTTTTTCAAGGGACCGTATAAAACAAACGATTAATGCGGGAAAGTTTAAAATATGAACTAAATGCCGGGACTATAGAAAATGAAAGCACCACGCGGGAAAACGTATAATGCGAGAACGTAAGATCGGGGTTCCACTGTAATGCCATTCCACCAAGTATTGACAGTGAACATCTTAAATGTGAACATTAACTCTATTTATTTTTTTAAATAAATTGGCAACACACCGTTATCAGGTGTCTTAATGTATGAGATGCTAGCAGTCAACGGGTTAACAATGAATTTCTCAAATATTATGGACTGCCAATGTAACAATCAACTTGATTTGGCGTTTAAGAGATCTGACTGTTATGCAATCGTTCAACCATTTTTTTAGAGGGTATTGGCCTACGATTGGAAATTTTTGCTTTCTTGTTATAAGGAGAGATATAAATAATCATCAAAGACGTCCATGCTTTCGAATACAAATTCATTTCGGAAATTTGTACTGAGGTTCAATCCTGTGGTCGCTGCATCTAAATAGCACGAATGCCCAAAAGTTTTGAGCACTCGGTTACAGGACCGGAATTCTTTTCGATTTATACAAAAAAAATCTGAAACATTTTAACTATGTAAGTTTTTACGTGATAATCAATATTCCATTGGATAAATAAATTATAAATCTGTGCCTAAAGGTAGGTCCTCGGAAACTAATGCAATGGAAAATTACCAGCTGGTGGTGGAGAGCAAACATCAAGTAGATGAATTACATCTCAACTTGCAACAATAACGTAACCCAATTTTATCAAATATATACGTAAGACATACATCAAAGGATGCCTTCATTGCGCATTAAAAAGTATCATTCAAACTAATATCATTAATCGAAAATATTGATGTTTTTATTTTTATTTCCGTACACTTCACAGCAAACTAGATCGATAAATAGTTATTGATTGCCACATTTACTGATAATTTCATGATATTAACATAACCAATAAATACCTAATTTATATCTGTAATAATAACACCTTAAAAAACAAACACAAATTTTGACAGTAAAAAATGCATGTCGCAAAACACCAAACTTATTTATTCTTAATTTAAAAATATCAAGCTTCGAACACTAAACCGCGTTCGATTGTTTTTCACAAGATGAATAAGTATTTTTTTAATTTAACTGACGGTTTGTTGTTATACCTTAACATCAGGAAGACAACAAAATAGGGCTACGTGACGCGAAACAAATGTCAAATGGCCGCTCTCTTTCGTACGCGCTGTGTATGTGTACCTACTCGTACTTTACTAGAACGTAACGTAGAACAAACACAAAACGACAAAACACAATTTGTTTCTGGGTGGATGGATCTGGGGTAGGTAGAAATGCACTGAATTAAAAACTGGGGTAGTTGACCGGGGTTGCCGCTTTTTGAAAAATTACTTGCGCCGTAAGGAAAGAAATAAAAAGTACCTAATCGAATAATAAAAGATGAATATTATTTCACAGGTGAAATGAATTTTGCCAGGCCTTAATATGTTACAGATACATAAACAAATACAGCATTGCCCATATAAAAAGGTTCTACGACAGTTATTTAATTAAGCAAATACTTCAGTTATTGGATTGGGTCCGTGATCGATTTTCCACGTCGTTGGTTTCGGTAGCGTAGCGCACGGGTTCGAGTCCCAGTTCAAGCAATTAAATTTTTCAATCGAATTATTGATTTCGGTTCGCATAAATGGATTGTCTAAAATTCCCTCCCGCGCTCATCGGTTGTTAAAAACTAGACGTTAGCGAAAGAGATTAGCTAACCACTAGTCCAGTGGTCGGCAAACTTATTCGCCAAAGAGCTAAATATGAATATTGCAACGATTAAAAAAAAAATCGGAGCCAAATCTCTCTATTAATTTAATACACGTTTATTATAATTTTAGACCTTCATTAGTTATGGTTATACTGAATAAAACTCAATTCTATACTAAATAAATATTTTATTTATTTATATGTATATTATATTTATAAAAAATAATATGAAAGAAAGGTATCCTTAAATTTAAATTATACATAATAATAACTGACTAGCACTTCATACGAACAATGTCCTTGAAAAGTTTGAGTAAGTCAGGTTTGTAGGTTGTTGTTTTTAATTTTAGGTACGATTCCAGGTTCTCATCAATAAGACGACTTCTGAGCTTACTCTTGATAAAATTCATGCTTGAAAAAGATTGTTCACATGAATAGGTAGAACCGAAAAGGGAAAGAACAGCAAACGCGAATTTTTTCAGCTGATCATAAGAGTGAGGAATACTATTACATGCGTTGAAAATACGATACCCTCCCCTCGGCAGGACTTGCGCGTCCTAAGTGGATATTTGTATTTTTTAAATTTTTAAATTATTTTATTATTTATGTCTGAGCCGCACTTAAGGGGTCAAAGAGCCGCACTTTGCCGACCACTGCACTAGTCATATACTTCCTTCTTCGAATAGGAGAGGCCGAGTGACACAGTACATTTAACTGACAGAATTACTTACTTGGTTAGAAAAGATATGAACCTAGGTACCCACCCTAGAATTAAATTTAGCAACTGGGAGCCCGATTTTTATACTCAACATATCCTTAATAAGAGAGTGAGAAAAAAACAAAAGAGAAATCAGTCACCGGAAATAGATTTTTTCGGCATATGCCTTCAATGTGCGATTCTAAGAATTGTTTGCCGGGTTTTAAAACACGCATTCAGTAATAAACGTATATTTTATTACAATTTTAATCATCTTGGCTAATTATCAATTTATGTCATTTTATTTGCGATACCTACATTTATTGTTACGATTTTTATTTAAAAGTGGGGTTGAGGTGAAAAACGTATGAGAAACTCTGGTGATATGGAAATAAGTCATTTTGAAAAAAGTGTGCATGGTGACGTCAGAGTAAAAAAAACATTGTTTTGAAAACGTCACATGGCAGATCATGTTTTTAATCGACTTGTCAAAAATAGTTCAACAAACTTTTGAAAAGAGAATTGGCTCGTTCGAAAAACAAACTTTAAAATAAAGATCAGACATGAAATAAACATGTGAAGAACACGTCATGTCGTATATTTTTGTAAGACTATCGGTATATGTTGCTTATAAAAGATTTCATGCAAAGAATTTTATCCTTTTAAAGCCCTACAGTGATTATGGTGCACTTCGCTATCGGATTACACTGATATATGATAATAGTTTTCAACATATGAATATAAGCTTTCATAAATAATGTCTTTGAGATACCGATCCATAATTTAATTTTCGGTTTCGTTAAATATTTTTATCATAATGAGGAATATAAACATCTGCGTTACAGGGTCGACTCTTGGGATATGCGTTGTGTTTTATCCTTTAGGGGTGACCGATTCTTTTTTCAAGATAGCTGTAGCTTAAATGGATTCGTTTATTTGTTTACCTTGAAAATAATAAATCGTACAAGATGCACTGCGGGTCTTTGTTCGTAAATTATAAGCAATCTTTTATTTTGCTAATGCTTTTTATTTTACCCACACAAGCTGATTTTTTAACGTTTTCAATGATGATCCTGTTTTTTAGTATGAAAATGGACACGCTAGGCATGTCATCAGCATCCAATTTGTTAAAGAGATATAATTATATGTTTTAAAAAAATCTCGGGCGTTTAATTAGAGGTTAACCCTTTCCACTCCAAGATTTTTTTTTGTTTGTTTCCACTAGCTCCACGACGAAATTGGAAATTTATTAGGTAATTTTGATTATTTTTTTTCTACTAAATCAAACGATTTTTTTATTCTTGTTTCTAATATAGTGTACAACATAATACTCCTTGGATATCAATTTTTAAAATTTATTTCCGATTGGTATTTTTCAAAAAACGAAACCCGGTTTCTTTTCTTCCGCCTTTTATTTTCCTATAAGAGCACACGGCGCAATCCTTGTTCTTGCCCTTTGGTTGTAAATATATAAAGTGTGACGTACTATCTAATCGTTGCTGCTTATCGGCTGCAGACGAAATGGGAGCTCTGAAGTCTCCGATCAGCGACATCAATAATTTTTGCCTATAATGTTTATGGCTCAGCGGTTTATTTCCATTTTTGATTGCAAATATATTTATGCAATATGAATGAATTTATTATGAAGACTTCCAGTCCCCAAAAAAGTGTTTATGGCTGTAGTTTTACACACAAGTCGCATTCGTTTTAGATTTCTTGCATTTTTATTAGACATGATTTATTATGGGTTGGAAATTTATTTCACTAATGACGCAATAAATTCACGTAGATAAAAATTAATCACATATCAATATCAAGTCTCAAATATTAACAATCTAACGTTTTTTATTACAAAATAACAAAAACGGACAACAGACGTTTACGAAACCTCGGCGCGAAAGCAACTGTTTTGTTTTGTCGCTGCCCGCTAGCATTCCGCGAAATACACCATTCTTTTGTTTACGTTAGGAAGTTATCTCGAAGGGTCGCAACTTTCTAAAATTCTTTAACAGCTTGTTAACAGTGTGTATTTCAAATGTGCATTGACAAAAAATAATAAAAAAACACACCAAAATATACTTTAGCTGCCGCAGAGTAGGATATTAATTGACAACAAAAATAAGTGAAAACAAATAATTTATTATCAGAATTTTCGGTTTTCAGGAGTTTAAATATTGGTAGAAAAATTATATCGTTAAGGACCTATCCACTACACTTTTCTTATCAAGAAATCAGGTATCAGGTTATGCCCAAAAAACACCGACGATAAAAAAAATGATAAACAAATTCAGTAGTGGCTATAAATTCTAACAACGCACAGAAATATATATATTTTTTTACAAAAAGTTATAAAATCTCCATTTCTTTTTATGTTTTAAGTGATTTTAAATGTTTCGAGTGTTAAAACTACAAAGACGATTGTGTGCCGTCACTTTGCCCAAACACGTAAGACAGGTATTTTGAAAAATGTATCAAGAAATGTGGGAGGAGACATTCAGTAAGTATATACCAGTGGTCGGCAAACTTATTCGGCAAAGAGCCAAATATGAACATTGCAACGATTAAAAAAAATCGGGAGCCAAATCTCTCTATTAATTTAATACACGTTTATTATAATTTAAGACCTTCATTAGTTATGGGTACACTGAATAAAACTCGAATTTATACTTTATTTATGTATTATATTTATAAAAAATAATGTGAAAGAAAGGTGTCCAAATTTAAATTATACATAATAATTACTGACAAACACTTAATGCGAACAATGTCCTTGCAACTCCTTGGCACGTTTGAGTAAGTCAGGTTTGTAGGTTGTTGTTTTTAATTTTAGGCACGATTCCAGGTTTTAATCAATAAGACTTCTGAGCTTACTCTTGATAAAATTCATGCTTGAAAAAGATTGTTCACATGAATACGTAGAACCAAAAGGGAAAGAACAGCAATCGCGAGTTTTTTCAGCTGATCATAAGAGTCAGGAATACTATTCCAAACGTTGAAAATTATCATGTCTTCCTTTTCCAGGTCTTTTAAAGCAGACCACTTGTGTTTAAAACTAAGTTCACATTTCTTTCGCGAAATGTTCCTTACAAATAAGACATGACGGATGGCCATTTAAGTTTCAAAAAAAGGGGAAAGCCTCGGTCCACTCAACCCTAAAGTCACGGTTCTCATCTTCGGTTTTTTTTATTTTTTGATTATTTATGTCTGAGCCGCACTTAAGGGGCCAAAGAGCCGCATTCGGCTCCGGAGCCACACTTTGACGACCACTGGTATATACTATTTATGTGCGAGGTTTTATAATTTTCCCAAGACCCCGAATATATTAATACAAAAAAATGTCGTCGGTAAAAAACTGACGTTATCATACACCGCGAGCAGACGAGCCGCGAAGAAATCTGACGACGATAATATTATAATCTACATTTTTATTGCTTTCGATCGATTGGGCGGTAGCTTTGTGGAAGTTCATTTTGATAAAAAAATTAAAATAACTTATTATTCACGTATTGCGTAAAAAATGGTCACACGTGTTTCGCCTCTTTCAGAGACATTTTCGGAATTACTATCGCAAAGTTTGCTTTAGTAATGATCATTACTAATTACAAATTAACGGTTTTATGGCGAGCATTATCGATTGCATTGTTGATAATGCTCGCCATGAGCGAAATCGGTCCTGATATAACAAATTTAATGTCTAATAAGCACTAAAAATGTGTTATTATTTTTATTATAATGCCATTCCACCAAGTATTGACAGTGACCACCTTAACAGTGACTAATTGAAATATCTGAATTTCGCTGTGCTGTCAAATATAATTTAATACAGCTCGAAAAAAAGATAAGATAGCAAAAAAATATGCTCACCTGAAGCAGTGCAAGAATATCTCGGGAAAACGCTGTTTTTCGGCAAAATCCCATCAATCTTTCCTCTCCCTGCTTCCTGAAGATCCACAGGCACCGGGCTCGCTGTTGAAATTTCAGCAGTCGTGTTGTCATCAGTGGAATTTATGCTAAAGGTCGGACTTTTGGTCGCGGGCGGATGTCTATTGTGAACGCGCTCGAAATGCAAAACCAAATCGAAGCCAGTGGAGCCAACAAACGAACACTCGGCACATTTGCATTCAAAGTTCGGAGTTGAGCCACAATGGTTGTCCGTGTGATAGATGAATGACTTTGGATCATTGGTCGAGTAGAAGCAATCAATGGCAACGCATTTGAAGTATTCATCTTTTTCAAAGTCTTCCTCAGAACTTTGCGAATTTCCCGTGGCCGTGTCTAAATTCTCATTTGAAGATGACGCCAGTGGAGCTGGTTTCGAACTGACCGGCTGCCCCGTTATTTTCTTCGTTATGACCACAGTGCCAGATTTTTTCATGATATTTGGAGTATGCCTTAACGTAATTAATCTTGTTTTTTTCTGCGTTTGTGTTTCATCAATTTTGTCTTCACAACTCTTGACACTTGTTTTCGGACAGAGGCTGACAACATTTTCTATGCACAGTTCCGAAACCGCGAAATCGTTATTTGTATTCGGTTGTTCAACAACGCTTTTCACAACTTCTGGCTTCTTAGCCATGAGGTCACTGAGGGGTCTCACTTGTATTTTCGGTTGTACTGGGTTCACGTCGACGACATCTTCCGGCGGTACGACCTCACTTTTCACCGTCACCTTGACCTTTCCGGGGGCATCCACGTTGATATGCGCCATCAGATGATCGAGGGCGTCAATATACGACGAATATTGTTCTTTGATAGTCTGGAAGCTGCATACTGAACAAAAGCCATCCCATTCATCATGAGCGTGTACAGATTTAACATGCCTTGCAAATATTAAGAAATATTTTGTTTGAAACACGCAAGCCCGAATATGACAATCGTATAAAGCACCGTTTTCAAACTGCGTAATTTGCAAAACACCCATGTCGACAGCTTTGCCATCGGTTTGAATGTTATTATTCGCAATAAAGGGTTCTACTTTCATAACGATGTCTTTTTTAACTGAATCCATTTTCTGTATTTTTTTCTGCTTTTCATCAATTAATTCGCGCTTAATTTTAGTCGGGGTGAACTTTTTAGCGTCATTCATTTTCACTTCATTCAAACTGGATGGTGCCGTGTCATCCAGCTGGCCGAGAGATTTTGTAATTTTATTTTCACTCGGACATGATTTTTCTAGCACCACCACGGGTTGCGATTCGACACTCACAGTTTTGTCAAGAGCCGGTTTTTTATTGGGCGTCTCAATTTTTGTCGAAATTCTTTTTCTTTTCTCCGGAGTTGTCACAGCGTCTTTTGGAGGCGGTTCTGGTTTCAATATCTTCGACCGCGTTAAAATTTTATTAGGTACCGGTTCAGGACTTTCAGGTGTTACGGGATTTTCTAAAATATTGTTTGACAAGTTAATTTTGATTATTTCACACTCGATGCCGCTATGCCTCGAAGATATGTGATTTTTTATATTTTCCTCATATACTTGAGTGTAATTGCATACACCACAGATATAACCAAACACTTCATTGGAAGTCAAGGCCGGTGGCAAATTACTGAACTTATTACAAGCATGTATCATTTTCATGCTATTATTTTTGCTGCATAAATTACATTTTGCTTTATATTCTCCAGTGTGACTTCTGGTCACGTGAGAAAAAAAGGTTTTTGGAGTAATATTTGTAAACAAACGTTCACAAAACCGGCACTGAAATTTGCAATCATAATCACTGTTATCTTCCGAGTCAGGGGGCTGTGTTTGACGAGATTCATCAATTGCCAGCTTTGCGAAGCCAGGATGTAGTCTTGATATTAGAATTTCTGAATGCGGATGACAATTCTTAAAATGGCCGACAATATCAGTTCCATTAAATGTCTTACAGAGTTTGCAGGAATATTTTGAAGAACCGGAAAGGAAATGATACGTCTTTTCATCAAACGGTTCAGCCGAAGAGCTTTCAGGTTCATCGGTACCAGTCGAGGAAACCGGCAAACTTTTCTTCATTGGTGCACATTTTTTTCTTTTCATAGTTCCCGTACTCGAATTACCCCGTTTTTTCTTTTTGGGGCTCGGTATTTTTTTCGGTTTCAAAGCAGCTTTTTGTTCATTTTCTTTCCTTAAAGCATAAATAACTTTTTCTTGGTCGATATCTACAACCATATTGCGATCATCGTCTCCACCGACGTCAATATCTTCGCCAGATGTCAATTGCTTGGTTAGAGACTGATCGACATCGTTGTCTTTTTCAACGAAAGATTCGTTCAATTTGCTTTCGTCCTGCGGTTGAAGTATTTTTATTTTCATCTGCACTCTTCCCTTTTTCGTGAATTTCTTTCTTTTGATAAGATTTCTTTTCAATCTCTTGGCAACTTTCAAGGTCAGCTTGGCACGTTTCAAAGATCTTACCGGTTTTATTGACGGTTTGATCGGAGTTGTGCTAATTCTGTTCGAACTAACCACGGCCGACACTTTGGAGGCTTTTGATGTCGCGAACAACTCAACATCTTCATTATTTTCATCGTAGTCGTATACATTCATATTTGAAGTTTCAGGGTCGACATTAGACAATGTTGGCAATACTTTATCAGCCGATTTAAAATCTTCAATATAAACTTGAGGAAATTTTTTATCGATCGCGTTGTTGATTCTTTTTTTTGTTTTCGCAGATATTTTAAGAGCTGGCTTCTTCCGTTTTGCGATTGGTTTCACAGGTTTCGGTAATTCAGTCTTCTCAATTATCGATGATCTTTTTCTTCGTGTGGCAACTTCCGGTTGAGGTTTCGTTTCCGAAGTCAGTCTGCACATTCTGAATCCTAAATTCTCAGCATCCATAACACCTTGACTGATGAACATTTCTTTCAAGTCTTCTTGGAGCATCATCAATTCTCTGTTCCCTTTCGAATATTTTTTGGGCGCTTTCGTAGTTTTCTGACTCGACGATGAGACTGCCTGTTCGGCATTATCTTTTTGGTCACTTTGCAAGCTGTCTTCTGTAGACGGAAGAGTCCTTTCGAGATCGGTATCCGTCGAAATGTTACTTATTTTTCCAACGCTGCTATTTTTATCACTGTCTAAAGAGTTTTTCATTGATTCTTGTTCGTTGTCAATTTCAGAGTACATTTCTTCTTTGTTCAACTCGGTTATTCTCTGGAAAATTTTTTCGATTTTTCCCGACTCGTTTCCGCTTTTTGATTTAAAGAATGCTAACATTTCAAGCATCGTCGACCTGTCTTTTAGAATACTGGCTATACTATTGACTACTTCATCATTCAGAGATTTCACACTGTCTTCTTTTATATGTGAAGATGTGGGAGTCTCGTTTAACTTGACACTGTCATTTATTACTATTTCCGAACTTTGTGTAGATGAAACATGATTATTCGAAGCTTCTTCTCCAACGATTTGAGAATGTAGTTCAGAAATAGTGTCCGTTTTCTTCTCGATGTGTTGTGTATTACTATCGATAGAGTTTTCTGTGACACTATCAAGCACTGGTTTAGTAATTTCGTCGACTATTTCTTCTTTATTTGGATTTTGGAGTTGAATTGTGTCATTTAAGTTGAATTCGTTTTTATCTTTATCATTTGCTTTGGGAACAGAATCGTCTATTGTAGACGCAGATTTGCTGTCGATGGTGACACAATTCTCATCAACTACATTAGATGCGAGTGGTTCGGCACTGTACACAGTGTCAGGAAGATTATTTTTTTCTTCACATGTAGCATCTTTTGTGGTCGATTGCGGACCTTCTTTACTCATTTCACTAGAACCATGCACTTCATCAGCAACGACTTTGGCTTCGTTATTTATTTTTCTTACTTCCTTTGGCGCTTTTATTTTTTTGGTGGTCGTTTGCGGACCTTCTTCACCCAATTCACTGGAACCATGCACTTCATCAGCAACGACTTTGGGTTCGTTATTTTTTTTCCCTACTTCATTTGGCGCTATTTTTTTGGTGGTCGATTGCGGACCTTCTTCACCCAATTCACTGGAACCATGCACTTCATGAGCAACGACTTTGGGTTCGTTATTTTTTTTTCCTACTTCCTTTGAAGCTCTTGTTTTTTTGGTGGTCGATTGCGGATCTTTTTCGCTCAATTCACTGGAACAATGCACTTCGTCAGCAACGACTTTGGCTTCGTTATTTTTTTTTCCTACTACCTTTGAAGCTCTTGTTTTTTTAGTGGTCGATTGCGATTCTTTTTCGCTCAATTCACTGGAACAATGCACTTCATCAGCAACGACTTTGGCTTCGTTATTTTTTTTTCTACTTCTTTTGGAGCTTTTGTTTTTTTGGTGATCGATTGTGGATCTTTTTCGCTCAATTCACTAGAACAATGCACTTCATCAGCAACGACTTTAGATTCGTTATTCTTTTTTCCTACTTCTTTTGAAGATTTTATTTTTTTGGTGGTCGATTGCGGACCTGCTTCACTCAATTCACTGGAACAATGCACTTCGTCAGCAACAAATTTGGCTTCGTTATTTATTTTTCTTACTTCCGTTGGCGCTTTTTTTATTTTGGGGATTTTAAACTTTATCCCTTGGCTGTCCGTTGAAGATCTGGAAGACGAAAAACTTCGACTCCCCAAAGAGTTCGATTTGTTTTTATCAGTTTGCTTTGCGTTATGCTCTTTGTTGGATGTAACATTTTCAATTCGTTTATTTGGCTGCTTAAGTTCGGCGACATAGTCGCACTGTTTGTCAGCTATTTTTTTTTGTGAATTTTTCGAATTGAAATCTTTTTTTACATTTATGCATGATCTATTACGCTGCGAATTATCTCGCCGATTCCTCGGATCTTTGGGGTTTTTCTTTGATGATAATTGTGTTTCCGTTTGACACCTTGCAGTTTCGGGTCGTTTATCGTTATCTTGATTTGAAAAAGCTTTAGATGAATTGAAATCATCTTCACGAAAGCGTTCTTTTTGAACGAACTCTCCACCAGATGAATTTCGTTTACTGGAATTACTATTCTTGTCACTGATGCACTTATCACTATTCGAAGGTTGTTCTGTCCTAACACTAGGTTCACAATTTGAATTAAGTGTCCAACTAAATTTATCAAGTGCTGACTCTGAATTTAAAGAACGTTTAATACTTGATTCTCGGTTCGGCGATCTTGCTTTACTTTGGTGTCGACTTCTTGAATCCAAATTTGTTTCTCGATCTCGGATATGCGATTTACTAACGCTTCGATCACGGTTTCTTCTTTCCGACTGTATGACACCAAAATCTGGCCGTCCCACGCTCGGTTCACGATAAAATGACCTACCCTGGCTTTTACCTCGGCCAGTTCTATCTGGTGTAACGTCTGAAATAGTCATCCGCCCTACACTACGTTCTCGATTGTATGACCTTCCTTGACTTTTGCCGCGGTCCATTCTGTCAGAAGCGAAGTCTGAAATATCTGTCCGCACCACACTTGGTTCACAGTTGTATGGCCTCCCCTGACTTCTTCCGCGGCTCATTCTATCGGAACTTGCATCTAAAACAGCTCCTCGTCTCATACTAGGTTCTCGATTGAATGACCTGTCATGATTAGGATCATGATCCATTCTATCTAAGCCGAAGTCTTGAATAACTGTCCGCCCCATACTAGACTCAGGATTATATGATCTTCCTTGACTTTGCCCTCTGCCAGTTCTATCGTGGCCCGCATTTGTAAGAATTGGTTGATCTGGAATATGACCATGAATCATTGTATTGGAGTCCATGTTTGGAAAAAACGGTCTTCCTTGATTCTGGTATCGACCCAATTGATCAAAACTAGAATTTTGATTCATATGACAATCTTGCGAGAACCTCTCTGGGGGCATATTATTGAATTCAGGCCTGAATTGCATATCCATTTGTTGCTCAGACAACATTTGGCCGAATCCTTGCCGACTATTATCTATGGTACATTTGAAATTGGACTCCCGGTTTCCACCAAATTTTCTTTCTCGGGGATCACGCGGATGGACATGAATATTTTCGGATGGCAGGTTTCGATTTGAAAAATTATCATTCATCATTATTGTAATGTTATTTGGCATCAACGGTTTTATATTCATATGTCCAACGTTGAAATGCGGATTCATAGCATTTGTCGGCAAGTTGTGTTGGTGTGGCGGGTTCATGGGATTCATCATCATGGGATAAGGTTTTTCTGAACCACGCGTCACGCTGGTATAATTTATGTCAACGTCATCATGAAATGAATAGCTCATGAGTGGAGGAATAATTTGGGGACGCCTATTAACACTAGGATCTTGTCGATGAAAAGAATCAGATGTATTATGATCGGGCGTCATGTGTTGAAAAAATTGCGGCGGGGAAGGATATCCGAAATTCGTATTTTCACCATGAATCTTCATATTATCATTCAGTAAATGGAACGGCGTGGGGCTGCACTGTGGGATTTGACTTCCCTGTCCAGCATGTGCCACCGTGAAACTTTCTATAACCTTCCCAAAAACGTCAAATGAATTAGGCAGAACAGTTGGAGATGGGTTAATTAACGCGGGAGGGGACGGTACAATTTCAATTAAATTTCTCGGTGGCTTTGAAAATCGTGTAGCAGTCGTATTATTCGGAGGCGGCATACTGGGGTATAAATTGATTGGAATATTGACGTCATACGTCTTTTGAGTACGGATAGCCCAGGGTGGTAAAGTAGTATTCGTCGAGCGCACAGCATTTATGCTTTTTTTGTCATCTACCTTGAACGTCTGATTCGTTGTCGTTAAAGGAGTCTCGTAAATAGATTGCCTTTCTATCGGGGAAGATGCCCTGTCGTACAAAAAACTACTATTGGAATCTGGAGACTCGGGCGCGACGTAATTTATGACATCGCTGCTGACGACGGGCGGTTGAGACGGTGGAACAATATGATCAACCAGGGGTTTGGGGATACTATCAAAGTCACCGATTGTATCTTCAACTGTGTTATCTAAAATTGACGTGAATCTTTCTCTTTCTTTTGGGGTTAACACGGAACTAACAAATCGTCTGTGATCTTCATATTTCTTTGACAAGTCTGTTGATTGCACATGTTCGCTAGGTGATTGTGAGATTCCGAAAGACGAAGCATTATTTTTTTTCTTTGTATGTTTCCAGGCTTATGCGTCTAGATTTTTGCTGAGCACTTTCTGACGTTTCAGTTTTTTTTATTGAGGGCTTTGTTTCAGTGCTCTCTGAAACTGTCAACAGACAAGTGTTAATTTCTTTTCTCAGCGCCTGCAGTACATCTTGTTGAAATGTAATCGGGGTATTTATAGTTTTCAACGAGCTGAGTACTTTCTTTTCTGACGGAGATGCTTTTGGAAGGGATCCACTGGAGACTTCATTTTTCTTTGACTCTTCGGAAGTATTTTTTACGCAAAGTTTATCTTTTATAATAACTTTTAAGGTTTCTTGGTCAGGTTTTATTTTCTGATTGATTTTGTCAACTTTATCACGATCCAACGAATTTGGTTGAGTTGATAATTTGTTGTTCGAAGCATTACTTTTAGATTGGTTATAACTATTAAGAGATTTTAGAACTAAATCTCTGATATTCGATGTCTCTTCATTTTTATTGCTGGTAGTTAGCTGCGGGGTAGGATCTGTTTTTTTATCTACAGCTACTTTTTCATCACTATCAAAACCATTGCTAGTGTCTTCGCGTATATTGTCCAACAAATTGCTGTACAAAAGTTCAATGTGTTTTTCTTCTTCTTCGTCGGTTTCACCAATTTCTCCGTCTTCTTTTTCACTATTTTTTTTGACATGTGCATCGTCCGATGGCTCATTATTGGGCGATTGGGTCGAAGAATCCGTCAAATCATCGTAATTGCTATTCTCTTGAAGCTCTCTTTCAAGTTGGCTTTTCAATATGTTCAACTTTTTAATTTCATAGGTTTCAATTGCATCGGACGTCGAAACCGACGGCTTGCTCTCCTTGTCTGGAACGATTTTGTCATCTTTCTTTTCTGGCACTTTTGAAACATTTTTTTCGTTGCCGCGTCTCGGCGACAAGGGTGAAGGTGAACGGCGTCTTCGCGAATCATAATTATCTAAATGACGCCGGTACCTATCGCGCTTCGAGTCTCTCAAATCTTTCCGCGGATCGTAGTATTTCCTGGATTTAGATGGACTGGGCGATCTTTTGTTCGACGAACTATTATAAGAACCCTTTTTTTGTTCAGGACTTCTACGCTTGTTTCTTTCGTCGTACCGGTCTCGCGATTTCCGCCTCGCAGGACTGAAAGATCCACTGCTTGACCTACGATCTGAATGCGTTGAGTTTTTATTGGGTGAGCGAAGAACCCGCGTGTAATTGGGACGACGCTCAAAGGCCAACTTTTTCTCTGGAATATTTTTGTTATTTAAATTAACACTGGTTACAGTTTCATTGAGTTTTGACGGAGGCTGCTGCTGAGACGGTGGATTTACCAATCGTCGAGTGAACAGAGATTCTCCTATATTTGACGGTTGGTCACTTATTTTAAAAACACTTTTTAATTTCACGCGGCACATTTCAAGTTCATCCAAATTATCGGTAATTGGCAGACTAGTGACAACATTTAAAATTTCTTTGCGTTCAATTGTCTCTCCAAGTTCTTTATAAAAGTTCATGCTCACAGCCGTTATCAAAGGATTTGTTTCATTGGAGATTTCTTTATGTTTGGCATTCATAAGTGGATCAATAGAAACGGTGGATTTGGCGTCCGTGGGCACTGGTGAATCTGCACCTGTCACCTAAATTATTTCAAATAAATATATAGATGGTCTTTTCTTGAATGTAACTGACTAAAATAAAGAAAACAAACGAAATGAATTACCTTCTTTAGTTTTTGAGACAGCTTCATCAGGACAGTTTCACATTTATTCAGGTTGTCCATTTTCATTCTGCGAGAAGAGAAAAGGTTAAAACAACCGTCTATCTATAAAATAACTGTAAATCACGATACTAATTTTTCTTTTGAAATTATCTACCTTCTATCTTTGTCCATCAGAAAACTTTTCAATGTATTTATTTTGTTTAAGTGTTCTGCTCTTGCTTTTTCATCTATGCGATCATGAATGTTAGCTTGTATCCTAACTTGCATACTTTCCAAAAATGGAAGGTATTCTTGCAGTTCTTTCAGCTTTTTATCGTATGCAGCAGAATCTTCCATTTTCCAAAATTTGGCGTGTCGATTTATTTAGTAAAACACCCTAAAAACAAAAATACATTGTTAGTTTTACGTGTACATTCATTAATCTCAAAACAGGTTCATGTTGTGTTGGCTGAAAAACTCTCCAATGACCAGCATGTAGCAAAAATTGCGCATTGTTCGGGGTGAAATTGCTGTTGTCGTTATTTGTCCATTAATTTCGATGAAATTGTGCAGCGATTGTTTAAATCGAATCACCATAATCTTTTAAAATATATTCGAAAATCGAACGGGCACTTTTTCAGATGTAAAGCCATGTAACGGTCACGTTATATTAACAGCATAAACGATTTTTTTAAGCTCTAAATTACGAGAACAAAGTTTAAGTTCAAATTCACCGGATCTATATCAGTGGTTCTCATGTGCGGCCACCAGCAGCTTTATAGTAAATATTGATAAGTGGTTTTACAAGATAATTTGTCAACAAATACTCTGAAAATTAAGCATTTCGAATGCAATTAATACCAAAAGTAAATCGCCGAACATGTTTAGGCCCATTTGACAAAACTCAAGCATAACAGACTCGGACAAATTTTGTGCGGTCACCAGACATTTTCACGGGAGAACCACTGATCTATATACACCACGCTTCATCCACCGAAAGCGTTGCTTCTTTCCATGTCATACCAGCATTATTAATTATAATCTATGAAATGCAGCTGGATATATAAAACCATCGAAGAAATCTAATTATATGGCCACGGTGAAAGGCGTAAATTTAGGCGTAGCGTGGCGAGACTTGTTAAATAATCAAAGGTTGCCGCAATGGCTTTAACGATAACACCGTCTGAGAAGTCAGTTTGAAATTTAGGAGCGCTTGCATAGGCGTAAAAATGAATGAATGATGTCGCTTCAAGAAATTATTACGGCTCCATCGTTAAAATAGCGGCACCTTTACAAAATTCATTTGACAGATATAATTTAAGATTGTGCAAAATGATAAAAATGAATGGAATAAGGACAAACTTTTTTTGGAATACTTTTCATTTGGTGTTCTTTGAGCATTGTTCAAATCATCTCAGCCGTCATCGATGTACCAGTATAAAATGAGAGTCAGCGAGGGTGCCATCATCGCGCAAGTGATGTGCTATACAAGGCCAAAATTGTTTATTTATAGTTACATTTGTTTGTATGCGTAAGAAACCAATGAAAAATAACCTTTGCACTGAAAAAATTCTTCAATATTTTTTTTTAACGAAAATATTTTCTCCATGGTGATAATATAAGTTTTGAATTCGGCTGCGGTCATTTTATGAAGGTATATCGATCCATCTCTATCTGCTGCTAGTTTAAAACTTTCAGGATCTTGGATGTTGGGCAAATAATAGGTCTGCATGGACCAAAATTCAGGTTCAGTTAATCTTTTTAGAAATAATGCCTTTTTATACGCAGGTCTGAGCCTGAATCTAAAGGTACGGCCTGGTGCTAAGCGAGCGTTAGAGCGCTTAGGCGTTGAACGAGACAAAGGTACCGCTGTCTTATCAACGATGTCTGGTAACGAATGCCCGTCTGGGAGGCCGATTACGCGCGTAAATCCGAAGTCAAGTCAGTTTGAAATTTAGGAGCGCTTGCATAGGCGTAAAAATGAATGAATGATGTCGCTCGAAGAAATTATTACTGGAATACAATCTGTGTCTGAAATATGGGTTTTTCTCACCCACTTTACAAAATGCATTTGACAGATATAATTAAGATTGTGCAAAAATGAATGGAATAAAGGACAAACTATATAATTGAAAAACAAATTTAACAATTAAAAATCATATAAAATATCTTCAGGCCGTTCATTCATTGATCAGCCGAGGAAGAATTGTAGCTGCTCAATCAAAAGACGACGCGAAGAACATGTACACAAAAATGTTAAAATTGGGAGCATGTAAATTTGTAAATTTATAGTTAATAGGGTTTTTAGCCCGGATCCGAGGGGGAACAGAAAAGTGATCTCCGAGGCTCATGAAATTAAAACGAAAGCGTTCCTAATGAAATTTATGAATATATTCGTCCGGTAATGCAATCCAATCACCAAACTATTATTTCTCATTTTTTGCAGACCATTTTTGGATAGTTTTTATCAATCTCCGTTTTGTTATATTTGGCTGACATGACGATCCCTAGGGCCGAAAAAATATATCGCACATAATATTTGTTGACACATGTATTTTATAAAGAACATTATGATGTCACGCCGAAATAATATCGAGTGAATAATATTGGTGGTAACAAAAGTAATGGTGTACCGATACCGACTATGCACACGATAAGGGGAGCTTTAAAATTAATTTGATGTCTTGGCTACACATTACCAATGCGCCATTGTTAATGGCTACTGCGGCGGCCTTTGAAGAAGCGCTGCACGCTACGCAAAATCCGACCACAAGACCGCACGCTAACGCACCGTCTTAGGTGGACGTTTTATGACGAAGCGGCACGTTCCGGTCATGGCACCATAGGTAACAACTACAACAAATTGTTGTAAGTGGCCTCGAACTGCCTGCGCCATGGCGGTAGTTATGTTTTTATTGCGGCTGGCTAGACGTCGATGGCACATAAGACCTTTAGTCCGCGACGATTTAAATTAATTGTTATTTGGTCACGGTGTAATCGCGGGGTTCAACCGAGCCCTTGGACATTTGCTCATGAGTGGGCGGGGTGGGGTGATCGTAAAAAAATATAAATTCCACTTTAGATTTACGCCCCTCCCCCCCACTCTCAACTGCACTCATAGTTGATCACGATCCAACGACATCTTTCGAGATTTTTGCGGCAAATACTGCAGGTACTATGTTATACCGATGCAAGGAATGAATCGATAAAAAAACGAGACTTGTATTCGCAATCACAACTCGAAATGAGGGTCGGATGCATTGGAAAAGATTAAAGCTCGTTTTTATTTGAGGATTTCGACAAAAGGTGATCTAATTTGAATTAGGTGGTCTAATTTGAATAGTTTTAAATTTGCATTAGGTGGCGAAACCCAGGCTCGTGGAAAAGCACAAAATTGACGCGCCAGACGTTTTGCCGCTCCAGGCAAAATTGTATTTTCTTCCTATCGTAAACGTAAAAAACTCATTTGATTATGTATTTTTATTCAGCACAATTGTACCACTCATTAAAATGTCCGATTGCGTACGCCTATGTACAACGCCAGTGTTATTCCACACAGGTTTTGATAACAAAATCAGAAGTTATCAGTTCTTTGATACCACAAAATTGGGGTGCTTTATAATACTGCAATAAAAACAATTCCTCTCAAATTAGACTCGTTTGCATTTTGCACTTTTCCATGAGGTTTGTCGCTGACGACCCGGGATTTTCCGTTTGGCATCTGTTCTTGAACTGAAGCGATTGAAATTTCATCAGGCACCCTTATTCAAAATCATCAACAGTCCCTTTTGTTATATATTCAAAGTCGATACTTCCGATTCGGCGGTAACGTTGTGGTGGTTCATACTGATGTAAAATAAAAAGATAGCTTTTATTCCACATATTGTGTGACAAATAATGACACGTGTTTCTCATATTTATGAAGCATCTTCTGTCCGAATCAAAAGAGGCGACACATGTGTCACTATTTGTTATTTCACCGTGGAATAAACATAAATATCTTTGTTTGATCTACGTATATTCTAAAATAAAAAAACAGCAACAATGGAAGATAGCTTCCAGGATAAGATCGATATTTGTTTATCACGATTCGATATGAATCAGCAGGTATAATAGCGAGCTCTTTTTCCACCTAAGCTGTGACTCAAACATTCAAATGCACTCTGGACACCGTGAAGATGTAACTAACACCGGGAAAACAAAGGCGTCAGATCTATACGAACTACGTAATGCTGAAGACTTTGATTTTCTTTCATTTTAATGTTCAATTAACAGGCCTCATACATAATGTGACCATTTATTTTTGTCCTCAAAACGGGACATCTACCAATTTTTACGTAATAGTATGTATATTCAAGAAAACACGTATTTTTCATAGTTTTTATGTATTAATAAAAAAAGGGAATGTTGATAAAGAAAATAACAAATAACATTTTTTTTTAAGTATAACTGGATTTGCTTTTAAATAAGAATGGAATTCTTGGCAGAATTTTTTAAAAATTATTTTAACTAACAACATCGCTTTTAGTACTCCGACTTGTAATTGTATTTTTTCTGTCGTGACTTTGTTTTATAAACGGGTACTTAGTTTGTAAGTTAACATTAAAAGTGCACTTGCGTTTAGGCATTGTTAAAATGAAGGGTTCACGTAAAAAATGACTACAATAAAACGACAAAAAGACGCGCCACCTGTCAACGTGTAGTCGTGTATCCACAAACGAGCAAACTGCCAAATTGTAACAAAAAATATGAATTTGTGGGTGTGACGATTGCGCATGCACATGCACATGACTCACCAGCCACCCGCTGTAGCCATATGCACCGAAATCAAGCTAGTATTTTTTCCGCAAAGTTATTCGAAACGGCTATACTACGCACCACCGTCAATTTTTTGCACTTTTTTTTAAATTGTTACCGTGTGTTGCCGTCTTTTTGAAAACGGGACATTTCGACGTCCCGAAGCTGTACTTGGGGACAACGGGACAGACTACCTTAAAACGGGACGGTCCCGTTCAAAACGGGAAATATGGTCACTTTACTCATACACCGAAAAAGATGTAGATTTGCTTTGAAAAAAAGTTCAAAGCTTTTGATAAATAAAATTGATTTCGTTACTATAAAACTATTATCTTCATTGTTCAAATTATATGGGTTTATATTGTTTTATATATGCGTCAAACGAATGATCACTATTCACTCTCCAGCCAAAAGATGTAGGTTTTTGTCGTTTACAAGACAAAAGAGAATTTAATTTTAATAAAAAATAAATCATTCCGTATCCATCTCTCCACTGAAGAAGTCTGCCGGGGTGAGGGTGAGCACCACGGGCCGGGTAACGAAGGTTTAGGTTCGGGTACAGGTCGGGCTTGTGCCTGGGTGCACAAAAATTTTACTATACATCAGGTTATCTTTGGATTCGCAAGCCAAAATCGCAAATCAAAGCACACATATAAAATTAAGAATTTTGTACGGTATATGTTGGAAAGATTTCGGGTTCAGGTGAGATGCTTGAAAATGAGCCTCGGGTATGGACCGGGCCGGATCGGAGATTTTCTGGCTCGGGCACTCTCCGTCCACTTTCATCCACTGCCTAACTTGGTTGCAATATTTTTTTAAGAATTTGAATGAATTTATATTTCAATGCTGTCATTGTTTCAATTTCCGAGAAGCTCGCCATTGACCATCTTGAACGGAACGGTGTTGTATTCAATAAAGTATTTGGTTTCAATACCACGTAGAAACAATCTTTCGTAAATTTTACTGAAATAATTATTTTCTCAGGACGAATGTCAAAGAGGTCAAATTTTATAATCAAGCCGTCCTACTGATTAACGCCCTTTGTACACACACGGGTATTTCACGTTTAACAAGTTGTGTATATCAAAAAGGATACTTGTGTCAAGCAATCACTTAAACTTTCGAGTATAATTTCACAATCATTACAAAACTCACTTCCATGATATCTATAGCATTATTTGGCAATCTCTTAATCATTCAGATGAGTGACAAAATAAGGAATCTAAATTTCGTTTTATTTCACTGTTTTTTAAGTTTTTCTAAATTAGTTCACAACGATTTAATTTCAATCTACTCTAAATATATTTGTGAGGAATTGTCAACTCATACGAGGAGGTGGATAGTTCCAGATAATCGAGCGCATCGTACTTCATCATATAGGCAGAAATAATTAGAATCAAATTATTGTCAATCATATCAGTGCACACCTACCATAAATGGTGTTTCAGTCTTGACTTAATATCAGTTTTACTGAAAATACACTTCAAAGTTAATCGAAAAAAATCAATATGTCTGGGGAAAGATGCTTCCACGGCGAAGTGTCTGCGGAGATATGAAACAGAATTTCAAATGGTTCCCGACACCGTTTTCTTATTCATTTGTTTTACAGATAACTTATTTTCACAAGCAATGTTGTTGCTTTGTCCGTATCTTTATGGATTGGTCTCATATTTTACGTCGATTCGGGTAATGTAGATTACGTAACTTGACAAAACTATATATATTACATGCATCTAATATGTATACCTACTTGAGCGTTGATGAAAATCGGACGAAAAATCTATTCTTATTGCATCCTATATATATTTTAAAAATGGCTACTTGATTTATAGTGAGTTGAAAATTCTCGATATGGAGCATTGGTTTATTTGCATAGGTGGAGGATGCTCAATTGAAACAATGGCGCCGCATTAATTTCGAAGCAATACTAAAGTACGAAACATTCATGTTTTTTTTGTATAAACGGAAAGACCGCGTTGATGGAAAGATATGGTAATTTTTTTTTAGATATGGGCGTCGAGACTCTAACAACTGCAGGTAGATAGCGAACGATATCGTCAAATTACATCGGTATCGAGTCACGGACTTTTATTTGGAATATTTCACTTGAAAATGCGACCGAACACAAATGCACACTAAACTTATCGAAACCTACAATCACAGCTCGCTTAATTCTTAGCTGTATTATACATACATTGCATGTATAAACGATACTATATTATTCTACATCGCTGTGTTATTTTGTACGCACCATTTGCATTTTACAGCGAACGATGAAACTGCGACAGATTTAACGACTGTAGGCGTTTAAACCTGGTGTAACATGCAAAAAAATAGTCATGTATATCTCCAACTATAAAATATTTTGCTGAAATATTAATAATATAGCTCGATCTGCACCGCGATGGGGTTTTTCTTCTTTGTAGAAGCTAACTGTTGTCTCGTACAATTTTCATTTTAGTCCGTGAATGACACGTAATAATTTAGAATATAACTAGGCACGCATGCGCTGATTACCTACTATCGAATGTATGTATTCAACGGAGAACGTCACTGCGCAGATGCGCATACTGCGTACTGGCACGGCGTTCAGTTTGGATATGATTTCGTTGGGACCAGTCGTGTACACGCTACAGAACGGAAGCAGCTGCGCCGGGATAATGAGCGTGTTCAATAACGTCGTAGGTATCTAGCATGTAATAACGAACAGCATAAATGTCCGAGAGCTAACTTTATTTTAGCAATTACGATACATATATGTAAAACACTTTTAATCCACCTAAGTTAGCAATAAAATGCGAAGAACGGTGACTTATTTATTGCTTACTACGAAACTGGGAAGTTATGATTTGAGCGCCCACAGGAATAAAAAAAAATGTCAAGACTTTTGAGACAGTCTCGCATTCTGGTTTGCAACTGACGTCAGGCGGTTTCATTATTTAAGAGTGGTCGACTCACTGGAGGTTGGTGTTGCCATCGGAACCAAATATTTGTATCGGCTCTTTCCAAAAATGTTCCAAGGACAAGTCTTCCTGCTTCGATTTCGTTTGATCATCAGCAAATTGTGCGCAGCAATCGTTTTTGCATTAAATTATAGGCATAAATTGAAATATGTTTTTATTTTAGACCTACAGATGATATAAGTAAGTTAACTAGGTTTTGCACCAATTTTTCAGAATGTAGTTCGCCGTTAGAGCGATTCACATTCGGTCAGAATTGTAATGTTTAAAATTTTCGCCAAAACGACAAAAACAGGAAAATTTTATTTCACTGATTCTATTGCTGAGAATACTGGTATAAGAAAATGGCAAGTGAGATTTTTATTCAGTAGCCGAAATGCGTAAAGGTGTCACATGGCTGGAGAATTAAATACATATGCCATAGTAGCGTGGATACAATTATTTTGGGACTAAGCGAAGAAATTAAAATCAATAAAATATCAAATCATATCTTTAGTTATGCTCATCTCTGCGCAGTTTTGACTGTTTGGGCTGATACTATTTACAATGCTATCGTGACTTGCATTTGTTGATTATTTGACGCAATTTCTGTCCTGTGGCAATCGGTAGATGAACAGTTGAAGCCCCATTGTTTTCAACTTCAAACTTGTTCACGCCATCCGTATTCCGTATTGTAGGATAACAGTCCCGATGCACATTTTTAAGCCAACCATTGGTTTAAACGGCTGTGATGCTAAGTCGCGATGTGAGATAAGTTTAGTTTTCTCATAATTTAATATACGATAGTCGGCTTCTTCACACACCCCTGGTTGAATCTTTGGAAATTAATGTGTATTCAATGATCACAGGACCACTGCGAAAGGGAGGCGAGTTTAAGAAACACTTTTCAGTTTACCCATCACTGAATCAAGATTTCATTCGTGTCTCGTTCCATTGTAGGTATCTGAGGGAACTGAAGATAGAGTGAAATTGCAGGCATTGTTTATTTTACATAATTCGGTTTCTAATTCTTTTTGACACTACACCACTATTCCGGCCAAAAAACAGTAGATAGCAAAAAAAACATCGTGAGGTATGTTACCTACCAATATCTTAAATAACTCAATTTTAATACTTTGTCCTGGGGCCCTTTTAATTACTATGGTAATTTACATGTTATTTCCCATTCGATTGCCAATTATCATAAGTATAATTTTGTGCACTGCGTAAACATTGAGTGAATTAAAATTTTCGAAAAAACGGATTGTTCAGGCGAGCTGAAAAAAGATCGATTTTAGGGAAGAATTTTGGAAATAAGCTCTGGGCTCGGGTCGTAATAGGGGGTTTTAGAATTTCAGCTCAAGTTGACGTCAACCAAGATCCAATATTGTAACATAGCGCAGTCCACATATCCGCTAAATAAACCGCAAATTCCGACAGCCAATCGAATAAATGCTACTTCAAAGAATACATTTATTTGGCTCCGGGAAACATTTTTATGACCAATATTGGCGCCAATAAATTATCTCAATTTGGGGTCATTTCAGCGTTTCAGTGTTATTCAAAACATTTTTTGACATCGAAATCGTAAAACATTCGCGTTAGACAGGGAAGATCGTAGGGCATTGAAACAATACTTCGAAAAACAACAATCAGTTTGATATTTTTCTGCATGGAACACCGGGTACTCGCTTTTGACATATGACGAGAAGGGATCTTTCAAATAGCTGCGGATATTAAAAGATGAAAAGAAGAATTCATACAGGCACAATTCATACCATATTCATGCTGCCAATAATTAAGTATTTTTTTAGAAGTGCGATGCAATTTGCTATCCGTACCTCGTGTATCATGTTTTTCCCTTTCATTTCCGTTTATCAACACCCTTATTTCACAGTACAAACCTTATTTTAGTTTGGTAGATACACTGTAACTTAACAATAATGTCATAATAACTAGTGTACAACTTCACTTTTAGATATATGAATCACATTACTTCACTTATACTAGATTAAAAACTAATATTTACGAAACAGACATAGCGCTCAACGCCTTTCGACCATACTACCAAACATACATACCTACTACTGCAGGCCTGGGTATAAACACCGGAATGAAGTTGTTTAGCATTAAATAGGAAATTTTACACCCAATTTTGATCCCATGTTCAAAACAAAAGGCAGGTAGTTTTTTCGGTGACAATAATTTTAATACGTTTTGATTTCATAGTGATATTTTTGATCAGCCTCTTTTCTATATGTATATAGGGAAACAGGGACACAAATTTTTAAAATTGTCTCAAAGTACCTTTATCAAACAAGTTACGTTTAATATGTAATCAAAAAGAAATACACATTGCTAGTCCTATTGAAAACGTGGTAACGAGAAGTTCATTCTCTCTGTGCGCGCATAAATTAATTATTAATTCCTGGCGTAGATAACTTAGGTATTTAAGTAATTGCTGGCGTTACATAAGCATGATCCGCGTATTGTTGCGTTATATGATACCAATCAAGATGCAAGTAACTCGGGATACATTTCCTCGATTAAAGCCACCATTCCCAACTTGTTTTTTTTTGATATTTTCAAACATGGAATATAGCAGAATAGCCAATTCAACTTTAAACCTATAATGCAGTCAGGGTCAGTTTTATTTTTGATATTTCGAGACATTCTACAGTAATCTATCCACGTTGAATGTGTATTCTCATCGTGCTGTATCTACGAATATGATTATTCAGAAAGTTTTGAATAGGTAGGTAGGTACTTTAGCAAACAGACTGTCTAAATTGTAGATATACCTACAAGTGAAAAGTTATCGTGTATAAACGTTACATCGTAGACGCAATCGTAATGGAAATACTGTAATATATATGCACATCCTCCAATTACATCGAAGCAAGCTACCGTCATCTGAGATTACAGGCGGTTGATTTGCACATTTGTATACCCGTGTTAAACCGCCGTACTCAAAATAACAATGCACTAGTTTTATCCAGTTTCTTTTATTATTCGACAATAGCTCATCCAATATTTTAATTAACATTTTATTACTCAATTCAATCATTTACATTTGAAATACACTACACATAGATGTCGTGGATATCATTCTCACTATGATCGTTTTTTTAGTGGTCATGAAGAAACATCACTCATTTTATTTCGTTTATTCGTCTTTTCACTTTTCCATCACAGTTCTTTAGTTAATACCATCACTACATCAATAATAATCTCCAGAATAAAACAAATAATATGTTTTGTTAATACTTCAGGAACCATGGTGATTGATTGCATGCTTGCCAACTAATAAATCTTGCTCCATCCTATGACATAAACATTATTTGTCATCAATAGACCCCATGCACTTCATAAAATATATGTTTAGATTACACAGTTTTTTCTATATGCACTGATGATTAAATGCAAAAAAATACACATAAACTTCACATTATACACAACCTGATGACAATTCTTTTTTTAAATTACCGAAGACATCGTAGTATACATTTTTGTTAATATTTATTATTCATAAAAAGCAAGCTATGCTCAAATTGAAGTGAAACATTTTTGCTTAATTTAGGAAAATTTACCAGACTTGATTATTGATGTTTATTGACTGACAAATGATAACTACAAAGACAAATGTAAATATTATATTTAGGTGTCTACCATACATAAATATAAAACAATGTTTAGAATGAATGACATACAGTGACACCGTCAAGGATCCACAACAAACTATACTGAAATGAAAAGCAACCGTACTTGAATAAAGTTCGGCAGTCTTACTTTTCTTCAATAATTAGATTTATAATAATTGATAAGGATTTTCTTTTTTCCATGGGTTATGGCTGGACAAATTTTAAAATGTATTTTCCATCATTATCTTCAATTCGCAAGATAGCGTTTTTATCTATACAAATGCTAAATTGTTTCACATTATCAACAAAGGCGTACCGATAAAAATTCAATTTAGTTCACGGTAACGGTTGCGGTTTGGGCTCGAGAAAATCCAAAGTATGAGACTCATCGGATTCTTCAAAGCGAGATCTCCACATTTGTAGTTCTTCTTCGTTGGGTATAGCTGTATTAAAAACGCTATGGACATAATTATAAGCTTCCGGCGAAAGCAGATGCAAAGTGATGGCAAACGCCTTTAATTGAAGAGAAGTTTTTCCTATAAATTTTTTGCCACCTTGCCGTAGGATCAGTTTTTCTTTTTTTTTTTTTGTAGCCACTTTCTTTTCAACTTTAATGGATCGAAGTTTTCCTTCCAAGTATTTTTTCTTTTTTTTCTGCCTATTTATTGACTGGTGTAGCGTTTTAATTTTTTTCGTCTGCAGAATTATCGTTGTTTTCATATCCTTCACAGATCTGTTCAGATCATCCGTCTCTCCGCATAATGTAGTAGGGTTATCATCGAGTGGATTTGGCTCCTCAGATAAGTATGTTTCAATTTCATCGCAGGGCTCTTCTTTAATGTCGTCCAGGGGATCCATATCAAACAGTGCACTTTCCAGATTCGGTTCTGTCTTGACAAAATCCGTTGATGCCTTAAAAAAATATCAGATGTACAATTATACTAGGAAAATACTTAGATAAATGACCACTCAAACTACTACAAAAATTGTTACATTCAATTATTTTGATACTAGAATCCAATAAGTGCTGGCTGATGATTCATGAAAAACAAGCTGAAGAATATAGGGCATTATTCCTGTGCCTCTAAAATTATGCGTATTCCTGTTTGAATAGAAACAGTACAAGGGCATAAGGGGTAGCTGAACTCACAGTACAGAAATTTTAAATAGAGCTTTAAAAAACCGCCCACCCTGGATCTCAAGTTTTCCTCTAGAATACCCTGCATTTGCCTAATTTACAATCTTTTTTTCATTTGTTGGTCAATATTTATTAATCATAAGTTGACTTTTAATGTATTAACCATCACTTCTTCAAGTGGAAAGGCATTAATTTAAATAAATAAGTACTACTTCAGATAAAGATCAGCCAACTAATCTTTATCAGAATATTTGGGGATTAGTTAAATAAAATGTGTTATATTCATTTAAAAAAAATATTAGAAGGTCGTTGTTGATTATGTAAATTTCAATTGTAATCATAAGCTTGACAAAGTAAATAAACAACTCAAAACTGAAGATAGAGACTTTGCAAGATGAAAAATGTGCTATATGTCCGATATGGAAATTTTCAGATAAATCCATGATATTTCACTCTTCTTATAATTTTGTAAGGAAATCGGAACAATCCGTTTTAAATGTTATAATAATAATAAAACGTTTCTTGTACCTATTCCACATCAAATTTATTAGATCAGGACAGGTTTCGCTCATAGCGAGCATTATCAACTAATATCATCAATTGATAATGCTCGCTATGAGCAAAACCAGTCCTGACCTAATAAATTTAATGTGGAATAAGTAGTATTTTTTTTTTTTTTTATAATGCCATTCCACCAAGGATTGATAGTGATCAGATTAAATGTATTTCTTCTACATTTAAACCCCAGCTGCAACTGCTCATCAGACATTGCTGAAGATTGAGTGGGTCATTATTCCAGTCAAATCATGAAAATAGTCCTACTACTTCATAAGATCAAATTTTTATATCATAATCCTTAAGAGTTACTGTCTTGGATAAACTCTATAAAATTTATTTCTTCTTATTGTCAAATTTTGCATTATTGTAGACAAGTAATGTACATGGTGTTTCAGACTTTAATTCATGTTTTGTATTAAAAAGGCAACCACCTGTTTTGACTTTGAATAAGGGTATAGAGTACAATTGACTATCATCCCAATGAAGTTGATGGATTCTTATTCTTAACTGAAGTTGACTTATGAGATCAGGTAGTAATTTGATTGCTCAATTTTTCTTTTCGGAGAATGTGAGTATATACGATTAATAAATAGTAAGCGGATCATTCTCTTTAAGCTTTAGGTAATAAAGAAGATAGGTGGCATAAAAAACAGTACATAAATCCATACTTAAGGATACAAATTGAGTAATAAACGTGAGTATTTATTCTAGTATTTGAGCCCTTAAAATGAAAAACGCCCAAGACTATCCTATGCTCACAGGACCTGGCTAGTTATATCATGTCTAAAGAAGGAAACCAGTCAACTGGCTATAGTTGAACATATTCGGTCTTTGTTCGAAATTCAAAAAAGTTCGTTTTCAAAAATTAGTAATTGACAGTTGTGGGAAAATAAAGTTATGGCAATTATAGGTAATACGTCAATTAAAATTTGAATGGTTGAATTGGCCGATATCAATATATCTTACCATATTTTCAGACGATTGTTTTGTTGTATATCGCACACGATTAAATCCAATTCGTAAAAATATACCTAGAATTCTCTTCAAAATGTAGAAAAATACACACAATTTTAGGTTATATTTTTTTAAATCATGTCACTTATTAATATATAAGCGAGCGACATCAAATATAACACATTCAATGACATTGAAAGAAATTTTAAGTTGTTCATATTATAATCATTAAATAAGTTTTAGTTTTAAAATGATAAAATTACACATAAATATTTTCAAAATGTTTAACAAACTAAACCAAAAGTTAATACAAAATGTACATCATCAAATTTATGAGATTCGTAATCGTTAAATATGTGACAGCTAGTGCAATAATTGACAGTGACAGACGTAATTTTATTAGCAGTATGATCTATGAGTATGATAGCCGATGTACACTTTTTCTATAACCAGTGCTGCCATTATAGATAACATAGGCAGCCATGTAGGAGCATAGACAAGATACGAGCTATAGACAATATATTCTGAGTATAAAAAATATTTTTTCCTTGAAAATAACTTCCCATTAATTTTGGAGACAACGTATTTTAATCTGTTACCAGCTAGTAGGATTCTCCACTTTTGCCCTGTACGCTACGACTTTTTCAAAAATTAAAAAGAACACTGTAAAGCAAAGCTTCTTATGTTATTTAAGGGCTTAGATGTCTTTGATCCCGTATGAAAGCAATCCCATGTTAATTACCATACCACATGGCTTTTATAGTGTATTTACGAATCCTCTCTAAGGGTTGTCACTCACAGTTTATAATATATTGTCAATTTTGCATCTCGATTAGCTATCATAAAATGAATTTTTCTAATGATTTTATGAATAATTTGTATTTATTCAATTGGTTTGAAACATATATACATGCAAAATAATATTTACGTTAATATTGTGAACATTTTATCAAAAGTTTTGACAGCTCTGATAACCTCTATACACTTTTTGTTGAATATCTTTTAAGAAAACTATTAAAACCAAAACTTTGTAATCATTTGTGAGCTTTACGAGATCTCGGATACATATTCGATGTGATAATTTGAAAATATAATTTTTTGATGCCTTAAACGTAGTTGCCCACCGGTGAGTTCTTAGCTATCAGAGCTTTTTCTTATGTTTGGAGGTATCCCAAGATTTTTGAATTATAATCTCGAGCATTAACCACTAAATCATAAGATCAGTCAAAAATAAAACACACAAAATAGGTACATAAGTATAATTAAAAATGACAATCCGACAAATATACACTATTTTAGAGAGATTCCCCATACACGAAATTTATAAAGGTACATTTGAAGTTTTAAATCTACTTCTTTCTTGCATTAGTTCGAGCTGGTAGTCTCGTGATGATGTTTTTGATGACTGGAATGCTGTCTTCGTCTTCTTCACTCGAAGTACTGAATCTGGAAGATTAAACCAAAAATGAAATTATACAAGGGTGTAAATTGCTTGTTTACAACATAGGGCACTTTTACAATCTTCATTTTATAAAATTTGAATTTTGTACTTTTCTCAAAGGCGAAACCCGGGTCGTTAGCGACAAAACTCATGGAAAAGTACATAATTCAAAAAATTCAAATTTGATATTGAAATTCCATCAAGCACCCTCAGTCGAAATACTTAATTTTATAAGATTGGAGTTCATGTAAAATAAAGTAACACTTATTCACTCGTACACTACCATGAACCATGAGTGACCAATGCACCCATTACTTCACATGAGCAGGAAAGCGAAAGAGGTTGACCAGCGAGAGAGGTAATAGCAAGATCGCTGTGTACATAAATCAGGGCTGTGGAGTCGGAGTCAGAGTCGTGGAGTCGGGGCTTTTTGGCCAGAGTCAGAGTCATCGCGCGATTTGGCCGGAGTCATACTCAGAGTCGGAAATTTTGAACTTTTTATTTTTGCATATAATTTATCAAATTTGGCTATTGGCCGGATTGGTAGGGTTTATATTTAATTGAATACACATAAATAGAAAAATTAGGCAAAAAAAGTGGCGATATTAAACTTTTTTAGTCGGAGTCGTGTTTTAGGTCAATGTTAGAGTTGGAATCGTGGTTTTGGTAAATGATGTATTTGGAGTCGAACTTTCTTTTACTAACTCCACAGCCCTGACATAAATATATGTATATTTTTCTACTTATAGCCATGTCCATACCGAGCAGAATAAAAGGTATATTTTTTTTTTAACATTCTACATGAGATAGCAATTGCATTTCATTTTTTTAAGCAATGCTTGGTAGTACAGTAAGAGAATGAACACTTTCAATGATCAATAATGAAAGAGCTATAAAATAGATTGGCGAAACTATCATTAATTTATTGTCAATTATATTACTCTAAACTTTTGATATTCATATTATAAACTGTGATAATTTTTTAATGGAAAGGTTGTCTGAGATTTAACCAATTAGTCATCTATATAACAAGAAGATACCTAGTATACTGTATCAAAATAAAACTTACTGGTCGCTAGAATCTGTTTCGGGTACAATGACACTTTCCATCGGTTTTTCATTATCCTCATCACTGCTCTCATTAAGCAGTGACATCTCCTGAAATAATCATAACTAATCAATCATTTTGTAAAACAATTAAAGGAAAAAAAATATTATTTTATGTGGTTATTATCAGTGTTGCCTCATCAATATGATAAGCAGATCTGGGCTTGATAAATGGAAGAATGTTGTATGTATCTTTACGTAAATCACAGTACTTTAAAATTGCTCTACGATTATAAAATAGAAAAAACTTCAACACAGGAAGATTTTACTGCTCAAAAAGTGAAATACTTATTTGAATACCTGTTCATCTTCATAGCGTATGGTGTGCATGATGGTTTCATCGTCACTGGTCTCAGATATTTCCGAGCGAGTAGATCTCCTCGTTGATCTATTGCCGGGAGATGAGGATAATGTCGGTGAACTCTCATTGCTTTTTTTATTGTCACCTCTCTTCGTTTTTGTATTTTTATTATTAGCATTGGTTGTTGCCTTCGACTGTTTGGTCTCTGAAAATATAACAAAGCATCGTAGAAAAGCGAGCATAAATTTTTGTAAGCCACAGTATCAGGCTATGAGTGAAAAAGACAATGAAAAATATCAAAGCTAAAATTTTTAATCGAAAATTTAAAGGAGAATACGTACTGTTGCCACGCATCCCAATGATTTCGACAGATATAACATTTGAATTAAAATATTTGCTATATGAAACTGGTAACGAGCAGTTATGATAGAAAACTTTTGTTGAAATAACCTCTATTATGATTATTGATAGATTTGGCATTTACTTGGTAGAGCTCCACTATAACACGGTGAAAAAAATAGCAAAGTTTTTGATTTCTACAAAAATTATATAATATGTTTAGTTGATAAACATTTCGCCTTACGCCCTCGTCAGAACCATTACGATTCCATATGCTCCACGGTGGGAATGGAGATGGTTAAAATAAAAAAAACTATTGAATCCAGTACATAATTTTTCTTATTGTTAACAGTCTCTCATGGTCTAGAACAAGGGTGTCTAACTGTTGCCCATGGAGCATATGCACACATTTTTTTTCTTTTAGTGTACATAAAACTAATTTTCTCAAAAGTAAGCCTGTATCGTCAAACTATGACTAGGCGTGTCGACGACATTAGAAACCATATTGAAGATAATTGGAGAAATCGAATATCCAAGTTCATATTTTATGCTCTAGCATTGGATGAAAGCACAGACCTACCAGATACCACCCAAGTGGGGATTTTTATCAGGGGTGTTGATGTTTATCTGAACAAAATAGAAGAATTAGAGGCACTGTATCTACTTAAGGACACAACTTGTTCACGAGATTTGTTAGGAGCTTTTACATCGACATTGCATCGCTTTTCGTTATAACTCAATGCCCTATCGGTCTTAATAACAGATGGTGCTCCGGCAATGGCTGAGAAACACGAATTTTTAGTAAAATTGATTGAAAATGAGGCCTGCAAAGTTGGTAATACTTTGATGCTAAATGTTAATTGCATTTTTCATCAGGAGAATTATGTTCCAAGTCTCTTAAAATTGATCATGTCATGAAGGTGATCATCAAAACAGTCAACTTTATTAATTTGAAGGGGTTGAATTGCCGTCAGTTCCAAGGGTTTCTCAAATCTTTGGATTCACAATATAATGACGTTACATTTTATGCAGAAGTAAGATGGCCGACGCGTGCCAAAATGTTGAAAATAGTGTTTGATTTGAAGCAAGAAATGCAATCATTCTTCACAAGCAAGTCGAGTAGTATCCCAAAATTTGAAGATAAGTGGTGGGTTAGCGAATTTGCATTTCTGGTCGATATATTTAGCCATCTAATTTGGACAAGGAGAAATATCCTGCATTTTACAAACATGCTCTATCGATGATTTAGCCTTTTGGAAACACTTACACGTGTGGACAGCTTTTTAGTCGAATGAAGCATATTAACTCTCAAATGAGAACACGAATCACTGATGAGCATTTGGAAAACTGTTTGCGTGTAGCAACAACATCAATCGTTATGAACATTGATGAACTTAGTTCTGACAAACAAAATCAGACGACTCACTAAAATTTATTATATTTTGATAATTTTTTGTATTGCGTAACTCTAATCTAATAAATATGTTTGATTCTCATTTTTGTAATATCTTCTTAAAAAAACTAGATATTTCCTGTTTGCTATGAATAAAAAAAATATTTTGTTGTGTGGCCCGGTAGAAAATCTCATTTCTAAAATTTGGCCCGGCTGCTGAAAAGGTTGGCCACCCATGGTGTAGAATAAAACTGTATGTCACTGTCTCTCATATTGAAAATGCCAATTAGAAAAATATTAAGGTCCAGCAGAAGTCATCATAAGCAAAACCTTTGCTTACCAATGATATTAGAAGAAGCTTTCTTGAAACGACTCTGCAAGGTTTTTGCAGCCTGTCCCCTGACAGGTTTCGTTTCTTTGACAGCTGGTGTGATGATCTTGGCGCTGGGCGTCGCCCTGGTGCTTCTGCGCGTGGTCATCGATGGCGTGCTTACAGGAGTCTCGGCAGATTTTTTTCGTACCGTTCTTGGAGTTTTGGTGAGTGCTCGCTTTGCCACATCGTTGGCTGGAAAAAAGATTATATATGTGAATCTAAGCAGGTATAAATACCAGGGCTGTGGAGTCAGAGTCGGAGTCGTGGAGTCGGGGCTTTTTGGCGGGAGTCAGAGTATATTTGATTAATTACCTGTCAAGCGTGGAATTTTTCTGACAGGCGAAATAGAAGCACTATCAGAAGTCTTCGGACTGTCTGATCCTTCAGATTTGGAAGGCGATGACGCCGATTCAATATCCACATCTTCAGTTTTGTCGCTCAATGCTGCAACGTCATCGTCTTTGGGTGAATCAGGAATTGGAGGAACGTCAGACTCTCTTGCTGAAATTATTTTTAAAACTCACTTTAAAACTTTAAGCACATTTTGGTGGTCAATGGTGTTGGTGCCCACTGCGGGCAGTTGCATAAATTGATTTGTTGTTTAAGCTTGCCTGGGTTTTGCCTTTCAGAATCTTGAGTTTTTAACCCTTTTAACACTGAGAACACGCCTAGCGTGTTGCTAGTTAAATACTAATTCAATGCTAACTGCAAATTAAAAAACAGTTCAGCATTGAATGTGTTAAGACCAGGGTATACAATACATATTCTTTTCTGACAGTACTTTTCTGATACAGAAAAGAAGATGTATTACTAACCCTGTCTACAACAGTATAAAATATATATATAGATAGGTAAGTAAATGCATGTTTAAACATATTTCTGGCGTAAGCTATTTCACTATCAACAAATGAGTAAAAGAATTTCTGTAGAATTAAAATATATTGTTATTTTTTTCAATGTGTTAACTTACTTTTTCTTATATGAACTTATAAATAAATAAAATTTACCAGATTCTGATGAATCGAGTACACTTGGCTCCGTGTGCTCGGAAAGGGTTTCCATGGCTGGGTTTGCAGCAGATGCCCTTATCTCATAGCTCTCTAATGTGATGGCGAGTGTGGCTTGGAATCTTGCTATGTGTCGGCAAAGAGTTTTATCAGTGTAGATCTAAAAATATAGCATCGTAGAATCATTAACGAGGACAATCGAGTTTAGCTTTGTCAAAATTAATCTGCAAACAGTTTACTGAGCTACGATCAATATTTAGAAAAAAATCAGTTTGAGTCTATAATTAGTGTAGTCAACTTGGTTATATGTGTACCATAGTGATCTTATGGATTTGGGTGAAGGTCTCAGCAAGGTCAATTAGTTTTTTTTTTCAAATTTAATTTTACTTATAATTTTAATTGAAATCCTAGATATGGGTGTTTGTGATTATATACCCTGTTGGGTCTGTGTAAAGTGGTCAACACCGTTGACTTCCATGACAGACCTCACGGGTTGAAATCCCAGTAAATACAGAATTTTTTGATTTATTGATTCTGTTCAAAGGTATCCGATTCTATATGCGAGGCATAGCAAAAGTGGCAAGCTAATGTGCTCGACTTTTTTTCAAACATGGGCATATTAAATATTCAACAAAAGTTGATTTATGAGAACTGCTTGTTATTCATTCATAGGAGCATCGAGCTTGGGCAAGACTAGTAGTTAGCTGATCAATTTTGGTACACCAACTTTTTCCAATAACAAATCAATTTATGCAGATGTCCATAGTTAAATTCGAACCTTTGAAAACTGCAACCAAAGATGATAGCATTAGCCACTCAGCATACTCCAAATAGCGAATGAAGCAAATAGGAAATAGCGAAATGAGAAAAATTATTTGTTCATTGTTAAAAATTTTGTTAACTCCAAGATAAGTATGTAATTCGTTTTTGCTGTCCTGACTCACTGTTTCTTTGTTTATCAACAAAAAATAATATATCATCAGTATCATAAATCAAAGTAAAAGTCAGGGTGAATGATTAGGCTTACATCTAGGAGGGCGGTGGCGGACCGAAGCAGGTCTTTGCAAAGCGCCGGAGCCCGGGGCACGGCAAGAAGAGAGAGGGCCCGGCAATAGAGAGGGGCCTCCAGTTCGCAACCTCTGTCCAACGCATTCACTATTTGGACGCACAGGTTTGCATGGACGTTCATCGCCTGAAATGTCATATAATAGGAATGCTTCATCAATTCACTTGTCTTGAATAAGAATACAACAGTTTTAATTATAGGCATTCATTGGAGGCAGTAAATATTTTCTTGAAAATCAGGAATAAATTTCCAACTACAATTAAGCATGCACCGATGTATAACATTCTCATTTTAGCGATCAAGATAAATTCTCTGTTTGTTCAAGTATTACTTTTTGATTGTTTAATTAATTTGATTCATTCTGAATAACTCTTGTTGAATCACTGAACAAGGATAATGTATTGGTGGTGTTTGGGAATAACCTGATAACCGATTTTTGAAAAAATGTGTAAAGGATATATACTTTAAGATATAATTTAATTATTTAAAACGAATTTCTGAAGTTATTTCTTCTCATTTATGTTTATCATAGTTGCATATTTGTTTGAATATTAATATTTTGCAGTTATCAAGATATATCTAAACAGCACCGATATATTTCATAAAAAATGTGTTAAATAGTTTAAATGAAACGTCACTTAAAACAAATATCAATAGTTAATCAATCATTTATGTTTCAACCAGGGCTATGGAGTCGGAGTCGGAGTCGTGGCATTTTGGCCGGATCCGGAGTCTTCGCGGCGTTTTGGCCAGAGTTGGATATTTTGAAGAGTTTGAACTCTTTATTTTTGCATATGATATGTAAAATTTGGCTATTAGCCGGATTGGTAGTGTCGATATTTAATTGAATACACATAAAGAGGAAAATTAGGAAAAAAAAGTGACTTAAACTATTTTTAGTCGGAGTCGTGTTTTTGGTCAGTGTTGGAGTCGGAGTCGTGGTTTTGGTAAATGCTGAAGTCGGAGTTGAACTTTTTTTTTACCGATTACAAAGCCCTGATTTAAAGTAAAGATGATGCTTGATGGAATTTCAATGCCAAATAAAATGAAAGAAAAGCAAAACTCTAGTGGTCTGTGATAAAATTTCAACGATTCAAATCAATCAAATTTACCCCTGGAGAGACAGTTGGTAGTGTGAGTCCGATCATAAACTTCAGAACTGCCTCCGGTTCCACTTCTGCAAGCGGACTGTTCAACGGTGCGTTGGCGAGTGTGGAGATGGTGGGAAGAAAGGAGGCTTCCAATTGCTCCTGAGACCCTTCCGTGTTTGCAGCAAATAGTGGGAAAAATGTTCCCAATAACTGTCTCAAGGTGTCTTCTTCCTCTAAAAAAGTCAAAACAATTTGCTTATTTGCATATTTTACACGACTATGAAAGTAAAGTCTTGGAAAGGATTGCGTTCAAGACTCTGGACTCAGGAATTTGAAATGTTTGAATTTTGTACTTTTCCATGAGTTCTGTGGTTTCTGCCCAGGTTTCGCCTTTTGGTATCTTCAGGCATTTCAAGTGCACAACTGAACTTGAACTAATGTGTAGTAACTAGTTTGTATCGCTAATATATATAAGAATAGAAGTAGGTCACTAAGTCTGATTGTTATTATTGCAATCTGGAGTGAATGTTAATATTACAAGTATAGTTATTTTAAATGTGGCACATTGTAAAACAGTCATTACCAGCTAATAGCATGGAAATGCCTACTAACCTAATAGGTGGGTTAAACGATACAAATTTGATCTTTCAATTACCTGTGGCCGGGTTAAACCAAAGTAAGAGAAGTCTGCTGATGAGGTTAGACGAAGACAGTCGACCAGCAAGAAGCAGTCGGCACAGCCCTTCGACCACAATAGCTCTGTATTCGGCACACTGTAGAAAAAAAGTATAATCATGAATGGCTAATTATTACGCATGGTTGGTGGGTGGTGATAAACTGAAACATTATATACAGTGAAACCCCGATTCTACGTGTTTTTCAAGGGACTGTAAAAAACAAACGATTAATGCGGGAAACGATGAATGCGTGGAAAGTTTTAAATATGATCAAAAAAAAAATATACTTTTGAAAAATTTATTTATTTATTAGAATTTCTTATTATACCTACATATTCCTATAACATTCATGGTAAATTATGGATATACGGTCACGGGACCGAATTTTTGTAAAGATTTATGAAAAATAATCACATTAAATGAAATGAATGTCAGGCTTACGAATTTGTTTCGTCTTTAATTTTTAAATTTATTATAATAGAAGATCCTAAAGAATACTTTGCAATAAGTATGAAATCGAGTTTTTTAATTTACAGGAGCAAAAATGCAACCACAAACTACACAAATAGTAATATTATACAGGTAGAGGCAGTCACATAAGTTTATTATTTGTTTAAAACAAAAAGAATAATTTTATTATAGGCTATTATTAAAAAACCAATTCTTCTTTCAGAACTCGTACAATAATCAGTAAATATTCTTCAGATTTTGATTCCATATTTTATAAAAATCCACAAGAAGTCAAAGAGTAAAGTCAAAACATAAAATTATAAGCCAGTATGTATAAATTTTTTGAGCTTTGCTCGAGAGGGTTGAAATTCTGTCCCGTGACCATATACCCATAATTTACAACATTTATTTCTTTAAAAAGTCCTTAACACTACGTTGCTTCTTTGCAGTTTGGCACTTAAAATCCTCAAATTCTTATATTTTTTTAACAGATTTATCTATAATCTATATCCTTGAAGTAGAAAAATATTTTAATTTTTTGAAGGCCAACACACTGCTGTAAATAACATTCCATTCCATTGTTCTTATGGGTGTTTCACCGGGACTATAGAAAATGAACGAACCACGCGGGAAAACATATAATGCGAGAACGTAAGATCGGGGTTCCACTGTAGTTTATTAGTTTTCCGGAATTTACTTAATGTGTAAAGTTTAATTATGTCATTTGAATGTTTCAAAAAGTTGCAAACTGCAAACAACAAATAAATCTGGTAGCTATTGTTTGTTTTTATGAACAAAACATTATCGTTTTAAGTGCAGATTTACTTTTCTTTAAAATATCAAAAAATGGAGATACTAATACATTGAATGGCAACACTGCAATCAAAAGTTATACATACCTCACTGTTCATAAGTCGCAAAAACAGTTCTATTATTGTGTCATGAGCAGACCCAGAAGTCATCGATTTGTTTTCCTCCTCAACTGAAAGAGAGAAAGAACACATAGAAATATACATTCATTACAGTTTGCGTAATACATTGATTGTATAGAATGGCTAGTAGGAAAATCATATGTTGCTCTTTTATCACTATAACACTTAAACCAATTATATTGATATCATTGAAATAAAACCAGTGATTGGCAAAGATGTATTATTCAATGTACATGGTCTTCAATAGGGACGCTCGAAATTTGTTAGGTTATAGCAGTCATGTCGTTCAAGTGACATCTGTCAATTTTGTTGTCACTTGTTTAGTAATGTACGGCAAATCACCATGGAAGGTAAAAGTGTTGAACAGCGTGTGATAATCATCAAATTTTATTATCAAAGTCCCTGCTCCGTTCGAGAAACATTCTGCCAACTTTCGCCTAAAAAGTCACCAGATGAATGGATATGTGAACAAGCAAAATTGTCGGATTTTTTTTTTTTATAGAAGAAACAAAATATTTGGCATTACAGCTTCCGCCAATGCGCCAAATATTCTTAATTGTGAAAGTCATACGAGATTAACTCAATGATAAATAATGACTCAGTCGTGTACAAATCAACGATAAATAACATACAAACAGCCTGAGTTTTTTTTTTTTTCAATTGAAAAAATTTTACCTTGCCGGGAATTGAACCCGGGACCCCTGATCGCTAGGACAATGCTCTTGCCACTAGACCACAGGGACCGACGGATTTGGGGCGATTCCAATCTATACGAAATACTCAAGCACCAATGAATCCCAAGGAAGTCACTGTTCGGATATTGGTTTGGCAGAATCATCGGTCCGTACTTCTTCCAAAACGAAACTGGCATTGCCATAACTGTCAATGGCGAGCGCTACAGATCGATGATAAGTAACTTCTTGTGGCCTAAACTGGATGATATGAATACTGATAACATGGGGTGATTCCAACAGGACAGCCCTATATACCACAAAGCACATGCCACGATGGAGATGTAATATTAAAATATAGACATGCAATACGATTAGATTATACATACCATCTGAATCACTGCCGCTTTTATTATTTTTATTTTTGAGGCTCTTATCATTCTTTTTACTTTTGTTCAACATTTGTGATTTACGTCTCGATTTCTCGGTGTCGAAGAGAGCTTCATCGTCGTCTTCGCTCTCCGGGATTTCTTTGCTCTCCGTCACTTCCGGTGTTATATTAAACATCTTGACGCCATAGATACAGAGAATATCAATGACGCACTTGAGTGCCGTGATCACCAACTTCTCATTGTCCATATCTATAAACTATAAAGCAACATTTTGATATGATTGTGTGCCTGGATTGTATGATAATAAAATGCAAATTTCAAAGTTAGTAAAGTGGATCTGTTAAGGCTATTGATTGCTCGATTGCAACCGGCGCCAAGTGAAAGAATTTTAATTTATAACAGTGTTGCCCAACCGACAGTCTGTCGGTCAATTTACCACAATATTATTCCGATATAATGGCAACAGCTGACAACCATTTATTGAATTGGCATTATCTTGGTGGAACTCCATTACTCCATTATAACACGGTGAAAAAATAGCAATGCATTTAAGTTTTCAAGATGTATCGCTATTTTTTCAGGCAACAGACAACTGCCTGGTACATTCCCAAGTCTCCAAATTCCTCGAGAGTCAAACTGCCTTATAACCAATATCCAAGGCAAGCTCAGCAACAGCAATATAAAATTTGTGAAATAGGTACTTTAAATTGTGCTTAACTTTTATAAATTTTAACATTTGTTATCGAGATTTTCTTTGACATTTTAGACACACTATTACAGAGAAGAATATGAGCAAATCCATGAGGAATGTAAAATGAGAAGGTATCAAACCTGAGCGAAGAAAAATGCTTTGTGTTCCTTGGCAAATTCCTCATCCAGCATGGAGTAGAAAGCCACTGTTTGCAAAGCGTTTTCTCGAATTTCAACATTTTGATATATCATCACCTGAAATGAAGCATAATCATTGATTCGACAAAATGATAGAGCGGTTTTGTAGTTTATCTCTAACCTAATAGTGTAACAGCAAATGTAGGGTCACATGACATATTTTTATGTAACAAATTAGCTATGGATGAAGACTCTGAACTATAGATATCGCCATAGTAGTAATATTTTTTAGTTCTAAGTTTAAATGTTATTAATCGCAAGCTGGACTAACTAGCTAATGTTTTGATATTAATGAGGATCAATGAATTTGAAAATTAATTGCATAGATAGATCAATTATTCTGATTTCCATTGCTTGAATTTATTATCATTTAACAAGAGTGAATTAGGAAGAATAAGTTGCACAGGATCAGGCTTAGGAGTAATATACAAACCTCAAAGTTTTGATAAAGAGATCTTAGCACAGGTGTCAGAGATGTTATGTCGGGGGTATCGAGGACCATATTCAAGATGAGCAAGCATTTATTCAAGGTCTCCGAATCGTTTTTCTTCTCTCTAACCTGTCAAATAAAAATACACAATAAAACCACATTAGCATTTAATTCACTGCAGTCAAGTACTATATTCCTTTGCGTTGATATGTTTCGCAAACTTACAATTAGTCATACTAATCATGACACCAGTGTTACGTCTTGCATGTCTCGATAAGATGACTTGTATTTCGGTTTCACAAAATTCTCGAAAATTTCTAAGATTACCTATAATTATTTTAACCCATCGTATCCATGGTCAAGTTTCAGTCCGAACAGTTTTATTTTTCGGTCTAATTATTGATTACTGTACCCCTCGCACATCCAATTGATACTAAAAATGGGACGTTACAAGACAGATTAGCTACTACCACTAATTGTGTGCGTCTTAGGCCTTTCCTTTCTATTCCTAAGCAGTTCTCTTAGAAGAACTTCAATTGAGATACTCAGATACTTGAGAACTCTATGATGAGTACAAATTAATCTATATTAGGAGCTGCCTTTTTTTTTAAATATTGAATAAATTTCTTTGACGATATTGTGTAAAGAAATAATGATAATTTTTATGAAAAATAATAAAAAACCAACGATAATAGACAATACATATTTAGAATTAAAATACGGACAATAGTTTTTTTAGGTACCAGGACATGGTATCGTAAAATTGCGGATCATCAACGCTTCAAAGACAATTTGATTACATTATTTTAAGGGGGGACTTACAGGTTCTGGAGCAGGCTGCTTATCTTTGAGTATATTGTGAGTGGAGTTCAATTCATTGAGTTTTTTTTGCAACAAGGCAACCTTCTCCTTGCAGGTTGCGGCGAGAGCAAAGTTTTGCTCCCGAACTGCATCCTCTTGCTCTTCCTGGGCTTCGTTGAGTGAAACTCGTAAATGCGCTTTCTACAACATTATCAATTGCTCCAATCAATTTAAAAGATTAACATGACAATTTTATTCAATCTTATTTATAAAACAGAGACCAATGTGTGTAATTTGTATTTTATTGGCTGTGGTTGAATATTCTTTTTTCGAATGATTAAAATTAATTTACTAAAAAAACAAATGAATGTAGTTAACGTACATCATGACAGACTAATTTGAAATTTGTTGTTATTTTTTTTCAATTGGTTTTGGTAGAACTGTAATTATAGTAATACATATTATTTTACAAATACCAAGGAAATCTCAGTGGAACAACTACTTATTTATAAAACACAAATATTATCACATTAAAAATGTTAAATTCTTATCAGTAATAATTTAACATTTATGTTTACTGAAAACCACAATCAGTATTTGTGTTTAATAATACATACTTTTAGTGAACAGATTCATAATTCAATAATTACTTCTGACACACCTGGGAAAGGAAAGTCAAGACTTAATATTTATCAACCGTAAAAGTAAAAAAAGGAAACTGAGGTCTTTGTGGGTAAATGGAGGTAAGGAAAAAAGTTCTTTCAGTTCTAAAAGCAAGTTATGTAATAAATAAATAAAATTACTAATATCTTCGTCTCATTGGACTCCAACGGTGTGGCAGGAGCATTCATATCGACTTCGGCAGGTTCATGAATCTCTGAGATGATGCCTGCAACGTATTCTATTCTCTTCTTTGCATCAGGAATCACCAGATCGATGGCCCTAGCTGTGGCATGAATGACATCTGGTTCCAGAGCTCCATGATTGCCTGTTTACAAAATCAAGTTAAGCTTAAATAAAATATTTAAACTGAAGAATAAACTTAACCAATATTTAGGTATGTTTCCACCAAGAATTGAGACCTTAAACGTGACGTTCTAATGCTAAATAGTTTCTAATATATTACCAGTAAGAGTATCATAGAGGAGACTTTGAAGAGCGACGCGTCCTACTTCATCAGCCATGTCGTAAACTGGGAAAATGCTGATCAGCTCCTGTAGAACATACTGTCTTCGACTGTAATCAACTGGTTTCTCCAAAGCATTCGGGCAAGGCGATTCTAAGAGACTGCAATAAGTAAGATTGTATAATTGATAATGTGTAAGAGACAATTTATATTTATTGAAACTTTAGTGAATTAACCTTAGCATTAATTGATAAGGAGTCAGTTATTTGAAGTGTGGTCATTATAGTCAGGAAAACATAATGTTTTGCTCTAACTATCTATGAGAATTAATTTAAGATATCTTCACAAAAAAGCATCTACAGAAGGAACAAGAAATCGTTATGATATAGTTGAAGACCATTTCCATAAATATTTCATCTTTACACACACAGTTGGACAACTAGTGCTGCTTCCAAATAGGTTCCATGACAAAACATAACATGACTTCAGAATATGATAAAACAGAACAAGACTTTTCAGAACATGACAAAAAACCTAACCTAACCCATTGTATCATATTGTTTTGTCCGGTTACCTTCCAAATAGTTTCCCACTCCAAATAAATTAATGCCATATATCTTTCGATGAGCTGGCAGGGTTTTTGAATCTTTGGGCTTTTGCCAGTCTAGTATAAATTATGTAGCACAAATTCAACTTCAATTCTTAAATGTGTTTACATATGTATAGTGGGTAATGTAGTTTACACAAGCATACAAGTGAATTCTTTTAAGCTGAAAATATTATGTGCGATCTATACATAATATGTTAGTATTACTATCTCAAATAAACTTTAACTTACGCTCTAACATATCCGGTGTATATGACGAGTTCTGGCAACACTTGATCAAGATGTTCCGTATCTTCGATGGAGTGAAGATGCTTTACAAGATGCCTCCAGTACCATGCAGATTCTTTGGTTAGTTGACCGGCAGGGATCAATTTAAGCTGCGGATCCACCGGAAGCCATTCCAAAAGTTCAGCCAGCTGTTGATGTCTGTAAAGATATTTTATTATTTGTTCTTATCTCTCTTCCATCAACTACAGCCACTTTTTGACTTCTTTCTTTTCATTCAATATCTCCTAGCAAGACTTCCATGAAAGAAGATTTGAGGCAAATACAAATTGGCTGCTTAACTTAAAAACACATCCATAGCACGTAACAAAAATAAAAAAGTAATGAGGTCCAAAAAATTATCAATAACGCAGTTACTTCATTTTCAATCTACATACATTGGCTCCAATTTTAGGGCACCCATGCATTACTCCATTTTTTTATGCGTGGTAAAAAGAGACAGTTACTCACTTAAATAAGGATTGCAGAAGATTGCCAGCGACTATAGCGGAATCTTTGGCACCTTGCAAGTTATCCAATCGAACCGCTGCAAGAAGTTCCAATACGTTGCCTTGATAAGCTCCTAGCCAACCAGGCAGCAGTGCGGTTTCCACCACCCGCCTAACGCGAGGACTGCGCTCGGTCAATCCCACCTGAAACAGAAATGAGAATATCCAAGTAATGTTAGTTTACGGCCTAATTGTATTAGAGAGACAATAGAGTGAAGTTGACATTTTGATAGTTTTTTAGAATGGCTTCTTGATAAAAAATCTGATCTGATTTTTATCCTTTAAACTGACTTGTTCTTGCAGGTTTGGGTCAGGTAAACTTTTATAACAATCACTTTTAAGGTGCTCACTGTCAGGACTTGGTGGAATGGCATTATAATAGAAATAATAAAACATTTTTAGTACTTGTTCCATAATAAATTTATAAGATCAGGACCGGTTTCCCTCAAAGCTCATAGCGATAATGCTAGTAGAAATCTGCCAGTGAGCACTGCAATGGACAGCAAGTAAGCTTTCAATGCATCATGAATCCAAAACTTTTAGCCCTTTGAATGGTGAGTTATTTTGGACTAAATTAGGTTTTTTCGAATAAGTTTAATAAAATATTAATGGCAGAGAAAAAAATATTAAAATATTTACTTTGTTATCTGTGAAGAATATTACTACTTATTTGAGGTGCTGATATTTCTTTCAGAATTTTAAAACGCAAGCTTTATTTGAATGCAAACTTTCAAATAATAAAGAAACTTTTACTTCCAATTCGGACCTGAATGTTTATTGTATTCATCTGTGGATATGTATATCTCTATTGATGTTGATTCCAGGAAGCGTATCAAACCAAATGAAACAAAAAATGAATTTTTAAGCTCAAACAAAAACCACTGTCTAGTTTAAATAATGAAAAAATAATAAAATTTCAATAAAAATATAAGAATGGCAATAGATATTAGATGACAACATACTTGGACATACATGTCTAGCCATACCACTCAAAGGGTTAAAAAGTATGACAGAAATTCAGACAAAAACTGTACCCACTTACCTTTAAAATGTGCACCCTCTGTCTCACTTTGAGTTGCGTTACATTGATGGAGGAGATGTAAAGAAAGGCAGCCTTGCGTACGGATTCATCAACATCGCATAGTCGCTCCAATACGAAGAGTAAGCTGCGGGAATTCTTTGCAATTACCAGTATGACAGCTCTGAAAAAATTATTTGAAATACATTTTGAAAATGAGTTACATCTGTTTTTATAATACTATGATGCTATTCAAATTAAGTAGACTGTACAAATCGTCGGTCCCTGTGGTCTAGTGGCAAGAGCTTTGTCCTAGCGATCTGGAGACCCGGGTTCAATTCCCGGCAAGGTCAGATTTTTTCAATTGAAAAAAAGTGATCTTGGGCTGGGTGTATGTTATTTATCGTTGATTTTGTGCACAACAGATTTATTACTTATCATCGAGTTAATCTCGTATGAATTTCACAATTAAGAATATTTGGCGCATTGGCGTAAGCTGTAATGCCAAATATTTTTTTAAATTCTTAAAAAATCTAAAAAAATGATTAAATTATCGAATTATCAATTTATGCAAATATTATGTACAAGAAGAAAAATTTGGCTATTGGTTGGATGATCTTTGATTTAACACTTAACTCAATGGATTATTATTATCCTTCCAGCAACTCCTCAATAGATTTGAGAAACTTATTGATATCACAGGGTTTGCGTATTTATTAGCATGGTAAAACGAAATACCAACTTTACAAACTTTAACTAAAGCACACAATCCAATAAATACAATTTTTAATAATAACAATATAATACTTTCAATGGTTTCGGCGGTAACTTTGTGGAAGTTCATTTGAATATAAAATTTAAAATAACTTTGATTATTCCACGTATTGTGCTACTGTGACACGTGTTTCGCCTCTTTGAGAGGCATCTTCAGACTTATTATCGCAAAGTTTGCTTAAGTAAAACTGTTACGTGGAATTATCAAAGTTATTTTAAATTCTATATTAATAACAATATAATTTACAGATAATTTAAAATTAATAAAAGATAATTTTCCAACCAAGTTTTACAATGTCGACATAGGAATTGTAAGAGTTGATGTTACACATAAATAAGAAAAGCAGAAAAAAAAAGCCTTTTGTGTCGTGTTTGTGGTCAATGTTGGAGTTTTTTTAACGGTTCCACAGCCCTGATCACAGCAAGGATACGAACACTGCGGTTCAAATAAGCCAAACAACTGTCATACCTAATTGGCCAACAAGTGGAATTACAAACTTATCGATTTTAGTTTCATATATTAGCATGTCGAACCTTCTAACTGCCGGACTTGGATCACATCTCATGTGAAAGGTGTACGCTCGAGTGACTGAGTCCTCTTCGTCTGTTGGATTCTGCAATCGATGTAGGGTGCGAGCTGCATTGCATCTAACAGCTTTTCGAACATCCTGAACAGAATTTACACAACATTTTATCAGTTCGTAAAAGAAAATTTAAACCTTTCAATTCATTGTTGCACCGTATATAAAATTTGCATCAAACTTAAATTTTGTGCAATGAATAATTATGAACATTTTCATTGAATAAGATGATAAGTCAGTGTTTACCTGAAGCCTCTCCAATTGTGAAACGAGAATCTTTTCGTAAAGTTCATCGTCTAGAGAAGCATCTTCACCGAGGGAATCCAATATCATACCGAGCAACTGACATGAGCGCTGTCGCACTCCGTGGCCCGATACTGAAACGCACTGAAGATAAAATTGAGTTATTATTCACAAGTCGCCGTGAAATAATTGAAAAATCATTGAATTGATTAATTTTCTAAATATTTGTAAGAAAATGACAGAAGATGTCTGAATAAGCTTATTTAAGGATATTGTTTCAAGGCGACAGACAACACACTTTTTTGTACTACTTTCAAATAACTTTATAATATAAAATTTAAAATAACTTTGATTATTCCACGTATTTTGCTACTAGCTGTGACACGTGTTTCGCCTCTTTCAGAGGCATCTTCGGATTTAAGTAATAACTTCGGGTTTGCTTAAGTAATGAAGCAAAATATTGATTCTAAAATTTTAAAATAATAAAATTACAAAATGGAGTTTGGGATTTTTCCTTTTTACGGGAAGCAAGGAGGGGGTTATAGTATCAAAACAAAGCAAACAAATAATTATACTACTAATGACGGTAGCATTACAAAATATTAACTAATGAACTCTATCTGGAGCATTTTTGATCGTCTGATGAAAGTTCATGTGGTCCCTACCAAGCCAAAGGTGTTAGTAAAATGTTGGTGATTCTGAGTTAAATATGAGGTAAGGTATTTCGATTGAATATAATAATATTCTATAATACTCGTAATGATGTTTGCTTTCAAGTAAAGGATATAACAAGATTGAAATAGGATAATATGTTAACATTAAAAGAAAAAGCAAAAAATCACATTCTTACATCAAAAACCACAGAAAACACGTAGTGTAGAAAATCTTCTCCATCGCTTAGAGCTGCACAAAAATTGGCAACAAACTGCAAGACTCTGTCCACATTCCCATTTGCATCTCCGAATAGAAATAGATAATGCAATGCGTTGGTGAAGCTATCCCTGAAAGCATTTTCGTCTATCTGAAAATGAATACAATATATGAAGAGATCATTCGAAAATTCATTTTGAAATTGGTCAGTCACAAAAATAATTATATTCAAAGACCAGTGAACATATTTGGGTAAAATAAAAAGCGTTATTAAAACCCGTTGACTACTCACGTCTAAGACGTTGAGACGCCTGATTGCTGTATATTTTAAATTGATATTCAAAAATAAATAGAGTAAACATGGTTAAACTATTGCAGACAAGATTTTTATATTCAAATAGGTATGCATTCAAATAGGTATGCATTCATTCGTCTGATAACCCACATGAGTGTATTAAACACAAACTCGAATAAGGTGTTCGAATATTCGTAAATCTTTAAAAAAGATTGTTTTATGTCAATTGCAAAATATTCAGACAAAAATTTACTATTTATATTTAGACATTTAGAAAATAACAAAAATTCTCATCTCACGGGATGAATGAATGAATGTAAACAAAAAAAGCTGTTATTTCACTGGATGTGTTATAAGCTGGAGTGAGACGTGTTTCTTGTGTCAGCGAAGTGGCTCAATACTAATTGCGTGATCAAATATTTCTTGTAATAACGTACATGTATTCAGTTGATTCTAATTGTTCTCGACGATTTTTCACTCATAATGATCTTATTTATTTATCCTCTGCTGTTGGTAAACTCTTTCAAAGATTTAAAAATTTGTGTTATTGAGGAGGGAATTCGAAATTGAAACATTCCCGCGATAATAACAATAACATTGACGTATTGTCAGTCTTAAGGAATAAATCTTATGAATAGTACGTTGAGATTTATAAATACCTTTCGATAAACCTTTTTTAGTTCTTTGATATACTTTTTATGTTGAATTGTATTGAATTGCACATTGTGAAAGATTTGAAAAATCTCCGGAACATTTCTCTGCACGGCAACAGGTTCGGGAAATTGACTTAAGGTACTATAGTCTGCAATAGACATTGCAAATATATATCATTCGAAATTAATGTTAAAATTCACTTTATTTATCGGAGGTTATAAGATGTTTAGTATTCAATCAAAAAATAAAAACAGTAATTTGCAGAAAACGTCAAACGGTTGGTAGGTAAATTCAATTCAAAACTGATGAACGCCAAATAAATGCTGCCACTTTATGAAAAGTAATTATCATGATTTTCTTATTAGGTATATATGATCAACGAAAGTGCAACAATAATAATTAGACAAACGTCAGCGACAAAGGTTCTTCTTTTTTGATAAAATAAAATAAAGCTCCTCATTGGATTAAAATCATAAGACCATAAATCAGGATACAAATCACAAATATTCCGTAGCCAATAAAATTAGAAATTGATATTTTTATTTTATCCATAGACAGTACAACGAATTCGTATATTATGTTACGGAAGGGGTAGCTGTCAAAACATTGTCAAATACATGTGCTTGTGATGTCGAATTGTCTTTTCTAAATTAAGTATTTGGTTTATTTATAATAAACCATGGCCAACAGCGCATGGGAGGGTGTTACTCCTCCACTAAGTGAATGTGTTTTAGAAGCAATTCGAAAAATTGGCTTTACAAAGATGACACCGGTTCAAGTAAAACATAACTTTCACATCCTATCGTACCCATGTAGTACCTAACCCTTTCTATATGACATTCAACAATCTGTATACTTCCAAGCCAATGGATACATACTAACCTGATTTTAAGATTGTTTATCTAACCATTCTAACTATCGTTTCTCCCCAATGTAGTTTGTTTGATATCTGTTACAGTTTATTTGAGCCGTTACCCCTTGAGTACCGAGCAAAGTAGTGGTCCTAGTGACCTCACCGCTCGACTTTTAAATAATACCACTTTTGGGTTATGTCCTAGACTGACTGTCGTATCTCGGACGCATGAACATACGGACCTATTAAAACCCGCCTATTAAACTTAACCTAAACAATATGTATAAGAGATATATTTTCAATATTTGATTTCTTCAGTTGAAGGCTTTTCAAAATATATTAGTTATACATATTGTTTAGGTTAGGTTAGGTTAGATTAAGTTTAATAGGCGGGTTTTAATAGGTCCGTATGTTCATGCGTCCGAGATACGACAGTCAGTCCCCACGTGACCCACTTTTGTTCTAAAGAAATTGTATAGATGTATATCCTTAGCATTCCTACTGTAAGATTATTTAAATAATTGTGATGTATTCGCAACATCCGTACACAGCAGCCACCAGTGGGCTTATGGTACTAAAGCGGTCAATAAACAAATATCTTTGAAACATTGACTTGACGGTTCAAGTGTAACTTTTGAATTTATTATCTGAAACAAACATGACGAGATTTATTGTTCATCTATTTCATTAGTGCATTATGGAAAGTGGCTATGAAATCTGTGGTGAGCCTAGACTTATTTGAATGTTTTATCTATTCCATTTCTGTTTTCAGGCAGCAACGATACCATTGTTACTCAGCAGCAAAGATGTTGCAGCGGAGGCGGTCACGGGATCCGGCAAGACACTTGCATTTCTAATACCGCTCGTTGAATTATTGCTAAAGAGGGAAAAAAGTACACCGTGGAAAAAATATGACGTGGCAGCACTAGTTATATCACCTACAAGAGAACTGGCAACCCAAACACACGATGTACTAACAAAATTCATGCATTATAATCTACATAATTATGTGTCTACTTTAATGTTTTTACCATTTAAATATATTCTGTCCATTTTTAACGTCCGTCATTTAAATAGCGTCCGGTCCGTGGCGCAGTGTCGACGCTGTTGGCTTGCGTGCCGGACTGCCCGGGTTCGATTCCCGTTACGAGTGGATTTTTTCAGTCAGTAAATGTGTTCAAAGGCATGGGTGTTTGTGTTGTTGAAAATCCTTTCCCACCTTTACAATCCCAAAGAGCGACGCATAGTGACAGTGATTAGCTAATCACTAGTCCTGTCCTAGTACTCGTATCCTTTCCATCCCTACTCTCTTCGAAAAAGAGAGGTTGAGCAACTGAGTAACAAGCAGCTCTCGTAGAAAAAACATATGTTGAGATAAACTCCGTGAGGAGTCCATATGCTCCAAGTTGGGAGCGGACATGGTTAAAAAAAATATATATAATATTCCTGTTGGTTTTTGACGTTGATTGAATTTTTGGGGAGTAAAACACCTGCTATGGAAAGACTTAACTTTGATATTATAACCATATACTTTGATAAAAAGCCACATAATGCTGAACAATTCACTAAATTTCACTCATTTTAATTATCAGGTTCTGGATCATTTTCTCAAGATGCCAGAGTTAAAAAAGTTCACCCAGAGACTTTTGGTTGGAGGAAATTCAGTAGATGACGATGTTAAGTTGCTGAGAGAAGATGGAGGCAATATTTTGATTTGTACTCCGGGAAGATTAGAGGACATGCTCGCGAGACGACCCGACTATAACTTGTCAATCCACATGAAAAATTTGGTAAATATGCATCTTAACATAGAGAAACGTCACTCAAAAAAATACTGACAGTTAAACAAATGCTAGTATTTCAAACTGTTAAAAAAGTTAAAAACAACTGCTGAAATAAATAACAATTAACTTATTAGCATGTTCTCACTGTATCATTATTAACTATACTTTCGATGGTTTTGGCGGTAACTTTGTGGAAGTTCATTTTAATATAAAATTTAAAATAACTGATTATTCCACCTATTGTGCTACTAACTGTGACACGTGTTTCGCCTCTTTTAGAGGCATCTTCAGACTTACTTAAGCAAACTTTGCATAGTAAGTCTGAAGATGCCTCTGAAAGAGGCGAAACACGTGTCACAGTTAGTAGCACAATACGTGGAATAATCAAAGTTATTTTAAATTTTATATTATTTACTATGTTGAAAACATTTTAAATACATTAGGCATTGGCTTCTGCATGTAGTGTAGCTGTAATGTCATGTATTGTCTTGTTCCCCTTTATAATAATTTTTTTTTTTTTAGGAATTCTTAGTTCTCGATGAGGCTGATAGGCTCTTAGATTTGGGCTTCCATTCTGTTTTGACCGCGATTCTTGGCTATCTACCCCGACAGAGAAGGACTGGCCTGTTTTCGGCTACCCAAACGAAACAACTGGAAGATCTGGCGCGAGCCGGGCTCAGAAATCCAGTTTTGGTCAGCGTGAAAGAGAAATCTTCCATCAGTACACCAGTGTTATTGGAAAATTACTATATGATCGTACAACCTGAAGACAAACTTCTCGCAATTATCTCGTTTATTAAGGAGCAGAAGATTAAGAAGGCTTTGCTGTTTTTACCGACTTGTGCGTGCGTTGATTACTGGGGAAGTGTCCTACCAACCCTTGTGCCAAGTATTCAGTTTTTGGCTCTTCACGGAAAAATGAAACACAAGCGGCCGAAGATAATGGAGCTGTTTCGAAGTGCTGAAAAGTCAATTCTTCTATGCACAGATGTTTTGGCCAGGTATGGTTGAATTAAATATTAAATTAAAAATTATAAATATAAACAGCTTTTTTTCAAATATTGAACCATACCTTTTATACTAATGAAGTTAATAAAGCTGGTAAATGTGTAGGTTTTGTTCTAATAAAGAATGATTGGATCCAATTGTTTCCTGGCTAAATCTCTATTTCCCACTAAATATACAAGTCCAAATTATCCCCTTTTCAATCTTGATTATTTTCAACTAGCTTGTATTCCAATTGCATTGCCCCATCATGATTCCTACCGGATTCTAATCCAAGCATTGTATTTTCAGAGGGATAGACATTCCGGAGGTGGAGTGGGTACTCCAATGGGAACCTCCTGGAAATGCAGCTTCTCTTGTTCATCGAGCAGGTAGAACTGCTCGTGGTGGGCTTCCAGGTCGATGCTTGTTACCGCTTCTCCCGGCCGAAGAAGCATATATTGACTTTATTAAGAGAAATCAGAAGGTCTCTTTAGAAGAAATCAAATTGAAAAATAATGCTGATGGATTTCCTGATGAACAAAAGAATAAGGTAAGAATATATATTACTAAACAACTGCTCAAAGAACCACATGGATAACTAGACATATTAGATTAGGAGCTTTAAGCAACAGATTCAGAATATTTCCTTGTGACATTATTTGATTCATTACTTATTTAAAATAACTGTTTTGTTATTTTTTTCAGATTATTAGCAACATTCGTAAACTTCAAATAAGAGACAGAGCACTCTTTGACAAAGGAGTGCGGGCCTTTGTGTCACATGTCCGTGCGTACAGCAAACATGAATGTAGTCTTTTACTTCAAGTCAAGGAGCTATCGATGGGTCACTTAGCAAACTGCTATGGTCTTCTGCGGTTGCCCAAGATGCCAGAGGTCACTCCAAAACACCAAGAAGAGTTCAGAAATCCTGAGACGAGTTTAGATTTTAATAAAATACCATATAAAGATAAGCAAAGAGAGGTTAGCCGACAAAAGAAGCTTGAAATATTCAAAGAGACTGGACAGTGGCAGGGGAGTACGAATAAGAAATTCAAGAAAAGTGAGCCGTGGAAACAATCTAAGCAGAATAAGTTGGATAAAAAAGAGAAAAGGTCCGAGAGGCGAGAGAAAAAAGAAAAAATGAAGGCTCTTGAAGACGGTGGAGTTAAAAAAGCTAAAAAAAGAAAAGCGCAGATGAGCAAAGAAGATATGGATGAGTTACTCAAAGATGTTGCCTTATGCAAAAAATTAAGGAATAAAAAGATTACTAATAAAGATTTTGATAAAGAGTTTGGCATTGATTCTGACTAATTTTTTTATTTTTAAACAATAAATGATTATAGAACTGTTTATTTTTTGTTTTATTTTTATACTGTCATCCAACACCCATGGTTTTAATGCTTTTTAAGTGGTTTGAATGATAACCTCATAAATGACTTAATGGTTAGTTGTCTTAATGTAATTTTGTCCAGCAGGCATATTGAATGTCGCAAACTTACTAAAATGCTTAGTATCTACTATGCTGCAATTAATATCAATTATACTCAAACATTCAAAGGCCTGTTGATCCGTCGAGCTACTTTTTTATATTTATACTCCACACTAACATTGTATTATCACAATATAAATCTGGGTCTTTTTATGTACACTTCATGGCTTGAAAATTATCAACAGGGAAGAGAAAGACCCGTTTGCAGTTTTAATTTCAGGATGATAAATCAAAAACGTACCTTTTAATGTTTTATTTATGTTTGTGTTTAATCGTACCATTATCTTAGTTGAACTTTGAATTATTTTCACGCCAATCTTTAGAAAACTCAAACTAAAAGAACTCGACAAATTTTAAATTTAGAATCGATGATTATTTTTTATTCTTTTTTTCGTTTCAATGCTGTGTTACGGTGCAAAAACCATTTTCACCAAGTCCGCAGCAACAAAGTTAAAAAAAATACAGATAATACTATTTGTGTCAAACGCAGTAGGTCTCATGTGGAGCCACCTGGGAATTATTTGCGGCCATCAACGGTTTTATAGTAAAAAAATAATAATACAAGCATTAGAATTCAATTATGATCAAATACTAAAAGACCGTTTTTACAACAATACTGTTCCAAAGTTTTGATTGGAGTCATACGTTGACTATGAATCATGTCAATATAAAGAATTAGCAACATTTACGAATATTTTTTTAAGACTGCTGTTGTGTTTCAAGCGGTGACCAGACCAATTGGCACAAGTCAAGTCGGCACATGGCATGTCGACACATGTCAAGTCGGCACACGACAAGTTGGCACATAGACAAATCAGCACCTAGACAAATTGACAAACCGCTCCTATTTTTTTCGATCTCCGTCAAAATACTGCACGAAGGGGGTGTTTTATGGAAAATAACACCTTCTGGCACACTAGGGGAAGTGAATGTCTACATAATTACGTATAATTTGCATGCTAGTTTATGAAAAATCATGTCGTTATTACAATCTAACATAGCCAGCCATAGCAATATCTAGCTCCCAGTACAGAATTACGATTTATTGATTATAATTAATTGGCCCTTAGATATATGCATTAGAACAATTAGAAATCAATAGATATCATCAATCCAATGACATTTTTAATGAGAAAACAAACATTAATCTAACATCAATATTCAGATCATTACAGATCGCTAATGCCATTTTACTAAAATCATCTTGATGTTAAACTAATGGTCGTTCGTTACCACTCAATAAAACCCCAGATTTGCTTTTATTTCCAGAAAAACATAATATCATAATGTCACAATTTAAGCATTATTATGAAATAGTCATCAACAATATATTATTTTTGTAGAGCTTAAATACATTTTTTCAGTGTACTTATTACAAAAAGGAAATTTTCTTTTTGTCAAGATGTCTAGGTGCCGAATTGTCTATGTGTCAACCTGTCATGTGCCGACTTGACATGTGTCGACGTGCCATGTGCCAACTTGACTTGTGCCGAGTTATCACGGATTCGTTTCAAGCAGCCACAGTAAATTGTGTGAGCTAATGGTCTATAGCCATATTGCCATAGACAAACAAAGTCGATCAAAGTGTCAAAACAAGTTGACACTACGAAATTTAACAATCTGTCAATTTGTTAACAAATTTAATTACAAAAGCATAAAATTCTTCATGATCTATGCAATCTTCTGTAAAGTGAGAGAAGAGAACTAAACCGAACTACTAAAATATTTTTGATTTATTGACAGAAGAGTCTAACCTAAAAAATCAATCGTTTGTTTTTATTCCGTTCAGGTAGTAAAAACATTACATATTTATAATGGCAGCTCATGCAGCACATTTGACGAGAACATTGAATGAAAGACCTTCCATTTTTGAAGTGGCCGCTCAAGAATCTCTACATTCCACAATACAACCAGCTTTGCGCAAAGTGGCCGAGGTAGAGAATAAATTGATTACCATTTATTCTAGTTTTAAAAATATGTAATTTGTATTTTAAGCACTGCTGTCTTCTGAGAGATTATCTAACGGCTAGTCCTGTCATAGCCCTATTCTTCTAACCTATTTATTAACTGTAGTAATCACTAATAATTGAATCTTAATTATTATTTTCCAGTTTATTGTATCTTGCAACCGTAAAAAATTTGGATGGCTTTTAAAATGGTTTGACGAAGTATACCTTTTATTCAACACAGTACTGCAGTATAACTACCTTCGGCATTATGGTGTGTTTTTATTTATTAAATTTATTTCTCTACCATTACTAAGATAAGTAAATCTTTGTCGTGGTTAAACTAACTATTTAACCACTTCAATACCGTAAGGCCACTGGTGGTCTCTGCGTACGGATGTCGCGAATACATCACAAATATTTAATTTAATCTTCCAGTAGGAATTGTAAAGATATTTTTCTTTGCATATCTAGTGACATATATACACTGTATCTAGAAATAAAATGGTCCTTCTGTCATCAGTCGATCTTAGTAAATAAAAGATTTTTTGAGATGTCACTAGGGCCACCATTTTGCTTGGTACTCAAGTAGTTAATGGCTAAATATGTATGTACAGTTAATAATGATTTCATGACAGTCAATAAATGATGCATTGATATCGGTTGCCTTTCCTTAAACCATTATATGCAAATACTTTTCATAATACTTAATAAATAAATTATTATTAAGTTTTAAATAATTCTGTTTTTAATATCATTTCATTAAATAATTTTGTCTCGAAATTGAACATTTATTTATTTATTTGTTTAAGAAAAAGCAAATCATGGCATTACAGCTGACGCCAATGCGCCAGGCATTTGACAAATATAAATAGATGTATTTATATATAAAATTACATACATGCATGTTAATACATAATAAAATCACAAATTAATTAAAAACAAAATGAAAACATTGTAGTCATAAAAACAGAGAGAAAAAATTTATAAAATCATATTAGAAATTTTCAAAGATGTCAACCGAGTGAGTTCTGACAAAATCAACTTTTATTCATAAAATATAGTATTCGTCTGAACTCACTCACGTCAATATGAAATATGTCATTTAATAAATTACATTTGAATCAAATTAAATATATTTATTAATGGGGCATTCTATTTTTTCATCATCATAAAAGTGCTCTCTCAAGTAAATCCAATCATTAAATATGTTTATTATGTTATAGCTGCGTCGTTTGCGGAAAATTTCTATGGTCTTCAAAGGTTTCCACTCAAAACACAGATGTTCAATAACGGGCATCTACCTGCCAGAGAGGAAAAGATATCACTATTCTTTCTCGTGGTGTTCCCCTACCTCCGACAAAAATTGGTACAGCTGGCAGAGAAATATAAACTGCAAGAACTGGATGGGCTGACTCCAAAAGTAATATATTTTTATGTTTAGTGCATTTGAATATCATGCTACTTATTCAATGGAATATATAGTGGTGAATTTTTAAACTAGACAATTTACAACTGCCCATAGTCATTTTGATGGTATGCTGTTTCAAATTGTTCATTAGTAAGCAATGTGATTCAAAGTGCTGACTACATACTGTGAGAATTTTCAAATACGTACAATGAAAAGAAAGTATTGCAACATGATGCCCTGATGGATAAGCATTTAAAAAATGAGCGAGAAAATCTTAACACAGAAATTATGTCACTATTTTTTAAAATCTGTAAACTTGTATTTATATGGAACCAAGCTTTGACATTCCTTTAAAACACTTTGGGAATCAAATCCATACATTATTATGCATGTTATGTGTATTTTTGGTAATCTTCTTTAATTTTATTGATATTCAATGTAATCTGCTGGTTTCATAGAAGTGTGGTTATGTTCTGGGTTTTTCGTGCTGCTTTATTTTTCAGTCAAGAAATCAAATTCAACATTGATTTTTCAATTGAATTATGGATATGTATCCAAAATCTGTCTGTGATACTTTCATCTCTTCCCTTTCTTGCCCCACATTCTTATACCCTCTGCAAAGAAAGGTAGTGCAACTGACTTAACTAAGAATAAATCTTTTGTCATTTTTTAATATTTAAATTAAGGCAGTATTCTGGTCATATTTTCAATGTTTATATCTTTGAAAATATGTCCTTACAAGATTTTGGTGTAAATTGTAATTATTGCTAGAGATATAGCTATGGTGTAGAATCTAACCAATCTGGGCGGTTTTTAACTTTGCCCGAAACTTTAAACACGTTTTTCTCGGAATTATTTTTCAAAAATAGTTGCCTTGATATCTCAAGTTCTACATATCCGATTTAGATGAAATTTAATGTGAATTTTCTTTATACATTCCTTTATAGTATATACTAGGATTATAAAAAAAATTTCAATTTTTACTATGTTTGAAAAATTCGGAAAATCAAAATAACGAGGAAAAAAAAGATATTTTTTTTCAAACCTCTACCATTTTGCAATTTTTTTTTTGAATTGGTTCTAGTATATACCAGAATTGCATCTTTATTGATTACGAATATAACTTTTTTTTTTTATTTCATTTAACTAGAAAAGTTGGGATCGTGGCAACTATGGAGCGTCATTTTTTTGAGACCCCCTACTTTACCAGCCTGTAACTTTTTAGGTTATTAGTTTTTTGGTTTGAATATTTTTTTGTATATTCTTAAAATATTAATAAATATCTGGTAAAAAAATGGACAATAAAATTGTTATTAATTTTTTTTCTATAGCACTTGCAAAAAAACCTAAGATTTCAGCCTCTAGACTGGAATACTGCCTTAAACTGAGATGTTGTATATTATATTAATCCAGTGTGTTTCTGATATTTTTGAAATATGATTACTCATAGGCCAGAAAGAAGGTTTAACATTTTAAAGAGTATGCAGATAAATCAACGCTCTGAGACTCAAAGGGCTAAATAAATATTCTGACATTCTTATTTTTTAGAATTGGAAAGGTATTTACCAAAAGCTGGTCATCAAAATCCATACAGCATTCCATTTTCTTTTCGAATCGATCTGCCTGATTCAATACTTGGCATACATGTCAGGTAAATCAACTAGTCACTCACCTTTTATGAAGATGGCTTCCTTGACTTTAAATTATCAGCCAAATAGTGCTGGGGCTGAAGATAGAACATGGTCAGACTTTTTTGGCGACTTGAGAACAGGAAATATCAAGTAAGTGATTTATTTTTTTATATACTGTTTGATAACACTTTGTTTACGGGGCCTTTTAATTACTTTGATAATTAGCATGCTATTTCATATTTGATGGCCAATTAGCAAACGCACCAATTTATGCACTCTGTAAGCCTTGTGTTAATGTGATAGTGATACAAAAAATAATACAATTGCAAGGCTGTTGCCCAAATTAATTTATATCGATAAATAGGTATAGTTTTGATTTAAATAATTTGTCAAGTATTTTCTATGTGCCTTTCTGTTAGAAGCTGATTATCAGATGTATTGACATGATATGACTTTCTCTTATTCAAGCTCTGCCAGAGTTACCTTTGGAATGATTGGGACAGTTTTAGTAAGGTCGATGGAAATTGGAGCTTTCTTCATACAGTTCCTCAAATGGTGGGAGGATAGAGGTCCACACATGGAAGCCACTACACTTCCTGTACCGGATCCACCAAAGGTATTCTATAGCTTTCTGCTTCTTCTCGTAATGTTTATATTTAACAGACAATCATACGTAATATATTAACGTGGAGTGTTAAGTAATGCATATTTCTTACAGGCGGATATTCGAGCTTCACAATACCTCAACAGGTGTCCTATTTGTCTGCAGAGTTGGAAAATACCTACTGTACTTCCAGTTTCAGGGTAAGTTTATAATGGACCTCTGAAATTTTATAATATTTAACCCTGAAGGCAGCAATGCAATCTTAATTTTTTATATTATTTTTTCATTCCCAGTCATTATATAAAACATTGAAAAAATGATTAAATATACGTATTTTAGTTCTACAAAAATTATATAACATATATGTATAGCTATTTCGCCTTACGCATTCGTCAGACCTATGTTTACATTACATACATATACTGGCTTAGAAGGGGTACACAATACATCTTCTCATCTATTCTATCTACTATCTAGATGAGAAGATGTAAAATACATTGCTTTATTTTCCCTATGTTATAATGGAGTCTACCAAGTAAATGTCAATTCAATCAATGGATGTTGTTGGGATAGCTAGAAACAAAACTCGACACACGTGTTGGATTTTTGATTAATCTAAATTTATGACACAATTAAACATATATCAATTGAACTGCTGTATTCAAACTCTTGATGGTGTTTTATCTATCCAATATTTGAATATCCGTATACAATGGAGCGATTCTCATTCATAAAGTAATTAAAATTAGTATGGAAAAAAGCAGCAATATTTTTTTAAGACACAATTTGGAGTATTCATAATATTCAATTCTCAATGAACACCTGACACAATAATCACATTTCTCACTTTTAAGGTGTTCACTGTCAATACTTGGTGGAAAGGCATTATAATAAAAATAATAATACAACTGACAATGCTCGCCATGAGCGAAACCGGTCCTGATCAAATAAATTTTATGTGAGAAAAGTACTAAAAATGTATTATTATTTTTAATCACATTTTTATTGTTTTTTTTCCAGCTACGTGTTCTGCTATAAGTGTATAGTACGACATCTCAATGAAGACAGCAGATGTCCGGTTACCAAATATCCAGCCCGGATAAACGACTTGACCAGAATCTACATGTAATGTCTGACAACAAGTTAATGACTTAAGACATTGTATGCGTACCGTTTTCCAAAGTAGCATTTCTTGGATTTAAAGTCGGTGTAGGTCATTAGTGTCATCAAGGCAAAGTGTATCACGTTTTCATTTCAGCCGTGGGTACTTTCTCTATTTTATTCCAACTGTCAATTCAAATAATATGTCTTCAAACAATAAAAGTGTAGCACATATAACTCAGGCACAAATTGAAAAGTTCTGATACAAATGAAACGTTTTCACATAAAAATGTGTCATGGTTTACTTCTTTTTCGTTCTCTGTTTTACTACGTATACATATTTACATAAAACATTCAGGGTAATGTAATTTAATATGTATTCAAAAGAAAATCAATATATGTGGTACATAATGTTAAAGGTTTTGATTGTTATGTCATTTGTATGATTAATTTTCTTTCTTTTTGGCCACTTTCACTCTTCATTTGGTTATATGGCAATGACTCGTTTTGCCATCTCTCAACATGCCTTCCAGGACAATGAACCGTATCTGTTTGGAAGAAGACACTGGCGGTATTATTTTTCTTTAATTTTGAATGTCACAAGGATGGCACAGTATGCTCTTTTACGAAACATATGGGTAGTATTGAAAACTATACCACACCTTGTAAACTGAAACGGTGTATCTCAATTAATTGGTGTTGGGTGCTTTTGGGATAAGTCCCAGGCAATTTAATTCAATAATCGTTGATGATGAATAATGTCCGCATCTCCTAGATTCCATTGCATGTAAAAATGTACTAATGGGAGCGGCTTGGCTTATCAAGAAATTATAGTAATTGATAAACCTTTGAATTAAAAAGTTTAGACTTGGTACTAAACACAAATGAAAACCTTTTCTCACCAGCAAAATAGATAAGTGCGAGATGTTACCACTTATGTTTGACTGAGTCACAATATTAAAATGTCTGCTCTATCAACATTGATGGTGCATATGAATGTACTACCTAGGCACATTTCTATTGTCTTCATGCCATGGACACAATTTTATTTCTATATTACACATAAGTAGGAAAGTCTCAAAATATATATTTGTGGAGTCAATTCAGTGATGGTCTTTTAAAAATTATTATTCATGAATAGATTAAACACTTGATGTCTTGAAATTGAATTATCTGCATTTATGTAAAATTATCCTTAACTGGACTTTCATCAGAGCCTTCTGATTGCTAAGCGCAGTTCTTACTGACTGCAGAAGCATTTAAGTGGGAGTCTAAATTACCATTGTAAGAAGCATGAAAGGTTTCATTGAAAAGTCAAAAGGTAACATACTACTGTAACAAAAATTATGTGATATTATTGTCTATGATGATTATTTTAGATATGAGGAAAAGACTAAGCTATTATTCTAAGTAGAGATATAATCAATTATGATGCTTGGTAATTCGTTTCGACAGTTTTTTCTAGAAATGGTTATATTACATATTGTTATAAACTACCAAACACGAATTCATTGTAAGCAATGATAAACAAAAATTTTGCTAATCTTAATTTGTCATTTGATAATGCAATGCTGGGGTTTTTTTATATATTTTATTAAAAAATTATACCTAAAATGGGTTGTTTTATTGAATTTACCCTTTTACAAAGTACATGGCAAAGATGCATCATTCTAAAAAAAATTAAAACATGATACTGTTATTTTACATTGCAGATTAATCAAAATATAAAATTTTACTTTGAACTGTCCCAGTTCTGGGTATTAAATTGAATCAACTGCATTGTTCATCTAGCTATGGATGGAAAATAGAAAAGGGTGTCACATGACATAATAAAACCAATATAATTGTTGTATAATTATATATTTTTATTAAATCAAATCATTCAAGAGGCAGGCAGGTTCAAATACATAAAATTATCCAATACATTTCAATGTTACAAGTCTTGAAATAAAACAGATGTATGACATTAAACTATGCTACTATAAATACAGTGACATTTTTTAAATTGAAATATGCAATACAAAGAAACATAAATTGATTTTTGAGAATTCTGAGGAAGGCAATTTTCAAAATTAAGTATTGATGATGAGAGTTAAAACAATAATGAGTTAATAATTATGTGGTTTTATAAGGATAAGTTTGAGAAAAGTAATTTTTAGCTGAACTATTAACAAGATGATTGTTTTATGTTCAATTACTGAGTATCTGTTAGAAAATCAGATCAAGTTTACTACATATGTCACCTTATTCTTTTTCAAAACAAAACGCAATATTATTGAATGGGGTCAGTTGATATTTAAAACAATCTTAGGGAAGTAAGCAAATTATAGAAAGAAGAAGTTCTGAGTATTCTCTCAAGTCAATTCATGCCAGAATATCATAACCGATTGTTGATTAGCTGTGAATTTGTGTCAAAGGGATAAACTTAAAAGGTGTTCATGTCAATTCTTAAATTCACATTTTTTAGGATTTATTTCAAACCGGTTTCGCTCAGTTATCAACTGTTCAGTTGTACTAAAAATGTGTTATTATTTTTATTAAAGTTCATTATTCTTAAATTGATCACTAATTGATGATTTCAACAATGTTATTGTATAATTTTGTGAAACAAATTAATTACAAATAAATGAGTCACAAAATGAGAAGAAAGATGTATGCTGAGTTGATAAGAGTGTGGTATTTTTGTTAAATAAAGGATACGGCATAGTTTCCATCGGGCACCTTCAGTTGAAAATGTGAGTTTAAGAATTATGAAATCAGCTGTTATTAGCATTCTGGTCCATAGGGCTTATATTTGGTTCTGCATAGAATAAAACAGAGTACTCAAAAGGTATTCAATCAAATGGATTTATAGCAAGTGAAAATATTTAAATAAAAAAATAATTTCTACAAAGTTCCCCTTAAAGAAAATAAAAAAAACTGGCATATAGGTTTATGAAGAGATTGATATAAATAAAATCTGTATAAAGATGATTAATACATAGATTGTCTCTGTTAAAAAAGCTTTCTTAGTTTGATAACAAAAATTACATTTGAGTAACATATAAGGTTTATTTATATATTGTAAATAAGTAGTGACAATTTATAAATCGTTCTCACCTGAATTCTGTTGGATCAAATCTGTATTCTGGGAAATGATCCGAAAAATCAATGTCATCTGAGTAATACATAATGGACCGAGTAAGCCTGTTACATGAAAAATGCATTACATTATTTTTCTAATTCACAATCTTCTGTAAGTTCTGTGAATATCGATGAAAAATATTCAAATTTCAATTTACATTAAACCCAGCTTGTTTGGATATTATGATTTACACATGATTTAGATATTTCGTATGATTGCATTACTATTTTGCTAAAAGTTTGATGAACATGATGGAAATTCTAAGTGGCACATTAATAAATAGTAGTGAGTGATTATTTAATAGTATCAAATTATTTTTACTCGAAAAGGTAAGATTTTAAATATTGTAACCGCAATTAAATATAAAGTTTTTAATACGCCATTCTTTATTTTAAATAATAAGATGTCTTGTTATTGAATTAATAGAGTTTCACAAGACAGTTGCTCTGCTGAAAACTCTTGTGTTTAATAAAAGGCTGCATAGTTATAAAGTTATTACATCACGAAGATAGAGTTTTACTAATTTGCGATTGTGTCTGGAATAATGATTGGATAAAGTTTACTTCTTAATGAACAGTTTCAATTCATGAGAGTTACTTCTTTGGTGGATCCTGACCGGCCATCGGAGCCTTGGCGGGCACAGTTCTCTCTGTGAACTTGATCTTCGTTTCGTACAGGCCCATGTTTCCAGTGAGGAATTTGTCGATGTAGGTAACACCGTCGCGGGGCATGCGATCAAACGGATAGCCCATGGACTTGGAGTCGGGATAGCGGCGATCCCGCAGGCCGCAGTAACTTGCAGCGTCATGGCACTCGCCCTCCTCATCTTGGTCAATCTAAAAACATTTTTTATTTTGTTAATGCAGATGGAGTCGTAAATATAATAGCTTAATCGATATAGCCCATGAACTTATATACATTTCAATATGATACAAGTGATTTTTATTGTACAACAATTTATTGTATTCTTGTTTCATAATTTTTTGTGATTTCAACAAATCAAACAATGGAAACATAAATCTGTTTGAATTGAAATTAAAATTTTTGATTGTATGTATATAAAACCTCACAATTTTTGTTTATTGCTGGTCAAAAACTGTTCAATCATAATTATTTAACATCTCTATTTGTTTCTATAAATAAAACATAGTGAGCATTGTAACTGACACTGCTCAAATGCTTGTGATGAGCGAAACTGGTCCTGATCTTTATCAGGACACATGTGAAAATGGTTCTTTATAAATAGTTTTTTTTTTTTAAATAATTTTCTTCGTCAGTTTAACACCTTAAAAGTGATGTTTATTTGTAAAGAAAAATCATTTACTAGTAGTAGAAAAATGATAAAATTTACCCATCTCTGAGAGTATAACATATTCTGAATGTGGTGATATTTTACCTTGTCATTTTTATGGTTTGAGATCATGGCAAATACATAAACAGGCATTCCCTCGGGTTTTCCCCTTGGAACCAGCATATTGTGCGGCCAACCGCATCCACAGAAATTGAACTGAGCTTCCTTCTCCGATCCTGCAGTGCCGCGTTCTATGTCCAGATTGCGGTAAGTGCGCTCAAATGGGATGGTTACCGATGAGTCGATAGACTCTCGTGTAATAGTGTTAATGCCAGGTTTCACTGAAATGTTGATAATGTTTATAAACACCATTGCATGTTAGGTCAATTAAAACAGGTTTTTTTCTAAAAAAAACTAGAGTAGTATAAAGGAAGTTGTAGATAATTTCTGCAATTGATTATCCTTAGGAAAAAAGTAAATTTTACTATGTTTATGATATGTTAAAGCTTTTTTTTACGAGTCTATTAATTGATCATGATTTGATTCTATTCTGACACACCAAAAAAATCATTGTCAATAGTTGTGGTATTGAATGATTGGTGGGTTATAAGTCATTAAGTACAGTGTGCAGGTGAGCTAAGTACTCATTCAAAACTGTTTCTAGTGAACTGTGGGGAATACCGTACTTAGTTCAAATTACAAATTGGAGAAATGACTCAAAATCAAATCAATATTAATAACAAAATATTTATGATTAATCTAATCTCAAATAAATTTTGCAGTTAGTAACTTACATGTCACTACAAATTTATCCATCTCGATCATCACTTGCGACAGGTCTCTCATCAAGAAAGGTTGTCCTCTCTCATTAAACTTGGGTCCCATGAAGATACGGCACGTTCCCATCTTTTCTTCTTTAGTTTCATTATTCACATCGAAACTGGAAAAAGTATTACAATGCATTTATTATTGCCGAAATTGCAATCTGTCTGATGCTTGAGATAAAAATAAAGATTTTTTTTGATCTGGTAATAATTAAATGGCAAAAAAACCGATTTGCAATTGCAACTTTGCAATGTTTGAATGAATGACCTTTTTGTGTTTCACAAAAATTTTCCATTGTATTGTATTTCCAATAAAGAACAATGAATATGCCTGTTTTTATAAGCCAGTCTTTTTATAAGCCATTTTTTATATCCAATACGAGAATTTAATTTAGATATATTGATATTGAATGTATCGGATTTTTTTGGGTAATTTTCGTGTTTTTACAGAAAATATTTCATTCAATATTATGTAAAAACAGTGTGCACTTGTTATATTTTTATAAAATGAGGACTTGAAGGTTTGAAAAGTTATCTTTATGAAATACACTAAGGATAAGAAGAATTTGTAAAATTTTTATAGTAAAAATAAACAATATCAAATAAAAACAAAATCATATTTCAAATATTCTTACTTGTATGTGAATGCTTCATGTTGCAAATGTGTGAAGCGTGCGAAAACGGAACCTCTTGGTGTGAAGTCCATTCCACGAGAGAGATCAATGTCGCTTTCTTGCCAGAAAGTCTGCAGCATGTTGGCATCTTCTCCTTTGTAGGCGTCGCTGTTCAGCTTGATGTTCAAGCTCTTAACTTTGATACCGGAGAAGTCCAGCTGCAGAGAAATAATAAAATTATACACCTGATTCATTCTACGTTCACTGCATCTTTATTAACACAAATTCCTTTTGCATAGTTGTCTCTGGTATATACTTATATTCAAAATCCGCAAAAAGAGAATTGTATGTTTATTTTAATGAGTCCATCCTTAGCGATCAATTATTGAAGATGACATTTTAAGTAATATAATATACAATAATAATTTGATTTTAATCTCACCGTCTTGGAACTGTATCTTGGAAGACTGCCTTTGAATCTCTGAAAGATATCGTCCAAGTATGCATGCCAGCGGTAGAAAGCGGGATCTCGCATCGCTGTTGCAAAGTCACCCATGACTCCAAAAGATTCCTAAATGAAAAAATAACCTCCATCATTGGAATTGGATACTGGATTTGTAATTTTAATTTTATAAGGCGATAAGAGTCAATGACAGTTGGAGATTGCATGGACAGCTTACGTATTTTACCCATATTTATAATAAATCTCTTAAATTGCGTAAAATTGAATTGAACATAAAGATTTTATAACCAAAGCAAATCATAATACTTTGTAAAATCACAATTATACTTTTTATCAAATTTGAAATGAAATGGAAGTGTCGCTCAAGTGCACAAATGAACTTGAACTGATGCGTAGTAAACAGTTTGTATCGTTTACGTACAAAAATAAAAGTATTAAGTTAAATTGTTATTCACACAATCTATATGAATTTGATGTAAATGAGTTTCAATGAATTATATGGGTAAATTATAATTATCGGGTATTTTGAATGTAGTATCACAAATACTAATTACCAGATGATAAAAATATAGAAATATCGATAAATAATTCATTTGTTTTATCCTTCTACTGATAATTTTTATGTTTTCGTGAATTTATAAAGATCAATAATTTTCACGATTCTCTCAGATTCACTTCTTACAAAATAATGAAGTATTGCGACTACACTTCTGTAAAAAGTGTTCTCGCAATGTAACACGTTTACAGATTCTAACGAAGATAAGATTTCAATCAAATATTATTCACCAAATGCAGATGTTGTGGATCGTGCGAAAAGGCGAGCAAAACATGTCCCATGTTGTGAAGATCTCCATAGAGAGCCCTGTTCACAGTCAATGTGGATGACTCGACAATGTCACCGAGTATGTCAATACCATCTTGCTCTCCAAGAATCACTCGCGTACCATCAGGCTGAAATCAATTTACATCTTCTGTTAGTTTTTGTAAGTAATTATCTAAGAAGATCATCTGTAATGTTTTTATCTTTATGCTATATTTGTTCCTGTGCTTAATAAAATAATATCCAAATTGTTTTCAACTGTGATAAACTTAATATATTTATTTGATTTTATTAGGTCATGTGGAATTTTGAATCTATATTTTTAGAACTCAGAGTTGATCACTGGTTATATAGTAAAACCTCATTGAGGAATTTCATGGCAGTTGTTTGGAAATCTAAAATGTGATTAAGTTATAAATTTATGACTTTTGAATTTATGATTTATCTTTACAATATTAATACGATTTGATCATAATTTCAACGATTTAAATTAAAATATTATTTAAAGCTGTGTAAGTATAAACATAAAAGGCATATTTTTCACAAGTAATTAAAGACATTGTTATCATGAGACATAATTATGTTTTGATACCTTTACAACGAATCCTTCTTCAATGGCTTCCATAATTCTATCCCTCCATCTTTCTAGATCAGCGACATCCAGACGGATATTGTCAACTTCTCTTATAACATCCTGAAGAACAGTGTTGTCGGCACGTGCTGGCCAACCTCTGCCAGCAATGTGGGAATCTAACTTTGAGAAATATCCCTCAACAATTGGTTCACGGAGATTGCTCAAGCGCTTCACTCGGTTCAGACTTACTGACATGCGCTCGAAATTGTATCTAAAAATGAAAGAAATGTGATTTTATAACAACATTAAATTTGATTGAATCTGTTATCATTTTTTATAAAATGTATATATTACCTTCCAAGAACCTGGTGGTGCATGTAATAAAACAATTCTCCTCTCCTATCTTTGGCCACGATTGTTCTATCAGAGACATAATTGGGGTAAACCAAATGCCAATGCCAATGGTGAAGGTTAATACCTAGATCCTCACGGAAGTAAGCTACTCGATGTTCGATATTCGTGTCTGAACCGGTGTTGTCTCGTGGAACTTTAATCGGTTCCTTAAATAAAAGAATGAATGTCAGTATCATCAAACAAATTAACAGGATGTTAAGTGATATGTTTTAAGTCATATAAGACGTTTATGTGTGATGAATATCTTACCCAAGTTCCTTTGGGACCAATAGAAACCTCAGCCCTAGCCTTCACAAGTGTTTTACTGTCAACATACTTATCTGGGAATGTTTCGATGAAATTAGGCAAGTAGATTTTCTTGGTGTCAGGTCTAAAAAGTAATAAAAATATTTAATTGAGTATTTGCTTGAAAGAATTTCATAATTACAATGGAGGTTTTGCTACCATAAAATAAGTTTCAACTTTTTGAACAATTCAGCTTTTGATAATGACATCTGCAGATTTGAAATTCATTAATTTAATTTATTCTTAAATTGTTTCCTTTAATAAACTAAAGTTCTACCAATATTCTAAATCATTTCATATAGCAGAGATAGATATTACAAATTTAGCCCAGTATGAATTGATATGTCATCTCAATGATTTATATGTCAACACAAAGTATATTGTGTGAAGTTGATTTGGAGTACCTAATATTGAAAATAGCATAATTATATATCACATGTAAAACTATAATTAATTACCTATGCAACATGGCAACTGAAAGGGAATAGTTGAACATGGCTGCATTGATTCTTGGCCGAGCATATACAGCCCATGACATCAACTCATCTCCATCACGAGCAGCTAAAAGCACAAAGATATTCAAATCAATACAAGAACTTTAAAAAATCAAATGGCTATTTCCTGTGAGTGACACAAATATTGTGCTAGCATTATCAATAACAATATCGTCACAAACTTACAATGTTTGGGACTAAGTCATACTGGAAACCTGCTACTATCCAAAATATTGAGCCAAATGACTGAAATATTTAAAAGGCTACTGTTGAGAAGTTAGAAGTTAAGTTAATACATGTTTCACCTCTTTCATGAATCATCTTAAGACTGATGTTCATAAGTTTACTTCCATAAAGTTACCGCCAAATACATTGAAAGTATTAAGTTACCTGTTACTATATTGCAACTCGAATCTAAAACACTTCTTCTCAGACAGAATATTCTATGACATGATAGAGATTTATTTGGGATTATAAAAAAAAATTGATTCGATGGAACACTTAAATTAATCAGATAACTGAATCAATTACCCAATTTGGATTATGTTTATTTAAATATTATTTGTGTACTTTCTCATTTAAGTTCGATTGATATTTGATTTCATGTAAAGCGTTATACATAAGTACTGTTCCCTTTTATGATAAAAATCAATCTATTAAACATACCCATGAATATATCAATTAGTTTCGCCGCCATCTTTTTGTGGTGTGGGATGAAAAGTGAAAAAGGACTCATGAGCCCCAGTTGCCTAGGGAAAGATAAGTCCGGTTTTTGCACATTTGATATGTCCAAATGAACGGTGTCTGGATTTTCCTTGTCATAATTGGCAGCCAGAGATGACACCGTATCTTTATCAGCTTCCAGCTGAAAATTATTGACATAATATATTAAGGATGACAGAATGAATTATGATAATTTATCATACAATAGATGGTATATTTGTACAAAATAATTGTGGTGCATCAATTCAGAAGTCACAATCTCCTTTTGAGAATTTGTAATGATGAGGTTTAAATTCTTTTTTCAACCATCAACTTGTACTGGTGACAAATAAAATAATAAAACAAATTACAACACTGTAATTTTTTTTTTTAGCTACCAACCTATTTTTTAATCAGTTGCTCAAGCTCTCTTTCTAGAAGAGATTGAAAGAATAAGCAATGTATTTAAATTCTGAAATACTGAACTATAATTTGAATCAAGAAATACTTTATTTTTACTTTTTTAGCCTCTGAGCTTCGATGCTCTTCTAAAATTTGTCAAAACTTTTTTATATTATTATTTATGATTGATTTGAACACACCTCTATACAATTTTTCTAGTAAGTCCATAGACAACATAATAAGTCTGTAAAAACACAATATTATTGTGTATAGTATCTTTCAAGATATGACTTATTCATTTAAAAACAATACAACATAGTTTAAATGATATAAGTATCAACATAAACTGCTGGTAGTTAGATTATTACTTATTTTGTATCTGCTCTAAGCAAAAGTGGAGTAAAATCAAAAACACTTACCAAGTATTCATGAGGGATATCAAGAATAGTTTCCCCATCACCTTTTGGAGTAAAGATTGGTTCAGTCGGTCGATCAAACAACAGAAGAAGATCAAGGACATTTCCATCTTTAGAAATTGATTTAGCCATGGTGTAAGCTGATGAAATCAACAATAATATCACAAACTTTACATAAAGAACTTTGATTTACAAAGAATAGAAAGGTTCTGATGCCTTCTCCAAAGAAATGAAAGTATTTATACTAATTGTCGAGTGTTCATATGTATGAGATTTTTGCACACCAAAAGTTTGCTCTCTAATCTAATATTTTGGCCACATCCTGTTTGAATACTGTCTCCACTGTCACAACCCTTATATTTTTCCATCTTGAATAATAACAATAGGGGTTGCATGTGATTGTAAATGCTGATAAGAATAAGGTCTGAAAAACAACTATTTCTTATCATAGTTGTTTATTGTTTATCATAAATGACACTAACATTTCAGCTGACACCAATGTGCCATGCATTTGACAATATTGCATATAATAAAATCTCACAAATAATAATAATTATGGAACGGCATATGAAATGCAACATTGAACTTATAACGAAATTATTAACAGCAAATTTAAACAAAACACCAAACTTAAAGCTGAAAATGTCCACTTAGAATCTTCTTTATCTTTAACAGTTATCGTGGTAATTTTATAAAATAGAAAATACTTTTATCTGTTTCTCACTCAAAAGCTTTCAAATGGTGTGTTTCAAATTTAAATGATAAATTGATGATAAGTTGGCAACAAAAAAACATTTTTTCTTTGTAACACATAGAAACAATGTTTATCAAAAACTATTTAAATATATAGTTTTTAATAAGTAGTATAGTTTTTTACCTCTAAAATCCAAAAACTTTTAACTTTTAGAATAACACAATAGAGTTCGCTTATTCATTATAACGACTTCATTCATTGTACGTGTGATATATTTAATTTCATGTGTACTCGAAAATATTCATTGAAAATACGGTAAAAGCGCATATTGGCAGTCAATACTATTTTGACATAAAATCCAACATGGCCGCCGAGCCAGTGATCCTTATTAATGATGTATATTTTGACATGTTGAAACAAGTATGAGTTATTTACTTACCTATGTATATATTGTAATTGTTTATCAAAACTAGCCTAACCTATTTACATATATTTATAATAAATTAAGTTATCATAAATGAAAAAAAAATCACGAGTTACTTTCAATTTATTAATAGGGAGCACTGGTTCAGTGGCCATGTTGGATTGGATGTCAAAATAGTATTGACTGCCAGTATGCGCTTTTACCGAAAATACATCTAATGAAGCACAGAAGTGTAAAACCATTTGTATCGGGAGCATGTGTACTAGTAGAATAAATATAAAACATACTTTTGGAAATAAAATATTTATTTTTGAAGTAAAATTCCACTAAAATCTATATACAAACAACTTCTTAAGTCTCAAAAAACAGTTGTACAACACAAGTCACAGATAAAAATTACATTAAAAATTAGTATATTACTATTATAAGTACACAAAGTGATATTAATGTCATTATGGTTCCAATACATATCCACATTTGACATGGATTAATTTATCACTAGAAGATAAAATATGTCATGTTATTACTTAACAGTTTAATAAAATAATATGCCGTGTTTGATTTTATTATGATAGTCGTAGCAACAAGGGCGGTGGAGTCCTTAAAAAAAACACGACTCCTACTCCAACATTGACCAAAAACGACTCCAACTATATTTAAAATCCAAGTTTAAATTTGAATCGTTTGAATTTTGTACTTTTCCATAAGTAATTTTCGCTAATTTAATTAATAACTTAATAATCGCTAATAGCAATTTAACTTAGTGACTTTTATTTTTGTATATAAACAATACAAACTATTTTCTACGCGTCAGTTCAAGTACATCCATGCACTTGAAATGCCTGAAGATGTCGAAAGGCGAAACCCGGGTCGTTAGCGACAAAACTCATGGAAAAGTACAAAATTCAAAAAATTCAATTATCATTGTGATTTTACAAAATATTATGATTTGGTTTGGTTATAAAATCTTTATGTTTAATTAAATTTTACGCAATTTAAGAGTTATTATAAATAGGGGTAAAATACCTAAGCTCTCTATAGAATCTCCAACTGTCATAATAAAAAGTTTAAACTCCAGCCAAAGTACCGCAACTCCACAACTTTGACTCCGACTCCACAGCCCTGTTTTCTACGCATAGTTTGCATAAGGTCTTTTAGGCTTTCAAGAAAAAAGCAAAAAATCTACAAATTCATGGTTTTATGTAGTTTATATATAGCTGATCATAAAATATATTTTTTATGTAACATTTCGAATATTTAACAAAATAATGTTAAGCTATTGGAAGATTAAAGACATTGGAAAACATTAAAATAGTTAAATTAGCAAAGTGTAAAAACAAAATGAATGAATGTAAAAAGATGAGTAAAATTTGAAACATATTTCTTAAAAGTTGATTGATTAAACAGTCATATGTATACATGTATGTAGATTATGTGTAAAATAATTATAAAAGTTATTACAATCTTAAAAATGACTGTTTTCTTAATTATTATAAATTAAATCTCTAATTTAATTTTAGGTGTCAGTCAATTTACTCTATTATAATACTGCCTCTATATATATATATAAAAATATATCTATTGATACTAAGTTTATTGGATTTTAATTAAATACATATAATACAACTTCCTATAGTTAATAAGTATGTGATATAAGATAGTTTTAATGATAATATATGATTACAAAATATAATATTTTTGACGGGAAAGATGATGTGATAAATGAAAAGCACACATAATCATAGCTGGCATGTATTTAATGGGTCAGTATCTAATTCAAGTTTTGGTCAGTGAAATAAATAAATGGTCAGTTCTCATTGTATCAGTATGTATTTATAATGATTAGTTATTTATTAAAAAGGGTTTGTATTTAAATTAAATGGTTAGTCATTTTAAATAAATGATAAGTTTTAGTTTGACAGCTTGTGAATTTTATCAAATATGGTCGTAAGAGGCAAATTTATGACAAGATCTATGAAAAATAAGCGCATGAAATAAAATAAGTTTTTAAGTTCAGGTATTTGAAATCAGATAATATTATTTTATAAGTGTAGTGTTATTACTGACCATTTATTATTTTTAACTTACCATTTATTATTTTATACCAACCGTTTTAAGTATTTATTACTGGCCATTTATTTAACATTTACTGATCATTTATCGAATTAGAAACTGACCAAATAATTAGTTGCCATCATAGCTAACATTTCTTTATCAGCCTAGTTCCCAACCAGGGGATCATAGAGTGTGAACTGTCAAACTATGTAGCAAACTTAATCACAAATTCATTTTTCTTCATAGTCTCAATGCTGTATTAGCAAACAAATACAGTTGAGTTTCACTCACACCAGTTCGATTGGACAATAAATTTTGAACAAATAGCTATATTTTAACTATACCAAACTTTATCATGCCTTTCAAGATCAGAATCGATTTGTTTCAGTTATAGATTATTTCATTTTATTTTCTAATACATTTGGCATTATAAAATTAAGTACCATCAAGAGATTTTTTATTCCTTAACCCTTTGGATCCAAACATTTTGGATAATGCCTGCAAAAAATGCTATTCTATTATTTATATTTATTTATGATTTTTAAATTAACTGATCAGTTTTACTTTTAATGTAATGTCATTTTATAATGTATAGTATAATTGTTTTATACAGGTCGTAAAAGCGTATAAATGGAGAAAAAGAACAAATGCTACTAAAAAACTGATTACAACTGATTAAACTTTGATTACAGCTGATTAAAATCAGATTACAACTGATTAACATTTGATTGTAACTGATTAAAAGTATTTATATATAAATTTCAAACAATGAGTAGTCAATAAATTTTAAGTAGAGTCATTTCAAAGTATGTATTCAATCAAATAATGAATATTTTTCTCACTATGATTGCTGCTTAAAATGAACAAGTGAAAACAACAAGTACCGACGCTCCAGGCATTAGTACAAGTTGCGAAAAGATATAATTACACATTTCATTACTTAAACAAACTTTGCCATAGCAAGTCCGAAGATGCCTTTGAAAGAGACGAAACACGTGTCACAAATAGTTACACAATATGTGGAATAATCTAATTAATTTAAAATTTTATATATCATTACAATTTTAGAGTATAAAAATATTTATCATTAATCTTCTCAAGTTAAAATTTCTGTATTAAGCTTATTGGTTCATCATTATTGCCGGGTTATAGTCCCTACATATATGTTAGCTATTCTAACGACCCAAATATTGTTTTTTGATTATTTTCTCATGATTGAAGTATTTGAGCAATATTTGCTTGAGGCTCATGGGGTTTTATGCTACAATGGGTATTAAAATATACACTCGACCCTGTTTTTACAGAAATTATTTGCTCTAACACGATACCCACAAACAATATTTACATATTTTTAATTTCACGCATTGTTGCATTCCGGTGTTCAAAAAAAAGCATTGAATAGCATGTAGGGACTAAAAAATTCTAACTTCTTATTTACAGTATTGTCACCTGCCGTATTTTTAATGAGAGCGGTTCAAAAATAGTCAGTTGATAGCCAAAGGGAGAACACGTCAGCTTGCTACCACCATCTATTTTTAGAACACTCGCGTCATAATGGGCATGATCGAACACATGTGTGTTGTATAATATTTTAATTACACAGTATTTGGTGCCATGTAAAAAAAGAGTTGAGTGTACTGTATGACATAAGCGCGACTCAGCGCAAGAAATTTCCCTGTAAATATTCCCAAGTAAAAATTCCATGAGCAGTAGGAGATATTTAAGTCAATTCTTATTTGCTCTTTGTACAGAGCTGTGATTTTAAAATGCTGTGTGACTGAAAAAAATCTAACTCGAGCATATTCTCGAGATACCACAAGTTGTCTTCAACAGATGATTATTTTATTCTGGGCACTGTCAAGCGCTATCTTATGTGACTTATTATTATGACCGGTTTGATTGCCAGGTGATTTTCGGCAATGAGAGTGTGCCATGTTTTTTGTTGTAATGGAATTTGTACAATTACGTTAAGTTCATACGAAAGTTTCTCAAGTAGATTAGTATTGAGTCTTCATCAGTTCCGAAACTCTTTCTCGCCATGTCCAAGTTCTGATACGAAACAGTGCACAGCCTGTCTTTGAAGCTTGGATTTCTGTATATGAATTTCTGCTTCGCGCTGTTGAAGCGCAAAGAACAATGTAGTGACCAACATACTGTGAGGGCCATGGCAGACAAGATCTGAAAAAATTCTAACATCTTAATTTGAGGTTAAAATAACAATGCACTGAGTATTTATTTGGTAAGTCTTTATTATGTACTCTTAACACTTTAGTAACCACACTAGTCATGCCAGGTTATACTCCAAATACCAGCATTATTTGATAAATTTCAGTAAATTTCGATTGGTAAATTTCCGTAATGTTTGAATGCGTGAATATTTTTCAATGAAATTTCAATGAAAAGGACATATAAAAAATACAACAATGCATCAATTTTTGTTATTGACTCGTCAATCGTCAACCATTGGCTTGCATTCTAAAAAGGTAAAGTATGTAGTTACATACATTTTTGGTAATTCTTTTTTTTGTTTTGTTTATGAATTGCATATTTTGCATAAATCTACTGATTGCTACACAGTCCGCAGAAAATATTATAAAATAACTATACTATGACCCGAATTTGTGTTATAATTAAATTTAATTAAATTAATTAAATTTCTAGCGAAATTTAAAAAAAAATCATAGAAAGTTTTCAAACCAAAAAAATCAAAGTAATGAACAAGTACTGTCTGTAATCTTAATAACAATTAAATTGGCAAGTAAACAATATTTACCTGAGTTCAAAGTACAGTTTGTTGAGTTTGCATATATCACAAGTCAAACAGTTTGCGTTTATTAATAATATAATTGGTCCATGGTTTTGTAAGTGATTCGTAAGTACATCGGTTGTCAGCGATTTGAATTCTATTCGTAATCCATTCGACACAGCCGAGTCGAACTTGCTAGTAATCCGGTATTCATCCTAAAATTGTAAAATCTGAATGATGAACAGATAGTAAACACATGCAGTCATTCGTGAACAACTCAAGTTATTAAATTATAAGAATGATTTTAAAAATAAACATTTCATAGTTCTGATGATGGCGTAAGCCGAAATAGCTATCAACAAATTTATAAAATAATTTCTGTAGAATTAAATAAATTGTAATTTTCTTCACCGTGTTATAATGGAGTTCTACCAAGTAAATGCCAATTCAATCAATAAACATTTCAAATTTGGTTTTGTCAAGATTTAAACTCGAGATCTTCTGATCGCTAAGCAGAGCTTTTACTGTTACTAGGCTACAAAGACTGAGAGGAATAAAATGAACCTATACTATTGTTTCTGTTCAGATACAATACAAAGACAAATTACAAAATTCAAATTTGATGATAATAACATAACATGATGTTAATATAACAGTTAAATGCCTTTTTTGATATTTGTATATTGTTTGGCCCAGGCACACCTTGAGAATGCAGCCTAAGAGCGTGACACCATGTTATCTTACACATCTGTTACACTATGGTTTAATATGAATGTCATCGGATGAGGCGCAGTCGAAACAGATAAAAAAGAGAAAGAAGATATTGTTTTCACCTTTTGTAAAATTCTGTCATAATAAGTTTGTCCTTTGTACCCAGAATGAACACCGTATGTCTTAGTATAGTACACTAGAGGAATAGAGAAATTTTTCAAAATGTAACAAAGATCTATGGTCCATGTACTCTTGTCTATGTTTTCCATGCGGCATATTTCTTCAAAGTTAGATAAAAGATATTCTCTGTCTTTCTGCGGCAGGATCATCAGCACACAACTCAAGCCGCAGTCCCAGTTATACCGTTGTCTGAAGTGAACTACATTCTGCTGGTCAAATGGAGGTATACCTGGAACGAACGATTGATATATAATCAGGGCTGTAGCGGTGGTTTTCCAGTAGGAATTATGAGGATATATTTATTTGTAATGCTAGTGACATCTATAATCTGTCTCTAGAAAACAATGGTCCTTCTGTCCAGCAATAAAACACATTTCATAAAATCCAAAATAAAATCATGATTCTTTATATTGAAACCATTACTTATTTTATCAAATATCTATATTTTGTTATTGTAAATCAATGTAATCCTAACACAAAACTCGTCATACTCACTGATCCCTATAAGAACCACTGGGCAGGAAGTGACAAAAATCTGCAGTCTGTATATGGACTGCTGGGCATTTAAAGGTTAATGAATATATTTTATAACCCAGAACGCTCCAAATTTATAGTATATGGATATAGGTATATGATTTAAAATTGATATAATGAATAAGACATCTAAAATTGTGTTGTAACCATCTGATCCTAAAAATGGGATGTAAACAAAAGAGATTAGCTAACTATTGGTCCAGTCCTGGCCTCATTCATCCGTCTCGACTGTTAATTGAAAAAAGGTAAAGTGACTTAATAACAGCCAGTTTTCATAAAATCTATGTTTGTTGACATGCTCTTTTATGAGTCCATATGGTCCTCATCAAAATGTATAAACTATTGCAAATATAGCTTGCTTTTTAACAAGCCGAGTACTGGAAGTAATCTTTCTATTTGACTTACTGTATGTGGATTCTAGCCACGGAAATTTGTGTTTTCAAGGCTGTTATCATTAGTTCAACCAAAATGCATATGTCGATATACATCAATAACTATAAATTTTGAAAAAAAATAAAATAGTTAGCAAGCAACCAGGGCTCGTTGAAAAACAAAAAAATCTACGATTGCTGGAAACGTATACATCAAATAAAGAAGTGTTTTAGATAAAGAGATTGTCATAACATTGGAAGTTCTTATATCCGCCACTGCTTCTCACGGCAGACAGCGGAATTTTTCTGCTTATTATGCTTACATTTGAATAGTACAACAAATAGTTTCACTTACAAACGCTATCATTTAAAGGCATTGTTGAAATCATGGAATTATGTTTTTGTATGTCTGTCAGTCCTGTCACCACTGTATGAACTTGACATAGTGTAAATAGATCGTTCTCTTCTTCTATTATATTATGCATGGTATGATACAATTATTGCAATTAATAAAATTAAAAGCTTTTTGAGAAGAAGCCTGCCGAAGAAATTATTGAGTTTAAAAATATCCCACAATCTAATATCTAATGACACGATGTAAAAATGATTTTTTTGACAAATTATTATCTTAGAAGCTCATAAAATATAATAAAAGTAATTGAAAATAATAAAAAAAAAAAAAATTGGCACGCTTTATTTCTTGCAATTCGTCAATTATGTAAGCAGTGTCAATGATCCAAAATTTCCATATCATTTAATCTTTCTTCTCCCATATTTATTTCTCATGTAGGCACTTAAGTACCTCTCAAATATTTTTTTACAAGCCTTTGCACGGAAAACGGTTAGATAAGGGAATTAAAAAATAGGTCGATAGTATTTCTACATTTGAGAATGTACAAGACATTTTTTTGGCGGCTTGATAGATTTCTAGTGTGTTTTGTATAATGTTCTTGTTTTCTTTTAGAAATATTAAAAAATGGTCAAAATCATCAATGTCTTTTTTGTAAATTAATATATATCCACTTTTTTATTGCGTTCGTTTTTTCTTCCTAATCAAAAAGTTTTCGGAAAAGCTCTTTATCTATTTACTATGTTTGCGTTTGTTACGATAGTTCTTCTTTGGTCTTATCACATGACATAAAAATTGATTCATTTGGAATTTTTCTCCATAAATGTACATTCATATCCGACTTCTTCTTTATCATCAGAATTTTTTTATTGTTTTGTTATCTTTTAATTTTTTCATATACAACACTTCAAAATAAAACATTAAATATAGTTTCCTCTTTTTGAACCTTTTCATATCTTCTTTCTGGGTACTAGGTACCCGTCTGTGATTCCACCTTCCTTCTAATGTTTGTTGAAATATGAATACATATTGGTAGTATATTTATTTTATATTATTCAAAACAATTATTGTGATTAAAAAAACTTGGCGAGACATTAGCTGCATTTTATTAATATTAATTTGCGATTTTTAAGATTTCCGTGACGCAAAAACCTGTTTTTTGATCATAATAAGACATTTAACTAAGCAATATATTTTCTTGAAGAAATTTCAAATAAATCATGAAAATTGAAAATTATTTCACAATACTATTCATGTATTATATTATGAAGTAATGGTTGAACTCAATGTATCTCCCATTGTTTTGTATTTTGGTGTGTGCTAATATTATTTATATAACTTATTTTATTTCTTTTCAATTTTATTTTATTAATATTTTTCGTATGTATGGCAACCGGAAATATACTTCAAAATAAGACCAAACGCCCGATTGGCGCTACCTCCGCTCTTTTCGTTCGTCGTGAAATACCGTGAGTTGGGTTTCTCGACAATAATTTTTTAAATCTAAATAATCCGACAAAATAAAAGTGTAATACTACTATTTATTTGTCCAGAATTGTGAATAATTGTACGATCCTTTCGAATTTGCGAATATTTCTGCCAACAAAATCGATGATAACTTTATTTTGACAAATGTCTTTAGCATGTTGTCATTCTGCTTAGTACCACTTCAACGTGGAAGTCTGAAGTTTATTACCGTGATTTTAATACTTTGAGTTTGACAACATTGCTGATCAATACATGGAATTAATGTACAGCTCTGCAATGTTGTATATATCGTCTATTTGACCGTGTTGAAAGCCGGAATAATTTGACATAACCTCATTCCCATCGATATGTCAAACTTCAACGCGATAGTTATTTCTGTGACACTAATTATGTGAATTGTGTTGTATTGTTCGTATACTATAGTGAATTTAATCGTCGTGTTTGATCTTTTCGTGTACTGTGTTCAGTCAACAGTTTGTTGTCAGAAGTATTCCCTATTCGTCTTCTATATATATATATATCTTTGTTTTCAGTGAGTTTTTTCAAATATATGAGATCAATCAAAACTGAAAGTATAGGGAATGACATTCAAGCTCGTCAACGCTCATCAGATAATCTTAAGACCCTGTTAATTTATTCCAATTAAGTTTGTTTTCAGTTTGTGTTATAAGTCATTGACTTGGCTTAATTTTATTAATTCGGAGTCGTTGAATTGAGTTGCACATCCTATATTTCATTTAATTGAAGGTTTATATGTTGTCTTGAAATTCTCGTTGGGCGCTTAGTGTGAAATCCACCCTAGACTATATTAGCTAATAATATAATTTTCCTAGATGGCGCCCGCACAACCTAAGGCTAAGCCAGCCCCGGCCAAGGCCGCGGCCGTGGCCCCCGTCAAAGCTGGAATCGTGAAAGCCAAGAAGAAGCAAGGTGGTTCCAGGAACTCTGTGCTTGGAAATGGAATCGTCAGATTCTCCAAGACTAAGATGTTCCACAAGAAGGTATGCATGTCAGAGATAATAAAATTAGTTGAACATATGCTGGCATGAATAGGGAGGTTCAAAGACGGTGATGCATTGAAATTTCCGTGTTGGAGTCTATGCCTGCTATGGATTCCTCTAGTAAATGCCTTAACCACTTCCTGGTAATTATTTTTAATGATTTATTGGTTTCTAGCCTTTAGTATTTTAACTGTCATTACGGAAATGTTGAAAACATGTTTTTTCTGGTTCAAATATTATTCTCGCGTACTAGTGTTATTACTCAAAATTTTACATCGTCTTTATATTGACGAAATTCCTTGTATCGTCCAAAATCTTTTTTTTTTCACACATTTGGGTGAACCTCCCGGTAAGTGGTTAATGCTTTATCATATTGAATTATACATTGGACCACTATTTATTCAACTGGGGTGGATCATGAAATCCCTTTTGCCTAAATTTCTGCATAATCCTAATATCAGAAAAGGATTAGTTTATATTTAAGTATTTCGTGTCTGTCCAGGGTAAAGGAAATTCAACCTTTTCCATTCTACGGATTGATTAATATATGATGAAACTTTAAACCCTAAACTTCCCATTCAGAATTATTGGCTTAGTGCTATCACTGAAGGGAACTTAAAGGCACACATTTCATAAATATGTCTTCAGAACTCTAATAATAATTTATCAGTAATCACAAAGTTGTTTGTCCTTTACTGTTTATAAATAAGTCCTTTATTTGCAATATAAAAAAAATCATTCTCAATATATATCTTTCCATTGAGTAAATTCAAAACCTTGTTTCCAGGCGGTGTACCGTTTCTTGGGAAAGAAGACCGCTAAGGTACCGAAGGCCAAGAAGCCCACCAGCATGGTGAAGAAGATCGGTGGAGACAAGAACGGCGGAACCCGTACTGTCGTCCTCGCCAAGAGGAAGTCTTTCTACCCTACACAAGATAAGATGCCCACTCCTCAGTACAAAAACACATTCAGCAAGCATGTCAGACATATTCGCAAGAACCTTGTGCCCGGAGCAATTCTCATCCTTTTAGCCGGCAGACATAAGGGAAAGCGTGTAGTTCTCGTCAAGATCCTCGACTCTGGACTGCTTCTCGTTACCGGACCCTTCAAGGTTTGTCATTCTTGCTTCATTACCTAAGCAAACTTTGCGATAGTAAGTCTGAAGATGCCTCTGAAAGAGGCGAAACACGTGTCACAGTTAGTTACACAATACGTGGAATAATCAAAGTTATTTTAAATTTTATATTATTTGTCATCTCATTATTTTTGTATCTTGTATTTAGCTTCTGAGTTCACAGGGTTCACAATTTTCCAAAGTTTTAATTTGGCTTAGTTATATGGTAGAGAACCCACCAAACACAGTAATGTAATTGTTTGTGTGATCAAGACTAGATATAAATTATTTTTCTATCCCCCTTTATCTTATGTTAATCATCATGCCTACCATACACTCAATTGCATAAGTAATAGGCTTAGGATGGATGTTCTTTTATCTCCCATTACAAAGGGCTCACTTGCATATGAGTTAGTAAGTAACTTATAATACCGAAAACCAGCCAGTCCATATATATATTACAGCGTTCTCTTATTTAGTGATTAACTCTTGTTGAAGAAATCTGTTATAATGACATAATAAACTCTGATGAGAAATCATTTTTGAATTACAGTCAGTAGGATATCGCCTCAAGGGTGTTTTTTATCTAAACATATTAACTAAACATATTTTATGGTCCTTTTTATTAAACACAAAAAGGTAACAGGTTGTATTAAATTGTTTACATTTTATTTTAAGCCTTTTCTATAATTTGACTAATTTTTGCTGTGGTCCATTTTGAAGGGCCATAAATGTTACATATTTTTTACGTTGTTGATAAACAGCGAATGAAATTGAAGCCTCTCGCTATAATGAACAAGCAACAACTGCAGACTGGAAGCACTTGTTTGCTAAAAATATGAACATACGAGTTGGCATCTCTGAGGTACGGCGTCATCTCAATGTAATTTAAAGATATAACCTAGGTAGGTTTCTCTTACACTTAAATAAATCGTGTTGTTTTGATTCTGTGGAATTTTTTTATGAATACTTTATGTTGAGAGATATGTAGTTGGTTATTTCATTCATTAATGTTATTATTTGTTTTGCAGGTTAACGGATGCCCCCTGCGTCGTATTTCCCAGCGATATGTGATCGGAACCAGCGGCAAGTTGGATCTGTCCACTGTCAAGGTTCCCGAGCATCTCAATGACGCTTACTTCAAGAAGAACAAGAAGTCTGCAAAGCGGTCTGTGAAGAGGAAAGAAGGTGAAGACATTTTCACCGCCAAGAAAGAGGTCAGTTGATGCATCATATACTGTAACAATAATTCAACCACTAAATGATTTCTCCTTCATGAAAAAGTGCAGTTTGAATGTAACAACACAGTTGAAGAGAAGCAGTCAGTTGGGAGGTTTAAAACCCTCCTTGAGTTGCTACAAATATTTTAATTTCTCTAATAACTACATTGTTCAGAGTGTTTAATATAATTGATAAATTAGCAGCTAATATTTTGTCGAAAATTAGAAATAAATTCACCATTACAATCAAGAGAAAATATATCACTATCTAGTAGTAAAGCGGATACGGAAGTTAGTGTAACCCCGTGTCTTAGGTAGGTGAGACGAAGCGCTGCGGCGACGTGTAAAAACCAATTAATTTTAAACGTAGCGGACTAAAGGTCGTATGTGCCATCGCTCGGCCAGACGCCATTAACGCTCTGGTGAGCTTGGACCGTTTGATATTTTCAAGCGATTCGCGCTCGCCATGAGTCAGGCACTTGAGGCGACTTACGACATATGCCGTCCTGACCGGATCGCGTCGCCCACATATGACACTTGCAGGGGCGAGGACCGTTTGATATTTTAAAACTCTGCCGCTTTTAAACTGCCGGATCGCTGTGGCCTTGTGTGTTTTTGTTATTCATGTTTTTAGCATTAAATAAAAACTATTACCACTTGCTAACTAACCTATGATTAATTAATTCACCTATAATTAACAGTTAGAATGAGCATTCTTTATCTATAGCCAGATCTCATTCAACACTAATTGTAATTACTTATTTGAGAAGTTTGGTGTTCTAAAAACAAATATAAATTTATTTTCAATCTGACACTTTACTGCATCTTCTAATGTATATCTTTTTTTGTATGTTCCAGAAATATGTTGCATCTGAACAGCGAAAGGCTGACCAAAAGACTGTTGACGATTCCTTATTAGCAATGATCAAGAAGAGTCCCGACCGCAAAATCTACCACCAGTACCTTTCCGCCATGTTTGGTTTGAGGTCATCACAATATCCCCACAGGATGAAATTCTAAGTTTATGTGATGCTAATGATAACTATAATTAAGTGGACGGTACAGTTTTATCAATTGATTTGGTACACTGATCTAACAATTTTGTATTGTTAAATAAACAACTGAAAACAACAATGCCTGACTTTTTTTATTTTGATCGTGAATTTTTATGTTCCTTGCCATAAACATTGTTGTGGAACAATGGTACACACCACATACCCTGTACTATTTATTTGTAGAATCTTCTTTAATACAAAACCTCTAGTCAAAAACAGAACATTAAATGTTCAAGTACAAAATGGAAATATTTTATAATGCATCATCGGCATGAGATGTTGCATGAATACCAAGTATTTATTAATTAATGTACCCAACTCATTTACAATGGGGCCAATTTCTTACCCCATGTGGGCACTGGAATTGTTACGAATGATGACATTATTGTGCTTTATTCAAAATACTAAGTATGTATTACTTTAATCTTCCTGGGCCATCCACATGAATATGTGATACAGTGAGCGATTTTGAAACATTTTAGGGGTGTGGGTGTCACATGATTTCGGGCCATTACACAAATACGTTCGGGTATAATTATATGATTTCGATCATTAAAAAAAAATAGTGGTAGGTACATACTTTTTGCAGCATAAAAAAAGTAAAAGATTTTTTGGTAAATAAAACAAATAAAGGCATGAAAAAAAGTAAATGCAAAGAGCTGGAAAAATCTTTAAAATGTGACGCAGTGAGTGTGTTAAAAAAAAAACATTCCTACAGCATTAATGATATTAAATTTAAATGGAGTGATGTAGAAAGAGGTGATGGATTTTTACAACGTTTACATTACTTATCAGGTCTGATGCTCAGTGAAAACCATTTTCACGTGATGTATTAGTTGAGGATGTCGACTGAAGGTGCATGATGAAATTTCAACATCAAATTTGAATTTGGTACATATCCATGAGCTTTGTTGCTGTGTACCCGGAATTCGCCTTTCGGCATCTTCAGGCATTTCAAGTGCACAGATAAACTTAAACTGATGCTTAGAAAATAGTATCACTTATATAATATATAAGAATGAAAATTAGTCCCTAAGTTAACACGTTCATAACTGAGACGTAATCGCGAATATTCACGAGTAGCTGAAAAAATAGCAATTTTCAAAACCCCAGAAGTGTACCTAAAATCCGAAATAAAAACATGTTGTTTCTTGGTATGCTGGAAGAAACTGTCCTCTTTGTCTTGAACTATTGCGCGTAGAGTTCATTGACACCTGCTTCGAGATAAGCCCAGATACAAATGACCCTTTGTGATGACTAAAGCTGAGCTTTCACTCGCTCTATTTTGTGTACGTGAAATTTTATCAAAATATTCAATATTATTTATTACCTGATTTTTTTCTTTCGCATTTCCTTTTACAGCCAGTATGTTATGCTGATATTACGTATGCTTGAAATCCAATTGGAAAAAAATAATCACGTCCCATAAACACTACAAATTCAAATCACATGTCCATTGCACTTTGAATCACACAATCATCAATTACACTAATTATACTTATGGAAAAGTCTAAAGCATGGATCCAGACAAAACCCAGGTTTGTCGGAACATTCCTTGCAGCAATAAATAGAGTCTTTGCGTACACGGTCATGATGCCAGCAATATTTACACCTCTTTCTTTTTTTGTTTTGCCTTTGGCATCTTTTTCAAATATAATCGGAAGGTGTATTTTATTTCTCGGCAGTGGAAGAGACGGCGATGGAGGGGCACCAAGTAATGCGTCGATCACAGATAATCTAAAATCGTACAGAGTCACTTTTTTGTCTTTATTGTTATTGTATAAATAGCAAGCGTTCAGAAGGATCGTCTGGAATATATGTACCCCCAATTTTTTATACCAACGGAGCGTCTTGCGCTCACATGGATAATACGACAGCATTTGGTCGTGAAAGTCAATGCCGCTCATATATCTATTGTATTCGATGATCATATTGGGTTTTATGACTAATTTTCCGCGGCGGTTTGTTGTTTCTGACAACTGACCATCGAATTCCGACGATATCGCCAATACTTCCCGACGATCTTTCCACTTTGTTACACATACTCCGCGATCGGTGTACTGGCTCACTGTTTCTCCGGGTTTCAGTTTTTATTTTTACATCTAAAGGATTGTCTGTTCTGTTACTTCTGAGTGTGCCAGTTACGTATGTTGATTTACTAAGTAAATCTTCAACTAGAGGAACACTATTGTAAAAGTTGTCCATAAACAATGCATGGCCGTCTCCAGTCTTTCCGTCCATGAGCTTATGGACAACCTTATTGGTGTGGCCTTTCCACCTAATTCTTTGTCGGCGGCACCACCATATATCACTAGCTTTAACGCCAAGCCACTCCATTCTCCCAGCATATATATTTTAATTCCATATTTCGCCTTCTTCCCTTTGATATACTGGCGGAATTTTAATTTTCCTCGCCATAACATGAGCGACTCGTCGATTGACAGATGCCTACGAGGCGCGTAGATTGTTTCCATCCTTTCATTGAAGAAATCTACCAGTGGCTGAATTTTATCTAAGCCGGCTGTATTTTGGGTATTTTTATTGAAGTGCAATGTCCGGAGAATCGCCAAAAATCTGTCTCGTGACATGTATTGGGAGAAAGCTTGTATATTGAAGAGGTGATGTTTTTTCCAATAATCTTGTATTCGATTCAGTCTGATGGTACCCATATGGAATAAGAGACCTAGCCATGTTTTAAATTCTGCTATCTTCACTATCACTATGTTCTTCAGCCATTTTTGCTCGTTTAGAGCTTGAAGGGTGATCCATAGTGTACAAAATAAAAAAAGCAATATTCCGAGCAAAACTGGTTACTCAAACAGTAACGAAAACTATTGAGTCAAAAAAGAATAAAAGGAAATTTCGCAAAAAAAACACCGATAGAAAAAGCCGATTGGTAAAAAGCACTGGGAGCAAAGCACTGACATCAAAACATGAAGATTCAAAAAAATAACAGGCATAAGCAAAAAAAACAGTCTAAAAATTAAAAACAATATTATTGTTCAGTGTAAGCTCAGCTTTAGGACCAAAATTTTGAAATAATGCTGTCGCGACCTTATTGACAGACGTGTATAGACACACTGACCTGAAAAAGTGTATCGAGACTGTTTTCATGAAGTTTCAATGACCTACGATAATTTAAAACAAAGGATTAGTAAGAATTTTAGTCGTTCGCGCCTGGCGCGTATTCCGCTCCGTGGGATATGTCAGTTGTACGCGCTAGGCGCGTACTCCGAGTTCAACGTGTTAAATTGATGCTATCACAATCTAGATCAGTGATGGACAACCTTTTTTGGAGAAGGGCCAGATAATAAATTTTTAGATAGATTGAGGACCACACGGGTAAAATACTTATATTGATTAAATTATCAATATTTTTAGTGCATTATTAGAATTCGAATTAAATCAATTGGTTATCTATAACTAATTAATTTTAGACTTTATAAAGTTGAAAATTTTATTATTTTATATTTTTTTTCTATCGTCCGTTAAAAGTTTTAAGAAAAAAGGTGATTGATATTTTTCATATTGGGCCGCATAAAACGTCATTGCGGGCCGCAGGTTGTGCCTAACTGATCTAGATGGATTAGCCAATGTTTTGATGTTAATGATGTTAATGATGTTTAATGAATCGGATAAGTCATTGCATGGGTAAACTTCAATTTTCAGGTTTATTAGATGTTATATCATTTGGATTTAATTATCAGTTCATAGCATGGAAATGCCAAAATAAGTTCCATCTAACGTAAGATTAAAGTATTGGTATATTTTACCATTTAAATTGTTATATTATGGGTAAACATAAATTATTTTACCAGGAAATACTACAAATAAATAGGGCACCGACGAATAATTTTATAAATTTTAATGAAAAATTTAATTGTCACAATTCAAATTATAATTTCAAAAAATCGAATGTAACCAATTCTTTATAAACAAAAATAAAGAAAAGCTCTTGCTTTTGAATTTGATCGCATTACTAGTATTAAAAACTCAGAAAAAATATTTCTTTGTAACGATGCATTAAATTTATGTTCATTATTATAGTAATAGCCAAGCACTGGCTTTCCGAAAAACAAATTATGCGTAAATAGTTTTGAAGAGTTTATAAAATTTAATCTGGTATTATCTTTAACAAGACAACTTTCAACAGCTTACTGTCTGTTGTTTTTCCCACAATCGCAAATATTATACTTGCATCATCAAAAGTTACCAAATGGATCACAAATCTTATATTTATTTATTTCAGTAATTTATATGTTTCAAATAAAGCAGTACTAATTCAATTCAACTGTCATGAAACTCTCTTTTATTTATTATAAATGAAATTTTCAATGTTTTATTTTTATTTCGAGAGCTGTTTCCTATTTTTTACGTATCGGGCGTCATTATATTTTTCACTGTGATAAATTTTGAAGGGAAAAGATATTTTAGCAAAGGCTTAAGATTTTATAATTCACTAGGAATATTTATGACAGTACGCCTGGTAGCACTGACTCTCAGCTGTCACAGCGAGAAATGGCTTCGCTGAGAAGTCCTGTCACTCCTTCTGATGGCTATACCCGTTTTAGTGATATAAACAATGCAGCAAACACTTACGGATCAAATGTAACAAGTACGTTTTAATTGTAACTAATTAAACTTCATATTGGTTTCGATTCCACCTGAAAATTTGAAAACATGATCATTTTACCGCATTTTTCGATGTCATTTTTTCTATATTGACGAATTATATTATAGGCTTTTCGTATTTGTGTAGTGCTACACATTGATTTGAGTCATAATTTATTACAAATCTAAAAATAAATATCACTTTTTTCACAGTGCTGCTATTATATCTTCCAAGTGCACTTAAATTAATTAGTATTCTACCTGGCTTTTTCTTCTGTCATTTATGATTATTATTTATAGAAACATTTGATTTTTGAAAACTGATAAGCTAAATTTATTTCATAGAATACGCAATTAATTACTGGATTCACAAAAAAACAATTGAAATCAATTTTAGAACGATATTGAAAATGTGTCCATTATGTATTTCAAAATAATTTAAATACTAAACATTTTCTTGTTTCGAGCTGTATAATTTAGTAACAATTTTATTTTAAGATGCAGATGTATACAAACTGGTTGGCGCAATTAATTATCTTCTTATAGAGCAAGACATCTATCTGAAATACATTTTTAATGCAATGTCAAAAGTACAATGTTATATCACTAATTCATGAAGTTATTTTAAATTTAATTCTTAACAGAATCATTTATCACTACCATTCATTACAATAATGAACAATGCCGTGGTATTACTGCTTCTGATAATTTCTGGAAAATCATTATATTCAATAATCACAATCAGAAAACAAAGATTAGATAAACATACCTCTTAATCAAGTACTTCTTGATTATCACTAAATTCATCTTGTGTCAAACCTAACCTAATAATATATTGTTAATTTTTACTCAAAGCTGTGTGTATGTTATTCAAAATTGTAACTATTATATTGTTTCAAAATAAATAATAAAAGTATAAGGTACAAAAAACAATGGAACAGTGCGTTATGTTAATGAATAAAAATGGCAATGGTAAGAAATTACAATTTTTGTTACGATTGATATAGTAATGTAAAACAATTTCATTGAGATATTGATTGTACACTAAATATAGAATCTGATTGTTTTACATAATTTCCCCAGGCTTGTCTCTTGCTTGTAGAAGAGATATTATTTTTATTCAACAGTGCTTCTTATTATCCTAAATTTGATCCTTATAATATTGTCTATTATAGGGTTGGCAAAATTAGTGTACTTGTACCAGAGGTGGCATGTATGTAGTGATTAAGAGTTTCATTTGTTTTTTTATTATTATTCAAAAAATAGAATCACCGTTGAATCTAATTAGGTGTGTATAATACAATCATATAGTAAGTGACTGATTCTGTCATATTTTTTTTTTATAAAAAGATAGTTTAATTGTTTGCTAATGTTATAAAATGCTGCAATTAAACCAACAGCATTATTAAACTTTGTTATCTTTTAATAATTGTTATCAACTTGATAGCACACAATTTATTTGAAATATTTACTTTGGCAAAGTAAATTATACACCGTTACTAATAATGTTATCAGTTTAAATTGAAAACTAAAAAGCAAAATATAACATCAGAGAAAATTGTCAGGTCTCTTGTCTATTGTTCATAGCTATGCTAAGTCCACAGTCTATGAATGATCATTGGTTGAATTTGTCTTTCTTATTTCAAAATTCCTGACTACCATACTCGTAGTATTTGTTGCAAACGTCTGCTTTAGATTACACATACACGGTTACACTGAGTTGACTTGAAGTATTAGTGATAATATATGCATGAATAGTTCTGACCATTGCCCATTGATAACTCTGACACAAATATACAAAACAACACATTATTACTGATAATATTTTCCATTTGTAGAAGTCAGAGTAACAAAATAAGACAAATGCATAATAAATCTGTTACTATATTATCCCTTGTGGTTTTCAATTGTAAATAAAAAAATTGTTTATTTTACTATAAAATTATTGTGAATGATTTATTCATTAACAGCAACGGTTCACAGGTCATTCTCTGATAAATATAATCTGTATTTTAATTGTATAAAATTGATCAATTTTATTTGTTATTATTTATTGTTATCAATTCAAGATGAAAGTTATTAAGAAGATATGAATAAAAGCCATATGGATATGGTAACACTTTTGCTCTATTTGGTTATGCTTTTGTTAGGATACGAGTCCTCAAATGGCAAAATAATATATTCATTCTCATAGCTACTAAGTGAGAGTCCGCTCCTGTGTATCATTTATACCAGGGCTGTGGAGTTGCTAAAAAAACGTGACTCTGACATTGACCAACAACTCGACTCAGACTCCGACTAAAAGAAGGTTTAATTTAACCTTTCCTATTTGCAAGTATTAAATTAAACATCAATCAACCAATCTGGCCAACAGTTTTTAAAAATATACATGTTGTAGGTATAAATAAAAATAAAACAAGTTCAAACATTGTCAAAAGTTTTTTACGACTCTGACTCTGACTCTAGCCAAAACACTGCGACTCCAAAGCCCTGATTTATAATCTGATTAAAGCATAGTTGATTTACTAGAACTAGTTGTCATTCAGTTCCTCAAATTCTCTTTTTTGGCAAAAATAATGATTGAAGTATGGAGTTAAAAAACTGATTAAAAGTTAGCTAATAGTTCTTGCTACACAAAATCTTTTAAGCTAGGATGTGCGGAATGGAAAGTACACATCCCAGCTTTTCCACAAAAACCATAACTACGAGTACTGGGACTTGAACCTGTGGGTTTGTGTTCTGCAAACAATAAGGATGAATGTCAAAGAAAATTGACCACTCACTCGGCTGCTGGACTGGCCTATTTATGTTGATAATATTGTTAGTGACTTAAAATTTATAAAATATTTGGCATACCTGTAATTATTGTAAACTGCACCCGATTGAAATAATTCAAACAACTTAATTGTTTACATTGTAGAAAAAAATTAGAAAAAAGTCATTTTATTCCACAGTGTTCCCTTTTCAAACCATAATGTCTAGAAAAGTACAAATTCGTTGAAATTGAAATTATGTAACTAGATGTACTGCTTCTCAACCATAATTATTATAATGATATTTGAACAATACACTGTTTACCCAGTTATTCGATTGAGCACAAACTATTCAACGTCAAAACTAGTGTTATTATAATGATATATTGAGGTTGACCAGCCAAAGGGTTGTAATTGTCATTTTTGTAAAAAAAAAAAATTTCTTTCATTCGAATATTCTTTCCAAATTAACAATCAGAATAGAAACTGGAGATGAAAATAATTCAAATAAAATTCATGATACTTATAATTGGTCTTGTAGTCAAGTGTTTAGCGCTCTCAAGTATTTGTCTTATTTGGTTGTTGTTATTTGTCCACTGGCTTGAATCCCAGTACGAACCACTAGTCATGTCCTAGTCCTCTCCTGCCCTATCACTCTCCAAGAGGGATTAAGTGACTGAGTAACAGCCAGTTCTCGTATTTTTTTAAATTTTTTAGATGCTTCTTCAAGAGTTAATATGTTACACATTTGTAGTTAAATGAAATATACAAATAAGATGCATATAAAAAAAAGTTGATAATACTTGTGATGTGCGAAACCGGTCCTGATCATTTCACGAAATTGTGGAATTAGTAGTAGTTTTGTTTTTATCAAACTCTAAAACAAATAAAATATTATTGATCAGAGGAATGACTTTCAAATTGGGTTTATTTTTCAATTGAATTATTGGTCTCTGTTTGAAGACATGGAATCTAACCTAACCTCATTACAAGTCTTAGACCTGCCCTTTCCATCTCTACTCTCTTCAAAAAAAGAAAGTGTAAGCAACTGAGTAACATGCAGCTCTCGTAGAAAATTTCTGTTGAGATAAACTTAAACGCAAACAGTCCATATGCAGACATGCTTGAATTTTTTTTTTGTTAATTTTCACTTTTTTGAAATTGTAATTTACACCGCTATGGATTTGCAAATTTCGGTGCTTATAGCGGGATGGAAAGTTTGGCATTTAGATGCTTAGTGCATATCAGTACTGCAATGCTTCTGTATGTTGTGTAATAACACAATAAAAATTTAATCTACGTGCCACCTCTGTTTCGCTTTGGTAAACACTGTGGATATACGCTTGTTAGCACAATTGCCAAAATGGTTCATATGCCGCACAAGGTCAGTTTAACATACGGCTGCAAATGGCAGGCAATGAATCACAGTCATTAAGTTACATGTGCGGAGAGATCATAGTGGCACTAATAACAACAAAATTTGACTATCTTTCTCACTGTTTATATATCTGTATTAATTATTCTAAATACATATAAGTATATGAGAGGTTTTTATTGTGTTAATGAAAAATTTTCATTCAAATAACCATATTAACACTTCATCACCAGTTCACGAAAAATTCTGTGTTATTGTGAAACTTTGGACTGTTTTGAGTTTCTAAATTTAAAATGAACAAGCACAGTTTTTTAGGAATATTTGTAGTAAACAAAGCTTCATCACCCTTTTTTCATAAATGAGTTGTTAGTTGACGTTCCATATACAACGAAATATTTTATTTCTTGAAAAGATTGTTCATAATCTTATTTTGTTTAAATGTTGTTTATGAAAACAATTAGCTCATAAAGCATTAATTCCTATGCCGAGTCCTGCTCGACATTGTACAACTTAGTGGGAAAAATGTTTTTTATTAATTTTAAAATTTTCCTTATTTCGAGACCGTATACATTGGATTGTGTGCCTTAGTTAAAGTTTGTAACATATAATGTGGTTTTTTTTTCAATCAATTTCTCAAATCTATTGAGGATTTGCTGGAAAGAAAAAATAATATATTGAAGAGTGCACAGGGTTAATCAAAGTAGTATTACAATATGTATATTTGTCTCGAGTTCTGTCACATACACAATCATTGTCTGCGCATTTTTTCTCACCAAGTGCATTGAGTTGATTTTGACAGGTGGCACTGCACCTGGTAACACTCTAGTTGGTTGGCTTAATACTCTAGTCAGAATCATCAATGTTGAGCAATCAATATTTGTAAATTTGTAGATTAAAATCAAATACAAATTATATTTGTGACTTTTTTGTTGCTGAATTTATAAACAACTTTGCATGTTGCTTTTCCTGATAGCACTGATTCTAATTTTATTAATTCTTCTCGTGCAAAAATGTCCAACACTCTTACTTAGAAATTATTTTAATTATAGCATCATTATTTTGTCTATCGTGAAATATAACTAGTGCACATTTTCGAAAAGTTTCTTTATTAATTTATCCTTTACTGAGGGCCATTGCACGTCACTCAATATGTCTTGGCATGTCACCTCTAATACGTGTGTTATAGGTAGCCCATCACTGGTTTAGACTGTGTCTTTCGGCATCTTGCGGTATTTGATAATGCCATGTTGGGAGTAAAGATGTTTCTAGTAAAGTAATCATCGGCTTTATCATGATAGTTGTTTAAATAAACGAATAAAGTATCGAAGGTATACATCGCAATGTCCGAGCACAAATGGAGCAGTGTATATAGTAGGGACTTATTTGATTGTGTTTTTTGAATCTATTTCTTTTTTGAATGTTGTCAGTAGTGTTGAACTTGATCTTGCAGACCCTCGTAGCGGGATGAATGGAGACGGGGTCCCTGATGCTGTGCGCGGTGCCGCTCTGGACCTCGGCAGCCGTTCTTCCCTCAACCGGTCCAACAGGGAACATCTCACTGAAGAGGATCACTGGGAGATGAACTACCACGAAGCTGCCATCTATTTAGAGGTGATTTGGCATAAATATAATACTGAAAAATGATGCGAAAGAGTCTAGGGACATTTTTATTTGCTTAAGAAAACATTAATCTTTTTTACCTTTGATAAAACAGTATATATATATATGTTCTCCCCTGAGTTGAATGCCAAAGAAGCAGAGTTATTTGCTCCGGTTTGTCCTCATACTGCCCAATGCCCATGCCCAATAGGCCACGTTAACAAGATCTCTACCAAGGCCCACTTTGAGTTTTGAATTTGCAACATCTTAGGGGAGTGGGATATTCGTGACTCCTCGTTAAATTCAAAAAGATTACAGCCCATAGTTAAAAGATCAGTTCCGTGCAGATCTGCATCGGGCCAAGTAAATGAGGGTTAAATTCGTTTCTTTTCTTGATTTAACACAAAGTGATCTATTTTGTATCTAAAAACAAAAGTGTTTTATTCATTTCCAAAATATTTTTTGCTAAATTTAAAATATTTTTTTTTCACCATGTCCGCTCCCGACTTGGAGCATATGGACTCCTCACGGAGTTTATCTCAACATATGTTTTTCTACAAGAACTGCTTGTTACTCAGTTGCTCAACCTCTATTTTTCAAAGAGAGTAGGGATGGAAAGGATACGAGGACTAGGACAGGACTAGTGATTAGCTAATCGCTCTCACTATGCGTCGCTCTTTGGGATCGGGAAAGGTGGGAAGGGATTTTCACCAACACAAACACCTATGCCTTTGAACAGATTTATCGACTGAAAAAATCTGCACTGGGAACCAAACCTGGGCGGTCCGGCACGCAAGTCAACAACGTTGACACTGCGCCACGGGCTGGGCAAATAATTAAAATCTTTTATCTAGCATTAATGTGTTGGAAAGCACTCACTTTGTATGCATTTTCTGCAAGCTGTGCCAGACCGTCTTTGTTTTGTATGAATGCTAATTAAACTTCTAAATATGACTCATTGTTATTTCAGGAAGGACAAAATAATGAAAAGTTTGACTCGCATCCCTCAAGCCCAGACGAGCTGCCGGCGTATCTTCGCGTCCACAATCCGTGGTACCACGGTCTCGATTTGGCCGCCTCTCTGCTACTTATCATGCTGGCTTTCACAGAGGATCCCGCTGTTCCTACTTTTCAGGTATTTTGAAAGATTGCATTTTCCTACTTCGATCGACTATATTAATATTTTTGAGCCTGTTGTACCTTGTATTGGTAGAATACAGTACTTCTACCTATGCAATTCTCTGACTCTTGTCGTAGGTCATACCTATATTAAACCATTTAGTTAAGAGTAATATATATTTATCCTTTGAAATAGGATGAAGTTACATCAGCATTAAAAAAAAATTGGTACATTTATTTGTGTCTATTAATTCTAAGCAGAGAAGAACAGAAGTGCAAGATGATGACTCAAGATATTAAATGAAGACTTTCATTTCATTGAATTGTAGAATTTATATTCCATATGATGTTTTTTTTGATACAGTAAAAGTCCGTTAATTCAAACAACGATAATTCGTAATTCGAAATTTTCATAATTTGCTCGTCCCAATATTGACTTTTCATAGAAATATCGCCTAATTGTAATTCGTAATGGTTTTCGTCAAAATGCACTTACGATTTCGTGTAATTCGAAATTTTACAATTTCGTGAGTTTGTTAGGTTAAAAGTTAGACGACACATTGTTTTGAAGAGTGCCATTAGTGTAAGTGAGACATCTATATAAAGTAAAGTATCTTATGTCAAAATCTAATTCGAGCATTTATAACATTATGACATCTATATACATATTAGTATGTATCTAACTTCACTACAATGGTATATTTTATCAAGTATATACGTAAACGTCATTCTTATTCATATGAAATTCCTGTCCATAAAATCGAAAAATGGCCGCGATGTTCCAAGCCGTCGACAATTGTCGCGAATGTTTTGTTTAGTGACGTGGTATTTCGATTTTTTTGATCTATAAAAATCGAAAAAATTGCCGCGATGTTACAAGCCGTCTACAATTGCCGCGAAAATTCATTTTTTTAGTGATCGCGTAAATCGTAATTCGATTTTTTGATCAATAAAAATGAAAAAATGGCAATGTTCATTGCCGCGAAAATTTCATTTTTTTTAGATATTGCGTTTGAATTTTGTCTACAACATCGAAAAAATGGCCGCGATGTTCTAAGCCGTCGACATTTGCCGCGAAAATTCAATTTTTCACCTGCAATTGTAATTCGAATTTTTTTTGGAAATCCGGTCCCTTGAATTTCGAATTAACGGACTTTTACTGTATATGGAACACTTCTTGTTTGTAAGTCAATGTTTACACTTTATTGTAAATTTTCAGTTGCCAGTGGGTGTCCATGGTACGGTGGAATTGCTGGCACTTGCGATAATCGGCGTTGAACTTTTCCTGAAGCTTAAATGGATTGGATGGAGAACTATTCTCAAACACAAGAGGACTATGCTGAAGGTATTGATTTCTTTACATGCATAATTGCTTCTGTATTACGATTGATCCACTTGCAGATTTATATTACTGTTAGGCAGAAGTTTAATCTAATGCGAGAGAGACATAGTCTTGGTGGTTTGACAAGTTTGACAATTTTCTGGATATGTCTATTCAAGAATAATAAAGAAGATAGATGTCCTAACTCATACTAGGTGCTTTCTGCACTAATCCTTTGTCTCTAAAACATATTCATACTTCAGTCACTCGTTTTGATGTGCTGTTTTTGACAAATAACAAAATCAATACAGAAGTGCTCGTTTTAAATTTGCAGTGCGTGACTCTGTTCATCATGGTATTGGAGGCTTTTGTGGTCCTCATCAGGCAATCTTCACACTTCCGGGTGACCAGAGCGCTGAGGCCGATCTTCCTTGTGGACACCCGACACTGCGGCGGAGTCAGAAGGTTCATTCGGCAAATTCTGCAGTCGTTGCCACCAATCTTAGATATGCTCGGTAAATTTAATCCTATAGTATATGTTATAATCTTTGTTTTTACTATTTATTTATGTATAGTTAAATTAGTTAGACCAGTAAATTAGCATAATTAATCCTTTTGCTATACTACATGATAAGAGGTACAGTGACAACTTTGTTTTTGTACCTTTTAATGAAACATATATCAGCAGTGGCATCTGTGGGCAAGATTTTATGTCAGAAAACAAATATGACACAAGAATAAAATGTTTATACAGTAAAAGTCCGTTAATTCCAAATTCAAGGGACAGGATTTCCCAAAAAAATTCGAATTACGAATTACGGGGTAAGTATGAAAAATTGAATTTTCGCGGCAATTGTCGACGCCTTGGAACATCGCGGCCATTTTTTCCAAAATGGACCAAAAAATTCAAATTACGCAATCAATAAAAAAAGAAATTTTCGCGGAAATTTTCGACGGCTTTGAACATCGCGGCTATTTTTTCGATTTTTTATTGATCAAAAAAAATCGAATTAAGATTTACGCAATCAATAAAAAATAGAAATTTTCGCGGCAATTTTCGACGGCTTTGAACATCGCGGCTATTTTTTCGATTTTTTTATAGATCAAAAAAATCGAATTACGATTTACGCGATCACTAAAAAAAAAAATTTTTCGCGGCAATTGTCGACGGCTTGGAACATCGCTGCCAATTTTTTCGATTTTTTTATTGACAGGCATTTCATATGAATAAAAACACTTTTATTTTTACACATATTTGATTTTCAGTCTCTTATATTTAAGGTTTTCACGCGTAAAATAGAATGACGTTTAGGTATATACTTACAAAAATGTACCATTGTAGTGAAGTTAGGTACATACGAATATATAGATGTCTCACTTGCACTAATGTTATAAATGCTCGAATTCGATACTTCACTTTATATAGATGTTGCACTTACACTAATGGTTTACATAAGCTTTACTTTTCAAAACAATGTGTCGACTAACTTTTAACCTAACAAACTCGCGAAATTGTCGAACTGTCAAAATTTCGAATTACAAGAAATCGTATGTACATTTTGACGAAAAATATTACGAATTACGAATTAAGCGATATTTCGAATTAACGGTACATTTTACTATGAAAAGTCAATATTGGGACGAGCAAATTATGAAAATTTCGAATTACGAATTATCGTTGTTCGAATTAACGGACTTTTACTGTATAGTATATTTAATTTATTGATATTCTTTGTTATTCCAGGTTTGTTGCTGTTCTTCGTGACAACATATTCCCTTCTGGGATATTATCTGTTCTCAGAATATATCGACAAACAGCATTTCAATTCGATCAGCGATTCTTTTGTCAGTATGTTTGTTCTGCTGACGACAGCAAAGTAAGTTTGATTTGAACTTACTATCATATTGTAATGTAAAATTTCAAGTCCGTGAATGTGTTATATATATGCTATATATTTTCATTCATTTATTCCAGTTTCCCCGATGTAATGATGCCGTCGTACGCAAAATCCAAATGGTACTCGATATTCTTCATATCCTACCTCGCAACCGTTCTCTACGTCCTGATGAATTTGGTATGACTCATTTGCTTTAATTAGCTGAATTTTGTTAACGTCATTAGGCATGCGAAATTTACTCGAAGTTTACATAAACTCGTGGTTGTTCCAACAAATGGTCTAAAGACAAAATGTTTCCTGACAAAATGTTTACGGGACAAAATGCCTGCGGACAAAATGTTTACTGACAAAATGTTAACAGGACCAAACGGCTTCTGACGAAATGTTTACTTTGAGATAAAACAAGATTCAATCTGTGAGCATAGCAGTGTATGGCATAAAAATATGGAGGTTAGCTGAGGTCTGTTTAGGTTTTTGCTTCACTGTTCTCCGAATTGTGGATATTTTTTTTTTATGGCAACACTATTTTGATTTGGTAAATTGTTCATATGCGGAATGATTGAAACAATAACTGTGAAAGCAAGTTATAGATTGATATACATTTTTGTGTTGACACTATCAGAAAATTTTAATAGTAAACATTTTGTTGGTATGTGTTTTGTCCCGTAAACATTTTGTCTGGAGACCATTTGTCGTAGATCCGAATTCATGTTCTCATTTTTTATTTAGCTTTCAATACTATAGCAGAGTTGGTTGATTCTGTGGCTTATATTTAAACAAGCATTAAATGCTGTTTTCAGAACAATCTTATTATGTTTATAAAGTCATCTCCATTTATAAAATTTACTGATTCAGATGCTGGCCGTTGTGTATGAAACCTTCACAAGGATCGAGCGTGAGAAGTATCGCAGGTTACTGCTGCACAGACGCAGGGCGTGTCAACATGCCTTCCGATTGCTCGTATCCAAACAGGCGCCCGGTGCCATTCGGTTCAGGCAATTCCACGGACTCATGAGATACTTCACACCCAACAAGAGTAAGCAGTTTTTTGATTTGGGGCCATATGATACTGATAACAGAACAGAGAGGTAGTGACAGATTGATTAGTGGTCATGCAGTGACACATATGTTTTCAAGCATAGCAACATTATTTACAGTTATCATTTAACTTCTATCATCGAGTTTAACAATGGAAGATTGATGTTACTGCATTGTGATAAAAAGTATTTTTTAAGATAGTGTTGTACTGGCTAAGACGGTAATTAATTTTCACAATTGAGATTCTCCCCTAGGGTTTTCAATTAACCGTTTGAAAAACATATCCGTTTAAAGCAAAATATATTTTAATTGTTTTCAAATAACCAATTTTAGTACCAAACTGTAAAGTGTGAAGAAAAAGAGCATTTTGATTATTTAACCCATTGTTTACAGTGTGCACAAATTTGTGCGTAAACAAAGTGTTAATATATTATGAATATGAAAGAACATTTAAATCATAAAAAAGTAATTATACATAATACAATACATTATGCCAAAACTACACCTGGGACAATTTTTTTGCATAGATAAGGGAGGCCTTGTACAACGCACTAAAGATGTCAATAGATGTAATGGTTTTAATATATTGAGTTTCTTTTTAGGCACCAGAGACGTGTTGCTCATGTTCAAGCAGCTGAACACTTCTAAGAGTGGAGCCCTAGCCCTGGAAGAATTTCTTTCAGTTTATGAATGTGGAGCTCTGAGATGGGCGCCGCAACAAGGAAGAGCACCATGGTATGGGGCATTAGGACCAATCGAGGTCATCGGAAGAACTGCAGCCAGTATAGTCAACTGGTCGTTCTTCGAATACATTGTTTGTGAGTGCCCTATAATTAAATAATTAACACCACTTAATGCTAGGGTTTCTCTTATAAAAGACTCTACTTCAAGTGTATACACTTGCCAATTAGGGTAAAAGAAACGAAATTCGAGCTTTGTCGGTTTTGAGTTATGAATGCCACTAGATAAAAAATAATATGTTACGTTATGTGTCAAAGAGACAATCAATAGGAGAAGTGTTATGTGAACAACACATTAATAAATTACTATTTTATATTTAACAGATAAATAAGAAAGCCATAGCATCGACTTTAATGAATGTGAAAAGACAATTTGAATAATATTCATCTGTTAAAAAATAGGTAGGATTGATTACTGATGAAACCTGTTTTTTGGATCCTCTGAAAAGGAGAGAAAAATGAGGTGGGTTAATTTGTCACCAAGGGGCTGCAATTCAATTGACATAACAATTTAAATATACTATAATTAAAAAATAAATTACATTCATTTCAGCACGGTATAGTATGTTATAGTATATTCTTTCACTCTGTATACTCAAAATGTGCCAGGTGAATGCAGTGCAAACACAACTACAGGCAAATTGCAATGAATAAAATAACTAAAGAACATATGTTTTATTGTAAACAATTTTGAACTAGTAAGCGTGTTATTGGCATTAGCTATAAATAGATAAAAATTGATTAAGTTTGCGAATTTTATTATTCACCCACACATTTGTATTTTAAAGAAAAAAAATATATTCTAATATGCTGTTTTTTTCTTCTATATTTCAGTTTTTCTAATTATCGGTAACGGAGTCTCAATGCTATTGAGGATAGCTCAGGCATCCGGAGGGCTGCGCGAGAGTGCTCGATTGTTTTGCGCTTCCTGGGACACATGGTTGTTTTTGATGTGTGAGTTTTTCATTATCAACTTTTTATCATTTAACCCTTTAACCGCCAATGTCGAAGTATTCGATCTACAGCTGTACGCCAGCGATTTTAGAGAAAATAGAATTGCATAAAAATTTAACTTACATAATTTATAGTTTGAAGATGTTTTCGTGTGTCCTGGCACATGTGTACAATACATTCTGTGCTGTGGGACAATTTATGGGCTTATTCGATTTTGTGTTGATGTATTAACACTTTGTTTACGGGGCTTCTTAATTACTATAGTAATTACGCACAAATTTGTGCACACCGTAAACAATGGGTTAAAAACATATAATAAGTTAATGTATTAAAAAATCTTTATTTTCATGGAAAAAAACATCGCGACTCACTGGTGAGACGTTGGCGTACAAAGGGTTAAAGATGTTTCAAAAATGCCATATTCAATCGTGGTAAGTATTTTCAACGTAATTAATATTTTATTTCATCGTTGACAGTGTTCCTTCTCGAAGCTGGATTACGTATGATGGCGCTGGGCTTGCGTCAATACCTCTCAAGCGGATGGAACGTGTTTGATCTGGTGGCGACACTACTTGGAATACTCGGGGCAATCACTCTCATCTTAGTGCCTGGATTTATTGCCGTGGTTATCTTCAGACCGCTCCGGTAACTATTTCAACCTTGATCCATTTATTTTGCTAATTTAGTTTTGTAGTCCATAAAAAACAGTTTGACTCTGACTCCAGCATTTACCAAAACCATGACTCCGACTCCAACATTGACCAAAAACACGACTCCGACTCCAATTCCGACTAAAAAAGGTTTAATATCGTCACTTTTTTTCCCTTCTGATTCCTATTTATGTGTATTCAATTAAATATCAACCCTACCAATGGCTGGATTATAGCCAAATTCGACATATTACCTATATGCAAAAATAAAAAGTTGAAACTTTTCAAAATTTCCGACTCCGAGTACGACTCCGGCCATAACGCCGCGACAACTCTGACTCTGGCCAAAAAGCCCCGACTCCACGACTCCGACTCCGACTCTACAGCCCTGCCAATAACGCTTGTTATTTTCAAATCGTAAACTCTCAGCACAATGGTTCTTTGCTTGTTCTGGACTATTTTGGGAGATTTACTTCCGTTATCAGAAGAGCACACTAGTTAACACTCAAGCACTTGGCTATTTCCTGGAAAAGTTACGGATAAACCAACATATTCTGTGGTTTAGATTGAATTCACTTGTTTCGCGGATTTTGGATTTCTTTCGAACAAAAGATGCTAAGAAGCAAATATTTCACTGCTAAAAATCACTAATAAAAAACTGAAAATGACTAATCATCCTGTCAAATTGGTATCTTAAGACTCTAACAACCCGGCCCTGACAGATTGGGTTTGTATTTCAATGCTAAGTGTGCATATATAAAGTGTCTAATTTTAGTCCTCTTCTTTGTTAACAGGCTGATGAGGCTTTACAAGTTAAAGAAACGCTATCGGGACGTGTTTGGAACGCTGGTATTACTGTCGCCACTCATGTCCTCAGCTGCCTGCGTCATGATGGTCATGTACTACTTCTTTGCCATTGTTGGCATGGAACTGTTCGCAGGCTACGATATGCGAAATTGTTGCGTGTAAGTAAAAGATTTGATGTTATAATGTCGCCATTTTTTACATTCTCGTAATTGCGGGGGTTTGTGCCGATAGGTCAGCTCTGTGAGGCTTTTTAATACAATCTTGGTGGGCTATAGCCATGTATGTATAAGGGCACGACTTCAGTTTCTATGAAAATGATAATAGCTATTTTCAATTTATATTTATTTCATTCAAAAGATATTGTCTAACTAATTTAAAATCAATAAACCTTTCACAAAATAAAAAGACCTTAGTCCAATGGTCCAAAAGACATTAATCCTTTGGTCTAAATGAATTTGCAAGGCTCTGCAAATAGCTGATGCCCTATGTGTTGCGATGTTTTGTAACAGTGATGCACAACCTATTTGGGAGAAGGTCGACATAATAAATTCTCATATAAATAGTTAAAGGGCCGCATGGGCAAAACTGATTAAATTATCGATATTTTTAGTGTATATAAAATTGTGATTTTTATTGTTTTATATTGTTGTTCCATCGTCCGTAAAAAGCCGTATTGGTCATTGTGGGCCTCATGAAATGTCATCAAGGACCTCAGGTTGTGCATCACTGTTTTATTACAATGAAAATTGCTAGTCTCAGACATTCTCTGGGAATAATCTTTTGTAGACTGTTCTCAAACCACTTATCACTAAATGCTGCATGTAAGAAAATTAATTTTGGTTTCTAGGAATACGACAGTTGAAGACTTCTACAAGTATTCGGCAAACAGCTCAACAGCTCTGGGCTACTACTACCTTAACACTTTTGAGAATCTCCTGACGAGCGGAGTTACGCTCTTCGAGCTGACAGTCGTCAACAATTGGTTCATTTTGATGAACGGCTACGCGTACGTGGCCAATCAGTGGAGCCGAATCTATTTCATGGTGAGGATTTATAAGTTTCATTTAATAATGCATATATTCAATCAGAGGGGTGACGAGAATATGAGGGAGTGCAGAAAAAGATTCACATATTTAATACCAACTGTTTCTGCTACGCACATAATTTTTATGTTTAAATATGTCTGTCTTTAAATTAAGGATGTATAAAAGGATATTTCATCTAGTGTTGAATATTTTATTTTTCTTTTTAGGTATTTTATCTATTTACAATGGTGGTTCTGACAATTGTGGTGGCAAGCGTTTTAGAGGCATTCCGCTTTCGCATCCACTACAAGAGAAGCACCAGCAAGAGGGATGGTAAGTTAACTTTTAATCTAAAGCATATTTTAAAATTAAATAACATATAAATACAATAATCAATCGACTGTTTTATTTAGTATTGGATTGGCTAAATCAGAAGAAAGTTATGCAACCTGTTCTGTAAATGATTGGTTTTTTTGCAGAGGAGAAACTCCTGCACGAGGAAGTGCACGTAAGCTGGGAAGAGGTACAGCAGCTCGGCATCGATGGTCTGATGGCTGATCACCTGAGACCGCATTTACCTCCCGGGGTAAGTTTATACCGTCGCCTGAAATTTATTGAAGCAGCTGAATCAGCTAATTTCCTATGAGATTGATTGTTCAAATTTTACTATATTTTTTTATTTATAATATTTATTTTTTGTGGCAGCCCTGCAAATTTTTTTTTAACTTTTACGTTACTGGTATTTTGTTTACCTTTTCAATGAAAGCCAATATTAAGTGTGAAATGATTTTCCAGGTAGATTACATGGAATTTTCATGGTATCAAAACGGTTAATCATATACGCTTCCTATTGAATTTTATGGCTTATGACAGTATCGAATATCAATTTTTAATTTTATAAACAAATAGAGAATTGACATTATCATTGACTGTTCTTTCTCTAAAAGCCAGGGCTGTGGAGTTGTTAAAAAAAATTACGACTCCGACTTCAGCTTAAAAGAGTTTAATTTCGTCACATTCTTTTCCTACCTTTCCTAATCTATTATATTTCATTTCAACCAACTAACCCGGGCCAATAGCCAGATGTGACATATTTAATGCAAAAATGAAAAGCTTTTCAAAATTTCCGACTCCGAGTACGAAGCAGCTAAAGCGCCGCAACGACTCCGGCTTCAACTCCCGCCAAAAAATCTCGACTCCACGACTCCGATTCCGACTCCACAGCCCTGCTAAAAGCTTATCATCTCTATACTTCATTCAATTTGTATTGTTTTCAATTGTAGATATTCTGAAAATTGTAATCCTTTTCAGAACACAATGACGTTCATTGGTTCCCGGCCGAGAACGAGAGAAGTCCTCCAGAGAAGAATGTACATGCACGAAATCCAACGCTGGTTGGCCGATGCGGCTCGCGAGGAAAGAGAGGGCGTTGCACCCTCGCTGGAGGCTCCCGAGGTCGACGAGAACGCCCCCGTCGGAGACAGACGCCTTATCTAGACTCTGATAGTATTATTGCTAACACATATTACCAAATACGCGCCGGAGATGTCATCCAAAACCACTGACAATACACTGCTACAATCGACCAATTATATTAATCATGACGATTTATTTTCACTGAAGCTACGGTGAAAATTGACAGAAAATAATTGAAGATTCCGGCATTGCTTATGAACTTACATTAAAAGTAGTGATGTTATTGAGGGAAAAATTCTTGCATATGAGGCGGCTAAATCCAAACTGTTCATATATTACCAATCTTTTCACATATGTTCCTTTTTGTATCTTTTCTGATTTCCTTTTTGTATCTTTGTAAATTTTCCTTACCAGAGCTTTCAGTATGTACCTCAATTTAATGCAAGGTCATTTTTAGTATCATAAAGTTGCCAGGAAAAAAATTTTATCCCTAATCTCTTTACTCTCAGAAATTTCAATCATTTATTTGTTAAATAATAACTTTATTACGTGTTAATTGATAGTTTGATTCAGGGTATATCCATTTTGTGTTTATATACAAAGAGTAAACTATAATTCGGTGGCCATTTTCGAATTTGTATACCTACAGTGCTTTGATTGGATATCCATTTGCATGTCGAGCATTTTGCCAGTTTGCTTCTAACCATGCTTTATTGTGTGTTTGTAAATCTATGGGATGTGCGGTTCTGCTTTTAATCACCTCATATGCATGTCTGAATAACTTATTTGCAAATGACAAGTGAATGCAAGTGACAGTAGGGGAATCTTTTTGAAAATACAATAACTTGACAAAAAGATAAATGCAAACATTTGTTGTGCGTATAGTCAATGAATTGCTAAATAATATTCAGGCAACATTTTGTTCATGTAAAATTTTCATATTAGCTACCTTGGCTTCTTTGAATTGTTTGACAGATCGTTAACTTACTTTGAAAAAGTTCTAACTGACATTTTAGCCAAAAATTACCTTTAGGTCGCAGAAGTTTGTACTAACCATATTCTAGCATACATATATGATATATACTTCAGAATCATATATTATTGAATTACGGAGAAAGCAGCATTCCGGAGTTCATCTGCCCATTTTTTTTACTAAATTTATTTGATAAAGTTCTAAGATTGTCATCATTAGATCGTTAAGAAGATCATTGGTTGAATGGTTTGAGTTGTGTAAAAAGATGCTTAAAACAAGTAATTTGAAACATTTTCACTTGCTCATTATTACAAGTGAATAAATAGTATGATCAATCCAAACTTCAAACGCTCACATCTCATAACAGGATCAAGAGCAGTTAGAATCTTTTCAATGTTAGGTGTTGAGATGTCATTCAAATCGTCACACGCCTTAGCCGATTTCATGATTTCTTCGATTGGTCTTTTTAGTTTTTTTTTAGGGAAAGTTTTTTCCTAACAATACCACGTATATTTTATCTGACATCTATGGCTTATTTTACGATTTGAGAATGGACACACCGCAATCCATTATCAAATGGAAAACACAAATTTTAAGAAAAGAATCATGCATTTGTATTATTTTAGAGTGTAATGTTTTACTTAAATGTTATTTAGTTGTCTCTATGTATAGTTAGGGGCTTGACAATAATATATTTTCGAATTCTTCTTTCTTAAAGAGCTGAATTATCGGCCACTTTTTATGATGTGAAATACCTGAATAATATTTATTGAAAATTTGGAAAACTGGCTGTAAAAAGACTCAGTTTTAAATGTGAAAGAATCTTGCCTTTTGACGACATATATTACTATAAAAGATAAAAAAACTAATGAACACAGGCATTCCAAATTAATATTATAATTAAAATAGTTGATTCATCGTTTTAAAATAATAGTCTCATCGCTAGCATAAGTTAATTCTTTGACAAAGTGCACTGTTTTATTACTTGTGTTTTTCAAAACTATTGCAATATTTAAAAAAATACTCAAAATTATCATCCATGTGGTTATGTGGAAGGACCAATGTCTAATGCCTAACTGATTTATGCTATCAATTTGAAAACTTGTATTTTCTTACTTCAGATTAGATTAACAGGTGACAGAAAAGCATCTAGATCCGTGATGCACATCCTGCAGACTGAAATTACGTTTCATGTGGTCCACTATGACAAATATCAATCACCCTTTTTTCTTCAGGACTTTTTACGGACGATGGAAGAAGAATGTAAAATAATAAAATTTACAATTTTATATACACTAAAAATATTGATAATTTAATCACTTTTACGGATGCGGCCCTCAAACTATCTGTGAATTGATTATCTGGCCCTTCACCAAAAAAGGTTGTGCATCACTGACCTATATAATATCAATTGAACAAGTCTTATATTTTGGTACTCTTATTATTTTTGTTTGTTGTTTAATTTATCGTTCTGCAGTGCAGCTCCCAACCAATAAATGTCCTTTACTTTTTTTGACGATGTAAAATAATGAAATTTACAATTTAATATGCACTAAAAATAACGATTATTTAATCAATTTTACCCATGCGCGGCCCTCAAACAATCTGAAAATTGATATGCTTGCCCTTCTGCCAAAAGAGTTTTGCATAACTGATGAAAATGATAGTTATTTTAAAATACCACATTGTTTTGATTTTGGATAAATCTTTTCCTGTCAAAAATGAGGGAATATGTTCCTAAAATTTTCCATGCTTATGTTTAGTACCAAAAGTAAAGTTTAATTCATCTTCTGTATTTTATGATATTGGTCCTTTAACAGCCGTAATACTACAAATGCAATATATCCAAATGTTCTGACAATGCAATTGTAACTCCTAATAATAATTTATTGTTATATATTTATTTCTACATAATTAAACAATTCTTGTGCCGTTTATTACTACAGTCGCTTGCCGAAAATATATTTAAAAAGCATTTAACTTATGTTCATCTACGCACTTGTCAGCTGTTATGCTGCGGTCACATTGTTTGCTTTTTGTTCTACTTCGATAAACAAGTTCCAAACCACTTGAAATGCGTTTGAAATGACTGGTTTATAAATATCATTTCATTTATGAAAAGAATACTCCAGAATATTTTATTTTATAACAATATATTTACTTTTAATGCTCTTATTTTTTCACATGTTTTTAATTCAGATACAATGTAATTTATTAATTATTACAAATTTATATTTGTCTTTATTATGTTATGTTTTTGAATTTTTTAATTTAATATCTGCTGAAAATTGACTTATAAAATATATTTTTAAAAATAGAATTGATTCTCCATATTGTGCAATTTATTATTTAATTTAATTTTACTCTTAGTGTACTTCTGAATTTTTTAAATTCAATTCATTGGTAGTAACACATCTTTGAAATATTTATTTGCAAAATAATGCTAAACTGTCGATATAATGCTGTTTGTAAATAGTCTGTGAAAGCGCTTTGCTTGTTATATTGAAAACTAAACAATGTATGATATTCTTATGAATCAACCATGTTAAACAATTTATTTATCTATGGTAATCTTTTATTTATACTGGTCAATATTTATACAACAATATTCTTTGTCTATGACTTCGCTTAATATATTTCATATTATTTCTGGCAAAAGACGTCATGTCGAAAATGTTGTACTTTGAGTAGTTTATATTGAAATTAATTGCATTTCACAAACATGACTGTATGTAAAAAAACTCATGTAAAAATTGAAAAATAATTCTTCACCAAAATTAAAAATCTTATAGTGGAATAAGTATGAAAATGCTTCTCAAAGAGGCCAAACATTTTTTAAGCCTGGTTTCACAACAAGTGGAATAAGTTTATTATTTTACTGAAAATTTACTTTTATGTCCGACTTGACGTTTTTTACCGGAATGTCATTATCATGTAGCTTAAAACATTAATGTTGTTAATTGTAAAAGACAATATTTATTTTTTATTTCTATTTAATTATAATTTATTCAAAAGCATTATTTTTATTAAGTTTTTTTTGTGGCAGACTTATTGAATGATTGTACCACATTTTTTTATGTATTAATCTTCACAAATCACCATAATAATCTCATTTTATTTTTAAATTGATTTAATTTTATTTCTATCTAATTAATTATTAACAAAACCAAAAATGGCTATGCTTTTAACAATAAGAATAATATATTTTTTAGTTGGAAATTTTATCACTAGAATACGTAGTAGTAATTAACTTTAAAATCGTTACTAACTACAGTAAAACCCCCGTAAACACTGGTCGGGACCGTGGTATATGAAGTAGTGTAAACTGGGGCGTGAATCTCATACAAAATTAGGGATATCGTTTTTTTCCGCAAAAATGCAAACTAAGATTATATATTAGTTTTGAAAAAAAAAATATATGAACGAAATATTTATGTAAATATTTGGTTGCTAGGTGATACAATGCATAGCGCTCGCAAAATGTAGCACACAGGAAGTCGGCGTGCTGTGCGTGTATTGTCTGGCACGTGTTGATTGAGTGTATGCGAGAGTATGCACCGTAGAGACGGCCAGCCGTTTGGCTGTGTGTGCATCGGTCACGGCGGAACCCATTTTTTTATCGACATCAGTCGTCCGAGGAGCAACGTCACATAGCAACGACAATGGAATGCGACCGTGCCATCGGCGGATTTGCGCAGAATATTTTCGGCCAGCGTGTTATACGGAGTAGTGTTTTCGGAGGTTTGACTGTATTGAATATCTAGTTGCACTTATGCAAAAGACTATGTATTGATTTGAAAATTTACAACTACATAAATTGCAAATTTGTCATGGTTTACTTACAAATATGTACACCCAAACAGAAACGCATATAATATTTTTGTAGCTGTATCAATATTATAAAATGGCCACTGTTCTGTCATAAGAGTTTTACAAAATATATTGTATTACCATCAAGCAAAAGAGACACACATATTTATTTGAAAATACAGTAATTATTTATAGTTGAACATAATGTTTCGAAGTCTATGAACATGACTATCAAATGTGATCTTTTCCATCTCACCTAAAATTTCTAGAACTAAGGTAAATGTACTAGTAGTTGAGCATGTACCAGTAGTTGACCTTTTGAGAATTGTAAATTTCAGACAAGTTAAGGCATCTGTGGTTGGAATGAGCCACTAACACATCACCATATAGTCAATGGAGTGCCATGGTGGTCATTTGAAAACAACACCTAGTGAGGAAAGTGTATTATTTCAAATTTCTTAAGTGATCAATCTAGAAACGGTGTGTACCTTGTTCCTGAACCACCTATTGCTACTTGATTCAACCAAGAGTGGTGTGACAGAAAGGCCTGAGGCAACTCTGACATAAAGCTCACTATAAAACTACCCTGATAAGACATAGTCGACTAATGGATTTTTCAATATGTGAGATGGTCAACTACTAAACAGGCCCTTTCGTAATTTTTGTTACATAATATTAATTAAGACATGATCCAATATGAGTATACTTGTTTTGACATCATTCGGTACAATGCTAAACCTTAATCGTTATTTTTGTTGAAATTTTCTCTTAAACGGTCAGCTACTGGTACATTTACCTTACTTATTATGTTATTCTTTTTCAAATACTTATTCAACTCTTGGTCACATCTATGTATATGATGAGTAGGTTAAAATGCATTATCTACAAATATCAGATATTCATAGACAAGAATGACTGACTGCTTTATTTTCTCTGGGTGGTGATGGACAATGGTTCAAGTCATTTGTAACACTGCAATTAGATATTCAATGTTCTTACTATAGTATTTACTATAATTGTTGCATGATAGTTTTTTGTAAGGGAACCACTGAATCAAAAAAAAAGACTACGAAAGAATGTAGGCTGATTTATCACGACACAACTTGCTAGCGCAGTAAAGTTATATTAGCTTATTTGAATTAGATGTGAAATGATGAAAACTTTTTGACAAATCATGTAATTGTTATTCATATAAAAATAATGATATATTATGAACTATTTTGAAGCGATTGTATTGTAAAAGATGAATAACATTTTATTTCGACGCGAGCCATTGACAAATTATAAAGGAAATAAATGAGCCACTCAATCGCCTATAGTAGAGAATCACATGCTTCCCATTCTAATGCAGCTTTGTCAATTGTTTAGAGTCGTGGAGAATCCAATTAGAATTGCAATGCGATTCATTCATTTTTGTTTATGCAGAGATACGACTCGAATGAATGATTCAAAGATGGCAGTTGATTTGTTGACATTGACTATTTGGTGTAAACAATATTTTTTGCAGTTGTCTCAATGCTGTTCAAAACTATAATTGTATTTCATATTATATAGCAGGGGTGGCCAGATTTTTTTGCCCGCGATCGACTTTCGTCTGAAATTATTGGCGGCGATCGACCAACATTAAAAGTAGTAATTTAAAGCCTATATTATTCTAATTGCCAACCCTTGTTTGATCCAGGTCTTGGAAAGAGAATTTCGTCGATAATCAGCTAACTTCGAGATTTTAGCGTGCTTTCCCTGTCACACGACTTGTCTTGCACGCTTTTTGGAACGGGCACCAAAGATTTGTACATATCAGATAGGCGATCGATGCTTTGGCCAGCCCTGTTATATAGGATGAATAAACACATTAGTTATGTACTACCACATATTTTTTATATAGATGATTAACCTGAAACTAATTTCTGTTGAAAATACTCGCAATGGCCGAAACCGGTCCGGTGTCAAGTACAAAAAGATGTGTTTCATTTGTTCAAAATATTTCTTTTCTACCATGAATTTGACAGTTGACACCTCAAAAATGTTTAATCAATATGATGTCTAAAATGAAAAATCTGTTTCGTTGAAAACTTTGAACTGCAAGTATATGGTTGAATAAAATTAAAATAAGATACAAGATTTTATCCAGTTTGAGATAACTGAAATTTTTCTCTCTTGATGTCATTTATAATTGCAATGATTTTTGTATGCTACTGTTTATTATTTATATCAAGAATCTTGCAGCTCCGTATGATGATAGTGATGACCAGTATTTTAGTGTAGTTAGTTAATTAGGTGTATTTTTATAGCTTGAATATTATGTACCTACACATTGTTATCGTAATAAATTATTATATATACATAAATCAAATAAAAGAAATTGTTTTTGCGAAGTATTTAGAATTGTTTTATTCATCGAATTTGAAAAAAAAATACTATCAAGAAGTGTCAGCGGTGACGAGAATATTAGAGAGTGCAGAAAAAAACCTGTTTATGAAGGAAATTCATCTTTTGTCTTTTTAAAGGCTGCTAGGAAGAACTTACTCCTACGGAACATATGTATCAGTATACACCTAATCCTTTTTTTGTGCAGTATATGCGTTCCGCGGAATATCGCACAAAAGCTATGACTTCAGACCATAACATGTAATAAGACGCACATGTCAAGGTCATACTGTAATAAACAGGCGAAACACTGGATTTTGCACGTACATAATGTCAACAAAAAACGCTGCTAATTATGTGTTTCATATGTACGTTTGTATAGTCCCAAAAATATATACAACGTATGTATAAAAAAACGCATAACTCTGAAAACACACAAAAAGAGGTTGGAGTGTATATGTGAGCGAGTGCAAGTTGAAAATAGTCCCCTGGAACGTGGACAGTGGACACCATTCAGATATTTCAGATGGACCCCCCTTTTCGAAAAAAGGGACATTTTGGCGCCCCGAAACTGTTCGGGGATACCCGGATTCGCCGCAGTTAAATTATATAACAGGTGTACCCAAGCTTTTACCACTACGGGCGACTTTTTTGAAATATTTGGCGACGATCGACTCGGAAAATAAATTTAATTTATGTATTATTATTGAAATAAAAGAGGATTAGTACGCCAGACAGGCGGGCGATTTGGAATAGCTACACGATTTACGCTTTGGCCACCCCCGTTATATAATATAAAAGTTTTTTTCTTTCAATTTTCATTTCATCAGTACACATGATAAATGGATAATTATTTGCAATGAAGCAAAACACCGCTGCATAGAAGCTGTGGGGCACTTTTCGTCCATATTGTACATACTTTTAATTTCTCAATCATCTAGATAAAAAAAGCCAGGCTAGTATAGAGTGGAGTGATATCTCAAAGATAAGATTATCTCTACCACGTTTAATTGAATTCGAGCATCTTAATTTAAATAGGTACGTCGAGTATATTACTGAGTTAAAAACTGTGTAGCAAATTTATCAAATCTCAAGTCAATGACCGAACTAACATTAAAGGCGAAACATAGAGCTGATCTTTGATGCTGTCAAAGTGGTATGATCAATAAATTAATATACATCTCACGAAAAGATGAACCGATGTTTTTTTTTATCATATACTTAAACTCTCCCCTTCCAATCATAGAGTCGTATTTATAACACTGACTTCAATCAATCACACAAAACAATCGGAGAGTGCATAATAATCATGGAAGCCTGGAAGGTGATTATAGTATTATTTTTGCCATACAAATAAATCGTATGGGACTATATGAACACACCTCACAGGTCACAACGTTACGATCTATTTTTTTCCAAGTCAAGATAGTCAATTCACTAAATTATCGATTGAGTAGGCATTTACTTGGTAGAACTCCATTATAATACGGTAAGAAAAATAACAATGTATTTTAATTCTACACAAATTATCTTTTATATTTGTTGATAGCTATTTCGGCTTACGCCTTTGTCAGAACTATGTTTTAAACGTGAGCAGAGGGGGGATGTATGGTGTACCCTGTCTATCCTAGGTATATAAGCTATCTCTAATACACGTTTAAAACATAGTTCTGACGAAGGCGTAAGCCGAAATAGCTATCAAAAAATATAAAAAACAGTTTATGTAGATTAAAATACATTGTTATTTTTCTTACCGCACTAAATTATCAGTAACTTATACCATATTTATTGTGTCCAAAGATCTTATTTTCTATTTAAAATTGTTTTATAATTGTCCAAAAGAATAGGCGAACGCGAAAGAAGATTTTAAATATTAACATTCAGTAGTAGATAATAATTACATATGTCGTACAGATTTAGGACTTTTAAAATGGAATAAAAATCAGTATTGAATTGAACAGTTTTGATTATTGAGCATTCATAGTCAGTACTCATAAGGGGTTTGTATAAATAGCTTTCTACGTTCATTACTGACAGCTTTCAGGTTTTTTTTCCAAGGCAAGTATTTTTGCTAGAATTCATGGAGTACTTGAGGCATATTAAGTCTATGATAGCATACATAATGTGACCAGATGTCCCGTTTTCAGGCGTCGTGTCCTGGCGTCCCCGAACCCATTTTCGTGAGGCCAAAATGTCCCGTTTTCGAAGAAGCAACGAAAGATTGTGGTGATAGCAGGAACTGTATTTTTGGCGGACAGCAAAGGAGAGGCGTCAATAATGTGAGCTTTAGTAGGGATCGGATGTGGAGCGCATATGGTTCACAGCGCAATAAAAACTGCTGCAAACTACCTGCCGATGAATCTTGAATACATCGTAATGAAAATGTTCATATTTTTATAATATATGAAAGTGTTGAGATGGATTTTTTTATGTGATAAAGTCGATATATATATAATATCACAAATTATTAGGTTACAGCAAGATGAGTCGGCTTGTATTGTTGCCCGCAGAATTATTCAATCATACAAACCCTTGAAAAATTACTTTCTGAACATTGATAGATAAATGTCCCTATATACTGAAAAAATAATTTTCAATTAAATAAAATAGTTAACTTAAAATGACGTGAAAAAAACATTTCTGTCTTGTCACGGATACGTGACTACATATGTAAAGGTGTCACGACATTGATGTACCTAATTTAAGTATATTTGAAAACTATATACATTATATGTAATTTATGTATTAATTTAAGTGGATAAAAATATTTATATTTTATCGACAAAACTGCGATAAACTTACTCAAATTATTAAGAACCATGTATCAGAATGCAAATCGATTCGTACGCGTGTTAAATGATATTATTAAAAAGTCGGTTTCTGTATTTATGAGATATTAATGTGTCTAGAAATATATTAAATCCAGCGCCAGAAGTCAATAATGTCTGTAAGTTTTATTAATTGATCCAAATGACCATTTTGTACAAAATACCTTTCACTTAATGGCGCTTTAACATGATAAAACCCAGCTTTGTGTTGTTTTTTTTTAATTTTCACATAAAAATACACACGACCACAAATTACGATATCGAAAAATGGCGTTAAATAAAAATATAAACTAGAGTCATGGCCATGGAGTGACCACTCCTTTATTTAGAGTAAAATATTTTTGAGCAGGGTTATTCAACCTGAATTCGCAACGCGATACATATGACCGACAAAAGTTTTAAATGCATAATAAATTGTATGTATAGTTTAAATGTATAATTACAGGGCTTTAGCCGAGTAATAAACATTGTTGGTTTCGGTTACGGTGTCCCCAGTGCGAACTATTCAATTCAAGGATTAAAACAAAATAAAATATAATTTTGTACTTATTCCACAATGAACTGAATCAGTTGAAAATTCACGCGATGAGTTAAACCAGTCCTGATATTAACGACTTTTTATTTTGCAGTTTTTACTTTATTTATACTTTAGTCTCGGTGCTACGAAAATTACACAAAGGGTACACAGATTTCGATAGTTTGGGAAACACAACCCAAGAGTATGGCATATTGTAAAACCTCAAAACTGATTGTTTCAAGATATAGTAGAGGTCTGCACGGGCCGAAATTTTAAAATTTTACCCCGCCCGAATCCGAAGACCTCCGACCCGGCCCGTCCCGGGCCCGAGGCTCGTTTTCAAAAACCTTATCCGAACCCGACCCGAGCCCGACATTTTTCAACCTTGCCCGTAACAAGTCCGATTTTTTTTCGAAAAGATAACTAATACGAGTACGTGAAGTTTATTATAGTATTAAATTTAGATTTACGATAATGGAAATTCGGAAATAGCCCGATTTTTGTTATATTTTGTTGTATGCTTGTGTCCGAGCCTGGCCCGGGCCCGAATCCAAACCCTCGTTACCCGGCCCGACCTAGCCCGCGGGCCGGTCGGGTAAGGCCCGTGGGCCAAACCCGAGCCCGTGCAGACCTCTAAGATATAGCGACGTACGAATTAGCTTCCTAATCTTCGATAAGCAGCAATGGCACTGACAAAATAAAGTGAAGTTAAAAACGAAAAATCAATCAATTCACGGCCCAAATTTACCAACAGCTCCACAGCACCTGCGAATGTTAATTTAACTACCAAAATGTTATGCTCATAATGTTTTAATCTCGAGCAAGGATATATGCTTAATATTAACAGCAAGATAAGTGAGTTATCTGATGACCTTTTCAGAAATATTTTAAATGCATTAAATTGTGATTGATCTATTTCACTAAAGGAATCATGTGTTGTAACGTTGACGTGTTTAGACTTAATATTTTAAATAATGGAGTATATTACAAAGTGATTAACGTGTTTGACTGCATTTTTAAATACTATACCAACTATAATTTTAATTGTTTTTAGGTTTCTATCGGCATCAGTATCCTATCAGCATTGAAAATCTTAAAGGAGATGCCCATAGATTATTCTAGCGTTATAAGTAGAGACTCCAATTACTCAACATCTCAACTACTCGAGCATCGAGTAGTAAAATTTGAAAATACTCGAGTATACTCGAATAGTTTCAGATGTACCAAAATATATATTATTTATTCATATTTGTGTATTAAAATAGATGTTAAATAAATAAATAAGCTTATTTATTATCATTAATACGTTTATTTCAATTTATAAAACATGTATTTCAAAAAATAATAGGAATTAAACGTTTCAAATTTTAAATTGGTACGAAGTATTGTTTTTATAATTCCCGCAGTACAAAACAATCTCTCTCTTGCTGTGAACGTCGGCTTTATAGCTAAAAATTAATTAAATAGTGCATCCAGTTTTAATGTCCGCTGTTTAAATTATTCCAACTTTTTACTTAGTCTATATATTTTTTTTAAATAAGTAAATAAAATTTGGAAATAAATCTTAATTTATAAATGACGAGTATTACTCGAGTATTTTTCAAAATACTCGAGTATCGAGTACATGAAAAATGGACGAGTATTCTCGAGTATCGAGTACTCGATACTCGAATTGGAGTCTCTAGTTATAAGGTCATTTGATGTTTGAACATTCGTGAGGTCAAGAATGAATATATAAAAATGGCATAGTGATGGATGAAATGGAATAATCTTTGTCACACTGAATTCGTGACCAACATCAAAAATACATATTTATTTATTTATTTATTTATTGTAAAAATTAAACAGAATACATGGCATTACAGCTGACGCCAATGCGCCATGCATTTGACAATTAATAAAACACAAAAAGTATTACACAAACGAAAAAATAAAATAAATATAGAATTAACAAATGTATGGATCAGAACAGAAACATATTAATTACATAAAAAGAAAAATATAAAAACAAAGAAAAGAACCGAAGATGTCCACATCAACAGGCAGTGCATTCATCAGCCGAACAGCCCTTGTGACTGGCGACTCAAATGACCTACGTGACAAACAAGTTCTGACAAAGAACATTGATTGGCCTAGGCTACGACCACGTAGGTAGAAACTGGGAGCATGCAAGCTTAAAGTTTCAAGGATGACAGGGTTATCAACTCGGCCCCGAAGAAGAAGAGTAAAATGTTTCAACATTGAAATTTGGCTGCGAGCTTCAAAGAGTAAAAAAGTTCCCAAAAGAAACTTGGTTGGATAATATTCCATTAAAGAATTATCAAAAGGAAATAGATTGAATTTTTGAAATAATAATAACGCAGAAATTTTTTATGAACTCGCTCCAGTTGCAAATTTTTATTTTCTTGGAAAATAATCCATATTTTGTTAAAACTTTAACAAACACAGTAATTTTTAAATGGCTTACCAACTATGAATCCAAGAAGTTTACTAGCATGCAGGGTAATTGAAGAAATAATATTTATATTCGATATAATATATATCCCTCTAAGTAGTATAATTATTCAAGCTAAGGCTATTAGATTGCATAAATATTGGAAGATAAGACGAAAAGAAGATTCTAACACGGTGTTTCATTTTACATCCCTTTACTTTCGCACACATTATCTAGGAACCAATTATGTGCATAAGAAGAGGTCCATCTGTATATGGAGGAATCGAAATGCTGAAAAAGATTCAAACAAATTCAACCCGTTCCCTTGTTTTAAATTCATTAATAATTCGATATTTGGCTCTTTTTTGAAATTAGAATAGTTGAAAAATGTTTGTGTTTAATGCGTCCATAGAACCAATAATTTATGATTCATAACTGTGTTAAAAATGAATGTCTGTATGTATGTCCGCTATGGACTCTAAAACCGATCGATGTGAAACTTTACAAATTTATTGAGTACACTCCCTTGCAATGGTTTCTGGCCTACCAACCCTTCCCTCAACCATAATATTCCCATATGTATTTTCAAACGAATATTCTCGAACTATGCAAAAACAATAATTATCTGTAAGACCATGAAAAAACGGATCTGGTGTTTATTATTTTTTCATCTATAGATTTACCATCATAACTTGACCGCCGTTCAATATTTGTGTAATTTGGAACTAAAATTGTCCCCATATAGAAGATGTGTTTAAAAGCGTTCGAAGTTATATTGTTTTAATAAAAATATATGTACATGAAGATTTTTTCATTTATAGCTTGTATATAAAAATGTGTTAGTAAATAAACGAATTTGATTGAGTATTGCACATCACGCACGCGATGGTGGCGCCCTCAAAACGGACAAATTATAATGGTTCATCTATACCAAGTGCGGAAAATCAAATCCTGCAACCGTTTGCCTGTAACTAGCATTTTGAAAATCCCACTCATTTGTTTGAAATGAACTCGATATTCTTGTTTCAAATCTGCTGCAAGAATCAATTATTTTATATGCGAGACTAGTGGTGATTATCGAGAGTTTATATTTATGTACTTTTGCACTTGAGATATTTGCAATAAATTATCGCCCGCCGAATGTTCAGAAAAACAACGATAAACTGTTTTATATTACACACGCAGTTGGCAACATTAGATGCAATTATTTTATAAACGATATTGGCTGCGATGAAACAGTTAATATTAAGACATGAACATAAATAATATATATATAATACTAACGTGACCCCAGCATCCGTTGCAATGCCACTCAAAGAAAGAAAGTGTTTTAATTCAATTTATTTTAGTGATTTTGGATACACGATATTTTTTGTTTTTCCACCTGGTGTGTCTCCGAATAAATCAGAAGGTTTTCCAAAACCTCAGAATTCCATATACAGCTGTCCATGTGAGAAGCATGAATTCTAAATTTAGTCCACACACTTGTAGCGATTGTCCCTGTGCTTTGTTAATGGTCATTGCAAATGCGACTCGCACCGGAAATTGCAAACGTTTTAATTCAAATGACATATCTGTCAGAATCATTGGGATGCGTGGCAACAGTACATCTTTTCCTTTAAATTTTCCATTTGAAAATTGTATTTCCGATGATATTATACATAATTTTTTTCACTTAAAGCCTGGTACCGTTGTAAAGTTGTGTTGGACTTATATTACGACGAAGTATGATAGGTACGCTAATTTTCAATGTAAAAACACGCGGTGACATGTCTGGAAAATCAAGGAAATTTGAACAAAAAAAAAATCAAAAAGAAACCTTCGTGAACGTCCGCACAACAACCCATCAAAGTTTTATAGTGAAAACAATAAAAAAGCTATGTAAATAATAACGACAATCATCACTTATTATGATTTGCTTATGCCATGTCCATTCTCAAAGTTGATCATATGGACATATGATTTTTTTGATTGCTATTAAAGTATGTATACGCATTTTTTTTGGACGAAGGGGTGCACAAATGTCGAAAGTGTAGGAGAAACTGGCAGAAGTAATGTAGAAGTAATAAAAGAAATGATCGATACATTATGATGTACAACAATGTTTATTTATTTTGAAGATAATATTTCAAATCCTCTTGACTCGGTAAAACATATCCAATAATACAATTTTATAATACTGACAATTCTAATTTCAAATTCTCATATCGTAATATCACTGATCATAGACAATCTGCCGAACCGATCCTTTAATTCAATCCGTCTTTTATGGGCGTTGTGGTGAACCTTGACAAAATGCTTTTAGCAATTTCGAAACGTCATTTTAGTATTTTGAGCACTGATAGTAATTTGGATCTTATGTAAATTTCATCTTTATTATCTTGTAATTGATGGTTTGGTGTTGGAATAATATTAGGCCTATAAAAGGCGGCTAATTCCTAATAGATTTTTTTCCGGGATGTGTCGCCATTTTGATTAATACTTTCAACAAGTCTTGTATATACCAGAAGAGCTTTATTGATTGTTATGTTTTTAAGCATCGAATGTTCCATATATCATAATAATATGTGTGCCATTTTAATATTCGGAATCTCTTTGAACTGTCGACAAATTTTGAATGTCAGATTTTTTTTCTAATTTTTAATTTACTGGCAACTAAATTTTGAATATCGAATTCTTATCGTAATGGTTTGAAAAAAATCACGTAGGTATAATACAGACAAATCATTTGAAAGCAGGGATCACCATTTAAGTTTTGCTTATACCACGTCTGCTCCCAATGTAGAGCATATGGATTTAATGGAAATATAGTTTTTCTACGAGAACTGAATGTTACTCAGTTTCTCAAACTCGAACGGATAGAATAATAGGAGCAACGTTCCATTTTAAGGATTGCGGAGGGTGTGATAGGGAATTTTAGACAGCACACAAATTCAAATCTCAGAACAGGAATCAATAACTTGATTGAAAAATTTGACTGCATGGAATGATATTCGAGCATTTGCCATCAACGTTGACACTCGATCACGGACCCAATCCTTTTACGAGAATATGTAAATTAAAAAAAAATGTTTAAGCTACATTTTTTTTATCTACCATTAAAGTGCAGGGATGAACAAACGTAGAACTGGTACTAATCACGTCAATGTAAAATTGTTAGCCCCGATATTTTTGTGGCAGACAGATGTGAATATTTTATATTTGCATGCATAAATAGTATATCAAAACAAGAGCATTTAAAATCGCGAGCATTGTCAACTGTATAAAGGCGATTAGTTAAATATGCTCACGACGAGCGAAACCGGTCGTGATCATACTAAATTTAATTCGAAATAAGTAAAAAAAAATGTGTAATTATTTTTTAAATAAAATTCCATTCCGCCAAGTATTGACAGCGAACACATAAAATGTGAAATAGTATACATATTGTTGAGAATTGTGTACCTACCTACATATATAAAGGGTATTTCAATAGGGACGCTCAAAATATGTTACTTTGTCCAGCTGAGTAGATTATTCATTGTTTAGTGGCCAAATTTGAGTCAACCAGTTTGGTAAATAATCGGCCAACACCTACCTGTACGTCATCAAAATACAATATCAGGTGAAAACATTAATGCTGTGTGTGAAAGTGTACAGGAAAACCCAAGGCAGCTTATTTCTCGTTGTTCACAAGAACTTGGCTTTTCTGCGACTTCAACTTGGCGAATTTTGAATCGGGCCTTATGTCAGCTCCCGTATAAAATCCAACTAACCGAGGAACTTCAGGTAAACGACCACAAACAACGCCTGATTGGGTTCTGGAGCAGTTGGAAGTTTACCCAAATTTGTCAAAAAAGTCAACTTTAGCGACATGGCCCATTTTATAATGAATGGATATTGGCAGACATTTGATGCTATATTCCATATTTAAAGCCGTAAAATATACTTACAAATGAAATTAAAATTTAGTCGAAATCTCACAAACAACTTGTTTTATTTACATTTCAAAACTAAGCGTCCTTATAAAAAGACCCTTTATATGTACGTAAACTGATTTCAGATAAGGTTCTCGTACCTTATAATAATGTGACACTAAGTAGAAAAAGACGCCTGCGTTTTATTTAACTTTTATGTAAAACAGTACATGTTTACTTCTTACAACTCGAATCTTATTATTTCACAGAGATGGAGGTAGACCGGTTTCGCTTATCTAGCAAATATCGGTCAGGAAAGCGATTTATGTCTACAACAGATTAAAAGCGAGCGATACAAAATTTATAACTTCCGTCGTTTGGCTTTCCCAGAAGCCCAAAGTATTTTATAACTTAAAGATATAATAATATATTTCTCCAAGCTTTAAATGCTAGAAAACTTTCAGTATACACACTTTATTCACCGAGATGTCATTGTGAAGGTGTATTATTTTTTCCCCGTGCGAAAACAATATCATTAAACATGCATATGCTTATGTACAGACTAGAGCAGTGGTTCTCATGTGCGGCGACTAGAGCGTTTGGCTGCGGCCACCAAGAGCTTCATAAAAAAAGATTGATATTTAAAAAAATGTGGTTTTTCAAGTTGATTTGTCAACAAAGACTCTGAAAATGAAATATTTCGTATGCAATTAATACCAATAATAAATTGACGAACATGTTTAGGTCAATTTGACATACCTCAAACACAACAGACACAACACAAAAATTTGGTGCGGCCACCAGACATTTCCATTTGACCGCTATTGTTAACCATGCGGCCACAGTGCAATTTGCCGTGAGAACCACTGGACTAGAGACTCCAATTCGAGTATCAAGTACTCGATATTCGAGTATACTCGTCTATTTTTCTAGTACTCGATTCTCGAGTAATTTGAAAAATACTCGAGTAATACTCGTAATATATATGTAAATGAAGATTTAATTCCAAATTTTATTTAGTTTTAAGCAGCGAACAGAAAAACTAGATAGCATAATTTAATTGATTGTTAACTTTTAAACCGAAGTCCACAGCAACAGAGAGTGTTTTTTCTACTGCTGGAATAAAAAAACAAAACTTCGAACCAAATTAAAATTTGAGCCGTTTAATTCTCTATTATTTTTCAATTATATGTTTTATAAATTGAAATAAATGTTATAATGAAATAAAATAAGCTTGTTTATTTGTTTGTCATCTATTGATAGACACAGATTTGAACAAATAATAAATATATACTTTGGTACATCTGAAACTACTCGAGTATACTTGAGTACTCGAGTATTATAAAATTTTACCACTCGATACTCGAGTAGTTGAGATGTCAAGTAATTGGAGTCCCTAGTACAGACTGACCACGCTACTTATGCACTCGAAAGAGTTGTGCTGTGAGAATATCCTGAATGACGCCCACAAAAAAAGATTGCCAGAGTTCGAAAATATTTCATTCCCTAATTTGATATAGACTGAACGCGTGGGCTAAGTGCGGTAGGTGGATTCTTATGTCAGAGGGGAGAAAATTTATTTAGTATCAACGGCTGCCGCACACTCGAGTGAACTGTTAAAGAAGTCAGGGTGTATGAGAAAAGATATCAATATGAAAATTGACTCAAAGTTTTTTTGTGTAATATAGTTTAAATAAATGAAGCACACAAGATCTGATCCGGTTTCATTCATCTCCAGAATTTTCAGTTGATTTATTTATTGAATTGGAATTTATGTGGTAGTATTCAATATAACTAAAAAACTTACATAATATATAAATATATAGTTGATTGACATAACGATACGAGTTTCACCTTTCGGTATCTTCGGGCCTTTCAAGTACACGAATGAACTGTAATTTTCATTCCAACTGATTAGCGATAGCGACAAAACTTATGGAAAAATCTTTCAGTCGAAATTCTCAATTCTATACCACTTTATTCATATTCTTTCTACTATACATACATATAACAATACTACTATAGTTTCAACGAGGTTGTAAGCTGAAATAGCTATCATGTATTTTAACGTTGTTATTTCTTCACTGTTTTTTATTTAAATAAAATGCCTTTCCACCAAGAATTGACAGAAAAAATCTTAAAAAGTAATACAGTTAACATCTTTTTTATCTTCATGTGACCTCTCTATATAATTCACGATCATGAGCCAGGCAAAAGACCTACAATACTACCTGATAGTCGCCAATTGCTTTGATTTCTTTTATGGTAATCCATGATCAGTTAGCTCTGTTTAACCCCAGAGATTGGGTAGTTTTGAGTAAAGTGATATCAAATATTACGTATGCGTCAATCACGTATAGTAAAAATACATGGCCAAAAAGTGTCTAATGATGTATGTGAATCTATTAAAAGTATTTAGAACATTAAAATACATAACAACTTTTTATGGTATGGATATAGTATAATTAATGCTTTATAAAAAGTTGTCGCCGGATTAAAACAAATAGATTGAGACATTTCCGGCTGTTTTTTGTTTTTATCAACAATATTAAAAATGACAGTATTTTTTCCGATGCATTTTCAGTAAATATCAAAGTTTGTAAAAAATAATAGACTCGCGGGGAGTGGTCAAAGTCAATAAGACAATCAGAAAAAAAGACTTAATGAGTTATCACTTTTTAGGTGTTCACGTCCGTCCGTTCACGCCCGGTCCGTGGTGCAGTGGTCAACGTCGTTGGCTACCGAGTCGGACCGCCCCGGGTTCGATTCCCGGTATGAGCAGTTTATTTTTTCAGTCGATAAATCGGATTCTGCTTCGAGGCAATGGGTGTTTGTGTTGTTAAATACCTTCCTACCTTTCCGATCCCAAAGAGCGGCGCATAGTGACAGCGATTAGCTAAAAAAATACGAAAGCATTCTAGTTATCAGAAAAGAGAGAGAAAAAAAGGAGTCAACCGAGTGAGTTTCGTCAAAATCAATAGTACTCGTCTGAACTCACGTCAATGTGAAATATGTCAACATAAATAAATAAATAAATTTACTAAATGACTTATCTCAGAATCCTAAAATTTCACACAAAGAAAAGTTTACAGACAATAAATTAAAATCGATCGCTGTTAGATAGATAGAAAAAAATCTAGTTCTTTTTTATAAAAAGAAGAATGTTGAAAAAAATAGACCACGAACTGGTTTTTATTTTGCATAAATTATTCGTGTAAAGCTTCCTTTATGTAAGAGATTTGCAAAACATTTTTTACAGCAACCACTAAAACTATTTTCAAGCGAAAGATTTATTTCATAATTTATTATGAGGTCTATTTTTTATTCGAATTTTAAACGCTGTTGGATACGTTTTTGGCTGCTCGCTTGCGGGTAGAACTGTCATAGATTGATTGTTCAATTAATTTACGAATCTGTAGCTAAGCGCGTGGATGCCAGTGCTATGGATAGATTCCACCGTTCGTCATTTCATCTCTAGAAGATTTAGAAGAAATTCCGAGGCTTCCCTATTTGAGGGTGTGTGGATATTTCTTTTGTTTTTAAACTGATTCTATCATCAGTATGGTAATGTTTGATTGTTTAAACACTCGAAAAGAAATGTATGCCTATATCATTATTTTTGAATAGAGATGGACATGAATTGTTTGTTCTTTCAAAATGAAGAGAAGTGAAATTCTTCAACAGTATTTATTTTTCAGTCGACCATATTATTTTTCATGATTTAAAGAAGATTAATTCAGCCCTTACTCAATTCATTTCCTTGCCAATTTAATAGCTCCTGATGTGTAACATATGGCTTCATAATGAAGTAATCTAAAGATACACTTTTGAGAATTGCTTGTTTTACAGTCATTCAATCTCTCTTACTTTCGGAGAGAGAAGAGATAGAAAAGATATGATTCGGATAGGACTAGTGGTAACCTGATGCTTTCGCTTCGTACGCTCGAGGGTTGGACTGACTGACTGATATATGGTATTTTTTTGGGGACTTGGGCGTAAGCCTAATCCCTTTCATCGGTATGGATTTTAAGATGTGTAAGTAAAGATCTTTTCAGCCGTTGCGGCGCTTGCGTAAACTGGCGTTTGCTAGCTTCTACGGCAACCGGAAGGCTTGGTGTCGTGGTGATGATGTGAGGGTAGAAATGTTGCATTGGTCGAGATTGCTGGTGGTCGAGGTTGATGATGATAGCGGTCTGATGATGATAATGGTGACTCAGAAGCCATCTGATCGGGTGAATGAAGGCAACCAAAACAGTTCGAAACCGCGGCAGTCAGTAATCCATGCGGAGTGGTACTACCCCACGCGCTGTGTGCTCTGTGCATCACAAAAGACGAGGTGTTCATCGGCAGGTGTCCCGACTGCTGGGCGGTCTTCTGGTATGTCTGGCTCATGCGGTCGCTCGGTGTCTTGGTGATGATGATGATGATGATAGCGGTCGGATGATGATGGCGGTCAGATGAGGCTGATGATATCGGTCGGATGGTGATGATGATAGCGGTCAGATGATGATGATAGTATCTGGGTTCGTAAACAGCTCACCAGTCCCAGAACACTGCAGTTTAGAAGATCGGTTTTCGGCTCAGAGAGGTGTTCACACCACGAGAGTCGAAGCGAGTATGAGGGTTGGATGGGTAAGTTGGATATTTTAGATGATACAAAATATCCATACCTTCGAATAGGATCAACAAATCAACTGAAATGTCTGTCCGTCACGGACGCCGATGACGTTAACCACTGCACCACGGACCCGACCAGTAAATATATGGTTAAATCAATTGAATTTCAATGTTTTTAATTAGAATTCTTCATTCTAATGATGTGATAATATCAATCCATATAAAAATTGTCTTTTACATACCGAGCAAGGCTAACGGAGTGGCCGGATCAAAAAGCAGAAAAATGCTTGGTTATCTTAAATAATACATTGTGTTATTTCCTGCCCTTGGACAAAGTATCTCATCGACACAGCCAAATCGGAGTTATTGTTAAAATATTAGTAGATGAAGACCTTCGATGTGTTTAAATAATCAATTATGTCTTATTATAATCATGATGAGGAGTAAAATCCGCGTCTATTGTTGAATGCCAAGTCCGTTAACAACTACGCAATGCTGCACCCACGGAAATACAAATAATGCTGTTACTAAATAACGAAAATTGCCACAAAAAGCAATAAATCTATAAAAAAATAAGGTAATGACGCTTTTTTATAATATGTATGTATCACATTAAAAACGAGATCGCCTTGGATTTGTCGCAGATTCATTATTTTTTGTATGTTGTACATCAATTCCCAGGATACATTAGCAAAGAATAAGACCCACCCTGAAGAGTTAGACACCTACGATTGAAGTTTCCATTACGATTGTCTCCTTCGATCATAGATCATTTTAAACTTTCCATAAATTTTGCATTTTGTTATTGGTAAAATATATTCAAAAAATCTATTCGAATTGTAATATAATTTCACCAAAAATATATCATTGAAAATAAATGTCATTTTCAAAGCCATAGCTAAAAACAGTTTGACTGATGAAAATTTAACTAATCTACTGCGATGTGCAACGTCTAAATTACCGGACATTTAATAAAGATAAATAATTTTAAAATAAATGAAATTATTTTAATTGTGAGCTGTTTATTATAAACATAAAAATATCAAGGCTTAAAATATATATGTGTGGTCAATGAGAGACATGTATTAGTTTTTTCGATGGTTTCGGCGGTAACTTTGTGGAAGTTCATTTTAGTATAAAATTTAAAATAACTTTGATTTAAAATAACTTTTCGCCTTATTCAGAGGCATCTTCAGACTTACTATCGCAAAGTTTGTAGAAGCTCTAACATTTTAACATTTTAAATTATGAAATTAAAAAATGGATTACGGGTTTTTTTCCTTCTAAAGGAAACAAGGAAGGGGGTGATAGAATCAAATAAGAAGGGAAAAAACCCGTAATCCATTTTGTAATTTCATAATTTAAAATGTTAAAATGTTAGAATTTATCTTGCTTCATTACTTAAGCAAACTTTAGTAAGTTGAAGATGCCTAAAGAGGCGAAACACGTGCTACACAATACGTGGAATAATCAAAGTTATTTTAAATTTTATATGTATTAGTTTGTTTGGCCCACCAAGTGGTTTCAGTTGGGCATCCCTGCCTAAGATCATGGGTTGGTAAAATTATTGAAATTAATTAATTATCAAATTTTATGAAAATGTATTTTGTATCAATGAAAATTCACGGTGGAGTATCAGATATGCCATTTACTCTCATCGACAGAATCTAAAGCTAACAAAACGTAATACGCCACACATAGATATAATCAATCGATTATTTTAATTCCATGTTGCTCCCAACATGCATGTGCACTGCGAATGGAGCATTACAACATAAATGATTGAGCTTTCGAATGAGCTATAAAGAAATGACTGCTTTTCGAAGAATTGTACACGGTATGTTATAGATTGGTGGACAAATATGAAAAAAAAACAACAGTTTTTCTGTTCGGAGATTCGAATTTGAATTGGAATAAAGCCCAACCGGTCACGGGTTGGTGAAGTAAAATATTGTATCCTGATATCATCAGAGCATAAAAACTCTATAGGTATTTATTTAATTCAATGATATAGTCAACATTAAATTTAGATTCAAAACACTGACAGTGAGAATTTTGCTCAATGCTTTTACTTCAGTAAGTGACACTTGCTTAGCCATTTAATGACGGTCGTACAATTCAGCCTCTTAGAAGCAAAAAAACGTAACTCATTTTCACAACTCTTCAGGAGAACCAAAAAACTGACTTTACCAATTTATTTTTCATTTTCTTTAAAGGCGATACTTTGGCTTTCTATATCATTGAATATCTTCGTATCCACTTCTTATATTGATATGAATCTTTGACACATAACGTAACATATTATTTTTTTTCTATTGGCATTCATAACTCAAAACTGGCAAAAATCGAGTCTCCAGGGGTCAGAATTGATCGCATCTAAAAATCGAAATCATTCGGTAGTTTGAGATTTGATAAATAAGAAATGATTTAAACGAATTTTAATCTGGATTATCATTATCGGTTATAAATCAGATACAATTAAGCGACTCTTTTTCTCTTGTCAAATGAGTTATAAGAATTGAGAAATGTGACGGGTTTTTTCGCAAACCACATAAATCTTTCAGGAAAGACTCCAAGGCCAAGGGGGTGACTTAAATAATAGATTGTAAACGACGTTGGTCATCAATCATGTTCGATTACGGAGACTAGGTTTTGAGAATGATGTATAGCGGTCATTAATATGAATTGGATTAAAAGGGGAATATGAATAATAGCAAAAAATGGCTTCAGGGACGTGGGCGTTATTCGAGGTATGTAATAAATGTGTCGGTCTTTCGGGATCAAATTCTTTGAGATGTAATACTGCTGGCATTTGTGGTTTAGTGGTAAGAGATTTACCCTAGCAATCAGGTTGGTTCGGGCGGAAATTCCGTCAAGAACAATTTGAAGTTGTGATCTTAAGCATGGGTTTTGTTATTTATTCTTTTATAAAAAATCTAATGGGCCTTAAAATTGAAAAAGATCTGGTGCCTAAACTGATATAAATATAAGACGAAATTAATTATTTATATCAACGACACTATATAGCAATATTATCACGAAGAAAAACGAATAATAAATAGTTTACTTACCAGTCAATGTAGAATAACTTCTGTATTGTCTACAGTAGAGACTACAATTCAAATATGGAATACTCGATAATCCTCGTCCATTTTTCAAGTACTCGATACCCGAGAATATTGAAAAATACTCGAGTAATATTCTATTACTTTTAGTAATAATCGTCACGAGTTTTATCTACTGCGGAAATTATAAAAACAAAACTTCGAATCAATTTAAAATTTGAGACGCTAAATTCTCCTATGAAACCTGTACCTATGAAATTAAATAAGCTTCTTAATTTATTAATCATCAATTAATATTCAAAATTTAGAATTAATAATATTTTATTTGGCGGCTACGGAAATAGATAGAGCAATTACCTGGCGAACCACATCAGTAAGATATTTGCGGGGTTTTAAAAAATGGGTTTCTCACAATAAGCTTATACTGGCCTAATTATATGTTTTCTTCAAATAGTGGGTTATTGTTTATTATTTGATACCCATATTATGAGTGCATTTTAATGTGTTTTTTGTTTATTTATTGAGATCGCTTTTGTCGAGAGTCGTTTGGTTTATTATTATGTAAGTTTGTCAGGTAACAATTCTAACGTAATAAGAATTAAAACTAGTCAAAATAATAGGCATGTAAATATGAATTAAAAGTTGTCTTAAGGATGAGCGAGAGCTTCATTTTTTTGCGACAGTGACATCTAGGGATTCCAATCCCGGGATCCCGGATCCCGAAATCCCGGGATCCCGCCGTTTTTAAGTACCTGATGAGTCCCGGGATTAGAAAACACAATCCCGAAATTTCGGGATTATCAAACACGAATTATTTAAACATATTTTTGTGGAACGTGTCACACAAACGCGTATGTTGCATCAGATTACTCCCACCAGTCCCACCTCTAGGACCAGATGTCTGTAATCGCGTTTCGCAAAGATTTATTAATTTCTCTACAAAAACATGTTGAAAAACGAAGCCGAACAGATTTAACTGATACACTAAAATATTTATTTAATCCTTCATCATTCAATGACAACAAAACAACTCGTAAAACTATAAAAGAAACTATTCAAAAACTTATTGAAAGATTAAATGAAGAAGAAGATCAAGATATGATCGAAATATCAGAGCCACTAGAAAAGTCATCAATCGAAATTACTTCAATGCAGTCATCCCACCCAATTGAACAAGAAACAATGAAACAACAGTTACAGGATGAAATCGCAATAATGAAATTCAAAATTGCACAAGGCTTATGTCCGTTATAAACCAAGAGATGATGTTATTTGATAATGGAGGCTCACGTGGTCATCACCTCGAACTGGCATATCAATATTTGATGACTATACCCCCAACAAGTGTAGAGGCCGAACGTGCTTTTTCAGCAGTAAGCTGTTTGGGAAAAAAAAATAGATCTAGGCTAAATGATGAAACGCTTGATGCTTTGTTATTACTACGTGCGTTTTTTTCAAAATATTTTTTTTCAATTAATTTTGTCACTTTTTTATTTATATTATTTTCCATTTTAACCCTAAAGTTTAACCCCTATTTAAGTCTAAAATTATACGTACATTATACATTGAACAGTAAACAAATGTCAAAATAAATTGTATTATTCATTTTAAGCTATTTTTATCGATAAAATAACATAGCTAATGTTAAATAAATAAGAAAAATATCCCAGATCCCGGGACTGATCCCGGGATCCTGGGACCAACTTATAGCAATCCCGAAATCCCGGGATCAAAATTTTGGCCCGGGATTGGAATCCCTAGTGACATCTACTAGTGTAACGAATTGGTAGATTATTTTTTTTACGAATATTCGGGAATATTCTTGTTAACTTATCTGTCAAGAATTAATGAGATAATTGCGATAAACAGCAGCAAAATAATATATCGATTCAGTGATTCTTTTAATCATTTTAATTCCACGATTATATATGGAGAGTCTCAGTTTTTAAAACGTTTTTTGTTTAATTCACATATTTAAATAACCTATATAAGACATTTAATTATAACATTATAAATTTTCAAATGATATGGCAAAAAAATACCATGATATAACCTTAGATGAATAATAAAATAGACTGTCGTTTTTTGCGAAAAAAATGCCTCGGTATTTTTCGCTGGCACTTTCGAAAATGGTCTGGGATCGAAAGGGTTAAGTTTGGGTTTTTATCAAGATACATAAATTTGATAAAATGTTTTGTGAAATCATGTTAAGTTTTTCGTTTTTAGATGCTAAGCTTGTTGTCATTGTTGTATAATAATATGCATCCTTTTTTACTACTTTCCGATAGAAATATATTTAAACACTAAATATTATCTCTGAGGTCCTTATCAGGAATGGTTAGGTCCTTATCACTGGTGGTCGGGTAATGTTTTTTACGACATTTTTAACAATTTTCATTCCTGTCAAATAAAGCAAGTGGCTATCTTACATTTAAAACCATGTCTTCTATCCATTTCCTCGAACAACAATTTTGAATCGATTCGAGCAGTTGATTAAGGTTTGGTCATGATTATAATCCGAACAGATTACATTAATTAATATACTTATCAAAATGAAATCAGCATTAATAATGCAATATTTGTGATTCGTCTAATCTCGAAAAAAAAAACACTTTTTTCATTAAAAAACGAGGGTGTCTTAAGGCAGTATTCCGGTCTAGAGGCTGAAATTTTAGGTGTTTTTGCAAGTGCTATAGAAAAAAAAGTAATTACAATTTTCGGTCCATTTTTTTACAAGATGTTTACCAATATTTTTAAAATATAAAAAAAAATATATTAAAACCAAAAAACTAATAACCTAAAAAGTTACAGGCTGGTAAAGTAGGGGGTATCAAAAAAATGACGCTCCATAATTGCCACGATCCCAACTTTTTTAGTCACATGAAATAAAAAAAAATAATTATATTCATAATTAATACAAATGCAATTCTAGTATATACTAGAACCAAATCAAAAAAATATTTTATCGCAAAATGGTGGAGGTTTAAAAGAAATAATCTTTTTTTCCTCCCTTTTTTTGATTTTCCGATTTTTTAAAATATAGTAAAAATTGTTTTATTTTTATAATCCTAGTATATTCCATTTAAGAATGTATGAAGAAAAAATCATATTAAATTTCATCTCAAACAGATATGTAAAACTTGAGATATCAAGGCAACTATTTTTGAAAAAAACAATAATTCCGAGAAAAACGTGTTTGAAGTTTCGGGAAAAGTTAAAAACCACCCAGCTTGGTTAGATTCTACGCCATTAAAAGTAGCTATATTTCTAGCAATAATTAAAATTTACACCAAAATCTTGTAAAGACATATTTTCAAAGATTTAAACATTGAAAATATGCAATAAAAAAAACGGCTTTTTCAGAATCCTAGACCAGAATACTGCCTTAAGCCATATTGCACCTGGGGCCTTCCAAGTGCTCTATTCGCCACTGTATCTATTATAGTTTGTTTCTAGAAAACGATACATTTTTAGACTTAATATTTGTTCTAAGGACGTTGATTTATTTTGAGGTTAGTATTTTGATGTGTGAATTGATTATTTTTGGTTAGCTTCTGAATGCGCCATGGAAAGTGACCGTGAGATTAGAGGTTGCACAGTGTCGATGCGTGGTTGTTCTCAACCAGCTTGTGCAAAATTTTCTTTTCTAATAATATATGTGTATATCGAAAAAAAATGATTAATGTATCTTCAGCCAAATATGTAGCAACAAGAAAATATAGATCATTTTTATTAAAATAATATTGACTAACTCGTTATTTTTCGTATATTAATTAACTGCCATTAAAGAATTTTATTACCATAAAATTGATTTAGATAATAAACAAATAATCAATTTTAATTGACGTCATATAAATAATGTGATTTTAAAAAACAATCGTGGGCTGCAATTTAATTAATATGAAAATATTATAAATATCATTAGTATAATAAATAATAAAAAAATATTGCATTATTTTTTTAGAGGTTATTATTTTTTGATCGAATTAAAAACGATATCGTTGACGTTATCGATAAAACCAATTTTTGAACCTATCATTACCTAAAACTAGAGGTTCTCAACCCTATGCCCGCGGGCGCAATCGCGCTCTCTGAGCAATCTTTGTGCGCCCGCTACATGGTTGTATATTGAATGGGTCCGCCTTTTTTGTGTAATATTATCAATTGAAATCACAGAAATATTACTGTTTATGCTATTTGAGGAATAAGTGAATTCCAAAGTTTCCAAGTATTTTGTAAAATTAAATATTTATGAATGTAACACATTTGTAAAGGTTACCAGAGAACAATGAGAAAATAAATAAATATGTACACATGTATGTACTATTTAGAGAATATTGACTGAAGGTGCTTGATGGAATTTCAATATCAAATTTGAATCGTTTGAATTTTGTACTTTTCCATGAGTTTGATCGCTAAAGACCCAAGTTTCGCCCTTCGGCATCTTCAGGCATTTCAAGTGATGTACTTGAACTGAAATCAGTTCAAGTACATCCGTGCACTTGAAATACCTGAAGTACAAAATTCAAACGATTCAAATACATATGTACCACTTTGTTTTTTAAATATCCGACCTACGCCCGTCACTATTCCCCAATATCTCCAATGCGCCCAGGCCCAATGGTTAAACACCTCTGGCTGGAACTGATGATGTTGTGATCGTTCTCTTTCGATCACCCTGTCGCATTTGTGTATCGGTATGTAATTTCAGCAATAAATTTCGCTCTTCAATGGACTTGCGTCTTTTAACGCGTTAAAATGCTATTTTATGTGATAGAATAAATTTATTCATTGAACGAAACACTTGCCTGAAACAGTGGTGGGCAAGAGATGGTTATTTATGACAATTCGTATTCAAATTCAATTACAAAAAACAATGTAATTATTAGTCATTGTAATTAAAAGACTGACAAAATACGTTTTGGCAGTCGAGATGAAATATCCAATAATACAGTGAAACACAACCTTTTTGGCAGAAGGGCCTGTTTATCAATTTTATGATTGTTTGAGGGCGGCATGGGTAAAAGTGATTTTATTATGGTTATTTTTAGTGTTGGCTACCGTGTCGGACCACCTGGGTTCGATTTCCGGTACAAGAATATTTTTTCAGTCGATAAATCGATTCTGCTCAGAAGCAATGGGTGTTTGTGTTGTTAAAAATCTCTTTCCCACCTTTCCGATCCCAAAGAGCGACGCATGACAGCGATTAGCTGACCACTAGTCCCCGTATCCTTTCCATCCCTACTCTCTTCGAAAAAGATAGGTGCAACACGCAGTTGTCGTAGAAAAACATATGTTGAGATAAACTCCGTGAGGAGTCCATATGCTCAAGTTGGGAGCGAACAGAGTTAATTATTATTTTTTATTTTTCCATCATCTGTGAAAATTTCTGACGAGAAAAAGGTAATTGATATTAGTCATATTGGGCCGCATGAATTGTCATTCCAGGTCGCAGGTTTTGCATCACTGCAATAATACTTTTGATGGATCAGCATCAAAAGTTCTAAAGACTTACTATCCAATAACTTATATATCCTTTCGTGATAACTTTAAGATTCATTTTAATTCTTATATTATAATTTACTAAATTTAGGTTTGGATTTTTCCTTTTTACACGACGTTAAGATTGGTGCCCAGGTTCAAACAATAATAGCAATAAACTGCCGATCCAAGAAAGAAGGCAGTAAATCAAAGAAAATCTGAAATTGAGTTCTCGATGCCATTTGCTAAATATTTTTAAAAGCGATATAATTATGTGCTCACTTTTATAGCAGTATAATTATTAAAATATCCTAAAAATCCTTTGTATTAAAATGGACTACCTAATGGATAACTAATTTCTTTGCTAAGAAATTCTTAGCAAAGAAATTAGTTAATTTTTTCTTTTTTTTCCCCTACCTTTACTTTCCTGCTGAAACTATATGTGGAGTCCACTAGGCGGGCTCCTAGTTACCTGGCTATTTTTGTTGCTAGGGTGGATACAGACTTCTTTGCATCAATCGATTTTTATAAGTGATGAAGATGCTTCTGAAGCAAGCAAAACATGTGTCACTATTTGTTACTCAGTACGCGAAATGAAAAAGTAATAGATTGAATTTACTAGGTAGAACACCATTACAACACACTTATAAAATTGATCTTAGAAGATATATTGTTTACGTTTTCTAAGCCATGCTATATATAGATTAGTTAATGTATATTTAACCCTTTATATTCCACGTGGCGGATCTATCGTTTTTCGAATATATGCGAAGAGTCCCAGATCTATTGGTCCCAGTTTATTTTAATGTCATTTGTTTTTTTACAAAATTAAATGCCTTTGTTATCTATTCAATGCAATTACTTAACCAACCATATATCATAAAAGAAAATTTCTAAAAAAATTAACACTGATAAGTTAATATGAGCTGAGATAAATAATACAATAAAGACTGCAGATTGTTTTGCAAAATAATGCTTTGATATTTTACGCGTGTACTCTCAAAATAGTCTAACGGGTCGTCTTAGCTGGGCGAGCCGATCCGGCGCAGCTTTGAAAGCGGCAGAGTTTTAAAATATCAAACGGTCCTCGCCCATGCAAGTGTCATATGTGGGCGAAGCGATCCGGTCAGGACGGCATATGTCGTAAGTCGACTCAAGTGCCTGACTCATGGCGCGCGCGAATCGCTTGAAAATATCAAACGGTCCAAGCTCACCAGAGCGTTAATTGCGTCTGGCCGAGCGATGGCACATAAGACCTTTGATCAACTACGTTTTAAATTGACTGGATTCGCCTAAATTCGCTTGCCGGTTCGCGTCGCTTACCTAAGACACGGGGTAAGATACAAAGGGTTAACGTAGTTATGAAAAGGGTGGAAGTCGAAATAGCTTTCAACTATATATTAACTATTTTTGTAGAAATAAAATACATTGCTATTTTTTACCGAGTTTTTAATTTAATTTAATACTGTCTGATAATTCTTTGCTTTGCCCACCTTTCGTCAGGAAACTCAATTACAAGTTGACATGATGTTTTCCTATCTGGTCAATTAAACAAGCTTCTCGTTGCTTCAAGGCTCACCATGGACAATGAACTGCATAGCTAGTCCGTTTCATTTCGAGCCCTGCGAAAAGCCAATAAGAAGTAAATAATTATATAAAACTACCTCACAAGACAACAAAGGCTGGTCATGACATTGGCTGACAGCTTCGCAGAGCGTGGCCGAGTCGAGTGAGTAAATAAATTGAACGGCAGTAGTTGATCCAGTTTTCGTTTTCAGCGCGAAAGGAAGATGAAATTAGCCTACATCATGTGAGCCATCCAAACGTGTAGAGTAGAGCTGCACTGCTCACGAGAGTTCTTTATGTCTTTATATGGTCTTTCAATAAGGACTTTCGATTTTAAAATGTTTTAAGAATTGATATTACCCCCATTTAATTCTTTTCGCAGAACATTTTCGTTGGATTGAGCATTCCCTGGAATACCCACGTCGCATTATGGATGACGTTGAAATTTATTATCAATTTATTTTGTTTTTTACTTTGCTAATGATTATTCATACTTAATTGATTTTTGATGTAATAGCTTGCATTGCCAAGAGGTCTTCAATATTTTAATTATAATTTATTTTTATTGCATTTTGGTTCAATTTATTTGCTTAGTTGCAATACCAATTGTTTGTCAAAACTTGTAATTCTTACTTGAACTTTGTATAAATACCACTGTTTCGTTGTTCTTCTTATCAGTCGACAATGCTCGCCATGAGCGAAACCGGTCCTGATCCAGTAAATTTTATATGGAATAAGTAGAAAAATTGTTTTTTTTATGATATTAAAACAAGTTGTGTGTGAGATATTCACTATTTTTTTTCTTTTCGTAGCTAGTGACGTATTTTCGTAGAGTAAAAAAATAGTTCTTCTATCATCAGTCCATCTTGTCGAGAAAAGGATTTTTTTGGAAGTCGGGCGTAGATGACATTAATGCGACTATTTTTCTCGTTACTGAAGCGGTTAATTATGGATGAATTAAACAACCTGATTGACCATTGCTAAAAATATCGAAAATAGGATCACGGAGATTATCTCAACTTGTTTTTTCTACGAGAGCTGCTTGTTATTCAGTTGCTCAAGGTTTGTTTTTCGATGAGAGAGGGATTGAAAGTAGCTGAAGTCTAATAAAGTACTAATGGGTAGCTAACCGGTCTGGATACGCGCAGCTTTTTTGGGATCGGAAGGGTGGAAAAAAATTTTTAACAACACAAAAACAACAGAATTTTTATTCGACTGAAAAAATCTGCTCGTACATGGTTTCGAATCCTGGCAGTCCGTCACGGAAGCCAACGACGTTGACCACTACAACAATAATATTATTGATGAACTACCGTGAATTTGCACCATATTGGGAGCGGATATGGTTTCAAAAACCAGTCAGTTGATGGCATTGAATAAGAGAAGAAAAAAATAGCATTACCCCCAAAAGACGCTGATTGGAAATTTTCAGTTCATATCAAGAATTACTTGTTTCGTGATTTAATTAATACACGAATTGCTCATTTCCTAAATGATTTTCAAGAGTCGCCCGCGGGCAGATGTAATAGAACTGCTGATAGAAGGTTGGGTATACAATACAAATAGTGTTAGGAACTGATAGTGGAAAGTTTTAGAATACCATAATACAACAGACTTAAAAAGGGAAATATATTTAGTAATTTAAAATTAAATCAAAAGTGTATTTATTATTCACCTTTGTTTGACTGTACCCTGTATACCTATCGTTAAGTGTAGTTATAGTTTATTTATTGTAGAGAAGATATTTTAATATGAAATATGTAGTGCATATGCTGCAAACGTACAAGCATAATTTACCTGCACATATGTAGTTTCAATTATTTGAACGGAAAAATGCGAGCATATTTAAAATAGTGTGACCAAGAAATAAGAATGGACAGTGGAAACGAATTTAAAACAATTTTTGACTAACCAATTCTCATAGTAATCATCAGAATTGGTAAGAAAGCAAACTTAATAATTTATAAAAAATAAAATTTTAAGATATACAAAATACCTCTTTTTTGAACTCATTTTGGAACAAGTAGAATATATTGGCATTATCGGTCGGAAAAGCTATTTTTAGTGGCATCCCCATTGGCTGGCTGTTTCTATAATTTGAAAGAACAACAATAAAACATAATTGAGGATTTCAACCGAAATAGCTTGATGGAATTCTAATATGACATTTGAACTGTTGTAAGTTCAGGTTCATTCGTGCACTCGAAGTGCCTGAAGTTACCGAAATGCGAAACTCGGGTTGATGAAACTCACGGCAAAGTAAGAAAATCAAACGTTTCAAATTTGGTATTTGTGTTATATATAATAGTTTAATGCCTTTTTTGACACATGTTTATTGTTTGGAAATCCAAATTAATTTTTGTGTTTTACATTCTCAAGAATAGCGGAACTGTCACTTTGGCCTCGCTTAGTCCGAATATGGTCAGATTTTTTTTCTCCATACGTTAAGACTGTTAAACGCGAGCATGTACAAAAGAAAATCAATTAAATAAAGCCATGTGTAATTTTCTAATGCCCTCAAATATAAGCGTTTTTTTTCTAGGATAAGTGCTGGTTTCTCTGTTGTTCAACCTCTCTTTTTGAAAAGAATAGGGATTGAAAGGAACGACGAATAGGACAGGACTAGTAGTTAGCTAATCGCTCTCGCTACGTGCCCCGATTTTTAAGGTGGGAGTAGATTTTTAAACACACACAAATTGCCTTCGAACAGAATGTTGGTGGTCCGACACAGAAGCCAACGACGTTGACCACTGCCCTGACCACGAACCGGACATAAATCATAAACTGGATAAAAATTTTCAAAAAAAAATACATATATATTTATACTAAATCCTGATAAATAATTTTGAATACAAAGTAAACGCGCTCGGTGGTATCCGTATGTATAAATAATATGCCAATAAGCCTACACGATATGCAAACGCTTAATTACAGATTTTATTATAAGGTAAGAATAGAATATCTATAATGATACGTATGTATGGATATCCGTGTTTAAGCAGAGACTGCGACGATGCTACGATCTAGTCATCGATCGACCTTGCACGGGTTGTCAACCGCGGGCTATATTTAATTTGATTCATACGTAATGATCGGTTTTATTATCGGTATTTAATCTTGAATTAAATATGCCTCTCCTAGGAGGAGTATGTAATGTGGAAAAATGTTTTACAATCACGACCTTCCGTAATTGAAAAAAGAAACAGATTCACTGTCAATATAGTTAATTGACTGCCAGTGAGGTATTTTAAATAAATAATTTAAAACTTTGTTGATATTATTTTTTTATATCAAATATGGGTAAGACACTTTTATATCCACTATGGAAAGTCAAAATAACGTAAATCCCAGTTTTTCAATATACAAAATTTTATGGATCAGGACTGGTGTCGCTCATGGCAAGCATCATCAACTGATGACACTGTTTTAATAGGTATTTCATATCAGTTGATAATGCTAGCCATGAGCGAAACCGGTCCTGATCCAATTAATTTTATGTGAAATAAGTACTAAAAAATTGTTATTAATTGTTGACAGTGAACGCCTCAAAAGGGATACAGTATTTTTCGATACTCAAAATGTTCACAATAATTTCAATGGATTCGGCGGTAACTTTGTGGAATTTGATTTTTATATATAATTAAAAATAACTTTGATTATTTGAAGTATTGTGTTTCTAATTGTGGCACGTGTTTCGTCTATTTCAGATGCATCTTCAGACATACTATCGCAAAGTTTGCTCAAGTAATAAAGCAAGATTGATTCCGATTTTTTAAAATGTTAATTTACAAAATAGAGTTTGGGATTTTTCCTTTTACTAGAAGCAAAGAGGGGATGATAGAAACAAAAAAATTAATAATTATACTACTAATGACGTTAAAATTACAATATTATTAGCCAATTTATTTATTTATATGTGTACATTGCAAAAATTACAAATTATATATTCATTAATTTTGTAATGTGGAAAAAGATGAAGATAAAATACATAACTTACAGATATAACACTCAATGAAAAGAAAAATCTTTGGAAACAATGAAGAAGTCAACCGAGTGAGTTCTACTATAATACATATATAAAAAATAGTACTCGTTTGAACTCACTCATTTCCATGTGAAATAAGCAATTCTGTACAAAACTAGATGCAATCAATTGTGAAGGGTTAAACGGATTGTAAATAAGTTTAACAATGGCGAACAACCTGTATTATTGAGGATATTATTTATTAATACATCCTTACTGTTACCATTTCATTTATTTCTAAAAATTCGAAGCAATTCAATTTTAAACCCTTTTATTTAATCGGTGGAGTATTTCTATAATGCTATCACATGTTAAACTATTATCAATATCAACCACATAAACTTGAATACGGCATATTTTCATCTTATTCTTTTTCTATACTGTCTCAAACAAATATGTTAATCGAATACACTGGAAGCAAACTTGTTATAAATAATAAAATATTTTCCAGTCAGTTAACAACTGCTTTAAAAGAGGATGAGGTCCGGGTGTAAAGGTGTTAATCGGCTCAATTAACCAATTTAAATTCCGCAATGTGAACGAAATAAAAATAAAATCAGTTTTTCCTATAATTAAAAATAAATATTACAGTGTTATAGGAAGGTCGTTGACTGCCAGTCCTTTGACACGAGTAGGGATTGAAAAAATGTTAATCGTTACCGGTATTGCAAACTCAAATCCCGGTATTACAAAATTTAATTAAAATGAGCAGAAGAATCCCAGGAACCCGGGAAAAGCGGTATTTGTATTTCAATTTCTAGACGCGAGCTTATTATACTGAGGTGATTATTCAAAATGACATGCTGAGTTTATGGCGATATAGTTCACCTCATGAGATATGAGCTGTATCACTGATTACACGCAAAAGATTGTCGGTCATGTAGCCGTGCGGTCAACGCTATTGGACGAATGTTTATTTTTATTTTGCTGTGTTTACGAGTTTCAACACCAAACCGTACACTTTTATTGATTTGATGAATTGCATGTGAAGATTTAAAAAAATTTTGGTTTCTAAAAACACTGTTTTTTCTGCCAATTCTTCTGATTACGTTTCTGATTCCAAAAATGGGAAGAATCAAGAATAAACAGATAACTACTTGTCGTGTTTTAGCTCCATCCTTCTATCGTGACACTTTTCAAAAAAAGAGAGATTGAGTGACTGATTAATAACTTATTGAAAAATAGCATCTTGTTTTAAAAATAAACCAGTGATGCACAACCTTTTTGGAAGAAGACCCAGACAATCGATTCTCAGATATTTTGATTACCGAATGGTTCAAAACGATAAAATTATCGATATTTTGAGTGTATGTATATAAAACTGAAAATTTTATTATTAAATATTGTTCTTCCAAAGTAAAGAAGTTCTGAAGAAAAATAAGTGATTAATATTTGTCATATTGGGCCAAATGAAATGTCATTGTGAGCCACAGGTTGTACATATGTTAAAAAATCTTTTTAATTTTCAACAATATGTTTTTAAAGATGTTAAATTATTTATATAATAAAAATGATTTTGGCCAATTAAAAATGCTCATAGTTCTTGTTTTGGTGATTGAAGTACAGAACGATGTATCGATCAATCTTTACTAATTATCATTCTTGTGCTGTGAATTTCCCGACCGACAAGTCAATTAACATAAGTACCTTTTGATACTTTTCACACACCTGCCAAATAATATTATAGGGGTGATTATTTCAATTTTGCTTATTTTCTTTGGAATAAGCATTGTAACAAAGATACATCTTCAACATAAAGTTTTCTACATTAACTGTTCATTACTCTAATACTTTCGATGGATTAGACGGTAACTTGGTAATATTCCACGTATTGAGTTACTTATTTTAACCCGTGCTTCGGCTCTTTGAGAGGCATCTCCGGACTTACTGTCACAGAGTTTGCTTCAGTATTAAAGAAGATTGATTCTAATAATTCAAAATGATAAATTACAAAATGACGTTTGGTATTTTTTCTTTTTACCGGAAGCATTGAGAATGAGAGAGCTATGAGTGAACGAAACAAACCAATATTTATACTACTAATGACGTTTGTAAATTTCAAGTTGTTGACTATCACTTCTTTGTGGAAAGGCATTTTTTTTAAATAAATGAAACACATTATTTACAACTACTTCAGCAGAAATTCAGATAAAGATCAGGACCGATCTCGTTCTTCTCTAGGATCATCAACTGCAAATGAGTAGCCAATGCTCGCGGTGAGCAAAACCGGCCCTGTTATTTATCAGAATAAATGTACTATTTCAAAACAACTTTGTTTATTCCATGTATTATATAACAAAAAGTAACGCTTCTTCACACTTATTATGGCAAAGTTATTTAAGTATAAGATAACATCAGTGATCTTGCGATAGTCTGAAATGTTTCTTCAAGAGGCGAAACACGTGTCGTTATTTTTTACACAATATGTGTAGTAAACAAAGCTATTTTTCATTTAATAATGATTACTCAATCTCTCTTGTAGAGAGTAGCGATCGAAGAATTTTATTAGGACAATAAGAGAATCAAAAAGCACTTGCTACAGATGGAAAGAAATTTTAGATATATTAAAATTCCAGGCCTTCGAAAAGAGATCGAATTGAAAAATTTATCTATAAATCAACCCGCCCTGGGATTCTAGACCGTGAGCTCTGGTAAAGAAGCCAACGACGTTTTCCACTAGAGACTTGAGTAAATTTGAAGACTGGATTTTTAATTGTACTGTTGTAATATTGTTATGCAACTTAATCTCTCTTTTCGGATAGAATGAAGACGTCAGGATTGAACCATGACAGGACTCAATTTTGCTACGCCCCGGTATTTTTAAGAATTGCGTGGTTGGGAGGTAATCCAGTCATCACACACAGCTACGCATTTAAGCATGAATATATTTATGAAAGTGGTATTCAAGCCCTGTCTGAGTAACAATCAAAATGTCTGCAATTCTGAGGTGTAATTTTTATGACATTTTTAAGAGTGTAATAATCATCACGGAAAATGATCCAATTTGTATGGAGACTAGATTGAAACTGACCGCAAATCGTTGGACATGCAATAACTGTTTTGCCTCAAATAAAATATACAACGTATGATGTCTTATTAGTGCAACTCATGAAAGGTGAGTTGAGTAGAAATTATACGGGCACTTGTCAACATTATTATTCATCAATATTTTAATTAAATTTGACAAAAGATAATACAATTCACATAAAAAATCAACGCATTTGCCTGATAATCTTAAAATCTAGTTAAATATCAGTGCGTAAATGTTAATATTCAACGATTAGAAGAACGAAGTAAAGCGTTGAACCGTCAACAATAGGAATTGTTTAATATTGAACCATGTCCGCTCCCAATGTGGAGAATATGTCCTCCTAATGAGACATCTAACGGTACAGTTGTTCAAGTTTAGTTCGCCAAGGGAAAAGATGAGGCTAGAACAAGACAAGCCGTATGCATGTCTCTATCGCTTCTCCCCCCGCTTATACGATCGAACGGGTGGAGCCTGTAGAAAAAATGTTATGAGTACTGGAACTCGGATCCAGTGAAATCCGATGAGATCCATCACAGAAGCCAACTACGTTGACCATTGCACTACGGACCCGACAAAGCAGTATTGTAAAAAAGCTTCCAGCCTAAACGAGTCAGTTCTAAGGAAATATGTTCAAATTACCTTTTTGTAGAAAATGTTGATTAGCCGCTTTAATATCAAGAAAAAAAAGAATTTATTTCCCACATACTTGGCCTGAGACAGAGCTGCACGGGACTGATCGTTTAACCATGCACGAAAGTGCTTAAAGAAAAGAAAAATAGAAAGAAACAAAAAAATACTAGTGCTCATAATTATTTCAAAGCTATTATAATAAATTTGAATCGTTTGATTTTTGTACTTTTCCGTAATTTTTGTCAGTTTCACCACCCTAGTTTCACATTTCGACATCCTCAGGCATAGTATACAGTTTGTCTCATTTATATACAACAATAAATTCGTCAGTCAAAATTCATAGCTATTATAATAGTTTTTATTTTTAGCAGTGTATTGATGAAATACATAAATTAAATAATAGCTCAGTTCTTGTTGTTTTTTTGACGTCCTAGAGGTAAGAGCTGAGAGTTTGTTCGAGTGCAGGGTGACCAAGGCAATTTAATGGCTTCTTCGCGAATTTGATTTGATCGAATTTCTTGATAATGTATGCATAATAATCAATACAAATGCTCTCATTTAAATTGAAAAGGTTAACTTGATGCTTAAAATTTGTATTGGGCAGTGAATGCAGGGGCCACCAACACTCTTAGACATATGTACATAAAACTAACAACATTGTAATAATACTTTCGATGGTTTCGGCGGTAACTTTGTGGAAGTTCATTTTAATATAAAATTTAAAATAACTTACAGACTTACTATCGCAAAGTTTGCTTAAGTTACTTAAGCTTAGGTATGAAGATGCTTCTGAAAGAGGCGAAACACGTGTCACAGTAAGAGTAAGTAGCACAATACGCGGAATAATCAAAGTTATTTTAAATTTTATTTTAACATTGTAATACTTTTTTTATGTAACTCTAATCAACTGTTTCAACTTGTTTTTTGACAATGATTAACTTTAAATATTCAACTATATAATGATATATATGTATTGTAAATAAAAATTCGAGGAAGATCTGCCTCCACAAAATTTATATATAAAACATAATTATGAGATTAATACCTATTCTGGAAATGACGAAATTTTTTAAATAGAAAAAAAATATGCTTTCCTTTTTCCTAATAAATATATATTTTTTTAATTCGTAAATCCGTTTTTGTATCGATATCTAATGTAATATTATAAATAAGCAAAATAACTTTCCACGGAAAATTTTTATCACCGTGGTATAGTATTTTAGAATGATGGAATCAATTATATTGAAATACCTTTCGTTAAATATTATTTCTTAAAATGTATAATAATTTCATTTCTTAACAATTTCAAATCCAAACAAACTAATACAGCATTGAAAGAAATGTGTTTGTAATATGATTTTATGGTGAGTAATTAATCTCTCTTTTCAGAGAGAGTGATTATAAAATGTGGATAGATCTTAATGGTAAAGCTATCACTTATTAAAGATGACATTTATGATCGTATTTAATGTGGATAGAATGACAAAATTAATCAATATAATTAAATCAGTTCGAATTTATGAAACTGCGTGTGTTTTTTTGTTTTACCTATATAAGAGCTTTCTTCTAAGAAGCTACAATTAATATCATTAAAGAAGCCAATTAATTTATTAAATATTGAAATGTTCTGGGTTTTAATTGGTTGCACTCCTAAAATAGTGAAACATAAAAAAAAATATTTATACTATCTTTAAGTTATTAAATTAAACTTTTATATTGTGATCACACATATCAAGTGCATTTGGGTATTTAAATTTAATATGATCATAAAAGTAATTTGAAGGTAACTCACCCACATTGAAACGAGATTGACTACGCGCTTGAGTCATATAATTACCACATAATCCATGTTTTTCAATTGTTTTTGTCTAAAGAGAGTGATTTTTACAGAATTCAACATATTTTCAAAAAAAACTATCATCTATTCTAGTTTGGATGGCTATAAACAACTCCAACTGGGGTAGTATAATTCAGGATGATACTAAAAAATGGTTGCATTTGAGAAAAAATACAATCAATATAAAAAGTTCACGCATCCGATGGAGAGCGAATGGATACTATGAAAAAAGCACGAATATCGTTGATACGCTGCAAAATAGAAATGCAACGATAATTACATCAATGAGTTTTAAATGATAATTTAATTATAGAGTTAATTAACGACCTTTTATTTGTCTTATCACTTACAAATAATGTTAATTTAATAATAAGATATGGGAATGTTACAATAATCTAACAATTGTAGTTTTTGATTTCTAAGCATTTAATCTTCTTCGATTGAGTTCAGTGTTATCGAGAAATTGAACTTAAATGTTCACAATTTTTATCTGCATGAGCATATGAGTATATGAGACACCAGTTGCAAGTTTCCCAGCAGACTAATGCATTTTACAGAAACGTTGAGGTGAGATATCATGATATAAACCATATGCATTGTATACATAAAAATCACATTATAAATTACGATTTCTACATTCAATATTATGATAAAGATCAAAACTGGTTTCACTCATCGCCAGCACTTAATACAGATCTTTCCTCCAAGAAGAGACAGTTGGCACATTACAAATGACAATAAACATTATTATGCAGTTTTTTGACGTAAATAAAAATACTGTTCCTTGAAAAGAAGATTATGCTTTTAATGTTTTCTTTAGCAATATTTTAAATCAAAATAACTCATGTACAATTTTTTTTTTTTTACTTTCGACTATGCAATTTGAAAGTGATTGTGTATATTTTTATCAAGGGTTATTACAGAATCAAATGCAAAAATACAACTTTTAGCTTCAAATGAAATGGACACGGTTGCAATGATTACTCATGTTAAACAAAAAAAAAATATGTTCACCTCATGATTTTCATTGGCAATACTTGATGGAAAGGCATTGTATTAAGCCCACAGCCAATTCTGATCAATACCGATTTCGCTCATAGCGACCATTTTCACCCAAGTTAAAAATGCTCGATATGGATTGTTTCGGTTGAAAATGTTCAGCGAAACTTTCACTGATTTAAATAAGTAAGGTTCGTAAAAAGTACTAAAAGTCAGTTCAAGTTCATTCGTGCACATTAATTGTCTGAAGATGGCAAAAGGTGAAACCTGGAAGATTTGCGACAAAACTCATGGAAAAGTACAAAATTCAAATTTGATCTTGAAATTCCATCAAGTGTCTTCAGTAATAATATGAATTGTGTTAACTTTGGAAAAAGTAATTAATGATGAAAATATTTATTCAAAATGAGCACAAGTATTTGTGGCATTTGTTTATTGCTCAAATTAAAACGCGTTGACGTACAAAAAACGTCATGGAAAAGTACAAAATTAATACAAATCAAATCTTGAAATTCCACGAAGCACCTTCAGTCCAAATCCTAAATTATACAAAAAATTGTTACTATTTTTTAATACATACAACATAAAAATATGTGTGACGATTATTAGTTCGATTAAAACGCGTTGACGACACCTAACGTTGACAACTCGCGGACGGCTAATGTATGGACGTCAAAAAAACAGCGTCGCCTGCAGGAGGGACGCCCGCGTCGCTTCGGACGAGCAAATGATGCGCAGGCGCGGTATAAAAGGATCTGCCTGTTTTGAGGAGCTTCAGTTTCTGATCATCCTCGACGAGTTCCGGAGACACTGATTAATTAAAGCCATCTGTGTTAGTCTTCACAGCTTTTTTTAAAAGTGTCTAGGTAGCGATCCGAGTGAGGTCTAATAGAAGCAACAACACCAAAAAAATACCAGCGACTTTTACGAACGATATCACGCAAAGAAGAGATGATGATGAAATTAGCGGTGAGAATTGACAATTTATTTACATTATTTTATAAAAGTTTTGCCAATCGAACTTTATTACATTGACCGCCAAGCCACAGCGGTATTATGTCGTTGTGTATTTATTACTAGAATTCCAAAAAGCCCAAGAGATTATATTCATCGTCGCGATGAATGAAACTGGTCCCGATCTTCATCGTAAAATTTGTTGATTAATAATGTCTTTCCATCAATAAGTGATAGTTACAATCTCAAAAGTGATTTTAATAAATGTTAAAAAAGTTTAACAAACCAATCATTTTTAATTATTATAGCATAATATCTTGCCAACAAAAATTGCCAGCTACCACCGTAAAAGTGTTTTAGAGATCACTGTTTTTAATGTATAGATTATATGGCTTATATGGATTATATATATATATATATATTTGCAATGTCGTCAGTCGAAAATGCTCGCGCTAAGCAAAATCGTTCCTGATAATTGTAAAACAAATTGGAAAAAATAGTAAAAATTTAAATAATGTAGTTACCGATAATGTGTTAACAACATGAATATATACTTGAACGATTTTAACGATCAATTCTTGGCGTAAAAAAGTTATGTCTATAACGCGATTGCGACCAGTTTCGTTCTGTGAATAATTATTTAAACCGGAGTGTGTGAAGCCAGACTCAATCATATTATACACTTTTCGAATAAGTAATTAAAATTTGGTTTTATTTTTATAAACGTAATGTGTATAAATAAAGTAAAAATTATTGCGTAGTTAAAAGTGTAAATTCGAATTTTGTTATTCAGTTAACATATTAACAAGCTCAATCGAGAGTTTTTCTATATCTGAGTGTTATAGAACAAAACTATCTTAATAAAGATTTCTTTGTAGAAAATTTAAAGATTATATTTTACAAATTGTAATGCAAAAGATAGTGCTACAATTCAGTGAGTTCTTTTTTTTCGAACTCTTTAATTGTTAGCTTGCTTAGCGAAATCCACTTGATCTAAACTACATTGAGTTAAGTTTTTATTAATTCAAAGTTGACTAAATAAATTCATCAGCAATAACAGACTGCTGTGTTTCCAGTTATAAAATTAAGCGGACAGTGCTTAAATCTAAAGATAGTTTTAAGTTAAACCAGATAATATAATTCAGGACTTAAGGTGCTTGGTGGCATTAAAATCGTTTACGCTTGTGTCTACGCATCAATTTAAATTCAATCGTGCTCTTGAAATGCCTGAAGGTATATAAAAGCAAACTCTGGTTTGTGAGTGACAAATTTCAAGCGATACAAAGCTTACAAATAACAAATAATAAAAGTCTGTTTTAAAATCGTTTATTGTCATTTTAATTCATAAGTTTATAAGTGTCATAACATTAGCGTTTACCCATGTCAGATGAGTAGAAAAATACATACTTCTAATAATATAATACAATTTTAAAGAAATATATATGTGCTTGAAAAACAATCAAAGGTCGTAATAAATAACGATAGGTAACATCACAAATCAAACGACATTTAAGTGTCGTGAATCATAACAATTCATAACCACATTTTTTATCATGTAAACTTAGGTGAATGAGTCGATTAAGTTGTCCAAACAACGGCAGCGGTTTTTTGTTACTTTTATAAAGCAGTTTTTACCGTACTGGTCTTAGATCAGTAAACAAATGCTATTATTCAACACGAAATGGTGACCGTGTTGGGGTTTTTTTTTTCACTGGTTTACCATTGAACTTGAAGGCACCAATAGACAACAAGTAAAAAACATGGAATCCTGTCGCCAAAATGCTTTTAATTTGAGTCATCCGTATAAAAAATAGACGACCGAGATAAAGAAAATTATTCAATTGGAAAATTTTTGATTTTAATTATTAATTCTTGATTCTTTTCCCACCTTATTGTGGAGTACGCAGCGTTATACCTTGATGGAATTTGCTATCAAAAAAAAAAAAGGTTTATTGCAGATTTATATTTTTATTCTCAGGATAAAAAGGATCCACTTTCTTGGAATATATATAGAATAGTAAATTAAAGAATAGTTTATACGGTTCACAAATAATCGAGAGTTATATTGTATACTGTTTCGTTAGTTTGCGTGTGTAGTTGATCGTTCGTGAAGTAATTATTTATTTCACGGTGAAAAAAAAAAGAATGTTTTTTAGTCGTACAGAAATAAAATAATATATGGTTGATAGTTATTTCGGCCTACGCTAGTGTAGATAGTTCTGACGATTGCGTAAGCTGGAAAAGTTTTCGACGATAATTTCCGTAGGACATTCATATCTTTTTCACCAGGTTATAATGGACTTCTAGTAAATGCCAATCCGATCAACTATGTCTAAACGCATAAAAAAAGGATCAACTTGAATTTTAGGGGTATAAAAAACACCTATTTCTTTTCATTAAATAAATTGAACTTATTTTAAACAAGTCAGCGTCAATTCTTATTTGAATACAAATAACTGATCAATACAATCACTGTAATTAAAGCTGTTCTAGAAAGAAACGACAGCATATATATTAACAGGATATTTAAATAAAAGGATTGAGAATAAAAGTGACACAAACTCTTCTATCGAATCAAATGAATTTCAAATCGCTCGGAACGGTTTTTCAATTAATATTATTTCATATTTCTTTCCCTGTACTCAACAGGCAACAGTGAACTCTTTATAGAGATTATCTCAACGTTTTTTTTAGTAGATTATTGATAGAAAGATAGAGGGCTTTAAATATCATACATATATCATCAATATTGATTCATTATACTGTTCATAGATAATTTCTTTCGAAAATATCACTTACGCGTACTAAATACGTGACTAATCCTGTATGTATTATAAAAACACATCTCACAGTATGTCAATCCAATTAATGCCAAAATACATCAAACCAGTTGACAGGTATGAACAAACCATAAAAAGTGTTTTATCTATAGCGGTTATATAAATTATAAACTGGTCCAATTATTTTTACAACAACAATTTTTATTTTTAAGATTAAAATATAAACATGAGAATTCTTAGTAAATATATATATTTTTTTAGAATGCAAATCCGGGTAATTTTAAAGTTGATTTATTATGTTAAATAAAAAATCTAATGCTGGATTAACATTAATTAAAATTGCATAAGACAACTGCGCTGCAATTTACTTAAATATATTGATTGATATTTGGTAGAACTCCATTGTTGTAATGTAAAAGTATCACAGAATTTAGTTGTATAAGAATTATAGTATTTATTCAATAGATCTTTGGCTTCACTGTATCGTGAGAACTGGTAGTCGCTTCTCATTATAACGTGCATTTAAATCCTAGGTGTTAATCTTATATGAGTCTTTATAAGTTTTGAATATGTTTGACTGATTTTTCTTTTCATCCAGTTGTTATATTTGTATGTATATAAACTTGTTCAACTACTCTCTTTCGAGAGATGTAAGGACAGAAAAAGCGTGTTAGTTAGATATTTACTTTTTTAGCTTTCTTTGTCATTAAAGACATTCTTGCTTTTGGGTATAAATTCATACTAATATTCTTGTACTATACTGCAATACTTGCCTTCGCAATCAAGCAGTATTTTTCCGTATTATAAGAGACTGGGTGCTTAGATGTCTTGAATAAATATTAACAAAATGGCATTTATAATAAAACAAACCAGAGCAAACAAACTGAAATGAGAAAAATCCATTTATATCTTCATGTAAGGTCTGTTTTTGTCAACGTAAGGAACCTTATGAAGGTATTTAATAATATAATGTAGTAAAAATTTGTCAAATAAATTTTTGAACAATAAAATTAGCCGATTGATAAAACTTTCATATTGTATACTGTCCTTATAAGGAAGAAGTTAGTAAATCGCAAAATTTCTTAAATTTAGTCATGAATGCCATTGACTAAATATTTTTGAAAGCTATTTATGGTGCTAACTTTTAAAGCACTATAATAACCAAAATATTAATAAATTCTTAGCAAAAAAGTATCAACTCTAGTTTTATTAGCAAAGAGGCAGTCAATGCAACTACACACTGCTTGTTTACAAAGAAATTAGTTCATTTTCGCATTTATAAATTGTTAATAATAAAACTTCAAAAAAACTCAATGCTATTTTTTTCAAAAGTTTGTCAGAGTCACTTCATTAGAAGTCCAGAGTGCTTTCTTACTTGGAAAAGCAGTACAACCGAATTAAATAAAAAAAATCCCATTAACATACAACAAATAGCAATGGGACACGCTCTAAGAAATATATAATTTATTTTTTGTTTTCTTTTTACAGATTTTAACTCTTTCGGTGCTGAGTGCGGTGTCAGCGCGTCCAAGCGCATCGCTTTACAGCCCGTTCGTGCGTTTCGCCCAAGACGGAGGTGGGTATAGTTACTCATACCAGACCCCGAGCGCGCAAAACTACGTGCAGGCTGTCGTGCAACCAGGGCAAGTGTACAGAAGTGCATACTTGCAGTCTGTTCCGGTGGCAGAACCACATTCCGTAAGTGAATTGAACTTTTATCTAGTTTTCCGGTTTTTATGACCAAATTAAAGCATAAAATACGTAAAAAAAATTTTATACGCTTGATAGTACATAGTTGTAAAATATTATTCAACATCGTTCGAGGAAACCTTAATACTACACCATTGGAGCCTCACCTCTTAAGCTTTTAAGTCTTGACTAGTCACGTAGGTCAATTTTAACGTCCATTAGACTGACCAGACTCACCGACTAGTTGACATAAATACCTAAACCTCAAAAAAAGACCAAAAAAAAACTCTCATTTCAATTGTGATTACTATCAAAAAATATGAATAGCACCTATATATATAATTTAATATTAAACGAAATATTCATTGGCCTGTAATGGTATATAGTACAGTAATCAACGTCATTGGCAGAACTCACTGGCTCAAGTCCCAGTACAAGCAGCACTTTTTTCAGTCGATTTATCGATCCTGTTCGAAGGTAGCAAGGGTGCTTGTGTTATTTAAATTTCTTCCTACCATTCCCAATCCTATACGTGGGGTATAGCGAGAGCGAATAACTAACCACAAGTCCTAGCTTTATAATTTAGATATCTACCTCCATCGAACTAAAGAAAAATTGAGCGACTAATTAAGAAACAGTCCTCGTATAAATGTTTAGATACTTACAATGTGTTTCACATTAAGAGGGGAGCAAGCAGAAATAGTGATTTGCTATTATTAGCTTACACCTAGTCCTACCCTAGTCTCCAACCTTCGAACTAAATAAAGGTTGTGCAATTGAGTAACAAGCTGTTCTCATAGAAAAAACAATTTAAAGATACCTCCATTAGAACGCCATATCTCCACAAAATCAGAAGACATGGATTTTAAAAAAATGTCTAACACTTTTACATTGTTATTTACCATGATAATTTTAAATGGTTGTTATAAAAAACTTTTGTTTATAGTGTCACATATTTGAATAATTTAAAATCAAGCTAATTGGTTTTGAAATCTTTACGATCTTAATCGAAACAGTTGTGCCATTATTACTAACTTAATTATTAAGTTAAAATTGTAATTATAGTTTGCACTAACGAATGTGGAAGTTATTATAATCACTCGGCCTTGCTTTCGGGTGATTATAATGTCACACCTATGTTGTGATAGTTAATACGAATGAGATAAATTGGTTCCCTTATATCTTTATTGAAATCTTTTCGTAGATAATTGGCACTCTATTATAGTCCATTTGTCACTAAGCCATAAGCAACAAATTGTTTTAAATGAGTCGTTGTTTAAGGGTTGAGTTTAGGTTATTTTCTTATGGGACTAGTGACTCCCCGATATCACAACTATTCGAGTATCGACTAATAAAATTTCAGAGTAGTTTTAGATGCAACAAAATATACAAATAATTCAAATTTGAGTATTTTATTTTGTATCTTGTCATTAAAGACTCTCTTCGTCATAAACTTGTCATTGATAAGAAAAGCCAGCATGGACTCAAAGCAAAAGTAACAAAGAAAATTCTCGCATAGTATAGTAGAGGGCAAAAAGATTTGAAAAAAATATTTTTCCTGATAGTATAATCCACGCGTAAGACTCAGTTAAACGCATCGGTTAAACATTATTTAAATGTATTTTAAGTCAATAAAATTAAGAAATAGATCTTTATTTTTAAATTACGAGAATTACTCGAGTATTTTTCAAAATAATCGAGTACTTTGAAAAATGGATGGAGTATTCTCGAGTATCGAGTATTCGATACTCGAATTGGGGTCCGGAATTAGGATAAACATAAAAACAATAAATAGTGGCTTTGGAATGGTATCCATCGAATTGATAAATAACGTTTCAGTCAGGTATATGGATTATGATCGAGTATATTTCTATTCCGGATCAGCAATGCAGTTGTTAAAGTCGTTGGCTTCCGTGACGGACATCACGGGTTCGATCCCCTGTACGATCAGATTATTTTAGTGTATGTGCTGTTAAAAAGCGTTGAGTAGCGAGAGCGATAAGCTAACCACTAGTCCTATCCTAGCCTTTGTATCCTTTCAATCCCTACTGTCGTCAAAAAAGAGTGGTTGTGTGACTGAGTAACAAGCAGTTCTCGCAGAAATAAACAATATGTTTACATGATACACTCCACGATGAGTCAATATGCTCCACGTTGGGGGCGGGCATGACTAAAAAAACTTTTATTTGACCAGAAGGCTTGAACTTTTTCTAATAATAAAACAGAAGGTATAAAATGTAAGCACCTATCAACCCTTTACTGGAGCATTGTTCGTGAGAAAATTAAATTCAAAATGTTAATCTAATGAAAATCATAATATATAATGTTTCCGGATGCATTACACATACCACTCGACCACTCTTGGTTTTCACAGACCGATCACATTTTTTTGACAAGATCACCATCTTATCTGACCGGTAATACCGGTTTTTTTGATCTGATTTGCACGAATTCTAAAGTCGGCCTCGAATTGTTTTTCAAAATCACATTTTTTATTTAAAGCTACTGCAACACTTGTAACTATAAAAGGATCGACATTTGCTATTACATATTGACAACATTAGTTAAGATGTCTAAGATATAGATTTAAGTGCAATTATTTTTTTTGATAATATGAAATATACTAGTACGGAAAGAAAAATAACAATGTATTTTGAATTCTAACAATTATTTTTAAATATTTGAAAATCAACGTGCCTTCGTCAGAACTATAGTTCTGACGAAGGCATAACAAATATTTAAAATAATTTATGTAGAATTGGTTCTACCAAGTAAATGCCTACTCAATCAATGAAATATACTATCGAGAAATATAAGGTTTTGAAATTTCAACACCTACATATTCGTGGAAATGTACGGTGGGAAAATGTGACATTTATCTTATATATAAAACCAAAACGGTGTATGTATGTCTGTGGGTCTGTAATTCCCTTTTGCATTGTTGGTCATTAAGTTGCCATAAAAACGATTATGAAAGAAAATATTATTGAATTTTTATCGGCGAAGACATTTAGTCAAAATGTAATAAATAAGTCTTCTACTGAACTTTTCCCGGTTTTTATTATTAATAATAATGTTTATTATTTACGTGAAGGTATTATTTGACATTTCTTTGACAGCAAATTAGATTTTTTCCTTGAATTTGGACATTTTAATGGGCGAGAATCATTAAATTAAATAAAGTTTGTGATTTTATTTTAACTCTATTTTGTATGTTAGATTTTGTGATATAATTATGTCGAATGATATAACATTAAATAATTATTGGTCGCTTAGTCCGAGCGACGCCGGGTAACAATACTAGTTGTCTAATAAAATTTAGTTAAAATACATTGTAATTACGTGTAAATTATTTTCTATACATGGCCAGAAATACGCTGACTAATCCAAGTGTTGATTATCCTGTTTCTAACATTACAAAATCTAGCTTACTTTTAATTTAAAAAAAAACCTCAGGAAGTTGCTGTTAGGAGGGTTTGACCGTCATAAGTTTCTTATTTATAACCAAGTCCGTTCCTAACGTGCAGAATTTGGATTACCAAAAAGCCTGATCTGAAAGAATTGCTCGTTATTCAGTTTCAATGCCTCTATTTTTTAAGTTAAGAAAGATAGGGAAATATGGCAAGGATTGGAGCTAATTACCCTGCGGGCGAGAAATGTGGATATCATGAACGATGACAATAGTTTTCAGTTAAAAAGTTCATCGATATTGAATTCCCATACTTTTATAAATATACAATAAAATTTGAAGTTAATGTCTCTCTTTTACATTTGCATGCACTCATAAAAAATCGTAGCTAATTATTTGACGAAATAAAAACTGGCAAATAGAACTTCGTTGAATTTAGTAATAATAAATTGTAGATGAAAGATAACGTGTAGTGATAGAAAATTAAATGAATTAGTTAACTTATACACCATCAACCAAACAGTTTTAATTATTTAATATATACACTGATAAAAACTGAACAATTGCTAACTATCTAAAATTCTCATCAAATTATTCAAAGTGTTCTGCTACTAACTAAATTATAAGGCTATCAAAGTACGATAAAAATGATCCATTTTTGTTTGGCAAGGTTATCGTACAGTCAAGTATTTCTCAATTAAATTTTGACTAAGAACCTATGGTGAAGTTTTAGATCATCATCATATACCTTTGAAAAGATTTTAAGTTTTCTTGGAAGGATTAAATGTTAGGGTTTTTATATTTGCCATCTCAACAATAAAATTAGCAAACCTATTTAGGCATGTAACTGCCAGTGAAAAATAATGTTAAAGCTCTTATTAACAGGGGTAATGATGACAGTATTTAAAGACCATCACTGCACATACCAACACAGTGTTTTCACACCCTTTTACACTTACTAACTGAGGAAATTTTGTTGAATGACTTGTAGATATATATACATACATGTATATAACACTTAATTAAGTTTGAAAAATTTATTATCTCCTATGCCTCAAATATGTTCAGACTATAACGCGTTTTTGATATAGCTTTTAATTTTTTCGCGGATCCCAATTTGAGAATCGGTAATAGAGTGCTTTAAATACTTGGAATACTTACTAAGGAATTTTGAGTCCAAGGTCAAAAAGTAAATTAAAATTCTAATATTTTCATGTGCGTATTATTTTAAAGAGTAATGTCTTAAGGGACAAATTCGAGGCTGCAGGAACCAGTCAACGGTTATAGGATTTTAACTACTCTAGTGTGGCGCGAAGAATTCGAAACGTCAAATATAAAAATTCATACATTGGTTTATAATAAATTTATGGAGGCTGTCATATTTTCAAACGATCATCTTCACCTTCTATCAGTCTACAAAACGACTATCTGAAGGGACAAATTTAAAAGACTTTAACTTCGTGAATCTATTGTGTTGAATATAAATGTCGTTAAATAATCCTTTTTTAATATGTATTCGAAGCTAGGGTCAGTCTTGTTTCTGTTCGATTATTGTAAAGGATTTGAATTGAAATTATTGAAATGTTTTTCTGTAAAAATCCGTAAGAAACAATGCAAGGAATTGTTTTAGATTTAACTAATGTATGCTCTGGTTAACAATGCAAGATATTATTGTAATTGGAAAAATTACAACGAACAGAACAATTAAATAATATTTCTTCAGAAGACGCATTAAATGTTTAAAGTTGAGTGTTGTTGAGGAAATAAAAACACAAATAAGATATCTTAATTGAATGCTTCTCTCAATTCATTCAACCTCTCCATGATTAATTCAATATTTTTAATGTGATTGTTTAACCTCAAGTTAAAACATATCATAAATGATAATATTTACAGCTTATACCACCCAAGTAATTTTAAAATAGAAAAAGCATCAATAAAAACGATAAAAAGGCTGTCATAATTTAAAAAAAAAAAACAAATAATTGAATCGTCTTCTTTTAAAATATCACCTTTGTATTATCCTTATTTGGTTTACTATGTAGGCTCGATTAAAATGTTCATAATATTTTGTCCATATTTGTAGTTTTGTTGTTTCCAAGTTTATAATTACTATTGTATTTTTCGATGTCGAAACACTTTATAATAAATACTTTAATATTGTTTTTCATGGTCACATTTGAGTTTGTTATTATTTATTTCAATGTTGGCACGTCGTTACTGTCAATGTAAATTTATTCATGCCTCAGAGATGACTCAAAAACGCCATTATTTCAACGGTGTATCATAAATAAACGGAATTACGTTAAAAGATATTTGCATAAATAATTACTTTATCACGCTCCCACATATAGTTTAAGTTCCAACGTATACATTACGAAATTAATACAGTAATAAATATATTTGTGTATGAAATAAATTTGACGTTGGATTTTATAATTCTATGAGAAAAAAAAGCAAAACAGATGAAGAACGTTAAGTAAAAATAAAGTTCCAGAAAAAAGCCACAATTTTTTTTTACGCTTATCCTAACTTTCAATTGAATTAAATTATTTTGAAGTAATTTTGCTTCCGATTTTGGCCATGTAGACTCACAATGTAATTTTCTATGAGAACGGCTTGTTACTCAGTTAATCATCTTCATCTTTTCGGAGAATTTATCGATAGGAATTTAAGCAATCATAAATATCAGATTGATAGATTAATTTATGAAAACAATCTGATTTGATCCCGTGAGTCCGCTACTAAGTGATATTGACAACTTGACTACGGAGCGAGTTTTTTATACGTGTTTTTTTATTCTATTAATTTGTGTGTGTTCCTAAATTATAATGAAATTTTCACAGTACCTATTACCTAGTAAGGTCAGTACACTCATCGTTTTGTGCGATTTCAAAGTTATGCGGTATTTTTAATGCAATTTTTTTTTTTCAATATATTTATGGGACGAAATCAACGTACGTATGATGTGACTTAATTAACAGCTCAGTTTACATACTGTACGTGCAAAATCCAGTGTTTCACTTGCTTCTTACAATGTGACCTTCACGCGTTCGTCTTTGTATTGCATTGCTTTTTGTGCGATTTTCCGACGAATGCATTAACCGTACAAAAAAGGCTTAGGTGCACACAATAAGTACTTTTGCCGGTCGACGTAATCCGAAAAGACTTCAACGCGTGGTAAAAATAAGTACTCGAGCCTTCACACCAAAGTTCGTCATCAGTATTATGAAATAGTATGATACAAAAATATTTGGTTGGATGAATTTCAAACATTGTTTTTTGATTTATGAGGAAGTATTTAAATATATTAATTAATTATGCACATAATTAAGGTGCGCTTAAACGGAGGCAATGTTATGAGCTGCTACAGATTCTATTGTTTGCAAATTATAGCAATTAATTTCGTCGTTTGGTACAAGCGGAATGGATTAATTTGAATTTATAATTATTTTAAAATTACATTACTATCTAGAGATTATTTTGATAGCATTTTTTTATTTTAAATTTGCTAGAGTACCTAAAATTATAATAAAGACCGATGGATATTTCTTTCTCAAAATATTTTTTTTAACACATCACGTTACATAATCACTATGTGAAGTATACAATTTATTAATGGAATTAATTTGAGAAGGTTCAACAATAAGTTTATCACTTGGTTTTTTACAGTGACACCAACATGGCGCGATCTTTGGAAAAATAAGGAATTGAAAGGGTTAACGGGGGCATATGGAAAGCGAGTAGATTTAAACTCACAAAATATCTCTTTTAATGTATCATATTTTATTTTCTTGCTACAAAGCTGGACACAGCCAAGATGAAACATATACCAAGAAGACGAAACACTAATAACCTAAAAGAAGTCAAAACGAAAACGAATTCTTTAAAATATATAATACTAGTATTGCTACCCGGCGTCGCTCGGACTAATAATTATTTGATGTTTTATCATTCGACATAATTATATCAAAATTAAAATAAATACGTTATTCGACATAATTATATCACAAATATTTTTTAAAATAAATTAAAATCACAAACTTTATTTAATTTGATGACAGCCCCATTCTCGCCCATTAAAATGTCCAAATAGAGTTAAAATAAAATCTCAAACTTTATTTAATTTGATGACCTTCATTTAAAATGTCCATTTTAAAAAAATCTAATTTGATGTCAAAACAAATAATACCTTCAATGTAAATAATAAACATTATTATTAATAAAAGTCTTCGAAAGATAAAAATTTATTACATTTTTAAATGTTCATAAAAAATTCAAACATATTTTCTTTCATATTCGTTTTTATGGCAACTTGCAACAATAATGTAAAGGGAACATACAAACATACAAACGCCATTTCGGTTTTATATATATGATTATTTCAAAGCAGAAATAATGAAACATTTTTAGTACTTATTCCACATAAAATTTATTGGATCAGGGACCGGTTTCGCTCAAAGCGAGCATTACGTACTGATAAATAAATTAACCATCAATCAGTTTTGAATGCTCACGATGAGCGAAACCGGTAATGATAATAAATTTAAGGTGGAAAAAGTTTTTTTTTTTATTATAATGCCATTCTACCAAGTATTTATTGACAGTTAAAAGAGAATATATTTTTTGTAACGCTATCATATTATAACGGATAATAAATGAAAATAAATAGTTTTTCCTCAAATTTTGCAATCGAAATACCTTTCAACAACCACCTTTGCGATAACCACAAAAGTACACACAATAGATGCTGAATCATGAACCCGGATTGAAAGGATCTATCTTCAATGCACCTTAATATATGCAGGAATCAGTAATCAGATGCACTTTGAACAAAATTGAATTTTATCATCCCACTGAATGTGAATAATTTAGTATAATAATTATCAGTTTGTATTTAACGAAATAGCGCCCACTTGAAATATTTCGAAACAATTAAGTATCATAATTTGCAAGGATCATACTTTGGTTTGTCATCGATTTATTTATACTTACTTTATGTTAATTTAGTAACAGCAGAAAAGGGTACAAATTAAATTTTAAAATTTGCTCTCTACGCTTGCTCCTCTATACTTTCTTTCTAAGACAGTAAGTGACTCTTGATTTTTTTTCTTTACTGCTAAAGACAATCCCTGTGTTCTAGTGGTAAGAGCCTTGCCCTAGAAAGGTCAGATTTTTTCCAATTGAAAAAAAGATATTGGGTTGGGTGGATGTAATTTTTCGTTTAGTTGTTCAACACTGATTTATTATTTATCATCGAGTTTATCTCGTATGAATTTCACAATTTTAAATATTTGGCGCATTGGCATTACAGCTAAAACTGTCTTTGCGTCTATTGTGGATAATATTTAACATTATTGGAGAATATCACCAGAAGTGGCTGAATAAAAAATGATTAAAATATCTGTTACAAGAATTAATTGTTATTTTCCCCTCTGTTTTTCGCAGGCTTATTAAAAGATAGTGGTAAGATTAGATAGAAGTAGACGTTTCTGAAATAGTATGCAAAAGAAATGCACCCAAACATCACGAAAACATTTTGAACAAAAATCGAAAAAAAACAATTTATGAAACCAGAACTGATATAAGTATATTCGAAGTCAAGGAGACTGCAACACGTTGACCAGTTGAAATGAAATAACATATCATTTGTATCGAATTGCCTTGTTTATTTTACAAAACCACACGTACCCGTTGTAAACTTAAATTACATGATACAATTTAAAGCATTTATATATTATTGAAATGATCAAAAGCAATAATTGATCACTAACACGATTTTTCTTTTGGCAATACTCGCATTTTGAATTCTTGCTTTTAGTAACTACATATTTTGAACAGAGGTGTCTTAAGTATATAATTATAACGCTAAATGAGCCATAGTCCAGTGATGCAGATTAAATTTTTCAACCAAAATGGTGTTTGAGTCAAGTTTATTTTATAAATAATAAATAAAAAAAATGGGCGTTTGTCGTCGTTTTAAATGAAACTGAATGCTCGCCACTGCTTACATTATTTCCAATTAAAAGGTTAAACCAAACCCTATACGATTGATTGCATCTCATAAGTTTATATTTTGTAATGCTAACGTCATTAGTGGTATAATTATTTGTTTTGATTCTATAGCCTCCTCCTTGCTTGCCGTAAAAAGTAAAAATCCCAAACTTCATTTTGTAATTTTATCATTTTTAAATATTAGAATCAATATTGCTTCATTACTTAAGCAAACTTTGCGACAGTAAGTCTGAAGATGCATCTGAAAGAGGCGAAAGACGTGTCACAATTAGTTATATAATACGTGGGATAATCAAAGTTATTTTGAATTTTATATGAAACTGAATGATATTAAAAATATCTGAATGATATTTAATCAAGTCACATAGCCTTACGTTTCATAGTGATTGGACTGTAATGTAGAATGTAGGATACGTTATATATAGTTCGTTTACTTAAGAAAATCTTGAATAACTTCGTCCATTTTAATCTTGTATTCATCCTTATTTATGAAAATGTTTCCATAACAACTTTTTATACTTTTCACATGGGTTTGAACTAGTTAGCAAAGATAAAAGTAAGAAATAGTTTCCTATAATGTAAAAAGATTGAATAACAGAACTGCTAGGATATTTTTTAGGTTTTTTTGTACTTGCGTTTATTTGCACAATTCTTTGCTTGTAAAAAATTACATTGAGTTGATATGGTGCTAAAAGACAGTTGGAAATTTTTTCAAAAATGATAACGCATATTTACTTATTTCAAAAATTGCTTTTTTCATGAGCAATCTTTGGTTTCTCAAGGCGGACCTGCCAGCAATTACTTCGGTATGGTCGCAATTTATAGTACAGTTTAATTGCAATGTACTGAGATAATTGTTTGAAAATTCCACACACGGAGGTCTGGTTATTAATTAAAAATTTGTTACTCCTTTGAGCTGGATAAAAAAAAACGTAAATCGTGCGATTAATTGAACGTACTTAGTGATGGGGATTTTGCTTATTGTACAAATGAAAAGAACAATACAGTTAACGCCAATGAGCTTTATACATTTGACAAATATAATCAAAATAGGTAAATAATACAAATACTGTTTCTACGCTTCTTTCTTGTAATATTTTTCCAATGAGGCAGCTTGCCGTGTTTTAACATATAATCATAATAAAAAGAATAAAACATTTTTACTATGTACTTATTCCACATTGGATTTAATAAGATCTGGGCCAGTTTCGCTTGTTTGTCATACCATTTAAGTATTGCTTAACTTTTGTACAAATAACGCTGTATTTTTGCATTCCTTATCAGTTGATAATGCTCGTGCTAAACGCAACCGGTCCTGATCTTAATAAATTCAATGTGTTATGAGTATTAAAAATTTGTATATATTTTTATTAAAGTGCACTTCCACCAAGTATTGACAGTGAATACCTTAAAAGTGATATTACCATAAAGTAAAAATTGTACAAGGGAGACCATTGTTTGTGAATATAAGCATCGGTGTGTCTGTAATACTTACACTTTTCTATCTAACATAAATAAAATAAAAACATTTTCAAATCCATAAATGAGCATTAACCAATAATCTTTTGTTTTTACAGTTTATCGTGGGCCCCCAAGTCAGCTACGCCTTTGGAAGCGCTGCTCAAGCTCCTCTACGAAATGTGCATGTCCCTGCCAATATTCAGGTAATATATTGATACAAAATACATGTTTTTATTTTCAACACAACCATTAACTTGTTGAAGTTTCTAACTGCTCTTGACACTGTTTTGAAATATGAACATTTTAAGTTTCGATTGATTAAAATTCACTTGTAACAATGAGCAAGTAAAAATGTTTCAAATTACTTATTTTAAGCATATTTTTTCACAAGTCTTGCTGAGAAATAATGATCTGAAAGATCTAATGATGGAAATAATGACGACAATCTTAGAGCTTTGTCAAATAAATTTAGTAAAAAAAGTGTGCAGATGTAATGCAACTCCGGAATTCTGTTATTATAATTCTGAAATTCATATATAATATATGATAGAATGCGGTAAATACAAGCTATTCCGACCAAAAGGTAATGTAAGGCAAAAATGACAGTTAGAATCATTTCAAAGTAAGGTAACGAAATACAAAACCATCTTCCTGTCTATATTTTTAAGGAAGCTTCTAGTAGAAAATGAAACCAATCTGAAATTTTGCCGACATTTATTGTTAAAAAAACGAATACAAATCGAATGGTTTCAGCGTGCGGCAAGGAACAACTTTTTTAACACGACCTTGTCCTTGTCACACTGTCTGTTGAAATGAATGATAAACAAGTTTACTGCACTTTGTTGCAGTTGCATAAAACAGTGACTCCACCTTTTATTTTCTTTCAACATTGCAAACTGCATTCATTGAAAAAGCCCACTTGCATTTATTTTAGCAGCATTACAGTTTTTTTTATTGCGAGTGTGCGCTAATCAAATATGTTGCATTCCATGTATGTAAAACTAAAATTATCTCTCACGCGATTTTCTAATTCAAAGTATATCGACTCATTACGATTGAAGCAGATATTATTATCAAAATTATAAGCAAGCGATTCTAAAGTATTTAACAGAAAATTATTTCGTATACCAGCATGAATATCCAAGGCAAAATGTATTTGAGATTTCTTTGATAATGAATCCCTTGGGACATAAACCTAACATCTCAAATATTATATGAGATATTGATCTTGCTGCTAACAAACCATTTGATTGGGCAAAGCTTTTAACTTTTATTGTAATTATTTGAACCAATCATTCATTTGACTAACTCGATTTATAATTACGGGAAGTTTTTGAGAATTTAATCAGCTGTATATATTTAGAGGTCAGTGTAAATTAGTCAATTAAAGAATGAATACAAATTAAGAACCTAAGAAATTAATAAAAGGTTTCTTAAAAAGTATCAAAAGATAAGAGAGAAGCAACTACATACATGCTTATCGATATTCAACATTCTATTTTCTTTTTTCAGCTTTCTTCTGATGGATTCGTTCTGGATACAGAAGAAGTAGCTCAAACTCGGGCAGAGCATCTCGCAGCAGTTGCTCGTGAATCTTTGAGAACAGGATCCTCAGCCAGCAGTTCTGATGATGGAACATACGACGATACCGTTGAAGTAGGAGCTAATGCTGTCAAGTCATTTGTTCCTGCCAATATCCAAGTTTCAGCCGATGGCCATGTGATTGATACCGCAGAAGTAGCCCAAGCCAGAGCCGAGCACTTGGCGAGGTTTGCCGCTGAAGCAGCAAAAGCAACGTCAGGGTCTGTAGCTACTTTTGGGTTCGCTCAACCGATCAATGTTGTCGATCATAATCAAGTCCAATACACCAAATCGTATGAAAATGCCAACATCCAAGTCGGTGCTGATGGACATGTTATTGATACCGCGGAAGTGTCGCAAGCAAGAGCTGTACATTTGGCTCGATTAGCAGCAGAAACTGCTCAGGCAAGCTCAGGATCAGTGACTGCATTTGGACTATCCCAACCAATCAACGCTGCCTATAGCTCAGCACAATATACGAAATCAAACGAAAACGCAAACATCCAAGTTGGCGCTGACGGTCACGTTATTGACACTGCAGAAGTCTCCCAAGCTAGAGCTGAACATTTGGCAAGATTTGCAGCTGAATCAGCCAAAGCGAGTTCTGGATCAGTAGCTACATTTGGATTTTCACAGCCAATAAACGTAGCTTCCTTACAACCCAGCTAAATCCTACGAAAATGCAAACATCCAAGTTGGTGCTGACGGTCACGTTATCGACACTGCAGAAGTTTCCCAAGCTAGAGCTGAACATTTGGCAAGATTTGCAGCAGAATCATCTAAAGCGAGTTTTGGATCAGTCAATACATTTGGAGTTTCTCAGCCAATTAACGTAGCTTCTTACAACCCAGCTAAATCGTACGAAAATGCAAATATCCAAGTCGGCGCTGATGGACATGTCATTGACACAGCAGAAGTTTCCCAAGCTAAAGCTGAACATTTTGCAAGATTTGCAGCTGAATCAGCCAAAGTCAGTTCTGGATCAGTAGCTTCATTTGGATTTTCTCAGCCAATTAACGTAGCTTCTTACAACCCAGCTAAATCCTACGAAAATGCAAACATCCAAGTTGGTGCTGACGGTCATGTTATTGATACCGTAGAAGTTGCTCAAGCTAGAGCTGAACATTTGGCTAGATTAGCAGCTGAAACAGTCAAGGCAACTTCAGGATCTGCTTCCACTTACGGATTCGTTCAAAACCCAATTCAGTACGTCAAATCAAACGAAATTGCCAGCGTCAGACTTTCAGCTGATGGACATGTTTTGGATACCCCTGAAGTAGAACAAGCCAAAGCTGCTCATTTTGCGCGATATGCCAGTGAAGCTGCACGCGCTGCCGCTGCTGGAGGAGACTCACAAGACTATTCAGACAGCCTTACTGTTGATGCAGAATCTGCCTCTACTGGATCTTACAACACAAACAATGTTTATAAAAGCCAAGACGCACCCGCTGATATCAAAGTATCTGCTGATGGATTCGTCCTAGACACAGCCGAAGTAGCACAAGCAAAAGCCGAACATTTAGCCAAACTTGCAGCGGCTGGACCATATGATGATTCATCAGATGATTCAGGAAACAGCGTTGCTTTGAACTACGGTAACCCATCTTACGTCGCATACACATCTCCTTCCGTTGCCTATACTTCAGCGCCTTACGGCTACGCTCAAGCCAAATGGACCGGACCAGAAGCTAACATTCAAGTCGGAGCCGATGGTTTCCTTTTGGACACACCAGAAGTACAGCAAGCCAGATCTGAACATTTAGCTAGCCGTAATGCCGCACTTGCAGGGTTCATCGGAATCATCATCTTGGTCTGGCGCATCTTCTAGGTATGCCTCAACACAACAGACACCTGGAGGAGAATACCTTTTGGACACTCCTGAAGTATCAGTGGCACGCGCTGCTCATCTTTACGCACACGCTCAAGAATCAGCCAGAGCTTCATCGACAGCTGGAAGCCAAACACAACACTACGGTCAGTTGGTTTATAGTACGCCTGTCACGAGAACAACTCAACAGCATTTTGGATACTCTTTCGGAGTTCCAGCATATAATCTTCTCAGATTCAGGTATGCCCCTACCGCCTCTCCAGTTGCTCTGTCATCTGACGGTCAGTTTATTTTGGACACCCCTGAAGTTGCTGCCGCCAAGGTCGCACATTTTGCTGCCCACGCCCGAGCTCGCGGATACTAAATAATGTTACCATTAACAAACCAATTCCTGCCATGAATATAATTATAAAAAATGATCAATGCTTTACAACTTGAATATTGTGATACAATGGATTAGTTTTAAGTTCTTTCATTTTCAAAAGAAAGTCCTTCTTAAAAAATTGCGCTTTTAAAGTCGTATTCATTGTTAAATACATAAAAATAAATACATTTGATTTTATTAGAATTAAGTTCACGAAAAACATTCGTATTTCTCCATTTCTTTTCAAAAATCATATTAGATTTGAATGGATAAATTAAATTTGGTATGTAAATTATTAGTATTAATTCTATGCAAGCATGTTCAATTTTTTTTATAAACATGTTCTTTCCACTTAGTGCGTAAGGCAACTAACAAAAAATGTACATTTTTTTACAAGTGTATGTTAAAAATAAGGATACTGTGCAATTTGTTCCAAGGAATGACCAAAAAATGACAAAAAAACAATAAAAGACTTTTAAAAATGTTAATGATTTTTTTATTATCCGTTGACACGTGATACAAGATATTTTAAAATACTACGAGAGAACTATGGGTTCAAAAATCACTCATTAAATTACTGAACACATATCGAAGAAAATCTTGTTGATTTGTGAGGGTACTTCAAAATGATGCTGTGATCATCATCGCCTGGTATTTTTGGAACCGGTATTCCATTATTTCTATTTTTTTTTGAATACTGACATACTATTTTTGAAAATTAAATAAAAAATATCTTTACTTATAAAAAAAATTGAGTATTTTGATTGACAGTGCTTGATGGAATTTCAATATCAATTGTGTATGGTTTGAATTTTGTTAGTTCAAGTTTATTCCATGTCCATACATATTGTGTAAAGATCAAGATCTGTTGCATGCAAAAAATGTTTTTATGAGCGAAATTGGTGATCTGAGAAAAATCCACCAAGAATTGATTGTTAAAAATTAGCAATTCGTAAAGAATTCCGCCCCTTTCCGAAATAATGTTGTATCCAAAAAAACTAAAATTGTTGAGTTATTGGTAGAATAATTTTGATTATGTCACCATGCATCGTTCAAGGGAGGTACTATAGAAAAAAATAGTAACTTCTTCAGCAGCATTTTAACAAAAAATATTTAAATATTGTTCGTCCATAAGGCCGGACATATTAACATCAAGTTCTGCTGATTTGAGCATCGGCAAGATGAACCATTTTAATTTTATATTGAAATTCAAAAATACATTTAGCATAATTGGCACTCAAGAGCGAAAGTTGGATTCGTCAGGAGGACTTTACTGAGTGGACAGCGCATTGCGCTGATCTCACTCACTAAGGCCTACAGACTACTTCAACGGACGCTTTGCCGGTTTTGGCTGGCGTACTACCGTTGGACCTGCACATACAGGTACGCGGTGCAATTACTCTTTTACTGAATGGCATCAACACGGATATCGAAGGCGTCCCTCTGACGCCACCATTGTCGCAAAATATACCAGAACATTATACTCTCCGTTCATTCGTATATGAGCTGGCGTTCAAAACGGCTCTAACAGCTTGGCAAACTAGGTGGTCTGCGTCCACCAAAGGGCGTCAAACATATCTTTTCATGCCAGACGTGACCTGGAGGCTCAAGGTTAAGAGTCTAGCGCCTGGACACTGGACTTGCCAGTTTATAACTGGACATGGCAAGTTCAACGGCAAACTATTTGGATTGGGCAAGTTGGTTGAAAGATCGGAATGCACTTGTGGACACGACTACCAGGACGCTAATCACGTACTGTGGGACTGCCCCGAGATGAATGCCGAACGAGCTGAGCTGTTTGCTGCGGTCCGTCCTCATACGGGCCCAATATGCCACGCTGACTTGATCTCAACCAAGGCCAATTTTGAGGCATTCGATAAATTTGCAACATCATATGGAGAACGGGATAATCTTGATTCCTCTTCAGATTTAACGCGAAGTAGATTAAACTCCACGGATTCTCAGTATACAGACACATAGGATACTTAATATCACTCTAACAAAGTGGCTGAGCAAGTCACATTATCATTGTTTTTTCCTTTCTATTTTTTTCTCTTTAAGCACCTTAGTGCATGGTTAAAAGATCAGTCCCGTGCAGCTCTGTCTCGGGCCAAGTAAGTGAGGTGTAAATTCGTTTCTTTCTTGATCGTATAGCGTTATGGAAGGCGGCTGTGAAAAACGGCTGCACACAGATAACGGAAGGGTGGTGGGAGAACCAACTTATTCACCCAAATATATAGCATAATTTGTTTATAAAAACCGTTCACGCAAATCCTAAATGCATGAAACTAAGTTCACTGAGGGATGGAAGTATTTTGATAAAACTAAGAACTAGAACTTAGAGCGATGAGCGAAATCGGTCCTGATCCTAATAAATGTAATGTGGAATAAGTACTAAAAATGTGTTATTATTTTTATTATAAAGCTATTCCATCAAGTATTGACAGTGGAGTAAACACATAAAGAGTAAAGCTAAGAATATTTAGAATTAATGAATTTTTAAATAATAAATAAAGACTGATTCAATAGATGATTTATACAGATATTAATTTCTTTTTCGATGGTTTCGGGGGTAACTTTGTGGAAGTTCATTTTAATATAAAATTAAAAATAACTTTGATTATTCCACGTATTGTGTAACTAACTGTGACACGTGTTTCGCCTCTTTCAGATTAATTAGTTTGTAATGTTTAACGTCATTAGAAATATATTTGTTTGCTTTGTTTCGATTCTATAACCCTTTCTTGCGTCCCTTAAAAAGGAAAAATCCCAATATAATTGATTGATTGATTGCACCTTATTAGTATCATTATGTTATTGCATTGTTTCGATTCTATCACCCCCTTCCTAGTTTCCTTTAGAAGGAAAAAAACCCGTAATCCATTTTGTAATTTCATAATTTAAAATGTTAAAATGTTAGAATTTATCTTGCTTCATTACTTAAGCAAACTTTGCGATAGTAAGTCTGAAGATGCCTCTGAAAGAGGCGAAACACGTGTCACAGTTAGTTACACAATACGTGGAATAATCAAAGTTATTTTAAATTTTATATCAATTTCTTTGATTATTAAATCCAAATTATAATAATTCATATCAATTTATCGATACAAAAATCTTTAGCCTGTATTTAGAAAGCTTTAAAAACCAGCAATTAGCTCTGTCTATATTTAATTAAACCAATCTATACATATATTAATTTGAATAATCTATTTGGTTCATGATTAAAAAGTATCGAAACACCTGCCATCTAAGAATTAAACGAAACACTTAATGCTTACCTGCTTGTTAGTATTAACTGTAGATGTCAGTAGAAACACAAATTTGATTTTGAAATGATAGTTACAAACTATTTTATTTAATGTACCATGACAATAAATATTCGTTATTGATTTGATCTGAACTGCCTCTATATTTTATTTTATATGCCCAGGATTAAAAAAAATGATTACCTGGATAAAATTATAGAAACAAAGCACTGCCGAAGATGTCCACCTCAATAGGCAGTGCATTCATCAGCCGAACAGCCCTTGCGACTGGCGACTCAAAAAAATCAATATAATGATTACAAGCCTATTTTTAACAGCTAAAACGAGCTATGCTTATTTTTTGTATATGGCCGCTTCTATAGGTTTATGGGAAAGTTAACCCTGTTTCGAATTGTGTTAGTTTGACCACAATACCACAAATTAACACTACTTGTCGTGTAATGCAATTGTAATTGTATACTTTATTTGATTACTATTTGCATATTGAATACTCGCATTGAATTGATATTTTATTGGCAAGTGCCACTTTATAGCCACAGATAGGATAATATTTCAATTACTGACCTGTCAATATTTACAGTATCAACACATTAAGCACGAGTGCAGGGCTGAAATATCCCTGCTAGTGACATCTATTATTGAGGAAAGATAGTAATCGAGGTTTCGCAATTGATTTAGATTTAATCTAATGTATAAATATTACCTCAAGTTAAGAAATGGAGCTAGAAAGGACTACTAGCCTAGCCAAGTGACCAACGGATTCAGTTACCGTGGTACACGGATAGAATCACGGGATTTAGAATTTTGAGTAATATTTAAAGACATGGTTGTCTGAAATGGTTTGAAAAAGTGATCATAAAAATGAGAGGACAAAATAAGCTTTCTAGCTTAAAGACCTAGCCTAGTTTTAAGCCGCAATGATCGAAACCCGTCCGTATCTTTGGCTCAAAAAATGAGATGTATTTTCTTTATATAATAATGCCTTTCTACCTATAAGTGACAGTAAACTCCTTAAGTTGTATACTTCTAATGAGTTCACTGTGAAACATTTATGGACTTTTAATGTATGTAGTTATCTGAACAGATTTTATTCCTGCGACAACTGCATGTTATTCAGTTGCTTAACCACTCTTTTTCGATGTGAGTAGGGATTGGTAGGATACGAGGACTTTAACAGGAGGTTAGGTAATCGCTGTCGCTGGAATTGGAAGGGTTGGTATTTTTAACAGCAAAAAACACCCATGCCTTCGAACATGATCGATAAATCAACTGAAGATCTGTCCGTCACGGAAGCCCACGAAGATGACTACTTCACCACGTACCCGAATCTCTTTTTAGTGCTATGCTATCGTAGTTAGCACATAAATCTAAAAAAATTCACTTGCGTCGTCGTTCTGTCGGATAAAAAATATGTGTTAGTACTACAAATAGGAAATTATATCCTCTAATTAATATGGTACATCGTTTTTCACGATACATGTGTTAAGCGCACTTTATTTTAAGGCCTATTTGAAAATAGATAATTGTGAAAACTAACGAGCGCGTCTTTGTGAAATTTTCTGCTACATTGCATGCTAGTAAATTAATTCCTTTTTTGTCTTCATTCACGGTCTGCCGATCGTCCGATTCGAGCCACATAATCTACGAGGCGATGACTGCTTGAAGGTCGGACAAATAGTTTGGTAATATCTTAGTATTATACTCAATATTATTACAATATAGGTCCAGTGCTTCAACAGGTATTGTGGTCATAAATTATATCAGCGCTATTCGATGTAGGCGTTGTCGCCCTCAACGGTTGGCACTTAAATCATCCAGGTGTTGTATAATTAAATAGTATATTTTGAAAACGTTTCGAGTCACTTTTTTCCAAAAAATCAGTTACGTATGAAAATATTGTCTGAATACCTAAATACACAAATGTAATACAGAAAAATTCCATGTTATTAAAGCATTTAAGAGCATTTCAAAAATGCATGTATTGCGAATAGTACTGCAAAGTCCTGGACTCGTAAAGTTTTCGAAAAATACATCATGTATGATAGCAGTTCAAAGTGGCAGCAGCCGAACTCGTGGTGCATAAGAAGCGAGCAAAGAAAAATGCTCTACACGATGTTAAAAAATATTTTATTTCAATAAAAACTGTCCCTCACTTCATGTTTTTAAAAACATGTCCACATTAATAATTACAAAAGTGTGACTTGCAACGTTTCAATTATAATCATGAAAGAAAGATGAGGATATAAGGTAATTTGAGACAATTTAAGAAAATGAGTTAATAGCTTCCAGATCATATTCTCACGTAAAATTTTACTATGCATTGTAAACAACAGCGTTCCTAATTTTTGTTTGAAATCTTTTCAAATATATCGAAACATACTTTCGATGGATTCGGCGGTAGCTTTGTGGAAGTTCACTTTAATATAAAACTTAAAATAACTTTGATTATTCCACGTATTGTGCTACTAACTGTGACACGTGTTTTGCCTCTTTCAGATGCATCTATGGACTTACTATTGCAAAGTTTGCTTAAGTAAATGACTTTTTAATTACTACTAGTATTTATTGCATTTAATTCTTTTCTCATCGTTGATTCCACATTTTCACAGTTTTTCTCCCTAACACTTATTGATGCACCTATACAATCTCTACGAAATATTTCATTTTCAGAGTCTTGAAGTAAAGAGTGAAAAATTTACTGGTCGAAACACATTCAAAAATAGTTATCCCGAAAGTGTATCGTCCAACATGAAGAGAAAAGGTCCAAAGTTTTGTGGTGGAACTGACTATGAAAGCTCTAGATTCTAAATATTAATATTTCTTGTGTAATTAATTTCTATAACGTTTTTCAATAATTCAGTAAATAAATACTAGCTATAAGATCTCTCTCGTATTTTTATTGCCAGAATTCGAGATTTATTATCAGAAACAAAGACGCATTCGTTATTTGTAGCGGAAATTATTTATGAACCAGCCCAACATTATATCAAACACACAGAAAATAAAATAGCATCACGCACAGCTAAAATGTAAGTTTTTTTTGTTGTTGTTGATAAAGTGTATAAATTCTAGTTTATGTCTGTAGATTTAATGTGGAATTAAAAACGTATTGGTTCAATATTGTTGTTGCGGTCCGGTTGGATTGATTTTTTTTATGAAAATAATTAGCTCCGCCCATAAGAATAATAGAGGTGAGTTTTAAAATATTATATGTCTATTTAGCGCGACTTAATGTTTGGCAAATTAGGCAGTTTTAATATACCTCGGGCTATTTAAAAAAACACTCGTGATAATGCAATTAGGAAGTAGAAATATTAGCACCAATCTAGTGTAAAAGTTATACCGAATTGCATTATATTTTTAGCATTTAATATACAATTATAATGTGCTATATGTAAAACAGTTTTAGTCAGGAAATGAGATTATTCAACTGATAATGGCACAGGTCTAAAGTAAATTAGGAAATTATGGAATGATAGCTATAAATTCTTCACTTTTATGGTGTAATTTCTTGGTAGTAAAGTATGCCCTGGTCCGTGATGCAGTGGTCAATGTCGTTGGCTACCGTGAGTCCCTATACAAACAGAGTTTTTCAGCCGATAAACCAATTTTGGTCGAAGGCAATGGGTGTTTGTGTTGATAAAAATCCCTTCCCACTTTTTTGATCCAAAAAAGCGGTGCGTAGCGAGAACGATTAGCTGACCACTATTCCTGTTCTAGTCCTCGTATCCTCCTTCCAATCCCCAATCTTTTCGAAAAAGAGAGGTCAAGGAACTGTATAACAAGCAGTTCTCGGACAAATAAACATGAGGGTGAGATAAACTCCAATGCTCCAAATTGGTAGAGGACATGGTAAAAAAAGTATGCTTTTTATGGAAAGCTGTAGATTGTGTTTTATTTATATAAATACAGCTTACATACTTTTGAACGTGTGTTATGTTGTGTATATCGAAATAGTACTACGTAGAAAAGGTAGATGGTTACGCCCTTTTGCCTTTATACAGTTGACTTGCTTAGACATGCAGTAGGAATAGGTAGTTGAACCATTTTTAATTAATTAGATAAGAGAGAAAATAATACCACGTGTAACGCCAAATTTAAAGCAGTCGACTTCAGTTACTCCACGGCTTGAGATGATATTTTTTAAAGTAGCGTCTTATAGGTTAACAAAGGAGTATATCAGATATTATCACTGAAATGGCTCGAGGAAGTGGTCAACTCACATCAATGTAAGCAACTCCTTTTATTCATTCGTGCAATGTTAAGCATGACTTAAAACAGGGCCGCCCAACAAGTGGACTTTAAGCTCAGCCAAATCCACATTATAAGCTAAAGCTTTCCATAGAATAAATATGAACTAACTAAAGGGTATTTCAATAGGGACGCTCAAAATATGTTACTTTATCCTGCTGAGTAGATTATTCATTGTTTAGTGGCCAAATTTGAGTCAACCAGTTTGGTAAATAATCGGCCAACACCTACCTGTACGTCATCAAAATACAATATCTGGTGAAAACATTGCTGCTGTGTGTGAAAGTGTACAGGAAAACCCAAGGCAGTTTATTTCTCGTTGTTCACAAGAACTTGGCTTTTCTGCGACTTCAACTTGGCGAATTTTGAATCGGGCCTTATGTCTGCACCCGTATAAAATCCAACTAACCAAGGAACTTCAGGTAAACGACCACAGACAACGCCTGATTGGGTTCTGTGGAGCAGTTGGAAGTTTACCCAAATTTGTCAAAAAAGTCAACTTTAGCGACATGGCCCATTTTATAATGAATGGATATTGGCAGACATTTGATGCTATATTCCATATTTAATGCCGTAAAATATACTTACAAATGAAATTAAAATTTAGTCTAGAAATCTCACAAACAACTTGTTTTATTTACATTTCAAAACTAAGCGTCCTTATAAAAAGACCCTTTATATTCGATCCTAGCATGGAGCTTATCAACTTAAGTTTTTCTACGAGAGCGTCATGAACTAATTTGCTCAACTAGGGTTGCCATCTTTTCTCATACAATTCCTGGATAATCATGGACAAAATGAAATAAATGTATTTATAAATGTAATTTTACAATATTCTTCACTGAGAAATTATTTATCTATGTTCTGGATTTTGGACAGCAACTTTAATTCTTGGACAATCAAGGCCAATCCTGAACGGTAGGCAACCTGATGCACAACACCACGTAACAATTTTTTGTATCTATTGCAGTGGTTCTATTGTGCGGCCACCAAGAGTTTCATAGAACATATTAATATTTAAAAAAAGATGGCTTTAGCAAGTTGGTTGGTAAAGCTAATTTGTCAACAAAGACACAATTAATACCAATAGTTAATTGACAAGCATGTTTAGGTCCATTTGACATATGTACGTCAAACACAAGAGACTCAAAACAAAAATTTGGTGCGGCCAACGGACATTTCCGAAGGATCGCTTCGAGAACCACTGACTAGTGGCATTTATAACTCAAAACCGACGAAAATCAAGTGACGTTTCCTCACGATTTTTTTACAGTGGTCAACACCCTAAAACTGAAGAATAAGGCTAAACTATGAAGTATGCGGATGGCCTAGTTATCATGGCCTTAGCTTAGAGAAATCAATAAATATATAAACTGTTTTTATTGATTGAGTAGGCATTTACTTGGTAGAACTCCATTATAATACGGAAAGAAAAATAACAATGTATTTTAGTTCTACATAAATTTATTTTATATATTTGTTGATAGCTATTTCGGCTTACGCCTTCGTCAGAACTATAGTTCTTTCTTTTCTTTCCGTATTAAACTGTTTTTACTCAGATTTATACCGGTGAGTATCACAATTGAAGTCGTTGACCAACTTTCCACAGACCGTGATTTTTGTTGAAAAATATTTAAATCGAAATAGCTGTACGATATTCCTTGGATGAAATCATTGTTAATTTCATTCGCGAACAAGTTCGCCACTCCTGCAGTGTATAATGCCCGAGTATATTATTTGTTTGGCAAGTGTCAGTATTTTTTTATTTGATATACAATAACCGAACAAGAGAATGTGGCCTTCAATAGACCACGACGAATCCTGCGGGCGGGTGTTGCTATCGCAGGAATTCGGCGGAAAAAATATTGAAAAAACAACAAAAATTTATTCGTTAGGAGGCTTGCAAAAAATGAGACTAAAATATTGGGAGCGGTGGCACAGAATTGTACGATGACTCGTCGAAATAATGTATATAATAATCTATGTCGGTTACTTTGTGGTTCTTTTTGACCGAAGACATTTCCAGGAATGGTTTTTAAAACACCCAGTTGATTAGCTCAGTGATTCTCAATCTTTTTGAATCGCGACACATTCAGACATGACGCTTAAAATTGTGACAACGTAATTAAAAGTAAGTATGTCTCGACAAATAAATAAAATTGTCCAGTCTGCGGTGCAGAGGTCAACGTCGTCGTGACGAACCACCCGGGGTCGAGTCCCGGTACGAGCAGATTTTGTCAGCCGAAGGCAAAGAGTGCTCGTGTTACTAAAAATCCTTTCCCACATTTCCGATAGCAAAAAGCGGCGCGAAGCGAAAGCGATTAGCTGACCACTAGTTCTGTCTTCGTCCTCGTATCCTTTTAATCTGTGCTCTCTTTGAAAAAGCTAGGTTGAGCAACTAAGATATAAGCTGTTCTCGTAGAAATAAACTTCGTGAGTTTATTTCCGTAGAGTCCAAATGTTCCACGTTGGGAACGGACAAATAAAATACATTTTGGATTGCTTCCACAAAAAATCGGTGGTGTTTGGTCATAAAGTTTACCTGATAACTGCAAAATATTGAATATATAGAAAAAAAATTTAAAAAAATAACAAAAAAATATGTGAGAACAAATAAATTATTTTTCAGAATTTTAGTTATTCCAGAAACCTTCGCAATAATAACGGTTTTCAGGAGTAAAATATTAAAAATCCCAAAGAATAAGAACCTATCCACAACATCAGTGAACAAGTTGTGCCCAAACACCATCGATAACTATTATGTAAAGATCAGAACCGATTTCGCTCATCACGAGCATTTCGAACCGATGAAATTTTCAAAGAAGTATGATTATTTAAGTATGACAAGGTAATTTGAATTTCATCAGTTGAATGTTCGCGGTAAGCGAAATCGGTGCTGGTCTTTGCATAATATATGTGAAAGTATTTAAAAAATTTAATGTATAATTTATTATGTGCTCTAAAAAAATATTAGGCCAAGCAAATAATAATTTTATTTGTAATATTTTATTATATTTTTAATTTTATGCCATATTTCGTTGTATTCTTCGGAAAAGTTTGTGACACCACTAGTGGCCGCATACGACACATCTGTGTGTCACGCCACAGACATTGAGAGCCGCTGAGTACCGGTGTGTAAACGCAGATTGGGCTTTTTTTGAAAATCAGGTCCACCTCCAATATGGAGTTTACAGTTTTTTTGTTTGTGTACAAACAATCAACATCTTATACAATGCATTGAATAATGCCTTATTTATAAGTGAAGTTATTCAGATACTGGATATATAATCAATATCAAGTACTCAACATTACTAAAATTCATTACAAATCAATACTTGAGGAAGAGACACAATTGAATCCAAATTTTTTGAATGCTTTCACATGCATATTGACTGTAGAAAAGGAAAAGGGAACACACACAGGAAAAATGATGTTATTGTTGCGTCCCTTTTCCTCGCTGCAAATTTCACAGGCCTTCCATATTAAAAATTTGAAAGCTCAATTATTAATGGTACGAATTCGGCGTTTGCAGTTTATATCCTCTTATATAACGTGTATTAAATGGTGTAAAATTGTGATTGTCAAATAAGACGTTTCGAAAGATAACGTTCTTTTGTCTTTCTAATGTCAAAATATAGCTTATTTATGGCGTAGGTCATTTGAATCACCAGTCACAACGACCGTTCGGTTGATCAATGCACTGCCTATTGAAGTAAACATTTTTCAGCAAGTGAACTCGGTGTTTTATTTAAGTTTAAAATGAAATACATTGAAATGTTTTTTATGCCATTCTCTTAAAAATATTTTTTACTTGTTTACTTGTTGTATTATAATATAATTCTATTATATTTGAGAAATTCATGGCGCATTAGCGTCAACGAACGGCCAATAACGTGACAATTTACAACAATCAAATAATGAATCTATCACGTTCTTAAATTTGAGTAATTTTAAAAATCCTTATTTTCGACGACTTTAATTTTTTAAATCTCGAATACGCACTCTACTAAAATTCGGCTTAGAATCCCCGGTCTAAATTATAATAATCAAATTAATGGCGTATTGGCGTGCTAAATTCATATTAAGATGCTTTATACAATAATTCATTCGTTTCACATTGGGAGTTAGTTGAAATATACATTTGCGCAAGTATAAAATATATAATATTAATTGACTTGAGTTTACAATATATACTGTTAATTTATCGTGAAAACTGGCCTCATTTACTGTAATGGATTTACGAGAATTTATATTTAAGCGTAAAACATTGAAGTTATGTAGGTTTGGGCGTTTCCTTGAAGTATTAAGTGCAGCAGTGCAATAATGGCTACTCTGATAGTTCCATTGATAGTGTAACAAAATAATGCAATATACATCACGACTCGAATCGACCGAGTCAAAGAATGCAGACATGCATCATGCTTATAAACGGTCAGCAGTATTTTATCAGTGACGGATCTGGGATAGTTTTTGCCAATCGATAAAAATAGTCTCTTTGTTCCGGGGTAAGAGTTTTTGTCAGGGCTGTGGAGTCGGTAAAAAAAAGTCCGACTCCGACTAAAAAAAGTTTAATATCGTCACTTTTTTCCCCTAATTTTCCTATTTCTGTGTATTCAATTAAATATCAACCCTATAAATACGGCCAAAAGCCAAATTTGACATATTAAATGCAAAAATAAAAAGTTTGAACTTTCAAAATTTATGACTCCGAGTACGACTTTGGCCAAAACGCCGCGACGACTCCGACTCCGACTCCACAGCCCTGGTTTTTGTTAAATTTAAGTAAGCGCTGGTCTCTGTATCGGGGCAAGAGCTTGGTCCCAGCGATCACGTGAGTCTAGTTCCGAAATGAGATCTTGGACATGGGTGTAAACTCTGACTTCTTTAACAGTTCACTCGAGTTTGCGGCAGCCATTGATAGTAAATAAATTTTCTCCCCTCTGCCTAAAGAATCTACCTTCCGTACTTAGCCCACGCGTTCAGTCTATATCAAATAATGGAATTTAATATTCTGGTAATCGTTTTTTTGTCGGCGTCATTCTGGACATTCTCACAGCGCCACTCTTTCGAGTGCATAAGTAGCGTGGTTAGTCTGTATGTCATTTTTTGTTGAGTTGTTTTCGATTGATTCATAAAATTATCACGCTGTTGTTTCTATGAAAAATCGCCTGTGACTGACTGGCTGACTGTGATTAAAGTAGCAAGTGGCTCGTTCTCAATTATTTTATCTCAACATGTTTTTTTTCCTACCAGAACTGCTATGTACAGTTGCTCAATCCCTCTTTTTTGAAGATCGTAGAGATTGAAAAGTTACAAAGACTAGGAAAAGACTAGAGGTTATCTTATCGCTCTCGCTACACGTCGCTTTTTGGGATCGGAAGAGTGGGAATGGATTTTTAACAACACAAACACCGATTGCCGTTTTATTGATTAAAAAAATCTGCTCGTACCGCGACTCGAGCCCGGCCGGTCCGTCACGGAAGCCAACGACATTGGCCACTGCATTGACAGTAGTTTTAAAATCCACACGTTTTATTAAATTTAGGTGACAGATATTTCAGCATCACAAAATTGCCAAGGCTATATAAAACAGATTATTGTCAACCTTAAATACAGTTGAAGAAGAAATAAACACGATATAATCATACTTGCTTTAACAGAATTTTCTATGGTTGAATAACGGAGTTAGCAGAATTCCGAAGTTGCACTGCATCTCCACACTTTATTTACTAAATTTATAAGATTGTCATCATTATTTCCATCATTGGATCTTAAAGATCATTATTTCTCAGCTTGAGAAAAAATATGTTTACAATAAGTAATTTGAAACATTTTTACTTGCCCATTGTTACAAGTGAATTTTAATAAAAAAACATTCACATCGCAATACAGTGTCAAGAGCAGTTAGAACCTTATTAAAGTAAGGTGTCGATGTGTAGTGTTTTTTATTGCTGAAGTCGGGATCCGGGTATTTCCCATGATTTTTTTGATACCACAATATTTATAAAGTACGCCTCTGTGCCTTTTCATTGTGTAAGTAATCCATTTTACAATTTCGGGATATTCCAGACGTAATGAAATAGAGCATTTGGCATTTAAATATTATTGATATTAAAACGCGCGTTGAGAAATGTTTGTATTGAATATGGTTCGCGGGTTTCCACGACTTGGGCGAGGTCGTCACAACAAAGTAACGAAGCTGAGCTAAAACGCACAGACTTATTTAACAAGTTGAGACACAAACTGTGCTATTGTAATTGTTATGTCACAGCCGATAGCTTTGGTTCCATAATCAAAGTCACGACACCAGATATATTATCAATATCGTCACTGCTTGTTCAACACTTGCCTAGAAACGTAACGATTGAGCGAAAAGAATAAAAGTGAAAACTTTACCGTGTTTATGATGATAAACAAAACAACATTATCATTTCGGCCTCTTGGAGATAAAGAAACCGAACTCATTTTTCTTTACTTTTCCGGGGAACAGATTCCCATTTGTTATAATTTTCATTAAATGTGATGCTTTGGCTTTCTGATTTTTTTTTACCATGTCCGCTTCCAACTTGGAGTACATAGACTCCTTGCGGAGTTTATCTCAACATATGATTTTCTACGAGAACTGATCGTTACTCAGTTGCTCAACCTCTCTTTTCCAAGAGAGTCGGTATGGAAAGGATACTAGGAGAAGGGAAGGACTAATGGTTAGCTAATAGCTGTTGCTGTGCGTCGCTCTTTAGGATCGGAATGGTGGGAAGGGATTTAACAACAAAAGCACCCATTGTTTCTGAGCAGAATCGGATTTATCGACTGAAAAAAATCTTGTTTATCGGGAATCGAGCCCGGGCGGTCCGACACGGTAGCCAACGACGTTAACCATGGACCGGACTGATTTATTTGCTAAATAGAAAATAATACTTTATTCTAATGTGTTGTTTTAAGGTTAAGTGTAGCTATGAATAAGAAAGTGATAGTAATTTATTTATTTATATATATGTACATTAAAAAAAATCACAAATTATAAGTTTATATCTATCAGTCCTGTTCTAGTCTTCGTATCCTTTCAATTCCAAAAAATGAGAATCTAAGCAACTGAGTAACACCAACAGTTCTCGTAGAAACGAATAATATGTTGAGATAAACTATGTGAGCAGTCTATATGCCCCACGATGGTAGCGGACATGGATAAAATGATAATGTAGAACTATCTCTTTCAAATGGGTGGCGGATAAATATGGAACGTACAGGGTGTGATAAATCTAAATAATTAATCACTCTATAATATAATTTGACAATAATTAATAATAAATGTACATTCTGTCATACGATATGCAATTAACTTGCGCCGGTGGCAAGAGAACATTCGAGAAGGACGCCCAAATCATGCACTGGATATTAATCATTTTTAAATTATACATAAAAAATGAATTAATTGCATTATTTATTTTAAAGTAACTTCCGCGTAGTCAATGCGCCTATAAAATAAAGACCTTGCCCAAATTATTCCGAGAAAGCTATTTCGGACCAAGATCGAAATACGAAACTTATAAATATATGTACTTACAAATGTTTTTTTTTATATCTATTAGATCATCGTTGGATAAAAGGTTCGTATCTATTTAGTATTCATTTTTACTGCAATGTTTCAATTAATGTTCGTATACATCGAAACATTTCAATACCTATAAAGCGATTGAAAGAACTATTGTTAGCTTACCCCGTGTCTTAGGTAAGCGACGCGAACCGGCAAGCGAATTTAGGCGAATCCAGTCAATTTAAAACGTAGTTGATAAAAGGTCTTATGTGCCATCGCTCGGCCAGACGCAATTAACGCTCTGGTGAGCTTGGACCGTTTGATATTTCAAGCGATTCGCGTGCGCCATGAGTCAGGCACTTGAGGCGACTTACGACATATGTGACACATATGACACTTGCATGGGCGAGGACCGTTTGATATTTTAAAACACTGCCGCTTTCAAAGCGCGCCGGATCGCTTCGCCCACCTAAGATGCAGCGTTAAGCTATGCCTCGTTTTTTGCCCAGTAAGAGGTAACGACTAGAGACTGCAATTCGAGTATCGAGTATTCAATACTCGAGAATACTCGTCTATTTTTCAAGTACTCGATACTCGAGTAATACTCATTGGCTATGCAATGCGAGATTTTTTTTACAACAATTGCTTTGGGTCCTGCTGACATGCTTATGATGACAGGAGCAAAATAAAATATTGAAAAAAAAATATACAAAACTTCGAACCAATTTAAAATCTGAGACGCTTAATTCTCTATTATTTCTTAAATTGAAATTAAATAGGCTTAATTATGATCTATTTATGTATATACAAAAAATTGAATTAATAATATATATTTAGGTACATGTCAAACTACTCGAGTAATCGAGTATTTTAAAATTTTTGTACTCGATACTCAAGTAGTTAAGATGTCAAGTAATTGGAGTCTCTAGTAACGACCAATAACAACAAATCAATTTACGAGAGTTTCCGTGATGGGCGCCACAGACGAAAAAGGGAAATTCCTGAAGGAGTTGACCGCTTGACTACAGAACGCAGTTCTAAAAATATTTTAAAGTACTGTAAATATCTTTATGTCAAAAATATTTTACTTCTCAAATAAGTCAAAAAAAAGTATTAGCTAGTGATAATATGAAGAAGATAAGAAACAGCCAGTAGAATCCAGCATTTTTCCCTATATTTAATGAAACTATATGTAGAATCAGCTCCTGTCTGCTCTTGCTTCTGTCAGCTGAACGCTTTGTGTTGTCTCCTTACGAGAATGATTATCTTGAAATCATTAAAAAATGTTCATTTCTTACCGAGAATTGCTCGTAATTTTTACGTAAACTTGAGTATTTTACTTTTCTTATAATAGACATGCCCAGTCTCTAACTGAATCGATGAGCCTGGCTAGGAGTTTAAGATTTATCTTTGAGGGCGTTAATTTGGAAGTTGGCAAGGCTGGTTGCTGCTTCCATGCTTGCCTCCAGTTTAGACTCTCTTAGAAAGTCAATACTTAGCTAGCTTACACAAGGGAAAGAGAAACAGAGACTTAGTCTATATCTACCCTAGTAAGAATAGCCAAGAAACAAGAGCCCGCTTCGCGGACTCCACATTTAGTTACAGTAGGAAAAAAATTAATAAGATTTTTGGTGATTAACAAGAAGCAATGTCAACATAACACCAATCATATATTTGGACAAAAAACAATATATCTATTGTTTGTACAAAATGGTTTTTTGCTATTCAGTTGTTAATTTTTTTTCGAACAGTAAATTAGTAACATAATGTGCTCGTATTTGACTAATCTATGGTCTTAAATTTACCCATAGACAAATAAAAGACAAATTTATAGCTAGTCCATTTGTTAATGATAATAAAAATAGACTTTTTTTTGTAAATTTCACAGCATTAAAACAAAGGTTACACTCTAATTTGAACAGTTTAACAACACGTTAAAAAAAAAACGAGTTTAATATTTATAAAAATGTTGATTGCACACTGCAATAAAAATTAATTACATTATCTGAATTACAAATGTGCATTTATGATAAATATTTTAACATGAGAATTAATTAAACTATTAAATAAAAAATGCAATTATTTTCAACAACATTCTCGCACAATAATGGGCCGATTTTAAAATGCATTTTTACAATCGACACGTCGTCATAACACACTGTTGAGTTGAGTTTGATATCTTGTTACTAAGGTAATTGAGCGTTTACCTCAGAATATGTTTCATTAAAGATATAGATCATATATGAAATTAAATGCTTGCTGTTAATCTTTGATGGTAGGCTATTAACGAATTTACAATTAACAAATAATTATGCATATTTATGCTTTACTTTATATACGGATGTGTATTGTAAATGTTAATGAGCGAATTAAAAAATAATAAGGCTCAAACAGTGCCTTGATGTTAACTAGTTCTGATGAAAGATTTCGTATTTTTCATTGAAATTTGACCGAAGTATGCAACTGGTGTATTATTTTTAACCATAACTAATATAGATTTGGCTAAAACGGCTATGGTTATCCGTCACAAACCTCGCGGGTTCAAGACCCAGTGCACTTTTTTCAGTCGATTTATCGATTTAATTTGAGAACATGGATGTTTGTTTATTTTATTTTCTATTTTCAAGCACACTAGTGCATGGTTCAAAATCAGTCCCGTGCAGATCTGCTCGAGCCATGAATGTGAGGGGTAAATTCTTTTTTCTTTGTCGACAGCGTTGTGAAAGGAGGCAATGAAAAATTGGTTGCATATACACAACGGCTGGTGGTGGGAAAAACCAACTTGATGTCTTGTCTAACAATTTATTACCACTGATTTGATCCTATAAGCTGGGCGCATAGCGAGAACGAATCGGTAAGCACTAGTTCTGTCGTAGCCTTATCCTTTCTATCCTGACTCATTAACAAGCAGTTCTCGTAAAAAATGTAGAGAAGAGATACCTCGATTAGGAACCCATATGCTTTACATTAGGAGCCGATATGCATTAATACAAACAGAATTAGCGTTTAGCTAGTCGCTCCTGCTACGTCCCCAAAATCAATAACAGTGTATTTATGAAACTGTCCATGCTGGGACTCGAGCTGGTGAGCAGCGTAACTAAAACTGACGACGCTGTACACTCAACCAAAGAACCGGCGAAGTTGTGTTTAGTAAAAAAAGGGGGGAAAATACATAATCATAATTTGTTCACAAAAAAATATCAATAATTGTGTCCTTGGTATAACCTTCCCGGGGTCTCTTTCTTGAGAGATTCAAACCCAGTCTTTCTGCATCCTTTTTAACTCTTGCTAACTTTATTATTACCGGGCTATCTTTGAGTCCAACGGTAATCCTTATCATTCTTTACTCAAAGCTTAAAAATTGTTGAAAATGCTGTTTGAAAAAATACAACACTTTTATTACTCTTTTGCTACATTTCGTTTTAAATTTAAATGCTCTGTTATATCATAAAATCGCAGGGCCATAGAAAGCTTTCTCAATCCAGTTTTTGTTTGGCTTGTTATACGATATAACCTTCGTGTAAGAATCACGAACTGGTATTGCAGAACTCCAAGAATTTAGATGTTGCAATGCTTTGATTTATTTTACGCTCTCTTGAACTAAATGCAGTGAAATTAAATTTGCCATTGAAATCGAAATATTTAAGTTAATGTCGCGTTTTAAGTGGCTTAATTAAAAAAGGTTTAAAGTTTAACGATTAAGTATAACTAGTAATAAGAGCTTTTAAGAAGATAAAAATGCTTTTAGTTCTGCAAGAATAATGTTGTATGCATGATAGTATTTATTTGTTAGAACTCGATTATAATTACATGAATGTAATAGTCATAAAATCCGCATATATTATTAAATTTAGAATACAGATATTTCAGCATCACAAAATCACCAAAGTTATACTTAAAATGATTTTTTTAACCTTAAATACAGAAGAAGAAAAAATAAACACAATATGGCCTTATTTGCTTTTCCATTTGTAGTGTTCAGGGCTGTGGAGTCGTTAAGTACGACTCTGACTCTGACTACAGCATTTACCAAAAACACGATTCCGACTCCAACATTGACCAAAATCACGACTTCGACACCAACTCCGAATCCACAGCCCTGGTAGTGTTCTTTATTACTTCAATCGGGATTCAGGTTTGCTTTTGAAATGAGAAAAAAGATTAAAATATTAAACAATATATTTCACAGAAAGAAATTGGCAAAGAAACTGAGTAAGTTCCGACAAAAAAACAACATAAAAATTAGAACTTATTGAACATCCACGTAGAATAGTCTCAAAAGCGCTTCTTAGTGGCATCGCCATTGGCATTGGAAGAACGAGAAATCTAATCGCTCTCGCAACGTCCCGTTTTTAGAATCGGATTGATTTGCACAACGCAGAAATACATACATTCGGACAGACACCAACAGATCGATCGGAAAGTCAATGCATGAAACTGGTCGTACTGAGATGCGAACCCGTGAGCTCCGCAGACGATGCTAACGATATCTACACTCGACGAAGGACTATTACAACTTACTAGAATAAATAAAATATACAATAACAAGCAAGTCAATACATAGCAAAGTTGCATTCAGCCTTGGTTCGTTAATCATTCATCGATCGTGATCGGAATATTAATTACCAAGATGTCCTTTTTTATTTCAAAACCATTATAATAATAACCAGACCTCGCTTATTTTCTACCGCGCTATTGTGCAGCTGCCAAAATACGCTCCGAGTCCTAGAAACCATAAAATGGCGGACAAGTATCAATTTTTCAATTAATAGGGTGCCCAGGCGTCGGATATTTACAGAACGAGACGTGTTATTTAAACAATATTTATATTAGGCATGTATTTAATGGGTCAGTAACTTATTCAAGTTTTGGTCAGTTAAATAAATAAATGGTCAGCTAAAAATCAAAATGGTCAGTTAATATTATAAACGGTCAGTTGTCATTGTATCAGTGTGAATGTGGTCAGTTATTAAATAAAACGGTCAGTAATAAATTTATAGTAAATTATAGTAAATTTTTTTTTTATAAAAGTTAATTAAAATTTTACTGAAAAATTTATTAAAAAAAAATATTTGGCATTACAGCTTACGCCAATGCGCCAAATATTCTTAATTGTGAAAGTCATACGAAAATAACTCAATGATAAGTAATAAATCAGTTGTGCACAAAATCAACGATAAATAACATACACCCAGCCCAAGATCTATTTTTTTTTTCAATTGAAAAAATCTGATCTTGCCGGGAATCGAACCCGGGTCTCCAGATCGCTAGGACAAAGCTCTTGCCACTAGACCACAGGGACCGACAATATATTTTAATGGTTAGTTATTTATTAAAAATGGTTAGTATTTAATTTAAATAGTCAGCTATTTTAAAAAAATGATAAGTTTTAGTTTGACAGCTTAGCATGACATGTTATTTTTATTTTAACTGACCATTTATTATTTTTAACTGACCGTTTTAAGTATTTATAAGTGACCATTTATCGAATTAGAAACTGACCAAATAATTAGTAGTCTTTATATTATTACTAAGCTCATCTGATGATGGGTGATTAGATATTATTGATTGATATTATCAACGACTTTATCAAATAGATTTTTGACATGCACACGTTTAATAAGGTGAAATAGTGTCTAAGGATACAAAAACCATGTCGTATACTTTTTTTAATCCATGTCCGCTCTCAATATGAATCACATGACCTACTAATGGAGGTATCAAAATATTCTTGTTACTACGAGAACTGCTTGTTACTCCGTCGCTTAACCTCCCTTGAGTTCGATGAGAGTATGGATAGTTAATTCAGCAGTATGCCATCACCTGAATATTTGTGAATAATAGTTATAATTCTTGTGAAAATATATATTTTTACATTGGAGAAGCTCATATAATAGCATTTTATTATTATTTCTGTTTTTGTTTGAACTTTTAAACACAGCAATTCAAGGTTAATTTACTAAGATGATATTTAGTGTATGCGCTCTACGCATATTATATTAAGATATATACATACTTATATATCATGAAAGGTGAATTTTTAAGAATTATAGTTATAGAATTTTCATTTGTAAAGCGCGAATATAAATATCGTGGCAATTTTTTTGACAACGTATGGTGTTGCGACAGTCCTTATTTTTGCATAGATTTTTGCTCTTTTCTGTTCGGCTTCGTTTGATGTATATTATATGTAAGTGCTTGTTTAACGTATTTTTTCTAATGTATTCTATGTTCTTATCTTTATTGAAATCATGGGCCCTGAGTTATACCTGGTGTTTAAGTTAAGGAATTCTAGCCGAAAATACCCGGTATTTTCATTTGCTAAATTCTGGTCACCCTACGTATTTCAAAGTTCAAAGAGCCGTGTGGAAATATTCTGTATTCCATTAAATTAAACTGAATCATTTATTTTCTAATTGGTTTCAACATTCAACATTAAAGAACAAACACACGCCGTTTTGCAGGATTTCTAAAACATTAAGTTGTATTTTTGCTATATCGACCACTTTACTGCATTACAAACTGAAGTTGAATGTTTATTTACATATTTACAATAACGATTTTCTGGTACAATCGTGTTACTGTTTTTCAATTGGAAAAATGTGAACTTTCCAGGACTTGAAACCAGACCCGCCTGATCGCTAAGGCAAAGCTCTTACCATTGTTTGTTTTAAATTGGTACCGGTACTAAACTAAACTACTCCCAACCACCACCCGCCATGGCCTTACATTCGGTATCAGCGATCGTGTTCCGTGGCGTAACAACGTTAAGCGTATCTGTTCTGTTTGCGAGTATGGAGTTGTCTCGGGAGCATTTTCCCAGGACTTGGAGGCCAAGGCACTCAAGTGTGCATTACTGACTCTAAATAATTAGCAAACCCTATACGTTACTGATTCTAGAAATGCTATTTAATGCTGTCATTAATTCAATCAACAAAGGCCGGTCGCGGACCTATACGAATATATTCCGATACTATCGAAGGTTTGTGAACATATTGCAGTGAGTCTCGAAATCATCCCCCAGTCGTATTGGACATTCTTCCATTTAAGCTACGCCACGCTAAACGCTACGCTCGTCACTGTGGCCGCAGCCTAAAATGGAAGAATAACCAATATAACTGGGGGATGATTGTGAGATGCACTGCAATTTGGTCGCAAACTTTCGATAGTATTGGCACCAATTTAAGAAAAACAATTGGGCGTAATGTAGAATCATAGGTCACTGAGGTCTTGTGGCAAGAGTTTTGCCATAGCGAACAGGCGGGTCTGGTTTCAAATCCCGGTTGTTTCAATTGAAAAAGTGTTCACTTTTAAGGTGTTCATTGTTAATATAATACTTAGTGGAATGGCTTTATAATAAAACATTTTTGATAATTAACACATATTGAATTTATTAAGATCATGACCGGTTTCGCTCATCGTAAACACTATCAACTAAATCAACGTTTTATTATTTTTATGAAAAAGAGTTGGACACAGGTGTTTGTCATTTGCCGTTGAGTTGTCCTCGACTGATTTTCATATTTAAAAATATTTGGTGCGTTTACATTAACTGTAATGAAAAATATGTCTGTTAGGTAAACAAATAAATAAATAATGAGACATAACTCAACACGATTTGTTTTAGTTACGACAAAGGCGCTATATTCTGTTGGTTAAAATAGCACGGTCAAAACAAATACACAGTTTAATAATTTAATCTATTTTTGAGCTACTTTGAGCAACGCTGCTTTATCAGATTAAAAACTTGCATAGCCAACAACATTCTTGACACAATACCAGCAATTAATGTTTCTTGGGCGCTAAAACAAAACTCAAATTGCATAATTACCTTTAGTCCAACTCGACTGCCTTGGATCTAAAACACTGTTACACGGGGTGTTAACAGAAATTGATTTTAATTAACTCATGATATTTTGGTAGCATAGTAAACAACATTACTATGCATATCTATATTATCTTTTCATATACAATGGAACCCTGATCTTACGTTCTCGCATTATACGTTTTCCCGCGTGGTGCGTTCATTTTCTATAAACCCGGCATTTATTAATTTTTAAAACCTTCCCGTATTAATCCTTTGTTTTATACGGTCCCTTGAAAAACGTAGAATCGGGATTTCACTGTACAATGAAACCCCGATTCAACGTTTTTCTCGGGACCGTATAAAACAAACGAATTATGCGGGATACGGTGAATGCGGGAATGTTTAAAAAAAAAAAAATAAACTTTTGAAAAACTTATTTATTTATTAAAATTTCTTATTATACACCTATAACATTCATTTTTTAAAAAGTTTAACACAACTTTGCTGCTTGACTTTTCAATTTAAGCAAATGCTCTCAAATTCGTATATTTTTTAACAGATTCTTCCAAGTCCAATAACGCTGTTGTAAATGTCATTCCAGGTTCATTATTGCGTTTTTCGCCATCTTCTTCTACAAAAGACACAGATGCTCAGTAATTACCGGAAACATCATGACAATGAATCGTAAACATTTGCACACTTGCAGTCTCATTTTTTTTTCTACGAATCGATTGGATGGGATCGATTGTGCTTCTAAGATATATTCAACACAAACGGTCAATCAGGATAATATTTGTGACGAGACGATAATTTTAAGACGATAAATCGAGAAAATCGATAAACTGAGGAACGATTAATGCGGGATTTTTAACATGGTTCTTATGGGTTATGCTTCGCCGGGACTATACAAAATGAACGAACCACGCGGGAAAACGGTTAATGCGAGAACGTTAGATCGTGGCTCCACTGTAAATATTATCTTAAAAAGAAAAGAAAAACACTTTGCATAAAAATGATGTAAATTAACAATACGATATGATCGTATAATATATCGGTCACCAAACTACAGCCCGCGGGCCGGACCCGGTTTGCAAGAGATTTTCATTTAGCCCTCCAAAAATAGCGTATTTTTGTTTATAAATTATGCATTTGGAAATATTGAATTTGTAAAATTTCATAAATTGGTTGTGAATTCACGACAGCTGTAAATATCAATTCATCATTTGAGATAAGATAAGATCAGGTTGTGAAAGCAGCAGGGTGTACAATTGATTGTTTAATACAGTGATGCACAACCTGCGGTACGAAGGCTGCGGCCCGCAATGACAAGTATTAATCACCATTTTTCTTCAAAACTTTTAATGGACGATGGAAGAACAATATGAAACAACAAAATTTTCAATTGTATATGCACAAAAAATATCGATAATTTAATCAGTTTTTCCCATGCGGCCATCGAACTATCTGAGAATTGATTATCAGGCCCTTCACCCGAAAAGGTTGTGCATCACTGGGCGATCAGATGATCAGAATTATTATTATTATTGAATTTTAATACGAATGTATTCGTCGTCAGCCCTGTCGTTTCAAAAAGTACAACCCTGCCCGTTTCTCAAAAAAGTTGGCGACCTCTGGTATAATATATACCATTCTTGATGGCTTGTTTATCATTAAGTGCAATACATTTTACTTTTGCTGGTTGAAGGAGATAGGAACTTCAATTCAAATCAAAACACACTTATCTAAGTCAGATTTTGATCAAGCAGTAGTTCAACAGTAAAATGTCATGAGTCACGAGTGACCATTGAACTCAATGGTACCACTGAAGCACGACAGCGATACAGCTACGGATTTTTGTGAGAATAAATATCAACATCTACATATAATATATATGCATATCTTTTTCATGTAAATATAACTTTTTACGAGGACTTCTTGCTAGTCAGTTGACCGACCTTTATTTTAAAAAGATACTAATGATAGAAAGGATAGGACAGTTGTCCAAATCTTTTATATGATTATATGTCAATATATTTTTTTTACTAGGGTTGATTGTTAATCAGTTGATTAACCTTATTGTTTCAAAGATATTGTGCATATAATGAGTAGGATAACAGATAAGTTAATCATTCTCGCTACGTCCGTTTTAGGATCGGATGGGTGTGGGAGATGTTTTTAGACAACACAGACACCCATGTCTCCAAACCGAAATAAATATTAATAATTATAGTGAAAAATAAAGCTTAGATATTTAATCCGAATTTTAAAGACGTCTCTGTTAATTTATTTTAACAAAAACTGAATAAATCAAATTTGCACCAGGGGCGTGCGTTCTCAAAGGGGTACTTACTTTGTTTTAAAAGTATTTTGTTTCTGGATCCATCTGTAAATTACTCCACACTATTTCAGTCCTTTTTGATCAACTCCTCTCCCATCGTCACAAAATGACACCATTTTGACAACACACTTTTTCAAGTCTCACCCCCAATACCTCAATATGATATTTTTTTCACTTTTAAGGTGCCCACTGTCAATACTTGGTGGAATCTAATTATATCAAAAAAATAATATACTTTTTTGCTATTATAACAAAAATTTTTTTTAAGATCAAGACCGGTTTCGCTCGTCGTGAGCATTTTCAACTAAATTTGAATCAGCTGAAGTGAGTCGACCAGTTGAAAATGCTCTCGATCAGCGAAACAAGTCCTGGTCCTAATAAATTTAATATGGAATAGACAAAAAAATGTGTTATAAATCTTTTGTCTTCCTAATTTTAAATTAACTCCATATTTACGGGTTCTCATCCATTGGTCGCGACCCCCATGGGTGATACGACCGCTTTTCTATGGGGTCACCAACTTATAGGGTCAATTAAAAATATATTCACTTTAATGCATTTTCGTTGATTTTTTAAAATTATTTTATGAAAAATGCCCTTTTCAATTGATCCTAAGGGTTTTGGGTCAAATGGTTTTCATAAAAAGGGGTCACCATTCGAAAAAGGCCAAGAACCTATTCCGTTGGTAACCAAAATTTTATTGAACCACCCAAGGTATATGATATAAGAAAAAAATTAACTCATTATTTAAATATGTACTCAATACAATAATTGCGTTTTAAAATGATAGATTTTAAGTGTAGCAGTGAAATTTTGAGCAACAAAGTGGTTATGAAAATATTCGCAACCATTTTAAAACGCCCCCCAGACAACAAAGAATTCCATTTTTTTTTTTTCCTACCTTTACTTTCCTACTGAAACTATATGTGGAGTCCGCTAGGCGGGCTCCTAGTTTCCCAGCTATTTTGTTGCTAGGGTGGATACAGACTAAGTCTTTGTTTCCCTTTCCCGCATGTAAGCTAGCTAAGTATTGACTTTCTAAAAGATTCTGTCAGCTGAGGGCTTTGTGTGGGGAAAACACTTAAGAAAAACCCCTTACGAGAATGATTGTCTTGGAATCATTAAAAATGTTCAATTCTTACTAGGAATTGCTCGTAATGTTTACGTAAACTTGAGGAGTTTACTTGTTCTTATAGTAGACATGCCCAGTCCCTAACTGTTACTAAATCGACGAGCCTAGCTCGTAGCTTAAAATGTATCTCTTAGGGCGTTAGTATAGAAGCTGGCAGTGCTGCTGGCTTCTTCCACGCTTGCCTCCACTGTTGAAGAAATTGCTGTAGGAGAAAGGTGGGTGGAGCATAAGGTTTGAGACATCGTCCTGACGAGGTTCTTAGAGGCCTTTAGTTGGTTTTTAAAGTTGGATATTTTCACAGCTCGGAGAGTTGGAGCGAGGTGGGGACCCTGCTTCAAGCTTTCCACGAAACTGGCACGGTGGAGGCGTAGGGTCTCTTTAATGTCAGGGCCTTTATACCACGCCCGGAGGTATCGGGTGCTGGCGTTCTTCTTCAAGCCTGTGATTATGCGTAGGCATTTATTTTCGACCCTCTGAAGGAGAAGAAGTTTGCTGTCGGGGATGTCTACAGACCATATGGGAGAGGCGTACAGCATGGTTGGCTTAATTACCATGTTGTATAGTGCCTTCTTATTAGCCATGCTGAGGTAGCTTCTAGCATTGAATATTGGGTACAACGCGCCAATTGCAACGTGAGCTTTCCGCCTGGCTTCTGCAATGTGCGTAGACCAGGTGAGGGAGCAATCCAGAAATACCCCGAGGTATTTGACAGCTGGGCTGAAACAGCAAGGGATACCACAGACGGTGATTTTCCCGTTATAATTTTTGTTATTACGTTTACGCGTGAAGAGGATCGCCTCTGTTTTCGCGCCGTTTACTTTGAGTCTCCAGCGACTGAAATAGTCAGTCAGCTGGGCTGTGCCAGACTCAAGGCGACGTATAGCTACGTCCCGGTCCCTGTGCGTGGAGGTGATGGCCGTGTCGTCCGCATAAAGAGCGACAGAGCAGTTTTGGGATTTGGGAGGTCGTAAATGAAGTGGTTAAATAGTCTAGGTCCCAGGAGACTACCCTGGGGTACCCCAGCGGAGGCTGAGCGGAGAAAGATTTTCCTTCTTAACCGCTGCATAGAGGGATCGGTCATTCAGATAATTTTGGATGATTTTAATAATGTATGGGGGAGTGTTTGTCTCAACGAGCTTGTGAACAAGTCCGTCGTGCCAAACTGTATCAAATGCCTTTTTCCAGATCAAGCAGTACCATTCCGGTGGTTCTTCCCCTGTAAAAAGTCTTCGGTGATCTGACCCGTGATGCGGGATAGCTGAAGGGTGGTGGAGAGGCCTTTTCTGAAACCGTATTGAGATTCAGGTAGAATAGGGTTATGAACGGGGAGAAAGCGTTCTAGGATCACTTTCTCGAGCAGTTTGCTGAGGCAATCAAGTAAACTGATTGGTCTGTAGTTGACAGCTAATGAGTGGTCTTTTTAGGTTTGGAATCGCGACGACGTGTGCCGTTTTCCACGTTACTGGAAAGTAGCCACGTAGAAAACACGCAGTATATATTTTTTGCTAAGAAAATGATACCTTTTTGCGGGAGGCGTTTCAAGATAGTGTTGTTGATGTTATCTCTACCGGGCGCTTTTTTAACGACGAGTGTTTTTGATAAGTTTCTCAATCTCAACCGGCTCAACGATTTTAACATCTTCCGGGATGATGACTTGGGAAGCAAAGGGAGTCTATTGACTTTTTTCACGAGCGCTTTTGTAGCGGTGTCCGTGTCTGACTGGATTTCAAAGTTTTGACGAATGCATCGGCGAGTGCGTTAGCTTTTTTCGAGATCGGAGTAGACAAATTTATTGCTTGATGGGTCAGGCCTGAGTGAAGCGATTGCAGACGAAGACGTTTTTATGCGTCTAGAGCGCCCAAAGTGAATTTTTGGGGTTGTCGGTGTATATACGGCAGCTAGAGAGTGTCTTCCCAAAGAGCAGTTTGTGACTTTTTTACCGTGGCTTTGATTTTGGTTGTGAGAGAGTTAATCTCGCGTTTGACAAAGTGATCTTCGCGTTTGGTTTTGTTCCATTCTTTGCGCAGTTTGTTACGTTTAAGAATGAGTTCGCGGCTTTCGTCCGTGAGCTCAGCGCGTGCGTGTGAGAGTTTCACTTTTGGAACGTATCGGCGGCGGGCCGTGAGGATGGTTTCGGTTAGCTCGGCAGCTGCTGAGTCTATTTCTGCTTCCGTTTTCAGGGTTTTTGGGCGTGAGGTGTATGTTTTGCGTGATGTACCTTTTAAATAGATGCCATTTTGCTTTCGCGTAGTCGAACTGCGGGGTTCTTTCTTTTTCATACGCGCCTCCTATCTCAAAGTAGACAGGAAGATGGTCCGAGTGAAGCGCATTAAGTACCCTTGGCTTTCCGACAGTCGGAGAATTTTGAGCGATCACCAAGTCAATGAAAGATGGGCGAGTTTTACCTTGTATGCGCGTTGGTTCGTCCGTATGGAGAATCGTAAAGTCCGATTTTTCGGAATGTTTGAGGAGCGAGTTGCCGCGGGAGTTGGCTCTGAAGCAATTCCACACGCTGTGGTGGGCGTTTAGGTCACCGGCTAAGACGACCGAGTTTCTGAGCTTGAGCAGCTGATCAAGTTCAGAAGCAAAGAACTTTTCCTTGGCTTTACCATACACCGATATGATAGCGTGAGGCTTCCCATTGATTTCTACTTCTATGGCAGTAGACTCAAAGCCGTTTAGAGGAGAGGTCGGGAGATGCGCGTGCTTGAGATCGCGATGAACTAATATCATGACGCCACCGCCCCTCTCGGGGAGAGGGCGGTCCTCACGGTAGCAGTCGTAGCCGTGAGCGGAGAAACGGTGTTTAGGCTTAAGGTATGTCTCTTGGATCAGGACGATATCTATACCAAGCTCTATGAGTAGTTCTTGGAGTTCGGGGCGTTTGTGGGCTGAGACGCTGTTGGCGTTCCACGTTAAGACCTTGAGTGGCCGTCCATTATCTAGCAGGTCTGCGCCTTTTTACGGGAAGCTAGTCCGAATTTGTCAAGTAGTGACTGAGCTCTGTCGAGTCTATCACTAAGAGACATTGTAGGGCTTGCGCGAATGGCGCGGGACATGCGAATACTCTCAATGATGGTGGAGATGTCTTCATTGGTGACACCATCCTCACCGTCAAGGAAAGAGTTGATGGTGTCGATTAAAGTAGCAGGAATGGGTTGTTTTGTCGCTGCTGGAGTGGGGGGCATGCTCAGTATTGGGAGGCCCTGTAAGCGCGCTCTTGTAGAGAACATCTGGGGCGGCTGCGACAGCTGATCGGTGGGGGTTTGCCTTAGGAGCGGTGGTGGCCGCTCGGCGAGCTTCAATTGATTTGACGTAGGCAATGCGTTTTGGGCATTGCCTGTAGTTTACAGGGTGGTCGCCTCCACAGTTGCAGCACTTGACCCCTGGGGATGAGCCTCCCTTGGGTCGTGTGCATGCTTGGGACTCGTGTTGCTCCAGGCATTTTACGCAACGCGCGTCATCATGGTTGCAGTTTCGGGCTGAGTGCCCAAAGAGCTGGCACCGGAAGCACTGAGTGCCACTTGCGCTTGCACTCCCTTTAAATTTTGGAGCGTCACCCTCACATGACAAAGAATTTTGATCTGGGCAGACATGTATGACATGTCTGTTCCTGCTGGCATGGCGACTAGGTAAAAGTAATTACGAGGTGCCGGGGACTTGGATTTTTAGAAGCGATACTGATGCGGGGTTGAAGCCGTATTCGCTAACTGCGAACGCGACCTCTTCTACAGGCAGGAGGGCAGTCCAGCGATGACTGCTTTACAGGTCCTATCCTCCTGTAAAGTGAATGAGTGGAATTTCGCATTACCACTCCGAAGACCTTCGGTAAAGGCAACGGTGGGCTTCCACTGATTTTTACTTGGACGGCATATGTGCCGTTCTTGAAATTCGTATGGAATTTATTTTCTCCCAGTATCCTATTCAGTCTTTTGACGATTGTGCCGTGAGGCTCTGAGTCGTCAACCGAAATTATGACGGGGGAACGCGGGTTTTTGGCTTCGCGGGGCCAATGGTAGGGGGTGCTGAGGGGTACAGACGGGAGCGTGACTTCGGGATTTAGACCAATAAATTTGTTTGTCGTCTTAGTTGGCGACGGAGCGGCTAAATGCCGTTTGGGAGCAGACACCTTGGGTCTGATCCACTGGTCAAACTGGTTGACTGTGGGAGTTGACTCTAAAAGTGGCACAGGGGATTGAGTATGAGCGCGATAGTCAGCGGGAAGCTGCACCGGTCTCGGGAGTACCGCAGGGGCTGTAGGTGAAGTTGGCATGCTGCCGATTGGCTTGTGATTCAGTGTATCTGGTGAGGGCGTCGGGGAACGGTGCCCTCTGGTAGCTTTTTGCCGAGCGCAAACGTGATCGGGGCCGCGGGGACCCGCTAGGGGACCCGGGCAGCTTCCCTCGGAGCGAGTGGAATTTTTTAATTATATTTCAAATTATATAAATAATAATTCAAAATATTGCTGTTCGCGCTTTCGCGCTTTCCGTTCGACCGACTGTACTTTACTTTCGGCTGACTGTATGCTCTGTCAGCCGGACGTACTTAGGACCCACGCGGTCATAAACGCAGGGCTTCCAAGAAGGGAACAGAGCGTTGTCGATGGGACGCTTTTACATGTAGTAATTAAGTGAAACGGTAAAATGTTAAAATATGTATAGGTATAATAAGATACTAAATATAATATGTTTCTTACTCTGTGTCCGTTGTGAATTCCAGAGATTGCTAGAGCAATGCGAGCCTTTTCGCGTAGCGAAGAGGCGAGCTAAATAGGATATTTGCTGAAATCTTGCGAAGCGAGATTTCAGACGACCTTACTCTGAGAGAGCTAAAACGGGAATCACAAAGAATTCCAGTCACCGCCTATTGATTTATAGATTGTGAACTGGTGCAAAATGCGTCTGGGAGTGAATTGAAAATTTCATATTGCAAATAATCTTTTGTCTATGGTTTACTTTTGCCTACGCCGCCTTCCTAATTTTACGATAATTTCTATGGCGCAATTCAACTGTTTTCGAACTCTTTTGTTATGGATTCACGATTTTCAAATTAAGAAACAAGTGGAACGTTTTTTTGAAAATTATACTAAACGTCATATTATATTTCGCGGTCATTTAAAAGAACATGTTTTTGCTTTAGGCGTAAATCTTATTTGGTTTTCACAATTACATAAATTTTGGGAATTTCAGTTCGTATAACGATTTTTTGCTCGAATTCATGTATTTTTATTAAATTGTAAATATCCTTCTGTACATCATACTAGTAGGCTACAATAAGAGCTTCAAACTACTCCATTTATTCTTACCATCTCAATAGGACAGAATGCTCGCCACTGCTAACATTATTTTCAATGATAGGTTATTTGTTTGCTTTGTTTTGATCCTATAACCCCCCCTCCTTACTTCCCGTAAAAAGGAAAAATTCCAAACTCCATTTTATAATTTTATCATTTTAAAATATTAGAACAAACTTTGCGATATTTAGTCAGATGAAGAGGGGAAACACTTGTCACAATAAGTAATACGAAACGTGGAATAATCAAAGTTATTTAAAATTTTATATCAAGGAATATCAGTCTCAAGTTTTTCAAATACAAAAAACGACTTTTACGAAATTTTAAAGTCCTGACAATTTGATGCGAAGACTATTGATAGGGATGTAAAAGATGAATTAAAATTCCCTCTCATCTATCCGATCCTTAAAACAGACAAACATAGCAACAGCAATAGGCTACCAACAGTATTATTCCTTAGACTTTGTCTTCTAAATAAAATTGAGGAACTCAGTGTCGAAGTTACATTGGGGTAAAAAATAAATTATAACATTTTGTTTTACTATAAATTGGATACATATATTTTGTTGATAGCAAGTGGTATCATGTTGTAATTTGTAATGCAGTGCTATTGTTGTATTGTTTTATAACTAGGTAATTACCTAATATCTACATTCCAGAGTTATTGGTAAAATATCAAACCGCGCAGGCGCAGTTTTCATACACCAGCCCACCTGGTCCAGTCATTACAGATTAAAACCAGGCAATCATTCGACAAGTTTTAGTGTCGAAGTGATGCACAACATTTTTTTGTGCGGATATTTTGAAATAATAAATCAAAATTTGTCGACTTTTTTCCGTTGATGACTTTTCTTAAAATATTTATAAAGACAGTTAAAAATTGTATATGAATGGCTTAAAGAGTAAATTTGCTATCTCTGTTTTTGTCAATTGTGCAGGTGAAGGTAAAAACCAGGGCTGTGGAGTCGGTGAAAAAAGTCTGACTCTGACTCCGAATCTGACTCCAGCATTTACTAAAACCACGACTCCGACTCTGTCTCCAACATTGACCAAAAATACGACTCCGACCAAAAAAAGTTCAATATCGTCACTTTTTCCCCTAATTTTCCTATTTATGATGTGTATTCAATTAAATATCAACCCTATCAATGAGGCCAAAAGCCAATTTGACAAATAAAATGCAATCTTAAAAAGTTTAAACTTTTCAAAATTTCCGACTCCGAGTACGACTCCGGCCAAATCGTCGCGACAACTCCGACTCCGGCCAAAAAGCTCCGACTCCACGACTCCGACTCCGACTCCGCAGCCCTGGTAAAAACTGATTATTTTGGTATTTTCGAACCGATCGGGAAAATTTCAAACAATTTATTTGTACCACCGCTGAAAAACAACGAATGAATAGCAGATGGCAATAGAAAATGGTGGAGTTGGATAATTAGCAGGGTAGGCTTAAAAACGACAATGGAGTTATTAAATTTTCCTTAAACGCTTTTACGATGCACTCAAATAAGTTATGGTTATAAAAAAAATACGGGCCATGCACATTGCATGATACAACAAGATGGCATTAAAATCATTTTCGGCCAAACGTGGAGACAACAAAATTCCTCTTTAAGCCATTGATGTATTTATTCAAGAAAATATAAATCATGGCATTACAACTGACGCCAATGCGCCATGCATTTGACAAATTTAAATACAGTGAACCCCGATTCTACGTTTTTCAAGGGACCGTATAAAACAAACGTTAAATGCGGGAAACGATGAATGCGGGAAAGTTTTATATTTGAACTAAATGCCGGGACTATAGAAAATGAACGCACCACGCGGGAAAACGTATAATGCGAGAACGTAAGATCGGGGTTCCACTGTACATTTATTTACATACATACCTGGTACACATAATAAAAATCACAAATTATTAAAAAAAAAGATGAAAACATTGTAGAAAATTAATAAAATCACATTAGAAATTTTCAAACTAGTCAACCGAGCGAGTTCGGACAAAATCAACTTTTATTCTTAAAAAATAGTATTTGTCTGAACTCACTCACGTCAATATGAAATATGTCGACATCCGAAGCAATGCCGTTTAAAATTGTTTCCAACCTTTCCTACTTATATTTATGTATTTTTGTAAGTGTTTGCTAATAAAATACGTTGCATAAAGTTGGAGTCAAGTTTTATCACACGCTTTAAGTATTTCAGGTTGTAAATTATAGGCCATTAAAAATGATATTTGGGAAAAATATGGCTGTACCATAAATATTACAAAATTTTAAATTAGATTTATACAATTTTTTTTTTTTGTTCACTTACACGGTTTTGTATTTTTGAGTTTTAAATTGTGATCAAATAAAAAACGCGCATCATTGCTTGCGGAGCGTACGGGTTTGAATTCCTTTTTTTTATCAAATTATCTATTTGTGGTAGGAGATATGGATGTCTGTGTTGTTCAAAAATATCTCCTACAACCACCACATCCTAAAAACTGGACGTAGCAAAAGCGTTCAGCTAACCACCTGCCCTAGTATTGCCATTTTAATCACTACTCTCATCGAAAAAAAGAACGTGAGCAATTGGATAGCAAACAGATCTCGTATAATATATGCTCTTCATTGGTAGAGATTATGGTTAGTCTCATTAATATCATGTGTCATAAACGTCGATATTCTATATATGCTCGAGTGGAGTGAAAAATTTGTTCATTGGTCACTCGTGATTCATGAATTTGTATTGCTTATAAGCTCGGACTAGCTTACACTTCGAAAATACATCAAATCAATTTGTCACTTTTAATAACTTATTATTACCATATAAAATTATGATGGTGGAACAGAGAAGAAGATGTAGAGTTGTACCCTGTCTAAATGGTTTATAAACAAGATCTAGTGCACGTTTAAAACATAGTTCTGACGAGGGCGTAAGCCAAAATAGCTATCAAAAAATATATAAAAAAGAACTGTAGAATTAAAATACATTGTTATTTTTTTCACCGTATTATAATGGAGTTCTACCAAATAAATGCCAACTCAATCAATATATTTCGTCGGTAATACTTTTTAAATGTTTGTATTACACCTTAATCCAGTTTTATTATCAGCAAAGTAAGTCCGAAATCAATCATTTTAATTAAAATATATATATATTTTAAATTAAGTAATATTCGTGAATATTGACAGAACTGGATATTGACTGTTATTAAATAAATTTGACGTTTTAATTTTATTATACATATTTTTTAAAAATAGTTTTGTATAACTGGAATCACTTTATCAACGAACGAAAGCCTTTATATATGATATATTTGTAATATATTCTTTGCATTGAAATTGTGCGGTGGAATTACTTCAATGTCCACCAACCAGTAAACTAGATCTGAAAAGCGAGGCGTTTTGTTGAACAAGTTGTTTATGATTGTACAATCAAAAGACAATCATTTTAATAGTATTTAAATAGAAAGTGGAATAGTGTCATTAGGTTTGTCATTGGAGATAAATATCAAATTTGAATCTCTGGAAAAATTATTGTCGTTGAAAACGAGCTGTCAAAAGACATAAAACACGATATCGTTCAATATAATACTTTGACCAAAGACTAACTATGTCTTATATAATGAAAGATATCAATCTGGGTGTTCATGCTGGGTGTTCGATGAAATGTCAATAATTCAGATTTTTCACACTTGGGTAAGTTTTGACACTCATATCAAGGATGTTACCTTATGGCATCGTCAGACATACAAGGGCACGAATGAACACAAACTGACAACAATTAAGCAGTTGTGTGTTTGTGTTATTTATACACTATATAAAAAGAGAAGAAAATGATCGACATTATCTCTAGTAGCGATTGACATTTTACAATGATCAGTACCAGTTTTGTTACTCGCGGGCATTTTAATCAGCTGAAAAAGCTCGCGATGATTAAAAAAAGTCCAGATTAATATAAAATAAATATTTTAATCCATGTCCTCTCAAAATGTGGAGCATATGGCATCCAATTGGAAGTATCTCAATTTATATTGTTTTATACGAGAGCTGATTATTACTCAGTAGCTCAACCACTCTGTAATTGCAATTCAATGAGTATAGGGCTAGAAAGGATAAGGCTAGGAGAGGACCGGATGAGTGGAAAAGAATTTTTAACGACTGAAAAAAGTGCCACCCGTAGTCGGAATCGAGCCCGTAATGTCCTTTCAGGAAGCCAATGATGTTGACCGTTGCACCACGGACCGGACAATATGGAATAAGTACTAGAAAAGTGTTTTATTTATATTTGAATATGATGTTATATTGTGCTGCAAAATTATATTACATAATGTTTTAAAAGAGTATGATACGCATAATCAGTTCAAAACCATGGTCACTAAAATCACCCAAAAGCGTCAACCACGCAACTCCAAGACAGGAATAAAATAATAATATGATTAAATCAAAGACAGGTTTTATACGTTTGATTTGTTTCAAAAATATACATACCAGAGATAAACCTCGTTGCAAAAACTTTCCCTGTTGTAAGTATATAGGTGAAGTGTTTTTCATTCTTTGAATAACCCACAGCCGGTGCAATTGCAATGGAAATTTTTCACAAATCAAGTGCATTGCATTGCAAGGACAGCGATCGTAAACATTTAAATAGCATTCAACTGATAGTCATTTGTATGATAATATCATATACTATATATCAATGTGGAGCGTATAGATTCCAAAAGGAGTTTATCTCAACATAACTTTTCTACGAGAACAACTCGTTAATCTGTTGCTCAACTTTTTTTTAGAAGAGACTAGGGATATGAAGCATAAGACTTTGAAATAGAGTAGAAGAATAAATGAGGTTTTTAAGATCGGATTGATGTGGGAGGGAATATTACACAACACAGATATCCTTGTCGTCGAAGAGTGTACTTCTTCCGGTAATTTATCACGGGACAGAATCCTAATCCTCTCGAGCTAAGCTCAAAAAATGTATACATACTGGCTTATATGTACATAATTTTATGATTTGAATTTACTCTTTGAGTTCTTGTGAATTATTATAAAATGTGGAATCAAATGTTTAATCTGAAGAATATTACTGATTATTGTATGAGTTCTGAAAGAAGAATTCGTTTTTTAATATTAGCCTATAATAAAATTATTCTTTTTATTTAAAAACAATAATAAACTTATGTGACTGTCTCTATCTGTATAATATTATTGTTTGTGTAGTTGCATTTTTGCTCCTGTAAATTAAAACAACTAGATTTCATAGTTATTGCGAAGTATTCTTTAGGATCTTCTATTATAATAATTTTTTTTTTTTTCTTTCCATTCATTTCATTTAATTTAATGTGCTTGTTTTTCCTAAATCTTTACAAAAATTCGGTCTCGTGACCATATATCCATAATTTGCCCTTCTACCGCTTAAGGTTTAAAAAAGTAAATATATATCTCTAAACTATTTGCGAATTCCATAACGAAATCGACAACATATAAGTTCGAATGGTAGCGGTGAAACGGACTCGCTTAACTGGTGGTATAGGTACGGATATACATAATTTAAGACCGTGGAAATGTAAATAATAATATTAACCACAGAATATATTATATTATTTTTATCGATATATGAAAATAACTTCATCTACCACTAGTTGGTGACCATTAACCTGACGGACAATGAACCGAGACCAAACGCCTTACCAGTAATCTTAAAGGCGAGACAATTATTTAACACACGATAAATATAACTAAGAGTAAGACACAGATTTTGCTAACACGACTAAAAGCCCTAATGTCAGAATATTATTCTCCGATCATTTCTCTCTGTTTTCATTTATTTATTTTTTACCATGTTCTTTCTCAACTTGGCGCAAACGGACATTTCACGGTGTTTATCTCAACATGTTTTTGTTCTACTAGAACAGCTTGTTACTCAGTTGCTCATCTTATCATGTTGAGACGTGCTCTATTAAAGGTCTATATCATACATGGGCAACCACCGGTCCGTCAATCTATTGAAGCTTGCCCTGATTCATCTCGGGAAGTTAATAGAAAAATAAATTAATAGTTCCAAGGAAGGATTAAATAATGAGCGCTTGCAGTGTAAATAAAGTGCCAGCCAATTTACGGGTGTAACTTATTGAACTTCAGGGAGATTAAGTGCTAAAATCACAATTTAACAACATTGCTTTGACGGAGTTTTATAAATTATATTTGGTGGAAGAAAAATATACAAATTTACGCGCATTTGCAAGAAAAATCATTTGTCTTTTTGGCAGCACATATACGTGTGAACAGTTTTTTTCGAGGATGAAACATACTTAATTAAAAATTCGAACGATGATAAAAGATGAAAATCTCAAAAATTCGCAGTATCAACGCGAATATCGATAGTCTCGTAATTCAAGTACAAGACCAATCTTCACACAACATTTTGTAATCAGTAAATTATATAATATTAGTATTATGTCGTTCATTATATAAATAAAAATATATAAGAAGAAGCAACGGGTTTTATTGAATAAACTAATTAAATATATTACTTTATTGTGTTTAATAGTTTGGTTGACAGAATGATAATTTGGCCCCAGACCTAAGAAAGGTTGCCCATGCCAGGTCTATATATTTCACCTGGGGATCGAAAATGTTGAAAAAAAAATCTCGACCGATTGCCTTTATTATCTATGAAAATTTCTTTTGAAATTGAGCAACTGATAAATAATCAGTTTAAAAAATGTTTGTGCTTCAAATGCTATACATTGTGAGCGTACATTATTGTAGAAATAAAAGGTTAAAAAAATAAATTTGCAAAATGTTGAAACGAAATTTTATGTATACATAATTTGACACTAAAATTGCAAGCATTTATTGCTCAATGTAATATTTCTTGTTTTTAAGATTTTTGTGATTTATCACTTTAAATTATGGTCCAGAACATAAAATAAGTCCGTTTGAAAAAAAAAAAACTTTGGTGGCAACTAGGGATTCCAATTCGGATATTCGAATATTCGATATCCGGATATATTTGGCACTTTTTGAACTCACTTTTAAGGTGTTCACTGTCAATACTTGGTGAAAAGGCATTATAATGAAAATAATAATACATTTTTAATACTTTTCCACATAAAATTTATTTGATCAGGACCGGTTTCGCTCATGGCGAGCATTGTCAACTGATATTGTATTTCTTATCAGTTGACAATGCTCGCCATGAGCGAAACCGGTCCTGATCAAATAAATTTTATTTGAAAAAAGTACTAAAAATGTATTATTATTTTTACTTTTTTAATTATTCGATATTCGGATATTTGACGGATAGTATTCGTATTCGAGGAAAAGTCACATTAAAATTTATCCACATTTAAAGGATAATTATGAATATCCCAGGTAGTGGTTTTTTTGCCAACGCCCTACTCGGGTGCTATCAATATCTTATCATAATACTTTATTTTAACGAGCCGGCTAGGTCTCGGGTTCAAAAAATCTTTATTGCCGTAATTTCATTTATTATCCAGCTGCAAATTTTAAATATTGTAATACAATGGAACGATATTGAAATGTGTATGTATATGTTATGTCTCTATCTAAGATTTCACTTAAAGTGGTAAAAGATTTAATCTTAAATTCTAAATAAATGTTTATGAGTGGGCAAGGAAACATTGATCGTGCAACATCTCTATTTGCGTGTCAATTATACGATTATTTATTAAAAACTTAGAAATCGAGACGACTGTCGGCTTGCAAAAGCAACTGGCAATATCTTGCTTATTAAAATATGTTTTTTATATCATAATCGATGGATTCGGCGGTCACTTTGTGGAAGTTCATTTTAATATAAATTTTAAAATAACTTTGATATTTTGTTACGAATTGAGACACGTGTTTCGCCTTTTGTTAATGTTTTTTTTCTACGAGAACTGCTTGCAACTCCGTTGCGTAACCTATCATTTTCAAAGATAGTAGGTATTGAAAGAGTACGAGTACGAGGACAGGACTAGTGGTTAGCTAATCACTCTTGCTGTGCGTCGCTGATTGGGATCGGAAAGGTGGGAAGGGGATTTAGCAACACGATCACCCATTGCCTTCAGTCAGAATATATTTATCAACTGAAAGAATCTGCTTGTGCTGAAAATTGTACCCGGGCAGTCCGTCACGGAAGCCAACAACGTTGACCATTGCACGATGATCCTAGCCAAATTATTTGAATATTTTATTTAAAAAAATAAAATATTTGGCATTACAGCTTACGCCAATGCGCCAAATATTCTTAGTTATGAAAGTCATACGAGGTTAAATCGATGGTAAATAATGTATCAGTTGTGCACAAAATCAACCATAAATAACATACAGCCAGCCCAAGATCTCTATTTTTTCAATTGAAAAAATCTGACCTTGCCGGGATTGAACCCGGGCCCCCCGATTGCTAGGACAAAGCTCTTGCCACTAAACCACAGGGACCGACCAATTTTAATACTATTGTACAACATTTTAGACATGTCAAAACTATCCGGATAGCTAAAGTTATGCTATTCGATATCCGAATATTTAGAATCCCTCGTGGCAAATGAATCAGTTGTTAATGTTCGCTATGAGCGAAACTGGTCCTGATAATTAATATTTTTTTCACTATTTTTTATTATAAATATATTTAGTAACAATCAAAAGCTAGTAATGAACACCGTACAAATAAAATGTATATTTTATCTTGAAAATGTTAAATTGAATGTTTGCCTGATAATTTATTTCATACGAACACTATATTTTATGAATAAAAGTTGATTTTGTCGGAACTCACTCGGTTGACATCTTTAAAATTTCTAATAGGATTTTATAAATTTTTTCTCTCTGTTTTTATGGCTACAATTTGTAATTTTTATCCAAGTATGTAGTATGTATATATAAATAAATTTGTCGAATGCATGGCGTATTGGCGTAAGCTGTAATGCCATGATTTGTATTTTTTCATGAATAAATAAATAAATATATCAGTATTAATTTTCAGAACAACTAACAATGTACATAATGTGTTAAACATGGAACTGATTAAAATATTCATTATGTGTCACAAAGCATCAGATATCCTATGTGTCACTTAGATGTCGTAAGTAACGGAAAAATCAAAGTCACTGCAACATTATCAACATCATGTATCACATTATTAAGAAGGCTGTATTTCAATATATGTATATTAAAATGTACCCCGCGCCTATAAAATGACAGGGCGAATTTTTTGTAATGAAGTTGTTATTGGTCGTATAAGTAATTTATTCTTTTTAACGGAGTGTTTATAGACGTTTAAGAATTACACGTTTTTTTTCTAACGGAACATTATATCTCACACTTAATTTATTAATATATATATTGACAATAGCCATGAGAAATCAATCATTTTTTTTATCAACCAAATTTGAAATATGCATATATCTGTTTGAATATCGGTTGATAACAAAAGAATATTAGCATACTATGTCATATGAAAAATATGACATGTATACATAATGATACTAATAATTTATGTGTATCATTATGTATACATGTATACATAATGATACACATAAATTTATTTAATTTTTTTTGAACCGTGTCCGCTCCCAGCTTGGAGCATATCGACTGCTCACGGAGTTTATCTCAACATATATTTGTTTCCGAGAACTGCTTGTCACTCGAGAGCAATACTTCTTTTTCGAAGAGAGTACGGATGGAAAGGATACGAGGACTTGGACAGGACTAGTGATTAGCGAATCGCTGTCACTATGCGTTACTCTTTGGGATTTTCAGCAACACAAACACCCATGCCTTTATCGACTGAAAAAATCCGCTCGTACCGGGAATCTAACCCGGGTGGTCCGGCACGCAAGCCAACAACGTTGACACTGCGCCACGGACCGGACTAATAATAATAACATGACAATGTTGTCAAAATAATTCTTCTTCTTGTTGTTGTCTTTGGTCATAAGACAGTAAGTGACTGTAAATGATATCGTATACTTTTGATGGATTCGAAGGTAACTTTGTGGAAGTTCTAATATAAAATAAAATTATTTGATTATTTCACGTATTTTGTTACTAATTATGACACGTGTTTCGCCTCACAATCTTGCTTCATTAATTAAGCAAACTTTGCGATATTAAGTCCGAAGATGCCTCTGAAAGAGGAAGTTATTTTAAATTATATATGACATCGTTTGTTTTGGAAAGATTTGTTATTTAGAATTTATAAAAAGTGATTGATTCGAATGAAACTAAAGGGTCTTTTTATAAGGACGCTTAGTTTTGAAATGTAAATAAAACAAGTTGTTTGTGAGATTTCGACTAAATTTTAATTTCATTTGTAAGTATATTTTACGGCATTAAATATGGAATATAGCATCAAATGTCTGCCAAATTCATTATAAAATGGGCCATGTCGCTAAAGTTGACTTTTTTGACAAATTTGGGTAAACTTCTAACTGCTCCAGAACCCAATCAGGCGTTGTCTGTGGTCGTTTACCTGAAGTTCCTCGGTTAGTTGGATTTTATACGGGTGCAGACATAAGGCCCGATTCGAAATTCGCCAAGTAGAAGTCGCAGAAAAGCCAAGTTCTTGTAAACAACGAGAAATAAGCTGCCTTGGGTTTTCCTGTACACTTTCACACACAGCAGCAATGTTTTCACCAGATATTGTATTTTGATGACGTACAGGTAGGTGTTGGCCGATTATTTACCAAGCTGGTTGACTCAAATTTGGCCACTAAACAATGAATAATCTACTCAGCAGGACAAAGTAACATATTTTGAGCTTCCCTATTGAAATACCCTTTATTTTCTTCGTGAAAGTTGTGCAGTTGCTCAAGTCAGTAGTTGCATTGACTGCTTCGATCAGTCGTATGTTCAGTCTTTAAAGACTCTATAGCAATTCTTTGTATGCTTTAATTCTTTTGCAGAATATTTTCCTTGGATTGAGAATTCCCTGGAAGCCCCACGTCGATTAAAGACATTAAGATAAATTTATTAATTGCACTAATTTTGGTTTCTATTTAGCTAATGATTATTCATTCTTAATGGATTTTCGATGTAACAGGCTGCATTGCTATTAGGTCTTTAGCTTTGGTTAAAGATATATTTTTATTGCATTTTGCTTCAATTTATTTGCTTAGTTGTAATACCAATTGTTTGTCATACCTTGTAGTTATTACTTAGACTTTGATCACTTTTAAGGTGTTCACTGTCAATACTTGGTGGAAAGGCATTATAATAAAAATAATAACACATTTTTTTTTTGCTTAGTTGCTTTACCAATTGTTTGTCATACCTTGTTTTCATCCTTAACATTTGCATAAATACCACTGTCTTATTGTATTACTTATCAGTTGATAATGCTCGCCATGAGCGAAACCGGTCCTGATGAAATAAATCAGATGTGGAAAAAGTAAAAAATGTGTTATTATTTTTACTTAAACTTTGTATAAATATCACTGTTTTAGTTGAAAATGCTCGCCATGAGAGAAACCGGCCCTGATCCAATACATTTTATGTGGAATAAGTACTAAAAATGTTTTATTATTTTTATTTTTTTATGTATGCTTTAGAAAAGATTGACTATCATATAAATATTGAATTTTACTTTAAATGTAGGTGTGAAACTGACAGTAGATACAAGAAAATTCTTAGTTTCTATTTCCTGCACGTATCTTAGGTAACTGTTTGTTCTAGAGAGCAAGAAATAATGAAAAATATCCTCGAATATATTGAATAATAAATTCTTGGGTTATAATCCGGTTTTGTTCTGATACGAATATAGCAGAAAGCTTAATATAAAAGCTCACAACAAACCAAAACAATATTCAACTGACATTGCGTCTTAACGAATAAACAATAACCGGTTTGTAAGATACAACCGTTTTTTAACCTCTTCACCGCCGGCGACCCACCCGAGTGTCGCATGCTCACACCGCGATTTTTTCACAATGAAGACATAATGTTATCCTTGACTTTCCATCAGTTTAAGAATCTTATTATCGAAACACACGTTTTTGAACTAATTCCATATATTTTATAATGATTATATAGTTTGATTGATTCACGTTGCATTTATTTGGTAGAACTCCATTATAAAACAATGAAAAAATGTTATGCCTTTCCACCAAAAATTGAAAGTTTACACCTTGAAAGTGATCTTACTTTTAAATAATCATTGTAAAACTTTTAAATATAAAATAATTTTTAATCTAAACGTTCATGTATGTACGTCACTTTTAAGGCGTTTACTGTCAATACTTGGTGGAATGGCTTTATGTGAATAAATAATAACACAATTTTTGTACTCATTCCACATTAGGTTTATTAGGATCAGGACCAGTTTCACTCATCTCGAGCATTATCAACTCAGGACACTTAGCAGCTCCGATATGAACGCTTAATTTTGAAAGCACTATTAAATTCATTGTTAACTTTTAAACCGACGTCCACAATAACCGAGAGAGTTTTTTCAACTGCGGGAAAAAAAAACAAACCTTCGAATCAAATTAAAATTTGAGACTTTAATTCTCCATTATTTTTAAAATTATTTAAAAAAAAATCCGACTCCGAGTACGACTCCAGCCAAAGCCCCGCGACGACTCCGACTCCGACTCCATAGCCCTGGTATTTAGACATTCCTTCGCGTATACGACACTTTGATACAAATTGATTTACGCAGGCAATGGGTTAATCAAACATATATCTTACTATATCACGTTTAGTGTTAGGATTAGAAGTCATCAAACTCTTAATACAATCCGTGTATTTATTGGTTCAGCAATAACTCAATCGTACGCAGGTGTGTTGTAATTTATGGTCGAAGAAAAGTTGAATTGTTTATGCGTGTTATAAATTGTACTATTATGTATATATTTTTTAAATTAACATTTTTTTTTATTCTGCACTAATACAGGGAATGTTTTACATAGTGGTGGATCGTCCAAACGCACTGCAAAACTGCAGCACCCCCAAGCAAATTGAGAAAAAATTAAAATTGTTATATACATTAATTTATGTATTTTATTTGAAAATGTAAATACATATTATTTAAGCGTCTATTAAGCTTGCCCGCGCACCGATGCATTCAATAATTATCACAAAAATATATTTTATGCAGTACCGTTTGCGATGGAATATATTCGAATATGTGAAACAGGTGCGCGGGAAGGGAAGTTCGTAAATACAAGCTTGCTTTGGTACTGTCTTTCTCGCAGTGTTGCGTCCGTTGACACGGTATATACTTATTAATTTATATGTTCTAACATAATTATATAATGTATACATATGTCATTTCTATTGAAATTTATATTAGATAATATTTATAATATTATTATATAGAGGTCTGCACGGGCCGAAATTTAAAAATTCTACCCGACCCCAGCCCGAAAATTTCCGACCCAGCCCAACCTGAGCCCGAGGCTCGTTCCCGAACATCTTACCCGAACCCGACCCGAGCCCGACAGTCTTTTCAACTTTTCAACAAAATTTAAATTGTTTTAATATCAACTCGTCAAATTATAATATGTAAGTAATTATGATATAAAATAATGGCGAATACATCCGGAATAATTGGATTTACATTTAATTTTGTGTGTACCCAGCCCGACCCGATCGACGGGCTGGGTTGGGCTCGGGCCTGTCGGCTAACCGGGGCCTGTGCAGACCTCTAGTTCATACATAGTCGAATCTTTTACAAAGGTATCAATTAATGAATTGGAATAAATAGTTGTGAATTCACAAACACATGAGATTTAAAAAAAAAAAATTCTCATTTGACTAATTTATTTTTTGGAGGGCCAGATGAAAACCTTCAGCAGGCCGTAGTTTGGTAACTGTTGATTTATTAGATTATCGTTTTGTCAGTAAAAAAGAATTATTAAAACCAATTAATATGGAATACTGATTAATAATTATAGTTACATATACCACAAGCACCGGACTTAGTAAAGTATAATAATTGCAGGCTGTCGTTATTCCTTAAATTAATATTTATTTAAGCGTACATCCGTTTCCAAAATACATATATAATAAAATATGGACCAGTTATATAAATCAAACCAGTAGGAAGTGCTTTACGCTACAACTTGCCAACAATATATTTTTTATGTGTATAAAAATAATCTAGTTTTATAGCTACGAATATAATGCTTATTAATTTAACGATAAGTGAGTGATTTTTTAAATATAAAAAAAGTAGTTAGATTTTATAATTTGTTTATACATACATATGGTAAACATTTTAAAGCCCTACGGTCCCGTATGGGACCAGTGATTATGGTGCACTACGCTATCGGATTACACTGATTTATGATAATAGTTTTCAACATATGAATATGAGGTTTCATAAATAGTGTTTTTGAGATACCGATCCATCAGTTTATTTTCGGTTAAGGGTAATGTTTTTGTCATAATGAGAAATAGAAACATCTGCGTTACAATGTCGACTCTTGGGATATGCGTTGTTTAATATCTGGTCGAGCGTTATAAATCAGCTTTATTCACACCATAAAATATATTTTAATGCGGATACAGATTTCTTTTTCCATACCAAGAAATATATTCATTGGGGTGACCAATTCTTTTTTCAAGATAGCTGTAGCTAAAATGGATTTGTTTATTTGTTAACCTAGAGAATTAGAAGGCGTACCAGTTGCGGTGCTGGTCTTCGTTCATAAATTATACGCAATCTTTTATTTTGCCCAAATAGGCTGACTTGTTTTAGAGATAAAATTATTTTTATAAAAGCTACGGGTCGCGCGGATATATCGCAAAAAATGCTCGGGCGTTTAAAGGTTAATGAGTTTGAAGGTATCGGCCAAGGGTCGAATACGCGAAGAGTAATATTTGTACATTATTAAATAAATTACTTTAAAGGTATTCGTTGTCAATGCTTGGTGGTAAGGCTTGATATTAATAAAAGAAAATGTAAAACATGTTTGTAATTATTCAACAATCAATTAATTAAGATCACTTAGCTAATCAGTTGAAAAAGCTCGCACTGAGTGAAACCGGTCCTAATCTTAATATATAAATTTTGGAATAAGTACAAACATGTTTTATTACTTTTGAACAAGGCTGAACAACGACTGCATAAATATAACGGAAGGTGGTGGATCTAATAACTCACTACTGGATTTTTATTAGTTCAATACTATATTATGTACCGCTCCCATGAAAGATGTTGAGCAACCAACTTACAACTAGTGCTCGTGTAACATATTTTGATTTTTGAGATGCCCCGTTACAAGCATATTTTTTTTTTTTTTTTTTTTAATATTTGGCATTACAGCTTGCGCCAATGCGCCAAATATTCTGAGTTGTGAAAGTCACACGAGATTAACTCGATGGTAAATAATGTATCAGTTGTGCACAAAATCAACGATAAATAACATAACACCCAGCCCAAGATCTTTTTTTTCAATTGAAAAAATCTAACCTTGCCGGGTATTGAACCCGGGCCCCCCGATTGCTAGGACAAAGCTCTTGCCACTAGACCACAGGGACCGACACGTCGTATGTGTAACACACTGCAGATGAACACAGAAATAAAAAAAAAACATTCATTTTAATCTCTGAAATAAGGTAAAACAATGGTCGGTTTCGCTCATCGCGAGAGTTTTCAACTTATCTTGATCATTATAGTAAATTATAAAATTTGTTTGACAATGCTCGCGATCAGCAAAACCAGCCCCGATCTTTATACAGTATGTAGACAAGGTAAAATGTTTGATTTAATTTCACTGTATCGTCGAAATAAGTCTTATTAAAAATCGGCAGCGATAGATCACTCACCTTGGGTCTTACTACAATATTACGCTGTTACGCTTACACAATACGGTTGGTTACCTTGTAGTAAATATTGTAAATAATTTTTAAAGTTCAAGGTTATCGGGCAAGTGGTTTGGTTAAAAAGATGAAGACAGTTAACTGGGCCGAGCAGAAAGTGAATATCTGCATCGATAAATTTAAAACAGGCTTTGTTCAATTTATGAATGAAATATGTCGATCGTTATCATGATTGTTTAATAAATTAATTAACAACAATACAAATTAGTCACACGTACATGATTTTAAACGACGTTAAATTAATGTGTTCGAAATTTAAATTTTTATTAAGTTTCTGTTCTTTTATTGACAGGCAAGATTTTTGTTTGCAAGTTTTTTTCATTGCCATAGAAATCGATCCGCATCGCGTTCATGCAAATTATCATATAAATAAAACCAAAACGGCGTATGTATGTCTGTGGGTCTGTAATTCCCTTTTGAATTGTTGGTCATTAAGTTGCCATAAAAACGAATATGAAAGAAAATATGTTTGAATTTTTATCGGCGAAGACATTTAGTCAAAATGTAATAAATTAGTCTTCTACTGAACTTTTACCGGCTTTTATTAATATAATAATGTTTAGTATTTACGTGAAGGTATTATTTGACATTTCTTTGACAGAAAATTAGATTTTTTCCTTGAATTTGGACATTTTAATGGGCGAGAACGGGGCTGTCATAAAATTAAATAAAGTTTGTGATTTTATTTTAACTCTATTTTGGATGTTAGATTTTGTGATATAATTATGTCGAATGATATAACATTAAATAATTATTGGTCGCTTAGTCCGAGCGACGCCGGGTAGCAATACTAGTTATATATATTTTACATACATATAATACTTTCAGGTGGCGCTAGAGCAGAATAGTCTACTATTATGAGCGTTCATTCCCGGGCTTGAATGCCATTACAAAAACATATTTTTTAATCGATGTTTAGATATACTATGTCAAAATGGAGATGCACAAAAAACAAGTAGATCTCAATGCATATCATCTTTACTATTTTGAATGTATTTGGCGATACTTTGGCGGAAATTCATTTTTAATATAAAATTTAAGTTGATGACTTGACAGTCTGAAAATGTTTCACAAATAGGCGAAACATGTGATACGTACAATTGTAAAATACTCCAGTACTCGTGTATACTCAAGTAGTTTTAGATGTACCAAATATTTTTCATTTATTCAAATTTGTGTATATAAATATATGATAAATAAAACAAATTAGCTTATTAAATTTCATCATCACATTTATTTCAATTCATAAAATTTGTATACATATTTCAAACGGCTCAAATTTTAAAACGGATCGAAGATTTGTTTTAAAATCCACGTGATAAACTCAACGGTTAAACATTACATACATATATAAATATATATTAAGTAAATAAAATTTGGAAGAAAAATCTTCATTTATAAATAACGAGTATTATTCGAAATTTTAATACTCAATACTCTAATTAGAGTCTCAAGTATCCACCCTAGAAAGAAACAAAGCCAAAAAACCAGCATCCTGTTTAACGGACTTCATACTGTTTGATATTCCGTTTATCCAGTAAACAAACTTATTAAAAACATATCTAAGAAGTATTCGTTTTATGATTTTAAACGTTAATGTTTAAAGGTAACCCTTAACAGAAAGATTACCAAACATATTCTATTTATTTCTTTCAGGTTTCGTCCGCTTGTGACATAGTAAAAATACACACCTGGAATAAAAAGGGTGAGACCATAGAGATATTTTTTGTCATCGAGATTACGTGAATTCTTTTTTTGAAAAATCCGTATTACGTCATTTTATAGTCACTATTAAAAGAAAACTCAGGTTGCACCCAGTAATAATTATTTGAGTGAAAGTTTGCATTCAGTTGCGACAGTGAGTTGCACCAGTGAGTGGCTTAATAATAAGCCATTGATACAGTGCCTACTTATATCGCGAGTCGGTTTTTAATGTAAGTCCGTTACATACACACTGAGTATATTTTAATTATCTATCGAACGCTGTTTTGATACAAATTTACGATTGATTTTCGACCGAAATTTCCGGAATAACAATTGCCACATACGTTTACAAAATGGTTTTAAACTATTTATTACCAATTGAATTTGTGACATAATGAATAATGCGACAATTTGTAGATAAAACATATTATGTTGGTACCCTTTTCTAATTATCTCTCCATTTATATTACATACAAAAATGTTGAATTATCTTTGTTAATATCTATTGCGACATGAAAATGAAAAACTTAAATATAATTTAAGCTCTTACTAATTTTGAAACTAAATCTGGGCCAACCAAATGAGTCGCCTGTTGTAAGGACAAACTGAATGTCCGCTTCCAATGTGTAGTATATGGACGGGAGTCCATGGGAGTTTTCTTGGCATAAGTTTTATGCAAGAACTACTTGTTAACCAATCACTCTTAAGAGAATTAAGGGTAAGGAGAACAGGTTTTATTAAAACCATGTCTGCTCCCAACATATATGGAGTCCTCACAGACTATTTTTATCTTGACATATCTTTTCTAGAATAACTGCTTATTACTCAGTTGCTCAACCTCTCTTTTTTGAGAGAGTTGGAATTGAAAAGATACGAGGACAGAACTAGTAGTTACATAGTGATCGAAAGAGGGGGAAAGAATTTTTACAACACAAACACCCAGGATCGATAAATTAACTGAAAAATCTGCTAGTATAGGGTATCAAACTTACGGGAGATACGGTCACGGAAGCTAACGACGTTGACCACTGTACCACGGATCCCACGGACAGTATTAGTGGTAAGATAATCGCTGTCGGCGCATCCGTTTTAAGGATCGGATGGGCGTGGGAGAGAAGTTTTAGACAGCATAAACAGCAATTGATTTAATTTGAAAATAAAACTGCCTGTAATGGCACTCGAGTTTGTAAGTTCTTCAAGCGAAGACATCGACGTTGATACTCGACCACGGACCCGATATTTTTTTTATATAATGTTTTTTACGAGGTTTATCTTAACATATGTTTTTCCTATGAGAACTGCTTGTTACTCAATTGCTCAACCTCAATTTTTGGAAGAGAGTACGAGTGGAAAAGATACAATTACTAGTGATTAGCTAATCGGGATTGGAATGGTGGGAAGGGATTTAACAAAACAAACACCCATTGCCTCTGAGCGGAATCGATTCATCGACCGAAAAAATCTGCTCGAACCGCGAATCTAATCCGGGTGGTCCGACACGTTAGCCAACGACGTTGACCATTCCACCACGAATCGGACTAACCGAACGAAAATATTAAACTACTTATTAAATAATTATTAAACCAACACGTTAACTGCGGAATAATTTAAAAATAAATTGATGTTGCTCTAAAGTGCACTTAGATACTGACGAAGGTGGTGAATATTTTTTTGAAGAGGTCTGAAGACACGGGTTAGCAATGTTCAACTCTTAAATGAAGCAGTAATTGCAATGGATGAGATAACGCCTAGCGTGATATATTCAAAAGGTGACTATTTTAGTAACGAACGCGTCAGGCGCGGTTGCCGCTGTAAGCATGTTAAAAGATAAGTCTAAACCACCCGCTTCGGAGCGTTGTGATTGAGTGAAGTCTATTGAACAATTTAAACGTTTAACCTGATATGCTGCCATAGACGTCTTAAGACGCGAACTTTTTTGTGAATGGCACGCTAATCATACAAAAATGACGTCTTTAGACGCTAACGTGGTGTACGAGGTACCGCCATACATGCACATACCGGCAGTTAAAAGATTACAAAACCGCTTTCCAGAGTTATATATACTAGAAAATATCAATAGCATATTTGGCAAAAATAAAATTGTATTGTTTCATATCGTATTAATTAAAACGAATCGTTCATAAAAAAACCTTTTAATTACCATAGATATGTTCGTTAATTTATCACTAATGTAAACATATTTCCGCTTATTGTGGGAGATTTCCCTTGATCTTTAGATTCCTATTATTCATACATAAAACATGAAAACAGTCGAGCGAAAAAAAATGAACTACCAAATGCAAAATTTTTATGTAGTCCTATCGCATATGCTTTCATTAATTATAGTGTATCCTTGAAATTCTTGAAAATACGTACGGCATACAGCATATTGATTTTTTATTATTTATTTACCGGACCTGTTGTCGAGTGGTCAACGCTCATGGACGCTCGTTTTATTTGCTCTTAGGGTTACACACAGGGCTGTGGAGTCGGTAAAAAAATTACGACTACGACCCCGACGCCGACCCCAACATTGACCAAAATCACAACTCCGACTAAAAAAAGTCAATTTATGTTGTAAGTAAATTTCGTCACTTTTTTTCCTACCTTTCCTATTTATTAGTGTTTAATTATATTTCAACCAAATAATCCAGCCAATAGCCAAATTTGATATATTAAATGCAAAAATAAAAAGTTCAAACTTTTCAAAATTTCCGACTCCGAGTAAGACTCCGGCGAAAGCGCCGCGACGACTCCGACTACGACGTACCGACTCCGACTCCACAGCCCTGGTAACACATACAAAAATCGATTTATTTGTTTTTTTTATGAAGGCTTTTGATTAATATCGTTTCTAATATATTTTCCACCCAGAAATTCATTCAAAGCTCAAAGGAAGTGAATATAGAAATATTACTCTGGTTCTCGCTATATCCTTCAATATAAACTCTCTGAAACGAGAGACTGAACAACTGAAATACTAATAGTTGTTCAAACAACTTTCAGTATATACATACAATTTTGATAAATCGCATGAAATTTGCCGCTTACATACAAAGAAACGTATTTTTTTTCACTATTCTTTGCAGGAGTCCCAAAAAAGGTTTCACTTAACAAGATGCTTTGAGTATATGATTTAATTGTTAAATATATATTAGTAAATTATTCTAATGAAGTTTAAAAGTTTAGTGGAGCAATATACAAAAAAGTGAACTATATTGAAAGTGAAAAGTATTGAACTATATTCGTATCATTTTCTATTGATTTTTACGTCTCGTTGACACATAACGTGACATTTTAGTTTTGTATCTAGTGGCATTCATAACTCAAAATCGAGTTAAGTTTCTTTTATACCAAGGAGACAAAATAAAGCTGCAAAAAAGTTGAATAAAATAAATTTTACATCATACTGAGTGACAATCTCAATTTGTATTAGTTTTCAATTGAATACTGTTACATTTTGGTCAAGCATACTTTATTGCTTAATTGTTATATCATCATTTAAAACCTTTTGGATGAACCTAAGAATTATCTTAAACACAAGTTCAACGCTGTTGTCTGACAAGAGACGTTCTTTATACAGGCAACAAGAGAAGATATCGTTTTATTACGTAGCATATCTTAGCTTTTAATTTAAAAAATTTCTAGGTTAAGTTCTATCCGCTTAACGCAGTTCCGTTTAAAATTGTTGAAACAATTTTACATATACTGACTTACCCTGCAAAGCCCTAATAATAATCAATTAATATGTTGAGTTTAATATGAGAAGCAAGCAGTAATTTGTTTCGCAACGCATTATACATAACCTCGAATTATTATTCAAGATATTTACTCATTATTTTATAGTATTTAATCAGTAGCGTCCATTTAAACCAGAGAAACAAGCTCTTCATAATACATATATGATCGCTGTAGCCATGAGCCATGAAGTTACCACCATTCCTTAAATTTTGAGACTGAAGATTTATTTCCCTGTGCCTCTGTATTTGGGATGTACCCTGTGGGCCATTAGGGATGGGAAAGAAATTAAAAACGAGGCATCTCAATCGATTTTTTTGAATATATTGTATGTTTAGTGGAGTTTTAAGTCCTTTTTCGCGTTAGCGTCAAAGTTATTCCCATCTCAGAGTTATGTTTTAATATTCGATTGTTGCTGACAGGAGGGTGCGATCGCTGTAGTGGTGAGCAATCCATGGTGGAGCCAGTTCAAGAGGTGAGCTTTTGCATATACATATATACAATATAAATTATGCATATAACTTTCCTGTATATCATATATGTATGCATATGCAAAACACATGCACGCGCCTATACAGCACACTAAGAAGTAAGCATGGATCAGTACAGATACTTTATATTAAATACTGGAATTATAAATAAATTCAAATGAGAATTGAGGTATTCATAAATATTTATTATTTTTGAGTCTTTCGTATAGTCGTGAAAGAATAAATATATTTTTTAACATGTCTGCTTTAAGCTTGGAGCATATGGACTCTTCGCGGAGTTTATCGAAAGGATAAGTGGTCTAAATAGGACTTGTGGTTAGATAATCGCTTTCGTTACGAACCGGGATTCGATTTCAGGCGGTCCGTTATGGAAGCCAATAACCACTGCATCACGGACCGGACAATAATATTTTGCAAATAATATTAATAATGGCTTTGCTGGGAACTACACGTAAGGAAATCAAGGTGCAGAAATCTAGGTCAACTGATTATATTGAGTGAACAAATATTTGACATCGAATACAGAATGTCAAAACGTTGAAATGTTTGAATAACTAACATATTCTTTTATATAACTTTTCAAACGCAAAGAAAAAAGTGCGAGCATAATCCTATTGTGATAAGATTCAACGTTGAAAACTTTGCTTTCATATAATAAAAAAAGAGCTTGCCACATTTTTTATCACATCTATAAAACAATATTATATTATGAGTCAAATTGTGTTTAACAGAAACGCGTATGTTTATTGTTATTCCATAATGTTTATTCCATAATTTAACAAGCCTAAAGAGCGTTAGTAATATTTAGGTGATTCTGAGTTAAATATAGTTCGCAAAAAAATTTGCGCATTGTACTTAACGGATTTTCATAAAAAAAACATCAATACATGGAAAGAACTGGTAAATACGTTTTTGGACACACTATTTGTTCACTCAAATTTATTTAGATCAGTACCGGTTTCGCTCAGCGCGAGCATTATCAGCTAATCAATGCTCGCGATGAGCGAAATCAGTTCTGAAATAAATAAATTCCATGTACAATACGTCTTAGAAATATTTTTTTTTTTATATTGTTGTTTAAGTATTGACAGTGAACACCTTAACAGTGATTTGTTCACCTTTTTTATGCGATCCTGAAAAGTAGTGATTTGCATTGGATTAGAAAGGGCGATATGATATACTGTGATTTAATGTATATATTGATGAGCAAGAATCGAAACATTTATCAATGTTTCGAATATCGAAAATCAGCCAAATATGTTCGAATATCGATAATCAAAATTTTTGTTCGAATTGTTAATGAAAGTAAAGCAAACATATTCTGGAGACACATATTGAAATTCTACCCCCGTCGTCAGCCAGGTCAATGGACGCTACTGGTTTTCAGACTGCTAGTAGTTTATGTGTATCAAAATTGCTGCACAATTTAAATAAGAATATATAATTGCTTAACTGAGAATAAATTTCCGTTTCTACGTAAATATTTTGGAAATAGCAGTTAACAGTATGAATATTAATTAATCTTGGGAAATAATATTTAATGGCTCGGAATAAAGAACGATGTTATTTTGATACATTTTACTAATTAGACTATCTAATTACTTATTGCAGTATTCAAGTGGGTTGCGAAGCGATTAAGGGGAAGTAAAACGTTGAAGCATCTGTGATAGCGACAACTGGATAACAGGACAAAATCTCGGTATAATTAACGGCCAATTGTAAAAATCGTCAAATTCTATATGTACATTTAAATGTAGAACAGTGCTGTCGCTATGCAGATGGTAAACTTTAAAGCACTTTTTGATCGATATCGTGTTGTATGCGATTTATGGATCTACGACAAAAAGTCCGTCGGAAAAAACGTCCCCGGACAAAACATTGCCGGGCAAATCGATAGGTTTGGGTTAGGTTATAATCTAAAATTTAACAAAAAAATTACAGTCACCATTTTGTCGGGGGACATATTGTCGGGGATATTTTGTAACCTAGAAATTTTGTCCGGGGACGTTTTGTCTTTAGACCAAAGTTGCAACTGGAAAAATAGCTCTTCAATTCTGAATAAATGCGTGGAAAACCAAAAAGAAAGTGTTTAACATCATGATATGAAAAAACATTGTAATTTATGTCAAATGGCTGATGATTTCATTTAACCAGAAATATATATCAAAATAATCTTTACTGTTAATTCCTAATGCTGTTTCTACGAATAATGCAGAAGTTATAAAGTGTATACCATTCACTCCATCAATGCACAAACAAACTGTAATGTACTATGATTACTACGTCAGTTTCAATGCGTGGTGGCTGATGATTTTTCGTGCGATAACCCAAATCACAGCAATATAATTAAGATAAATATGAATTTACAAACAGATAATACCTTATATCTCTGTACCCCATCGGAAAAATAAGAATAACAGACACGTTTTGTAAAATATTTTTCGTTGAGACCCTTATACATATTCTCCACATAAGAATTTCTCATAAATTTTTACAATTACGAAGATGGATTATATTTATGCGAGTTCAAAACTCTAAATGCAAAAGCCAAATCATCGGCCGGCATGCGTTATAGCTCACGCTATAATCAAACTCATAGCGAGGTTTATTACAGCGTTTTATTTAATTCATTTCTTTATTCCGAAGGTATTTAAAATATTTGTCATTTATTAGTTATTGTACCATTTAAACTTTTATTGGTTTCGCAGTTGGTAATATATGTAGATTAATTACTATTTGATCACAAAACTAAACCATTGATTTTATCTTGCTGCTCTATGTATGCATTACATATTCTTGCGGTCTCTTACGGCCAGCGGTAAAAATACCAGGGCTTTTGAGAGAGCAAACACACCGGTTAAGATAGCGATATTAGTTGAACTTTATTTGCTTTCTACCCAACGTGAACAAATACGGAATTTGGCCGATGCTCCAACATTTACCAAAAGCAATATGATTCAGAATACTGGCCTCATTTTATTTGGGAATATGCAGAAAAGGACATCGAGACCAACAATCAGCCCTCGTCAGATTTCTGTTGAGATTATCCGCAACTAAAAAACTAGACTATTCACACGTAAAACATATCAACTTACGCTTTGGTCAATTTTAAATAAATTTGATCAATTAAGAATATCGACTGATTGTGGTGCTTGATGGAATTTCAAAATCAAATTTGAATAGTTTGAATTTTGTACTTTTTCATGTGTTATGTCACTAACGACCAGTGTTTCACCTTTCAGCATCTTCAGGCATACAAAGGATACTAACCTAATTGTACTTGAAATACCTGAAGATGATGAATGGTGAAAACCGGGTCGTTAGTGACAAAATTTACGGAAAAGTATAAAATTCTAACGATTAAAATTTGGTCCTTGATCACCTTTAATAAACTTAATATAAAAATTAAAAAACTTTGACTATTTCACGTACTGTGCTATTATTAGTGTACATGGACTCCTCACGAAGTTTACCTCATCATATGTTTTTCTACGAGAACTGCTTGTTACTCAGTTGCTCAACCTCTCTTTTTCGAAGAGAGTAGTGATGGAAATGATACGAGGCCAAGGCAGGACTAGTGAACACAAACTCCCATGCAGATTTATCGACTGAAAAACTCCGCTCGTATCGGGAATCGAACCCGGGCGGACCAGCATGCAAGCCGACAACGTTGACACTGCGCCACGGACCGGACCGGAAGTTCATTACAATATAAAATATTAAATACATTTTTACTTAAGTAAGCTTTGGGATAGTTCGTCTGAAGATGCCTTTTAAAGAGATGAAACACGTGTCAAAAATAGTAGCACAATAGGTTATTTTAAATGTTATGTTAAAAAATAGAGCTGTGCAGTCGGAGTCGGAGTAATGGAGTCGAGGTTTTTTGGCCGGAGTTGAAGTGGTCGCGGCGTTTTGGCCGGAGTCGTACTAGGAGTCAGAAATTTTGAACTTTTTATTTTGAATATATAATATGTAGAATTTGGCTGTTGGCCGGATTGGTAGGGTTAATTTTATTGAATACACGTAAATAGGAAAATTAGGAAAAACCAGTGTCAATTTTTTTTTTTTTTAGTCTGAGTCGTGTTTTTAGTAAATGCTGAAGTCGGAGTCGAACTTTTTTTACCGACTCAATAGCCCTGGTTTAAAATTCGTCAAGTTAAAAAAAAGTTCAAATTCATACGTATTTGAGTGCCTCTGTCTCCATTGAGAGCATTTTCGTTCACAGGTTAACGAAAAGTGGGGAAAGAGAGTGATTTAGAGCGCTTTGCCCCCCTCGAGGGAAGCCACGCGTCAAGTGGGGAATATCATATAAAACCGATTCTCGCTCAGTTTTGTCACAGAAGCAGTTTTCCTCACAGAATAGGCTTTGCACAGCGAGTTCTGAAAATACTTCAGTTTAGCGCTCTGCTAATCCGTCCATTTTTGTGCAATTTTACTTTCGTGCCACGAAGCCAACCAAGAAAATGTCTCCAATGGTAAGAAATAGCACACATATTTTAATTAAAGTAATTCATACTAAATAAATATTTTCAACTGCAAATTATTGGCCCAAGTCGATGATTTGTCGGCCTAAAAATTTTGATTTGCTTCAATGAAACAAAATCAGCAATTAGTCCCTTTCATAATAAAGAGAAACAACAAAAACATTGAGCTGAATATATGGGGCGGTCAAATTTAATTTCAATGACAGCTTCGAGAAGACTATATGTTTCACTGTAACATCGATACACTTTTATTACCGATAATTTAATTACTTTTCCCCATGCGGATCTCGAATTATTTGAGAATTGATTATCTGGCCCTTCTCCCAAAAAGGTTTTGCATCACTCGTCTATAAGTTTCCATCTTGGAATGGAATACGATATTTTAGCTTATAATAACTACCAAAAAATAACCAAACCAGAGTCACTTACAGCCTTCTTGCTTGGAAACACAGTATAATACTGCCAATTTATTTCTGTGTCACAGTTTTAATTTTTTTTATTTCAAACCGTAAAAAAATAGCTGAAAATATTTAAATAATAAAAAAAAAACTCTGATTATTCCACGTATTGTGTTACTATTTGTGACACGTGCTTCACCTCTATCAGAGGCATCTTCGGACTTGCTTTTGAAAAGTAATAACTTTACTGCATTAATTACAATAAAATACAATGCCGGCGTATATACTGCCGATCAATGCAAGAAAGCTGTGATGAGAAATAAGTGACACGAAATTTAATGTGGAATAAGTACTGTCATCAGTTGATACTGATCACGGTGAGCGAAATCGGTCTTGATCTTTACCAGAATACATGTAGACATAGTACTTTATAATGTGTTTTATTTCACTAAATAATGTCTTTCCACCAAGAAGTGACAGTTTTGTTTATATTATTTTAAGATGATGTCAATTGAATACAAATACTACCGTTTTTATTTCAGAAAAAAAACAACTAAATCTATTTATTAAAGCATCGACTCTTTAAATGCGCTGTCCTCTTTTATCGTTTCCTTGCATTGATGGAAAAAATCATTATTCAATGAAATTTATTCGTTTCCTTGGAAATTAACGATAAATAAAGAATGACAGAAGAATCATAATACACATAGATCATTTTAATAAGATATTTTTATTTAATATGTTCTATTGCAACCTTCTTTAACTAGCAAAATTTCATTGAAAGCATTGATAGGAAGAAGTATATTGGATAAAAATCTTTTTTTAATTGACTAGTTTTCTGGAACTGCTTCTAAGGGACTTGATTTTATAAAGCTGCTCATTTCTGAGTAGATCATCCTGTTATTGCAAGATTATGTTTGCGTAGATCCAATTTTGTGTCTTTTAAATTGCTATAATAATCAAAGTCAAAATATTAGTTGATCTAATGAGCCCAGGACATAGTCTGTATTGCCTGTAACCGCATTTATTTAATTGCACATCATGCACCTCTAGTCACCTTTATAATCTATGTAATATTTCTTTCTTCAGAATCTCACGAAAATATTTTTCGCACAATAACGGATTGTGATACAATTGCAGTGGTTAATAATACAGACATAATATAAAATGACAGCGATAAGCGATCTGCTTAAAAATAATGGATTAAGACACCTTTTCTTAACTGTCAGTTTCAAAAAATTCACGCAGTTGAATGCCACAAAAGACGGCTCAAAGATGCAATCTAAAGTGTTTTTTGTCTACGACTTAAATCAGAATTTTTCTTTTTAAGCCAATACCTCCGATTGTGATGTGATTTATCTTAACCGAGGTTATTTTATGAGAATTGTTTTCAATTAAGTTGCTCTACCACTATTTTGAAGAGAGTTGGGATTAGAGACTCCAATTTGATTATAGAATTCTAGATACTCGAGTATTTTGAAAAATACTCGATTAATACTCGTAATTGACAAACGAAGGTTTATTTCCAAATTTTATTTACGTATTTAAAAACATATAAATAAAATGTTTAACGCTGCGCTTAACTGAGTCTTATGCGAGGATTTTACTGTCAGATTTTTTTGTTTAAATTGTTTTGCCGTTGACTATGCTATGCGAAAATTTATTTTGTTACTTTTGCTTTGGGCCCTTATCTGACTTATCTTATCCATGACGAGAGCCTATGATGACAAGAGTCAATTTATTGATCATCTATTTATATACACAAATTTGAATTAATGATATATATTTTGGTACATCTGAAACTACTCGAGTATTTTAAAATTTTACTACTCGATACTCGAGTAGTTGAGATATAGAATAATTGAAGTTTCTTGTTGGGATGTTATCGCTATCAATGAGTTCCGTTTTAAGGATCAGATGATAGAGAAGGAATTTTAGGCAGTACAGATATCCATTCCATGGAAAATAAATCAATAAATCAATGAAGAATCAATTTTTGAAACTATTCGTACTAGAATATATCCTATAATCAGTGCCGTTAATTTTCCACTCGTTAAATGTATGGAATAAGCGGAAAATGAACTGTAATTTTAACTTTCAACATCTCTTATAGAAAACATAAGAAACCAAGCGTGACCTTACACTTACTATATATTACGAAACACAAAATTCCACTTACGATTGTATTACATATCGTTACCTTACTTTGAAATGTTTCTAATAGACATGTACGCCTAAAATGACCTTTTAGTCGGAAAAGTTTGTATTTACCGCATTCTATCAAATATATGAATTTCAGAATTATCTATGGTGGGATAATGGAGTTGCAATGCATCTTCACACTTTTTTACCAAATTTATTTGACACAGTTCTAAGATTGTCATCATAACTTCCATCATTAGATCTTTAAGATCAATATTTTTAAGCAAGAATTGTGAAAAACTATGCTTAAAATAAGTTATTTGAAAAAAAATTACTTGCTCATTGAACAAGTGTATTTTAATCAATCGAAACTTAAAACACACATACCTGAAAACAGTGCCAAGAGCAGATAGAACCTTTCCAAAGTAAGGTGTTGATATACTATTAGAAAACAGTCCTGGTACCAATATCATCATTTATTTGATGGATGGGTTATTATTACTAAACTAGCTGTACCCTGCGCGCGTTGCTTTTAGTAGCAACTAAAATAAATTTTAAGGAAAGACATTACACAAATATTCAATTCAATTTGCATGTATTCAATACTCGAGAAATTTGTAAAAAATCGATATCAATTTTTGGGGGGGAGGGGTTTGGGGGGCGTATGGGAGGGTAGGCCAGAAACCTTCGAAGAAGTGAACTCGAAAAATTCGTGAAGTTTAAAAAAAAAAATTTGGGGATTGGAGGTTGGGGAGGGGTTGGTAGGCCAGAAACCATCGCGGGGGTGCACTCAATAAATTTGTAAAGTTTCACATCGATAGGTCGAGCGGTTTAGTAGTCCATAGCGGACATACATACAGACATTCATTTTTATATATATAGATTACACTGGTAAAGGTAATATTATTAAATAATATGAAACTAAATTGCAAACCATGATTATTATGAATTATTCGATACGCTTTTTCTTATATTAATTAGAACATCTTGTGAAACTTTATCCATTGTCATTGAGATATATTTGAGGTTATAAATCTAATTTTACAATTTTAAACTGTTGATAGATTAGTGGACATATAATTGTCGTTTTTTTAGAGGCCATTCGGCTATAATTGTAACATTGGTTACGCGGTCAAGGGTTCGAAGGCATTAATAGAGAGTTTTTTTTATCCTGGGACATGCAATTAGGCAAAATAAAACCTGTGATGTGATTACCTTTTTTATGTACACATTTTCAGTGCATTTGATTATCAGTGCGTAAGAAAATGAAAATATAACAATACAAAATAGTTCGTAGTATCTATTGTACGTACTAAACGGTTGTATAATAAAATAAGAAGCTGTTTTTGACAGCTGGTGAGCATCAGAAGGCGTAAAAAACAGTTTTGTCAAAATAGTCAAGTTGCTAGTGGAAAATAGCTCTTTAACTATTTCCTCGATTGAGGTATTTTGGAAAGTGCTTAAAGTGATTCATTAATTCCATTAAATTTGTTATGTGACAGGTAAAAATACTGCGTCTAATTGTTGTGCTCTTAATTTTAATTACAAAACTGTATAATTCACGCAATCAAGAATTAAAAACAGAATGCAATTAACTCGTTATGAAAATGTAATGAAACAAATAATTTATTGCAAGTAAATTGTGCGAATTCTAAAATATTGCATAAATGATGTAAATGTTGATTGTATGTGAATGTACGAGGAAGTTGTAATGTCGTTTCCGTGGTCGAGTGTCAACGTAGTTAACTTTGGAATGCAGCGCGCGGCTCGAGTCCCAGTCCAGGTAGCTTCATTTATTTTATCAATCGATTTTTTGATTTCTGTTCGGAGTCAAGGATGCTTTTGTTGTATAACATTCTATACTAAGCTACAGCGATTTGATAATCACAAGTCTTTTCCTGGTTTTATCTCTTCTATTCATAATATCGTTCAAAAAGAGAGACCGAGCAAATGATTAACAAGCAGTTATCATTAAGAAACTTCTGTTGAGATCAACTTTATTAGGAGTCGATATCAAACTGTAATTCTTATATAATCATTTACCTAAAACATAGCCATGTTTTGCGCGATATGCGTTAGCAATTTGTTAGTTCTTTTTTAACCGTGATGTCCGCTCCCAACTTGAAGCATATGGACTCCTAACGGAGTTTATCTCAACATATGTATTTCTACGAGAACTGCTTATTACTCAGTTACTCAACCTCTCTTTTTCGAACTGAGTAGGGATGGAAAGGATACGAGGACTAGGACAGGACAAATGATTAGCTAATTGCTGTCACTATGCGTCGCTCTTTGGGATCGGAAAGGTGGGAAGAGATTTTCAAAAGCGCAAACATCCATTCCTTTGAACAGATTTTCCGACTGAAAATATCCACTCGTACCGGAAATCGAGCCCGGTCTGTCCGGCACGCAAGCCATCAACGTTGACACTGCGCCACGAACCGAACGGATAGTTTATAGTGCAATCATTATATGCTCAACACCGATTTTTTAAATATCTATTTGATAGAGCTTTAAGTTTTAAGCGCTTATGCGTTATCGCCAAAGTTCTTCCAGTCTCCTTCATCTATAAGTTGAATGTTTTTTTTAAATTTTATTTTTTTGCATTCCCATCGCTGCTGACAGGAGGGCGCGGTCACTACAGTTGAAAAAGTCAGCTAATTTTTTTATACGATATGGTTGTCAAAATATATACAATAAAAGAAGGCGGTAAAAACAATATCTGGAAGCATTAATATAGTAATAATAATCGTTTATTACGTTTTAAATAACAGTGAAACATTATCATAAAGTAAAACCGGAACCATTCACATGAATTTCATCTGACATACACATATTAATATTTCATGATAAAGATTCGGTACGTATGTATATTAGAACTTTACCCGCCTATTTCAAACTGGTATTAAATAATTATTGGGTGAAATAATAGTGTTTGATTAAATAGAATATAATTATAGAGTCAATTTGTATTTTATAGATTCAATTTATTGACAGTTTAAAATAAAACTGGTTGACGTTTATATCTAGTTGAATCAATTAAGTCAAATGGAACATTGATTTACATAAGCCTTTTGCTACTTGGATGATTTAACAATGCTTTGAGCTATCTTATTTTAGATGGGAGCTCGAATAACATTTTAGCTATGTACATAAATAGTTTTTAATCATATATACGCAATTGTACACGAGTGTATATGAATTATAGATTTTAATGATTTCCACTTGGTAGAACTCTATTAAAGCTATGTTAAAATTTCGACAATTGCAACCTGCCATTAGATTGCGAGCTATATAGGGATTAATTTATCTTGTAAAGCAATGAAGTTTTTACTGAAACACTTTTATATGAATGCATTATATTTAGTTCTCCCAGTATTTTAATGTATTTACGATATCTCGTCATCGTCAATCCTGATGAGGTCTGACGATGGAGTAACGCCAAAACGTAAAAAAAATATTTTGCTATTTTCTTTAAAAAAAATTTTGAAGCTTTGATTTAGTAGGTATTCGAACAAATTTGGCTCTTTTTTTGATATTCGGATATTCGAATGTTCGAAAAGTATAGTATTTATGTAAATAAACTAACGGGATGATAAAAAATTGAATACAGCATTGAATTATAACGCATGTTGTAAATATCAATAATTATGCGTTTTTTAATTATTAAAAAAAAATAGTACTCACTAAAGACAAGTGCTAAAAATAAATACGCGTCACAATATATAATATATATTAAAAAAAACAATGAATATATTATATATATATTCCTGTCGAAATGTATGTATTATATTATTTGAATATTCGAACACTAAAAAGTTTCATATTCGAAGTTCGAATATTTGTTTTCAACAAATATTTCGAATCCCTGCAAGTGATTTGTTCAAGAACTTTCCTATACTGGTTTAAGAATAATTTATTGCAATCTCACTCTGATTGTATTTAAGTACCATGGAAAACAAGTTTTCAACTGAAACACTGCAGTGGATAATGACCGTATAATATTGAATTTATAATACTGCCTTACATAAAATTATGCCAAGTGAAAGTAAACGCCTTATTATTGTCATACATTGGTATTTGCATGATCTGAATCGAACATGACACTTGATTCTGTAACAGTGGCATAATAATTATTTTATTGTTTATTCGAACAAAATTGACTAATATTTGTTTAAAAATAGATTTAGTTATTTCTTAAGATTATATTCTACTCATCTGATGCATCCGAATACTAAAAATATTTTACATCATTTAAACTATGTCACAAAGCAAGTGATATCTACTTATGCTCTTTTATACAGTACTCAGCATTGTATCCACTATCACCCGCTTATTTTTCCACCATTTTCTGACCGTTGTCTGTACTGTTGAGCGTTACAACATTGATTGTTGATATTTTTCAACCAATGAAAATTATATTACTTAAGTTTTTGTGTAAAAATGTCGCATAAAAAATGCGCTTATTTTAAAACAAAATATCTTTAGAGGTTCACGTTGGTTGTCCTATCACATTCAATAATGTGTTCACATCTGTTGTTCTTCCGTAACGGGATGCGATCAAGAAAATAAAAGATTTACTCCATACTAACATGGCCCAATAAAGAGTTGCGCGGGTTTCTAAAAGAAATGATAATACATAACGGAAAATGTTTTTGGGAGTCAGAATATGCTTGCTATCCATAAGACGTCATACGTCCTTTCACATTTTCGACTATGTAAAAAGGTTTTGTATGATTTGATAAGCACTTAATACTAAAATACTAATATTTAGCCATTTTCCTTTATTGCAGTATCTCACCGCTGCCCTGAGCATCGTCGCCCTCGCTTCAGCATCAGGCTGGGCCGGCTATGACGATGGCAGCTGGAAAGGAAACGGTCTCGCATACGCAGGATGGGCGGGCGGTCACTCAGCGGCTCAAAAGTACGGCCCAGCACCCCTAGCTCACGATGGCCAAGTCGTTGAAACCCCCGAAGTCGCCCACGCAAGAGCCGCCCACCTAGCCGCGCACGCAGCAGCCGCCGCCGCAGCCCCCGCCCACGGCGCGTGGGACCCGTCATACGACGACAACTCTCACGACTCATGGGCCCCTGTCGCTCACTCCGGCTGGGCGCCTGCAGCCCATGAAGCGTTCGCCCCCAAGTGGAACGGGCCCCTTGCTCACATCGAATTGACCCACGACGGAAAATACGTAAAGGAAACCCCTGAAGTAGCTCACGCTAGGGCTGAACATTTGGCCGCAGTCGCTGCTGCAGGGCATAGCTCGTCTCATTATGGATATGGACCTTCTTACGGCCATGGAGGATGGTAAAAAATCAGCATTTAGTCCAGCTTCATACCAAGATGATTTCTTCAACAGTATTTCAATTCCTTTACAAGCTTTTGACAGATGCGAGAAGTTTAATCTAGTATCATAATCAATTTGTTAGATCGAACAACTATTATCATTAATTTACTAGCACATTTCAAAACATTTTTTTAACCTTATAGATGCCGGCTAGGACCACGTCTCAAAAACTAAGTTTAAAAACGCGCATTTTGTATGGTCGGCCTGGTCCTATGAGTACGGAATTGTTTGGCGTGTAACACGGCCGCGGCATCGAAGAGATTAAATCAGATACAACCAAACTATCTGCTTCATTCATTCGAATGTCTCTTCATCGATTTTCCGATTATGAATGATTATACACAAGTCGTTTGAAATAATAATGGTAATGCAGAAGGAATTTGTTACGAGCTGTTATATGTAATCATATTTTTGTGAAGAAGCATTGGACACGTTAAAAGTATTAATTGATCTACCCCAGCTATGTCCACTGACGGAGTTGCCTGATTTAAATCAGAAAACATATTTATGCAAGTCATTATAGTTCATTGTAATTATATCACGCCATTTTGAATATCACTTGCATCAATCTTGTCATATTTATCCTCATTTTAACTTTTATGTTTTGTATAATATTGTATAACTCTTCGTTTTGTTTCTTAGAAGTTTTCGTTACTGCCGTCAAATGATTATTATTTTACTTTGGTAATCTTTGACGTATAACTGTACTATATAATTATATTTTTGTAATGAACGCAATACGAAATAAATCGAAAAAAATAGCCTGTGGTGTTTTAATTATTATGATTCTCCAAAGCCCATAAAGTGTGTTATGTATTTTCCCTGAATTATGCCCACAGATTAAAATTACCTATTGATATGTAAACATCTTCATATGGTAAAATGTAAAAAAATACATATGCCGAAATAACTATTAAACACATCACTTTTGAAGTGTTTACTGTAGATACTTGGTGGAAAAGCATTATATTTATTAAAAAGAAAAAAGTTTTTTTTGTACATTTTCCACAGTAAATTTATCGAGATCATGACCGTTTTCACTCATAGCGAATATTTTCAAAAGAATTTACTGGTGAAAATGTTCGTGATTAATTGTGGAATAAGTAAAAATAAAGGTTTTATTATTTTTCAATAAATATATCACATTCAAGTTGAAGAAATAAATACTTTGCTAATAGTTTTACATCACTGTACTAAAGCTCTTTGGATATGAATTTGCTTAAAAGTAGTAATTACATTGGCAGTAATTTTGTCAATAATGACACGAGTTTCGCTTTTTGACATTTCAGACATGTGCAGTGCACGGATGAACTTGTAGTAAGATACAAGTAATGGCTAAATTTACTAATGGATTGATGTTGATGACATTAAAGTCATTCAACCAATTTAAATCGTGCATCCTTTTTGAAAGACATATCTGTATTAAAAAGACTTCGTCAGGTGCCATGCTTCGCAACACTAGTGCAATCCACGCAATGATCATTCATTTCTACCTTCTCTGAACAAGAAAGAATGAACAACTAAATAAGAATAACTTATTATTCATTAGATAAGGCACCTTCAACTCAACAAAATAGGACTTTTCGAAAATCTGTCATCATCATAAAGATAACCTTGCAATAATTTATACGTTTTTTTATAAATATAATATATTTATGAAATTCGATTTGACAATCCATATAAGACAAGAATATTGATTACATGCATTATTTTAACAGCTATTCTTGCATATTGAAATTTATGTATTGTTTTATTTTGAATGACATGACATTGAACGCTATGAAGCGTCGGCTGCTATAATACTAAGTCATTTTACTAATGCATTGTTTGACACTTCCAAAGATAATTTACTATATAAAAATAATAACATATTAACTATCTCATGTGGCAGGCGTCGGGAGACCAATTGTGATGAGAGCGATATCCGAATAGCGAACATTGCTCAGAGCTTGTAGAAGATGATATATACACAACTATTTTTCTTACCCTTTTCATACAACAGCGTGCGTACTACATTTAGCACGATTTCTGGAAGCAAAAAATGTATTTGACCGAACGTTCTCATGTCACAGCCACAATCGGTTGCGCCATGTGAGTGGCATGTCTTTGGAGTGACCGTGACGAATAAATACTGAAGAAGATAATTTTATTTTATAATAAAACGAAATTCAACAATAAAATACAGGAAAAAAAAGACCGATACACATTGGACGTATCAGACATTTAAATCGATTTATGTCCAGTCCCTCATTTAAGTTTCCGTTCATAATCAAGTAGCAATGAATAGTGTTATCATCTTAATTAAAATATACACCTATTATGAATAATATTTTGTGTATTTGGTCTTCTTTAATGCCCCTTTTCATTGATTTTCTATAGTGCGATGTTTTCCTTTAAATATTTTTTATAAGTCCAGGGAAAAAATCTTTAATTTTTCTATTAATTTTATCAGTGTTTTACATGTTTTTTTGTGGAACGTATCTCTGACTCGAGAGGCAAACAATAAGACGTCTTGCACCAAGGCAAAGTAGGCAAGGTAAAGTAACAATGAAAATATACTCAGTGACGAAGGAGACGGTAAAATCTTTGAATTAAAGCTGTGTCAAATAATAAATCATTTTAGTACTTATTCTACATACAATTTATTTGATCAGGACGGTTTTACTCATAGCGAGCATTGTCAACTGATCGCCATGAGTGAAACCGGTCCTGATCCAATAAATTTTATGTTAAATAAGTACTAAAAATGTTTTAAATTTTTATTATAACGCCATTCCTCCAAGTATTGACAGTGATCTCTGTCAAATAAATATAAAAAAACGTTTAAAAGCATTGTTGGGTGTATTTTAAAAGTTTTTGTTCACTTTTTTAGCCGAAGTGAATAAACATAATGAACTTAAAAATTGTTAAAAACATTAATCGTCTCATTTGTTTATAAGTGAAATAGCACATTTATGATTATTTATGCCCAAATAGGACAGCCCGCAACACCCTGAATAACTTAATATTCAAATTCAAATAAAATATCTTCATTTATTACTAGAGTGAAATAGTTTGTCTGATAATTCCTTCATCCACTCATGCTTCCCTTGTATTTATTAATGGATAGAAAACATGCAGGAGTGCATATGACACACCGGGTACTGCGTTACTGATCCCTGCTTTATTTGACACCTACCTTGAAAAGTTTATTTCTTCATACCCATTTTTTACAATAATATTTTGCATTGAAAATTCGCCCACTTTTGGTGATATATTTGTTATTGCTATATTATTATTAAGTATGTTGATATTTAAATGCATCTCTCATTAAAGGCTGTGAATTATTGGTGTATTTTTTTTGTTATTGTTCTGACATATTCAGGTGATAACATATATTTATCTATTGCATGTGCAGACAAGAAATATCAATGAGCTTTTAACATAATACAAACATTTAAGATAAAGTATTAAGTTGTTTGAATATGAAATAATCGTAGAATATAAACGATTGTTTTCTAAAATAAACGAGATTTTCACGAAGCTGAATCTTAAGTCATCATGGGCTGCATTAATTATGCAGCCTTTGCGATAGTAAATCCGAAGATACTGCTGAAAAAGTTGGAAGAAAACAAGGAAAGAGAGAGTAAATTGAATGTACCTGATATTTTTTTGATGAAACGTGAGCAATGAGTTCATGAGCTCATTCTTCCAAGGGGTAGAATCAGTGTCCCATTGGAGATGCCACTAGGAAGAGCGTTAACGATTTTAAGCGGTATTGTTTCGGATGTCTACATGTTTAACATTGGCGTGAGTGAGTTCAGACGAGTATTACTTTTTATATATAAAAGTTCATTTTGACGGAACTCGCTCGGTTGATTTCTTTGCCAATTTCCAATGAAATTCTATTTTGTTTCTCTCACTTCTGATGACAACAATGTTTTAATCTTTTTTCATATTGAAAAAGCAATAAACTTATTATTTATGACTTTTTTAATGTACATAAATAAATGTGTATATATATTTGTCAAATGCATGGCACATTGGCATCAGCTGTTGTATGAAGCTGTCATGTAATGTATTTTCTTCAATAAATAAATACACAACCAGTAGTACATTTAAATCGTTTGAATATTGTACTTTTCCATTACTTTTGTCACTAACGACCCGGGTTTCGACTTTCGGCATTTCAAGTGCACGAATGTACTTAAACTGACAGTTCAGAACAAATGACAAAACTTATGGAAAAGTACAAAATTCTATCGATTCAAATTTGATATTGAAATTCTATCAAGCATCTTCAGACGAAATTCTAAAATATATAGTAATTGTCATTCCGTATTTGTCAAGTATACAAATTAGTTTGCTATATGGTAATGCACCCATAAGAATTACATTTAAACAAGAGATATCGAATAATACTCCTACATAACTGTAAACTGATTTATCATCGTTTCCAAACAACCAACCTTCGTGAAATGTGTTACTATTCGTACAAATGTTTTGACATGAGATCGTTATTCATGGTTGGCGAACACAAATTTACACATTCAAATATAACTTATCATTATATTAGGTACATATTATCATTGCTAAATGATGATATTTGATAATTTCCCATTCTTTGTTGGCGCAAATGAAAACGTGAGCCCACGCACGCACAGCGCTGAAGAAATCAATTATTAATTATAATTTATATCGAAGAATTGTATTCTGAAATACGAAAGTCGACATATTGCCGCTGAGGTTGGATATATTTTTTAATGGTTGGAAATGTGTTCATATTTTACAATCAGCTGCTGAAATAACAACGTAATGAACTATCGATAACACATTATTTTTGATAAGACGGTCTTTTAGCTGATTAGTGAACGTTGGACTTTTATTGATTGATATTTTAATCGAATTATTGATTTCAGTGGAAAGGGTGGTATATTTGGAAATATAGTTACAGGGACAGAATCCCAATCCTGTCGAGCTAAGCTCAAAAAATTTATACATACTGGCTTATTATTTTGTCTTTTGACTTTACTCTTTGAGTTCTTGTGGATTATTATAAAATGTGGAATCAAAATGATTAAATCTGAAGAATATTACTGATTATTGTATGAGTTCTGAAAGAAGAATTTGTTTTTTAATATTAGCCTATAATAAAATTATTATTTTTATTTTAAACAAATAATAAACTTATGTGACTGTCTCTATCTTTATAATATTATTATTTGTCTAGTTTGTGGTTGCATTTTTGCTCCTGTAAATTAAAACAACTCGATTTCATACTTATTGCGAAGTATTCTTTAGGAACTTCTATTGTAATAATTTTAAAAATTAAAGACGAAACATTTAGAAAAAATCGTAAGCCTTACATTCATTTCATTTAATGTGTTTATTTTTCATAAATTTTTACAAAATTTCTGTCTCGTGACACATATATCCATAATTTACCCAATTTTGTTGATCAACATCTATATTGCGATATGGATAGAAAGACAGGGCAAAGACTAAGGAATTATTTTTGCGGCTGCATACTCATAGTGGGAGGTAGTGCGAAAGTCAACTTGTACTCTCAAATATTTTTTAAAAACCATGTCTACCAACAATGTGGAGAATGTGGCTTCCGAATGGAGGTATATAAACATATACCGACTGATTTTTCCAGTATCGACTTTACCTTGATTGTGGTAATTATTACTATAAATGTATTATTTGTTGTATATTACTTAAAGCATATATTCTGAAGAAAACAATTTACGTACCTTGCGCGTTTTATTTATATTTGTTCCGAAAATTCTACTTGGCTTCACTTCACTTTTCAGGGGCTCCATTTGTTCTGTAAAGTGTTAAAATGAGAAAACAAAGACGGAAATTTATGTAACTTCAACACCTCAAAACGATTCGGAAATTACAAGATAACTTTGAACTACTTATTACAATCATATAGTTTATATCGTTAATTGGATCTAGGTAATAAATTTGATATGCTACTTAGGTAACTTAAGACTGCATAATAAAGGTGTCTTAACGTTGGACTAAATTGCTTTGCTTCCAAACAAAGGCGTGTTGATGCATTAAATTAGTATTAAAATATATAATATACGGCTTCAAAATAAATGCGAATATTTAAAATTTAGTCACATAAAGTAGTTACTTAACATTTCAAATAATACTTGTTTAAGTTTTTCCTGCTATGTCCGCTAGTAGTATGGATAATATGACCATTTATTTTTGTCCTCAAAACGGGACATCTACCAATTTTTACGTAATAGTATGTATATTCAAGAAAACACGAATTTTTTCATAGTTTTTATGTATTAATAAAAAGAAAAGGAATGTTGATAAAGAAAATAACAATAATATAAATATGAAAAAAATTAAGTTGTTTTATATTTTTCTAATGAACAAATTTTCTAAAGTATAACTGTGTTTGTTTTTAAATAAAAATAGAATTCTTGACAGGATTTTTTAAAAATTATTTTAACTATCAACATAGCTTTAAGTACTCCGACTTGTAATTGTGTTTTTTCTGTCGTCCACAACTTATTCATCTGTGAAAAGACTCTTTCTACGGATGCATTTGTTCCGGGCAAGCATAAAATGTATTCAATGATTACTCTAAAGTTTTAATGGTTCAAATTATTATTACGAAAGTCGATTTGTTGCACGTTTTTTTAAAATTGTTACCGTGTGTTGCTCGCTTTTTGAAAACGGGACATTTCGACGCCCCGAAGCTGTACTTGGGGACAACGGGACAGGCTACCTAAAAACGGGACGGTCCCGTTCAAAACGGGACGTATGGTCACTTTAAGTATGGAGCATATGGACTTCTGAGTGAGTTTTTTGTCGAAGAGAGTAAGGATAGGACTAGTAGTTGGGTAATCGCTCTCTCTTTTTTCTGGTCTTTAATGATTTATGTAGAATAAAAATACATTGCTATTTTTTGCCGTGTTTTAATGGAGTTCTACCATCAGTGACGGCTGGTGACGGGGTGCTGGGGGCCGCAGAAGGAAGATTCAACTACTTTTCCGTACTACGGAAGAGAAACAGTTGGTATTGCGAACATCTGAATTGAAAGTCCATTCTATAGAAGTGTTTTAAAATCCAATGAATAGGAAAGAACTCTTGCAAAAATGGTTGAATCTTCCTTTGCACCCCCCAACACCCCGCCACCATCCGTCACTGTCTACCATGTAAATGCCATTTCAACTGATAACTTTGATACAATAATGTAAAACGACAAAATTCACAGATAAGTGAAAAAATTTAACGATTCAGATTTTAAGGTATTCACTGACAATACTCGATGGAATGGCATGATAATAAAAATAATAACACATTTTTGGTATTTTTTACACATTGGTTTTATTTAGATCAGTACCTGCTTTGCTCTTCGCGAGCTTTACAAACTGAAAAAAAAATACAAAAATACATCGTTATTTATGCAAGGCTATTGAAGTTATGACAGATAATTGAGCGATGAGCGAAACCGGTTCTAGTCTTAATAAATCCAATGTGGAGTAAGTATTTAAAATTTGTTAGTATTTTTACTATAAATGTTTCACATTGTGAATCGAAATTGTCGAAAAAAGAACGAAATAATTCAATATCATTATTTTAATGAAAGCTTTTGTCGGAAAGTTTTGCTTAGTCAATCATTCAAATTCCTTTTGAACAAATAATAATAGAACTCATGAATAATTTATAAGCAAAAGGCTGTATTATTACTCTCAGTGCTCACAATTGGCCAGAATCGTCGGGTATTATTTGAAACAATCGATACATACGAAAATGGTCGATTAAAATTATAGCAGGCATACTTGAAATGCCATTAATTATGTCAAAACACTTGTTATTGAATTCTTCTATAGGAATTCTCATTCTCTGCGACTTTAAATTAGCAGGTGTTGCAGACCGGTACGATATAGGTATCAAAATAATAATATCGATCTGGAATGCATTTTAATTTTCGTATAAAATCATGGAATATGGATGTATTTTTTATTTAAATATTTTCAGTTAGTTTTTTACGATTACAGAATTAAAACAGCACAAAGAAATAAAATTGTTGTACCTATTACACATCCTTTCCAAAGAAGAAGAAAGTACGTGACTCTGGTTTGGTTAATTTTTGGTTAGGTTAGGTTAGGTTAGGTTCACTATTCTAGACATTGACTTTTCAATTTATTTATGGGTTATTTTTCACTATTCACGGTATCACTATTCTAGACATTGAGTTTTCAATTTATTTATGGGTTATTTTTCAAATGCATTGATGTCACGAGTGCAATAATTTAAAACGGGTTGGATAGTGCATACAGAACTAAATGCACAGAAATAATAAATTGGCAAAACTTTGCACAATAGTTGACGCTGATATGATAGAAATTGAATAACCATAATCGACACTGAAGAAAGTAAAAGGAGGACTAAGAATACAAGTATCATGTCCATTTTCAATTTGATGAACGAGGACTCGTTGTGGAGCTTTTAAGCAGAATTCATTTTTAAAATAACCAGTTGCTGGAAAGTCTTCTTAGTATGTATAGATGAAGAATTTGGTGAACTGACCAACTTTTGATTTAAGGTTTTGTTAAATGCCACGAGTACCTTTCCTAACAATTGGAAAGCTCTCGCTAAGCCCACCCCATAGGATCGGAAGGGTGGGAAAGATTTTTTGACAAAACAAACACCCATGTCTTCGAACTGAATCGACAAATTAATTGGAAAAATTCTGCTTCCACTCGGAAGCGACCCTGTGAGGTCTGCCACTGCACAAATGACTTAAATTTATTTCTAATTTAAAAAGGCATGTATTTAATGGGTCAAAAGTTTTGGTCAAATAAATAAATGGTCAGCCAAAATGTCTTGTCATTGAACTGAATCGACGGTCAATATATTTTAATGGTTAGTTATTTAAAAATGTTTAGTATTTAAATTAAATAGTCCTATTTTAAAATTATAAGTTTTAGTTTGACAGATTGTGAATTTTGTCAAATATGGTCGTTATGACATGTTCTTTTTTATTTTAACTGACCATTTAATGACTTTTATTTATTACTGACCATTTATCGAATTAGAAACTTCCAATTTAAAAATTCATTGCGTATTCTCATACAACTAATGCACGAAGCAATGATTCACACATGTTTATCGGAAGTTGCATTTTTTTTTAATAATAATACGTCTTTTATCACCAAAGGTGTATATTTTGTAACGTTCTAAACATAGTTGAAACAGTAGTTAGATTTTTTGACCACGCCACAACGGTGCCAAGATCTCCCTGGAAAAGATTGCCGAATTGTGTCAGGCATGTCCTACCTTGTTTTTGACATGTAACATGTTGTTTGTGAATTTATGGAGAGTCATGTATCTATATGAGGGGTGTAGAAGCATAACTGCCTCTATCCATATATTATCATTATTGAGATAATGATTGATTAATGATCCGGTTCTTACGTTCTATGCCCTGCAATCGTCAAACCAACGAAAAATTATCTCTAAGCCATTTAAAATCGACATCGAAAATTACAATCAAATGCCAACCGCCTCTCTCCACCATGTGGTTCAAAACCGCCAATCTAAATGCATTACGAGCCAGGTAACACTGACATATCGCCCTCTCTCACCATACAAACGTTTTGTGTTCCTTTTGCAAATTATTCTAATATTATACTTGAAGATTAAAATCGTTTTTTTCGATTGCTGAACAATTTGACTTTGTGGAGAGAGGCGGTTATGCATTTAAAACCCTCATATATAGTCATAATATGTGGGATAGGATGGGTGAGAAACATTTTTTTAGTTAGAACAAACGTCCATGTCCTCGAACAGAGACAGTGAAAAAATGCTACACATAGTATTATACGGTATTGATTCCGTCTGGCTGCAACTTGTTAATGGCCGATCTTTACTTCGCAGTTTGCAATCCCTTCATCAGTGGGTGAATACTGTCTGCGTAATGAGTAGGTACTTACCTAGACACTACTTGGCTGGAAAGCGCATACGAGCAATACTGGTAAAAAAAAAGAATTGGCAGTACCCCTTCCTCATGACTTCGACCAAGTCCTCAGTTGTGATGAAGTATAAAGACTGGCGCAGTTAGTGGAATTGTTACAGAAGCAGTTTTCTATCCAGAATAGGCTTTCCAAGAGTGTTTCGCTTAACAGATTTGAAATAACTACCCCTAAGCCATAAAATGAATTCAGTGGTGAGTTTTCAATTGACTAATTTTATTTGATTAACATCATTCAATTATAATTTATCTGGTACACTAGAGATATCATCTTTGTTCTTTTGTTCTTTCGATTTGAGTGCCGAGTTCATGAACTCAATTTTAATGACGGACAATTTCGTTAGTTGATTTATTAACGGATTAATTGCTTTTTTCTTCTTGTATAACAATAGTTGAAAACAGTTTATGGTGAGATGCTTTACTAAAAGTTTAACGGACATAACTTAACTAAGCTTTTTTAAACAACCGACTATAACTATTTATTATTTCTTTAAGCCTCACATTTTTTTCAAATATTTATAAGCTCTTCATGTGGAGCATATTGCTCTTCCAAATGAAGTAATCAAAACATATTTTTTCTACCTATGAAAACTGATTTTGGTTGATGAGAGAAGGGATGGAAAGGATAAGGCTATTTTTTAAATCCATGTCCACTCCCAATGTGGAGAGTATGATCTAATAATGTGGGTAATCTCAACAGTTTATTTTTCTACAACAACTACTATTTGTTACTCAATCTTTTAACATCTCTGTATTTTGATGATAGTAGTGATAGAAAAGATTCAGTTAGGAAAGGACTAGCGGTCAGCCAATATCTCTTGATACGTCTCTCGCTTATAGTATTGGATGAGTGGAAGGGAATTTTTAGACACTCATGCTTTCAAACAGAATTGATAAATCGACTGAAAATTTCTGCTTGTACTGAGATTTGAGCCTGTGGGAGGTTCGTGCCATTGAGCACAGCACCACAGACTGGACATTAATCGGTTGTTTTAAGTAGACTCACTACTTAAAAAGTCACCGTTTTCTTAAACCTTTATTGTATGGTTCCAATAAAAACAATATCCAACAAAACAATGCCGTTTTGTGTAGCATATTATGGAATAGAATGAGAATTGTAGTTCGGAATTTTAATGCGATAATCGAAACAAATAAACAACATGTTTATCGATAACAAGTTGACCTAATACTTCACGCAGTGCAATAAATTTCAAAGGTAAAATTTTATTGTTAAATTCAATGGTATTTGCTACAGATACTTTCGATTTAGAGGAGTGAGAAATACCAACAGAACTTTGTCACAACAACACATTGCAGCAACACCACTTTAACGTACAAATGAATTGACAGAGAGCTTTTGTTGCAGCTGACAGCTGACACGTGTTGACAGCTTTTTCTTTCAAATTTATATCGGATATTTTTAAATTAACATTTATCGTGATCGTTATTTATATCGGAATTTAAGAAGGTAGATCGATCGTTTGTATATCATAAGCCAAATTTAACTGACCCAAAAACGATATCATTCATCTGGAAACATTTTGCTATCTGGGAAGTCATCCCGCATTGATTTTTGAAACACCTCCTATGAATTAACAATATGTATGTGTTATATTTAACCCAACGCTTTAATATAATTGAAATTCAGCTATTAAAAGCTCAAAATAACGTGAAACAATCTGCAACGTCCCTTTTTTAAACAAGGTCTGCTTCCAACTTGGAACATATGGATTCCTCACAGAGTTTATCTCAACATATATTTTTTCTATGACAACTGCTTGTTACTCAGTTGCTCAACTTCTCTTTTTCGAAGAGAGTAGGAATGAAAGGATACGAGGACAAGTGATTAGCTAATCGCTATCACTATGCGTCGCACTTTGGGATCGGAAATGTGGGAAGGGATTTAACAACACAAACACCTTTGCCTCTAAGCAGAATCCATTTTCAACTGAAAAAATCCGCTCTTACCGGATATCGAACGCGGGCGGTCCGATACGATAGCCGTCCACGCCTCTTAAGACACCAAAAAATCTTTCTCATTTTTCACTTCTTTTATGAGAGCCAAACAACAGGTTTCACCAATAATCATTGTTGAAACTATGTCTTACCAGAGACAATTATTTTCATTATCTTTAAAGGCGATGGTTTGCCTTTCTGACTTATTTGTTAAATATTAAATAATAATTTATTCTTTGATGTGTATTAGTGTATTCTTATCGACTTTTCCTATCAATATGTTTCCTTAACACATAACGTCACGTATTATTTCGCATCTAGTGGCATTCGTAACTCAAAGCCAGCTAAAATCAACACACGTTTATTTTATCGTAAGAGGCCGACCTGTCAGCCTATGTAGTCTAATGGCGAGGGCTTTGCGATCAGATTGGTTCAAATCCCAGCAATCACAGATGAAAAATTCCTTAAAAGAATTGAATACTTTTCTTTACCTAACACTCAGTATCAGTAAGACGTGTTTCTTAATTGTTGTCTTACGTATTTTGATTTAAAACATGCGAGAAGAATATACAAGACTGTCCAAACCATAAAACTAAATTATTTTAAAATTGCTATTTACATTCATTGGAAATTCCCAAAGGTAATTATTGTAAGTAAAAAAATAACGCTTCGGATTTAGGATACCGAATTTAATACACTTTGTCGATTTTTTATCGACCAAACCTGTTGTTGGTAATTGCTCCTTACACATTTTTGGCATATAGGCTGCAATGTGATTCTAAGATTTGATACATATATCGTATACAGTTATTTTTCTTACATGCCATGACTAAAATGCTTTATCTTATATATAAAACCGAAACGGGGGAATGTATGTCTGTAATTCCCTTTTGCGTTGTTGTTGCAAGTTCAAACAAACGAATTGATTTCGCTCGCGAAAGTTTCGACGGTAAATTTGTTTCGTTATCAATGTGTGTGTAGAGACTCCAATTACTCGAGTATCGAGTAGTACATATATAAAACCGAAACGGCGTATGTATGTCTGTGGGTCTGTAATTCCCTTTTGCATTGCTGGTCATTAAGTTGCCATAAAAACGAATATGAAAGAAAATATGTTTGATTTTTTTATCGGCGAAGACATTTAGTCAAAATGTAATAAATTAGTCTTCTACTGAAATTTTACCGGCTTTTATTAATAAAATAATGTTTTTATTTACGTGAAGGTATTATTTGACATTTCTTTGACAGCAAATTAGATTTTTTCTTTGAATTTGGACATTTTAATGGGCGAGAATGGGGCTGTCAATATATGAAAGGGGCTGTGAAATGTCAATGCCAGTCTGAAATGTTCATTTTAATTCCATTTTAATTGACATAGACTTTTGAATTTTGAAAAAAGTTGTTTCAACTTGGCCCGTCTGAATTTACGCGCCGAGCTGAACATAACCCCAAACTGGTCCGAGCGAAGCCGGGTTCGAATACTAGTATTGTATATAACACCATGATTGTCTATGTTTTTGTAGCAAACGTTTTAATAACATATTCTTTCATCAGTGAATTTCCCTTAGCTCCTACCACTCTTATATCAAGTCTTTAACGACGACGTATAAAGAACACGCAACTCTTATATCGAATTTTGCTCGACATTGTACATGTTGTAAGGGTTAATATTGAAGTATAGCTGACGTCACTGGCTTTCGATTAGAATCATAATATAGATAGATTTGTGATCAAAGACATCTACTTTGTTAACAACTCATTCTCACCCATCCTATTTAAAACGGGATGCAGTAGGAGCGATTAGCTTACAACTATTTCTTTTGAGAAAGAAAAGCTAAGCGAGTCCGTACATTTCACATTAAGAACATACAAGACCACTTTTTTTCGGTTCTTCTTTGTAATTTTAAAAGCTTTATTTGTATGATATGTAATCTAAAGTACTTATTCCAGATTCTTTTATTAAGATCAGGACTGGTTTCACTCAACGTGACCATTATCAACTGATAAGAAATACAAAAACACGGCAAATTTGAATCGTTTGAATTATCTACATTTTCAAGAGTTTTATCCGGGGCTGTGGAGTCGGAGTCGGAGTCTTACTCAGAGTCGGAAATTTTTAAAAGTTTGAACTTTTTATTTTTGCATATAATATGTCAAATTTGGTTATTTGCCGGATTGGAAGGGTTGATATTTAATTGAAGACACATCAAAAGGAAAACTAGGCAAAAAAAAGTGACGATATTCAACATTTTTAGTCGGAGTCGGAGTCGTGTTTTTGGTCAATGTCGGAGTCGTGGTTTTGGTAAATGCTGGAGTCGGAGTCAGACTTTTTTCACCGACTCCACAGCCTTGGTTTTATCGCTAACGACCCGGCACACTATTTTGTCATCTTCAGGCATATCAAGTGCACGGATTTACTTGACCGTTAGTGACAATACTTATGGAAAAGTATCAAATTCAAATTTGATATTGAAATTCCATCAAGCACCTTTAGTGATATTCTTAATTGCAATAACACAGCGTTATTAATACAAAAGTAATGACAAACAGTTGGCTGCTTAGCTTTTGTATAGATAAAGCCGTATTTTTGTATTTATTATCAGCTCATAATGCTAGCTAACCGGACTTGTTATCAATGCATCCATTGTGGAATCGGTACTAAAAACGTGCTGTTATTTTTATTATAAATTCATTCGAGTATTGACAGTGAACACCTTAAAAGTATACAAATCAAATTAACGACATATTTCTGCGTAGACCGTTGGAAATTGAGAAAATATAGCAACACCTTTTTACTTATTTCCAATAAACTAGAGAAAAAATCTTTTTTGAATAGTTTTCTGTAATAGGAACCCGACCAAGTTAACTATATTTATTGTGTATAGTAAGCAATGAGTGTTAAGAAATAATAGCTGAATTGATTTTGTTCTGCGTGAGTGAAAACTCATACAGTTACAAAACATTTAACTAAATCGTTTGTTGTATTGACCAATGCTTCATTGATATCTAGTTTCGTTTATTATAATCTAACCTAAAGAACGAATGTTAGAGTCAATGCCAGTAATAATTTTCTTAGATAATAATAAGGTATTGATTGATTTTTAATTTACTTCCTTATTATTTGTAATACGGTATGACGTGACAGTATATAAAATGCGTGGTTTCAAAATTTATAATGTCATCGTCAAAACGTAAATGGTTTTTTTCGTTTTTAATTCCACTAAGTAAATACCAATTTTATTTATAATTTAATTGAATCTGATTTGAGAAATAAAAATAGCTTTATATCAGTCAAAACTATTCACTCAATAATTAAAAACGAACGGCCCTGATCGAATGATGTTTATTTGATTTTTTTTTATTCTCGGCTGGTACAAATTTAAGCATATGGTATTAAACTGCTTGAAATAAAACGAGGTAAAAACTATATTTCAGTTATACATATGCCGTTCCTAGACCACACAGAGAATTCACACAGCTTGCAAACTTTGTGCCGCCATACGGAAAGCGAGTAGATCTCAACTCATATGCTAGTAATTGTCTCCATCATTTTTTTATCGATTTGATGGAGCAATAAGTCTCCTTCGATTCTTAGTTTAATTTAATTGATAATTTACATTCCCCTCTAATCGTTGCTAACAGAATATAACGTCAATGTAATTGTGAGAAATCCATGGTGAAGCCAGTTCAAGAGGATGGCTTCAGCATTTATATGATTGTATAATTGACATATTCCCTTACCATATGTTATGTATATCCATGCGTACAAAAATGCATGCCTTGCACATCCGAAACTTAATGCTAGGAGTGCTAGTGTCTTAAGAATCAGAAAAAACCTTAAAATCCTTATGCCATTTGATTAAAAGTGAATGAAATATAAGGACAGTTTATTTGTGTGTGTAAATAATGTTGCAGCATATTTTTCACCAATCGTCTATTGGCACGTCTAATCGGCACTTCTGATTGTCTATGGTCACATAAATGATCAGAAGTTGAGATTTAATAACGTAACAAGTGTCTATGGTAACTTTGGTCATAGATACCATAAATTTCAATAAAATTTCAGAAACACATCGCCGAAATATTTTAAATAACACACAATTACCAAAATGAACAATTAAAGTATTTGACAAAGGCGCTTTTAGCATTAGGCCCCAAATAAAAACATACAAAAAGAATTACGTTAAAACCATAGTGGATACAGCTTCAAGTGCTCTGAAAGCGTAGAGATTCGATAGTTCATATTCTAATTTAGTTGTTTATTGAAATAATCTTATTACTGCCATCAACTGTAACCAAGTCTTATGTTGTACATGTATGAGTCGGTTTGAGCGTTGCAGTTACTGAAGGTGCAACAATCAACAGGCAGTGTTCAAACAATTCGATATTCAATACGATTACTTTATATGTGTTTACGTTTCCTTATTTTCTAAATAAAAAGTATACGCCCAATGCCACAACATGTTACGCCAACTGTATTAGGAAGAATACCAAATGTTTTTAGCCACGGTTTGTTTTTTGCATAAAATGTTTTCGGTTTATATAATATAGTATTTTTAATAATTCACTATACGGTTTTTGATAATAGAGCACGAGCCTCTTTGATAATTTATATTACGATGACTGTTTTCATAGACTACTTCAAAAGTTTGTTTATGAGAGTTTTTTTCCCTCATAGCTTACTCAATAATGGTTTTCTAGTGGCGTTTATTAAGCCCTATTTTAATAAAAACATTGAAAACAGTAAAGTTTATGGAATAAATTTATGTAACTGTCAACATTTCAATTAAAGCCAACAATTTTCCTTCTCAAAAACTGGACGTAAATGGAGCGTTTTATAAACTATCATTTATCATTAAACTATCTTTTATTTATAACTAGTATTGCTACCCGGCATCGCTCGGACTAAGCGACCAATGATTATTTAATGTTATATCATTCGACATAATTATATCACAAAATCTAACATCCAAAATAGAGTTAAAATAAAATCACAAACTATATTTAATTTGATGACAGCCCCATTCTCGCCCATTAAAATGTCCAAAATCAAGGATAAAATCTTATTTGCTGTCAAAGAAATGTCAAATAATACTTTCACGTAAATAGTAAACATTATTATTAATAATAAATGCCAGGAAAAGTTCAGTAGAAGACTAATTTATTACATTTTGACTAAATGTCTTCGCCGATAAAAATTCAAACATATTTTCTTTCATATTCGTTTTTATGGCAACTTAATGACCAACAATGCAAAAGGGAATTACAGACCCACAGACATACATACGCCGTTTCGGTTTTATATATAAGATACATAAAAATACTGTTTTATCTAGATGATTGATAGATTTCCACATTTTCTATAGCGGTATTAAAGTAGAAACAGCTTTTATCCCCTTGTATCGATGTATATATATATTGATTTAATGAAGCAGCATTAATTATTTAGGGTAGAACTCCATTATAATACGGTAAGAAAAATAACAATGTATTTTAGTTCTACATAAATTATTTTATATATTTGTTGATAGCCCTCGTCAGAACTATATATAGATCTGATGAGGGAGTAAGCCGAAATAGCTATCAACAAATATATAAAATAATTTATGTAGAATTAAAATACATTGTTATTTTTCTTACCGTATTATAATGGAGTTCTACAAGTAAACGCCTACTCAATCAATAAAACCCATTATATTACCTATTTCATTTGCTTAACCGGTTGTGTGCCAGAAACGTACATATATATACGGTCTACAATTCCGTGAGCGCAGTGCCAGCTATAGAAAATGCGCGTATATATGTACATACGTTACACTTTACACCCACTAGCACTGGACAAGGTCGATGATTTTATACACATAGAAACATCTCTTAGAATCAGAGTCCTATACATACAGTTTCAAACAAAATCGCAACCCTAGGTGTGGGACCGTTCTAATACCTACCGGAATATATGTAATAGGTAAGTTAAAAAAAAACATTCACACCCTTGGTGAAGAAACCAGTATCTTATTTTTGTCTATTTTGTTAGAAGGAAAATTAAACGCATCACATATTATAAAAAATAGCATTTATATATTTAATCTCTTACAAAAAAAAAATCAATGTTTAAATACTGATCAAGTGAATGGAAACGTTGTGACTCGTATGTGGAATTACGTACATACATACAATTATCTAAATAAACGGTATGTGTTAAAAAAACGACAAGTCTAATATACATACTAACAATTTTAGCTTTGATGTCATGCTAGTATATAATTACGTACGAAATTAAAATAGAGTACTCAATTTATTAAAGTTTTTAAAAGTGTAGCTGAAAAAAAATGTTAAATTTTAGTCTGATATTGCAGATAATACAGAGTTTGTCAAAGTATCTAGTTTTCCTGACTGTAAGTTCTACGAAAATATATATATGGCTCGTAAGAGCAAAAAATACACCGTACATGTCAGCGCATATTTATTTTGAGAAACTTGGCCTTAGAAGTAAAAAAAATATGTAATTTGGGTGGCAGTACTTGTTCAAACAAACATTAATCCATATTCGTATAATATAAAGCATATTTGTGTTTTTTATGGTTATGAATTCGATTCAATTTTTTTTTACAAATTTAATCCAGGATGTTTAAACAAAAAGCCTCAATGATTTGATTTTGATCGAATATTTTTTTGTGACAAACGCACGAATCTATCAAGTTGAAAATGGTATCATTGATTTCTGGTAAAGACTGCCTTTTGGCTCTTCTGAAAAGGAGAGAAAAGTGAGTGAGGTTTCTTCGTTTCTAAGGGGCCGAACTAAAAGTCTTATAATGCCATAATATAAGTTATTCAGACTTTACGACAAATGGTTAATTTGGTTTCATTTGATGGACATATATGTACATTCCTTTGTTTTTATGCGTTTCTTTTATTTGTATAATTGTTCGCAGTACGTCGCAACCTTCGTCTGCATGACCGTCGCCGTCTCAGCGTCTGGCTGGGGCGCAAGCTACGACGATGGCCAATGGAAGGGCGAAGGCTTGGCGGAATCCCAAGACCACGGAGCGTGGGGAGGCTACGGAGCCCCAGCGCCCCTCTACGCCGGACCAGCCCACGCAGTTTACGGAGGAGCCTACAAGTACGGTGCTGCCCCCCTCGGACACGATGGACGAGTCGTCGACACTCCTGAAGTAGCCGGCGCTAAGGCAGCGCATTTCGCGGCAGTCTCAGCTGCATCCCATGGCGCCCCGGCTGCCCCATGGGGTAAACCCGCTTGGGGTCCCTTCTACGGGGGATACGGACACGCTGCTCCCGTTGAATTGACCGCCGATGGAAAGTTCGTTAAGGATACCCCTGAGGTTGCTCACGCTAAAGCTCAACATTTCGCAGCCGTCGCAGCCGCTGGCGCAGGTGCCCATGGATGGTAAACATGCTGAAGCTACCTCTGTTAAGATCGAAGAACCACCGCTTTATATGAATAATCGACTGATATAAGATTAATAGTGTTACTCAAAGTTATAATATACAATATGAAATATAAATTGCGTTTTGTTTCTATCATTCTAATACTAATTTCTAGTCGCAAATTTGAAGTTTCCAAAAGTATGCCAATTATGATTCTTACATTGAAATGAACGTCACACTTTCCGGTGAAGAAATGTATCAATCAGTCATTGATTTGATTATCCAGTAAAAAGGCTGACTTCATGTTTGGTCAAACTATTCATGACTTCAAAACGCTAAAAAAAGCTTATATAGGACTTCAACTGAAGGTGCATAATGGACTTTCAATATCAAATTTGAATCGTTAGAATTTTGTAACATTTCAATGTCAGTTCAAGTTCATTAGTGGACTTGAAATGCCTGAAGATGCCAAAAGATAAAACCCAGGTAATTACCGAAAAATCTCACGATTCAAATTTGATACAAATAAGCTGTGGCAGGGAGTCACTATTGAGAACAAAGTTGAACTTACTGCTTTCATACATTTTTTCACTACATTTATAAATATATTATTCTGCATTTTTATAAACTTATTAGTAATTTCCTCACTCTTTTATATATTTAAACTCCGCGCTTAATATTTTTACCATACTTCTAAAGCGCCATTATTTTCTTAATATAATTGAAACTGTTCAAGACTCAAAAAAATGTGCTTGCAATATTATCTTGAATATCGGTTCCATGTAAGATCGAACCATAACGAAAAAATTGATAAATAATTACTTGATTTTCTTTGTACTTATGCTCTCTACTCTGCTGTATATTTTATTTGTGAAGATGATAAAGGCAATACGCAATAAATTTAAAAAAACACATTTATGTTTTTTATTTAACAAAAAAAGTACTTTTTAGAGTTTTGAAACAATTATAGTTTATATTCTCAAAAGAAAGGGTTGTTACCAAAATACGAATGATCAAACAATGAATAATTGATTAATTCATGGACGTTTCATAAGAGAAAATATTTCTACAAACTTACTCCAATCTTGAAAATCTGCTTTGATAATGACCTTATAGCGAAAAAACTATCAACTATATGCTATAATTTTAAGCGTAAAAATCAGGACAGTTGAGTCGTAGTCGGAGTCCTGGATTCGCGGTGTTTTAGCTGGAGTCGGAGTCAAATAAATTGGAAAATATGAAAAATCTTGACAAAATTAATCACGTTTTCGTCGGAGTCGGATTCGAGTTGTTGGCCAATGTCGGAGTAGTGGTTTTGTATTTTTGTTTTTGGGGTATTTTGAGTCTGATTTATATTGAAATTCCATCATGCAACCCTAATTTAAAAACAAAATTTCGAAACAACACATATTTAAATGTCAACATATAGAAACAATATGTACATGGTATGTAGAAAGCTAGAAATCACAGATGGCTGGTTAAGTTTCTAGGACGATAAATATAGAGCTTTGCAAAATATACCCTGAGGCTACCACCAGCTGAAAAAGGTCAAACAAATCAAGGGTCATAAACAGAAGTGTTTTAAGATGGCTGTAAACTCGGCCTTGGATCTGAATGGACCGTAGTTTCAACCAAGTAATCAAGCAATAAGATATATGTATTTATTACGACTAATATAGATAATCTGATAGGTCTGCAAGTATATCATAAACACAAAATGGATAAAAAGTGACAAAAAGATAATCAGTTAGAACAGTGATGCCCAACCTTCAGTGACATTTCATTCGGCCCGCATTGACAAATATCAATTACCTTTTTTTCGTCGAAGCTTTTCCCGGACGATGGAAGAACAGTATAAAACAATAAGATTTTAAATTTTATACACACTACAAATATTGATAATATAATCAGTATTGTTTATCATATGTACATCCGTGGCGAAGTGTGAACGTTGTTGGCTTGCGTGCCGGACCGCCGGGTTCAATTCCCGGTACGAGCGGATTTTTTAGTCGATAAATCTGTCCAAAGGCATGGGTGTCTGTGTTGTTGAAAATCACAAGTTGGGAGCGGACATGATTAAAAAAAATCCATGCGGCCTTCGAACTATTTGAGAATTGATTATCTGGCCTTTGTCCCAAAAAGGTTGTGCATCACTGAGCATTACGCATGGAAACAAGGGAAATGCTGAGTGTTTAAAGGAATATAAGATATTATGATCTTATTCACTTTCATATGACGTATTTGGCTAAGCAATTTGTAGACTAAAAAGACCTCCCCGTCTTCTGCCACTACATTCAGGCTAAAGCCATAGTTTCCTCAATCAATACAATCAACTCAGCCTTCCTAACCTTCTTGTTATTCCCCAGACATGTGATTGCGTCAATCTAGCAAATTCACCGTATCTCAACTCTTCTTCCCGTCTTCCATCAGGAGCAGAAAATGTGAGGCAATTTGGAGACATTCATTCGTATATGCGATGAGATTTGACAAATCTGACAATCACTTTCAAGGTGTTCACTGTCAATACTTGGTGGAATGGCATTTTAATAGAAATTATAAAACATATTCAGTACTTATTCCACATCGAATTTATTTAGATCAGGACCGGTTTCGCTCATCGTACGCATTATCAACTGAATCTGAACATCTGACAATGTACAGCTCATCGTAAAATTTATTAAGTTCAGTTGTCTTGACTTCTCAAAATACCTTCCTCGAAGTTAGAACCGAAAATCTTTAGCACGATCATTCACTCAAACAGGTGACAAAATAGCTTTGCAAAATTTTTGTATTCGTCAATATTTTTTTATTCATTATGCAAATTTTGTTTTTATAAGATAAATGCATAAATAATCAAAAACTTTTTTGCTCCACTTGTCAGTCGTAAAAATGACGTATCTTTTTTTGAAAGTCAATGTTTATTGAATTCGAAATTCACCGACCACCTCGAGAAAGGATACGAAATAATAAACATAATTGGTGTGTTCACCAATGCAATGGTTAAAATAAATATTATCGACAAAATTGATCAAGATCAGAATAAAGGTGTGTTCCTAAATGACCTCACTTCCATGTATGAACACAATAAAAGTTCTGCAGCAATTCAAATATATTGCTGGAATTTACTTAAGTTTCTTTGTGCAGGTATTCGATATAAATGGAAATGTAGCTATGTTGGTAATAATCTTAAATAATTACTATTAGATTGAGCGGCCGTACCAATGGCCTAAGGCAGAACTGTAAAATATTTCAATAATGTTGAAAATTGCGAAGTATTTATTTGTACGGAGATTTTAATATATGTATATTGATTTTTGTAACCCTGTTATTGTGGAGCGCTTTACTCTATATTAAGACAATCTTTTAACTTTTCCTTCCCGGTGGGTGAGACAGTCGACCACTACTTCCACTTTATCTTAAATATCTATCTAAGCATTAGTGATACAATGTGTAAACTTTTGGTATTCTTAAATCATTGTCTTTTACACATTTTGCACAAAAAAACTATGATTTTTTCGACTAGTTTCGTCGCAATTAAATAGAAAAGTAAAAAGAAGTTGGAATATTATTGAATACGTGAATAGCTTCTCGCTTAGCAACTATTTTTCTGTGATAATAAGAAGTAAGAATATACTGAGAGACTTATAAAAGAACATGTAGTTATTTAGTTGCTCTCGTTATGCCCTGATTTTAAAATAGCATGCATGGAAAAAAATAAGACATTTATATCCGTGGTGCAGCGCTCAACGTCGATGGCTTCCGTGAAGGGCCACCCGTGTTCGATTACCGGTACGAGCCGACTTTCCAGCCCATAAATTAATTCCGTTCGAAGGCAGTAGTTGTTTGTGTTGTTAAAAATCTCTTCCCACCTTTTCGATCCCAAAAAGGTGGGACACATCTCGGGAGCGATTAGCTAAACACTACTCCTTCCCTAGTGCTCGTATCCTTTCAATCCCTACTCTATTCGAAAAAGAGAGGCTAAACGACTGAGTAACCAGCAGTTTTCATAGAATTTTTTTAAAGAAAAACTCCATATGGAGTCTTTATGCTCCAATTTGGGAGTGGATTTGCTAAACAGATACATATATCAACTATGTCATATAAACGATTAGTTCAGGTTATCTTTCCTGTTCTAATTTGCCTGTGTTGCATATTTATCTTATAATATATTATATAAAACCGAAACGGCGTATGTATGTCTGTGGGTCTGTAATTCCCTTTTGCATTGTTGGTCATTAAGTTGCCATAAAAACATAAATATGAAAGAAAATATGTTTGAATTTTTATCGGCGAAGACATTTAGTCAAAATGTAATAAATTAGTCTTCTACTGAACTTTTCCCGGCTTTTATTAATATAATAATGTTTATTATTTACGTGAAGGTATTATTTGACATTTCTTTGACAGCAAATTAGATTTTTTCCTTGAATTTGGACATTTTAATGGGCGAGAATGGGGGAATCAAATTAAATAAAGTTTGTGATTTTATTTTAACTCGAATGATATAACATTAAATAATTATTGGTCGCTTAGTCCGAGCGACGCCGGGTAGCAATTAGGGACTCCAATTACTCGACATCTTAACTACTCGGGTATCGAGTAGTAAAATTCTAAAATACTCGAGTACTCGAGTTTACTCGAGTAGTTTCAGATGTACCAAAATATACATTTTTAATTCAAATTTGTGCATATAAATAGATGATAAATAAATAAGATAATTTAATTGCATCAATAAATTTATTTCAATTTATGAGACATACATATTTCGAAAATAGTAGAGAATTAAACGTCTCAAATTTTAATTTGGTTCGAAGATTTGTTTTTTTATTCCTGCAGTAGAAAAAAACTCTATCTATACTGTGGACGTCGACTTAAAAGTTAACAATGGATTCAATAGTTCTATCAAGATGTGTTGTCCTCTGCTTGAAAAAATCATTATTTATAAATAACGAGTATTACTCGAGTATTTTTCAAATTACTCGAGTATCGAGTACCATAAAAATAGACGAGTATACTCGAGTATCCAGTACTCGATACTCGAATTGGAGTCTCTAGTAGCAATACTAGTAAATAATAAATCGTCAACCAGTCTCTTCACTTACTAAATTTTCTTATCCTCATTATAATATCAAAGCTTTTGTGCCTACTAGAGTAGAATCGTGTAGTCATAATATTGGTCAAATGATTGCTGCGGGCATTTTTTGCCCAAATATTAAAGTAGCATGATAGTGGGAGGGCATTAGATTTAAATCAACCTTTTGCAGATATTGAAAAGCACGTCGTATAATATAATTTATATATGATGCACTTTCTACAAGGTCATTTTTTTAATACACAATATATCGATAATAAAACAAAAAATAAATATTTCTTCCAGGTGTTTTTAACTAATTAGTTTCCTATATACAATTAAAAAATGTTGGCAAATCGTAGGCTACTTATTTCATAACGACATTTCAAAGTATAATTTGTTTTTAATTTATTAATTAACAGAATTCACTATATATTTGTTACGAAAAGAAGTGATTTTGTATAATGAACAAAAAAGAATTCCGAATATTCATTTAGAACAAATATTCGAATTTCGAATATCAACACCTAACTGCTTCTTGAATATATACGAACAAATACGAATTTAATCATTCTTATATGTTCATTATTTTTTTGTTATTCATCACTTACTCGTTACGATCGAATGTCTTGCGTGAAGATTACGGTAGGTATATGGAAAGTCATTCTAATACAATATTAAATTGATAATTTTGTTATTCCACGTATTGTGTAAAAAGTAATGCCACGAGTTTAGCCTCTTTGGGAAACATCTTCAGACTAACCCCGTGTCTTAGGTAAGCGACCCGAACCGGCAAGCGAATTTAGGCGAATCCAGTCAATTTAAAACGTAGTTGATCAAAGGTCTTATGTGCCATCGCTCGGCCAGACGCAATTAACGCTCTGGTGAGCTTGGACCGTTTGATATTTTCAAGCGATTCGCGTGCGCCATGAGTCAGGCACTTGAGTCGACTTACGACATATGCCGTCCTGACCGGATCGCTTCGCCCACATATGACACTTGCATGGGCGAGGACCGTTTGATATTTTAAAACTCTGCCGCTTTCAAAGCTGCGCCGGATCGCCTCGCCCAGCTTCGCCCAGCTAAGACGACCCGTAACTATTCCAAGGTCATTTTAGTATGAGTGCTTAAATTAACCAAATATAATGCGACGGGAATATATTTTTTTAGTGGCCCCGGAAAATATTATGTACAAAACTGTAATGAACGATGAGTATTCGAAAAAAATTTCATAAAGTGGGATGTTCGAATATTAAAAAAGAGGAATCTCTACTTTTGGCTCATCTCTATAAAATATTCAATTTGACAGTGATTTTAATATAATATTGTAAACTATTTTGATGTCAGACTTTTGTCACTGTTGTATATATGTAAAATACATAATAGTAAATGAATCAACTCACGTGTTTGAATACATAAATTGTATTCAAATACTATTAAAGAATATAAACAAATATTAAAAGTAGATTTATTTACATGCCAAGTGTTCCTTATAGTATTACTAGTATTGCTACCCGGCGTCGCTCGGACTAAGCGACCAATAATTATTTAATGTTATGTCATTCGACATAATTATATCACAAAATCTAAAATCCAAAATAGAGTTAAAATAAAATCGCATTTTTATTTAATTTGATGACAGCCCCATTCTCGCCCATTAAAATGTCCAAATTCAAGGAAAAAATCTAATTTGCTGTCAAAGAAATGTCAAATAATACCTTCACGTAAATAATAAACATTATTATTTATAATAAAAGCCGGGAAAAGTTCAGTAGAAGACTAATTTATTACATTTTGACTAAATGTCTTCGCCGATTAAAATTCAAACATATTTTCTTACATATTCGTTTTTATGGCAACTTGCAACAACAATGCAAAAGGGAATTACAGACCCACATACATACATACGCCGTTTCGGTTTTATATATAAGATTGCGTTTTTCATGTTGGATAAGCAATGTCCTCGATTATGTAGAAACCTTACATTTGACATTATCATCTCGTGATTTATTTAAAAAAAAATGCTCTAAATCACTAGTTCAATTTCATTATTCTCGCTGAACCTGACGATATTATCAATTTATTAATTTGCTCGACTTTGCGTGGGTACCTATATAATATAAAAAAAATAATAACTGCAGCGTTAGTCCAATTCATCTCGATGAACTCGAATGACGGCATCATTCAAATGGAAGCAAATAATTACTTTGATTTCGTTTTCGATTATACAGCCTTGGTGCAAAAACATTGCTTCTGCAGGCATTTATTTTGCACCGAGTCACCTTGCACTGGGATATTTATTTTAAGCAATAAGGTCCGTTAGTTGTCATTTTTTATGCGTTTCCCTTACACGCGTATGACTTAATTACATACAAATGTATCTCATTCAAGATAGGCTGCCATTCAAAATCCGGCTAAGTAGTTTACAGGCCTGACTGAGTGGCGGAAGAATTAAATTGTAGGAAATCGACAATTCAATTTTACAGCTGGATTAATGCTTTATTTGTTGTACTGTAAACGATAATGTACAGGTTGCGTAGTCGAGTGTCAACAAAGTTTGCTTTGGTTACGGAGATCATTATTCGATTAATTGATTTCTGTTCTAAAGTATGAATGTCTGTGATGTATTAAAGGTGTAGCGAAATTACCGCCCAACACTTAGAATTTCAACATTATAATAGTAATAAAAAGAAAAGACAATTAAGCACACACGAATAAAAAATAAAGCCACAGAAGCTAGAAAATTACACTGAACAAATATGAATGAAAATTAAAACAAAACCTTTAAATTATAAGTTTGGATAGTTTAGGTTCAGGTTAAGTTAATTTCATTTCACGTGTTTATTTTCATATACCTAGTCATAAATTAAAATCTCTTACTGCACTCCGGATGTTATACATATGAAATATTTAAAACATTTTATGTCAAAGATTTAAATTTATCCAAATCATTTAAAATATCCATTAATTTGAAATATGATGCAGTTTTAGTAGAAAAGATATCATAGGGAAGTAAATTTCTTTGAATGAGCAGTCAAAAATACAAAATACATATTATACTAGTATTGCTACCCGGCTTCGCTCGGACTAAGCGACCAATAATTATTTAATGTTATATCATTCCCAAAGAATTACAGACGCACAGACATACATACATACATACATACGCCGTTTCGGTTTTATATATAAGATTGGGCGATGGTGACGGCGCGGTAATGTCGGTGCGTCTCACTTATTCAATTCTACGGATTGCGATTAACTATCACTGTGTATCTTTGCTTCTATATTCTTTTCAAAAAGATTTTAGAGAGGTTGAGGCACCCGTATGTTCCATATTAAGAGCGAACATGAGCTTGATAAAATAGTTACATTTAGTAGTAGTTATTAAATTCTCAAAAAAACTGTTTATTTGCAAATAGCGGATACTTATAATACTTGAATTGGGATTTTACTGGTAGAGCTTCATTACGATATGGCATGAAAAACTATTGTTCTGACCAGTGGCGGCTGGCGACAGAGTATTAGGGAGTACAAAAAAAGATTCAACTATTTTTCCGTACTACGGACAGCCAAAAATTCATAAGACTGGCATTCCGTTGGTATTGCGAACATCTGAATTGAAAGTCCATGTTATAGAAGTGTTTTAAAATCCAATGAATAGGAAAGAACTCTTGCAAAAATAGTTGAATCTTTTTTTGTACTCCCTAATACTTTATCACCAGCCGCCACTGGTTCTGACAATGGTATGATGCCAAGGCATATAGTTTTTCATAAACATCTGTTTCTAGCGAAGTGCTATCACAGTATAAGCTTATTTACAAAGCTGTTTTTCATTCGCTTAATCACTTAATCTACCGTTAGTTTTTGAAAAAATCTGTGGTTATTTTGGGTAAAAATACAATAATCCGAAACTGAATAATATTTTCATCCTGAGCCTGAAAGTGTTTTTCTAATGTGTTAAGAAGTTCAAGAAATCAATTGAGCTTGAAAGATAGATCATTCTAGCAAGGTCGTAGTGAGACTATTTAGCGCTTAGGGCAAGGCGTAAAATTTTGTAGCCCACTATACCACCAAAATACCAAAAAAAAAACCATTGAAATAGATTACGAATGAGCGTAAGTGAATTTAAGAAACGTAATTATAGCTACTCGATAATAAATGAAACCATTTCGAGACAAACGTGTGACTAGACATTAACAAACAATGTGGTATGTGTAATTATAAATGACCTTAGTGTTAATACATGATTTTCCAAAAACAATATCGACACGTGCCGGTGCCTACGATTCTTAAACTTATGATTAATTATATGAAATCAAACATCAATTTTATCTACATTTCAGTTTTGCTTCGGTTTCAATACGGAAATTTCAGGCACTGCGCAATTTGTAAAAATCCTGGTATCGTTTTGGCGCCTCGTATTGCCCAAGGCGATTACCTTATTCGCCATTTCTTGGATATGTTACAGTGAAACTATATTCTAAGTGAAACTATATTCTCACAAGCTAGAATATATTTTCACTGACATGGCCAGTGTGTGAATGTATCAAACAATAGATTTGCACGACAGTATGATATCAATTTGGCCACTAAACAATGAATAATCTACTAAGCAGGACAAAGTAACATATTTTGAGCGTCCCTATTGAAATACCCTTTACAGTGAAACATATTCTGGTGAAACCATATTCTCACAGAATATATTTTCACTTACCAGTAATAGGCCAGTATGATATCAAGTCGATGATTAGTCGGCCAAGAACTTTGGTTTGCTCCAATGAAACAAAATAAGCAAGTAGTACCTTTCATAAAAAGAGAACCAATCGACAATGTGGACATGCGATTTGATTGATCATTTGACAGCTGTCAAATTTAATTTCAATGAAAGTTTTGAGAAAAATATGATTTCACTAACAAGTGCCATTGAGAATATATTCTTGCTATTGATAACGCATTTTCGATACTGAAAATGTATCAGAATATGCTTTCACTGAAATGCCAGTGATAATATATTTTCACTGAGAATATAGTTTCGCTGTAATATATAAATCAAAACATAAATTGTTGAACTGAATCCTAATTTGGTATCCCTTCGAATCGGATTCTTACCATACTGCAGTACAATCATTCAATAAAATAGAAATTTGAAAACAACAGTATGAAATTTACAAATATATGTTATTGCATACTAATTTGAACGATTTCAATAAATACCAACATACCTTCATGTCTGACATCGACGCGTTGCGAAAAAACACCGTGTTAATATGAGAAATTGGAATATTCTACACGTAATGAACCGACCGCAAATGTGATTTCATTACTGTTGAAGGAAAATAGCAAAATAGAAAATAGCGTATACGATATATTACTATAATATCGTCCACGTTTTGGCAGCACTATTGTTCTCGACATCTCTATTGATGTCGAAAAGTTCTTACAATCACGCTTTCTTTAAATTTGGAGTTCATCTTCAAAATCTTAACGGAATACATAATTGATATTGATACATTTGTTGTTTCACTGATCTTTTTACTTCTTGAGACACGCGTTTCGTTTATCTGAGACACATTTTCATACTAGCTTTGTTTTATATATTAGTGTTTGCGATACTACATTAAAAAATCCCGATAATTATAACAAACCCACTAAATTCATTGAAACTCGATTGCATAAAATTTTAGCTAATTTACATTTTAATAGCCTTAGTTATATTCTATTTTTGTATTTAAACGATACATACTGTTTACTGCGCGTCAGTTCAAGTACATCCGTGCACTTGAATGTCTGATGAAACCCGGGTCATTAGCTACAAAACTCATGGAAAAGTACAAAATTCAAACAATTCAAATTATCTATGTATATTGTAAGATTTTTATTCGTACCATAGAAATTGATTGATTGGTTCTACTAGGTTGAACTCTTCTAAGGAAATTACAATTTAATAATTGGGGATTTTCACTAAAGGTGCTTTGAACTTTTCCATGAGTACCGAGTTCATTTGCGCACTTGAACTTTCATAAAAGCGTTCTTTCAGAAAATATTGAAATGTTAACATATTGCCTTTTGTATTTAGATTCTAGACTCGTCATATATAAACCATTTACGAGGTGTCAGTGTAAGTTCATGCGTAAACTTGAAATAACTGTGTCGCCCTGCTAAGGTTGATCTCTACTAGGTAAACTTCAATTCGATCAGTGAGGATTTTGACCGAAGGCGTTTGATAGAATTAAAATATCAAATTGGAATTTTGTACTTAACCATATTCAGTTCAGTTCATCCTCAGTCGAAGTTCATTCGTGCAATTGAAATGCATGAAATGCCGAACGACAAAACCCGTGTTATAATGGAGTTCTATCAAGTGCATGTCAATTCGATCAAAAAAACCATCATCTTGGTTATTGTCAAATCAAAAACATTTGAATGATACCGGACTCTTTCCCATTGCCAACCATGTAAATCCCTGAAAGATCATGTCAATATAAACTGGGAGAGTACCTTTTGAATTTATCATCTGGTTTTATATTTTGATAATCTGACGAACTATTATTTCATACACAATCAAAATTGTAGGCAACCTATTTTTTTAATACGGTAAGTCGTTTGATATAGACCTTCAAATTGTATTGTACATGATTAGGTACATATTTTATCAATGTAGATACAAGGTTTACGTAATTTTTGTTACCAAAATAAGTGAAGGGATTTTTTGTACCAACAATGTGAATGAGAAATAGGGATTCCGAATATTCAATGAAAACAAATATTCGGTTTTCGGATAAACTCTTACCACTCGAGTGCCGCCATACAAGCGGCATTGGAAGTTTGCCGTATTACTCGAATGCCGCTTCTATGGCGGCAAGACTATAAAGTTTTTTTATTCATATTTTTACCAATTTATATGTTGCGATTTCAGACAAGATAAAATAAATACTAATTGATCTAGACATTTAGATAATAAAAAGTCGTAAAAAGTGACGGCGTTCTTAATTTCAACATGTGTTTTTTTGTGAATTTTTCGTTGCAAGCGATATTTTTTTATGTCACATTTGGTCATAAATTTTATTTATTGAACGTTCTCACAGTGTTTGAACTGAAGTTTTACGCATGGTCTGAAGTGTGTATATTATTTTTTCAAGATGGTGCTCCCTTTTATTTGTTTTTAAAATCAAGGGCGTAACGTGCAGTTCACAGTTTTATTTTTGAATATTCTTTTCAGTTTTTGATGACAATACTGACTAATATGGTATATCGATTTAGAAACTTACAAAACTAATATAAAATACTCTAATGAAGTGACTTACAGACTGGGGCCCGCGGTCGAAATGCGGTCTGTGAATGATATTTTTGTGGCCCGCGGCGCAAAGTTAGGGGTAATGATATTCAAAATTTTATTGATTTATACGTCAAAATATTTTCAGAATGTTACATTTTCTGCGGCCCTCAAAAAAATATTAGTTTGAAGCGACCCACGGTCTTCACATGTCTGTCTAATGAAGTAAGAAACCATGTTCGCTGCTAACTTGAGCATATAAACTCCTCACGGAGCTTATCTCAACATATATTTTCTACGAGAACTGCTTGTTACTCAGTTGCTCAACCTCTCTTTTTCGAAGAGAGTAAGGATGGAAAGGATACGAACCTAATGAAATACCTATTGATTTACTATTTTGTGAGGAATCGTTTGACAATGCGTACTGCACTGGGAACGAGTTGTTTTTGACTGATGTTAATTTATGAGACAGCAGCTCGTACAACAAGTGTATTTGAACTATTTGAAAGCATTTCATTTGGATTAACGAAATGAATGCAATATTTAAAAATTTTAGCCATCACCCTGCTTTTTTATATTAATTATGTAAAAATACATCGGGATCATTTCAGGATTCATTCGTCAGAAATACACGAGATCCTTTCCCATATCAGTTCAGCATATCAGTTCCGCAAAATTATATTTTGTACCGAAAAAATGTCGAATAAACATATAAAAAGCAGTGATAATGTTGATAGTGGCGATGATGAATTTACTTTTAACGTTGATCAGGATGGTGTTGATAACAATGATGCACTCAATTGCGTCAATGATAGTATTGATAGTGATATAATTCCTCCAATGAGAAAAAGAAGATTACTTGCTATCGAAAGTAATAGTGATGAATATGTGGAAATAGTAGCAGGATAGGACAAAATACAGGAGAATGGATCAACGTCACAAAAAAATGATAATGAACCTTTCCAGATAAAAACAGACTTCAGCAGTTTCCTTCAAAAAGAGTCGATGGATTCTTTTTCAAATTATTTTTACTGAAGAATTAGTGAACGATATTTTCAAAGATACAAATGCTTATGCTAATCATAAACTTGGGGAAATGCAACTGACGAGAAGATGAATTTGGCATTCGTGGGTTGATGTGCAAAATAACGAGTAAAACAATACATAAATAATTCTCTTTTTGCATTGTTGTTGCAAGTTCAAACAAACGAATTGATTTCGCTCGCGAAAGTTTCGACGGTAATTTTGTTTCGTTATCTATGTGTGTGTAGAGACTCCAATTACTCGAGTATCGAGTAGTACATATATAAAACCGAAACGGCGTATGTATGTCTGTGGGTCTGTAATTCCCTTTTGCATTGTTTGTCATTAAGTTGCCATAAAAACGAATATGAAAGAAAATATGTTTGAATTTTTATCGGCGAAGACATTTAGTCAAAATGTAATAAATTAGTCTTCTGAACTTTCCCCGGCTTTTATTAATATAATAATGTTTTTATTTACGTGAAGGTATTATTTGAAATTTCTTTGACAGCAAATTAGATTTTTTCCTTGAATTTGGACATTTTAATGGGCGAGAATGGGGCTGTCAATGTATGAAAGGGGCTGTGAAATGTCAATGCCAGTCTGAAATGTTCATTTTAATTCCATTTTAATTGACCTAGACTTTTGAATTTTGAAAAAAGTTGTTTCAACTTGGCCCGTCTGAATTTACGCGCCGAGCTGGACATAACCCCAAACTGGTCCGAGCGAAGCCGGGTTCCAATACTAGTTATATATAGTTTCGAATGAAGAGAAAAAATGAAAATCTAATGACGCATTTGAAATTTTTCAAATTATTGGTTGACCAATAAGTGGGAGATTTTTGGCTAGGTGGATTTCGTAGGCGCACTTCAAATCTTCCTACAGAAGACCAACTTACAGATAAGTCACATGTACTGCTTCCCGGGACTAAAATAGACTGTGCAGTGTGTAAACATAGAAAAAAAAATCAGGTGGGAGATCAGAAACACGACTATTTTGCGAGACTTGCATCTTAAGCCAAGATTACATATTGGAGATGGCTATGTGAAATACCACACAATGAGGAATTACAAATTAAATGAAAATAACTACATTATATTCATTATATATCTATTTTACAGAAATAATAACAAAACATTTTTTTTCATTTTTTTAACATTTTTTTCATCAGTTGAATGTTTTACATTGAAAATATGCTCGTCACGGAAAAATGCCTCGAGTTGCCGGTACCCACATACAAAAAAATGCTCGAGTGTTAAAGGTTTTAAAATCTGATCTTAAAAAATGTAATTTATGAATTTCATCATGTATTGATTGAGTAGGCATTTACTTGGTAGAACTCCATCATAATACGGAAAGAAAAATAACAATGTATTTTAGTACTACAAAAATTATTTTATATATTTGTTGATAGCTATTTCGGCTTACGCCTTCTGACGTTCTCTCCTTTGATAGTTCTGACGAAGGCGTAAGCCGAAATAGCTATCAACAAATATATAAAATAATTTATGTAGAACTAAAATACATTGTTATTTTTCTTTCCGTATTCATCATGTACATTGATTTTTCCTTTATATTCATGGAGAGACTTTTTAATCTTCAAACTACCAAGTGGCCAGCCCGTGTCTTGACACTATGGTGCTGAAATTAAAAAAATATATTATCACACCAATTTTCAGAACCGGTTTTGCCCATCGCCAGAATTTCAACTGATTTAAAACCAAAATTGTTTTTTTTATCATTTGCCTGAAAATCAATATAAATACTATTGTGACGCCGAATGACATTTTTTTGTTAATCCATTGGCTAAATTCAAACCCCATGGATGAATGATATTCACAAAAATCATCAAATATTCGAATACTTGAATTTAATGTATATTGTATAATCTCGAATATTCGATTGAAATCACTTATAAAGAATCATTAAATATGAACGCTTAATTTCAAGAGTAAACATCCGAATTGTTTGAATTTTGTACTTGTCCATGAGTTTTGTTGCTAACGACCCGAGTTTCTTCTCCATGGATCTTCATAATTTCAAGTGCATGGAAATCCTCAGAACATTGTTGAACTGACTCATTAACTCGTGAGTCGTGATTCATGGAAAATTACAAAATTCAAACAATTCAAATAGATTTTGAAATTCCTAAAATAATTTGATGACAGCCTCATTCTCGCCCATTAAAATGTCCAAATTCATGAAAAAATCTAATTTGCTGTCAAATAAATGTCAAATAATACCTTCACGTAAATAATAAACATTATTATATTAATAAAAGCCGGGAAAAGTTCAGTAGAAGACTAATTTATTACATTTTGACTAAATGTCTTCGCCGATATAAATTCAAACATATTTTCTTTCATATTCGTTTTTATGGCAACTTAATGACCAACAATGCAAAGGAATTACAGACCCACAGTTGAAGTTCTTAATTATATTAAATTTACTATAGGAATGAATTATTAAATCTTGCTAAGCTTTCAACACCTATGAATCTATAAATATTATATTAATTTTATTTGAGCAATATTTTCCAATAATGATGTTGTTGTATCGAAAGTTGTGCAACCAAAATGGAGAATTTCAACGGAAATTGCTTAAAGAAGCTAGTAGTTATGCAGTCATGTAATCTCATTATTTCAAAGGTAAAGATAGAATGTTTGATATAGGAAACTACGAAAAGCTAATCGCTCTCGCTACGTTACATTTCACGGAAAGATGCGTGTAGAAAATTTGAACCAACAGATAAACAAATTTATGACAGTATAAATTTGATTATTCCACGTATTTGTTAATATTTGTGACAATTGTTTCGCCTCATTCAGAGGCATCTTCGGACTTACTGCCGCAAAGATTGCTTAAGAAATGAAGCATATTGATTCTAATATTTTAAAATGATAAAATTACAAAATGGAGTTTGGGATTTTTCATGTTTACGAGAAGCAAGTTTATAGAATCAAAATTTATTTCAACCCTTTCAAAATTCAAACCTGATGAGAATATTGAACACTCCACTTCTAAAGCATTAATAAAAAAGGGTTTTATAATTATTTTAATGGGGTTTTTAATCTTATATACATTATGATGTAATAAATAGTCTAAAAAATTTGATTGAAATAAACCTTTGTTCATGATTAGTGATTGAGCGGCGAGTAAAAATATTTTCCGCGTGTACTGACCACAGAGCCTATTTTGACACGTGACGGTGCTCCAAGTTCATTGTTTGCAATGGATTAGGTGTTGTTAGTACCATTTGCTCGCACAATAGAAGCATTTTGAGGAGAATGTATCATTTTAGGATCCGCCCAGCCCCCTCCTGGTAACCTGAGGGCTTCAATAAGGCGGTATAAATACTAATGCTCAGCGTCAATTCATCACAAGCAGTTTTCAGAATAGAATAGGCTTCACTAGCCCAGGATATTAATTCTATTGTAAATTAAACACAACAAATCAACATGAATCCATTGGTGAGCTTATTTTTTTTTTTTATTTAAACATAGCAAATAGATGAAATTAAATCACGTCTACGTATTGAGAGTTAATAATGATAAATTAAAGCATTTAAAAAATAAATCCGGAGTGTTAAATTTGTATTTAATTTGATTAAACACTAAACACATAAAAAGATTATTACTTTCGATGGATTCGGTGGTAACTTTGTCAAAGTTGATTTTAATATAAAATTTTAAAAATTTTAAATATTGAGAATAATACATAAAAAAAAGTTGTCTTGAGTGATATAAAAAACAATTAAAAATTAACATATTGAGTAACACGGTAAGAAAAATAGCAATGTATTTTAGTTCTGCATAAATTATTTTATATATTTGTTGATAGCTATTTCGGCTTACGCCTTCATCAGAACTATGTTTAAAACGTGTATTAGAGATAGCTTATACACCTAGGCTAGACAGGGTACCCCATACATCCCCTCTCTGCTTAACCATACCAACGTCACATGGAAAAATTTAAATAAGTTTAAGTTATTGGTCTAGCGTAATCCTGAGAACCTAATCTGGGTATTTTTGGGTTATTTTTATCGTGTGAAACCACTTAAAATCAGCAATGTCTTAAGTGAATCTATTTTAAATTGTTTTTAGTTTGCTGCTTGATAAAGGATTAAGAAGAGGTGAATCGTTAATAGTAATTTTTCATTAAGAATGTCATTGGATTGATTATACCTATTAATTTCTAGCTGTTCCAATGCATTAAGCTTAAGACCTTTATTACAGGAATGTAAACAAATCGGGACCGAATTTGAGTCATGTGCTTTTTCTATGATATTGTTTGCATATTTTTTTTGGACATTACAAGCCTTCTACTAATAAGATTAGTTCTTCAATTAATTAAGCATCATTGAGACAAAGGCGTAAGCCAAAATAGCTATCAAAAAATATATATAAAATAATTTATGTAGAACTAAAATACATTGTTATTTTACTTACCGTATTATAATGGTGTTCAACCAAGTAAATGCCTACTCAATCAATATATTGAGTAACGTTACAAAAGTAATTTTTCTCCTTACCAATAACGTTGTACATGTACATAAACTTAAATTAAAAATATTTTATAATGAGTGATTAAAGAAGACGATTCTTTTTATGGCGATATAAAAAAATCATAATACCCACGGTTAAAGTTGGTAATACATTGTAAACACAAGTTATGGTACATTAACATCTTTTATTACTATCAAGATGTTCACTGTTAAATCTTGGTGGAAAACTATTATGTTTTAATAATATTTATAAAATATGTTGAGTTTCATTAAATTAAATTGAAAATATAATTTGTGGAATTCTCATTATAGAACAATTTTAATTAAATTAATAATAATTGGTCTTTCTTAAAGTAGTGTGATTAGAATAATAGTAAATTTTGTGACGTACAAAAATAATTATTATTTCATATCCTATGATATGAATGGAAGTTTGTAATTTTTTTCGCTTAGTAAAAATAATTTAAATAAACTATCATTTCAAAATATATATTTTGAAAATAATTTTTTGATTGATTGGACGTTGATGTTTTGTGATTGCATTTTTCTCCCCCCTTCCTTGGTCATTTAGAAGGCCCGTATATTTTGTAAAAAAATAGAATCAAAACAGTTTTCTTCAACGATGAAGCGTTAAGATCGTTTAACAACCAATGAAGTATTTGAAAAATCTCGTTAACAAATGAAATTTTATATTAAACTATCATTTCATTTGTTTTGAAAATAGATATTCGATATGTGTTTGGAGTATATTCCTACATTACACATATCTTTGTAAATATATATAACTAAAATGAAAATCTAGGAAAACTAATGCATGATTGATTGAGTAGATATTTACTTGTTTGAACTTCAAGGCGTAAGCCGAAATATCTTTGTACAAATGTATAACTTAATTTATGTAGAACTAAAATACATTGTTATTTTTCTTACCGTATTATAATGCATGATTCTTTATTCGAATAAAAAAAAGGTGTACCTTTTTTTAAATTTGATAAAAATATTGTTCTTTTAAAATAGAACAAAACAAAATTAGCCACAATGATTTGGACTATAAATTGTGTTATTAGTATTTACAACTATGTAGATGTGGTGTGTTGCTATAAAAATAATGTAATACCTGCGAACTGTACAGATATTGAATTCATAGTAGTAGTGAATATATTTTTAAAGTACCGTATGTGCATAGTATAAGTACGTTAGTCACGTAACGTATGTTCTGTAGAATTTTTATAGTAATCTTTGTGTTTTTTAAGATTGTTTTTGATTTGAGTCTATGAGTTATGACAAAGCATTTTTTATCAATTTAAAACTGTTACATGTATCCGCTTTAGTGATTTTTATTTTGTTTTTGTTTTAAATATAATATTTCTATTTGCTATATGTGTTTATTTAATAAGAGTATGTATTATTAAATGTATGTCTGTAATATTGTTTGTTGTACTTATAGTCCGCTTTGACATTCCTGTGCGTCGCCTCCGTGGCTCTTGGTCACGCTCTGGTCCCTGGATACGGATACGGAGGCCTCTATGGCGCTCATGGTGGAGCCGCTCCTTTGGGACATGACGGACAAGTCGTAGACACCCCTGAAGTCGCCCACGCTAAATCCGCTCACTTCGCCGCCGTCGCCGCTGCCTCTCACGGAGCACATGCCGGAGGTTATGGAGCATACGACGGAGGTTATGCATCAAGCGCTTATGGCGCTCACGGAGCATACGTCCCAGCTGCCTACGGTGCCCATGGTGGCGCATATGGAGCTTACGCTGGAGCCGCTCACGGAGGAATCCACGCTTACGGACCTGCTCCCCTCGGTCATGACGGTCGCGTCGTAGACACTGCTGATGTAGCACATGCCAAGCTCGCCCACCACGCCGCCTTCAACAACGCCGCTCACGAAAACGCCGCCGGAGCTCACGCATCTTGGGGAGTCGGTTCCCACGGAGCCGCCTATGGTGCTTACGCTGGCCAGGGGGCTTACGCCACCCATGGTGCTTACGCCGCCCCAGTTGCCCTCGCTCATGGTGGACAGTATCTTCTTGATACCCCAGAGGTCGCCCACGCTAAAGCCGCCCACTTCGCTGCTCACGCCGCTGCTGCCCATGGCGGTAACCATTATGGCTCCGCTTACGGTCATGGTGGCTGGTAATTACTCCTTCATCAGCTCCACCAAGACAAAACGCAGCACAGCTGGCTCCATCAGGTTCACGATTACGGCAAACGATTATTATTTATTTTAGACAAGTCTCCACTATGTTAGTGCGTGTAAATAATTCTTCATGAACCTCATATTTTATTCATTATTTTTGCAACGAACTGTGTGTATGGTTGGTATATATATATTTTTTATACTTTTGTAAAAGGTTACTGTGATGAATGCAATACGAAATAAATCGAAAAAACATAAAAATGTATTTTTATGTATACCTTTTTATCCCACAAACTCCTTCAAATGAATAAAAATTTCACTAATTGTCAATTCCTGTTGGAAAAGTATTGTATATATAAAAAAACAGGGCTGTGGAGTCGTTTAAAAAAAGTACGACTCCAACTCAAGCATTGACCAAAAACACTACTCCGACTAAAAAAAGATTAATTTCGTCACTCTTTTTTCCTAATTTTCCTATTTATGTGTATTCAATTAAATATCAACCAACTAATACAGTACATACAAATTTTACATTTTTTTTTTTAATCGAAATTCATAGCAAACAATATTTGGCCTTACAGCTTACGCCAATGCGCCAAATATTCTTAATTGTCTCAATTGTTTCAATTGAAAAATCTGACCTTGCCGGGAATTGAACCCGGACCACCTGATCGCTTGGACAAGGCTCTTGCCACTAGACCACAGGGACCGACAAAATATGCAAAAATAAAAAGTTCAAACATTCCGACTCCGAGTAAGACTCTGGCCAAAACGCCGCTTCGAATACGACTCCAACTCCGACTTCACAGCCCTGCAAAAAAACTAAAAATTTTTTTCTATTCCTTATATTCCAAATATATATTAAGTAAAAGTCTAGTTTCACTCACGTGGAGCATTTTCAACTGAGTATCGAATACTCGAAATTCGAGAATACTTGTCCCTTTTTCACGTACTCGATACTCAAGTATTTCGAAAAATACTCGTCATTAATAACTGAAGATTTATTTCCAAATATTATTTACTTATTTAAAAAAAATACATATAAGATAATTCATTGCTAATTAACTATAAAACCGACGTCCACAGCAACAGAGAGAGTTTTTATCTACAGCGAGGATTACTAAAATAAATTTTCGAACCATTTAAAATTTGAGAAGTTCTCATTCAGTTCTCTTCTTAATTAAGTATATATATATATATGTTATATAAATTGAAAGAAATGTCTTCATGAAATTAAATAAGCTTATTTATCATCTTATTGTATGTACATACACAAATTTGAATTAAAAATAAATATTTTGGTACATCTGAAACTACTCGAGTATTTAAAAAAATTACTACTCGATATTCGAATAGTTAAGATGTCGAGTAGTTGGAGTCTCTAAACGCAACATGTCGTAATAAAAGTCGCATGCAGTAATATTGTAGCACCTTAACTACATTGTTATGGAAAACAAAATATTATTTGCGTGATTTCAATGGTATTTCTTGCTGTTACGGTCTATTTTACTGCGCAACCTTGCTATGGTTATGTCCATCGAGTGTGCGAGATAAATTTCACCACGTTCAAGTCACATTCAACCGTATTGAATGAATGTTACGAATGATATTGTGGGCCAAATATTTCCAGGACCTGTTCAGATACTGAGGATCGAAGACCACTGAAAGACTTGGAACAGATATGCTTTTCGCAAATTAAAAATGTGAGTAGTGTCGGAGAAAAGGCGTTTCATTTTGTTGACATGATGACTACAAATAATGGAGTTTTCGCTCCCAACTTGGAGCATATGGACTCCTTACGGAGTTTATCTCAACATACGGATGGAAAGGATACGAGGACTAGGACAAGAGTATTGATTTGTTAATCGCTGTCACTATGCGTCGCTCTTTGGGATCGGAAAGGTGGGAAGAGATTTAACAACACTAACACCCATTGCTTCTGAGCACAATCGATTTATCGACTGAAAACACCTGCCCGTACCGGGAATCGAACCCGGGCAGTCCAACACGGTAGCCAACGACGTTGAATAATTGTAATAGTTGTATTGCCACATAAATTTATTATCTATACAAAAACTGGTAGGTATTCCGTTGCTCCTAACTTTTTTGGCAGAAAGTAAAGTTATAAAAAGTGGTTGAAAAACCACAAATTTTTAGCTTGTCCATTGCTGAACGGTGAACGTCGTTGATTTCGGTCGCGATGAAAACTTTATCACCTTCATAAATTGATTTCTCAATCCATTTATTATGTTGGGAATGGCATGCATGTATGTTCGTAATATCTTTATTTCTCGTACACTTTTCCGATCCTAAAAATCATTCGTACTATTACTCCTGTAGTCCATCTTTCAATTCCTAGACTATTTTACAACATTGACTCACAAGCAGTTCTTGTAGGATAGCTTTTCTTGTGATCAGTTTCATTAGTAGTCTTCATAATCCACATTGGGAGCGAAATAAAACAAAATCTTCTCTACGATAAAAGAATTGGAGCGTCACAAAAAATCATGCTTTTAAACACAAATCCATAAATGTATTGAAAGATCGATTAATTGGATGTAAAACAAACGTTTTTTTTGCCACACATCGAGTTGATAAAGAAGCTGTGATGCAGAATATTTTAGTATTAGCCGTGAAATATTGTTTAAATATTTTATGTATATCTATAATTGGTTTAAATTCTAAATAATTATTATTTCATCTATCTATATATGTATGTATATAAAACAAAGTCGTGTTAGTTACACCACTTCACCACCGTCCCAAATAACAGAATAAGTATTAAACATCCCAAAGTATCACGGCAAAAAACAAATATTAAATAAAGTCATGTTCTCATACACTTAGAAAAGAACTTGATTCGGCTAGTAAGTTAACACAACATCTTTTGATTCTGAGGCGGTACAAAGTTTGCCGGGTCAGCTAGTGAGTTAATAAATACTGAAAATAATACCTTGTGTATTATGCATGGCTGTGAAATCGGAATCGTAGAGTTGCTGTTTTTTGGCCGGAGTTGGAGTCGTAATAGGAGTCGGAAAATTTGAATTGTTCAGACTTTTTTTTATGCTTACAATATGTAAAATTTGGTAATTGGCCGAATTGGTTGGTTGATATGTAATTGAATATACTAGATTTAGGGTGTTCACTGTCAATACTTGGTGGAATGGGATTATAATAAAACATGCTTAGTACTTCTTCCGCATACAATTTAATGGATCAGGACTGGTTTCGATCATGGTGAGCATTATCCACTGATCATCAGTTGATATTATTGAGACTATTCATTAGTTGATAATGCTCACCATGAGCGAAACCGGTCCTGATCCAGTAAATTTTATGTGGAATAAGTACTAAAAATGTTTCATTATTTTTATTATTATAATTAAATATACGTAAATTGACGAAATTAAGCTTTTTTTGGTCGGAATCAGAGTCATGTTGGAGTTGGAGTCGGAGTCATGTTTATTTTAAGAACTCCACAGCTCTAGTATTATGTTTTAAAACTTTCGTTACTTAGAAAATTGTTCCGTCAAAAATTTCGAAAATGATAGAATACAGATTTTTATTTGTACGCTAAAACCATATATACAATTTTGAATTTATGTGCCATATAAAAAAACGAATATAAAAATGAAAATAAAAAAAGCTTTCATTTTTTACAAAGCTTTAAACCTCTCAGGGCTGATAACAGAGCCTTATTAATGTATATATACATTGTTGGAAGGCGTTACCGCTCATGATTTAATGTAATTTACATTCTTTTGTTAAAAAACTTCCTACGTCAAAGGTCAGTCATAATTGAAGCGAGGTTTCGGTAATGATTTTAATGTGGTATTAGTGGCGTTTGCTCGAACGATGTTAACAATTTGAAGAGAATGTAATGTTTTCGCATCCGTCGGGCCCCCCACTTGGGAACCCCGGGGCTGCAGTTAGGCAGTATAAATACATTGCCTTTGCATCTATTGGGCATAAGCAGTTTTCACGTAGAATAGGCTTCACTTGCCCAGTATATTATTTCCATTGCAAATCAATAACTCAAAATGAACCCATTGGTGAGTCAAGTTTGTTTCTTTTCCCAATAACATTTTTACTATATCAATACATGGCTATTTAATTGTCTATTTAGAATTAAAATTGATAACTCACTAAGCTAAACATGAGGTTTTCTTTACGGGTGAAATATTTGAGCAATCCTTATAACCTAGTAGTCAATTTCATTAATTGATATTTGGTTGATTTATTGAGGAGCTGTGTTTCAAAGCATTTTATGCTTCCTATACGGTCTTAAAAAGCCTTACCTTTACACCACCAGTTTCAATCAAATAACAACCAGTTCTCGTAAATTTATACAATACACGAAATTTCTTTAAACTTAAATGTTCAGCGGAAAATTAGTGAGTAATGTGTTTATTGTTTTTTTTTCAAAATATTGAAACATTGTATTCGTCAATTTCATGACTTTAATTTGTTGGTCAGAGTTATTTTTTATTCATAAAATTTTATTTAAAAGTAAACGTTCAAATCATTGCAGACTCATATACTTTGTTTTGTATTGCTAATTAGATATTTCCGGCGCATTTGTAAACAAAATCAAGATTTATGTATTCACTGTTTGCATTAATTTAATTTATTATAAAAGTTGTAAAATGAAATATAAACGGCAAGGTTAGTTTAGATATGATAATGTATCAGTTGGAATAATTTGCTAAATTTAATGTATTCATACGTATTATGTAATTATTTGTTTTTTTTTTTATAGTCCGCTTTAACTTTCCTGTGCGTCGCCTCAGTGGCTCTTGGTCACGCTCTGGTCCCTGGATACGGATACGGAGGCCTCTATGGCGCTCATGGTGGAGCTGCTCCTTTGGGACATGACGGTCAAGTCGTAGACACCCCTGAAGTCGCCCACGCTAAATCCGCTCACTTCGCTGCTGTCGCTGCCGCTTCTCACGGAGCACATGCCGGAGGTTATGGAGCATACGACGGCGCTTATGCATCAGGAGCTTATGGTGCTCACGGAGCATACGACGGAGCTTATGCCTCAGGTGCTTATGGCGGTCACGGAGCTTTTGCCCCAGCTGCGTACGGCGCTCATGGAGCTTATGCTGGATACGCTGGGCACGGAGATGACACCGCATCCGCTCGCGCAGGACTTGCCGCTTACGGACCCGCTCCCCTCGGTCACGACGGTCGTGTTGTAGATACCGCTGATGTCGTACACGCCAAGCATGCTCACGCCGCTGCCTTCAACAACGCCGCTCACGAAAATGCCGCTGGAGCTCACGCTTCTTGGGGAGTCGGAGGCGCTGGTGGACACGGTGCCCTTCATTACGGCTCTGGATACGGTCATGGTGCCTGGTAATAACTCCATTATCAGTTTTACCAAGACAAGACGTAAACAAGCTGAACTGGGCATGCTGACGATGAAAGCAAACGACTTCTATTTATTTTAGTTTTCACTATGTTTGTAAATAATTCTTAAAGAATCTCATTTTTTACGAACTTTAATATATAGTTCGTGTTATATATTATATTTAAAACTTCTATGAAAGATAACTGTGATGCAATACGAAATAAATCGAAAAATATATAATACAATTTGTCTTTAATAACAACCCCAACAATCCTTACTATAAAAACACTATTGCTCCCATCTATGAAAGCTGTTGTTTAAGAAAGAAAAAAATCAACACATCCACTTTAACTATGTAACTAGAATACTAATTACAGAATTATTGATAATTGTTCATACACACTTTGACCACACCATTCATAGATCACCATTTAATGCTAGTCACCAATCTAGGTCTTCAAGGATGCTGAATTATTCATACTGCCACCTATCAACATTCACTGGATACGCATGAAAGATAGTGTGTATCCAAAAACCTCTATTATTACATCCGAGCTTTTAAGTGTTATATGGTATTTTTACTTGCAATATTAGATATCTCCAAATTAAAAAAATTGTCAAGAAATAATAAAAACAGTCAAACTATAACTTAATCGTGACGAAACAATAATAAAAATGGACGTCATTTATATTCACTATATTTTTTTTTAGTTAATAGCTGATACCCGGCAAACGTTGCAATGCCACTCAAAGAAGGAAAGTGTTTGTGTTTATTGAAGTGCTTTCGGATTCACAATATTTTAGATACAAAATTTCGATTTAGTTTCACTAACACTATTCGGTATCGACGACATTTGCGGTTTGACATTTGCTGTTTGTCTTTTGCCGATTGTCTATGGTACGACACACGTGCTACCTACTGAAAATTAGCTGTACTTTGCCTATAACCTGTGCCTAAGTGCAACAATAAGTTGTCAAAAGAGCGGTAAGTCGGTAAGCGGTAAGTCGCACATAAAATGTGAAAAAACATTGATTTTTATATTAAATACCTACTGTTAGTTAGTTTTACTGTAATAAAAACATCCGCGAAAGTGCAAGCAAAAAGTTGGTCAAAGTTTCATTGCGATCGGATGAACGGTATGGCAGCAGTGACGTCTGGTGACGGGGTGTCGGGGGGTGCAATGTAAGATTCAACTATTTTTGCAAGAGTTCTTTCCTATTCATTGGATTTTAAAACATTTCTATAGCATGGACTTTCAATTCAGATGTTCGCAATACCAACTGTTTCTCTTCCGTAGTACGGAAAAATAGTTGAATCTTCCTTTTGCACCCCACAGCACCCCGTCACCAGCCGTAACTGTAAAGCAAAAGTACGAACAAACAAACAAAACGAATATTGATTTTTATATGTTTGATATGTGTGAAATAGCCGTTAGAGCAACTTTTGCAGTTTTATTAAAACAAAGAAGTCGAAACAACAATTCGGTCAATACTTGGTGGAATGACATTGGAATAAAAAAAAATATTGCTTATTTCACATTAGATGTATCATGAGCATTATCAACTTTAAAATGATAACTTTCGATTGATTCGGTGGTAACTTTGTGGAAGTTCATTTTAATATAACATGCAAAATAACTTTAATAAAACAAGATTATTCCACGTATTATGTTACTAATTGTGACACGTGTTTCGCTTCTTTCAGATGCATCTTCTGACTTACTATCGCAAAGTTGGATTAAGTAAATTTAAATTTCAAAATTATTAGTTCAAATTAAAACCGGTTCAGATCTTGATGAATCTACTGTGTAAATTGAGGAATGGAAACGGCAATATTGTATGCCACCTATTGTCCGTCAACAGCCGCTCAACACTTGCACACTCTATTACTCTTTCACATAAATTTAACGCAAGCTGTACCTTTCAAAAGTTATATGTACCTATATGAATAGAAAATATAAATCAAGATAAATATTATTTATTGTAAGTGTAGTCATATTTTTTCTCATTCATACCAAGAAAAAAATAATTAGAAAGAGTGAAGTAACGCATGTTGTTTATTGTGTCATCATTTGCGAAAAACAAAGAGAACATTAAATTAATATTGTGCGTCTCATAAATCATGTGGTGCTCGTAATTATGTCAAGTGATTGTGAGAATCTTTTATTTGGACTGAGATACTTTATACTATTTTTGCGACATTTAGCTGCCACAGAATACAAGTTTTAATATAAACAAAGTATTTTATAAAATATTTCACAATCGAGAGGAACCACTTTTGGTGGTGCTTGAACTGTTGAGTAAAGCTTAGAATACTAGAGATGGAGTCTTCGAGTATACTAATCCATTTTTCAAGTACTATTTATTTCCAAATTGTATGTACTTATTTAAAATGTCCACAGCAGCAGACAGATTTTTTCTCCTGCCGGAATTATTAAAAGGCATGTATTTAATGGGTCAGTAACTAATTCAAGTTTTGGTCAGTTAAATACATAAATAGTCAGTTAAAAATCAAAATCGTCAGTTAATATTATAAACGGTCAGTTGTCATTGTATCAGTGTGAATGTGGTCAGTTATTAAATAAAACGGTCAGTAATATATTTTAATGGTTAGTTATTTATTAAAAACGGTGAGTATTTAATTTAAATGGTCAGCTATTTAAAAAAAATGATAAGTGTTAGTTTGACAGCTTGTGAATTTTATCAAATATGGTCGTGATAAGCAAATTTATGAATTGTTCTTTTTATTTTAACTGACCATTTATTATTTTAACTGACCATTTATTATTTTTAACTGACCGTTTTAAGTATTAATTACTGACCGTTTTAAATATTTATAACTGACCATTTATCGAATTAGATACTGACCATATAATTAGTTGTCTTATTAAAACAAAACTACGAACCAATTTAAAAATTAAGACGTTTAATTCTCTATAATTTTTGAAATATATGTTTTAGAAATTGAAATAGGATGGAGGAATTTAAATAAGCTTATTTATTTATTTTTCCTCTATTTATATACACAATTTTGAATTAGTAATATATATTCAAATTCATCTGAAACTAATCTACTTAGTACAGATATAAATTAATTGAATTTAAAGCCACTTTCAATTCATTATCCATATGTGTACACTTTTTTAGTAAAAGCCTAAAGCTGAATGTACTGACGCAACTATAAATTAATAGATATAATCAAACCAATGCAATTCTTAATGATCAAAAAAAAATTATCCATCACCGTTAATAAGACCATTACAGACGTTTTTATGCAATTTTAACACACCCAGATTTGGTATCATTTCAAGAAAATCATAAAATAAATTTGTCACAGATATATTACATATTTTAAAATTCAATTAGGATGCCAGAAAATATATTTGGGTCAGCAAGTTTGTTGTCTCAACTATAAATTAATGCGTGTAGCCGTTGTTCACAGCTGCTCAAAAAAATTATATACAACTAAGAAAAGAACTAATTTTAACACACCTAGATTGGTCCATTTCAAGAAAATCATGCGACTGATATTTAAACCATGCAAAACATATTTTAATAAAAGAAAAATAGAAAATTTGACATCAGAAGCCCCTTTATTTCAGTGATATTAAGTACCCTGTATATCCGTATACTGAGAATCCACCGTAGCGGTAGAGTATAATTTATTTGAATCTAAAGAGGAATCAGGAGTATTCCGTTCCCCATATGATGTTGCAAATTTATCGAATGCCTCGAAATTGGCCTTGGTCTAGATCAGTGGTTCTCATGCGACTGATATTTAAACCATGCACCAACAGCTTCTTTTTAATTAAAATGTGTTTTTGCCAGGCTCTGGAGTCGGTGAAAAAAAGTCCGACTCAGACTCCAGCATTTACCAAAACCACGACTCCGACTCCAACTCCGACTCCGACATTTACCAAAACCACGACTCCGACTAAAAAAAGGTTATATCGACACTTTTTCCCCTAATTTCCTATTTATGTGTATTCAATTAAATATCAACCCTATCAATGCGGCCAAAAGCTAAATTTAACATTAAAAGCAAAAATAAAAAGTTCAAACTCTTCAAATTTTCCGACTCCGGCCAAAACGCCGCGCCGACTCCGACTCCGACTCTGACTCCGGCCAAAAAGCTCCGACTCCACAGCCCTGGTTTTTACAAGCTAATTTGTCAACAAAGACATTAGAAATTAAATATTTCGTTCAAGAATTGTTAGTTAGCAAAAACTCAAACACATACATTTTTATGTCTTTTTGACAAAGAACAAAGAAGAGAAGAAAAATTTGGTGCCGCCACCAGACATTTTCGTAGGACCGCTGATGTTCCTAATGCGGCCACAGCCAAATTTTATGTGAGAACCACTGGTCTAGATTAAGTCAGCGTGGCCTATTGGGCCTGTATGAAGAATGAACGCATCAAACAGCTCTGCTCGTTCAACATTCATTTCAGGACAGTCCCAAGATGAGTAGTATTGTGTACTACTTTTACGCCAGTGTATAGAAATAAGTTAATTTATGTTTTAAGATAGTTCTGAAGAGGGCGTTAGCCGAAATAGCTATCTAGCTAATTACATTTGTGAGTATGTAAGCATATTTGTCGTGTTCCTGTTCCAGTGGTAAACGTCGGTGACTTCCGTTTACCTTATGAACTTAACTCCCACTACAAGCAGAATTTTTTAGACGTTCTGCTCGAAGCTATGGGTTTCTGTGTTGTCTAAAAAATCTTTCTCACCCATCGAGCGAGCTCAACTGGCTTGCCAATAATCCAGTCCTTGTCTTATTCCTTATCTCTAATATCATTAAACTAAAAAGAGATCGAGCGATAAAGTTTTAAAAAGTTATGTAGAAAAAAATATGTAAAGATTATTTCCGTATGCTTGAAATTGGGATCGGACATGAATTAACTCAGCCTCTAAGAAAAATAGATTTTCTATAATACTAGCCGGTACCCGGCTAGCGTTGCAATGCTATTTAAAGAAAGACAGTGTGTGTGTTTATTGAAGTGCTTTCAGATGCATAATATTTTAGATAAATACTTTCGATTTAGTTTCTCTAACATTGATCGGCATCGATGACATTTGCCGTTCGACATTTGCTGTTTGTCTTACGCTGATTATATATGGTATGTCTAAAACCTTTGCGCAAGTGCAACAATAAGTTGTAAAAATGAACGGTATTGCAGCGCATAAAAATGAAAAAAACATTTTGTATAAAAGACCTACTGTAAGTTAATTTTATAACATTTTTTTAGTCGACAGTATAAGTTGGTGACCTCACATAAAACTGCGACCCATAGGTTGGGAGCCCGTGTATTATAGATTTACCCATGGGTTTAGATGGGTTTGAGTTCAAGATTCAGCAAAGACGATATCAAATTTATTTGGCTTAAAAAATGTAGTTTTTGTATATGTAGAAATCTTTAAGTATAATCAAGTAATAATCAAGCAAAAATTTCCATTGATTTGGTATCATATAACGTTTGTAAAAAAAACCACGGCTTGCATTTTCATTCATATTGCATGTGCATTAATACAAGCAAAAATATTATGATAATTAATAACGCTTATGGTAATTATTAACCGCTCAAGTCAATATGAAAAATAAATAAATTGCACCATTAACTTAAGCGGCGTGTATACTAAATCATCTATCATTAGCGCGAGGTTTGTGAGTTTTGGTAATAGTAACAATTTGAAGAGAACGTAATATTTTGGCATCCGCCCAGCCCCCTCCTAAGTTGCCGAGGGCTGCGGACAGGCTGTATAAATACATTGCAACCGTACCGATCTAGCATAAGCAGTTTTCAATCAGAAAAGGCTTCACTTATTGTATCAAATCAATCACAAAATCAAAATGAACCCACTGGTGAGTTGTATATTTTTTTTGGTACACAATAAAACCTCGATCGTATTAAAATAAAAATTGAATTAAAAGTATTTTTTACTTTTCCAAAAGCTTTTAAGCTATCGACCCAGGTTTCGCCGTTCGGCATCTTCAGGCAATTCAATTACACGTATGAACTTGAGCTCAAGGTCAGCTTAAGTTCAGCAGTGCACTTGAAATACATAAAGATGCCAAAAGGTAAACCCCGGATCATTGCCGAAAAAACTTATGAAAAAGTACAAAATTCTAAAGTTTCAAATTCAAGCACTTACAGTGGGTATCCTAAGAGTTTTGTTGCTGCCAACCCAGGTTTCACTTTTCGGCATCTTCAGGCATTTTAAGTGCACGTATGAACTTGAGTTTGAACTCATACGTGGACTTGAATATCTGAAGAGGCTGGAAGACGAAGCCCGGGTCGTTGACCGTGATGTGTTGGTTCACTTATGAAAAAAACTTCAAGACCAATCAAGACCACTGATGATGGTTATTCTAAAAAAATATTTATATAAACACATATTTTTCACGAAAATATTGAAAAGAAGTGTTGTGCCGTAATTTTTGCATTAATTCGAATTATAAAAATAATATTTTTTTTTGAATTTTTATATCGATCAAAAGGAAAGTAATAATTATTGCTAAGCAACCTTCAAATAATTCGACATTTCTGATGAAATTTCCCGTCAAATCGCTAAAAAAATCCATCTCACATGGAAGGTCACCGATTTTTAATAACCTATTTGTAAAAGTGCACCGTTGTCACGTATGCAATACAACCTTTTCAAAGGAAACCGATGCTTAATCTGGTTTTCCGCGAAGGTACTTTCTCAGAACTCCAGGGTATTTGATTCAATCAATGTTTTTTTTACAAATTATAATGCCAATTTAAAATGCTCATGTATTTCTATTCTATATAGATTTTTTCGTCGTCAATATGGTAATGTATACAAGATAGCAATATCGCTTTGTTTTAGTAGATTTTTCATCACCTAAAATCGTTAGATTCTTAGATTTTCAAGAACTGTTTTTTTTTGTCACAATGTTGGATGATGTTTTAAAAACTTCAAATTCAACGCAGTGTAGCTTTACGCTGTTTATTTGAAAGGAAAACTTCAAAGTAGTTACACCGGTTTCGCATATTTTAGAAGCATCTTCAGACTTACTGTAAACTTATAACTTCTGAAAGTCTGAACGTCTGAACTATACGTGTGAATATTTGTTCCACAATGGGTGATTGTATTATTTGCTTCCAATATTTAAATATGAAAAGCAATATTTTTAATCTTTATTGATAACAATATTTTGTGTGAAAACTAATCCATTTTTATTTTACAGTCTGTTGTAACCTTCGCGTGCGTCGCCACCATGGCTCTCGGCCACGCTTTGAGCGGTGGTCACGGATACGGAGGCCTCTATGGCGCTCATGGTGGAGCTGCTCCTTTGGGACATGATGGTCAAGTCGTAGACACCCCTGAAGTCGCCCACGCTAAATCCGCTCACTTCGCCGCCGTCGCTGCTGCCTCTCACGGCTCACATGCCGGAGGATATGGAGCATACAACGGAGCTTATGACTCAGGTGCTTATAGCGGTCACGGAGCATACGACGGAGCTTATGCCTCAGGTGCTTATGGCGGTCATAGGAGCTTTTGCTCCAGCTGCGTACGGCGCTCATGGAGCTTATGCTGGATACGGTGGGCACGGAGATGACACCGCATCCGCTCGCGCAGGACTTGCCGCTTACGGACCCGCCCCCCTTGGTCATGACGGTCGCGTTGTTGATACCGCTGATGTCGCACACGCCAAGCTCGCCCACCACGAAGCCTTCAACAACGCCGCTCACGAAAATGCCGCTGGAGCTCACGCTTCTCTGGGAGTTGGAGCCGCTGCTGGTTATGGTGGTCATCATTATGGCTCCGGTTACGGTCATGGTGCCTGGTAATAAATTTGTTATGAGTTTTCCCGGAATGAAACGTGAACCAGGTTGACAATCAAAGCAAGCGACTTATATTTATTCTTTTCACTCTTCACTTTTATAGAGCATATAAATTCGTTCAACAAAATGTATATATGTATATGTTGTACATATTATTTTTAATACAATATTTTTAGTGCAATATAAATATGATGAAAGCAATACAAAACAAATTGAAAAAAAAAACAGTTTTTTATTATTGTTCTTCAGAAACGACATATAAAACATTTAATTTTTACCTGTCTTTGACCTAAAAGATGCATCATAAATATTTAAATTTAATTAAAAAAACTATATGCACTCCATATCCGATCCCTACTAAAACTCTACCAAGAGCTTAATTAAGTTTTCAAAATACAATATTGATGCCTCTCCTTTGCCGTCCATCATAACTGCAATTTGTGCTATCACCACAATATCCCATTTTCAGTTAAATCAGTTCCCGAAGCTGTGTTTGGAGACACATGGACATACCACCTAAAGACGGGACTGTTCCAATGGAAACGGAACGTCTGGTCACACGAGTCATGTTTATGTGGTTCGATTGAAATCATCCCACTTTTGGAGTCATCAAAGACTTGGCGTTGTGATGAGATTCAGTTTTGATATTAATTTAGATGTTATCATATTTTGGCGGTCAATCTTAACATCTAAAGTGGTGAAAGACAAAGATATGATAATGAGTGAAATGTTTTTTTTGTATATTCAAATCATAAGAAGGTTATATGGATTGTTTTGATTATAAACTTATACAGATTAGTTTATGAAGCAGATCGTCTTATAAATATATTTACTTAGCAGGAGAATCAAGAAAGTGGAATAAATAGTATCTCGCATCGTTGATTGTGCGAATAATTAAAGTTGAAATTCAGTGTTTATTTTTGAAAAAAGAGCATGAAAAATAGCGGAAAATGTTTTATTTTTGTAAATCAATGCATCAAAAAGAAGAGAAATCAATCACTGGAAAATTTTAAATACACTTATACAAGTATACGAGTATATTTTATTTGTAACTAGCTGGTACACGGCAAAATAAATAATTTCGATTTAATTTCACTAACATTGATCGGTATCGATGACGTTTCCCGTTTGACATGACTGTTTGTCTTTTTCCGATTGTCTACAAACACCACATACTGAAAGTTAATTGTACTATGCTTATAAAATTTGCGCAAGTGCAACAATAAGTTGTCAAAATGAACATTTCACAATGATCAAGACGTGGTGCGCTGATCGAGAACGTTTTCAACTTATGAAAAATATACTCGAAAAATAGTAAACACGAAAAAACAATTTACAGGTTATGTCACAAAAATAAATCAAATTTTGTCACGCCTTAAAATGATGATTTCAAATATAATGAAACCATAAAAAATGGTATATTATCATTTATAAACTATTTTAGTCAAATCATAAAGAAGTTTTGAAGAGATTCGAGATGAAAAAGTATCTGGTGAAAAGTGGAAGCATTAAAAGTTTTATAAGTTTTATTTAATAATAAAAAAAAAATATTTGGCATTACAGCTTACGCCAATGCGCCAAATATTCTTAATTGTTAAAGTCATACGAGATTAACTCGATGATAAGTAATCAATCAGTTGTGCACAAAATCAACGATAAATAACATACACCCAGCCCAAGTCTCTTTTTTCAATTGAAAAAATCTGACCTTTTGAACCCGAGTGAAACAAAGGCCACTAGACCACAGGGACCGACGTAACTCACGAAGAAAACTTCTTCGTTCCGAATATTTTGAAATGAAACAGGTATCCGTTCAGAAATCAATCATGCGATTGAAGAAGAAAGTCACCTGGACTGAGGTTTAAGTCCATGCGCTCTGCAACTAAAGCCAATGACGTTGACACTCGATCAAGGACCCGACAAAGGTCTTGGTCAAAAAAATATTTTTTAAATAATTATATTGCATTCAAAGAAGGCATGCTTTTTATTTTATTAAGAAGTATGAAGATGTTAAAATATAATTATGATGTTTATTTGTATTATGTCAGCTTATTCTGGTAATATATTTTTAAAGACGACAGATATAAAGGGTATTTCAATAGGGACGCTCAAAATATGTTACTTTGTCCTGCTGAGTAGATTATTCATTGTTTAGTGGCCAAATTTGAGTCAACCAGTTTGGTAAATAATCGGCCAACACCTACATGTACGTCATCAAAATACAATATCTGGTGAAAACATTGCTGCTGTGTGTGAAAGTGTACAGGAAAACCCAAAGCAGCTTATTTCTCGTTGTTCACAAGAACTTGGCTTTTCTGCGACTTCAACTTGGCGAATTTTGAATCGGGCCTTATGTCTGCACCCGTATAAAATCCAACTAACCAAGGAACTTCAGGTAAACGACCACAGACAACGCCTGATTGGGTTCTGGAGCAGTTGGAAGTTTACCCAAATTTGCCAAAAAAGTCAACTTTAGCGACATGGCCCATTTTATAATGAATGGATATTGGCAGACATTTGATGCCATATTCCATATTAAATGCCGTAAAATATACTTACAAATGAAATTAAAATTTAGTCAAAATCTCACAAACAACTTGTTTTATTTACATTTCAAAACTAAGCGTCATTATAAAAAGACCCTATATATGATGCTAAGGTTTTGTGATTAAGAGCAATAGCTTTTTTGTTGATGTGGTACTGTGATCATTTTTTTTACCAACTTGGAGTAAACCGACTCCTCATAGAGATTATCTCAACACGTTTTTTTCTGTGAAGCCTACTGCTTGTTGCTCCACCTCCTTTTTTCGAAGAATGTAGGGATTGAAAGAAAACGAAGACTTGGAAAGAATTATTGGTTAGCTCTTCACTCTCTTTGCGTGCCGCTTTTTTGGGATATGAAAGGTGGTAAGGGATTTTTAACAACACAAAAACCCATTGCCTTCAAACAGAATCGCTTTATCGACTGAAAAAATCCGCTTGTACCGGGAATCGAACCCAGGCGTCTCGGAACCCAACGACGTTGACCACTGCACTACGCACCGGGCTCAAGAAATAAATTGCACACAAAAGTCCATAGCGTTCGGAGAGATTCGATTTATAGACTAAAAGAACCCGGGCAGTTCAACACGAAAGGCAATGCAGTTGACCACCGCACCACAGACTTGAAAAAACTTAATTTCGATTTCAACAATATAACAATTTCTCGATTTCATCATGATCCTTGAAAATCATCTAACTTAGCGTATTCACAAAAACCTTTTGTACCTGCAGAACAGTTAAACAATTGACAGTTGCATTTGCAGATGCTTTTGTTTCGGTGAACCAGTAGTGGTAAATGAATCATCGGTTTAAACGCACTGATATAAACGCTATAGTTCTACAAAAGCTCTTCAACACTAGAGTGCATCGATGTTTTAAAACAAATGACGCTTAAAATGAAGTCTATGTTCCTTATATATTTACTAACGACCTTCTCAATTCTGTAAAAAACCAACTTCTTAAAGAATTTTATTTTCTAACATATAAAGAACTTGTTACCTTACTTTAAAAAGGTTCTAATTGACATGTTTGCCAAAAATGACCTTTTGGTCAGAAAAGCTTGTATTTACTGCATTCTATCATGTATATAAATTTCAGAATTACATATCTATGGTTGAATAACGGAATTATTATATTTTTTGACAAGGTTCTAAGATTGAAATCATCATTTCCATCATGAGATCTTTAAGATCATTATTTCTCATCAAAAAATTGTGAAAAAATATGCTTTACATAAGTAATTTGAAAAATTTTACTTGCTCATTATTACAAGTGAATTTTAATCAATCGAATTTTCAATAGTTCTTATCTCAAAAACGGTAACCGGACAAATCAGAACATGACGTTTCAGAACATGACTTTTCAGAATATGACAATTCAGAATATGACTTTTCAGAACACGACATTTCAGAATATGACATTTCAGAACATGACATTTCAGAACATGACATTTCAGAACAAGACTTTTCAGAACATGACATTTCAGAACATGACATTTCAGAACAAGACTTTTCAGAATATGACATTTCAGAACATGACATTTCAGAACAATCGGCCTATCTACGGACACCGTCCGAGCGCGCTCGCTTTAAAATATTGGGTTTTCACATACATATTTGTCTATAAACAATTAACCAATCATGAATAGGGCTGCCACAACAAGAAAATAACTGTAATTATGAGATTGACGAAATTAAAATAAATGTTCACTAACTATTGTAGTTAGTTCGCGTGCATTTTAAAATTCATTCGTTGGGCTGGCACAAATATGTATATATATATATATATATATATATATGTATGTGGGATCTGGCGGTGGATTCGGGCAAAATAACGAAGGTTTTAGTTTTATAATACGTCTTTATTTATTAACAGTCTTAACACCGGCTTATTCTGGTGGAAAAAATATCATAACAAAAAAATCTCAAGATTAAAATTTACATTTATATAATATTTTTACATGCTTCTCAAATGTCGTATCGAGATTGACTTGCACAGAATTTTTATACACATAATAATAACATTAAAAATTATTGATTATGTTGTTATTATTAATTAATAATTTTTATTGTCGATCTCGATACGACATTTGAGAAGCATGTAAAAATATTATATAAATGTAAATTTTAATCTTAAGACTTTTTTTTTATGATACTTTTCTTCTATGTTGTTATTATTAATTATTATTTTTTATTATATTATTATTATCTATATAAAAATTATAGCGAAAATTATATTAATGCGAGCGCGCTCGGACGGTGTCCGTAGATAGGCCGATTGTTCTGAAATGTCATGTTCTGAAATTTCATATTCTGAAAAGTCTTGTTCTGAAATGTCATGTTCTGAAATTTCATGTTCTGAAAAGTCTTGTTCAGAAATGTCATGTTCTGAAATGTCATTTTCTGAAAAGTCGTGTTCTGAAAAGTCATGTTCTGAATTGTCATATTCTGAAAAGTCATGTTCTGAATTGTCATGTTCTGATTTGTCATGGAACCCTCAAAAACAGTGTCAAGAGCAGTTAGAAACATTTTAAAGTAAGGTGTCGAACTGTTAAAAAATAACGTATATTTTATTTGATAGTGAAATAAACACTGCTTGAAACGGTAAACTAAGAATTTTTTGCCTCCGCATAAACTTGATATTGATAAAATAATTGTTAATACTTTGCTGTGTGAAATTGAAAGTTACGATTTTTTTTTATTCTGTGTGTATTACTAAACAAAACGTTTATATTTAATATGTACCGCACAAGACAGTCGACATTAAAAAAAACATTGAAAAACTAATTGTATCAATTTAAAAAAAAAAAGTTCCCACAAAAAAGTTCAGTTTTCATTGATACGTGGTTTGTGAGTTTTGGTAATGATCTTTACATGGTGTTAGTGGCGTTTGCACGGACAATGTTAACAATTTGAAGAGAATGTAATGTTTTGACATCCGCCCGACCCCCTCTTAAGTACCCGAGGGCTGCAGTTAGGCTGTATAAATACATTGCAGTTGCAACGGTAGAGCATAAGCAGTTTTCAACCTGAATAGGCTTCACTTCTCCATTATATTATTTCAATTGTAAATCAATCACCAAAAATGAACCCATTGGTGAGTCAAGCTTGTTACTTAACACAATAGCGTTTCGACTTCAATAATAATTCAATGATTTTCACAATAAATTGTAAATATTGTTGAATAGTTTCAGTGTGAACCAGATTTTTTATTTGTTAAATAATTGTTTGAAATAAGTTCTTTACGGCTTCTTTGTCAGAACAAATATTTATTAGTTCATATCTTTTCACTTTTTAGGAGTTCACTGTCAATACTCGGTGAAATTGCTTTATAAAAAATGAAACACATTTTTGGAATTTATTCCACATCAGTTGATAGTGCTTGCGATTAGCGAAACCGGTCCTGGTCCAAATAATTTGAATGTGAAATAAGTACAAAAAATGTGTTATTATTTTTAACAATTATGTCAAAGCATGCCTGATGGTTTAGTTTGATCATGTATTGAGTTGATTATCATTAGTTCATTCAAATTTATACGGATTGGCATAAACTTGGTAGAACTCCTTTATAGTACGGTAAAAACATGACGATGTATTTTAGTTCGACATATATAAATATATTTGATAGTTATTTTAGCTTACCCCTTCTTCAGAACTCTTTTAGTTGTTTTAAAATATTAACTATTATTTCCAAAATAATCACATAATTTGACATTTCCATCAAATGTTTTGTATAATTACAAGAAGTGGAAGTTTATATCAGTGACGTCAATTTAAAAACATTTCCTCTGTTACTGTACTCATAACAATCTTTTGTGTGAAAACTAATCCATTTTTATTTTACAGTCTGTTGTAACCTTCGCGTGCGTCGCCACCATGGCTCTCGGCCACGCTTTGAGCGGTGGTCACGGATACGGAGGCCTCTATGGCGCTCACGGTGGACTCGCTCCCTTGGGACACGACGGACAAGTCGTAGACACCCCTGAAGTCGCCCACGCTAAATCCGCCCACTTCGCCGCCGTCGCCGCCGCCTCTCACGGTGGAGCTTATGGTGCCCATGGAGGAGCATACGGTGGATACGCCGGAGCCGACCATGGTGCCGCATACGGTGGATACGCTGGAGCTGGTCATGGCGCTGGATACGGTGGATACGCTGGAGCTGGCCATGGCGCTGGATATGGTGGACACGATGACACCGCTTCCGCTCGCGCTGGACTCCACGCTTATGGACCAGCTCCCCTTGGTCATGACGGTCGCGTCGTTGACACAGCCGCTGTCGCACACGCTAAGGGAGCCCACCACGCCGCTTTCAACAACGCCGCCCATGAAAATGGAGCTGGAGCTCACGCTTCATGGGGAGTCGGAGGCGCTGCCGGTCATGGTGGTCATCATTATGGCTCCGGTTACGGTCATGGTGCCTGGTAATAACTTCATTACCATTTCACCAAGACAAAATTCGACACAGCTGTTTCCAACTGGTTGACGACTAAGACAAGCAATGAATATTTATATTCAGATGAATTCTCACTATGTTAGTGCATGTAAATAATTCTTCACAAGCCTCATACAACTTCCTCATTTCTTTATAACGCACCTTATGTACTGATATGTATATATTATTTGTTTATTATTCTGTTAATGAAATCTGTGATTATTGCAATACGAAATAAATCGAAAAAATAAAAAAAACACACTTTTATTGATGCCTGATAATATCGTTGCTTTCAAGTTTCTGAGCGCTCTTTGAGTGCGTGAAAAAACAACGTTTATTCAAACGATTCGCATTTATTGAAACAAAAAAATATTTGTGTTATTAAACATTCTATATTAATTTGTCACTCACTTAACTTAATTTTGATAGAAGCTCCTCAAGCATTGTGTATTTACTCGGAATCGGAATCTCTTTCACATGCAATATTTTCAGTAAACAACTCGTGTTGAAATTCATTTGACATATTAAAATTGACAATAATTTCATTGTTATCTAGATATTTATGTTCACATGTCTAATAACATAATAAAAATAATAACATATTTTTAGTACTTATTCGGCATACAATGTATTGGATCAGGACCGGTTTCGCTCACGGCGAGCATTATCAACTGATAAGAAATACAACCTAAAGTACAAATATAGCAAGAATTACAAGGTATGACAAACAATTGGTGTTACAACTAAGCAAATAAATTGAAGCAAAATAGAACTTAATTAAAATATTGAAGACTTCTTAGCAATGCAAGTTATTACGTTAAAAATGTATGAATGATCATTAACAAAGCAAAAACCACAATAAGTGTATTTAATAAATAAATAATACATTTTAATGTCCGTAATCCGTAATGAGTCATGGGAACGCTGGAAAGAATATTCAGTCCGACGAAAAATATTATGTAAAAAGATTAACGAGACCATATCAATTCTTACAAACAAAGGAACAAGGAGAGTAAGCACCTTAAAAGTGAAAAAAAACATTGTTTTCATTTCATACTTTTTATAAAGTCCAGTTCCATTCATCACGAGCATCATCAGTTGAGAATGCTTGCGTAGTTAAAAAAAGTGTTTTATTTATTATTTGAATAAAATACCTTAAATAATTGCATTAAATTAAAAATTCCAAACGTAGTATCATAACTTTACCTTGATAATTTATTATCGAACATTCAGATTTTCATTCCAAATTCCAGATTTAATATCGCAATTTATTACAAATATTTACTATCACTAATTTCCGGGTCCCCAGTAGAGTAGGCAAGGCCGTTGGTGCTTGCAGTGCTTACGGGCTCAAATTCCAGTACGGACAGTATCATACATCGATTTCCATACGAATAATGGATTTATTTTTGAAGGAATGGTGTCTAAGTTTTCGTTAATGACGAGTCTATATTATCCACATTAGATGTTAAAATTATTGACAAATATATCGCAATAAATTTAAGGGTAACATTGCATTTTTTTTTCAATTACGATGAAGAAAGCTTGAAAAACATATTTACAAAGACTAGTTACATATATATTCGTAAATCGTATTAATTAAGTAGAAATGTAACAAATAAGAAACACTATTTGTGATGGCAAAATAAACGAAAAACAACGCAATGTGAAAAAAGTCTAAATGTTTTTTTGTGCGGTAAATACGTCTCGTGGAAAATTGCACAAGAAAAGCTATGACTTAATACGGGAACATAATATGGACAAGGACGTATGTGTTACATTGAAACACTGGATTTGGCACGTACATTATGGGACAATGCGCTGTTAATTACGTTATTACATATTATTTAGTCTTAAAAATATATTTAAAAAAACAAACATATCAAAAATATTTATTAGATAATATTTAGTTAGAATACAAAAATAAATAAAAAAAATAAACAAAATATAATAAATTTTAGTGAGCCGTCTGATTTTGTTTGTCAGAACTAAGTGCATCAATGTTGATAACGATTGATGTTGTTGCTACACGCAAACAGTTTTCCAAATGCTCATCAGTAATTTGTGTTCTCATTTGAGAGTTAATATGCTTCATTCGACTAAAAAGCTGTCCACACGTGTAAGTGTTTCCAAAAAGCGAAATCATCGATAGAGCATGTTTGTAAAATGCAGGATATTTCTCCCTGTCCAAATATGTTTTGTAAAACTCTTCCAAACCAAACTGATTGAATTTGACACGCCAAGTAATAGTTGGAAGATACAGGCTTATTTTTAAGAAATTTACTTTTATAGAAAATTGATTTTGTGTACACTAAAAGAAAAAAAATATGTGCATATGCTCCGCGGCCCTTGCGTTGGCCACCCTTGACTTAAAGCAACAATAATTGATTTCCGATACATAATCTGCTTTAATCTATCCAATATTGAAATATGTAAAAGAATCTATAACCTAGCCGTAAACTGTATACCCCTAGGTGGTCAGTCACAACGATAAATATGTATCACAATAATTGTCTAACATTAACTTGTTTTTACGTGTGGAAATCGTGTCTTTGAAAAGCAGCAAGACAGTGCGTAGCTATTTGTACGTAAACTATGAAGAAACACTTTGTGTATGAGATTAAGAGATAAAACATCCGCTTTTTTTTCAATTATTATTTTAATGCTGTTAATAAGACATAGGAAATGAGATATTCGGGCGTCAATCGGTCGCGTTGGGTCGAGTGCTTTAACTGATATGTCTATTCGAACCGTACAGCTGCGCAGCGAAAATCAATTTCGACTCATTTTAATTTGATAGTCAGCGAGAATTTGTTTTATCACTCGGCGTGTCATCAATAAAACAATATTAGTAATTATTTCTGATTTCATCATGATTGGTCAATTATCTCGGTCAATCTGGGTGAATCAAGTCAAGCAGAGTATTTTTTTTTAAACTAATTCATATTTTTTTTGGCTTAAATTTGAAATCGTGGTCATGAAGTTTTTTGATGTCTCATGTCTTTATAATTTAAGATTTGACTTGAAGGTCCTTGATGAAATTTCAATATCAAATGTGAATCATTTGAATTTTGTACTTTTCCATGAATTTTATCGCTAACGACTCGGTTTTCACCTTTCGGCATCTTCAGGCATTTTATCTTCACTCGAATTTCACATTTATGCACCGGGACATATCGAATAGTACAAAATTCAAATTTTCTTTTGTCTTTGATTAAGAGTAACCAAAGACAAAATATGCCGCCTTGGCTATAAGATGTTAGTGATATGATTTATAATGAAAAATCTATAATATTGTTCGCATGCAAACTCATGCAAAGGTACAAAATTAAATAGTACGAAATTCCACCAAGCACTTTCAGTCGAAATTCTTTATACAAAAGTCGAAAGTATTCATACCATATTTTAATTTTAAAATGAAGTCTGCGTTTATTAAATAAATTTCTATGGTATATTTAAATTAAAAGAAACTATTTGAACAACCACTAATAATTGTAATTGTTATTTTTTTGATGCCGCAACGAACAGTCAAGTCTAGATTGCAAAGCATTAAAAAATATTTTATTCATTATTTCGAATACAAATAAATATACCTCTAAATGATATTCTTAAAGAAATTTCACAAAAAACTGATTTATTTTGTACAATTCTCCATAGTATTATTTGTCGTGCAGTAATAATATTTTTATTCTGATATTCCAGATAAATGAATAGAATCTATTGATTGAATTGCATTTCGACACATTACTTTGAAAAGGTTCTAACTGATCTTGACACTGTTTTGAAATATGAGCGTTTGAGAGTTTTGATTGATTTAAATTCACTTGTTACAATGAGCAAGTAAAAATGTTTCAAATTACTTATTTTGAGCATATTTTTTCACAACCTTTGGTGAAAAATAATGATGGAAATAATGATGGCAATCTTAGAATTTTGTCAAATAAATAATAGTAAACAAAGTGTGCATATGCAGTGCAAGTCCGGAACTCCGTTATTCAACCATAGATAAATCTGAAATTCATTCATATGATAGAATGCAGTAAATACAAGCTTTTCCGACCGAGAGATCATTTTAGGCAAAAATGTCAATTAGAATCTTATCAAAGTAAGGTAACGATTTGTCAAAGATTATTTTGGGTTTTTGTTGTATTTGGTAATAATTGAAAACGGAAACTGATGAAAATATTATTTGTTGACTCAAGAAAGGATCAATTTTTGATTGGTAGTATAATTTAATTCCACTCAAAAGATGTTTGTATTCAATATGGTATCAAAACGACCGATTAATATTTTTCTTTTTTTAAAACAATGTTCACTAACAATATATAATATATAAACGTTATTTTTAAATAAATTCAATGTCCTATGTATAGGGGATTATTTAAATGCGAATGAATCGATGGGTGATTTGCTGTCATCTAACTCAAACACCCCTTCAATTATTCAAACCTAAAAATATGGAGTGAACACAACCCCGACTTTTGTTCTTAGATAGAAAGCTTTATTTGAAAGGAAATTTTGAACAGTATACTTTTTAACGGTTTTTGATTCAAGTCAAATAAAACAGATGCATTATATTGAGTGCACACAAAAACATTAGATATTTACGTTGCTAAACACAAATCATTTGATTTTTGAAAATTTCTATGAGTTTTGTTACTAACGACCCCGGCTTTGTTTTCCGAAATCTTCACGCAATTCAAGAGCTAAAATGAAAGTAAACTGACACTTAATAATAGTTTTTTTCGTTATCAGTTTCCTAAGCGATTGTTCAAGTTCATCCATACACTTAAAAATGTCAACAAACAAAACCTATGCCGTTAGTTAACTTATGAAAATACACTAAATTTAAAGTTGAAACTTCATTAATAACTTTCAGTCAAAATCAAAAATTTAAATATTTTTCTTATCGTGTAATATATATTATGAAGTATAGTCAATTAACTTCACAAATAAATAAAACCTCAACGGTCGAAGAGGTTAAAGAAAAATAAATACATTTATTTCGCACCCTTCCGGTAGAAGGGCGGTATGGCTGAAAGTAAATAAGGAACTGGAAAATGGGGCTTAATGTCACATACCGGCGAGTACCAGACGAGGATTGAACGCTTGGTAACTGAATCACAGCAGTATTTGTAAGGAGTTTTTCAGGATTTCCCTATTCTACCATTTTTATTGAATAATAAAATGACTAGCTAGCATGCATTCGGGAAAGATATAAAAATTTAATCAGTCTCCAACTTAAATATATTTATTACCTAGAACAAAGGTTCCCAACTCATGGGTCGCGATCCCAAAGAGTTTTCTGTGAGGCCACCAACTTATACAGGTAGCTAAAAAATATTCACTTTTGTGCAAAAATTCATTTTTCTATTAAATCAAAGTCGCGGATCATATGGATTTTATAAAAAGGGGTCGCCACCTGAAAAAGGCGGGGAACCTATGATCAAGAAGTTAATTTTATATAGCGAAAAAAAAACAAAAAAGTCTTGGAGAGAGAAAGAAGTAGATTTACTCAATCACAACCAGTTCTCGGTAAACAAACAAACAAACAAGTAAACATTCATGCATTCTTATTCTATATAATTATTTACTATCATGAAAAAAAAATACAATCATTTATTAGACAATAACTGTATTTCGAAAAAAAGCATGCCAGATTACATTTTTTTTTGCATGCAATAAAAAGTTCACTTATTATTAATACAAGGTTTGTGTGTGTTTTGGTAACAAAGTGAGGTAGTGTAAGTTGTCATTGCTCGCACAATAATAGCAATTTGAAGAGAATGTTGTGTTTTGGCATCCGCCCAGCCCCCACTTGGGAACCTAGGGCTGCAGTTTGGCAGTATAAATACATTGCCACTGCACCGATTGAGCATAAGCAGTTTTCAATTAGAATAGGCTTCACCAACTCAATCAATCACTCAAAAATCAAAATGAACCCAATGGTGAGTTGAATTTATTTACTTTAAGCCGACATAACACTTTTACAGTCTTAACATTTCGCCCCGAGCAATGGTGTTTTATTATAATGTGCAGTTCTTTGAGATACCGTGAATAGTTTTTGTTGATCTTGAATACATTTAATTTTAAATATAAATGATTTTTCATCAACATGCTCTGAATATTTGTAAGTTAATACGGTTTTCTATTAATATTTTATTAAAAACAAATATACCTAGAGCAGGACCGGTTTCGCTGGCTGCAAGCATTTTCAACTGCATGATTCGTTGCTCGCGATGATCGAAACGGGCATTGATCTCAATATTTTTTGTGGAATAAGTGAAAAAAATGTGTTATTATTTTTTAATATAACGCCATTCTACCAAGTATTGACGTGGGAATTTTATAATTGCAAAACTTTAAAATAAAAAGTCGTGCAGCATGATTTTTTTATACTGTTTTTTTTAATAAAGTTTTAAATTTGAAGCCAATACAAATATGTATAACGAAAAAATATCGGCGATTTCAAAATGTATCAATATAACGATTGCGTCTGAATTTTCTTTGTAGAGCTTGGCTATATTGATATATAAATAACAATATTGTATTTACTTGTATCAGATTCGTAGGAAATGTTGACAGTTATTTAAAATCAAATTTCTACATTTTTCCTAATAATTGATTTGTAATTTTTACCTTATTTGATCAATAAACAAACTATGATTTCTTTTGTGATCCACAATTCTGACTATAAAGTAGCACTGCCATAATATCAGTTTTAAACAAATCCGTTAAAATTAAAGCAAATAAACTGTCAAGCGATAAAAGTTTTTCTTAAGTATTAAATTGCTATTATTTATGATAACTAGCCGTTTAGCGAAACCTGTTTTGCCTTTTGCTAAATGCACAATTTGAATTTAAATAAAAATCTTAACTTTAACTGCAACAAGTAAATGTTCCATACCAGAGTTTTCATTTCGAATTTAATCGTCAAGTTTTGAATTTTTTAACAGTATTATACTCTTAGCATGATTTTAGTTTTGGAATAACAAGTTTGAATGTGTCATAATTTATGGAGAACTTAACCACACAATAATTTGTCATCTTTTATGAGCCGTTATAAATCAGTCACGCTTACATATGTTTGCCCGGGGGAAAAAAGATATATTTCAATAAAAGTTATAGAATTATATTATTAATTACAGGGATTACGTTAGTTAAACTAAGCCGACATTTATTTACGTAGTTAAAAATCAAAACTAGAAGAGAACAAATATGAAACAGTGTGATGTTGATATAATCACCAATATAATTGACAATTTTCACAACGAGTATCACATCCTTTTTACAGGAGTCCCAGTTCGGGGGATTTAATTTGTAATTAAATGATAGATTCCTGTTCGGATACATACATTTATTTGTTGTTTGTTATTAATTTACTGTTTTTTGTATGTATTTTAAAATATTAAGGAACCTATTTAATGATATGAATTTTAAGTTGCCAACTATTTAAAAACATAAAACAAATTATACAAATACTAATTCCATATATAATCTGTTAAATGTCAGGAGTGGTTTCGCTCATTGCGAGCTTTGTCAACTGAATGATTGGGATGAGCGAAGCCGGTAGTGATCGTCGTCAGAATATATGCTGAAGTAGATTTATATTTTGTGTTTTGTTTATTTATATTTAATTTTATATTAATTAATGTGTTTGTGACAGTGTTAATAAAACATCATTATAATATCTGTTTTGAATAGATCGTCTTCACTGTTCTGTGCGTCGCCTCCATGGCTTCAGCATCATACCTGGGTCTTGGCCACGGTGGTTACGGACACGGAGGCCTCTATGGCGCTCACGGTGGAGCCGCTCCCTTGGGACATGACGGACAAGTCGTAGACACCGCTGACGTCGCCCACGCCAAGGCCGCCCACTTCGCCGCCGTCGCCGCCGCCTCTCACGGTGGACACGCCGGAGCCTATGGCGCCCATGGAGGAGCATATGGTGGATACGCTGGAGCCGGCCATGGCGCCGCATATGGTGGATACGCCGGAGCTGGCCATGGCGCCGGATATGCTGGTCACGATGATACCGCATCAGCTCGTGCAGGACTTGCCGCTTACGGACCAGCTCCCCTTGGTCATGACGGTCGCGTCGTTGACACAGCCGCCGTCGCTCACGCTAAGGTAGCCCACCACGCCGCCTTCAACAACGCCGCCCACGAAAACGCCGCTGGAGCTCACGCTTCCTGGGGAGTCGGAGGTGCTGCCGGTCATGGTGGTCATCATTATGGCTCCGGTTACGGTCATGGTGCCTGGTAATAACTTCATTACCAGTTACACTTATACCAAGTTAGACCAAGCTGATTCCAACATTTTTACGACTGCGGAAAATATATATATCTATAGAACCTTCACTATGTTAGTGCATGTAAATAATTCACCATAAACCTCATTACTTCTTCATTATTTTTGCAACGAACTATATATTTAGTTTTTTTGTGTACATATATTCTTTTTTTATATTTTTTTAAAACACACTGTGATGCAATACGAAATAAATCGATAAAAAATTAAAAAAGGATATTTTAATCATATCGACCTACGAATATTACATATAGTATAACATTACTAAAATTCTTGGCAGTTAAACATAGCTTAGATTTATATAACTGTCATAAAAAAAGTAATCTGATTTTTTCAGAAACTTTAAATTATTATCTGTGGCCAAATAAATGCATAAATCATATTTTATTATAAGTTATTAAAGTGTCATGTTAGTCATGTCATAAAGGCTCCGTTCTAATTTGGAGCACTATAAATACGAACATTTATTTTATTTTATTTCTAGTATTTTTGATGGCATTTTTTTGTTCGACTTTCTGATTTGATGATTCTAGTTTTATTTAATTGTAGTATCCAGATCACTTATCCAAATGCCACACTCTTCGACGATTGGATTAAAAAATATACATATCTTCTTGTATTGATAAGTCTGTCATAAACGAAGTTAAAAACTGCAGCTTATTCTTTCTTCATGTTGAACTACAACTGAAAGAAGAACCAAAACTTGGTTGAAATATTTTGTTCACGTGAGTGAGTGAAAACGATATTGTTTTCAACATTTGAAATAAGATACTTTGAAGATTTGATTGACTATTCAAATTCAAATTTTTTGTCAGCTACATGACATTAAGCTGTTAAGTTTGAAAAGAAAACTGGCTTATTTTTTAGATATCTTTTTGATGTACATAGCTTAAAGTTCTAAGGCGCGTTAGCGTCAAAGTTCTTCCTGTCTCATTCATCTTTAAGTATAGTGTTTTTTTCCAAGTTTCATACCCTTCCCATCGCGTCTGACAGGAAGGCGCAATCGCTATAGTTCAAGAAGTCAGCTTACTTTTTCGACTCTACCTATGGAGGGTCATCGAGGAGAGTGACTCTCGGACTATAACGAGTCTCTAATGCCTTCTCTTCATAATTCTTCAGGCAAGAGATCGTTGATATATATATTGGGTAGATCAATGCAATTTACGATATTATATTTTAAACATTCATTGAATTGAATAACTTACGGAAATATAAAGAAATGTTTTATTGGCAGTTATAGATACCGTATTGTTTGTTGCACTGTCTTTATTTGAACTAAGGAATTCAATATATATTCAATTACGTGAATAGTTAGTCAACCTATTTAAGAAATGTTTTATTGTTGTTATTAATCATTCGAAATATACACGATATTATTAGTGTACAAACTCAAGGCCGGGCAAAGCAATAACAAAGTCTTAAACATGCAAGTCCTTTCGAAATTCGATAAAAAATGAAAACATTATTAACATTGTTAATATGTATGTATAGTCACGTAAAAAATACGCCTAACGTTTAAAAAGGCTGGCGAATAAGATATTGTTATTCAGTAGTAAAAAAAAACTATTTATCCAGTAAACATTGAACATATAAAGATTATTTTTTTAATGAAATGAAATTGGTTTTGTTTTGTGTAAATTTTCTTTATTGATTATGCTTGATGACTGGAAAAATATAGTTTCAAATTATGTTCATAAAAGCTGTTTTTTCCATGTCCGCTACTAACATTGAATATTTGGCCTCCCCGCGGAATATATCCCTACAGTTTTTTTTTCTACGATAACTGTAACTCTGGAGTTGCTGGAAGAGAATAGCGATTGATTAAATAAGGATACGAGGACTAGAGCAGGAGTAATAGTTAGCTAATCGTCTTAGGAAAGGTGGGAAGGGGTTTTTAACAACGCTAATTGCCTTTTATCAGAATGGTTTTATCGACTGAAAAAATCTGTTCGTATCGGGACTCGGTCCGTCACGGAAGCCAACGACGTTGACGACTGCACCACGGACCGGGTATTAAAATTTTGGTTGCGACACTCATAGGCTCCAGTACCAGTTCGGACGATTATATAAATTTATTTCAAAGGATTTATTGAGATCTGTGATGCTTAAAATTCCCTGCCCATCCTTAAAATGGGACGTCGTTCTAGTTGTTATGTAACCACTAGTCCTGTACAGACCTTATTAATCTATTCAATTTTTAACTGAGTAACACTCAGTTTTCGTAGAAAAGCTTGTATTTAAAAGTCATACCACTTTTTTTTACTTATTCCACCAAAATTTATTAGGATCAGGACCAGATTCGCTCATTGCGAGCCTCATCAATTATTTGGCATTTTTAACTGTTAATAAATACAAAAAAGTGTTAGTATTTTGTAATATAATGTCATTCCACTAAGTATTGTCAGTGAACACCTTAAAAGTGAGAAAAGCTTGGGTTGAAATAAGCTCTATAAAAAGTTCATGTTCCCTAAATCAGGAACGGAAACGCCGAAAACACGAATAACATTTAGTTTAATTTATACACGGAAGTGTAACAATGGGAACCTTCTTTTTGGACATACGGTAAGAAAAATGACAATGTATTTTAGTTCTTCATAAATTATTTTATATATTTGTTGATAGTTATTTCGGCTTACGCCTTCGTCAAAACTATGTTTAAAACGTGTATTAGAGATAGCTTATATACGTAGGCTAGACAGGGTACCCCATACATCCCCTCTCCGCTCAACCATACCAACGTCACATGAAAATTTTTAATAAGTTTAAGTTATTGGTCTAGCGTAATCCTGAGAACTTAATCTGGGTATTTTTGGGTTATTTTTATCGTGTGAAACCACTTAAAATCAGCAATGTCTTAAGTGAATCTATTTTTAAATTGTTTTAAGTTTGCTGCTTGATAAAGGATTTAGAAGAGGTGAAGCGTTAATAGTAATCTGTTCATTAAGAATGTCATTGGATTGATTATACCTATTAATTTCTAGCTGTTACAATGCATTTAGCTTAAGGCCTTTATTACAGGAATGTAAAAAAATTGGGACCTAATTTGGGTCATGTGCTTTTTCTATGAGATGGTTTGCATATTTTTTTTGGACATTACAAGCCATTACAAGCATTTGGACATTACATTACAAGCCTTCTACTAATAAGATTAATTCTTCAATTAATTGAGCATCATTAATTTAAAAAAATATTAGCTTATTAATGTTTATTACCAACAGTTACTTATAAACTCAGTGATACTATTTTTTATTTTTTATATTAACTAAATAAATATTATTTATTTCAAATTCATGCGTGCAATTGAAATACTTGAAGATGCCCAAAGGCGAATCCTGGGTCGTTAGAGACAAACAACTGATAAAAAATCGTTTACTTATAAACAGTTCTAGCATTCTATGATGTCCAAATCTATACAATAACGAATCTCTAGGGAATGTAGCCGAATAGCACAAACGTTGTTTAGTGTTAACCACTCGCCTATAGGAAAAGCAAATGTCCACATAGGCCACGAGGAGAATCACAGCACATAGAGATACGACGCGTATTCCGCGTTCCCCGCAGCCATTGTGTTAATAAGACAATTTATAACGTTTGAGCAATCATTGGTATATTTTACTTGAATTAGTAACATTGCTTGTTTAAACACACAACTGTCTCTATGTTATTCTAACGGAATGTTACTAAAGAATTTATTATTATTAACTAGAGCTACATATAATGATATTTAAAGCATATTTTTTGTCGTAAAAAGTGCATAAAATAAATGTACTTGGTTAATTACACAAACCAATTGATTTATGTTATTAAAAAAAGGCTCACTTTAACCAAAATAATTAAGTGCATAAATTGATATAATTTTTTTTTATTTTGACAAACTTTTGTTTTTATTTATTTACATGCCCTTATCTATTTTTTTGCACTTAAGTTTAGTACGCGTCAGTCCAAGTTCATTCGTGCACTTGAAATGCCTGACGATGCCAAAATGTGATACCCGGGTTGTAAGTGACACAACTCAAACGTTTCAAATTTGATATTGAAATTCCACTAAGCACCTTTGGTCGAAACTATAAATTGTATTGTGTTTATGTCTTAACATAACAACCGGTTGTTAGCGACAAAACTCATGGAAAAGTACAAAATTTAAGCGATCAATACGTTTTCTTTTAAGCTTTTACTCTCACAAAAATCCGACTTAAATAAATGAATATTTAGTACTCCATGAAAAACACCAATTAACAACTAATTCGCTAGAATAATTAATCACGTAACATACTGTTATTGTAGCACGTATTTTGTTGCGCTTTTAACGTAGAATTTAAACTAATTATATTGTAAAAGAAAATCCTTTTTTCCGGACGTACGTGGTGTTTACGCGATTGAAAAATTCGCAATGAGCCTACTGGGTAAACAAACATCAATGCAAGTATGTGAAAATTAAATCAAGACCGGTTCCGCCCCTCGTATCCCTTCCCCATGTGTAGGTTTTTTTCCAATTGTCTTGGGGCTGCTGGAAGCGTATAAAACGGCCGACATTTCGTCGATTAACCACAAGCAGTTTTCAACGCGGAATAGGCTTTACCTTTGTAAACAAAAAATCATCCAAAATGAACGCCATGGTGAGTTATTTCATATTTTATATAATAGTTTTATAAACAGTGAACATCGTATCACTAGTGTTAGATAAATTAACTAAATTAAGTTTGTAAGTCGTCCTCAAAGAGTCAAAGAATAAATTTTCAGTGAATATCTAAATGTTTCAATGTTCATATCGTTCATTTAAATATACTATTAAACTTTGTAACTACATATTACTATTGCGTCAATTTATTTCATATATTTTTTTAAAGATTTCCAAAGCCAGTGCTTTTTTATTATTTTAAATAATTAGATAAAATATTTGACACCACAGCTAATACCAATGCGCCAAATATGTTTAATTATGAAAGTAATACAAGTTAAGTTAATTAATCAGACTAGAATAACTCAACAAATATGACATACCCCCATGTCCAAGATCTCTTTTTCACTGTCAAAATATAATTACACATTTTTAATACTTATTCCACATTTAATTTATTAAGGTCAGAACTGGTTTAAATTGCGTTGATTGAAAAAGGTTGAGTGAATCCTGGTCCTGATCTTAATGCATTAGAAGTGGAATAAGTATTAAATTTGAGGTATAATTTTTATTTTAATGCCATAACACTAAGTATTGACAGTGAACACCTTAAAAGTTTAAATTTAACAAATCTTACCTTGCCGGGACTTGAACCCAGACCCACCTGATCGCTAAGGCAATGCTCTTGCCAAAACACCACAGAAAACGACAATGTCAATTACTCGTTTTTTTTCACGTAAATAAAATGTCATTGAAATATTATATATTCAAGGGACAAGCTTTTAATCACAAGAAAGCTTTTAGTTTGATTTAAATAACGGATATAATCTATGCGTAATTTTTGTACGATATAGAGACTCTAATTCAAGTATCGAGTACTCGATACTCGAGTATACCCGTCCATTTTTACAATCACTCGAAACTCGAAGTATTTAGAAAAATACTCGAGTAATACTCGTTACTTATAAATGAAGATTTATTTTCATATTTTTCTTACTTATTTGAAAAAAATAAAGAGTCTTACGAGTAAATTTTACTGTCGGGTAATATATATTTTTGAATGGTTTGCCGTTGACTATAATATATGCATTTGCTAGATTTTTTTTATAACTCCTGGTATGGGTCCTTACCCAACTTATTTTCAGAATAGCAAGTTTATTACACGAGATAAAATAAAATATTGAAAAATAATATTTCGTTTTGCCTTTTTTTTTGTTTAAGTCATAAAGTTCGATGCACAGTGACAGCGATTATCTAACCACTAGTCCTGTCCTAGTATTCGTATCTTTTCCATCCCTCCTCTCTTCGAAAAAGAATGGTTGAGCATCTTAGTGACAATCAATTCTTATAGAAAAACATGTTATTTAATGCTCTTAAATAATAAAAAATAATTGTAGATCTGAAACTACTCGAACATTTTTTAATTTTACTACTCGATACTCGAGTAGTTGAGATGTCGAGTAATTGGAGTCTCTAGTACGATAATCGTATACGTTAAATAAATCATTAATTATATATTCCTTTGCAAAGATAATACATGTCGCAAAATAATACAAAACATATTGTGTTAATTAATAACTGTTGTTTCTCTACAATATTTGTTAGTAGTGTTACAATTATTTTGAAATTAATTCTAGCTGTCTAAGCATTTAGTAGCTGATAAATATAATTAAAAGTTTTGAAACAAGTAATGAAGATCACAGTTCGAAATTTAAATATTTACATACGGAAATGAATAAAGCCTTTCTGCCCAGTTGGTTTCTGCTATATCGTATCTAAATAGAATCAATCAGACTGACATTTTGAATTAGCCACATGAATAATAATTGCGCGAAATTGTATAAATAGTGTTAAAATACAATGCATATTCAAAATTGGAAGCAAAAATTCAAAAGTTCAAGTTCATGTCAATACAAAATACCCCAAATAAAATTAAAATAATTAGTTGTCGTTATCAAATTTGTGCGATGAGCAGCATTATCAGTATTTCATATTACTGACTTTTAAGGTGTTCACTGTCAATAATTGATGAAATGGCATTATAAGAAAAATGATAAAACATTTTAGTCCTTATTCCACATAAAATTTATTGGATAAGGACCGGTTTCACTCATGGCGAGCATTGTCAACTGATTAGAAATACAATTAAAATGTTATAGTCTATTTTGCTTCAATTTATTTGTTAAGTTGTAATATCAATTGTTTGTCATACCTTGCAATTCTAGCTTAACTTTTGTATAAATAGCACTGTTTCGATATATTTTTTATGAGTTGACAGTGCTCACCATGAGCGAAACCGGTCCTAATCCAATAAATTTTCTGTGGTTTAAGTACTAAAAATGTTTTATTATTTTATATTGCATGTAAATATTTTTTTTTTTGATTAAATAGTTTCGTTTAAATTAAAATTCTCTTACGCTATACTGCCGTTTCAAGCAAGAAGGCTATGAGATATTTTAGAGAAAAATAACATAATTTGTCTTTTGTATTTAGAACAAATAAAAAGCGATAAATTAAATTTTTTTTTATTAAGCAAGCTTTTAGTTGTTGCATTGACTGCCTCTTTGCTAAGAAAACTAGAGTTGAGTTGCTCCTTTTTGCTAGGAAATTCATATATCTTTAATACTTTCGGAAGATGTCCATTATTTCACAGAGGATTTTAAAAGTTTTTTAGTTATTATACTGCTATAAAAGTGAGCACTATATATGGCATTGGGAAATATTTAGAACAGAACAGCATTCATAGCTCAATTTCAGAAATTTTGCGAGTTACTACCTTTTCCTTGGAACGGCAGTATAAGCATTCATTTATTTTACATTTCGATCCGCTGCAATAAAAAAGCGAACATGTAAACACTGCCATTGAACCCTACGACGTTCGCCACTTGACCATAGACACTACACTGGGGACTCCAATTACTCGACATCTCAACTACTCGAGTATCGAGTAGTAAAATTCTAAAATACTCGAGTAGTTTAAGATGTACCAAAATATATATTATTTATTCAAATTTGTGTATATCAATAGATGATAAACTATAAACAAGTTTATTTTATTCCTTTAATACATTTATTTCAATTTATGAAACCTATATTTCAAAAATAATAGATGATTAAATGTATCAAATTTTAATTTGGTTCGAAGTTTTGTTTTTTTATTCCCGCAGTAGAAAAAGCTCTGTATGTTGCTGTGGAAGTCGGTGTAATAGTAAACAAGTTTTTCTGTCGGCTGTTTAAAAGAAAATAAAATTCGTATATAAATCATCATTTATAAATTACGAGTATTACTCGAGTATTTTTCAAATTACTCGGGTATCAAGTACTCGAAGTCTCTACACTACACATACGAATAACTCTGCCATTGAACCCTACGACGTTCGCCACTTGACCATAGACACAACACTAGGGACTCCAATTACTCGACATCTCAACTACTCGAGTATCGAGTAGTACATTTTTAAAATACTCGAGTATACTCGAGTAGTTTCAGATTTACCAAAATATATATTATTAATTCAAATTTGTGTCTTTAAATAGATGATACATAAATAAATAAGTATATTTTATTTTTGTATTACATTTATTTCAATTTATGAAACATATATTTCAAAAATAATAAAGAATTAAACGTCTCAAATCTTAATTTGGTTCGAAGTTTTGCTTTTGTATTGCAGCAGTAGAAAAACTCTCTCGAGTAATACTCGAGTATTTTTCAAATTACTCGGGTATCGAGTACTCGAAGTCTCTACACTACACATACGAATAACTCTGCATTGATAAATCTCTAATAATAATTGCCATATAATGCTTCTGATAGCTTAAATCTATCTGTAGCTTTTTTTATCTTAGAAGTTCTAGTATATTTGAGGTTTTTTTAACGCTATAATAGTTATGTCTTAAAAATATTCATTGCCTCAATTTAGATTTTATATCGCATATAATAAGAGCTGCGGTCGTATATTTAGATTATTTTATCGTTTTATGCTTTATCACAGTTATCCTTGAAAGTGGGTGTGACCAGTTAATTGTTCTATTAATTTATTTGATTTGTATATAATTTAAAGCGTTATTTTAAACGAGATAAAAGAGTACACATATTATGAAAAATCGGAACAGATTTACGTATTCATTAAATTAATTTTACCAACTCGGCACCTTACCTTGAAAAGGTTCTAACTGCTGTTGGTACTGTTTTAAAATATATGACATTTTGAATTTTCGATTGATTAAAATTCACTCACGTAACAATGAGCAAGTAAAAATGTTTCAAGTCACTTATAGTAAGAAATTGATGATATATAATGACATTGATGATTTTATAAAGATGGAAATGACAATTAGAATTAGAACTTTGTCAAATAAATTTAGTAAAAAAAGTGTGCAGATGCAGTGCAATTCCAGAATTCTGCTAACTCTGGTATTCATTATGTACTCACTCTTTGTCAATTCCCAATGTATTTTTTTTCTTTCACTCTGTAAACTAAGTATTTTTTCATTCAATGTTTTCATCATTTTTCACATTGCAAAAGCAATGAACATATATTTTGTAATTTTTGCAATGTACATATTGCTATAAATAAATAAATTCAACCATAGATAATTCTAATATTCATAATTCATATGATAGAATGCGGTAAATACAAGCTTTTCCGACCAAAAGGTAATTTTAAAACAAACTGCAAAACAGCAAAACTGGCAATAACAAGTTAAATAAATGTTCAAACATTCTTGACAAAAAACTGTAAGCTAATTTGTAATATTTATTTGTTTCCAGTTTGTAGCAACCTTCTTGTGCTTGGCCACTTTCGCCGCCAGCCACGCCATCCCTACATGGGGACATGGAGTATACAACGTATACGGAGGAGCCCCAATCGGCCATGACGGTCGCGTGGTAGACACCCCCGAAGTAGCCCACGCTAAAGCCGCCCATGCCGCCGCACACAACGCCGCCGCTCACGGAGCATACGCCGCCCCATCCCTCTACGCCGCCCACGGAGCATATGCCGTACCATCGGTCTACGCCGCTCATGGACTTTCAGCCGCCCACTACGGAGGCGCTTACGCCTACGGAGCAGCTCCTCTTGGACAGGACGGTCGCGTCGTCGACACCGCTGAAGTAGCCCAAGCAAAGGTTGCCCATGCTGCCGCCTTCAACAACGCCGCTCACGAAAACGCCGTCGGTTCTCACGCCGCTTGGGGAGTCGGAGCTCACGGAGTCGTCGCCGCTCCCATCGTTCTCGCTCACGGAGGACATTACGTCCAAGATACCCCTGAAGTCGCACACGCTAAAGCCGCTCACTTCGCTGCTCATGCCGCCGCTGCTCATGGTGCTCATCATTATGGCTCCGCTTACGGTCATGGAGCTTGGTAATTTATCCAAGACCTGACAGAATAAAAGACCTCAAGCGATTTGAAACGATTACGAGATTGAATAGCGATAAATGAATATATGTAGCTCAATATGATATACTCACTGCCTTTTTATCTGTAAATAAATACCTCGACGTTTAGTATTTATATCATCTTCACTTGTATAAAATAACTGTTCATATATAATTAATTAAAGAAGTATTTTACTATTATATAGTATAATATTTGCAATACTTAATTAAGTTAAAAAGACAATACTGAAGTCATGTGAATAAATGGATGAAAATTCTATCATTGTTTCAATTGCTTGTTTTTCAACGTTGTTAACTATTGGTCTTGGTTGGATGTCGTTAGTTAAAGATTTTGTGATGTTAAAGCTTCTGTGTTAGTTAACCGATTCTATGCCGGTAAAAATCAATATGGCCGTACACAGGAGGCCGCGATTTTCTTTCAAAAAATAAATCCTAATATAATTATCGATGTATTACACATTAAAATTCAATATTCTTTGAGTTCAAGTAGTACAACACGCTCTCAAAAGATGTCACTATATGCAAGTTAAATTCAATTATTTTAAATAGGAACTGGTGACTTGTAAATTAAGTACAAAGGAGAGCGTAAATTTACGCGCATTTTGTATGGACGGCCCCTTGAACACGGACTTGTAGCGCGTAAATATACGCTTTAGGCAGAGATCAGGTTAAAGCTTCTAATGCTACTAGTTTATAAAAAATAGTAACTCATATAAAATATTAAATAACTTATTTTATACTTTCGATGGATTCGACTTTGAGGAAGTTCATTTTAATATAAAATTTAAAATAGCTTTGATTATTCTACGTATTGTCTTACTAATTTTGACACGTAATAACTAGAGACTCCAATTCTAGTATCGAGTACTCGATACTCGAGTATACTCGTCCATTTTTAAAGTAATTAGTAAAATACTCGAGTAATACTCGTAATATATAAATGAAGATTCAATTCAAATTTTATTTTGATTTAACCATCGGACAGAAAAACTAGATAGGACAATCTATGTAATTGATTGTATACTTTTAAGCTGAGGTCCACAGCAACAGTTCTTTCTACTGCTGCAATACAAAAACAAAACTTCGAACCAAATTAAGATTTGAGACGTTGAATTCTTTATTATTTTTGAAATATATGTTTCATAAATTGAAATAAATGTAATACAAAAATAAAATATACTTATTTATTTATGTATCATCTATTTAAAGACACAAATTTGAATTAATAATATATATTTTGGTAAATCTGAAACTACTCGAGTATACTCGAGTACTCGAGTATTTTAAAAATTTACTCCTCGATACTCGAGTAGTTGAGATGTCGAGTAATTGGAGTCTCTAGTAATAACTAAAGCAAACTTTACTATAGGAAGTCCGAAGATGCGAAGAGGCGAAAAACTTGTCACAATAAGTATTACGTGGAATAATCAAATTTATTTTAAATTTTATAAATTAGTTTATCACTCTTAAAATGCTTACTGTCTATACTTGGTGGAAATCAAAAATTATAAAACATTTTTTGTCTTTATTATACAATTAATTTATTAAGATAAAGGACTGGTTTCATTCTTATCAGTCGAATATGCTCGTGATGAGCGAGACCGGTCCTGATCGTAATGGAATAATTGTGGCATAAGTACAAACAATGTTTTACTATTTGTTTTTAGTTAGTTTATGCAACCGTGTAGATGATGCTTCTGAAAGAGGCGAAAGGCGTGCCACTATTAGTTTCGTACTACGTAGAATAAACTAATATATATAATTAAAAATTTATAGTCAAATGAACGTTCAGAAAGTTTCCGACAGATAAATAGTAACTCGCTTAGCAATAACACTTCTGATATTCAATAGAAACAAATTTTCTCAAAGCTTGTGAAACATTCCATTACTATTTTAAATTATAATAAGTATTGAGTATATTAAAATTTGAGCATTGGAAATTACCAAACGATAACGTCCGGCTTGTCGATGATTAGATTAAAGCTATAGTTTTGTATATCATTTCAAAAAAACCAAGGACGTCTTACATGTGCATAAATCTTATCATTTTAGTTTTTTTTAATCTTTAACTGATCAACTGCTCCACATTTTTTATTTTTATAAAAAAAAATGACATCGTTAATTCAACATTTTACTATACGTCTATAAAATAAGATGCATTTTTCCGGAATCTACGAAGGATAAATAAGTATAATAGTTAAAATAAGTTACCAGAACTTGTTTCAGATATTCATGAGTAAGTTAAGCTTAATCATGTACTAATTAAGAATGTTCGATGCTAATTAAATCCAATTAAGATCTAAAATTGAATTTGTAATATAAACTATAACATTCAAATAAGCTTATTTGATTGTTGAAAGGCAATATTTAAAATGTTTTACTGTTGAACTCGGTCCGATATGCATCGAAAAGACAGCAAAATTAAATGATTTAATTAATAGGCTCTCCAATGTTTTTCTGTCTAGAGACACATTGATTCGACAGTTATTGTTTTGGACCACTCTTAAAAAAAGAATGAGTATACATAATTAATAAAGTTTGCAAACATATATTCATTATTATAAAATAATATAAAAATTAATAATAAATCGATGGAATATTTAATTCTGAATGTCTCTGTTTCTATACAAATGGTGTTTCATCCTACATTTATTTTCCTTTTGGAAAGAAAGTCGTTCCATTAAACAAATAATTAGCCTTTGCATTTTATGTTTGATTTAAAATCTTTGTATGACTAGGCCATTTTATTAAAACCGGATTTGATGGAGAGAATTTAAGATATCCTTGCCTTCTAACTAGAGACTCCAATTACTCGACATATCAAGCACTCAAGTATCGAGTAGTAAAATTTCAAAATACTCGAGTAGTCGAGTTACGAGTATACTCGAGTAGTTTCAGATATACGAAAATATATTTTTTTAATTCGAATTTTTATATATAAATAGATGATAAATAAATAAAGAAACTTATTGAATATCATTTATACATTTATTTCAATTTATACTACATATATTTCAACAATAACAGAGAATTAAACGACTCAAATTTTAAATTAATTTGAAGTTTTGTTCATATAATTCTCGCAAAAATCGAGTATGGAGGACTTGAAAAATGGACGAGTATACTCGAGTATCGAGTACTCGATAATCGAATTGGAGTCTTTACTTCTAACACATATCTTTAAATTGGTGTATAAATGCGGGAGTACTGGGATTCGAGCCCGTAGACACAACAACCGATGAGTGCGATGAGTGGTCAATCGACTACAGGCCAAGTATTATGTGGTGCTAATTCGACATTTGAAATTTATTTCACGATGATAACCATTTTTAGAGATTAACTTAACGAAGTACAAGGCTTTTTTAAACAGTATTTGACGAAATAACAAATAAAGAGCCAAATATATCAAGTGTTGGCACGACATAATTTCTCAAATGAGAATTTTTAGAAGTCACTTGAAATTACCAAGATATTAAATATACCGAGATAAATTAAGACAATGTCGATTTGATAATAGCGTTATCGGGGCTTGAGTCCGGAACGACTTAATGAATAGAGCTAAGATCGAAACCTCAGTTCGATATTAATTCCTGAAATCCCGGTATTCCTTGTTATTAATTCCAAATTTATTAAGACAAGCAAAACAGTTCCGGGATAACAATATTTAGACAAGTAAAACAGCACCACTTCCATGTTCCTACAAATTTGATATTGAAATATACAAAAAAAAACAATTCTAAATGTTCGTATTTAAATATATAAATATCCCATATTAATTGTTTATCTATAGAGCATATCAGTGATAAATTAGATATATTTATATTTATTGTGTTCGTTTCTTTAACCACGTAGCAGAAAAGATAATAAATCTACGTCTATAAATTTCATTGAGTAATCTATTAACGCTATTAAAGGTCATTTTTTAAAACGAAAAAACAACGGCGTAGTCTTATACATATATTATTATGACTAAAAACAGTTCATGTTTCAATAATAAATTTGATCGAGCGATTCTTTGGTGTGCAGATATTTAATTAAAGTGCATTTGACCGTATATAATTAAACATTTTGAATGGGTCAGTATGAAATTAATTAAATGGTCATTTATATGTCAAAATGGTCATTATATATTATAAACGGTCGGTATCCATTGAATCAGTATGAATGCGGCCAGTTATTAAATGAAACGGTCAGTAATTTATGTAAAACGGTCAGTATTTGAATTAAATGGTCAGTCATTAAAAATAAATGAATAGTTTTAAATTGACAGCTTCAGCAGCAACATAATTTGATCATTATGAAGAACCATAACGAAGGAAGACTAAGGCTTACAAATTTTTTGGAATGTTTGATATTACCAAACCCAAATCTAACCAAACTTAACCACATCTTCTTACCACTACTAATTACAGACCGTTGATAGATATCTAATAACCCTTTTACAAAAAATTGGCGGTTCTTTTTTTATGTTTAATTATAGATTTCTGTTCACACAATTGGATGCCTGTTTCGTCGAAATTATTTCTCTCACCCATCTGATTTTTAATGCGGGATGTAGCGAGCACGATAAGCTAACCGTTCACTCTGTCCTAGTCCTGCCTTTTCTATCTCTACTCTGATAAAAAAAGAGAAATTAACTAACCAGTTCTCGTAAAAAACATTATTGAGATATGCTCTGTTAGGAGTCCGTATGGTTCACATTGCGAGGGGACATATTTTGATGTGGACATCTTCAGCAGTGAAATTGATGCTTTTTTTTTTTTCTTATTATGTAAATAATATGTTTCTGTTCTGTTTTTTTTATATATTTAAAATTTTTTGTGTAATATGTTATCTAATTTTTATTTTAATTCTCAAATGCATGACGCATTGAGGCCTGCTGTAAAGCCATGCATTTAAAATTATTTTTTTCCAGTAAATAAATGAATATTTTATGTTGACGTTGGCATCCTTAGAAATGTGTTAAATTAAATGTCTCGAAAAAGCTTTAACAGTTGTAAATTATTAAAAAAAATAATGTGTTAACCTTGAAAATTCTTGAGTTATCTTTATTATTTTTTAGTCCTCAATATCACTTATTTACATATTTTTTTTTGTACTGTATGCTACTTCCTACTCCACACAAAATACAAAGTTATATAATGCGTTACGCTATTTTCAAATCAATTTGGTCGAATTATTAACTTTGAGCAACGTTGTAAATTTATCACATCTAACATATTTTATTTCATATTATACCAATGAATTATTATTTTATTACAATGAATTGAAAATAATAAAAAACCAGTTCAATTTTACTTAAAATTCTTTTTTATTGTCATTAAATTCATGAGTGAATTTCAATGAGGTAACATGCTTCTCCCTTTTCAACAAAGGTCGACGGATCACAGTGAAAAATCAAGTCGGTCACTATGTCATGTATTATTGATGTAATCTCTTTGAATCTCTTAACATTTGATATATATGACAAATCAATAATTGCACTAGAATTTCATAAAAAAGTGACATATGATTCATACCGGTATATATGCCAGAATGCAGTATGAGTTTAATATAAATTATTAAGCACTTTTTAATGTAAAAAAGCTATCTTATAAACCAAACATGGGCAACCACCAGCCCGCCGAAATATTTTGTCCGGCCCTGATTCACAAGATTTTTTAACAGAATTGAATTTAACATCATTGCTTTGACGGATTTTTATAAAATACTAGTTATGCTACCCGGCGTCGCTCGGACTAAGCGACCAATAATTATTTAATGTTATATCATTCGACATAATTATATCACAAAATCTAAGATCCAAAATAGAGTTAAAATAAAATCACAAAATTTATTTAATTTGATGACAGCCCCATTCTCGCCCATTAAAATGTCCAAATTCAAGGAAAAAATCTAATTTTCTGCCAAAGAAATGTCAAACAATACCTTCACGTAAATAATAAACATTATTATTAATAATAAATGCCGGGAAAAGTTTAGTAGAAGACTAATTTATTACATTTTGACTAAATGTCTTCGCCGATAAAAATTCAACCATATTTTCTTTCATATTCGTTTTTAAGGCAACTTAATGACCAACAATGCAAAAGGGAATTACAGACCCACAGATATACATACGCCGTTTCGGTTTTATATATAAGATATGTTTCGAAGAAAAATATACAAATTACACTTTTTGGCAGCACATATAAGTGTGCCAATATTGATAGTCTCATAATTCAAGTACAAGGCCGATCTTCAGACAATTGTTTTTAATCAGTATTTAATATTAATATTATGTCGTTCATTATATAAATAAAAAAAAATATGAGAAACAGCAACGTGTTTTATTGAATTAAATATTACTTTATTATGTTTAAGAATTTGGTCTAGCCCATGGCTCAGAGACAGAATGATAATTTGGCCCCAGGCATAGGAAAGGTTGCCCATGCCCGTTATAGGCTGTTAAATTTATGAAATAGAAACACAATTTTCCTCAACTCGATTCATGGAATAAATGTGTAATGCATTTTTTTATACAGTAGATCAGGCATGTCCAAACCTTGAATGTGACCTGTGGCCCAATTGAAGGTTTTGTGTTGCCTTTTCGAGATTTTTAACTTTCTATGCATTTTATCATTGATAAAATGTATGATGCATTCCACCAGACCGACATTCATTTGTCGTTATGAAAAATTTCTAAGGACCCCAAAAAAAGAAGCAATATAAATTTACAGACCCAGATCTTTATCAAAAATATATCCTCGATGATAAGTTTTCGAAACTGAGACAACGAGCAATGTGCATTAAAGCTGCATTTGGCATCACATATCGATGCGAATAATTTTTTCCAAAATTTAAAAATCGTAAAATCGAAACATATTGCCTGATGAAAATTCAACGAAGCTACTGCGATGCGCGACGTCCAAATTACCATTTGACATAAAAATAGTATCATCTGAAAAAACAGATGCCAAAATAATTAAAAAAAATCAAAATTATTTTGACTGAACTGTTTTAAAAAAAATAATAATACAATTTTAGAAGTTATTCCACATTGAAATTATTCGATTAAGACCGGCTTCGGTGATGAGCGAAACCGGTCTTTATCTAATAAATTTAATGTGGAATAAGTACTAAAAATGAATTATTATTTTCCACCACGTTAAAATGTGAGCTGTTTGCTTAATATTCATACAAATATCATATTATTATAAAAGCTTAAAATATTATAAGAGGTATCCATTTTTTTATAGATGAAGCATATGCTTATATAAATGAAAAGAATTGACACTTTAATACTGATTATAACGCTAGAACTGCCAAACTTACAAAAGAAATATAAATTGAGTACATTTGAAAATTGTACTATATGATATTATTTATTTATTTTAATAATGTTTTTCAGCATGAAATGACAGTTAATACATTGAAAGTAACTATAAACCCTTATTAAATACTAATTTAAAGCTTTCATTAAAGTAACGAAAATACATCTTTTACCATTGAGTTCGTGATATGACCATGATAATTCAGTTTTTAAAAGCATTGAGTTGATACATGTTTACTACCTCACATGGCATTTCCGATACTCTGATGAATGCGTTTCATAATAATAGCTAATTGAGCTTTTATCAAGTTCCTTATCTGTAACACTTATGCTTTCACTATTTTGAAGTTGCAGGGTCACAGACACAAATCCCGGAATAGAAACCTACGTGAATTTAATTTTAAACGATTTATGGAATAGTAACTAAAACAATAAATATGTTTTTTTACCTCACCATTGATTTGTTACCTGAAAACTTTATAGCAGTGATGCACAGCCTGCAGCATGACATTTCATGTCACCTGCAATGAGCTATATCAATCACCCTTTTCCTTCAGAACTTTTTACGAAAGATGGAAGAACAATACATTTGATGTTGAATAAGTACCAAAAATGTTTTTTTGTTTTTATTATAATGCCATTTCACCATGTATTGACAGTACCGTAAAATGGGGTGAATAGAGACTGCGGGGTGAATAGAGACAAAAACAAAAATTGAACTTTAGCACAAATTTAATAAGTATCCAATGAATTTTTTACTACTTATATATAATTCTTTTCAATGACTAAATTGAAACAAACGTGTTTAAGTTCGATGCCTGTGAATCCTTACTTTTTGACAACTTCTCTTCGAACTTATTTTTTATTGCGCGAATATTAAATTAAATCATGTCTTTTTATTTTGTAAGTACCGTAAAAGGGGATGAATAGAGACACATATAAAATTGAGGTTCATATATAACAATCATTACAAACTGTTGTTTTGTCTCTATTCATCTGCCAAGTCTCTATTAACCCTCTTCCGTATCTATTCACCCCAATTCAATGTGAATAGAGACATCGCTCAAAATTAACTGTGTCTTAATAACGATAGTGAATGTTTGAAAAATATTGTCATGAATTTGTAGTAGGACATTAGAAACACGTTTCAAGCCATTCATATATGAATTATGTTGTGCAGGTATGTAGATACATAGCCGTGAAGGGTAAATCGTGTCTCTAGTCATCCCGTTTTACGGTCCCTAAAAACACCTTAAAATGTATTGATTGAGTAGGCATTTACTTGGTAGAACTCCATTATAATACGGAAAGAAAAATAGCAATGTATTTTAATTCTACATAAATTATTTTAAATAGCTATCAACAAATATTTAAAATAATTTATGTAGAATTAAAATACATTGCTATTTTTCTTTCCGTATCACCTTAAAATGATTCAAATTAAACTAGATACTGGTTTTTTTCCATACGACATTTTTTTTTAAATATTTTTACTCTATGTCAAATACTGTTGAGACATCCGGAATGTGAAATGTCTCATTGTAAACGGATATGGTAAAAAGTAGACTTTTGCATTGTGTAAACAGTTAAAAAAAATGCAGTGTCTTCAAGTAAAATTCAAGTAGATATTTAATATATTTTACAAACATGATAATGTTGAGTTAAATGTATTTAAAAAGCTTGTATCATATAATATGGTCCACGTTAACACTGAGGTACCAGTGGCCTAAGATTATACAAATGAATAACCGTTTTATTTTTTGTTAACATTGCACGGACGTTATTCTCAATCAAATCAATGTGAGAGCCATAATCAATCATTTAGTTTTGAATTCAAAAGTCTAAGCGTTGACAAACAATTAGATCGTTGATAAATATTCCAAATCACGTGTCACAGTTTTTGTGATTGTGAAAACAAAAAAAGACCGAGCTTAATCGGCATCATAAAAACAGTTTTAATCTTTTGATTTTTTAATTGGCACATAATTTATAAGGGATACATTTTGAATTAACTAACATTGTTCGATATTCGAATATATTCGGCTCTTTTTTGATATTCGAAGAAATTCGGTTCATTTTTATTGTTCGAATGTTTGATAAATTATTCGAATTTCATTTGGCATGTATTTAATGGGTCAGTAACTAATTCAAGTTTTGGTCAGTTAAATAAATAAATCGTCAGATAAAAATCAGAATGGACAGTTAATATTATAAACGGTCAGTTGTCATTGTATCAGTGTGAATGTGGTCAGTTATTAAATAAAACGGTCAGTAATATATTTTAATGGTTAGTTATTTTAAAAAAATTATAAGTTTTTACCAAATATGGTCGTAATAGGCAAATTTATGACATGTTCTTTTTATTTTAACTGACCATTTATTATTTTTAACTGACCATTTTAAGTATTTATTACTGACCGTTTTTAGAATTTATAACTGACCATTTATCGAATTAGAAACTGACCAAATAATTAGTAGTCATTTCATTTTATGTTCATAGTATAAATATAAATTGAAAATAATAACACTCCAGATGAGATTTATTAAGATCAGGACCGGTTTTACTCATCGCGAGCATTGTCAACAAAAATATATATATATTATAAATCCTTAACGTTACCCAAAACAAATCACTAGCGTCGTATTATACATATATAAATTAAAAAAGATTTTATCACTTTAGGTATTACTTAATCAAGACACACGCTGGGAGTTTTATGTGTAAGCAATTTGTACGCCAGAAATATTCAACCAAATAATGAATATATATTTTACAAATTGTAGCACACATTATCTAAACCTATAGGTATATCAGTTTCACTTATCACGAGCATTTTCAACTCACAGATGAATGACGCAAAACCTGTCCTTTTCTTTACATTATATATTTATTTTGAATTCTTAAAATGTTTTTATTTGTTTAAATATAATAAATTTTCACCTAGAATTGATAGTTGAAAACCTGAAGTGAAAATTTATAAATTATATTATTTGAATCATTGAATATTCGAACTCAATAATGACTAGATATTCGATATTCGAATATTTAGAATCGTCACTATAGACATTAAAAATTTTGAATTAATACGTTTGTGTTATCAAAACTGTTTTAAATTAAATATGATATATTGTTAACTTCTTTGATTATATGAACGATTATAACACACGCTGGGCCGATCGAATCGAAAAAAATGAAATGGCCATATCGCAAGCGTCGACACAGGTGTGAAAATAGTTTTCAAGATCAGTTCCGCCCCTTGTGCCCCTTCCTTGGTGCAGTTTTTATTTCATTACCAGGGGCTGTTCGAGAACGTATAAAACGGCACACGCGTGATCATTAAGCCACAAGCAGTTTTCAACGCAGAATAGGCTTTGCTTTCTTACCAAAAACAATTCATCCAAAATGAACGCCATGGTGAGTGAAATTAAAGAATTTTTTGATCTTTGCATTGGTTTATCAAGTCACTTTAATACGCCAATGATATTCAATATACGCCAATTGTATAAAATATTGACGTTGGAAAGAAATTAAATCGTATTGAATATTTGTATGTTAATAACACGGACCTAAATCAGAGTATTGTTCGAATATTTAAAAAAAATATTTAAGTGTCCATTGCAGCTGAATTATATAACAATAATATTTTCTTTACATAAATGGTTTTTAAATTAAAATCTAGATGGTATTTTATTATTTCATTATAATTTTTATAAGGTACTAGTATTGCTACCCGGCGTCGCAATAATTATTTAATGTTATATCATTCGACATAGTTATATCACAAAATCTAACATCCAAAATAGAGTTAAAATAAAATTCTCGCCCATTAAAATGTCCAAATTCAAGGAAAAAATCTAATTTTCTGTCAAAGAAATGTCAAATAATACCTTTACGTAAATAATAAACATTATTATTGATAATAAATGCCGGGATAAGTTCAGTAGAAGACTAATTTATTACATTTTGACTAAATGTCTTCGCCGATAAAAATTCAAACATATTTTCTTTCATATTCGTTTTAATGGCAACTTAATGACCAACAATGCAAAAGGGAATAACAGACCCACATACATACATACGCCGTTTCAGTTTTATATATAAGATAATAAAAACGGTTTTGCAGAAATATGCCATATTATCGATATTCGAACATTTTCAATATTTAAAATTTTATACATGACATGTATTTGCATTGTATTTGCTAATGCATACAAATCAACTTGCGATCAAATAATGGGTAGTAATAAAAGTGTTTTTGGTAAGAAAAACTTATCATTGTTAGTAGTTAAATCAAAATACGTGCTAAGAATTTACATTTAAAATGCCAATGCATAATTTTCGATCACTAATGATAATTTTATTTTCAGTTTGTAGCAACTTTCCTGTGCTTGGCCACATTCGCAGCCAGCCACGCCATCGTCCCAACCTGGGGACATGGAGTATACAACGTATACGGAGGAGCCCCAATCGGCCATGACGGTCGCGTCGTAGACACCGTCGAAGTTGCCCACGCAAAGGCCGCTCACGCCGCTGCCCACAACGCCGCCGCTCATGGAGCATACGCCACCCCATCCGCTTACGCCGCTCATGGAGCTTTGGCTTCAGTTGCCCATTACGGAGGCGCTTACACCTACGGAGCCGCTCCTTTGGGACATGACGGTCGTGTCGTAGATACCGTCGAAGTTGCTCACGCCAAGGCTGCTCATGCCGCTGCCGTCAATGCCGCATCCCATGGAGCTTACGCTACCCCATCTACTTACGCCGCTCATGGAGCTTTGGCTTCAGCTGCCCACTACGGAGGTGCTTACACCTACGGTGCCGCTCCTTTGGGACATGACGGTCGCGTCGTAGATACCGTTGAAGTTGCCCACGCCAAAGCCGCTCATGCTGCCGCCGTCAATGCCGCTTCCCACGGAGCTTACGCTTCCCCATCCGCTTACGCCGCTCATGGAGCTTGGGCTCCAGTTTCCCACTACGCAGGTGCCCCCGCTCCTCTGGGACAAGACGGTCGCGTTGTCGATACCGTCGAAGTAGCTCAAGCTAAGGTTTCTCACGCCGCTGCCTTCAACAACGCCGCTCACGAAAACGCCGTCGGTTCCCACGCTTCATGGGGAGTCGGTGCTCATGGAGTCGTCGCCGCTCCCATCGTCCTTGCTCATGGAGGACACTACGTTCAAGATACCCCTGAAGTAGCTCACGCTAAAGCCGTTCATGCCGCCGCTCACGCCGCCGCTGCCCATGGCGCTTATCATTATTGATTCGCTTACTGTCATTTAGATTTGTAATTTATGATGTTAGACCGTTGCTTAAATGAAGATCAAAAAATTGTAAATAGACACATCTTCATTTATTTTTAAATCATTGTAACTTACTTATATTTGAAACTTAAAAAACTTTTTTAAACTGTGATGAAGTAATGTGAATAAATGGATGAAAAAAACTCTACTTGTTTTGATTGACTTCGTCATTTCTTTTGGATATTTATTTGATGGAGCTTCAAGTTCTAAAGAGAGTAAGCGTGAAAGTTCTACACTCTCCTTCGTCACTAAGTTAATTGTTTATATTTAAGTTGCATTCCCTTCCCATCGTTGCTGACAAGAGGTCAGCTTACTTTTTCCATTTACATATGGAGGGTAATCGAAAAGAATTTCTCTCGGTCTCTAAATTTCAAATAACGGTGCAGTAAAAAACCTTACATTTAGAAAACACAATACCTTCCATTTTAACAGCATGTATGTACTGCAAAAGTGTTCTCAAACTTGTCAAAACTTTACTGTAAGGAAATTTATCAAATGATAATTTAGAGTCAGGCCTTTTTGTGGTCGTGTTATCAAATTTATACATTTAACTTAGTTGCCATGCACTTAATGACTGCAGCTGTAATGAAAAACGCAGTCTTTATTTACAACTACAACTGCCTTGTTAAATACATTGTGGTAATTTTTGAGTAAGCTCTATTTTTTTTAAACTTTTTTAGATACTGAGCTTAAACAAAAATATGAGAGATTTAATTTTTTTTTTAAATAGTATGTATAATTACATCCACTAATCCTAAAAGTGGCAATGATGCAGGTATGGTCTTACTATTTATCCCTACAGCAAAATTTCGACTTAAATGGCTTGGTGAAATTTTAATATCAAATTTGAATCTTTTGAACGTGATGTTACATGAGTGTTCTCACCCGGTTATTGCCTTTTGGCATTTCAAGTGCACGAATTAGTTCGAACTTGAACTTCAACAAAGTAACTGCTGAATTTATACAAAGTATATTTTTAATTAGTCCGGTCCAAAGTGCAGTGTTCAAAGTCGTTGGCTACCGCGTTGGACCACCCGGGTTCGATTCCTGGTACGAGCAGATTTTTTCTCAGTCGATAAATCGATTCTGCTCAGAGGCAATGGGTGTTTGTGTTGTTAAATCCCTTCCTATCTTTCCAATGCCAAATAGCGACGCATAGTGACAGCGATTAGCTAATCACTAGTTCTGTCCTAGTCCTCGTATCGTTTCCATTCCTACTCTCTTCGAAAGAGATAGATTAAGACTGAGTAACAATCAGTTCTCATTGAAAAAAAAATACGTTGAGATTAACTCCGTTAGGAGTTCTTAGGCTACAAGTTGGAAGCGGAAATGGTAAAAAAAAATATTTGATTACTAAATAATATTACATATGTGTCTCGAATATTTTTTTACAATCACTTCAGATAGAAAACGTTAAAGGTTTTTGACAAGACGTATCCGTCTCTCCATACAATTCAAAACGTTAAGGAAAGCAAGGCCTAATTTGGGTGTTTATGTGTTTGCTTTTTTCGAATTTAAAATTTTTTAAAAGGTATCTTTTCTGACACATAATAAAGTGTAATAAAAGTTTCTAGAACGATAAAACACATTATTTTACCTAAAGGTCACATTCGGCTTTCAACAGCATTCATTTTTTTAACAAGCCAACTTGTTTCCTTAACCCTTTGAGTGGTGAGCTATTTAGATCTTTTTTTTTCAATACGCTTGAAAAAATATTAATGGCTGACAAAAAAAAAAAAAAATTATTGCCCGTGAATCTGGGAAGAATATTATTACTTATTTAATGTATTGGTATTTCTTTCGGTATTTTAAAACGCAAATTTAAAATATTTACTGAAATAATTCATTACAACTTTCAAATATTTACGGATAAACTTTTACTTCCAATTCGAGCTGACTGATATATGGAACTTTTACGGGGACTTGGGCGGTAGCCTAATCCCTTTCATCGGTATGAATGTTAAGTAAAATCTTTACAGCCGTTGCGGCGCTTGCTTCGGCTGGCGTTAGCTGGCTTCTACGGCAACCGGAAGGCTTGGTGTCGTGGTGAAGATGTGAGGGTGGAGATGTTGCATTGGTCGAGGTTGCTGGCGGTCGAGGGTGATGGAGAGATGAACTCCGACTGACAGTGGAAGTTAATTTGTGCACTTGAAATTCCTGTATCGTAAGCTACAGAACTCACAGGAAAGTAAAAAAATCAATCGATTCAATTTTTTTTTATTAAAATTCCATAAAGCACATTCAGTATAAATCCTGTAAAACAACTGTTAGTATTAATTTGTTTATTCTATCAAAGTTTTTCTAAATCTATCCTCTGATTTTGATTGAGCTCCATGACTTATTATACGCGGATAATAACTTTTTTAAATATATGTTATACTTTTTGTAATTTAATTATGTATTTTATGGATATATGTATTAAAACTCATGTTTTTTAATTGCTTCGTGAGTAAACCCGTTTACTTAGAAGATCATAGAGAGTGGCGGATACCATGGCATGCTATTGGACGCGGATCTATCCGATCCGGGTATGAATCTATGACGGCTTAGTTGGAAAAATCCGCTTCTGAAAATTGGTTCAGGATTTAATATTAATGTTTAAAGTCATAAGCTGTTTTCGAGAATGAGAATGAGAATGAGAATTAAATATTCATGATCAAACAATGTTATTTTAAAAGATTTCTTGAGAAAGACACTTATTGTTAACCGTATTTCATATGTTATAAAACTCTCAATTTTTTTTGTCGGGTCCGTTCTTCCGTGACGGACTTCACGGGTTCGATTCCCAGTACGAGCATATTTTTTCAGTCGATTAAACGATTCTATCAGAAGGCATGGGTGTTTGTCTAAAAATTCTCTGCCACTCATCTGATCCTATGAGCGCGGGAAAAAACGACAGCGACTAGCTAACCACCCTAGTCTTGTCCTAGTCATCCTATCATTTTAATACCTACAATCTTGGAAAAAACGAGGATAAACAACTGAGTAACAAGCAGTACTCGTAGAATAAAATTATGAGATAAACTCCGAATTGGGAGCGGACCTATAAAATATTTTCAGTAATATGTTCTTCAATCAAAATCCAAATTTCGCATTCCTTTCACATATATATTATAAAGATCAGGACCGGTAAAATTATCCTGATTTTTATAAAATATATGTATGTGTAAGTGGTACTAAAAATAATGTTTCATTTATTTAAGACAACCAGCTATTTTTGATATATGAATAACCATTTTAAGGGCGTATAATCTTGAGTCCTATTTGCTCGAGAGAAGTTTTATTTATAAAAATCTATCAGTATGATTAAGTATGTAGAATGTGTGTTTTGTATGAACTCTCTTTTAATTTTTATGATCATTACCGTTTTTACAAGCCGTGAGCACTTTCAAATGATTCGATGGCATATAAAAACCGTTTTTTAATTCAATCTTTTGTAATAAATCATTTTTATATTCAATCGAATTAAATGAAAATTAGAAATCATAAATGAAGATGAGATTTTTTTTTTTCATTAATTAGTTATATTTTTAAACACAAATTATCAGGACCTGGTCAATAAATAATGCGTTGAAATAAAATTAAAATACACGCAATTTTAATTCAAAGCAAAATATATTTTACCCATAAAGTAATCGAAAATGCGATAAAACTTATTTAAAGGTCACTTTCAAGGTCAGTACTCGGCGAAACAGTAATATAATAAAAAAAAATCTCCGGATTCAGTTGATAATGTTCGCGATGAGCGAAACCTGTTCTCAATAAATCTAATGTGTATAAGTACTAAACATGTGATATTATTTTTTATTATGTATTTATACTATGAACGTTAAATGATATTCGAATAATCAATCAAACATCCGAATATCAAATATGATCGAATATATTCGAATATCGAATATGAGTCAATTATATTCGAATATCTAATATGAGCCGATTATATTCGAAAATCGAATATGAATCGAGTATGTTCGAATATCGAATATGAGTCGATTATATTCGAATATCGAACAGTGACAGTCCTTTAAGTATTATTTGACACACAGCAATAGTTTCACGCGATCAAACTTTCAATATGAAATTGGCCACGCTGTCTCTACCCGAGATCGAACATATCGCGTTTGGCGAACGCGAACGCACGCACGAGGTGTCGTTAGCATCGCAAAATCCGATATGACCACAAGTCAAACATTGAATCAAGTGTGAGATCGAATCAAGTTCAGTGCCGCCCCTCGTGCCCCTTCCCCGTCGAGGCTTTTTTTAAATGACAGGGGGCTAGAACGTATAAAACGAGCATACATTTGGCGATTTAATCACAAGCAGTATTCAACTCAGAATAGGCTTTACCTAGTTAACAAAAAATAATTCATCCAAAATGAACGCCATGGTGAGTGCAGTTTTTAGTGAATTTAATCTTAATTAAATTAATTTAAGCTACGTGTTTGGCTAGAAGTAAAAATAACATACTAAATCTCAAAAAAAAATCTTATATTTATACCACATTAAATTTACGCGATCAGCACCAGTTTTTTCCCAAGTAGAGACTCCAATTATTCGAGTATCGAGTAGTAAACTTTCAAAATACTCGAGTAGTTTCAGATTTACCAAAATATATATTATAAATTCAAATGTGTATAGATGATAAATACATAAATAAATAAGCCTGTTTTATTAAATTAATAAATTTATTTCAATTAATGAAACGTATATAAAAATAATAGAGAATTAAACGTCTCAAATTTTAATTTGGTTCAAAACTTTGTTTTTTTTATTTCCGCGGTAGAAAAAAACTCTCTCTGTTTCTGTGAACGATGGCTTAAAGGTTAGCTTCGAATCAAAATTTCTGTCCACTGTTTAACAAAAAATAAAATTCGGAAATAAATCTTCATTTATAAACTACTCGTAATACGAGTATCGAGTACTAAAAATACTACGTAAAATTTTAGAATACTCGAGCACTCGAGTATTCTGGAGTAGTTCCAGATGTACCAAATTATATATTATTGATTCGTATTTGTGTATATTAATTGATGATAAATAAATAAAGACGCTAATTTGATTTCATGCAAACATTTATTTCAATTGATAAAACGTATATTTAAACAATAATAAAGAATTAAACGTCTCAAATTTAGATTTTTTCGAAGTTTTGTTCTTATAATTTCCGCAGTAGAAAAACTTTCGACGTTTATCAATAAAACGAGTATTACTCGAGAATTTTCAAAAATACTCGAGTATCGAGTACTCTGAAAAAATGGACGAGTATTCTCGAGTATCGAGTGCTCAATACTTACTTGAATATAATAATAGCATTATCAACTGATGATAATAAACTCTAATAATAATGTTCGCCCCGAGCGAAACCGGTCTCGATCTAATAAGATGGAATAAGTACTAATTTTTTTTTATTATTTTTATTATAATGCTATTCCCCCAATAGTGGTATCGACAGTGAACACTTAGTCTCGTTAAATACAGTATTTGTAATAATATCTTAAGCGATGTTCATTTTTGCATTCCAAATGTTTGGCTTCTTTTCAACGCGTCTTAGTTCTACTTTAATATTAAAAGTTCAAAATTCTTAACATTTATTTAATATTTTTTAAAAGTTTGAAATATTGATTGAAATCATCCAAGCAAGAGCTTGTGTAATATTTAATGTAGGTTTTTGAGTATTTTAATTTTGGAAATTGTTCTCAAAATGTAAATGTAAGTTCTTTATGAATTATGGTCATAAATTTATTCATGTAAAAGTTGATAATTATTTGTTAGTTTTTATTTTTGTGAAATTTAATAAATTATATTCATGTAATTATTAATAACGACTGAACGAGTATGACATCGCTGAATCGTTATTTAAAAAAGAGAGAAACATTTTGACATGAAAACATACATCAATCACTTTCTTTATAATGATATATATAATTAAAGTAAAATAGAGATCAAAAGCCACTTATAGAAATGAAACTAGAATTTAATTTGTTTGACGTGATTTCTGATGAATGTTTTGCTTTATTTTCAGTTTGTAGCAACCTTCCTGTGCTTGGCCACATTCGCAGCCAGCCACGCCATCGTCCCAACCTGGGGACATGGAGTATACAACGTATACGGAGGAGCCCCGATCGGTCATGACGGTCGCGTCGTAGACACCGTCGAAGTTGCCCACGCAAAGGCCGCTCACGCCGCTGCCCACAACGCCGCCGCTCATGGAGCATACGCCACCCCATCCCTGTACGCTGCTCATGTAGCTTTGGCTTCAGCTGCCCACTACGGAGGTGCTTACACCTACGGAGCCGCTCCTTTGGGACATGACGGTCGTGTCGTAGATACCGTCGAAGTTGCCCACGCCAAGGCCGCTCATGCCGCTGCCCATAGCGCCGCTTCCCATGGAGCTTACGCTACCCCATCTTTGTACGCCGCTCATGGAGCTTACGCTATCCCATCCGCTTACGCCGCTCATGGAGCTTTGGCTTCAGCTGCCCACTACGGAGGCGCCTACGCTTATGGAGCCGCTCCTTTGGGACATGACGGTCGCGTCGTAGATACCGTTGAAGTTGCCCACGCCAAGGCCGCTCATGCCGCTGCCCACAGCGCTGCTTCTCACGGAGCTTACGCTACCCCATCTTTGTACGCTGCTCATGGAGCTTACGCCGTCCCATCCGCTTACGCTGCTCATGGAGCTTGGGCTCCAGTTTCCCACTACGCAGGTGCCCCCGCTCCTCTGGGACAAGACGGTCGCGTTGTCGATACCATCGAAGTTGCTCAAGCTAAGGTTGCTCATGCCGCTGCCTTCAACAACGCCGCTCACGAAAACGCCGTCGGTTCTCACGCTTCATGGGGAGTCGGTGCTCATGGAGTCATCGCCGCCCCCATCGTTCTCGCTCATGGAGGACACTACGTTCAAGATACCCCTGAAGTCGCTCACGCTAAAGCCGCTCACTTCGCCGCTCATGCCGCCGCTGCTCATGGTGGTCATCATTATTAATTCAGTAACTCAAACGAAAAACCCGAGCTTTCTCAATTGATTACGATTACAAAAATTAATAGAGATTATTAAAACGATATCATGTGATATTTTCATTTGTTCGTGACTGTAAATACCTCGCCATTTGTATTTAAATCATATTCGATTGCCAAAATGTACACAAATACTATTTTACGCATTAGTTATAAACTGTTATAAAGTTATGTGAATAAATGGACAAAAATTATTCATTGTTTTAATCATCTTATCAATACCACTTACTTAGCAACTTCATAGTACATTATTGGATGAACCAGAATTTATTTTCTATATGAAGAAACTAAGCATCATGCAACAGCTTTCTAGATATTAAAACGAACGAATCATATATTATAGCAGCTTATTATCAAGGCTGCAATTGGCCATAAAATATCAAATCGATCGAGCAGTATTATTAAAATATTTTTTCAATTTTAAATTCATGACGCTTGTTAGATTTAAGAATCAAATTGAATCTATAACAAGCGAGTTCCCTGCATGCGATGTAATGCCACTTTTAAAGAAAGAAAGTGTTTGTGCTTAAATTCTGTTTATAGAAGTGATTTTGGAAAGACATTATTTTTTGCTTTTCTGGCTGGTGTGTATACGAATAAATCAGAAGGTTTTCCAAGGTAAATTATCCATTACACGACATATGATTTGTAATGAAACTGATAACCAAAAATAGCTTACATCAATATAGCCCACATATTAGGTTTTGAAAATGAAAGAAAATTTTGACACTATATTATGATGTCAGTTGGAAAAATGCATTTTCAATCGTGGTAAAATTAAACGACCGATGGTTCATAAATCATACAGTAAAGTTCCTCAATCTGAACTCTTTCTAGTGAACTACGGGGAATAAACCGTACATTTTTCAAGCCATACTCGCGTTAGCATATGATAGTAAAAGTAAATTACGATTTGGAGAAACGATTCAAAATGAAATCAATATCCAATCTTGAGTCTAATATCGACTATCACAAAAAAAAACCTCCAAAATTATATTGCGCCTGGGGCCTCACAAGTGCTTAATCCATCATTGTAGCTACCCATTTGTCTTTCTCAGTGCTTACCTTTCTATTCCACAATTAGCAGTTTTCGTAAAAAACTTTTGTTAAGATCGACTCCATTAATAGTCGATATGCTCCACATTAGAAGTGAGCATTGTAAATAGTTCCCGGTCCGTGGTGCAGTAGTCCACGTCGTTGGTTACTGTGTCGGATCACCCGGGTTCAATTCCCGGTACGAGAAGATTTTTTCAGTCGATAAATCGATACTGCTTAGAATCAATGGGGGTTTGAGTTGTTAAAAATCGCTTCCCACCTTTTCAATCCTAAAAAGCGACGCATAGTGACAGCGATAAGCTTACCACTAGTCCTGTCCTAGTCTTCGTATCCTTTCGATCCCCACTCTCTTCGAAAAAAAGAGAGGTTGAGCAACAGAGTAACAAAGTAGTTTTTATAGAAAAACATATGCCGAGATAAACTCTGTTAGGAGTCCATATGGTCCAAGCAGCAAGTAAAACAAAAATAATGTTTATAAACAATACGGTAAGAAAAATAACAATGTATTTTAATTCTACATAAATTGTTTTTATTTAGAATTATGTAGAATTAAAATACATTGTTATTTTTCTTACCGTATTATAATGGTGTTCTACCAAGTAAAGCCCTACTCAATCAATAAGTTTAAAATCGATTTGTAGACTTATGATGAAATGCGATTAGGTTAACGTTCCTAGCAAAAGCCTTATATCCTTACTAACTCGCAAAGAAAGTTTATACCATAAATAAAAATACTGTTAAGATGCATTATTAGATTTTCTTATACTCAAAAAACAATATTTAACTTCGATGAATTTCAGTCTATTTTTGTTTATATTATTGCTCTTGAAATTGCTAGGTTTCTTATCACTATTAATTCAAACTACTTTTTTAATTCTGTTATCAAAATGTCATATTCAGCTTTCAACACCACTATATAATCTATCTATATAATAGTCTTGCTAAGTGATTTTTTACAAATCCTTCTGATAAATGCATTTTTTGTTAAGCGAATGACAAAATACATTTCCGGTCTTTTATTCTATACTTTATTTCGCACGAAATTTCTCAACTTGGCTTGCCATACGTCCCGGCTTAAAACAATGGTAAAGACCAGTTTGGTATTTTGTCCCGGTTATTGTTTCGATTATTAAAACTGTTGAGATTTGGTGCTGCGACATACAAATACAGTGCGATACTTTGAAATCTTCTGGCACTATTGTTTATGGAAGAATGACAGTCTGACTTACAGAATATGTGTCATATAAAATGATCCCATATATTTTGTGTCTACCAGGAACGTCAGCACATTGAGCACATATAGAGCGTGATTTCTCATTTTGTCGGACGACCGACGCCATTTACTGCAGTCTACCGCACGGGCGTTATAGTACTTTAAATTAAACTTTGGCATAACAAACGAAAAAGAACCACTCTAGCACGAAGTACGACTGGCACAAAAAATAAAATAATTTTAACTTCTGTTCTGCTTTAGGGGTCTATCTATAAAAACATATTTTTTGTTTTATTTCAGGGCTGTGGGTCGGAGTCAGAGTCGGAAATTTTTAAAAGTTTAATCTTTTTTTTTTAACATAATATGTACAATTTGAATATTGGCCGGATTGGTTGGTTGATATTTAATTAATTGCATACACATAAATAGGAAAGGTAGGAACAAAAGTTAAACTTTTTTTAGTCAGAGTAGGAGTCGTGTTTTTGGTCAATGTTGGAGTCGGAGTCATGTTTTTGGAAAAAGCTGGAGTCAGAGTCGTAATTTTTTTTACTGACTCCACAGCCCTGATTTTTTTATTCCTTTTTTCCCCAGCCCCCGCTCCTGTCCCCTTTTAAAACTTGATAATTATGATAAGACTAATTACATATAATGGTCGATGAAAATGATCACTATGCGTCAAATTAAAATTAATAACCACTGTGCTCGAGTAAGTGTGAGTGACGTAAAAAGTGGCATTTGTGAAGTAATTAATTTCAAAACAAAAAAAATCGATTACCACAAAGTGACCGCCAAATCAATCAAGAAATGCTTCGGTAACTAAGTATTTTTTTTGGTTAATAATAACTACTGATTACAAATAATATGTATAGAGTAAGACAGTTGCCGCAGCCGTAGAGATTTCTTTGTAATTGGACTTCTTTGGACTGTTTGGCTCAGGATCTAAATCCTCGAATAGAAAATTTCTTCATGATTCAAGCAGAAAAGCTAAACGACATAAATGCTGTTTTAAAAACACCAGGTATTGATAATGTGAATGTATTTTATCGACCAAGCCGGGACATCTAAATTAATTTAGATACTTATCCGTTTAAGAAGACTCACACTTTCATGCATTTCAATTGATAAGATATTGATTGAGTAGGCATTTACTTGGTGGAACTCCATTATAATACGGTAAGAAAAATAACAATGTATTTTAGTTCTACATAAATTATAGTTCTGACGAAGGCGTAAGCCGAAATAGCTATCAACAAATATATAAAATAATTTATGTAGAACTAAAATACATTGTTATTTTTCTTACCGTATTGATAAGATAGTTGTATATTTTTCGTGTCATATTTGGTTGTCTGTTTCATTTATTTGTTTTAAAATTATGTTTTCAGTAAATTGGGACATTTATCTTTGTAGAGAAAAGAGTCTTCAGAAAGTATTTTTTTAGGAGTTTGTATAGCTTAATAATTCTTTTCATTTTACTGCCGCAGTCAGGTTGTCGATAAATACATTTGAAATATTAGTTATTTTTTGTATTTTTTGTGAACATATAGTAAAAATTGACATCTGAATAGTGACGGATCATAATTAACTTATAATATTGTCCACTATCAAGAGAATACATCCAATACTACCGTTCCAAGCAAAAAGGCAGAAACTTATGCATGTAATTTACTAAATATTTTGAAAGCTTTATTTGGCACTCACATATTATAGCAGTATAAAAACAAACAAATCTTTTGTGAACAAACAGACATGCTAAAAGTTAAGAAAATTCTTAGCCCAAAAGTAGAACTTCTAGTTCTCTTTTTGGCAATAGGTAGTCAATGCTACTCACAGCTAGCTTACGCAGAAAATATTTCATTTTCGCATCAATCGCTTTTTATAAATTACGAATACTAAGACGTCAAGAAACACATTTGTTATTTTTCTCAAAAGATTTTTCGAGTCACTTACTGCATTCTTTTTTGGAACGGCAGTATTATAACACAGTTGCAGTTAGTTACCTATAACTATTTTTTTGTTATACGGTAAGAAAAATAACAATGTACGTAACGTAAATAACGAAGGCGTAAGCCGAAATAGCTATCAACAAATATATAAAATAATTTATGTAGAACTGCTTATTTTTCTTACCGTATTATAATGGAGTTCTACCAAGTAAATGCCTACTCAATCAATATATATTTTTTGTTGCTGATTTATTTTTTTTTAATAATTTGAAAGTGTCGAATGAAAAGATTTACCTTATTACTGGTAAATATTTACACAAAAAATATTTGAATCAAATGATATTAAAATACTGTATATTAAAAAGATTTTTTACAAATACTTTAAGGTGAATATAAGATATATATTCAACAATGTTTGCATTAGAAATATATATGACACTCGACTCTGCACAGGCCGATAGAAAAATTTGCAATGGTCTACAATTGAATAATAAAGCAAGTGCGGAATTACAATTGAAAACCGGTTCCGCCCCTCATATCCCTACCCATGTTCAGGTTTTTTTAATCAGCTAAGGGGCTGCTGAAACGTATAAAACTGACAACATTTGGTGATTCAAGCACAAGCAGTTTTCGTCGCAGAATAGGCTTTACTTAGTATACAATAAACAACAATCCATCCAATATGAACGCCATGGTGAGTAAAGTTTTCATTATTGATAATTTAGTTATTATAACTCGTTACCTTATTTTGAAAAGGTGCTAATTAACATTTTTGCCTAGAATAACTTTTTGGTCGGAAAAGCTTTTATTTACCGCATTGTATCATATATAATAATTTCAGAATTATCTATGCTTGAATAACGGAGTTAGCAGAATTCTAGAGTTGCATTGCATCTGCACACTTTTTTTCCTAAAATTATTTGACAAAGTTCTAAGATTATCATTTCCGTCACTAGATCTTTAAGAAGATTATTTCTCAGCAAGACTTTGGAAAAAATAGGCTTAATATAAGTAATTTGAATTATTTCTACATGCTTATTGTTACAAGTGCGTTTTAATCAATCGAAACACCAAACGATCATATCTCAAAACGGTGTCAAGAGCAGTTAGAACCTTTTGAAGGTGTCGAATTGTCTGTATTTATATTTTTTAAACCTATTCAAAATACTTTTGAAATATTTTGCAATATTGTTGAAGAACCAAATTCATTTTGTGTAATCAACGAACTTTTTTGTCTCACTTAAAATTTACGCTTATACATACATATGTATTCGAACAATATTTTACTAAAGTATACAATAGTACATCAATAAATTGTCAGTAATATATCAAAATAGTCAGTGAGTATTATTAATGGTTAGTTACCAAATCAATTAGTTGATAATGTTTACGAGAAGGTCAGAAGTTTAATTATATAGTACTGTCCAAGAACAGTCTAGACCAAGTCACGGAAAAAGTTTTAACTGATCGTTTATTGAACTTTAATTTAACGTTTATTGTATATTACTGAATGACTTCACAATTTATTGAGACGGTAATGCTCTCAATGTGTCTGCACGCTTATAATCCAAAGTGCTGCAGTAATTTGATGAATGTAATGCTTTTACAAATTTGGTGTTGGCATCAAGCCAGCGTGTGTCGCAAAAATTGTCAAAGTTGAAACTATAATGTCTGCTTTTGTATTTGCAGTTTGTCGCCACTTTCCTGTGCCTGGCCACTTTCGCCGCCAGCCACGCCATCGTCCCAACTTGGGGACATGGAGTATACAACGTATACGGAGGAGCCCCAATCGGTATTGATGGCCGCGTCGTAGACACCCCTGAGGTCGCACACGCTAAGGTTGCTCACGCTGCCGCCATCAGCGCCGCTTCCAACGGAGCTTACGCCGCCCCATCCCTCTACGCCGCTCACGGAGCCTGGGCTCCAGCTTCCGTTTACGGAGGAGTCTACGCTCATGGAGCCGCTCCTTTGGGACAAGATGGACGCGTCGTCGACACCGTCGAGGTCGCTCACGCCAAGATCGCTAACGTCGCCGCTTTCAACAACGCCGCCCGCGAAAACTCCGTCGGATCCCACGCTTCTTGGGGAGTCGGTGCTCATGGAGTCGTCGCTCCAGCCCTCCACTACGGAGCCGTCTACGCTCACGGACCCGCTCCTCTGGGACAAGACGGTCGCGTCGTAGACACCGTCGAAGTTGCCCACGCCAAGATCGCTAACGTCGCTGCCTTCAACAACGCCGCTCGTGAAAATTCCGTCGGTTCTCACGCCGCTTGGGGAGTCGGTGTTCATGGAGTCGTCGCTGCTCCCGTCATCCTCGCTCACGGTGGACACTACGTTCAGGATACCCCTGAAGTCGCCCAAGCTAAAGCCGCTCACTTCGCCGCCCATGCCGCCGCTGCCCACCACGCAGCTTGGTAATTCATCCGAGTCCAACTCGATTTAAATACCGAGTCCAAGCAAACATTAGCGCGATCTCCTGCTAACGATTACGAAATTTAATACGATTATTGCAATCAAAATCGTTTGAATGTAAATAATCTACACTTGTAAAAAATAAATTGTCAAATTATTGTATAGATATTAAACTATTATATAGTTTGATATTTGTGTATGTTTAAATCTGTGATGAAGTCATATGAATAAATGGATGGAATATATTTTTTCTTTTTTTTCAACATGAGTTTCTGAGTATGTTTGACTTTTTTTTACTAAGTACAATGGTATCAATTGGGATGTGGTATTGTATAAAAATGTATGGTATTTATGTATGTAACATTGAACCGAGCTTTTCAAAATAGCATTCATCTGAATATGATACCAATTGAACTTTAATAACTGGTTTTGTGATGAAATGGGCCCACTTAATACCTTCACATCAACCTTTTATTCAATTTTAGAAAGTTGGCATAAGAAAATCAATTTTTACATCCTTTAATCATTAAAAAAAATCTCTTGAAACTGTGTTTGCTCCAAATTGTGAAAGGAAATTGAAAAAAAGACATTATTGCCCACATATTAACAGAGGAAACATTAAAAAAAAGATGCTGATTATACATGGTTTTTCCTGATATGAGAACATGAGTGCTTTATTGAAAATAGAAATTGGAAGTTTTTATAATGCTAAGTCTGAGATTTTTATTCGAAAAGAAATCTTTAGCAAGTTTATTTCATCATCAAATACTTGCACGAAGGCAATGATTGTTGGGTAAGAATATAAAACTACCCAATAGCTTGGAATTAACTCCGTTTCATAATCTTCAACACCAACTTGAGGAAGTTAAATCCAATTAGTTGGAAAGTAACCGTCCTGTTTGATTTAAAACTATGTGCCCACGGGTGTGCTGAAGATGCTGTCATTTTTGATAAATCTGTCGAGGGTACCTGGGAGCCTGAATCCTGCCTGTCTCTTTTATCAACCAGATAGAGCTGCAGGAGTACGAGAGCTACGGGACCCAGGCATGACCTGGTAGAGACCTGAGAATGGAGGGTGTCATTTGACAGAGATTTTTGGAGGCCCATATGTTTCGAAAAGGGTTATGGAAAAAAGTTTAAGATTAGGTTAAGATCAGTATAAAATCGTCTTAAAAATCTTTGTATAGAGAGTATAGTAAAATAGTCATGGCATTTTATTTTATACCAGCCGCTTACCCGGAAAGCGTTGACACGCTAATAAAAAAGTGTTTGTGTTAGTGCTTTCGGATGCGCAATATTTTAGATAAATAATTTCGATTTAGTTTCACTACAATTGATCGGTATTGATGGAATTTGCCACTTGATATTTGCTGTTTGCCTTTTGACAATTGTCTATGGTACGAGACACGCGCCACTTACTGAAAGTTAGTTGTACTGCGTCTATAACCTTTGCGCAAGTGTAACAATAAGTTGCCAGAATGAACGGTATGGTAGCGCATAAAATATAAACAAACATTGATTTTTATATAAAGCTAATTTTAGTATGCCAAAAACCTCAGCGCAAGTGCAAGCAAACAGTTTGTCAATGTTTCATATTGCGATCGGATGAACGGTATGGCAGGATATAGGGTGGGAAGAAACAAAAAAACATACATATATTGATTTCTAAATATAAGATTTGATTAAATATGTCGATGTTTTAACAAAAATGCTTCTAGCATAACAACGCTATTTTTTGTGCTATTTTATCGTTGTTCTTTTATCAGTAGAATTATTATTGACTCGACTGCCCATGGCAAGTCCCAGTATATTGTAAGATTTTTTGTATGCTCCTTCTTGTCTTGCGCTAATGCTAGCCCAGCCAAAAAAAAATGGTCCGTAAAATTGACTTACGACGTTGCATTGATTTACGGTATAATAAATTATACTCCAACTTTGAAGATAAATTTAGCACAGCCATCTTGCAAAAGCATTCTAATTTAGTTATTTCATTTTGATTCATAAATAATGATAGTATGCAAATATTGTTGAATAATAACAGCTGAGTAATAAACAATGCAATATTGTTATTTTTAAGTTTTAAATTGAGATGCATTGTTTTTGCAATATACTTTTAATGATATACACACAAATTTCAATCGATTAATAAAATACCAGTCAATAGAACTTCAAAAAAGTTGCTCATATCATAACAGTTTTATTTTAGATAACACAATTTATATAAAGGGTCTTTTTATAAGGACGCTTAGTTTTGAAATGTAAATAAAACAATTTGTTTGTGAGATTTCGACTAAATTTTAATTTCATTTGTAAGTATATTTTACGGCATTAAATATGGAATATAGCATCAAATCTCTGCCAATATCCATTCATTATAAAATGGGCCATGTCGCTAAAGTTGACTTTTTTGACAAATTTGGGTAAACTTCCAACTGCTCCACAGAACCCAATCAGGCGTTGTCTGTGGTCGTTTACCTGAAGTTCCTTGGTTAGTTGGATTTTATACGGGTGCAGGCATAAGGCCCGATTCAAAATTCGCCAAGTTGAAGTCGCAGAAAAGTCAAGTTCTTGTGAACAACGAGAAATAAGCTGCCTTGGGTTTTCCTGTACACTTTCACACACAGCAGCAATGTTTTTACCAGATATTGTATTTTGATGACGTACAGGTAGGTGTTGGCCGATTATTTACCAAACTGGTTGACTCAAATTTGGCCACTAAACAATGAATAATCTACTCAGCAGGACAAAGTAACATATTTTGAGCGTCCCTATTGAAATACCCTATATTATTTCTTTCGCGAGGTATAAAATTTTCATGACTGTACAGAAATAAAAGAAAAAAATAATAATTTTTATTGTGATTGCGTATATTTCTTCCAGATACTGATTCTTGATGTGAAAAAAATGCATTTTTTGAACACCCCCCCCACCATTATACCCATTAAAATCATTTGAATTCGAGTGTTGTGTAAATATAACAGAATAGAGAAGTTCATTAGAAGTTGTTCTAAATTAATCTCTCAACTTTTAAAACAGAGTAAAACATCAAAGTATCGTATGTATATATACAATTCAATCTATTTTTATAAAAATAAAACAAACTATTGCATTTTATGATCGACACCGGTTTCTCTTATCACGAGTATTCAAAACATTTTATATTAAAAATTGGCAGTTAATAATATGTAGAGTGTGGAGCTTAAAGATGCTCATTAAAGAAGAAAAACACGTGTCACCACTTGTTACAAAAAGTTGAAACAAGACACCTTCTAATTAAATATAATATTAACACAAACTTCTTTAAAGATACCACCAAATCCACTGAAAGAAGAAAAAGCACTTCAATTAAATATGCCCATTTACCGTTTCAGTTAAAATTAGCAGGTATATAAAGAGATATAGAAATCAATACACAAATCTGTGTTCAAAGATTCGAGCCCTTGGCCACGCAAGAGCATTGACCAATTGACTACGGAAGTGAAAATAAAAGTCAAAGTGCTACAGGCGTTGTATAATATGAATGCAGTCCGAACAAAACCATACGCATCGTGAGTTTAAAATATTACTTTTGATTTCATTAGCGCCAGTTTCGATTGAATGCCTACCATATATTAGTCATATCAAATGCAAGACGTATAAGATAGGCTTGAATTTCCATTTATTTCACGTTTATTTATCAAGCTTTTTAGTCTAAAATACAAAGATAGTAATCGCTGTCATCTTTCCCGGTTCACTTTTTCGTTTATTCCAGGTTCAGTTTTGTTAGCATTTTTTATATTAATAAAATATATTTACTGGAAACAATTCAATAAAAAATATTTACGGCTAAATGCGTAATTGTGTATCAAATTGCTAACCGATTCAGTACCGAGCAAAGTTGCCTTAATCACATCTACCGCCTGACTTCTAAAAATTCCCTTTTTTTCTAGAGACAGTGTATGGATAGATGTCACTAATAAAATAATTAGATAAATAAAAAAATATCATGAAAATTCTTACAGGAAGATTTTTTTAAATATATTTGTGACGGTATTCGCGATGTCCGTATGCGGCGGCTACTAGTGGCTTTACGGTACTGAAGTGGTTAATGATCTGTAAATTTTTTTGCAAAGGATCTATAATTATAAATAAATCATTTTTTTAGTACTGCTTTTACATTTATTTTGATAATGCTCGCGATAAAAGAAGTCGGCTCTGATATTTATCAAATCATAGTTTGAAATAGTAATAGTAAAAAAATGTGTTCGGTTTTGTCTAAAAGTCTTGTCGCTTCCCGAGTTTCACCTTTCAGCGTCTTCATGTATTTTAAGTGGACGAATGAACTTGAAAAGACAGTTTAGCTTAAAACTGGTAAGAGATAGCTTTGTCGTGCGATTCCGTAGGGCGCAACCTCATGAATCTATTTACTAATAATGAATTGTATCACTGAATATGGAGTCACGGTGAGAGATTCAAGAAATGCTGTAATATAGCATCTGCGGTTAGTAATTAAGAAAAAAATGGGAGCAAGAACCGACGATAAAATGTCGAAGATCTTGACTTTGACAAGTAATGTTAATGGCACGAGAGAATCAAAACCTTGTCTGTTTTTTAGTTAATGACAAAAATACCAAACTATGAATAACTAAATGGCCTTTATTGGTTTATACTAGAGACTCCAATTACTCGTCATATCAACTACTCGAGTATCGAGTAGTAAAATTTTAAAATACTCGAGTAGTTTCAGATGTACCAAAATATATATTATTAATTCAATTTTTTTGGAAAAATTGATGATAAATAAAAAAATAAGCTTATTTAATTTCATTACGGTCAATTTGGGTAACTTTGGACACTTTTCAGGTGTTTTTTTTTGTGATATTTTTATTTTCAGGTATAGTAAGTTGCATTTTTTTAGACTATTATGTGTTCTTACTACTTCTTTTATATAATTTTGAATTCAATTATAATGAAAATACAAGGTATAATAACTTGAAACTGCTTTTACGGGTAACATTGGACACCACCACTTTCGATGAGCGAATTTTAGCTGAATCATCCAGCTTGGTGACATTAAATTGAACTTTTATAAAGAAAGATAGTCTGTCAATGGAAAATATTAAAAGATTTACAACTTTTTGCCCATTCCCCATCCGTAACATATGGCTTAAGCGAAGCCACCTGTTTCTAAAAAATAAAAAATCGTATATTTTCATGGGTTTTTTGGTTTATTTATAATTTGAGAGGTGAATATGGCTCTTTTTGTCGACCACGTATAAGACAAAAGATCGTTTCGTTATATTCATCAATCGCAAGAATGATCACGATTACTAGTCAGCAGAAACATAAATAACCGGTACGTGCACAAGTTTTGTCCAATGTTATATTGAAGTCCAAAGTTACCCGAATTGACTGTAGTAAATTTATTTAAATTTATAAAACATGTTTTTCAAACAATTAGAGAGTTTAACGATTCAAATTTAGAAGTTTTGCTTTTATAATTCCCGCAGTAGAAAAAACTCTCTCTGTTGACGTTGGTTTTATAGTTAACAATGAATTAAAAAGTGTATCTAGTTGTTTTGTCCGCTGTTTAAATGATTCCAACTTTTTAAAATTTGGAAATAAGTCTCATTTATAAATTACGAGTATTACTCGAACATTTTTCAAAATACTCGAGTTATACTCATATTCAAAAGATGGACGAGTATTCTCGAGTATCGAGTACTCGACACTCAAATTGAAGTCTCTAGTTTATACTGTATTTTTTTGTTCTTATTTGTAACGAAACAATGACATATTTCATGAAAATCTGCAGAAAAAATGCTTTATGGTGCGGAAAGACTCCAGGTTCAATAAAAGTGACATTAAATGATTTTATTATTCTGAATATAGAGTAAAAACAGAAACATTGTTGTAATCAGGTAAAAAGTCGACTCAGAAGTTTTTGCTGAGACGACAGATAAAATTAATACAGCCAATAATATAGTTTTCACAAATTTTTAATTTGATTTATTAAAATAATTACGAGAAACTCTCAAATTTCTTTAGACAATTTTTTTTATACTGTTTATCTTTTAACACTTTGTTTACGGGCCTTTTCAATAAACCATACTAATTACACAAAAATTTTTGCACACCGTTAACAACGTGCTAAGTCTTTTCATATTTATTGCTTGATACCTCTCCGCAAGTCAAATTAAATTTCATATTATTTTAGATTTTTATTTCATTTGTCAACAATACTCGAAACCGATTTTGATCTTTCAGTGGAAATAAATTAAATTTCAAATTTAAATTTTAGATTTTGTACTTTCATTTTGTCAACGACCCGGGTTTCGCCTTCCGGCATCTTCAGGTAATTCGAGTGCCCGAATATACTTGAACTGACGCGAAGTTAACAATTTGAATATTACAAATAAAGGGTTCTACTTAATAGTTTGCCAAATTCGAGCGAACAACTAAATCTTCCAAACTCACCACCTTTAAATAAATATCATTAATTATCGCCAGTTCAAGTACATTCGTGTACTTGAAATGCATGAAGATGACGAAAGACGAAACCCGAGTCGTTGGCGACCAAAACTCACGGAAAAGTACTTGACTCTTCTTGAATTATTGAAATTCCATTGAGTACTTTCAGTCAAAATTCTTAATTAAGTTTTCACAAAGTTTTGTAATGAACTTGTTTTAGAAAATTATTAAAAAATGTTGAACTCAATGATTTATTTCTCACTCTTTTCGAATATCAATATATTTATTAAATACTGTCTGATATTTAAAGAACAAAGTTCATAATATAGAATAGTTTATATTAAACTTATTTTCAACAATGATTAAGTACATTGAAAAATTCATTCACTGACCTCTAACTAGTATTAACCCGATCGAAAAATTTGCAATGTTCTGATACCGAACAATTAAGCAAGTGCGAAAAACAAATGAAAACCGGTTCCGCCCCTCGTATCCCTTCCCATATTCAGTTTTTTTTAATCAGCAAAGGGGCTGCTGAAACGTATAAAACTGGCAACATTCGGTGATTCAAGCACAAGCAGTTTTCGACGCAGAATAGGCTTTACTTAGTAAACAAAAAACAACAATTCATCCAATATGAACGCCATGGTGAGTAGTATTTTGATTATAACACAAGTTTAACTATCCAAACTGATTAATTGTTTACTTTATTCTGACAAAGTGGTTACAGTTAAATAAAACAATAGTATTCAAAACATGCCAAGCCCTTACCTTACCAAATCACATAAATAAGTGTAAACTGACAGTTAATTGATTATATCTAACTGAATCTAATACCTATATACAAAACAATATTTGTTTGTTTGTTCGTACTCTATGCTCTGCCATACGGTTCATCCGATTGCTGAAACTTTGATGATTTTTTGTGTAGACGCCCGGGAAGGTTCTTGAGTTCCCAAATCGTTCATCAGATTGCGATAGATCTTTGGTGATTTGTTGTGTGGAGGCCCACAATTTTTTTTTAATTAGTCATTTATATATTAATATGAATGCTTTTTGAACGCTGAAATTATAATGACTGCTTTTGCATTTGCAGTTTGTCGCCACTTTCTTGTGCCTGGCCACTTTTGCCGCCAGCCACGCCATCGTCCCAACATGGGGACATGGAGTTTACAACGTATACGGAGGAGCCCCAATTGGTGTTGATGGCCGCGTCGTAGACACCCCCGAGGTTGCACACGCCAAGGCTGCTCACGCTGCCGCCGTCAGCGCCGCTTCCAACGGAGCTTACGCCGCCCCATCCCTCTACGCCGCTCACGGAGCCTGGGCTCCAGCTTCCGTTTACGGTGGAGTCTACGCTCATGGAGCCGCTCCTTTGGGACAAGACGGACGCGTCGTCGACACCGTCGAGGTCGCTCACGCCAAGATCGCTAACGTCGCCGCTTTCAACAACGCCGCCCGCGAAAACTCCGTCGGATCCCACGCTTCTTGGGGAGTCGGTGCTCACGGAGTCGTCGCTCCAGCCCTCCACTACAGAGCCGTCTACGCTCACGGACCCGCTCCTCTGGGACAAGACGGTCGCGTCGTAGACACCGTCGAAGTTGCCCACGCCAAGATCGCTAACGTCGCTGCCTTCAACAACGCCGCTCGTGAAAACTCCGTCGGTTCTCACGCCGCTTGGGGAGTCGGTGTTCATGGAGTCGTCGCTGCTCCCGTCATCCTCGCTCACGGTGGACACTACGTTCAGGATACCCCTGAAGTCGCCCAAGCTAAAGCCGCTCACTTCGCCGCCCATGCCGCCGCTGCCCACCACGCAGCTTGGTAATTCATCCGTGTCCAACTCGATTTACATACCGAGTCCACGAAAAAATTAGCGCGTTCTCTTGCTTATGATTACGAAATTAAATACCGACTATAGAAAACAGTATTTCTTACAGAAACTTCCTTGTTTGTATCTGTAAATACCTCATGGAATGTAAATAATCTCCACTTGTATTAAATAATTTGTCAAATTGTTATCTAAATATTAAACTATTATATAGTTTGATATTTGTGTATGTTTAAATCTGTGATGAAGTCATATGAATAAATGGATGAAAAATATGTCCTCTCTTTTTCTTCCATTCTGTAAACGCTGTAAGATAACCCATAGCAAAAAAAGCTGAGCTTGAGTTAGTATTCTCGGCTTTTTATTCCAGTTTAGTTCAGGGTTCGATTCGTAAAATCACAAAAGACTTGTTTTAGAAAACTCATAATTGTACATGATCGTGTTATTTGGTCATGGCTTATTGACGGTACGACAATACTTATGTATGTATTTACTCAAAACAAATCGATTGTTTCAATGTAGACAATCATTTAAATATTTGGCTGCTGTAATATTGCATCTGCGGTCAGTAATATTAAAAAAAAAATGCAAGCAAAAACTGACCATAAAATGTCGACGAACTTGACTTTGATTATTAATGTTTATTGTTTGAGAGAGTCACAGATTTTTCTGCTTTTTTATTCAACAAGAATAATGCAAACTTGGAATTTTACTTTTTTTCTTCTTCTGAGTTAGCAAAACATTAATCTATTTGGCAAATACCCGTAGACAAAAATACATAAATAGCTTTAATGACAACGACATTTAAAGTTATGCGAAAAAATGCTAAATGATTTTGTCATCAGCGTCCGCATAGTTAATATTTTGTTGTAGTTGACTTCAGTTGACAATACTCACGGTGAGCGAAACTGGTCGAAATTTTAATGAGAATATAATAGTAAAATATTTTTGTTTTATTTAAATAATGCCTTGAAATATACTTATAAATATACATATATAATCCACGTCACATTAAAATGGATTCCTAATAGAGGTATCTCAACATTTTTTTTCTTCGAAAACTGTTTATTTTTCAGTCTCTCTTTTGTTAGATGAGAGTAGGCATAGAAAGGACAAGGCTAGAGTAGGACTAGTCCTTAACTCGTTTCTCTTATTACGCCACTTCTATTAGATAGGGTGGGTGGGAAGGAGTTTTTAGACAACACAAACACCCAGGCCTTTGAGTAGAATCGATAAATCGGCTGAAAAAAATCTGCGATGTCATTGAGCACTGCATTACGGTTTTTTTATTTTACTAACAGCTGAATGTAAGGTGAATAAACTGCCAGAGGCGTAGTAAACAGAGTATTATATTTTTTTCGAAACATTATTAGTTTAATTAAAAAATCTTTCAGGGACATTAACTGAGATTAAGGTTATCACGGGATTGAACGCCGGTACAAAAAGCTTAATTAATTATTCTCAATCAGTTTATAGGTTTATATTTGGTGCATTGATGTCTTTTATGCTTTAAAGAGAGCGATCAGTCGACCTTTAGCTCAGTCATCCCTACTCTATTCGAATCAGAAGTATCTGATGAAAACATAGTTCTTATAGAAAAAATATAACATTAAAGCCTTCATAAGAAGTCAATTTTATCAACATTGGGTCCAGAATTTTATTTCATTTTTTTGTCATCGTTCGAGTTTCAAAACTACAACTGTACTATGAAGCTTTGTGGTTTTTCAAATGTAAGGATGATTTTTTAAACATCTCTTTTCATGATTGTTATCAAAAAAATAAAAAAATAAAATACGACGTTTTATACGAGATAGAGTGAAAGATTAAAAATAAATAATTGACCACTATTCAATGGATGTCCGAATAATTAATATTTCAGCTAATAAAAACTTTTAATTACGTTCGTAATTAGCATTTGATGGCCAATTAGCAAACGTACAAATTTTTGCACTACTTTATATATTACAAGGTTGTATTTTTTATAAGTCACTCGATAACAAATCAATGATAAATGACATCACATTCGAGACTTCAATTCGGGTATCAAGTACTCGATACTCGAGTATACTCGTCCATTTTTCAAGTACTCGATACTCGTATTACGAGAAATTTATAAATGAAGATTTATTTCCGAATTTTATTTTTTGTTAAACAGTGGACAGAAAAACTATATAGCACTATTTGATTCAAAGCTAACCTTTAAGCCATCGTTCACAGAAACAGAGAGAGTTTTTTTTTACCGCGGAAATAAAAATAACAAAGTTTTGAACCAAATTAAAATTTGAGACGTTTAATTCTCTATTATTTTTGATATACGTTTCATTAATTGAAATAAATTTACTAATTTAATAAAACAAGCGTATTTATTTATGTATTTATCATCTATACACATTTGAATTTATAGTATATATTTTGGTACATCTGAAACTACTCGATACTCGAGTAGTTGAGATGTCGAGTAATTGCAGTCTCTATCTATCACATACACCTACGTACATAAAAGTCAATAGTCTCAAATTTAAATAAGACAAATCTAACCTTGTCGAAATTCGAACCCATACCCAACTGATTGCCACCTAAATATTTTGCTAACAGACGAAAGACACCAACTTTTACTTCTAAACCCTTTGAACTCCACAATAAATTATTTGTTTCCTACCAGCAATTATGCAATAGATTTTTGTAATTGATGGACATCATAAGGTTTGCGTATTTATTAGAAGAGTGAAACAAAATACCACATCATGACATGCTAGAAGCTTTAACTAAGACACACAATCCAATATAGACGGTTTTTGAAATAAGGATAAATAAAAATTAATAAAACTATTTTTAAGTTGTACAATGTCAGAAAATCAGGACTCGACAGGAGTTGCGCGTTACCTATACGATGTTGAGTTACAGCATCACGTCAAATATCAAATATCATCACTATTGTTACTTCAATATTTTAAAATAATAAGAGTTATCATGTTTATAAGAATCATTCATGTAAATTTAATAATGATACATTGACATAGGAATTGAAATAATTTTGATTATTTTCTTGTCAACTGTTTATAGCAAGGCTGTGAAGTCGGTGAAAAAAAGTTCGACTCCGACTCCAGTATTTACCAAAACAACGACTCTGACTCCGACTCCGACTCCAACATTGACCATAAACACGACTCTGACTAAAAAAATTGAATATCGTCACCTTTTTTGGCTAATTTTCATTATTATGTGTATTCAATTAAATATTAACCCTACCAATCCGGCCAATAGCCAAATTTTACAAATAATATGCAAAAATCAAAAGTTCAAACTTTTTCAAAATTTCCGACTCCGGCCAAATCGCCGCGACGACTTTGACTCCAGCCAAAAAGCCCCGAATCCACAGGCCCTGGTTTATAGTGCAGTGTTATATGATAACTAATTTTACAAAATTTGCATCAGTTATGGTATACTAGAATTATCTAAGCGCTTTGAATATGCATGCTTGTCTTATCTGCAACCAATAGTCATTAAAAACATTAAAAATACATTAAGCCAATTTTCTCACAATATAAAATTACATTCGATATAATTTTAATTGATCTGCCGCTATGAAATCGATACAAAGCCAATAAATCTCATCTTATCTCTGACAGTCCACTAGAGGAAATATTAATTAAAATAATATCACACCCTATTTATATGTAAGTCGCAAAATTTATTCTGTCATTGAAAAAATCGACAGGAGCACAAAAAAAAACTGTTTTTTTAATTAATTAATTTATTTCGATCTCATTAATATTCACAATGCGTTTTAATCTACAAAATAAATAGCCTTCGCGAAGTAAGTGTCGTGGATAATTACTGCGTAGAAAAAAAACGCAATCTTCTAGGCCACGGGTATTTTTTGGAGAAAATTGAGAGCGGTTAAAACAGTAATTTTAATAAGTTCTTGACAGCGGTTCCTATGCGGAAAAAAATATGTAAATTGAATGGTTTTTTTATGCTTTCTGGCTAATTCGTTAACAGTCAATAATGTATATAAAAACTTTGCTACACAGCAAACATTGCAGATCGTTAATTTTAAGTTGAGTTGTATTTTATTGAAAGAAATCGTATAGACAAACTGGAGTGATTACAAACTTGTATATGTGAATAATAAATAGCTTGTCTTTAGTTTTTAGTTTACTTAGACACAGAAAACAGAATATTTTTAATCTTTAATCTATTTAAATAAAACGTTTTAAGGGGGATTCAATGTATTCATATAATATGGGATGGTATACGTAATGTGTATCAAATGGACTCTGAATGGAATTTGAATGAAAACTGCTTGTTACTCAGTTGCTTAGCATCTATTTTTAAAAGAAGGGTTTTAAAATTCTTGCGCTATGCAACAAAAACCAACACGTTGACACCTGACCGCGGCCCGAATGATTTTTTTATGTATCTGCTCCCTATTCAGAGCATATGACCACCACACGTTGCTTCAAAGATTCTGTCAACCTCCAGTCTCCTTGCATACTCCCAGGTCATTCTGGCGTCCCGTAGCTTCGCTGAGTACATCCTATGGATGTTCATCAGTGACTTATTAAGACGACAGAATCTATCAGGTTGATAGAAAAAGATAAGAAGGGTTCAGGCTCACTTGGGGCATTCACAGCAAATGCCCAAGCCAGGTCATCGCTTTTATTAGATACGTAATAAGGAGCTGGTTTGTCCGCTCTTTTACCCTCAAATTCCGGACAAAGTCAAACCACCGCACGCCTAATATTCGAAGCAAGAATCTGTTTACAGGTCACCATCTTCTTTCGTTAGATTCCATGACTTGAAACCGCAAAGCAGCATGTGTTGAATAACTGGCACTTAGTTCTGACCGAGTACAACCGTGAGTCTTAGACTTTCCGCATAGAATTGAAGATTTATGCAGCTATAAAAATTCATATATTTGAAATTAAATATTTAACAATGAAAAAAACAAAGAAAGTTACGTAATGTAATGTAACTCGTGACTTTCAATGTAAAATAATCTATGCGGCTTTATTTTGTTAAAACGACATACAAATAAAATTTGTTTAAATATGATTGGTCACAATTATTTTGTTGGTTAGTCTACTGGGACGAAATCTTCTTATATTTATATAAAACCGAAACGGGGGATGTATGTCTGTAATTCCCTTTTGCACTGTTGTTGCAAGTTCAAACAAACGAATTGATTTCGCTCGCAAAAGTTTCGACGGTAAATTTGTTTCGTTATCAATGTGTGTGTAGAGACTCCAATTACTCGAGTATCGAGTAGTACATATATAAAACCGAAACGGCGTATGTATGTCTGTGGGTCTGTGATTCCCTTTTGCATTGTTGGTCATTAAGTTGCTATAAAAACGAATATGAAAGAAAATATGTTTGTATTTTTATCGGCGAAGACATTTAGTCAAAATGTAATAAATTAGTTTTCTACTGAACTTTTACCGGCTTTTATTATTTACGTGAAGGTATTATTTGACATTTATTTGACAGCAAATTAGATTTTTTCCTTGAATTTGGACATTTTAATGTGCGAGAATGGGGCTGTCATCAAATTAAATAAAGTTTGTGATTTTATTTCAACTCTATTTTGGATGTTAGATTTTGTGATAAAATTATGTCGAATGATATAACATTAAATAATTATTGGTCGCTTAGTCCGAGCGACGCCGGGTAGCAATACTAGTATTATAATAAAATTTAATTAAAGTAGAAAATGTATCAGAGATTTAAGAACAGGATGTATAAACAGGATCTTACAGTATTTAATTTAAGGAGTTAGTACTTTTTTTAAATAAATTATGTGGATTAAAAATTGTTAATTTATGTGTTGGTGTTATTGAATATATACCTCCATCATAACATGCACGCCACTAATTAAGATTCCGCGATAAACAACACAGTACCATTTTTTGCATGGTAAAAATTAGTCCGCAAAATTGGTAATAATAAAACACATATCTTTATTATCGTATCCAGGGCTAGGCAAAACATTAATTATAATTTAATATTAATTTTATCGCCAATTATTTTTGTCCGAAAAAAGCTGTTTGAATTACAGTCGACTTCATAGCAACAGGATATAACGATTTATTTTACTATATCATACTGAATAATATATATTATATAACTGCAAAAAAGTCTGTTGGTAGAATTAAAAATACCCTCCGTTTGTTTAAGAGCTGATTTTGGAAGAAATAAACCTTAAAAATCGTATATGCGAATAGAAAGTGAAATGTATTTGGCTACGCTCTTTGGGGTTGTGTTACTTGGTTGGAAATCAGGGAGATCTTTGCATTATTCTAACAAAATGTCTATACGTGTGGCGTGGTAAATACCAGCGTGACGTCACAATTATGTTTTTCTCCCAACTGTGTGAACTATGTTTGGAACATTTAAGAATACACACATCTTTTGTCATTGATGGACATTGATTAACGTTTAATTTTTTATCATTTTTGCGCCGTCCGCTAAGCATTTGATAATCATCGCTTTCTGCAATAATTGTATGAGAGTATGTAAAGAAAATTAAATGGGTAACTTGATCGGGTCCATGGTGCAGTGGTAAACGTCGTTGGCTTCATGGGCTCGAGCCCCAGTACAATCGGCATTAATTTTTTCAGTGGATTTATCGATTCTTTTTTAAGACATGCGTGATTGTTTTTTCTAAAAATGTCCCTCGGTCCATCCGATTTTATATGTGGAGCAATGTGAGAGCCGCTAGTAATGTCCTTAACTTATCCTTTTTATTCCTTCTTTCATCGAAAGAATAAATAGTTGAGCGGCTGAGTAACAAGCAAATCTCGTAGAAGAAAAAATGGCAATATGCTTCACATTGAAAACGAACATTGATTGAAGAAAATATATATTTATTTTGATATTGCTTATTGCTTGAATATGAATGGTGGATCAGTACACCATTGTACCATCACAAAAAGGCCATATTCTTCTCATTGAAAACGGAAATTGATTTAAAAAATGTATTTTGATATTGCTTATTGATCACATATGAATGGTAGATCAGTGCACTATTGCACCATTACAAAAGCCATCGCATACCTGGTAAACCTCGGCACATCCCTGCTACTGATAATTTTTTCAAATATCCTGCTTAATAGGAGCACACTTTAAAGTGTATTAAAAAATATATATTAATGCAATTTATCTTGACATTTAGAACACTGTTGTCGGATTGACCCTATACAGTTGGCTAATTTGTGGAATAATTATTTCGGATAGACATAATGATAAAAGCAATATATATAATACGTCAGGTGGTTTCAAAATTACTAAGGTTAATAAATTTCTGGTTGATATTCAAGGTCGGAGTATTTCCTTATAGATTTAAAAGATAGCGTGCCACCTGTTGCTAGGCGAAACTTAATACTGATCCATTTTAAAAGATTATTATATATATTACATAACTTGGCGTTGTTTTAAACTGTATTATATAACAATTTACTATATTAAATAGCCTTTTTACCATACGTTCGATGGATTCGACCGTAGCTTTTTGTAAGCTCATGTTTGATATTAGATTATATTTGGTTATTCCATTTATTGTGTAGCAAGCAGTGACACATTTTCCACGGCTTTGAGAAAATTCTTTGTATTTTCACACAATTCATGGAAAAACAAAGTTATCAACTTTAAGGTGGCAACTGTCATTTCTTGGTGTAAGGGCTTTATTTCATTTATAACAAATTAAATTTAATAGTCAAATTTCTACATGTATTCTGATAAAGATCAGGAATAGTTTCAGTCATCACAAGCATTGTCAACTGTCAACCGTTTTTTAATATTATTTTTACTAAAACAAGGAAATGATTAGTGGTATTTAATCGAATATGTAATCGTTAGTCCTCCGTGGCGCAGTGTCAACGTCGGTGACTTGCGTGCCGGACCGCCCAGGTTCGATTCCCGGTACGAGCGGATTTTTTCAGTCGATAAATCTGTTCAATGGCATGGGTTTTTGTGTTGTTAATCCCTTCCCACGTTCCCGATCCCAAAGAGCATAGTGACAGTGATTAGCTAACCACTAGTTCTGTCCTAGTCCTCGTATCTTCTCCATCCCTACTTTCTTCGAAAAAGAGAGGTTGAGCAACTGTGTAACAAGCAGTTCTCATAGAAAAACGTATGTTGAGATAAACTCCGTGAGGAGTCCATATGCCCAAGTTGGGAGCGACATGGTAAAAAAAAAGTCCTGTTTTAGGATAAGAGGAAATTGTATACGGCATCCAAGTCTTAATCAGACCTAGATTTTTTTGGATATCTATTTAACGGATCTTCAAGTTCTTGGGCGCGCTGGCGCCAAAGTTCTTCCAGTCTCTTTCGTCTCTAAGTTAAGTGTTTATTTTATTTTATTTATTTGCACTCCCTTCCCATCGCTGCTGAAGAATGGCTCTCAGTATATATAGATTCTCTTAAACCTTCTCGACATAATTATGCTGCCAAGAGATTGTTAGATGAAAAGTGAAGGCCCAATGCCTTATGAAACTTTTTAGAGCTTTCACGAATGAACTCGCGAATAGTGGGGACACTTAATTTTTTGTGTAACAACGATCCACGCACGAACCATGGAGCATCACATATTTGCCGCAATGACTTATTCTGAACAATCTGGAGAGTCTTCAGATGTTTTTGGTGAGAAAATACTGATACTGGTGAGGCGTTCACCATAATCGGTCGAGTTATTGCTGTATATAGGAGAAGTTTACTCTTTATTGATAGTTTGCTGCCAATTCAATTGGAAAATAAATTTGCTTGCACCAAGATTTGTACCCGTGTGCTTTGCAACCGATGCCAAGGACGTTGACACTCAATCTAATATTATTACAATTAGATACCAAGAAGCTTTAATTTTTTTTATATCTACACCTTACTTTGAAAAGGTTCTAACTGCTCTCGACACTGTTTTGAGATATGAGCGTTTGAAGTTTCGATTGATTAAAATTCACCCGTAACAATGAGCAAGTAAAAATGTTTCAAATTACTTATTTTAAGAATATTTTGTTACAGGTCTTGTTGAGAAATAATAATCTTAAAGATGGACATAATGATGACAATATTAGAACTTTTGTCAAATAAATTTAGTAATAAAAGTGTACATATCTCCGGAATTCTGCTAACTCCGTTATTCAACCATAGATAATTCTGATTAATAATGTGAAAGTAAGGTTTTACTTTTCAAAGTAAGGTAACAATATAATTCATGTCCATAACTCACCTTACTCCAGTCTGTGATCCAAATAACGTGACACCAAAATACGTTTCTGTGCTACTGTTTTTTTGTAGTATTATCAAGGCTTCATTCATGATGACTAACAAGCGATTTAAATTCTATCAAGTAATAATTTACTTATGCAATAATTAATTAGGCGTAAACTCAAATAACGGCTGCACGAAAAAATGCATGAATTATTCAAGTTTGTAAAACAATAATTTATTACATTGCATATCGTAAATGCCATTGCCTACTCGTCGACTTGTTCACGACATTATAAAAAGTGAAAATCTGACTGCGGTGCCGCGACGATTCAACGCTAAAAAAACCTTTGGGATTGATTGTGTTTGCTTATCAATTAACCTTATAACAGCCCAAGATATTAATAGAATTAATCAGATTCTTCATTTGGTAACCATCTGTTCCTAAATAAGCATACTTTTGATATCACTAAAAACTTTAAAATCCTGCATGTTATTAATAAATCTGTAAAACTAGATAAGTTAGAAATCCTTGAAATAAACCGACATAAATTTATGAATAATTGAAATCTTTTAAATGATCAATTAGTCTTCGTTTCCTCGCCATTACTATACACAATTCACTAAACCAATTCTTATTGTATTTCTTTCTCCTCTATTTCTGATAATTTTTAATTTCCTTTGTTTGATTTTAATTTGTAAGAATTGATATGGCTTTTATTCTGTTACAGGAACTGACTCATTTGAACTCATTACCGGGACTTCCATCTAATTATGGTTGACAGACATGTAGATTTATTTATTTTTATTAAATTTACTTAATTTTCGGGCTTTTACTTTGTTAATGTTAAATTCATACTTAATTGACTTTTGATGTGTTAGTTGCTAAGAGGTCTTGAACATTTTATTTTTAGTCTATTTGACTTGTAATTTACTTAATTTATTTGCTTAGTTGCTTTACCAATTGTTTGTCATACCTTGTTTTCATCCTTAACTTTTGCATAAATACCACTGTCTTATTGTATTACTTATCAGTTGATAATGCTCGCCATGAGTGAAACCGGTCCTGATGAAATAAATCAGATGTGGAAAAAGTACTAAAAAATGTGTTATTATTTTTATTATAATGCCTTTCCACCAAGTATTGACAGTGAACACCTTAAAAGAATTAATCTGTGTAAACATCTTAAAAAATACTTACATATAATAGGGATCAATCAAAGCCAGTCAAAATACTTTGATCCAATTCCCCGAAAATCTATGCAAAAGGTGGTTTCACAACACTATAAATTGTCAAAAAATATATTCACCCTTTACAGGCTAAAATTCATAACCATTAAATGGAAAACCTTATTTATAATGCTAACATGATAAAGATATCTGATATACTTACGCGTCGCAAACTGAATCCGGAAACTCTTATTTTGCCTCAAGGGCCTCTCTTTATTACAGTGAGATATTTGATAGTTAATGTATTTTATTATGGACGCTTATTTTAAGGAGGCATTGCTAGTATTTAAATCAACAAAATATTTGATTCAGAGAAGCGCTCCAAAATGGAAGCGCAGATATCGCATGTCACGTGTTCTTTTCCATTGCTCAGTGTTTTTAGAATAATATTTCACCCGCTCACACTTTGGATCGGATAAGAGGAAAGGAATTTTTACACGTCACAAGCACTCATGCAATCGATAAATCAACTGAAAAATGCCTTTCGTAATTGTACTCGAATCCATGAAATCCGTTACGGAAGCCAACGAACACTTCACCGCGGACCCGATGAGATGTCTGAAAGTCCCTCACACCCATACCATCTTAAAAACAAGACATAGTCAAAGCGTCCAGCCAAAAACAAGACAGTCGTGGACCTGCTTGATTTTCATTTCAATTAACTTAAGAAAAGTGAAGCTTATTAACTGAAAAAATGACTTAAACTCTATTATAGATGTACCATTATAACTTGACCGTTAGCGAGGGCGCCACGCCACCATCGTGTGATGTGCAATACTCAACAAAAATTGTTAATTTACTCGTTTTTAATTTTCATTATTCAAACACATTTTTATATGCAAAATATAATTGAAAAAAAATCTTTATGTACACATATTTTAATCAAAACAATACAACTTAAATGGCTATAGAAGAAATCTACTATTTGAGGACAATTTAGCGGCGGTCAAGTTATGATGGTACATCTATCGAAAACGACTTAAACGCATTCAAATTTGAAAGAAAAATACTTTATACCTGCCATTATTTAAAGACTTTTGTTTTGTGACTGAAAATTTTTTTTTGTTATTTGTAACACTATAATAACAAAAACAAAATCCTGTAATTATATGCTGAGTCATTTGGAAATTTTGACCGCAATCCGTCATAAATAATACAATGAACTAACCAGGGCAATTATTATTCGATAATATAAACCTACTGGCGTCTCTAAGTCCGGATTCCTTGAGAACTTGTTACTAATAATTATTATTGGCAGGTGCATTTTGATACATTTATGACAAAATGATTTATTTACTTAAGCAAAGTTATTTATTTAAAACAATTATTACTGAAATGAAATATTTTATGTTATTTAGAGTACTTAGTCATGTAAGAGTTGTACGTTATTTGAAATTGTACCGTTTTAATTTTTTTCTGTATTCCGAAAATTAGCAAATACAGTCCGTGGCGCAGTGGTCAACTAAGTTGGCTTCCGTGACGGACCACCCACGTTCGAGTCCCGTTACGAGCATATTTTTTTCAGCCGATAAATCGATTCTGTTCGAAAGCAGTGGGTGTTTGTGTTGTTAAAAATCCTTTCCCACTTTTTCTATCAAAACAAGCGGTGCTTAGCGAGAGTGATTAGCTAACCACTTATCCTGACCTAGTCTTCGTATCCTTTCTTCGAAAAGAGTGGTTAAGCAACTGAGTAGCAGGAAGTTCAAGGTAACAAAAAAACAAAAATTATGGCAATTTATTGTTTTATAGTGTTCTTCTATCTTCCGGAAAAAGTTCTGAAGAAAAAAGCTGATTGATATTTGTCATTGCAGGCCGCATGAAATGTCACTGAGGGCCGCAGGTTGTGTATCACTGAACTAGATCTTCGTGCAAACCATAACTACAGCAATGTAGTGGAGAGTAAATATCATTGTTTTAATTACATATATCGACGATATCTTGACCATATTCAATTAATGTTTATTTTTTCAGATTATAACGGAGATTTTAGAAAGGTGGTTTGGACAATGAAGGACTATTTGACCAAAACAGCGATATTCGTAGGCGCGGGACGCTATTACGTCAAATGTACCCCCACGTAAGTTGTTAAAGATAACAGATTAAATTTAATACAACTATTGTGTAACTATATACATATATAACACTTTTTATGTGGTAGCTGTTTATTTATGTTGAATAGACATTCTTTTGAAAAAAATAAATCCATTTTTTAATACTTCTTTCTACACATTACTTATTTTCGGTACACTGAAAAAAGGCTTTAACTCATTCTGTGCGTACCACGCAACCTGTTACGTTGATATGATCTTTTTAACTATGTATGTGTACGGTGTAAAAATAGTCGAAAGACAACATTTCTCCGGAAAAACGTCTTTGGAAAAAATGTACCCAGACAAAATGTGTACGCAACAAATATAGGATGACATTCTTCAGGGATCTCCGAATTGCGGATATTTTCTTGTTATGGCAACCGTATTTATATTTGGTGAATTGTTTTTAAATGTAGAATGATTGAAACAAAAACTCTGAAAGAAAATAATAAATTAATATTCATTATCGTATTGGAATCATACGAGATTTTTTTTCGCGAACTATTTTATTTGGTCGCCTAGATATTTTGTCCGGGGACATTTTTTTGAAGATCCCATGTGTATTCCAACACCGTACGCGGTTGCGTTGACCCTTTACTTTCATAATTACTATTATCAAATTAGTCGATTGTGGCTTAAATTGCCATTTATATTGACACCGCCTTATATGGTAGGTCATCAGAACTCGCTCGAACGATCTATTTTTCACCTCAGTCAATGAGTTTAAGTCGATATCATGAAATAAATTCATTTTAAATAATACTCTATATTGAAATCTATAGCGATTCAATATAGAGTGATTCAAATTTGTAAAAGAGACATTTATGCTGACGTCTCGCTCTAAATGTCTCTCTTTCACGCCGTGAGTGCATGAGTGCAAAGTTCGTTAGGCCATAAATAATAGCTTATCTTGCGTGACGTTTAACCGTCGTTTTGCAACGGTTTGGCTACCTACAGGAACCGCTTTTTTCCATACGAGCAGTAAGAGAAAGGACAACATTGAGAGTGCACGCGCCTAATCCTCTCCCTAAGAATTAAATTCGAGTCAAATTCCTGATATCTTCTTCGCTATTGTAATATTTGTGTGTTGTATAACGTCTGTGTAAACTCTTAACGATTAAATAATGGTTGCTAACCGCACCCACATAATGCTTTGAGATCGTGTTTTGTTTTAAAGAGTTCCTTGTTTCTCCTACTCTGTTCACAAAATCCCTCTCCTGAGTGTCGGATAGGAGGCTCCTTCTCGATTTACGAGGGAGCCGAATCAAGGTCGTCTCAATATGTAACAATGTACATGTATTGTTGATAAAAACTATACTATTTCAATTTCAAAAAGATTTTAATGTAAAAAGAACCCTTTGTCAAGATTATCGACTTTTTATAAAATCATGAAATTGAAACCTTTCGATTTTTACAAGTTAACCTTTAATTGTTCAAACACTTTATGACATTCTTTATACTATTTACGAATTCACTTAGAGTTTAGTTAAGTCCAGTTTATTGTTATTGTAATCAGTTTTTTAAACTTATGTACAAAGAGAGCTAGCTTGATCGGTTGATGGAGAGTGTCAGCATCAATCGATCTGCATCTTGAAGCCCACAATAACATTTCATATGGCCAAATAAATATGAAAAATATATATCAACTTTTTATGGACGATATTAAAACAATATATAATAATAAAATTTTAAATTTCTTGTACACTAAAAAATCTATAATTTAATTACTTTTACCCTATGCGGCCCTCGAACTAACTGAGAATTGATGATTGGCCTTTCCACAAAATGACATCGTGCATCAATGACGTTTTTTTTTTGATGTTTATTTGACGGAGCTTCAAGTTCTAAGGCGCGTTGACGTCAAAGTTCTTTCAGTCTCTTTCTTCTCAAAGCTTAGTGTATTTTTTTGCATTACCTTCACCTTTATACTGTCAGGAGAGCGCGATCGCTATAGTTCAAGAAGTCAGCTTACCTTTATCGTCTTCACCTATGGGGGGTCATCGAGAAGAATGGCTTTCGGTGTATATCGATTCTCTTTTGCCTTCTCGACATAATGCTGTAGCCAAGAGATTGTTGGATAAAGAGTGAAGGCTCACTGCCTTATGAAACTTTTTAGAGGTTTCGCGAACGAACTCGCAAATAACGGGCACATTTTTTTTCTACCTTTACTTTCCTGCTGAAACTATATGTGGAGGCCGTTAGGCGGGCTCTTAGTTGCTCGGCTGTTTTTATTTCTAGGGTGGATATAGAGTAAGTCATTGTTTCCCTTTCCGCATGTAAGTTAGCTAAGTATTGACTTTCTAAAAGATTCTGTCAGCTGAACCTAATTCTCTGTGTAATAGCGATCCACGCAAGAACCTTTAAAAATCACTACCTATAGGACTAGGCGATATTTTGCAAAAATCACGAACTTCACTAAATATATGAAGAATTAGAACTTAACATTTGTGTTTTATTTGTTTAAGCTTCGAGCCATTTCAATAATTAAATTGGGACAAATTCTCTTGAAGCAAAAGTGCTTTATAATATTATATGTATTACGATGAAAAATAATCAATTTAGATCTATTGACAAAGTATCGATAAAAATATTAATGTATACAATTATAAACACTTGAAATAATTGCCGTTGTAAACAAGCTAAGGTGACGAAATAACCTTAATTTTTATTAAGTATTTATAAGTATAGCAATTTCTTTTAATACGTCCGGATATGGTCGCCTTTGGGTACCCGCACGAAGGTTGCTTTGACGGCAACAAGTGCCATGTGAAATGCAAAAAGCACCCCCTCCATATGTCGAGTATGTGGTCGAATTTTATGATATATAAGCCAGACCGAGCCTCCACTAAATCACAAGCAGTTTTCAATCAAGAAAAGGCTTTACTTGCTATCACAAGTTAAAACATAATTCAACATGAAATTCATGGTCAGTATGAGAAAATAATTACTCGGAATTTATTGATTTTTAAATGACCACGCCCTTGTGCCGTATTGCGGTTAATAAGTTTTTTTTTTTATTATAACATACATCAAGTGTGGTAATTTTTTTGCAAGCAATAATAATAAATTTGTACGCTCTAGTTTTAAAGTCAATGTTAATCGATGAATGCTTTTATTTCAGAGAGTGATTTACAATATTTTTATGAAATACGAGTGGAAAAGTGAAAATTATTTATAAAATATTTATTTTCAACGACAATTTATCGAAGGTTATCCTTCGATAAATTGCAAAGAAAATCGTTTATATTATTTTCACTTTAAAATTCTACCTATCAAGCTCGGCTTATTTGTTTTTGTTTTTTGACTAAAATTCTTATTTTAACGATATACATATAATATATATTATAATAGTAGCCTAAGATATTTCTTTTTCACATACTGTTCAGTTATATTGATCAAAAAATAGCTTTTTTTTCAATACGTTCATTAAATATATTTTATTGGATTAAAAAACATTTATAATGACAATCGATAAGTCCTTTTTAATCAGCATAACTTTCAAGTTCGATAAAAGTGAATATCAACTAACTGTTTCTAAATATAGATTTTTAACGAATGCTCTAGATTTGTGACATTGATATGTATAATAGTAAACGTAATGATCAATAACATAATTGAACAGCTGACATTGTGCTAATTAACGATATAACCTAACCGTACTTTGCATTTGAAATGAGTGTAATATGTATATGAGAAATGTTTGATTTTGTTATTGAATTGTGTATCTTTTTTTTCTAGATCGTAGCAACCTTCCTGAGCCTGGCCGTTTTCGCGTCAGCATCATGGGTAGGACACGATGATGGACAATGGAGAGGAGAGGGCCTCGTCGAATCCCAAGACCTCGGTCTGTGGGGAGGAAACTACCTCGTAGGACACTACGGAGGAGTCTACAACCACGGAAATGAAGGTCAATGGAGAGGAGAAGGCCTCATCGAATCTCAAGACCATGGAGTCTGGGGAAACCAATACGTTGGACACTACGGAGGCGCCTACGCCTACGGAGCCGCCCCTCTGGGACATGACGGTCGCGTCGTAGACACAGCTGAAGTCGCCCAAGCTAAAGCCAACCACTTCGCCGCTGTCGCCGCCGCTTCTCACGGAGGACACGCCGCCGCTTACGGAGCATGGGGACCAGCCGCCTATTCCCAATACGGATCCGCCTACCATTACGGAGGTGCCCCAATCGGTCATGACGGTCAGGTCGTAGACACCGCTGAGGTCGCCCACGCTAAAGCCGCTCATGCCGCTGCCCACGCCGCCGCTACACACGGAGCCCAAGGATCATTCGGTCCAGCCGCTTATTCCCAATACGGATCCGCCTACCATTACGGAGGTGCCCCGATCGGTCATGACGGTCAAGTCGTAGACACAGCCGAAGTCGCTCACGCTAAAGCCGCTCACGCCTCTGCCCACGCCGCCGCTACCCACGGAGCCCAAGGATCATGGGCATCAGCCGCCTATGCTCCAGTCGCTCACTACGGTGCCGCTTACGCTTACGGAGCCGCCCCCATCGGTCACGACGGTCGCGTCGTAGACACCGTTGAGGTAGCTCACGCTAAAGCCGCCCATTTCGCCGCCTACAACGCCGCCGCTTCCGGTGCCGCCGCCGCCTCTCACGCAGCATGGGCCCCAGTCGCTCACGGAGTCCACCTCCCCCAAGCTCCCCTTGACACCCCCGCGGTCGCCCACGCCAAGATTCAACACTACGCCGCCGTCGCCGCCGCCTCCCACGGAGCCGGACACTACGGATACGCTCATGGAGGATGGTAATTAGCCAAATTCCAACAACGACCGACATGTTATTCGACTGATACTAAAGTAAACATACGAGTTTAAGCGCAGCCAATGCGCATGTATATATTCATAATCTGTATTATATGTCATTTATGCAAATAATGTTTATGTATTACGTATTTCGCGGCCCTACTAAGTTTCGTTTTCACGTTTTTTATGCAATAATGTTAACAAACTTCAGTCATTTTGTTGATTTTTTATTTAACTCTTTCTATGATTTTGTTAATTCTTTATCCTTTATTTTTTTGCTTTTCTCTGTTTTATTTTGTTTTTTTAGTCAACTTGTGATAAAAGCAATACGAAATATATAAAAAAAAAATGCAAATTATCTTGAGTTTTTACTAACACACTTACATGATTATCTTAATACAACTCCATGAAATCAAAAAAGCTGGAGTACATACAAAACACAACCTTTAAATAATTAAGCTTTTATTTATATCAATATTATTAATAGGTATCTTCATATCATAAATAAATTTGGCCATAATCGAGAGTTAGCTTCGTAGCTATCGGCTGCGGGGGTTAACTTCTAGTTTTTTTCCTACTCTTAAAACTAGAAACACAATAACGGATTTACAAAAAAATGGGTTTTTTAGTTTGTTAACTATACCGAATAACGTAAATAATTGGTTCTATCCCTAGCAAAATATATATATATGTTAAAGATATTTGAGAACTGAAATAATCAAAAATATATTCACATCAATATGAGAGAATATTTATGGATTCTAGTTAATCTGAATGTTTTTCTCAAACCTTGAAAAATAAGTATTTTTTAAAGACGTTATTGTGTGAATTGACATATTTCACGTAATATTAAATATTTCAAATTACAGGATTTCTTCTAGTTTTCACATTTTGAATTTGATCAAGAGATTTAAATGACAAGGCGGTTCTTTATTTTTAACTTACTGAATTATTATTTTTTAAGCAAAATAAACATTAAACTTCTAATATAACTTCTTGGTAGTAGCTGTTTAGCGATATTTTTTATAAATCATTCATTTAACATCTCCCTTCGAGAATATTACAATATTTTGGATAGTGGGAAAAGACTAGACTGAGAAAAGAAGGCATACTGCCCAAATAGTATCTTATTGAAAGTCATTTTCTTGTTATTCACGTATTCAATAATTCTATTTTAAAGCTATCAATAATTAAATCTTTTCCTTTATAAGACAGCTTGAGTACCACTCTTAATTCACTTGAGATCTTGAGATCAACTCGCTTAAAATCGGGCTAGTGGGAGGTTATTTGAAAACAATAGACACCGTGAAACAGAAAACATTTTATGAAACTGTCATTACTACTGAGAATGATGTGACCCGTGACCACCGCGACCAAAGTCAACAGCAAACTTTGCGATAGTAAGCCAGAAGATGCATCTGAAAGAGGCAAAACACGTGTCACAATTAGTAACACAATACGTAGAATAATCAAAGTTATTTTAATTGTTATATTAAAATAAGCTTGGAAGTTAAAGTTACTGCCGAATCCATTGAAAGTATTAAAGTCAACGACGCTTCTTTTCACTAGGTGATATTGGTAGGTGCGATCCTCTTAGTATATTGTTTTTTTTATGTGGCCCTTCAAACGACTATAGACAGAACTATAGTTCTGACAAAGGCGTAAGCCGAAATAGCTATCAAAAAACATATAAAATAATTTAATGTAGAACTAAAATACATTGTTATTTTTATTACCGTATTATAATGGAGTTCTACCAAGTAAATGCCTGTTCAATCAATTAAATATGTGACATACGCGTAAGTTCTTTTTATAAATATTACAATTTTCAGCATACGAAACTTAACACATAATTCAACCATACTTAAATAGATGGCGCTTTAAAAAGTATTTATTAAATGTTTAAAACAGATTGAATTCAACTATCAATAAGTACATAAAACAGATTGAATTCCATTAGCAATAAGTACAAAAATATTTGTACAATAAATAAATTCGTGAAAAAATAGACTAAATAAATCATTTAATATGTAATTTTAATAAAATTGGTGGAATGTACTTGTCTAATTATTTTTATTCCAAATCTTATAGATTTTCTTGGAAAGCTAAGCTTAGGTAAGGTAAGTAAATTTATTTAAATGGGCAGTCAAAAATATGAATTATACTTATTTTTTGCATATGGAATCTTCAAAGAGTTTATCTCAATAGGGTTTTTATAGGAGAACTGTTTGTAATTCAGTTATTCAACCTCTCTTTTTCAAAGAGAGAAGAGATTGAAAAGATACGAGGACTAGGGAGGACTAGTTGTTAGCGAATCGTTTTCGATTATAAAATCAAAACACCCATTGCCTCCGAACAGAAACAATTTATCGACTGAAAAAATCATTTCGTACCGGAACTCGAATCCAGACGGTCCGTCACAGAAGCTAATGACGTCGACCACTGCATCACGGATCGGGCACGTAATTTTATATCCCACGCGCTTATGTCGCGTTTGTACTGCGCGCTTACGTCGGAGTGCCTTAACCACTTCAGTACCGTAAGGCCACTGGTCACCGCCGCGTAAGGACGTCGCGAATACTGCTCACAAATATTGCAAAATATATAAAAAAATCTTCGAGTAAGAATTCTTTTGATATTTTTCTTTTCATAGCTAGTGACATCTATAAACTGTCTCTAGAAACAAATGGTCTTAAGAACCACTTAAGATCCAAACCTGATCATAATAAATTATGGAATCATTATAGAACAAGAATTATGCTCTTCTACCAAAAAATGACGGTTTACACCTTGAAAGTGTTTTATGCTCATAATAAAACTTGAGCTGCTTTTAATATCGGAATTTTGTGTGAAAAGTGTGATTTATTCGTCCGGTATTGCGATCTGAATAGAGAATTTACTCATGTTATTTTTTATTTCCAAATACAGGTATTGGTATTTGGATCAATATTGCAATTTCGTGGCATGATTGAGTGCAGAAAATACAAAAACTCCTTGACTTTCGATGGTTCGCAAAAATGAACGAAAAAAACATGTTTGCATTATAATTACATCCTCTTGGTTGGACATTTGTTACAACGTGTGACACAGTACGTGAAAAAAGATATTTTAAATTGTTTATTATTTTTATTTAATTATTTGCAAAAGTTGAACTAATTATGTTTATTGCATGGTTAAGCGTTAGTAAAATAATATCCAGGAAAATTATCTCAACCCATTTGCACTTCTCAAATTAATAGATCTGAGATATGGTCTTTTGAATCTCCAGTTGCAAGAGCTATTCGGCTGATAAATGCGCTGCCTGTTGACGTGGATATCTTCGGCAGTGAATTTGATGCTTTGTTAAAAAAAAATCTTTTGTAAATATAATGTGTTGCTGTTCTTTTTCTTATTTTTAAAATTTTTGCGTAATATGTTATGTAATTTTTATTTAATTTGTCAAATGCATGTGCGCATTGGCGCTTGCTGTAATGCCATGTATTTTATAATATTATTGCCAATAAATAAATAAATATTGATTAATATCACAGGGTTTGCGTATTTATTAGCATGGTAAAACGAAATACCGAAAAATATACCACATTAGATATGTTACAAACTTTCCAATATTTACGGTTTTTGAAATGAGGATAGTAAAAATATTTTTCCAACCGAGTTTTACAATGTCGAGCTGACTAGATATATGAGTTGCGTGTTTCCTATACTAAGTCAAGCTAGACTCGACATAAAAGTAGCAAGAGTGATTGGATGCAATTACAACGAAGAAAGTCCTAAAAACACTGTTTCTCAAATGTACAAACTTTAACTGAGGCGCATAATCCAGTAGATACGGTTTTTGAAATAAGTATAATTAATAAAAATATTTTTCCCAGTTGTCTAATTTAGAGCAGGACTCGAAATTGGAGTTGCGCGTTTCCTTGACGATATCGAACTGGTACCGACATAAGAGTTGTAGGAGTTAATGAATTGCAATCACTAAACTAACTATGGTGAATAGGTGAACAACAAGGTGGCATCTGTAAACAAGTGTTAATGAAAGAATATCCAAGAAAATTATAAAGGTCTTTTTATAAGGACGCTTAGTTTTGAAATGTAAATAAAACAAGTTGTTTGTGAGATTTCGACTAAATTTTAATTTCATTTGTAAGTATATTTTACGGCATTAAATATGGAATAAAGCATCAAATGTCTGCCGATATCCATTCATTATAAAATGGGCCATGTCGCTAAAGATTTTTTTGACAAATTTGGGTAAACTTCCAACTGCTCCAGAACCCAATCAGGCGTTGCCTGTGGTCGTTTACCTGAGGTTCCTTGGTTTGTTGGATTTTATACGGGTTTTATAAGGCCCGATTCAAAATTCGCCAAGTTGAAGTCGCAGAAAAGCCAAGTTCTTGTGAACAACGAGAAATAAGCTGCCTTGGGTTTTCCTGTACACTTTCACACACAGCAGCAATTTTTTCACCAGATATTGTATTTTGATGACGTACAAGTAGGTGTTGGCCGATTATTTACCAAACTGGTTGACTCAAATTTGGCCACTAAACAATGAATAATCTACTCAGCAGGACAAAAGTAACATATTTTGAGCGTCCCTATTGAAATACCCTTTATAAAGGTGTGGCCATGCACGCATTTCCTTGTAAACTAATAGATATGTGTAAACATTTATTTAAAAAATGATACTCAACGATTATAATCTTTGAATAAGAAATAGCTAATTAATGATGTCAGTCACATAACGATTTCAATTAAGCCACGCCGGTGTTTTACGATCTCAATTTGCGGAATGAAACAGCAGGTCACAATAATGATGGCCTTCGAAGGTAAATAAATGACCCCCCTCACTGATTCTTATCCGTTACGGACACCACTGATTGGATGAGTGATAGTTATCGTGTGGCACGAGAGCTCATATCTCATTTTACAAGAGTGTATTATTTTTTAGCTTTTTGCATATTTGCCACGCGGAACATGAAATGTGCGTAATTTTTCCGTATGTTCATATTAACACCGCAGCTAATGTGTAAGTTTGTAGTTTCTAAACATTATGCTACAACGAATGAACTAAAAATCTTTTTCTAAGTGTTTTTAATAATAAAAACTTGGGGTTAGCATGGAAGAAGCCACCAGCCCTGCCAGGTTCCAAATTAACGCCGTAAGAGATACATCTTAAGCTACAAGTTAGGCTCCTCGATTCAGTTAGAGACTGGGCACATCTATTATAAGAAAAGTAAACTCACCAAATTTTCATAAACATTACGAGCGAGTGTTTTCCCACACAAAGCCTCCAGCTGACAGAATCTTTTAAAAAGTCAATACTTAGCTAGCTTACATGCGGGAAAGGGAAACAAAGACTAAGTCTGTATCCACCCTAGCAAGAAAAATAACCAGGAAACTATGACTCCACCTAGCGGACTCCACATCAGATTTCAGCAGAAAAGTAAAGGTATAAAAAAAACTTGATTTTTTGCTATAATGTTTCTGGCACCTCCCCTGACAAGAACCTACGCCCCACGGCTTGGGAGCTGATGTGTTAAAGTGTTAACTGTAACTTCTTACTGAAAAAGCAATATACAACATAAATACAATACCATTAATTTTACCTAGTGCTTTCCATATATTCTATTTTCTGATAAATCAGGACCGGTTTCGATAATCTACAGCAAAATATCAACGACGCAAATGCTGGTGAAAAATCATTTACCAAAATTTCACGCAGTTCTCGTAGGACAAATTCTGTTTAAATTAGTTTTATGATTTCTATAAATGCCATACTAAAAATAACAATAAACAAATAAATGAAAAAAATAATGAAATGTTGAAATTTCTGAATTTAAAATGCTCGCAAATGTTCAACACATCTGAGCAATATCATTTCCATAAAGGTCGCCCACTTCTTGTAGATAGGCGACTCCACCCAAAGATAGTAGCGGCTCATTTAGTACCTAAATACCTACATATTTTTTTTAGTCATAGATTACTGGCAGTTACAATATAATTACTATAACTGCTGCTTGTATTGTAGGCGGCACGAATTCCGGGTGTCACGTGCATGGGACCATTAACCTTTCCTGTGCCGAAGATATTCGATGCAAATATGCAAGCAAGACAGTATACGAATTACAAAAGTAAAATCAAAATAAATATTGAGGTATATCTACATCATAAGTCTCAAAAACTGCAGTTACACCCATCTGAGATTTTAAAATACAAACGTTTGAAAAAAAAGTTAAGAGTTTTTTTAAAAGAGTTAGTACAGATTTTTAAAAATAGTCTTAAAATATTAAAAAAACTGGTCCGGGCTTTGGATGCAAAGCAAACAGATGCGATTCTTTGGTTTTCTGTACGAAGAATTTGATTTCTTTCAATACTTTCAGCAACCAGTTCTCGTAAAAAAGCTCCGTGGTGGAGTAGAATTGTGGAATTGTAGAATTGAGTGGTGGAGTGTAGAATTTGCATCCGTGTTGGCATCGGGCAAGGAGATAAACATAAAAAAATACAATTGAATTGGATCATCACTGCATAAAAATAAAATCACGGTGAAAACTTTACCCGCTATATTTTCAGCTCTCAGTCACAACAAAGTTATTTGATTAAAAAACAAACATTTCTATAGACCGGTTAACTCATTTTGGAAATGATACCACGAGTACTCAAGATGAGTAAAAACAGTCCTGATATTTATCAAATTATACCTACGAAGAAATAGAATATAATATGTGTTTTATGTATTTCAAATAATACATTTTTTTACGAAGTGACAGTCAACACCTTGAAAGTGAAAAATATAGCTGAGGGTGAAACAGTCGACCACCACTGCTAATTTATCTTAAATATCTATCTTAATATTAGCTTACAATGTGAAAACTTTTGGTATTCTTAAATCAAAGTCGGATTATTATTGGCCGAAAACCATTTATACTGTCGCTAACAATTGTTAGGATTAAAAATTCACTGCGCATACGCGATAAGATACGTTATCTTATCTCAAACGCGCTTCTTTCAACGAAAATTCCAAATCAAAAGGATGCTTTTTACATTAAAATGTATAGATAAGAAGTCGCATTCACGGTTCGCATCGCCAAACTAGAATAAACCAGTACACGATCAGGTTGTCTCATTCATCGACTTTCGAGGCCATACCACTGGGGGCTTTTATATGTAGTTTCCCGCCCCCTTCGGCCTACAAGCTATTTTATAAAGACAGTCTTTCGAAGGTTAATAAGTTAAAGCCGACGCTGGTCTGTATATTGAATTTACAAAAAATTATGAGGTTTACGGCCTTGAAAATTGTAAAGGATATCTCATATCATTCTTTACGCGCTTGTATATGTCTCAGGCGCCGAATGGGTTAAGGATTGTCGTGATCACCAACCTTTTTCAGTCAAATTCCGTGATTTTTTTAAGTGATAAGAATGTAATGACCAATTATTTGCATTGATGTTATCTGGATGGCATTCATTATCTTTATGTCACAAGGAAATGTTTTCTATGATACAACTTTAAACTGATAATTTATTCATGACTTTTATTATTGGTTGATTATAATCTCATCTTTTTTTGACATCAAACTATATCAACAGAAATCAAATCCTGGAAACAATTGCTCTCAATTCTGATTTTTGAAATTTTAGCTTTTCCAACTATTAGCATATTTTTTTTATTTACTATGTTAAATATAGTAAAGTTTAATCAATAGATTATAAAAAAATAGAGGTATCAAGCCAATACACTATATTTTATGTATGTTTTATGTGAGATGATGCGAAGTCAATTTGTCATTTTTTAAATTTATTTTGACGTTTAACTTAAGCGAGAAAATACCACACCAATGTCAGAAATTTCAAATTTATTGGAAATATCCTGTTGTTTGTCAATTATTTATCATTGAAGATTTTGAGGTTAGGTTTTTTCAATGTCTTATCTCACACCTGTCAAAGAGTTTATCTTATTTTATTTTCTTTAATGTAATATACATATATTCAATCATTTTTAAAAGCTATTCGATTGATGTATCATATTTAGATTTGGCCGGGTTCTCAGTCAAGTGTCAACGTTGTCAGCTTCGGTTACGGAATTTACAGGTTGAAATCCCAGTTTAGGCTGCTTCATTTTCAAAATTCAAATATTATGGATTGAAGACAATAAGATTTATTTATTAAATGCACTTATTTTGGTTTTTACTTTGTTAATGATCATTCAACTTAATTGATTTTTGATGTAATAGCTTGCAATGCTAAGAGGTCTTGATCACTTTAATTATGTATATTTTGCTTCAATTTATTTGCTTAGTTGTAATACCAATTGTTTGTAATTATTGCTTAACTTTTGTATAAATATCACTATTTCGTTGTATTTATTATCAGTTGATAATTCTCGTCCTGAGCGAAACCGGTTCTGATCTAATAAATTTAATGTGGAATAAGTTCTAAACATATTTTATTATTTTAATTATTCTTTCAAATAATAATTTTTCTACGAAAACTTGGATATATGTGTAAGTTTTCATAAATTCCTTCACACACACACCATTCTAACATTATAACAGGACGTATGTAGCTAGAGCGATATACCGGTAAAATGGGGTGAATAGAGACAAAAACAAGGATTGAACTTAGGCACAACTTTACATCCAGTGTATTTTTTTACCTTTTATATATAATTCTTTACAATGAATGTAACAGTAACTTTCGAATGACAAAACCAAACCAACTAAATAATTTGCCAAAATTGAAACAAACGTGTTTAAGTTCGATGCATACCCTTAAAAACTTCTCGTTTATGGCACAAAATTAAAATCAATCATGTTTTTTTTGGTTAATAAGTACAGTAAATTGGAATGAAGAGAGACTGGTATAGAATAGAGGTTCATATATTCCAATCATTACAATCTGTATTTTGTCTGTATTTACCTGCTAAGTCTCGATTTACCCTTTCTCGTCTCTATTCACCCCGATTCAATGTGAATAGAGACATCGAAAAAAATTGTCTGTGTCTTAATAATGATAGTCAATATTTGAAAAATATTGTCGTGAATGTGTAGTAGGACCATAGAAACAAATTTCAAGCCATTCATATTTGAATTATGTGGCGCAGGTATGAAGATACATAGTCTTGAAAGGTAAAAAGTGTCTCTATTGATCCCGTTTTACGGTAATAATTCCTGTCGTTATCGGATGAAAAATAATGTTGAAATAAACTCCATTTAAATTTGATAATTATGTTTGTAATTGGGAAGTACATTCTTATGAAAAAAAATATGAACCTATCAAAAATCTTTTTCTATAAAATGCTGTTTAATTGGAATAGTACTACGAAGAACGTATCTTGTATGTATTATCTTGTCCAATTTAAAATACGTTTCTAGACAATTTTATTCAATGGACGATGGCAGAATATTTACAATAATTCTGAGGCCTAGTCCGTTACCAAGGTTTCACATAAGCGATTATTGTTTCTTCACATCTATAACCATACCTTGGTACTTGCAATAAGTCTGGACATAGGGTTGTCAGAAGTCGTGATTTGAGAGGAAATATCCCGAGCTCAACAGTAAAATCTTGAGTATTTTTTAATCCATGTGAAACGGCGAATTATGCTCGTAGGAATAATAATAAAAATCAGTTGCTCCTAGGATACTCCTATTTTTAAACAAAAAGTTTGCTACACCTTTGAATGATGCAATATAACATTAACAAAAAGGAAAGTATTAGTGGGTGGAATAATTTACATCCCGTGTCTTGTATTTTCTCTTAGAGCTCAGAACAATATTGTTAAAAATCAGGGCTGTTGAGTCGTAAAAAAAAATTATGATTCCGACTCCAACATTGACCAAAAAACACGACTCCGACTCCGACTAAAAAAAGTTTAATTTCGTCACGTTTTTTACCTACCTTTCCTATTTATGTGTATTCAATTATATATCAACCAGCCAATCCGGCCGATAGACAAATTTGACATATAACATATGTATATGCAAAAATAAAAAGTTCAAACTTTAAAAAATTTCCTACTTCGAATACGACTCCGGCCAAAACCCCGCGATGACTCTCACTCCAACTCTGACTCCGGCCAAAAACTCCGACTCCACGACTCCCGCTTCACAGTCCTTGAAATAATCATACAACATTTTGACGAAACAAATATTTAAATAAAAAAAACACATTTTTCACATCGCGAAACTTCAAAATCAAAGGTACAGCAATGGCTTTAACGATGATGCCGTCTGAGAAGTCGAAGTGCAGCGTAAATACCGAAGAAAAATCAGTTTTAAAATTAAGCACCGCTTGCTTTCGCGTACAATTTGTTATAGAGCTGCATTTTGACTTATCAGACGGCGCCACTGTTAAAGCCATTGCGGAAACTTTTGATTATGAAGTGACGCTACGCCAAAATTTACGCCTGTCACTGTGGCCATAGCTTTACGCTTACAGTCTGTGATTTTTTTAATCTGGTGGCACTGACAAGGCCTAAGAAAACCAAACGTATTTTTTCACTCTCACTTAAATAATTTACGGCTTTAAGATTGATGGTATTTGCTTACCATTATTTTGTCAGCGTATTTTTTAAATTGATCAATATTATTTATTATAGCAAATGGGATGTGATATCGTGTTTATATGATTAAGTGGCAAGCCGGTGAAGTTTGCAACAATTACCTCTAACCTTTGAATATATAAAAATGTATCATTTCTTGATACAATCAAGTGATAATAATGAATTTCCGTCATATAATCCGGGATACATACCCAATGAGAAATAATGACTAACAGTATGATAAATTATTAATATCACAGTATGTATATGCAACACTTATGCTATTAAAAATAAATATAATGAATGCGTTATCAAGATAAAAACTTCTAATAATAAATAAGCTTACATATTAAGATAGAATTATGAATTTACGCTTGCAGTTTTTTATGCTTGCATATTAAAATTAAAATTATGAATTTATTGATTGAATTGGCATTTACTTGGTAGAACTCCATATAAACGTTCTAATTTACGTTTATTCCCCTTAGTAAAAACCCAGATTAGTCACATTAAATATCTTATTATTACCATATACAATTAAGATGTTAGAACAGAAAAGAATATGTATTATGTACTCTGTCTTCAACATTATATAAAGATAATTAAATGCATGTTTAAATATAGTTCTGACGATGGCGAAAGCTGAAATAGCTGTCAATTAAAACTATCAAATAATTTCTGTAGAATGGTAATACTTTGTTATTTTTTCACCGTATTAATTTTGAATTTGTTTCTCCATATTTGGACCATTTGATCAACACACGGTGTGTAGAAGATTTTCTGTCACCTCTAATCTCCTTGCTTCCTCTATGTAATTTTAGTGTCACAAAGCTCCGCTGAGTACGTCCTTTTTTAACCTTCACAGGTAATGGCAGCATCTAAAGCACAACTTATAAGTTAATTGATGCTTTTTAATTTTGTATGTATTAAGGGGATGGCTTGTCCGCACTCTAATCTTCGAGTGACAAATCTTATATTCGCCGCAAACATCTGTATTCAAATCAAAGTATAGGGTTACCTCGTGCTTTTGTGACGTTCCATGATTCACAACCGTAAATCAGCTCAGTCGGTATGCATAGTTCTGAGACGAAGGAGACATAAAGAACTTTGACGTCAACGCGCCTAAAACTTGAAGATCCACCATAAAAGAAAAAACAAATCTAATGAAATGAAAATTTTATTCATCATCATTCACAAAGATATGTATGTGGCTCAAAAAATAAATTTATAATAAGAATCAGTTGAAGAGATGTTTTAATGATTAGTCTAGTTCCAGGAAAAATAAATACAGTATTATTTTAATAATTCGATCTCAAATGATATTGCAGTTCTCGATTGTTCCCAGCATTGAACTACCGTTTTATGTTTAAAGAATTTATTGGGCGTACGTAAACATGAAATGAATTTTTGACAAGTGTCAGATGAATAACCTTAACTGTCACGAAAGAAAATAATATCTATTGTATTTATCGGCAATAAATTTAAATAAAAATATTTAAATTCATAAATCAGGTGATTGTTGAATAAATATGCCACAATTAATCATTCCATTAGTTTTTTTATAACAATTTATGTTTTTTGACAATCCAGATTGTTTCCGCCAGAATAATAACTTATGCAATGTTTTTATTATTTATGATAGATTTATTAATTTTCAAAAGTTGTAGCGATTGTCCCTGAGCGTTTTTGATGGCCATTGCAGATACGAGTCGCCGGAAACCACAAAAGTTTTAATTCGTATGGTATATCTGTCGGAATAATTGGGATGCGCGGCAACAGTACATCTTAACCTTCAAATTTTCCATTTAAAATTGTTGCTTCCATGATATTGTTCAATATCTTTTTGACATGTTTTGTATAATAGTGTCTTTTTATATTATACTCTTTCATAACGGATATACAATATTTAGATAAAATGAGATGTAAAATTTATGCGAGATGAAATGATACAATATTATTTTGTTAAATTACAAAATATGGTATCCTCGATTTTTTTCTGAAATGTTCATTTTACCTCCTTCTGTACTCGATGTATTTTGAGTCTATTTAAGTTTAAATATGGACGAAAAAAATACAGATTTAATACAACACTCACGGTACACACTTTGTGAATCCTTGGTTAAGATTAGTGCAGTGTCGGTCCCTGTGGTCCAGTGGAAATAGATTTACCCTAGCGATCAGGTGTGCCCGGGTTCAAGTCCCGGCATTGTCAATTTTTTCAATCGAAAAAGAGATCTTGGGTGTATATCATTTTTCGTTGATTTGTTCTCGCGACGAAGTTTTTCTCGTATGACGTTCACAATGAAATTTTTTTGGCGCATTTTCATTAGCTCTAATGCCAAATAGTGTTTTTTATTCATAAAAAATATTTCGAATTATTAGTCTTGCTCTAGGATCGAGTATGAAGTTGACTTCGGACTAGCGACTCCAATTACTCGACATCTTAACTACTCGAGTATCGAGTAGTGAAATTTTAAAATACACTTATCCCTCGATTTACGCGGTACCCATTTTACGCGGTTTCACTTTTACGCGGTTAGGAAAAAGTCACATTTAAAAAAAAAATCAAACATATTTTGTGACACGTGTTACACAATTGTGAAATATATAGGATTAGCAAATAAAGAAATTAAAAAAGTCAACATTAAATGCTTGTTGGAGAGCAGTATGGCCAGAAGTAGTTGAACCTGATCATGTAATTCCAGCAAGAGATGAAACATTTAACAACATTTTAACTATAACAAAAGTGTTGGGACAAGGGTTGGAGAATTTGGAATTCAGTGATATCGATGAATTAATAGTGAAATAGACGAAGAAGAATTGATTTATATGGTGACAACCAACGAAAAATAAAATGTTGAAAGTTGCGATGATAGTGATAAAGACATTACTAATAAACCAAATAAATTTACGTCTAAAGACATTTCTGAAATTTCAAGCAAAATAAAGTTTTGGCTACTGATCTGGTTATTGAACGTTCTGTTACATTTCAGCGAGACCTTAAAAGCCTGTGCGCGCAATACGGTAAAATTTACAAAGACTTAAAAAAAACACAACACAAAAATTAGTTACGGACTATTGAATAAGACGAAAAGAAGAGCCTTTTTTGAAGATTTTTTTTTTCTGGAACCTATCTTCCGTTTTTGTGTGAGCTTCTTGTATGAGAAAGTCTCGATTTACGCGTTTTCTCTAGGAACGTATCTACCGCGTAAATCGAGGGATGAGTGTACTCGAGTAGTTTCAGATGTACCAAAATATATATTATCAATTCAAATTTGTATATTGTACATATACATAGATGGTAAAAAAATTGTAAACTTGTCATTGATAAGATAAGTCAGCAGAACCCAAAGCAAAAGTAACAAAAAATATCGCAAAGCATAGTCAACGGCTTCAAAAATGGACGAATATTCTCGAGTATCGAGTATTATCGATACTCGAATTGGAGTCTACTTCGGACCTGATTATTATATCAAGTAATAAATCTTCTCGTAGTAAGCCTAAGAAAATTCTCGCCAGAGGCCGTTAGGATCGATCCCAGTTTTTACAGATATATATTTGAATGCACGTTTAACTGTATTGAAATTCAATTAAAAATATATTGAGTCGATCGTCACGCAATATGCATTGTAATACGAAATCCATATCGCAAACCAGTTTGACCACGCATTTTTTTTCTTCATTTGTTTACACTATTAATGAGTGATCAGTACACTAGTGTGACCAAAATGTGTCAAAGGTAGTAACGAATACGCCTGTAATCGATCTTAATAGAGCATTGTAATTTGGATTACTTGAGTATTATTATTTCATTTGAGTCGTATATTATTAAAAGTAGAACTATCCACATTTCGAGAAAAATACAAAAAACTCTTTTTTGGCTTTTAGAGTTTAACCTTCGTAGGACTATCCTTGAAAAATTACTCTGAGGCCGAAGGGGGTTAAAAAAAGACCCCAGTGTTTTGGCCTTATTGGCATAGACAGCAATAAAAAAATGATTGATTATGCTTTGACGTATATTTATACATCTTTTGAAAAAAAAATCATATAAAAATTCCTATTTTTCCTATAATTATTCATAATTAGGTCGCGCAAGAAAACGACGACATTTCCACGCCAACGGCTATGGTGGACTAACAAGCCAATAACCGTGCTCGAAGTCACATTACCTTATCTCTTATCTTATCGCTTATCGCCTTTAATTGTTGCCACATATGAAACACTCCGTCCATGTTATCTATGACTCACTATGGTCACGTTCTCTTATCGCTTATTAGACTGAAAAATTCCGACTTTTTCTCTTTTTTAATCGATTACGGCGTAATTAGCCAATAAATATCATATTTTATTTTCTGCAAAAGGGGTAAAAAGCTATGATTTAAGAATACCAAAAGTTTAGACATCGTATCACTTGTATTAAGATATATATTTAAGGTAAAGTAGTTGTTGGGACAAAATCTATAGTGTTCGGGATGGCTAGTTAGTGACTGTCAGATTTTAGTCATCTGGACTTAAAATATTAAAAAAATGAAAAAAGTGTTTTCAAAACCTCTTCCAGCCAAATTTATCCGAAGGTATACAACACACTACGAACATTGCAAAAAAATGCAAAAAACATTAAAAAGATAGATTAAGGTCGGCATAAATTGTAACAATATGAGTATGGCTTTATTTTTCCATTTATTATATTGTTTAATCCACTTTAATTTGAATCACGATTTTCATATTTAAATAACTGTATATTTTATTTATTTAAAAGCAAAAAATAAATAATGTATTTTGATTCATATTTGACACATCAACGACCTTACTTTCAAAAGGTTCTTATTGATATTTTTGCCTAAAATTACATTTTGGTCGGAAAAACTTACCGTCGTATTTACCGTATTCTATCATATGTACATATTATAAATTTCAGAATTATCTATGGTTGAATTACGGAGTACATAAAATTCCGGCTTTTGGTCGGAAAAGCTTGTAATGACCGCATACTATTATATATTAAATGAATTTCAGAATTATCTATGGCTGAATAACGGAGTTGCATGCATCTGCACACTTTTTTTACTAAATTTATTTGACAAAGTTCATAGATTGTCATCATTATTTCTATCATAAGATCTTTAAGATCATTATTTCTTAGCAAGAGTTATGAAAAAGTATGCTTAAAATAAGTAATTTGAAAATTTTTTACTTGTTCATTGTTACAAGTGAATTTTAACTTTTCCGTCCTGGTGGGTGAGACAGTTTACCACCACTGCCACTATATCTTAATATTAGTGATACAATGTGTTAACTTTTGGTATTCTTAAATCGGTCTTTACACCTTTTGCAGTAGCAAAACACGCTCATATCTCAAAACATTGCCAAGAGCATTTAGAACCTTTTCAGAGTAAAGTGTCGAAATAATAATAGTAAGTAAATCAAATTGCTTAATAGTGTCATGAATTTGAATATTGTCAAGGTACACTTTCAGGCGCGCCAACGCAACATTGTTAAAAAAGGAAGTACTTCTTTGGCGCTACTTTATATAGGCCTCTGTATTTTTTTTTTCAAAGTAAAAAATAATTGTCATGTTGACAAAACTTACTAGATACTTAATCTATGTGTTTATAAACAAGGAAGTAGACTATTTAAAAGGGCCAATTACTGAAAATTACAGAAAAAAAAACTGTCGCCTAAGCTTACTCAAAACTATTTCCGTCGTGTGGTCCATTACAAATATAATTATCCCTAATACTTTCGATGGTTTCGATCGTTTCAATACGTGGAATAATCAAAGTTTTTTTAAGCTTTATACTAACAATTATCCCTCATTGTGAAAGATATTCATTTCTCCGTCAAATACATAGAAAATGATCCAATACCATTGGGATGCTTTAAATAACTACAGTAAAAAATCTATAATCAGATCTACTATCTGAGGCTTTTTATGTAGAGTAAAGGTAAAATTCATTAGTTTTGACGGTGGCGCATGCTTAAATAGCTATCAACCATGTATATTGCAATTTCTGTAAGACTTGAATGTTGCTATTTCTTTCAACGTGTTATAATGGGGTAAATGCCAATTCAATCAATAAAAGTTATTACTTTAAAAGTCACATACATACATCGGGTTCGTTAATCAACTTTAAATAATACACATTTTGATTACTTATTCGATTACTTGAGATAAGGACCGGTTTCGCTCATCGCGAGAATTATCTACTGAATTACTTAATAATTTGTATAATTTTATTTTCATGATTCAAACATAAGGATATTACTGTTGAATTCAATTGTTGTGTTAAGTATATGATTTCATTATTCGAATCATTTCTTCAAAAAGTATTGTATCAAACGAATACTGTTACAGTACTTTTTTTGTTTTTGCAAATTGAAAATCCAATATTCTTTTGATATATGCGTGAAACCAATAGCCGTGGAAAAATATTTTGTAACAGATACTATTTCGGAATGAAAAAACAAGTTTTTTTTTTCGATTTATTTCGTATTGCTTTATCACAAGTTTAATAAGGTATATAACAGATAAACATAAAAATACATAACAATAGTCTTATGATTAAGACTATTCAAGAATGGCAGTGAAATATATTATTTACACTAGCTGAGAGGGAAATAATAATACATAAAATAATAATCTTTGATATCAAATTGATTGAATATCAAATCAGTCGAATTCCATGTGGTGGGCCAAATTCAAGGATCCTTCGATGAGGGAATTACCATCTGTGGGAAGCGGCAGCAGCGAAATGCTGGGCCTTGGCGTGGGCGACTTCAGGGGTATCTTGGGGAACCTGGGGAACTCCATAAGCGTACGCAGCTGGAGCGTAGGCAACTGGGGCCCATGCGGCGAGGGGTGCTCCGTGGGAAGCGGCGGCGATGGCGGCGAAGTGGGCGGCCTTAGCCTGGGCGACTTCAGGGGTGTCTACGACGCGACCGTCATGACCGATTGGGGCACCTCCGTAAGCGTAGGCGCCTCCGTATGCGTAGTGTCCAGCGTTGTTCCATGCTCCGTTATCTTGAGATTCAGCCAAACCTTCTCCTCTGTATTGACCATCATCTTCGACTCCGTGGCTGTAAGCTCCACTGTAGAGTCCTCCCAAGTAGTTTCCGTTCCACAGACCGAGATCCTGGGATTCGGCGAGTCCTTCTCCTCTCCATTGACCATCATCACCTCCGACCCAGTGGGCTGAGGCGAATGCGGCCATGCAGAGGAAGGTAGCGAAGAACTGAAAATCAAAATTTTCGATTATTACAATTACATTATACATATGTAATAAATTAAAATGGTTTTACTTGAATTGTTAAATTAACAAACTTGATATGCAGTGCTTTGTAACAAAGAGATTTTAAACATCAAAATAGCTTTAGATAAAGCAAAAATATTAAAATCATTATTTAAAAAAAGAATATGTCGTCATATAATTGAACCAAATAGAACTGTGTCCCAGGTTTCCAGGTTATTATTTAATAAAATTGCAACCAAGTTCCGATTAAAATTCTACACTTCCTGCACTTTTTGATAAAATTGTATATGTATATCATCCCAACAGAATGGGTACAGACAAGAAAATAGTTATTTATTGATTTTTATCTTTAAAACTACATAATCGTTAAAAAAAATATAAAGTTATATATCTTTGGAATAAGACTTTGAAACATTTTCTACAAGATTAATTTACTCAAAGAATTTAATTTTACTAATTAAACTTCTTAGTAAAATAATACACAAAGATTAAAGCTTTAGTTAAAAGGGGTTTTTTACTCACCATGAAGTTCATAATGACTGAGGTATTTATTACTTAGTGATAAAGAAGCAAAGCCTTTTCAGTTGAAAACTGCTTGTGATCCGTAGAAGCCTTCCGCAGGCTTTATATTCTAAATCGGTCACCCCGAAAAAGGATCAAGAGAGGGGATTTTAATAGTGTCACTTTGTAGTTGTTTCGCGGATTAAGAGCAGCAATTAAATCCATTCGACGCCACACATGCGTCGCAGAATCACCAGTAGTATGGTTAGTCGTTGACATTGGGTGGGTCTTGATTGCGGAAGCCTGGAATCGTATCTATTTTCTCATAGCGGATATTTTATTCAGAATAATCGTTTTTTGGAGATCCTGTTATAATTGAAACTGTTTTTACAATTCTTGGTTTTCTTTCCAAGGGAACAGTTTGAAATAAATATTAGATTTCCAGTAATGGACAAAAATATCGTTTTAAATAGTATTTTTAGTTATTTCATGTAAAATATGTGTTCATCAAATACGTGTAGTTTAAAAAATGAAAATAATAATTGTGCTTAGTGCTTTAATTCATTTTTCGTTTAATAAACTTGATTTTTTGCTCACTTTTAAGGTGTTCACTGTCAATACTTGGTGGAGGAATGGCATTATAATAAAAATAATAATATTTTGATTTATCGAGATCTACAGTTTATATTATTGTTTTTGTTAATTGTTAAAATAATATAATTGTTAAAATAAATTGCAAACTATCTTTTAATAAAAAAACGTAAACATCCGATAAAATTTGTATGGTGTAATTTGCGCATAATTTTATATTTCAACGGTTTATTGTGAGATAATCTTATATATAAAACCGAAACGGCGTATGTATGTCTGTGGGTCTGTAATTCCCTTTTGCATTGTTGGTCATTAAGTTGACATAAAAACGAATATGAAAGAAAATATGTTTGAATTTTTATCGGCGAAGACATTTAGTCAAAATGTAATAAATTAGTCTTCTACTGACCTTTTCCCGGCTTTTATTATTAATAATAATGTTTATTATTTACGTGAAGGTATTATTTGACATTTCTTTGACAACAAATTAGATTTTTTGCTTGAATTTGCACATTTTAATGGGCGAGAATGGGGCTGTCATCAAATTAAATAAAGTTTGTAATTTTATTTTAACTCTATTTTGGATGTTAGATTTTGTGATATAATTATGTCGAATTATATAACATTAAATAATTATTGGTCGCTTATTCCGAGCGACGCCGGGTAGCAATACTAGTATAACATATTTTTTAAAGATTATCCTTTTTTTGTTATGATGTTAAAAACAAATGTAAACGTGTCAATAATATTGACTGTCAAATAAATAATATATTTACTGATTGTGATTCAATTGAATTCTCTGTAGTTTTATATATTTTTATATTTTAGAAAAATTATACTATGTAAGTTTATTTATTTATTTATTTATTTAAGAAAAAAGCAAATCATGGCATTACAGCTAATGCCAATGCGCCATGTATTTGACAAATATAAATACGTATGTATTTATATATATACATACATGTAAATACATAATTTTAATCATTAATTAATTAAAAACAAGATGAAAACATTGTAATCATAAAACAGAGAGAAAAAAAATTTATAAAATCACATTAGAAATTTTCAAAGATGTCAACCGAGTGAGTTCTGACAAAATCAACTTTTATTCATAAAATATAGTATTCGCCTGAACTCACTCACGTCAATATGAAATATGTCGACATCCGAAGCAATGCCGTTTAAAATTGTTAAAGCTCTTCCCAGAGGCATTCCCATTGGAAGAACAAACAACTCATGCTCACGATTCCTCAAAAATTATCAGAACATTCAATTTAACATTTTCAAGAATGGTGGAATTCTCATTTTGGATATTTTAGCAAAACTTATAGCATCCCTAAGAGAAAGTCTGTTGGATAAAAAATACCCATATGTCCTCAAATAGAGAATATTTGGTATCGAAAAGAACACATTTCAATAAACAAATATACTTAACGATCCAATGAATTTATTGGTATATTATTATAAGCATTATCGAAAGCAAAACAAAATGAACACAATTTTATCAAGAATTTCGACTGAGTGTGCTTGATGGAATTTGAAAGACAAAACCCGGGTCCTTAGCGACAAAACTTATGGAAAAGTACAAAATTCAAACGATTCAAGTTTGGGATGAAATTTCAATTCATTCATAAATCGTGTCAGATAGGAACAAAATGCTTCTGCAAATTAATAAATATTTCAATAATTTAAAGTGACAATCTTGTTTTCAAATTGTAGTCTATCTTAGAGTCTTAGACCTTAGAGCTAGGAACAATTTTCGCGTCATAAATTAACATTTTACCTCTATTTGGGAGCAATTTTATATTTTTGCCGCACATTTAAGTTTTTGTAAATTTAATTACATCTTATTGCGTTTTTAACTTCAAATATGTAGTTGAAATCTTTAATGAAATATATTTTCATAAAATATTAACAATCATTGATAGAGTTTATTAATGAAAGTATTATAATGAGAAGTTTTATATAAAGGGTCTTTTTATAAGGACGCTTAGTTTTGAAATGTAAATAAAACAATTTGTTTGTGAGATTTCGACTAAATTTTAATTTCATTTGTAAGTATATTTTACGGCATTTAATATGGAATATAGCATCAAATGTCTGCCAATATCCATTCATTATAAAATGGGCCATGTCGCTAAAGTTGACTTTTTTGACAAATTTGGGTAAACTTCCAACTGCTCAAGAGCCCAATCAGACGTTGTCTGTGGTCGTTTACCTGAAGTTCCTTGGTTAGTTGAATTTTATACGGGTGCAGACATAAGGCCCGATTCAAAATTCGCCAACTTGAAGTCGCAGAAAAGCCAAGTTCTTGTGAACAACGAGAAATAAGCTGCCTTGGGTTTTCCTGTACACTTTTTCACACACAGCAGCAATGTTTTCACCAGATATTGTATTTTGATGACGTACATGTTGGTGTTGGCCGATTATTTACCAAACTGGACTCAAATTTGGCCACTAAACAATGAATTGAAATATTTATTAACAATCATTGATGGAGTTTATTAAAGAAAGTCTTATAAGAAAAGTTTCATATATATGTATGTATGTCCAAGAACTACCTAACCGAAATGCAAGGTGTCATTCTATTATTCGATGGAAATACGTTGATATAATAAATTGCATACTTTTTACATTTTTGCACAAGACGTTTCTTTTTATTAGAAAAAAATCTACTGAAATTGTATGTGAAGTTTGCGAACAGGCTCCTAGTTTCCTGACTATGGTTCTTGCTAGAATGGGTATATAATAAGTCTTTATTTTCCTTTCCCGCATGCGAGCTTGCTACGTATTGACTATATTAAATATTTTATCAGTTGAAGACTTTATGTGAAGAAATCAACAGATATCAAATTAACGCCTTAAGAGATGCATCTTAAACTACGAACCAGGCTCGTCGATTTAGTAAAGACCTGGGCATGTAAATTATAAGAAAAGTAAACTACTTAAGGTTATGTAAATATTGCGAGAAATTCTTGGTTAGAATTGAACATGTTTTAATGATTCCACGACAATCATTCTGGTAAGTGTTTTCCCCACACAAAGTCCTCATCTGACAGAATCTCTTAGAAAGTTAATACTTATCTAGCTTTATTTAGAAACAGATACTTAGTCTGTATGCAGTCTTGCAAGAAAAATAGCCAGAAACTAGGAGCCCGCTATGTGGACTCCACATATAGTTTCAGTAGGAAAGTAAAAGTATGAAAAATAAATGAGAAAAACCCTTTGCACTAATGATTGTCTTGGAATCATTAAAAAGGTTATATTCTTTTAAAGAGTCGCTTGTAATGTTCATGTCCAGTTTCTATATGAGAAGATGAGCTCAGGTTAATTTTTTTTTATACATTTATATCTTATATTCATTTGGGTGTAGGAAGAATCAATTTAAAGGTACCAACAACCGTAAGCATTATCTGTTGAATATTTTCGCATTGATCGGAACAGGTCCGAATCTTTACAAGATATATGTGGTACAAAATATGTTCTGTTATTTAGTATTACGAGCTGGAATCCAGTTGACGAACTATTCTCTCGATTATGAAGACAATGTCCAGAAATTTCAGTGACGGTCTCAATAATAGGTTGGATTATAATTACAATCAATCGTTTTGAAAAATAATTCGTTGGGAATGTGTAAATATATAAATATTTCAATAAAAAGTTACAATAGTAATGTTTAATATGTGTAGCCATGTTTTGAAATAAAATAGGGGATGTATAGTTTTTTTTTCGATTTATTTCGTATTGCTTTATCACAAGTTTAAAAAAATATGTAACAGATAAACATAAAAATATATAACAATAATCTCAAAAGCTAACAATCAGAAAGATTGTTGAATATCAAGAAAATTTAAGAGTGGCAGTGATATATATAATTCACACCATTGAAGAGGAAGAAGAAACAAAATATATATGAAATTATAACTTTTGATAGGAAAAGCTATCAAATCAGTCGAGTTCCAAGAGGTTTGCTAAGAGTCCTTTCATAAGTAAATTACCATCTGTGGGTAGCGGCAGCGACGGCGGCAAAGTGAGCGGCCTTAGCGTGGGCGACTTCAGGGGTATCTTGGGGAACCTGGGGAACTCCATAGGCGGCTGGTGCCCATGCGGTGTAGGCAACTGGGGCCCATGCGGCGAGTGGTGCTCCGTGGGAAGCGGCGGCGATGGCAGCAAAGTGAGCGGCTTTAGCCTGGGCGACTTCAGGGGTGTCTACGACGCGACCGTCATGACCGATTGGGGCAGCTCCATAAGCGTAGGCGCCTCCGTAAGCGTAGAGTCCAGCGTTGTTCCATGCACCGTTATCTTGAGATTCAGCCAAACCTTCTCCTCTGTATTGGCCATCGTCTTCGATTCCGTGGGTGTAAGCTGCTCCGTAGAGTCCTCCCAAGTAGTTTCCGTGCCATTGACCATGGTCTTGAGATTCGGCGAGACCTTCTCCCTTCCATTGGCCATCGTTAACTCCAATCCATGAGGCTGAGGCGAATGCGGCCAAGCAGAAGAAGGTAGCGAAGAACTGTAAATTATAATACGACAATTTTAAACACACAATGCTAGTTTTTTTCCAATCGTAAGTTATGTTACGTTAAAATTTACTTCGTCCTTTGTCGAAGAGTTTTTATTTATTGGCAAAATTTAATTTAAAATGAAATTAATACTTTTATTTATACCTATACAATATATCAAATATTGATATATTGTTGACATTTGATACTGGAGAACAAGTAGCTATTATTGTATAAAACTGTGACAAGTAACATGTTTTTTTGCTATCAAAGATTTGAATTATACTAAATTTTTGATTTTATACATAAATGATTTAACTGCTTTATAAATTACAACATGATTATCTCCATTTTATGTGACTAAATGAATGTAATAACAAAGAATTTTATTGATTTAATTGTAATTTACATTGTAGAACTCCATTATAACACGGTGCAAAAAAACAATGCATTTTAGTTTTAATACAATTATAACTAACGATTTAGTTCTGATGAGGACGTTAGCCAAAATAGCCATCAACTATATATTGTATAATTTTTGTAAAAATATAATAAATTGCTATTTTTTCGCTGTGATAGTAAATATATTTTGTCATTTAATACTATTTTAGATATAACAAATGAAGTGTCATTTAAAAAAATACGTGAAACATAAAAGGTTATCATGATTTTAATGAGATGAAATAATAACTAACGAAGTTTTAGCGTTTTTTCTGATTGGTTTTTCAAATACTGTATGACTTTATTATTGTATTAACAATGAATCGATTACTATGTTATGCGTTAAGAATAGAATTAATTGCAAGGATCGAAACGAACATTTTTGAACACAATGTTTATTTAAACATCTTTAGAAGATATAAAAGTTTGTACTCACCATAGAATTCATGGTGAATGAAGGTTTTTTTATAACTTGTGATTGCAATAAAGATGCGAAGCCTTTTCAGTGGAAAACTGCTTGTGATCCGTAGAAGCATTCCGCAGGCTTTATATTCTAAATCGATCACCCCGAAACAGGATCAAGAGAGGTCAGGGAGGGGATAGATTATTATTGTCATATTATACTTGTTTTATGAATTAAAATTCCAATTAGCTGCATTCGACGCTACACATTCGTCGGGGAATCACCTGCGCATTATTTCGAGCCGTTGACATTGGGATGTTGTAACCTCGCAAAAGCTTTATGTATCAGCTATTATAACGAACGAAACGTTTTGGTTACATTAAGGCGTTTCGGTATTTTTCCGCTCCTTGCAATGCAGTAAGTGAGTCTGATAAACTTTTGAGAAATATTACATAATGTGTTACGGTAATAAAAATAATAATGTTTTAATTCTACATAAATTATTTTATATATTTGTTGATAGCTATTTCGGCTTACGCCCTCGTCAGAATAGTTCTGACGAAGGCGTAAGACGAAATAGCTATCAACCACATATAAAATAATTTATGTAGAATTAAAATACATTGTTTTTTTTCTTACCGTATTATAATGGAGTTCTACCAAGTAAATGCCATCTCAATCAATACATAATGTACTTTCGATGGTTTCGGCGTTAACTTTTTGGAAGTTCATTTTAATATAAAATAACTTTGATTATTCCACGTATTGTGCTACTAACTGTGACACCTGAAGATGCCTCTGAAAGAGGCGAAAAACGTGTCACAGTTAGTAGCACAATACGTGGAATAATCAAAGTTAATTTAAATTTTATAATACGTAATGTGTTCTTTGAAGTTTTAGTTTTTGGAATTTAATAAAGCTGCTGATGTGACAATGAGTTAATTTCTTTGTAAACAATGAGTAAGTAGTTGCATTGACTGCATTGTTGTGTAGAAAGCAAGTGTCTTCTTTATTTACGTAGAAATTCTTATACTTCTAGCACAGTGGTGCACAAGCTTTTTGAGAGAAGGGCCAATTTATCAATTTAAAATTTTTCGCCGCAAGGGGTAAAAGTGAAGAAAAATATTGATATACTAGATGAGATATAAATTTTATATTTTATTTTTAATTTAATAATTACATAATTTTATCATCAACTTCGATCCTTCTCCGTTCCACATTACGTGCAGGTTTGCACGATGGAGATTTCTGACACTGTATACTGGCAGCAAGCATTTTGATGTCGGGTTCAATGTTTGTGGTTGCTATCCTCAGTACAACACTGAGATTATCATTGTTAAAGCGGTTTCTGTTTTGAGAATTATTTAGTTTAAATATGGAAAATGCTTGCTCGCAAATGTAGGTGCTTCCAAAAAGGCTTGCGCAAAGCGCAGCCTTTTTACGTAGGGTAGGAAACTGCTCTTCGGGGAGATATTTGTAAAAACTCTGCAGATCGCCTTCCTGATATTTCGATCTTAATTGATCATTGTTCTGCAAATGGATCAACGCATCTAGTTGCAATGATGAATCGGCCTCAATGATGGATATTGGATACTGAGAAGGGGTTGATTTTTTTAAATACCGTTGCTACTGCATTATTTGTTCACATATCGAATACTATTTTTTATTATATTTAATGAAAAATTTGTTGATGAAGTATTTGTTATTTTAGGCCGCAAAAAAATCCATTTCAGGCCACATTTGTGCATCACTGTTCTAGCAGATGTCCATTTTTTCAATAATGATTTTCAGCATTTTAGTTTTTATACTGCAATTAAAGTTAGCATCGTACATAGTTTTCAAAAATATTAAGCAAATGCCATTTCAAATTTTGTGTGTTACAGCCTTCTCCCTTGAGTTTGTATTAATGTCATCATTTGAATGAACTGATGATTAAGCCAGAGAATAAAACCATAAGTACTCATCACACATTTTAAAATATAATTAACAATAATTTTACAGTACAACTAATAGACAGTAGTGGAAAATGTTCCTTGATTTTCTTTGAAAGAAGATAGACTCTTTTTTATTTAGATTTGGTAGTTGTTTTCACTGCCGCGTCTACAAAATAACTGTGGGAAAGACCCCTTTTAACCGAAATGGAGTGATAGATACGATGTTCAGGTAGAAAAAGGGCGGAAATATGAACAAATAGACGATAGTGTTCCCTGTGACCATACGGTCACGCTCGTACTTGGAGGGTTAACATAGTGCTTAGTAAAATTCTCAGTAAAAACAGTTCGTTATTGACAAAACACGGTTGAAAAAACATAAGTAACTTTATAAACAAAACTTGAGACTGATATCTAATAGACGATGAAAAAAATTACCATGGAGTTTATGTTGATTGACTTTTTTTTGAATTTTGTGAAAGAAATAAACAAAGCTTTTTCAGATGAAAACTGCTTGCGACCTTTGATAGCTCCATGCGAGCTTTATATCCTTAATTGTTCGCAATATCAAGAGACTTAAAAAATCGCTCACTAAAACCAGTTTTATGAATTAACAATGCTAATTGTGATCGTAAATGTGATATGTTTATCGATAATTTTGTATCCAGCGCTTAGTTGTTGGCATCAAGTGGTGTATTATTGTGGAAGCTTTAAATCTTTGCGAGTCAATAACATGACACTTCTACATTAGGACACGGCCAACTTATTTTGATAGTTTATTTATTTGATTATATCTATTATGAAGAATTTTGACTGAATGTCCTTGGTGGCATTTTAATATCAAATTTCAATCGGTCAGTTCAAGTACATACGTTCACTGGAACTGCTTGAAGATGCCGAAAGGCAAAACCTGGGTTGTTAGCGACAAAACTCATAGAAAATTCTATTACGGACATTTAGCATCAATCATGTGAAATCATCGGTAGACTGAAGCTCATTATGGAAAACTGTTGCAGTTTTGAAACGTTTTTTTAAAACCATACTCCTTATATGAGGGTCATCCCGGGTGGTTGTTAAGCGCTCCTTGCCGGTTAAAATACATCGCACCAGTTTCACCAAATGTTTTTGAAGAATTCATAAAAAAATGTACTGCATGATTCAGGGCTTTGAAGATATTATTAACTAGTATAACAAGTTTTTTTTGTATTCAGAAAAGCTATTGAAATATTTCAATAATATTTCGTCACTTTTATCAGATGCCAACCCAGTTGCAGATGTTAGGTTTTGAATATTTAATAATGCATTTTTTTTTATAGATGTTAAAATAGATTATTGAAATGCTGTCATCAAAAACGGTTTTGTTTTTATCAATGTTTACATTCTAGGTCACACCCTCGGAAAAAAATAGTTCATATTAAATATCAAGATTTTATCAGGATATACGGAAGGATTTGCTAAAAATAAAAATATTTACATATGTATAGTAAAATGAAGATTAATAACCTGTCATGCAGCCGAATGATCGATGCTCTTAGGCGCTCATTTTATTCAGTTCCACTGCTCGAGATCTTAAATTATTTTTTCAATTGGTTTTCCTTTATTTAAATAAATAAAATACATTTAGCTTAAGCCGGTTTTGATCAAAACAAGATGGAATCAGTACAACCAACTGTTTCCATTTAATATTCAGATAAAGATCGCGACCGGTTTCGCGCCCCAAAAGCATTTTCGGCTGATGACAATTGGTGATTTATTTATTTATTGGCAAAAAAACTATATAAAATACATGGCATAACAGCAAGCGCCAATGCGCCATGCATTTGACAAATTACATAAAATATTACACAAAAATAAGAAACAGAACAGAAACATATTATTTACATAAGAAGACAAATTTTTTTAACAAAGCATCAAGTTCACTGCTGAAGATTCAAAAGACCTTCGTGACAAACAAGTTTTGACAAAGAAAATTGATTTGTCTTTGTTACGACCACGTAGGTAAAAGCTGGGAGCATGCAAACTTAAATTTTCAAGAATGTCAACGATTTCAATGATTTTAAAGGGTTATCAACTAGGTCAGTTGACAATGATCACGATAAGTGACACCGGTCCTGATCTTTAACATTACATATGTGGAAATCGTTCTTTACAATTTATTTAAATTATGCCTTTCAATCAAGAAGTGATAGTTAATGCCTTAAAAGTTTTGGTGCCTATGATTTTAAAAGGTTCTTTTATTGGTCCGATCCCTCAAAAAGAGCAAATCATTAACATTAAGCTAATAATGTATTATTACTTGGCCACACCTTTTAGCTAACACTGTTCAACCAGGAAAAACTATCTGACAAATTTATAACCAGTTATCATAAAAATAAACAGAGTTGCAACATTAAGAATTCATATGATTAAAACGAGACGAGATCTGGATTAAGTAATTAGCGAAGCTGTATGAAAAAAATTTGGAATGCATTCGATGCATTAGTTTGTTTCATTATTTATTTTGATCCCGATCAAAACCGGTCGTGGTAACTTTTAACATATAGTAATCGCCAACTTTTCAGACGTCATGAACACATAATTTTGATTTCTTTACTACTCCCATTCATATTTTTAATAATGGTACAAAACATAACATTTATGTATTTATAGTGACGCTTGTATAATAAATTATCCTGACATTTGTAGCTTATCTTTAAAATTAGTTAATGGATTCATGGCTCCGATTTTTTTAAACTTTGTCCTCTCCCAACTTGGAGCATATGGACTCCTCACGGAGTTTATATCAACATATGTTTTTTCTACAAGAACTGCATGCTACTCAGTTGCTCAACCTCTCTTTTTCCAAGAGAGTAGGGATGGAAAGGATACGAGGACTAGGACAGGACTAGTGATTAGCCAATCGCTGTCACTATGCGTCGCTCTTTGGGATCGGAAAGGTGGGAAAGGAATTTTCAACAACACAAACACCCATGCCTTTGAACAGATTTATCGACTGAAAAAACCGAACCCGGGCGGTCCGGCACGCAAGTCAAAGCCGTTGCCTCTGCGCCACCGACCGGACAATCGTCAATCGTCCGATGACGTTACCGAAACAATTTTTGCGAACCGCTTGTTGGCAACGTCTGATCTAGATACTCCATTATATAATATTGTTGACATGATTTGATCTAGTTTGTGAAAAGATTTTTATCAAAAATGAATAGAAAATATTTTAATGTCAATGCAAAAATAAAATATCAGTCTCTACGAAAAGTTTATTCTACGCATACTTTTAAGCGGTCATTTAAGGTTCCAGTAGCTATTAAGTTAATATTAATAATTAGATAACAATTAAGGCCAATATCAAACCAGGTGTATCCGAAATCACGGATAACGCGCGTGGTGTAAGTGTTTTTTTATAAGAGCAGTGGCACGCAGTATGACAATAATAGCGAGCATCCAATTGATAATACATGTAGTTTATTTCTTGTGGCATGTGCAACGCTTTGTATATAGGAAAAAAACAGATGAGAGTATTTAAACTCTCATAGTTAAACTATATTATCAATATTTCAATATTTTTATCAATCCAAACATATTTCATGTCAATTTTTGAATATTCCAACAACTAAGATTTGAAAAATAGTTCATCAGTATTCATGACAAATACACTGATGGAGGTTTTCAGACCAAATAAGACACACATATTTGAATAAAAAGATCTAGTCTGTGATAGTTATAACTATGTTAAATGTGTATATTTTTGAATGTCAATTTGCGACACACCGTAATCAGGCGTCTCAACGTATGAGACGATGGCAGTCAAAGGGTTGAGGGGTTATCTGTCAATTCTTGTTTGAAAGCAATTATAGTTCAATTTAAAACAAATTTGCGTTTTTAGCTTGAACTGAAGTAGGTAATGAATAATTATAATTACTGGCGCAACAATGTAAATAATGCTCGCATTGAACTAAGCTGGCCATGCTCTTTATAAAAGATTTATAAAAGAGAGAATTTTGAGATGATATACGAAATGTATCGTTTCAGTGAATAAAAGGTAACAAAAGCAAGCATTCATAGTGTGATTATTTCCAAAGATTCATTCAATCAATCAAAAACAAGTATATTTTTTTTCGATTTATTTCGTATTGCTTTATCACAAGTTTAATAATATATAAAATAACATATTGATGTAAAAGAACATAACAATAATCTCAGAAAGGTAATATATTTATAATCAATTCGATTATAAAAAATCAAGATAACAAAAAAAATGATTTATTTACTCTAGTTTGGACTAGAAGAAAATAGTTATGGCAAAAGGTTTTTAAAATTAGACGGTAAATGCGTCTTGGATTATCAAATCAGTCAAGTTTCATGTGAGGTGTCACAAGCAGGGTTCACTTGGTTATGGAATTACCATCTGTTGGAAGCGGCGGCAACGGCGGCTAAGTGAGCGGCCTTAGCGTGGGCGACCTCAGGTGTGTCTTGGGGAACTTGGGGAACTCCATAGACGGCTGGGGCCCATGCGTTGTAAGCGGCTGGGGCACCGTGAGAGGCGGCGGCGACAGCGGCAAAGTGAGCAGCTTTAGCTTGAGCGACTTCAGCGGTATCTTGGGGAACCTGGGGGACTCCATAGACGGCTGGGGCCCATGCGTTGTAAGCAGCTGGGGCTCCGTGAGTAGCGGCGGCGACAGCGGCGAAGTGAGCGGCTTTAGCTTGAGCGACTTCAGCGGTATCTTGGGGAACCTGGGGGACTCCATAGACGGCTGGGGCCCATGCGTTGTAAGCGGCTGGGGCTCCGTGGGAAGCGGCGGCGATGGCGGCGAAGTGAGCGGACTTGGCTTGGGCGACTTCAGCAGTGTCTACGACGCGACCGTCTTGACCGATGGGAGCTGCTCCGTAAGCGTAGTGTCCAGCATAGTGTCCACCATAGTAAGCGTTCCACTGACCATTGTCTTGGGATTCGGCGAGTCCTTCTCCTCTCCATTGACCATCATCTCCTCCAACCCATGAGGCTGAGGCGAATGCGGCCATGCAGAGGAAGGTAGCGAAGAACTGTAAACATATTCGTGAGCCATAAGAACTAAGACATTTGAAACTCATTATTAAAATATTATGCAGGAAAATATTTCTTCACTATAAAGCAAAATAGAAAATTTATAATTGATTTTGATAAAACTTTGAAATACATTTATCTATAATCTTTTCATGAAACATAAGCACGCTGTCAGGTTAAGGTTTAATACATGATATATTTAAAGGAAATATATGTTTAATAACTTTCTAAGCTGTAACGAGAATTATTAGTGTAAAGGCATTACGTTATACGATATATGTAAACATTGTTTTTGTTCTAAGTAATAATTATTAAATTTAAGTGTTTGAAAAATAAGTCTTATCAGAGCTATTTTTACAAAATTGTGTAAAGACAAAATATATCAAAGACAATTTTCATTATTGATGATTTAACTCTACTTATGTATGATTTATTAACTTTAAATTCTAATAAAATACAGTCGTAAGTTTCACTTCTTGTTTATAAATTCCTGTTCTTTGAATTATATATTTATAAGTACTATTTTTATAAGTTGACAGTGCTTATCACCATTAAAGTGATATATTGAAACAATTTTTGATCTGAAGCTTTCAGATATTCATACAAACTTTGTATAAATATTTATTTATACTATAATATAAAAATATTGAACAACATGAATTCCACTTGACAGTTTGATTGCAACTAACTAAAACAACCAAATTAATATTAATTTATAAGTCAATACTTGGTGGAAAGGCATTATATTTAAAGTTGTACTTAGTCGACGTTCAATTTTTTCCGTTTCGCTCATCGTGCTCAGATTAAAATGCCAGTGATGAGCGAAATCAGTCCTGATTTTAATAAATTAACTGTGAAATAAGTCCAAAACATATTTAATTTTTGTTTAATTCGAATTAATTAATTCCATCCCTACTTTCTTCAAAAAAAGAGGTTGAGCAACTGAGTAACAAGTACTAACAAGAGTAGCAGTTCTCGTAAAAAAAAACATATGTTGAGATAAACTCAACATAAGGAGTACATATGCTCTATGTTGGGAGTGGACATTCAATTAAGAATTTCGACTGAGGGTGCTTGATACAATTTCAATATTAAATTTGAATCGTTTAAGTTTTTTACTTTTCCATAATTTTGTAGCTATTGACACGTGTTTCGCTTTAAGTACATCCGTGCACTTGAAATGCCTGAAGATGCCGAGAGATACAACTCATGGAAAAGGACAAAATTCAAATGGCTCAAATTTCATTATTCAATTTTATTTCGACATTTATTGAATAGTTTTTAGCATACATGATGTTAAAAAAAAACACTTTTTTCAACAAATTGTCAGTAGAAAAAAAAATACTTACCATGAAATTCATGATGATTGAAGTTTTATTAACTTGTGATAGCAATGAAAATGCAAAGCCTTTTCGATTGAAAACTGCTTGTGATCTGCAGAAGCCTCACGCGGGCTTTATATTCTTAATCGGTAGCCCCCATTTGGCAGCAAGGGAGGGGATATAAGCGTTTAATAGTGTCATATTATACTTGTTTCAAGAATTAACAATGCCAATTAGTTTCATTTGAAGCTAAACTGTGCCGTGCTATCATCTGTGCGTAATGGAGGTATGTGGTTGACATTGGAAGTGAAAAATCACGGAAGCTCAGTTGACTCAGCTGGATATTATTTTTCTTCTAAATTCATTCTATTTTCATATATATTGTGTTCTATACAATATTTTGTTTATGAATTTTCAAACGAGGACTGTTCCAAAATATATATTTTTTAATAAAATAGCACTGGAATGGAATTATTTTCATATTTCTATTACCAATTGTGTGTCATATGTTTATTTTTTTTTTATTTATAAATAACGTTATATTGTTGTATTTCTTATCAACTAAATAATGCTCGCAATGAACGAAGTCGGTCCTGTTCTAAATTAATTTACTTCAGAAGCCCAAAATAGTTTATTATTCATTAATTAAATGCTTTTTCAACAAGTATTGACAGTGAGCACCTTTCAAGTGAACCATTAAGATTTTTTTTTTTATAATTTATGTTCGCTTGTAACTTGGAGCATATGGACTTATTTTTTCTACGACAACTGCTACCTCTATCTTTCGAAGACATTAAGAGACAAGGAAAGTGGTTAGCTCATTGTTCTCGTGAGATGCCGCTTTTTTGTTTTTGAATCAAAGTTTTTTAACAATACAAACAACCATTGTCTTCAGAACAGATTTGATAAATCGAGTGAAAAAATTGCTGTGACAGGGGCTCGATCCCGTTCAGTCCGCCACCGAAGCGAATGACGTTGACCACTGCACCATGGGACCGGGCTAAACCATTAAGCATATAACGCATTTATTTTTACATAAAACATTTTTTTAATACATTTACTGGTTGGTATCATAGATGTTATGAGAACAATCATTTAACAAAGAACACAATTTTATTTAATAAATCCATAAAAGTTCATGAAATATGAGTGTTGAAAAATAACTTTTTTCTCATTCATTTTAACATTCTATAAATTTCAGCATACATATTGTTACCTTGCTTGTATTTACCGCATCCTATCATATAATATATGAATTTCAGAATTATCTATGGTTGAATAAAGGAGTTACCGGAATTCCAGAATTGCACTGCATCTGCAGACTTTTTTACTAAATTTATTTGACAAAATTCTAAGATTGTCATAATTAGTTCCATCATTCGATCTTTAAGATTATTGTTTCTTTGCAAGAGTTGTGAATAAATATGCTTAAAATAAGAAATTTGAAACATTTTTACTTGCTCATTGTTACGAGTGAATTTTTATCAATCGAAACTTCAAATGCTCATATCTTAAAACAGTGTCAAGAACAGAATAGCAAGACATATGCAAATGTAATTAATTCAAATTCTTCATAAATATTAAGTTCTATTAAAAGTTATAAGTGATTATTTTTTGATCAGACAAGGATAATAAAGAATACATTATTGAATAAATAGTCCTCTACCTATATTTGCAACAATTACACCTCTGTCAAAATAAGCTCGCTCGTTCATGTCAAACTCTCGATTATTTTTAATACGATTCTATAAATCAAAAAAAATCGTCATCTTACTTTGAAAACGTTCTAACTGCTCTTGACACTGTTTTGAGGTATGAGCGTTTGAAGTTTCGATTGGTAAAATTCACTTGTAACAATGAGCAAGTAAAAATGTTTCAAATTATTTATGTTAAGCATATTTTTTTACAACTCTTACTGAGAAATGATGATCTTAACGATCTAATGATGGAAATAATGCTGACAGTCTTTGAACTTTGTCGAATAAATTTAGTTAAAAAAGTGTGCAGATGCAGTGCAACTCCGGAATTATGCTAACTCCGTTATTCAACCATTGATAATTCTGAAATTCATATATATGATAGAATGCGGTAAATACAAGCTTTTCCGACCAAAAGGTAATTTTAGGCAAACATGTCAATTAGAACCTTTTCAAAGTAAGGAACCGAAATATTGAGACTATATAATATTACCTATGTACTGTTTTTTTCTTAATGTATATTCCCGATGGGCCGAAAGTATTTTTAAAATTTGAATATTTAGATTTTGTAAACCGGTTTATTTATTTTTTGACAAACTAAAAAAAATGTGATCGTGATTAACGACAACTTTTTTAAAAATATATTAACAAAGAGCTAGTATCGCGTTTTAAAATTGAAGGTACATTTTTAATTACGAGCAGAGTTGATGTTTATAAAAATAAAACATATTAAACTTCCATCGAAGAAAATAAACAATGTTTGTTTGTTTGTTCGTATTATATGTGTTGCCATGCCATTTATCCGATTGCAATAAAACTTGGTCAACTTATAGTTTGCACTTGCGCGAAGGTTTATGGCATAGTCAAATCAACTGACAGTAGGTCTGTTATATAAAAATCAATGTTTTTTCATATTTTATGTGCTGCCATACCGTTTATTTTGACAAATTATTGTTGCACTTGCGCAAGGGTCATAGGCATAGTACAATTAACTTTCAGTAGGTGGTGCGTGTGTCGTACCATAGACAATCGGCAAAAGACAAACAGGAAACGTCAAATGGAAAATGTCATCGATACCGATCAATGTTAGTGAAATTATGTAAATCGAAATTATTTATCTAAAATATTGTGCATCCGAAAGCATTTCAATAAACACGAAGACTTTCTTTCTTTGAGTGGCATTGCAGTGCTAGTTGGGTACTGGCTAGTAATATATAATAATTGTCGTGCTCAAATTAAAGTCGGTAATTTGACATGATAAAGTTATAAGAACTTTACCCTATCGATTACCCAAAGCTTATTTTTTACATACTTAATAGTGGGTTACTTGTTATTAGATGAGCCAACCATTTTCATTGGAAATACTTTTATGGTTGATGAAAACTCTAAAATAAAGAAGGCTTAATGAAAATTACAGCATGACTGCTAATGATAAAATTAATATTCTCTTGGAATTTATAGCGTACTAGCTGTACCCTGCGCGCGTTGCTACGCCAGAAATTGTAGGGGGGATTGGGGGGGTGGGGTGAGGGAGAGGGTGTACGCCAGAAAGTTTCGCGGAAGTGTACTCAAGAAATTTGTAAAAATTCGATATCAATTTTTGGGGAAGGGGGGTTGTTTGGCGGGGTGGAGTTTGGGGGGCGTATGGGAGGGGGGTATGCCTAAAACTTTCGAAAGAGTGAACTCGAAAAATTCATAATGTTTAAAAAGAAAATTCGGGCGTGGAGGTTAGGGGGTAGTTGGGGGAGGGGTTGGTAGGCCAGAAACCATTGCGGGAGTGTACTCAATAAATTTGTAAAGTTTCACATCGATCGGTCGAGCGGTTTAGTAGTCCATAGCGGACATACATACAGACATTCATTTTTATATATATAGATAACTAAAAACTTCCTTAGTCAAGTGTCAATGTCAGTTGTAGAGTCCAGCTTTGTTTTTCAGTTGGAGGCAAGGAGGGGTGATAGAATCGAAAAAAAGCAAACAAATAACGATACTAATGAGCTGCGATCAATCAGATTGGGATTTTTCCCTATTAAAGGAAAGCAAGGGGGGAGAGGTTTTAGAATCGAAACAAACCAATCAAATAATCATACTTCTAATGACGTTAAACATTACCACTGAAGATGTCCACCTCAACAGGCATCACATTCGTCAGCCGAAAAGTCCTTGAGACATGCGACTTAAAAGACCTACGTTACGAAGAAGTTCTGACAAAAAAAATGCTTGGCCTTGGCTATGACCACGTAGGCAAAACAATATCACTTATCTTTTTGATAAAGAAAGATTAATCAACCTCGTAACAAATCGGGAGCAAACAAGGTAAAACAAAGATATATCTTGTGTGATTTTTCTAATATCTTTTTAACCTAAAAAATGTTTTTAAAAATATACTGCTTAGACAATATGTAAGTATTGGAAAACTGTCAAAAAAGGCAAAACAAATCGGATTCCTCCAGTAAAACATAATTTAATTTGAGAACAAGTGGGAAGTTGAAATCGATTATCGAAATACCAAGCCGCGTTCATTGTGTACGGTTAGTTCAATTTCAGTCCTATAATTATCGATCAACGCTCGAGTATGTAAATCAGTTAACATTTTAAATTGTCCATAATCCACTGATTAGCATCTAGAAAATGTGAGTAGATAGATATTATATTTGATGGTTATGTTAACATTTGAATTGTCCACAGTAGTCAGTTTAAGCTTGTTATAAACAATATATTTATAATCTACATATATATGTATATAAATTGTAATGTTTGTTTATTGGTCGCGTATGCGTTCCTATACCATTCATCCGATTGCAATCAATCTTTGGAGAGGTGTTGTGCGGACGCCCACAAATATTCTTGCTTTGAATATATATTTTTAAAATCATTTGATTTGACAGGCATGTCACCGCCCGTTTTTATATTGAAAATTGACCAGCCTCTCTATCGTTCTTCTCCGAAATATTAATACACTACGACTTTGCAACGGTATCAGACTTTCAGTGATAAAGATAATGAACAATATCATCGAAGCAAATTTTTGAATGGGAAAATTTAAAGGAGAAGATGTAATACTTTCGATGGTTTCGGCGGTAACTTTGTGGAAGTTCATTTTAATATAAAATTTAAAATAAATTTTATTATTCCACGTATTACTACGTGGAATAATCATAATTATTTTATATTGAAAAGATGTAATGTTGCCACGCATCCCAATGATTCCAACAGACATACCATGAGAATTAAAACTTTTAATTAGAATTTTTTGAATTTTTTACTTTTCTATGAGTTTTGTCGCTAACGACCCCGGTTTCGCCTTTCGCATCTTCAGGCATTCCAAGTGCACGGATGTACTTGAACTGGTTTGACTCCCATTTGCAATGACTGTTAAAAACACACAGGGACAATCGCTACAAGTGTTTGGATTAAATTTGGAAAATCCATGCCTCTCACATAGACAGCTGTACGTGGAATAATCAAAGTTATTTTAAATTTTATATTGAGAAGATGTAATGTTCCCACGCATCCCAATGATTCCAACAGACATACCATGAGAATTAAAACTTTAAACGTTTGACTCTCATTTGCAATGACTGTCAAAAACACACAGGGACAATCGCTACAAGTGTGTGGATGAAATTTGGAAAATCCATGCCTCTCACATAGACAGCTGTTTGTGGCTTGCTCGCACCTTGAAAAACCTTCTGATTTATTCGTATACGCAGCAGATAGAAAAACAAAAAATATTGTGTATCCAAAAGCACTTCAATAAACAGAATTAAAACTCAAATACTTTCTTTCTTTGAATGGCATTGCAACGCATCCCGGGAGCTCGTAGGTTTTCTATAAGGAAATAATGTGCTTTCCATAGAAAGTTTAAATTTCCATTATAAATTATTAAATACATTGCATAATTACGTTGTTTCTAGACGCGGTAATATTATTAGCAAATGAATTCTAAAAGCATGATTTTGCTCACACAACAAATTTTTATGTGGAATTAAATCTTTGTCAAAATTCATACAAATTTGAATCATTCACTATTTGTTTCCATTTCTGAATCATTATTCGGAAATTTTCCAAAAAATTGATCAGAAGAAATTAAAGATAATAAACAAAAGGTATCTCTAAAAGAATGATTACCAGTGAAATCTGTTTTTCTGCTGAAAAGAAGAGAAAAAGAAGAAGAAGCTGAATTATTTTCACCTAACACAGTACAATCAGTTTTTAAAATACGTGTAACATATTTTCCGGCATGGTTAGCAGGTGCTTGACATTGAACTACGAACGGTTAAGGAAGCTGTTTTTTTTAGCCTTTTCAACTGTACAGTATATATTTCAGAGCAAATTTATCATGAACAGATAACATTAAATATGAGAAGCAATATGATACAGCTTTAAGTGTTTTTTGTGGACAAAACTAGTAAAATATGATACACTTTTAAGGTATTCACTGTCAATACTTGGTGGACTGGCATTATAATAAAAATAATAAAAAAAAATTTGTACGTATTCCACATTAAATTTATTAGATCACGACCGGTTGGTTTCGCTCATGACGAATTGTATCAACTGCTGATAAGCGAAACCGGCCCTGGTTTAATATATTAAATGTGGAAAAAGTACTGAAAATGTTTTTATTATTTTTATTAAACATTTGAAAAGCGGAAATGCAGAGAAAATGCGTCATGAACAAGTTCATGAGTAAACAAGGATAGTACGGTTTTTAATAGTCATCAAAATATTTTGCTTTTGATTTATTATGAACATTCATCAAAACCAACGCTTTCCAACCAAAAACAGAGAATATTGTTTGAATATATTAAGCCTCACGTTACAATAAAAAAATATATTCTACAATTTTGATTATATTTATTCATTCTATGTGTATTTTATCCGCATTAAAAATACCACCACATCACTAGGTAGCAGTATCTAATATATAAAAATCAATATTTTTTTGTTTGCACTCTATACCCTGCCATACCGATCATACGATCGCAATGAAACTTTGACGAACTTTTTGCTTGCACTTGCGTGGAGCTTACAGTAGGTTTCTTGGCGTATACACAAATATATTTTTCTTATTTTATGCGCTGTTATACCGTTCATTTTGACAACTTATTGTTGCACTTGCGCCAAAGGTGATAGGCATAGTACAATTAACTTTCAGTATGTGGCGCGTGTGTCGTGCCATAGATAATCGGCAAATGACAAATAGCAAACGGCACATTATTACCATCGATGCCCATCAATGTGAGTAAAATTAGATCGAAACTATTAGCGCACAGCGACAAACGCTATAAGTGAGTAGACTGAATTTGGTAAATCCATGCTTTTCACATATACAGCTGTATGTGGCCTGCTCACGACTTGGAAAACCTTCTGATTTAGTTGCATACGCACTAGACAGAAAAAATATTGTGCATTTGAAAGCACTTCAACAAACACAATAAAAACATAAATACTTCCATTCTTTAAGTGGCATTGCAACGCTGCCGGGTACTAGCTAGTATTTCATAAAATCGAAAGTGACACAGGTGTATTTTGTTATTTAATATATTAAATTTAGTCTATCATTGAAATCTAATATCATATTATAAATAAAGCTATTAATATTCTAAAAAATATGGCGAGCAATCAAGCCAAGCTTAAAATAACCTCGCATTGTCTTCTTGCTGATTTTTTTATAATCAAATATTTGATAGCACTGAAATTTGATATTAAAATATGCAATAAAAAAATTACAACCACGCAGTCATTAAGTGTTACAATATTCCTACGACAGATTTTTTTTTCACTAGAGGTAATGAGATGAAAAGTCGACCAGCGAAACTTTTAGTTAGTCCAGAGTAGGGCTTCTAATCCCGGTCCAAAATCTTGATCCCGGGATTTCGGAATTGCATAAAGTCGATTCCGTGATTTATTTTTATATTTTTAAAATCATATAATGACAAATAAAACATCACGCCGAAAAAAAATTTTTTTTTTGATAATACTTCAATTTGTAATTGATAATACTTCAGTTGATAATGCTTGCCATAAGAGAAACCAGTTCTGATCCAATAACATTTATGTAGAATAAGAACTAAAAATGTTTTATTATTTTTTTATAATGCCATTCCACAAGTACTGAAAGTGAACACCTTAAAAATCACACCTAGTTACCCAACAAGTATAATAACAATTTTATTTATATAATGAAAGTATACTTTTAAGGTGTTTACTGTCAATACATGGTGGAATGGAATTATAATAAAAATAGTAAAACATTTTAAGTAATTATTCCACATAATTTTATTGGATCAGGACCGGCTTTCTTCGACATTTTAATTGTATTTTGCTTCAATTTATTTGCTTAGTTTTAATACCAATTGTTTGTCATACCTTGTAATTATTACTTAACTTTTGTAAAAATATCTCTGTTTCGTTGTACTTCTTATCAGTTGACAATGCTCGCCATGAGCGAAACCGTTCCTGATCCAAACAAAAAATTGTGGAATAAGAACTAAAAATGTTTTATTATTTTTAGTTAAAGTATAAACTAAAATATTAACACTCTAAGTACACTCTACCGCTCAACACCTCATAAATCTACAGCAAGACCACAAAGTAATTAAATCATACCGTAGTACTATGTGAGTAACATTGGGTGGCTATTGAATCATTTATAGATTTTTTTTTGTTCACAGCCTGAGGCCGAATATCAGATTCATTAAAACATTACATGCGCATGCTCTATGCGTGATATATATTATTATTATTCTCAGCAAAATAACTCGATTCCTGGTTGTAAAATTTCGATACACTTACATATAAGAATGGAAAAGTTTACGGAATAAGGTAAGCAAGCGGTGGTCTTCAAACTAGATTAAAATTAAGCCACTCACATACTTTATTATTATGCATGGCTGTGGAGTCGGAGTTTTTGGCCGGAGACGTCGCGGGGCTTTGGACGGAGTCGTACTCAGAGTCAGAATTTTTTTAAAGTTTGAACTTTTTAATTTTGCATATTGCCTATATGTCAAATTTGGCTATGGGCCGGATTGGTTAGTTGATGCATAATTGTTACAGTGAAACTGTATTCTCAGTAAAAATATATTCTTCTCCAAGCTGATTTGACCGCCCTGTCTTCAGCCCAATGTTCTGTCCCCATCGACTTGGGAAAATAATTTCAATGATCGTTACCAATGAAATCATGTTGTCATACAAATCTTATTACTTGATACATTTTCACTGTAACATATACACATAAATAGGAAAGGTAGGAAAAAAAACGTGACGATATTAAACTTTTTTTAATCGGAGTCGTGTTTTTGGTCAATGTATTTTTGGTAAATGCTGGAGTCTGAGTTGGAGTCGGAGTCGTATTTTTTTAACGAATACACAGCCCTGTTATTATGTGTATGACAATTTTCAGTCTGCGTGGTCGAATTTGAACGTCAATGGCTTCGGTTGCGGGATTCACAGCTATATTTTTTAAACGAATAATAGAATATCGTTTTGCCTACAGCTCCCTCCAACAACCATCCATTTCTAAAACCGGAACTTTTGGAGAGCGACTATTTAACCACTTACTCTTTTCCAGCTCTCATAGAAAAACTTTTGTTGAGATAAAATCCATTTGTAGTTCATATGCACCACATTGGGCTAACAATGTTGACGGACCTGTCATTATACGTTTGTCGTTTTTTTTTAAACCATATTCGCTTCCAACATGGAGCATATGGACTCCTCACGGAGTTTATCTCAACATACATTTTTTTTTCTACGGGAACTGCTTGTTACTCGGTTGCTCAACCTCTCTTTTTCGAAGTGAATAGGGATGGAAAGGATACGAGGATTAGAGGTGGGAATTAGGATTTTCAACAACACAAACACCCATGCCTTTGAACAGATTTATCGACTGAGGGATCGAACACGGGCGGTCTGATACGCAAGCCAACAACGTTGACACTGCGCCACGGACCGGACATATATGTTTGTCATGCCTATTATAAATCCTACGATTAATTTCTACTCATATTTGATGCAGGAAAATCTGCTATAGAATTTTATATGTCATATGAATTATGCACTAAGATGTCGATATCACCTTCACACTTACTGTCATAACGTGAAATTATCATTGCGTTCGGGATTTTTGCGCGTGGGAAATCGATTCATAACCATTGACTTGTTATGCATGCAGACCAGCAGCTTCCAAAACATGGGGCGCGAAAAATAACATTTGTATTATGCATTGCTTCGCTATTATGGAATTTGTGTCATACTATAAATTGATGTTAAAACGATCCATATAAAATCCAATTATCATGGGTTTCATGTCTTACTCAATTATTGTGTTATTTATCGTTGATTTTGTGCACAACTGATACATTATTTACCATCGAGTTAATCTCGTATGACTTTCACAACTTATAGAATATTTGGCGCATTGGCGGAAGCTGTAATGCCAAATATTTTTATTTTAATAAAATAAATAAAATAAAATAAAATTTAAAAATAAAATTAGTATCAATTTTTTCATTCATAAATAAAGTAGATATGCTACATTTGAATGTGTACAATTGAAAAATCAAGCCCGTGATTAGTCGTTATAAATTCAACGTTTGATTTTATATACTAAAATTTTAAAGGCATTAAAATCAAATAAATTTAAAGAGAATATGTTATCTAGTTACACATTATATAGCACTATTTCCATTTAATATATTCTTGTAGAGATCAACTCCGAACAGTTTATGCTCCAAGTTGGGAGCGGACATGGTTAAAAAAAAAAATTATTCTCAACTTTTCGACTTTATATTTTGTGCAATAGTACATACTAAATAATGTTTTTCATTTATTTTAATAATAATTTTTTCCCTAAAAAGTGTCAGTTACCACCTTTAAAAGTTATTATCAAATCAAATGTATTGTCGTTATTCCGTAAATAGTCTATTTAAATTAATTTATATAAAATCCATTTTTTACCATTTAATTTTTTTGTGAGGCGTAATAAAAAATAGTTTTAGAACCAGTGAAATACAATTAATTCAATAAATTTGAAGCATAATATGGACTTGTAATAGAACATTTCAGTCGTATATTTTTGACGAGAATTTACGATTAGGTCAATCTATCTATAGAAAGTAAGGGTAAAAGTATAATTTAAGGATGAGATATGAAGACGTCTTGTAGTTGGCTAATCAGTACACTTTGCTTCATTTTAAAGACCTGAAGTCTCTAAACAAGCATTTGATACATATGACGTGAACACTCGACTTCCGTGACAGACTCATAGAATATTTATGAAACTATATATCATAGGAAATATTTTTTATTGTTAATTAAGTCTATGTGAATATACTACTACATAGGCTATATTTTATATCGAATCATTATTTTTATGACGAATATGACATTACTTTAAATATTTTTGCGCTTATGTTGAAACCTGCTGATTGTAATATTTTGTACCTTTATTATTATAATTCATTTTGAAAATAAATTAGTCTACGCATACAACTCGTAAAACCAACTGCCACCAGATGTTGCTTAACCTCCCGGACCATATTTAAAATAAATCAGTTCATAATAAAGTTGAATGACCATATCCGTGTGAGATTTTTATCAGATTGGTGCTGACAATATGTAATATTGTATATGGGTCAGTTATATGAAATTTCAGTTACTGTAGGTGCCAAAAAACAAATATTTGCCGTAAATAATATCGAAAAACAAAATATGCACACATTTAAAGAAAAATAAAAAATAAGTGAAATAGTCAGAATAACGATTTTAATAACAGCTTTAGATTCGCATGCATTTATTGCTTATGATCAGTGGCGGCCGATGGCAAAATATTCGGGACTGCAAAAAATCTTTTGTATACATGAAAACCGTCCTCCGTCTGCGTTGAGAAGTTATTCTCTATGTATACAAAACAATATATCCGCGACAAACAAGTTACAAGTTGATACATGCGTTCAACAATGCTCGTCATAATTTGACAATATTTTCTTTCATATTTTTTAGGAGAACTTTATTTGAAATTCTATGTACAAAATTGGCGTGTGGCATGGTAATTACTAGCTTCACGTCACAAAACATTTTTTCTGACTACAAATTTGCTTGGGACATGACAGCAAATGCACTTTTGGCGACGTCTGCCAAGCACGTGTAGATATGTAGATTCTACATAGAATATTTTACCTTTATTATTTCTTCAATTCTTTGGCAAAACAATTTTTGATCACCCATGTTGTGATGTAAAGTTTTAACTCTCTCATTCACTTCTAACGAGAGATTCTCAGATATCAAATGGTTGGCAAAAGTATTCGTGTCTTTTTCAATCTAAAAGCGGCTTAGACGTTCAGCCACTCTTATATTCAATGCGCGTGTGGTTTACCCCATGTAAAAATCCTGGCAATCACTACATTGTAATCTACATGTATTCTTTGTCCAATAAAATTTGAATGTTAATCTTAATGATTAATGTTTCTTGAAAATCCGTATATAGATCATATGAGTTAAAACAAAAAAAAAAAACTTGATCCGGATTGTTTATTTTATTGCAAAGCGTGTAAAAGAAATTTTCACGTTTACCGAATTTCGTTCTCATGCATAGACATTTATTATTATATATTAATTGCTTGTATTATTTACAGAATGATTTACGATCATGCTTTGAGCTTTTTAATTGTCATTTAACGATATGTTTATTAGATTTGTATTTGAAACGATATTATAAATTATTGACATGTATTTATTTGTCAGCAGTATGTTTAAAAGACTCATGTTAGTATCCATTCTAATTAATTAACAATGAAGTCTTAAAATTGTTTTTTTTTTGTTAAAACCATATCCGCTTTTTATGTGGAAAATATAGTGTGTATTTCGAAGAGGATTAATTATTACTCAGTTACAGCACGTATTTTGTTTTGAATAGAGCAAGGATATTAGAATATTGGTGAATTCAAATCGACAGGACCTATTATTGGATTCAAAAAAAAAATTGGAAGGAATTTTCTGCATCACAACCATCCATGCCTTCATCCATGGCTCATTATGACTTTTTTTTCTAAGGCATGCTGAGTTCACTAGCTTGACTGCTTGAAGAGAAATATACCTGGCCATATTTGTTTTTCGGCTTATCCTTGGCCAAAATGAGAACTCCACCATTCTTGAGAATGTTCCAGATAAATTTCTCAGGAATCTGAGCATGTGTTGTTTGTTCCTGCAAGGAGTACAATCAACTTATCATTTGTGATTTTTGAAATTAATATATATGTATATATAAATGAGTCCGTATACTTTAAATAGGAAGCGGACAACGTTAAAAGCAGAGCAGTGGTGTCGCGGTTTTTTGGTCGGACTCTGAGTCAGAGACGTCGCGGTGTTTTGGCCGGAGTCGTGAAATTTTTATTTATGCATAAAACCTTCAGAATTTGGCTATGGAAGGAAAGCTAAGAAAAGTCGCGACAAAATTAAACTTTGTTTAGTCGGAGTCTTTCTTTTGATCAATATTGGAGTCGGAGTAGTGTTTTTTTAGCGACTTCACAGCCCTGGTAAAATTATGTCGTTGCAGCTTGAGAGAATTGAGTCGAGAACACATTTAAAATTATCGCAAAATATAGTGCGTTTATCGAGTTAAACTCCTTTCGCCTAAAACCACTGCCCACATTGTTATTGTGTTGATAATAATCAAGAATGTTGCATTTTATGCGGAATCGTGTCTGCTGTAACAGACACATTTAAACGACTCCAGACATAATCGGAGTTTCTATCGACTGGAATTTAATCTTATATATAAAACCGAAACGGCGTATGTATGTATGTATGTCTGTAATTCCCTTTTGCATTGTTGTTGCAAGTTGCCATAAAAATGAATATGAAAGAAAATATGTTTGAATTTTTATCGGCGAAAACATTTAGTCAAAATGTAATAAATTAGTCTTCTACAGAACTTTTCCCGGCTTTTATTATTAATAATAATGTTTATTATTTACGTGAAGATATTATTTGTCATTTCTTTGACAGCAAATTAGATTTTTTCCTTGAATTTGGACATTTTAATGGGCGAGAATGGGGCTGTCATCAAATTAAATAAAGTTTGTGATTTTATTTTAACTCTATTTTGTGATATAATTATGTCGATTGATATAACATTAAATAATTATTAGTCGCTTAGTCCGAGCGACGCCGGGTAGCAATACTAGTATTATATAAATTGCGGGTTTAGTCAAATTTCACTTAAGTAAACATATCTGAATTTCGTTGTAAATGAATCATTATTTAATGTACATGAGTAGTTCTTATATACATCATATGTATATAGATGTATTATAGAAAAAACAGTGATGACATTTGAACCCGAAATCCCGAAGATTTGCAAAACCTGATGAGGTCCGGGATTAGAAAACATAATCCCGAACTTTTTGGGATTGATGTATCATCAATAAAAGCGTTTTGATTGCGTGACAGACAGATTTTTTGTTTCAATTAGTTATCAGGTCGCTTTCGAACGAGACCGATACTCTCTTATATTATATGTCATTTGAATATTTTCGCTCTTCAGTAATTTATAGACAACCGAAACATAATATTCATAATAAAATAGTAATAAGAAGTCTTTGAGCTATTTACAAAAACCAAGAAAAACATCTTGATCTTCTTCCTTAAGTCTTTTTTGTCTTTGGTACATTTGCAATTTGTAAATATTTTCACTATAAAAACGCGGTGGAGAGGCATACATATAAAGGGTATTTCAAAATAAAATATGTTACTTTGTCCTGCTGAGTAGATTATTCATTGTTTAGTGGCCAAATTTGAGTCAACCAGTTTGGTAAATAATCCAACACCTACCTGTACGTCATCAAAATACAATATCTGGTGAAAAAATTTTTGCTGTTTGTGTACAGGAAAACCCAAGGCAATTTGTTCTCGTTGTTCACAAGAACTTGGCTTTTCTGCGACTTCAACTTGGCGAATTTTGAATCGGGCCTTATGCATAAAATACAACTATAAGGAACTTAAAAAAATTAAATATTTTTTGGATGTTTACTTATTCCAAAATTAATTGCGACATGGCCCATTTTATAATGAATGGATATTGGCAATGCTATATTCCATATTTAATGCCGTAAAATATACTTACAAATGAAATTAAAATTTAGTCGAAATCTCACAAACAACTTGTTTTATTTACATTTCAAAACTAAGCGTCCTTATAAAAAGACCCATCGTAAAGTTTTGCCGGTACAAGTAAAATGAACAAGTTTATTTATTTTTTTGATTTATTTTTGCTATATCATAAGTTTGATACATAACATAATAGTACATACAAATACATAACAGTTATCTCAATAATAAATAATCAAAATGATTATCCAGTATCGAGATAATTTCAAGGTGGCAGTGTTTTCGTTATTTACACTAGAGAAGAAGAAGAAAGTTACAATACATATATTTTGATAAAAGTTCATCTTATCAAATCAGTCAATAACAAGGTGGTGGGCGAATTACCATTTGTTGGAAGCGGCAGCGACGGCAGCGAAATGCTGAGCCTTAGCGTGTGCGACCTCAATCGTATCTTGGGGTAACCTGGGGTACTCCATAGACAGCTGGAGCCCATGCGGTGTAAGCAACTGGGGCCCATGCGGTGAGTGGTGCTCCGTGGGAAGCAGCGGCGATGGCAGCAAAGTGAGCGGCTTTAGCCTGGGCGACTTCAGGGGTGTCTACGACGCGACCGTCATGACCGATGGGGGCAGCTCCATAAGCGTAGGCGCCTCCGTAAGCGTAGAGTCCAGCGTTGTTCCATGCACCGTTATCTTGAGATTCAGCCAAACCTTCTCCTTTGTATTGGCCATCATTTTCGACTCCGTGGCTGTAGACTCCTCCGTAGAGTCCTCCCAAGTAGTTTCCGTTCCATTGTCCATTGTCTTGGGACTCGGCGAGTCCTTCTCCTTTCCACTGGCCGTCGTCTCCTCCTACCCACGACGCCGAGGCGAAAGCGGCCATGCAGAGGAATGTGGCAACGAACTGTGGAAATTATAAGGTCGTTCGTTTATATGGGTGTTGAGAAAATGAACGCAAAACTATGTGGCAAGGTTGTATATTGAACGCGTAACGGTGTGTGGTTTCGATTGAAACCTTTTTCGATTACTTATTATTGCCGACACGCAAAATGCACGTATCTTTAATACATCAATATCGGACTGTTACTCAATAAATTTTATTTGTAACAGTCTATTTAAAAATTGTATATAAATTAGTATTTATACGGTAAACATAATTTTATTTAAAAATTGTATATAAACCCGGGTCGTTAGCGACAAAACTCATGGAAAAGTACAAAATTCAAATTTTATGTTACAACCTGTCCATTAGAGCTATTATTGAACCTTCATTTGATCTAATATAGTAAAATAAAAATTCTACCAATGCATTAAATTGAGGAAAACAAGATTCTTGATTAAAGACATTTACTTGGCAGAACTCTATTATGATAATTGCATAGTTAAAATACATTACACTTTTTTTTCTGCCTTAAAACAAGTTCAATTAAACATATACCGATAAATTATCATTAATGTTGCAATCTTATATAACACGGTGAAAATAGCAATTTATTTTAGTTCTACAAATTTCATCGTGTTATAATGGAGTTCTTACTACTAAATGCCAAGTCAATCGATTAAAATCTTTCGTTTTGCCACAAAATACAGCTTGTATTTTTTCTGTTTCATTTATCCCGTAATATAAATATAAATAAAACAAATTATAAAGCACTATTCCCACTAATATTCTGATAAAGTTTAGAACCGGTTTCACTCATCCTGAGCAGATTTGTCCAGTTGACAATGCTCGCAATGAGTAAAACCATTCCTGATCTTGATCATAATATTTATAATGTATTTTATTTATTTACAGTTAACACTTAAATTAATAATAAATGTATGAGCACTGATTTGTAAATTCTCTACTCACCATGAAATTCATGATGATTGAGTTTTTTTTAAATTTGTTATAGCAAAAAGATGAAAAGCCTTTTCGGTCGAAAACTGCTTGTGATCCGTAGAAGCCTTACGCAGGCTTTATATCCAAAATCAGTCAACCCGAACATGGATCAAGGTGGGGATCATTATCATAATGTCACTAAATTTGGTTCTACTATGGACAGTATTGATTAGTAAACTCATTCAATAGTGAACATGAACCGAGAAGAACCGTTTGAAATATGTGTCTGTTGTTGCATAAGCCTGAATTGTGTTTTCTTTATGTTTTATTATAAGTAATTATAAAATTATTTGTTTTTTGAAAGCTACTAATAGTGACCTTTATTCAATTTATAAACACTGTTTATATAAACTGCCTTTATTACTAAGCTTATTTATTTTTAATCTATCTTTATTGTTTTCGTGTAAAACATCTTTCGTTCAATATTAATTATAGGCATTTTTTTATAAGCATTTTATATTTAATAAAAAAAAATATTTGGCATTACTGCTTACGCCAACGCGCCAAATATTCTGAGTTGTGAAAGTCATACGAGATTAACTCGATGGTAAATAATGTATCAGTTGTGCACAAAATCAACGATAAATAACATACACCCAGCCCAAGATCTCTTTTTTTTCAATTGAAAAAATCTGACCTTGCCGGGGATCCAACCCGGGCCTTCCAATTGCTAGGATAAAGCTCTTGCCACTAAACCACAGGGACCGAATTATCTGTTTTAATAATTTTTGTTTCAATTTCCATACTCGCTATACTTCTTAGCTAATTTCAATGATTCGTGCTATTTAATTATCTTTGTATTAATTTATTTTAACCGTAGAAAATTTCTGTTGTGTGAAGTCAAATATAAAACGAATGGTATTATACACTTGGGTAGATTTTGCTACCCGGCGTCGCTCGGACTAAGCGACCAATAATTATTTAATGTTATATCATTCGACATAATTATATCACAAAATCTAACATCCAAAATTGAGTTAAAATAAAATTCACAAACTTTATTTAATTTGATGACAGCCCCGCCCCATTCTCGCCCATTAAAATGTCCAAATTCAAGGAAAAAATCTAATTTGCTGTCAAACATATTTCAAATAATACCTTCACGTAAATAATAAACATTATTATTAATAATAATATCCGGGAAAAGTTCAGTAGAAGACTAATTTATTACATTTTGACTAAATGTCTTCGCCGATAAAAATTCAAACATATTTTCTTTCATATTCGTTTTTATGGCAACTTAATGACCAACAATGCAAAAGGGAATTACAGACCCACAGACATACATACGCCGTTTAGGTTTTATATATAAGATTTGAATGAAATTAATTTATATCCAACCGATGAAACTAAATAAATGGAAATCTCGTAAGCCTTATTCCCATTAAAGCGTGTAAAGTTTTTATGTAGTAACTTTCTGTTAAATACAGGAACAATCTTTTGTAATGTTTGGCATAGATACTTATCCGAAAATTATCATTTATGTTTATGACAACTCATCATTGAATAAATTGGTTATTACATGTTATGAATCTTCAAATCAAAGTAATAAACCTTATCAATATAAGTGTACACAATTTTAGCTATTCAAACTTGATATTAAAATTTTGGCAAGAGTCCTGTGTAATATTAGTATTTCAATTTTGGTATCGACTACAGCTGTTTCAAGCTTAAGGTAATGGAAAGTATAGATGGATGAATTAGGATGGTTGCAATTTAGCCCCATTACTCTTCGCTATTTGGAAGGACAACCTGCCCAAATGCTTGAAGTTATGAATAGTTCGATCTATACTTGCAAATTAATAATCTGGATTAGTTTAACATCCGAAACCGCTGTACATAACCCATAAGCATTAATTTAAAAGGGGTTCGAAAAATAAATGAAACACATGATTTTAAAATTAATCAATAATTTGTTTATATCATCAACGAATGCATTCAATGTACATATTATAATCTATCTACCAATCCCAAGACTTAGGCTCATCCTATTTGGACCAATATATAGCATATATTTACAAAAAAATATTTTAATGGAGAAAGCATTAATTTTTTCATATTAAATTCTGCTATTTTTACAGTATTAATTTTATCTCTATTATCTTTGAAACATCACCGCAAGAAAGTGCATGAAAAAAATAAACATATTAATTATATTTTATTGGTTCCTTAATAATTATATTTATTAAAAATTATTTTTATCCTCTTAAACGATCGTGTGCATTGTAAAATTTTAAGCAAAGATTCATACCTGTACACAAAGGTAAAAAACATATGCTAATACTTAATAAAACTACGCACTATATAATATAAAGTTTTGATTACAACAGATATGAACTACATATATTGTCAAATATTGTTTTTGTTTTAAATAATTTTCTTCTAAATAGTTCAAAGCTTTATTCATAGATGGCGTAATTTAAATAATAATAAAATAAAAATAATATTTAAATAGATTCATTACATATCTAAAGCACCTTGAGATATTTATTTATCAAGTTAAAATAGTTTTTATCACTGTCTCCGCTCCAAATTTGGAGCATATTTTCTCCTTATGGAATATATCACAACAGAAGCTTTCTACGAAAACTTATATGTAGTTAATGATTTGAAACTCTCTTTTTTGAAGAGAGTATGGGTTTTAAGCAGGGCTGTGGAGTCGGAGTCGGGGGTTTTTGGCCGGATTCGGAGTCGGCGCGGCGATTTGGTCGAAGTCTAAGTCGGAGTCAGAAATTTTGAAAAGATTGAACTTTTTATTTTTAATTTAATATGTAAAATTTGGCGATTGGCGGATTGGTTGGTTGATATATTATTGAATACACATACGTGACGAAATAGATCGTTTTTTAGTCAGAGTTGTGTTTTTGGTCAATGTTGGAGTCGGAGACGGAGACGTGTTTTTGGTAAATGCTGGAGTCGGAGTCGTAATTTTTTTACCGACTCCTGGTTTTAAGGATTGGACAAGGACAATACAAATGCTAAGCTAATCGCTCTCGCTACGGCACATTTTTATGGATCTGCTAATTTGTAAAACACATATATCAATGTCAACAAAAATCAATAAATCGATTAAAAATGAAACTGCCTGGAAAGGGATACGAACCCGATCGCACCCGACAAAAAGTATAGTAGTGGGTCTACAAACTCTAAGATATCATTTTTCCAACACCCTATGTGAGATTCAATAAGTACTAGTTGTAGGCTATAAACGTCATAAATATATTATTTTTTGTTTATCTATTGATATATATTATACATAAAAGTGTACCTAATTCTCAGGACACTCAAACACACTATAAGGTATTTTGTTCCTCTACTGCCTCGCATGACCTTGCCAACCGGTATTACCACAATCGGACCGGAAACCCAAAAGCCTTTTTGAGTTCCGCGCTTCTGAAAGGTTTTGGAGGTCTACAAACCGGAATGATTTTTTTAATTGATTCAGTAAAACATGTGTCTATATTTTTTAAATAAATATGTTTGATAACATGGATGTCTGAGTCGTCTGAAATTGATTCGAAAAACTGTGACGCAAATACGCTTTCACTTTTTTTGAATTTTGTACTTTTCCGTGAGTTTTGTCGCTAACGACCCGGGTTTTCCCTTTCGGCATCTTCAGGCATTCCAAGTGCACGGATGTACTTGAACTGACGCGTAGTAAACAGTTTGTATCGTTTATATACAAAAATATAAGTAGATCACTAAGTTAAAAGGTTATTAAAATGTAAATTAGCGAAATTTAAATTGTTAGCGACAAAACTCATGGTAAAAGTACAAAATTCCAAAAATTCAAATTTGATATTGAAATTCCATCAAATACCCTCAGTCGAAATACTTAATCATACGTAACCACTTGTTATCCCTCCTCTCTTCGAAAACGAAGGATTAAAGCAATCGAGTAACAAATAGTTTTTGTAGAAAAGTAACTGTTGAAAACAAATATCATTTTTTAGTCTATAAGATCCAAATTGGGAGCGGTCATGATGTACAGTGTCCTGATTTTTAAAAGAATACATGAATCTGGAAATAGGACTTTAAAATATGGGTTAGATATTTAAAATAATGTCTTTACGCCTAGAAGTGAAATCTTGCAGCTTTAAAGCGATTATATGTATATTAAAATAAAATATGAGTTCATAAAATTCAGGATGAGTGAAACCAGTGAAAAACGTAGAATTATTAAAAAAAATCGATGAAAAATCGGACTTAAAAACCACACGCAATAAAGTTTGAGAACCTTTTAAAAACCTAACATTGAAAAAAATTACAAATTAAATGTAAATAAATACAGTATGGCCCAACACCGCCCAGTATAATAATGGTAATTGAAAAAAACTGATTTATCATAGTCTAAATATATCTAGTTCAATAACTCAAAGGTACATTTTACGACACTGTACGAATCACGCTACGAACGTGTTATTAATAATTAGTATTTTATAGAATGAAATTTCGGTTTTAGTCCCTTATGGCAGCGTTACATTTGATTGAATGATATGATCATCCAACATTAATTGAACATGATTATTACAAAATTAATTATATGCTTAAAAACTTGATGTTCAAAGTTGAATCGTTTAGGTTTTGTACTTTTTACATCAAGCTTTGTCGCTTACGACCCAGGTTACGTGTGTTGTCATCAAAATGCATCTCAAGTGCACGAATGTACTTGAACTGACGTCTGATTCTTGAATGTCTTGAGTTTTGAATGAGTCAAGTTAAGTACATTCGTGCATTTTAAATGCCCGAAGATACCGAAATGTGAAACCCAGACCGTTAGCAATAAAACACAAGGAGGATATTGAAATTCCATAAAGCACCTTCAGTCTAAATTCTAAGCTAAGTTCAGCTTAAAATGCTTGCGACTAGGGAACCGATCCTGATCTGTACAAAATATATTTAACAGTATCAACCACTAAATATTGTTCAATTTATTTAAAATATAAAGCTTTTCCACCAAGAATTGACAGTTTACACTTTAAAAGAATTAATTTAAAACCGGTTGAGACATGAACACATATCGCTGTCTCTATTGTATCGTCATTGAACTATTATGAATTTAATTATAAGTAAAGTAGAGTAAGGTCGTAGGTATTAAGTATTTTACTATCCAATAAATTTAGCTCAATAAACAAACTTTAGTTATTATTAACATAAGATTGAACATCAATTTACAATAAGGCAATGATCGCATTATAATAAATGAATATAAAATTATTGCAGAAATAATCTATGAAATTAGGTGTTGTAAGAACGTCCAGATTAAAAGATATTGGCGACGTTGTTTTCAGTGTTGTCAAAGAATTTAAACGCGTGATAGTAAATTGTTAATTATTTAAAAATAATTAGCCTTTTTAACAGTAAATAATACCTTGTATTAAAAAAAAAAAGCGTGTTGCCAGGCTTTATTAGTAAAGCTAGAATATTTGTTATGCACCGTTGTTTCACTTGATTCAATTTTAAATTCAATTTTGTGTGTTATACCGTTAATAAAGCTTTGGTAATTTGTGAGAAGGAGTGGAAGATAAATTTAAATAATGATTATTGGTTTCAAGTTGTGTAGGAAATGCTGAATTTAATTGCTGCATATATTATTTAAATAATTGTAAGGGATTTACGTTAATTATAAGTCACATACGGAAGCGTGTTTATTTTATGTTTTAATAACATTTTTGATTGACTTAAGAGATTGATGATTATATTTGTAACGATCTGTTAGTTCTTTTGTATAATATATATAAGCATTGAATTATAATGTTGTGGATAGGTTTCATGAAATAAAATGCAATTTAATTTTCTTTTTGCTGTATTTTAAATTAAATTACTATTTGGATTATTTTATATACAGTACACGGTTAATTGGCACGCGTACATATTATATATTTATATACACATATCAGCTATAATTGACGATGTCAAATTCAAACACACCATTTATAACTTTGAAGTGTAGGTCAGTCTGCAGGATTGATTGATTACCATCCTCCATGAGCGTGTGCGCCGTAATGGACAGCTTCATGAGAAGCGGCGGCGACAGCGGCGAAGTGAGCGGCCTTAGCGTGAGCTACTTCAGGGGTATCTTGGGGAACTTGGGGAACATGAGCGCCATAAGCGGCAGCTCCATGAGCGTAAGCGGCAACTGGGGCATAAGCGGCGATTGGGGCATAAGCTCCATGGGCGACGGCGTGTCCACCGTTGGTAGCGGCGGCGACAGCGGCGAAGTGAGCGGCCTTAGCGTGAGCGACTTCAGGGGTATCTTGGGGAACTTGGGGAACGTGAGCGCCATAAGCGGCAGCTGGTGCGTAAACTCCATGAGCGTAAGCGGCAACTGGGGCATAAGCTCCATGAGCGACAGCGTGTCCACCGTTGGAAGCGGTAGCGACGGCGGCGAAGTGGGCGGCTTTAGCGTGAGCGACTTCAGGTGTGTCTACGACGCGACCGTCATGTCCCAAAGGAGCGGCTCCATGAGCGTAGGCGCCTCCATAGTGTCCAGCGTATCCAGCGTATCCGGCATATCCAGAGTGATCTCCGTATACTCCATGATCTTGAGACTCGGCCAAACCTTCTCCCTTCCATTGACCATCATCACCATGCACCTGGTTGTAAACTCCTCCATAGTGGGCTCCACCCAAGTAGTCTCCATGATCCTGGGACTCGGCGAGTCCTTCTCCCTTCCATTGACCATCTTCATGGCCTCCCCAGTGTGCTGACGCGCAAGCGGCCAAGCACAGGAATGCAGCGACGTACTGTGTGATAAAAAATTTTTTAAGAAATGCTAAGCAACGACATTGACAAGGTCGGTTGATTATATCAATGACCGCATTGTTTCAAACCCAATCATATCACATATCTAAGGCGTTACTCGATTTTGAACGTAAGAAATAAAAATAATTTTAACGACTACAGTAAAGTATTATTCATTAAATAGGTTCCATATTGCATTGCAATATAGACGCATTTACAATTAAGACATTTCGTAATAACAATAATTATAATATTAAAAGTTTATTGTCTAATAAGATTAAAATGGAATTTTTGAAATTATATGATTATTTGAAATGATTATACAAAAATTCATATTTGAATTTAGAATAACCAAAAGTGATGACATTTTATAAACAATGTAAATTAGTTCTATATTCAAATTAATAAAATTGAATGACAAATGTTCTAAATTTAAAACTGGTGGTGATGTTAGAATGAGTAATTCAATTAATAATTAGTTATTATATAAAACAAGGTACTAACCATGGAATTCATTTTTGGAGATTGATTAGTTAGCAAAAAGAACTGAAGCCTTTTCGATTGAAAACTGCTTGTGATTAGCTTTGATCGAGCCTGCCTTTATATAAAACGGTTCAACCCCAAATGAAAAAATTTAGAGAGGGGGATAAAGAGTGAGTGCGGAATTAATATTTCTTATGGTATAATTTTCAATGCTATCTACTATTTGATAGTAGTTACAATAATGTTGGCCGTCATACAATGAACGTGAAGCCATCAAAATGCGCTTAGGTGAACCGGAAGAGCCTTAAAACTTTCTGCGGGGCAAATTATTATAAAAAATTTACGAGTCCTCGTAAAACTGAATACATTTATTGAAATATATCCATAGGTTCTCAAATAGTCCTTATTTACACAAAGAAACTTTCATATGTTTAATTAGTATATTTCTTACGACACGGGATTCCCCTTTTAGTATGTTTATTTATTTAAGTCCAATCGAATTGTACATAGATTTAACGCAGTGATACACAACCTGCTGAAAGACAAATATCAATGACCCTTTTCCGGACGATGGAAAAACAATAAAATTTTCAATTTTATTTACAGTAAAAATATCGATAATTTAATCAGTTTTACCCTTGCGGCCCTCGAACTATCTAAGAATCAATTATCTGGCCCTTCTCCTTAAAAGATTGTGCATCACTGATTTAATGATTCTTAATTATATTTGTCACTTCGTACACTCTCGGTCAATATCACAAATTATTTAAGGAACCTACATTTGAAGCTTATGATTTGCATGCTATATGAGAATAATTTTTATCTAACAGAATATTTTACAAGACTTAATAGAACTATAAGATTATTATTTTTGATGATTCTATTTACATCAATTATACGAACTGTACATATGTGCACATTCCTTCTTTTTCTCTTACCCCGTGTCTTAGGTAGGCGAGACGAAGCGCTGCGGTGCGCTGCGGCGACGTGTAAAAACCAATTAATTTTAAACGTAGCGGACTAAAGGTCGTATGTGCCATCGCTCGGCCAGACGCAATTGACGCTCTGGTGAGCTTGGACCGTTTGATATTTTCAAGCGATTCGCGTGCGCCATGAGTCAGGCACTTGAGGCGACTTACGACATATGCCGTCCTGAACGGATAGCGTCGCCCACATATGACACTTGCGTGGGCGAGGACCGTTTGATATTTTAAAACTCTCCCGTTGTTTAGCACGCCGGATCGCTTCGCCCACCTAAGACGACCCATACCATGATCATTATGAATAAAATTCCCCATTCATTAAATGCATATACCTGTTGGAGCTTACTTTGTTAATGATCATTCTTACTTTATTGGTTTTTGATGTCGTAGCTTGTATTGCTAAGAGGTATTCAACATTTTAATTACAGTCTAATTTTGTTGTATCTTACTTTGATTTATTTGCATATCGTCGATTCCAATGCAAAACCACTAATAAGGAAAAAAATCGATTTTAAGTTTTGAATGCCATTCTATGCAAATAAAATTTCTACAACGGCAGGCAAAACCCTGGAGACGTGGGACCACTAGGAACGCCTGATTTAGAATTTTTGTTTTTTTTTTTTTCTCCTATTTGCAAAGTCATTTTTAATGTTTTTAGCCTCTCCTGAACAATGAAAAATATTCTGATATGTTGTTATGCATTGGAAGTGGCGATATTTATTTTTCCAATTTTTTAGTCATACCTTTAAATTCTTTCTTAACTTTTGTATAAATTATGTTATTTTTTCATAATTCTCATCAGTTGTTAATGTTTGTGATGAGCGAACCGGTTCTGATCTTAATTAATTCAATATGTAATAAATATTAACAATTTGCTATTATTTAAACTAAAAAAATTATCAACTTTATATCTCGCCAATAGATAACATTAGGTACCAGTAATCTGTACAAAAATGGTTCCGTAAAAAAAATACACTGTGTGGGGGAATGCTATACAGGGGAAGGTTGTATACGCTATATGAAACATCACTAAAGAGGAGGTTTAATTTTCTGTAGTTTATGTTTTATTTTTATTAATTTTCAAGCCTGTACAAGAATAAATTAAAGTAAAATCAATACATACAGTAATAAATTTAAACTTCCACAGTCTATTTTAATATTATTTAAGTTAACATTAAATATTCTCTATGAAACTTAAGAAGAAAAAAACTCGAAATCATTTTCTTTTTGAGAGGTGGTTTAAGGCTTAAATTATTTGCTTTTTCAAAAATGACTTCAATCATTGTATATTAAAAATGGTAATTTATTCATTCCATAAAAAACTTAAAAATTTGTATTTAAAAATCTACATACACCATCTTCACACGAAGACAACAGCTTAGTGTCGGAAATTACTATAATCACCAATGGACTGACGTATCCGATCGAACGCGGAAACGCATGATTTTTTAAAGTTAATTCATACAGCGTGTAGGCGTTCTAAATTTGAAACGCGAAGGATTTTTGATGAAGAGACATATTTGCAATAAGTAATGTGAAACATCGCTGAAGAGATAAAGTAACAGATGAAGTAATAACGGCATAGTAGTTAATTAATCTTATATATAAAACCGAAACGGCGTATGTATGTATGTGGGTCTGTAATTCTCTTTTGCATTGTTGTTGCAAGTTGCAATATAATAATGTTTATTATTTACGTGAAGGTATTATTTGACATTTCTTTGACAGCAAATTAGATTTTTTCCATGAATTTGAACATTTTAATGGGCGAGAATGGGGCTGTCATCAAATTAAATAAAGTTTGTGTTTTATTTTAACTCTATTTTGGATGTTAAATTTTGTGATATAATTATGTCGAATGATATAACATTAAATAATTATTGGTCGCTTAGTCTGAGCGACGTCGGGTAGCAATACTAGTATTTTATAAAGTTAATACGTTATTTTCATTTCTTTTCATCAGGCATAAAATCCCTAGATTCTTAGGCTACGGCCACAGTGACAAGTGTAACTCAAATCAGTTTAAAATTTAGCAGCGCTTGCTTCGGCGTACAAAATGTTAACGTTATGACGCTGTGTTTCGATTTCTCAGACATCGTTAAAGCCATTGCGGCAACCTTTGATTATAAAGCAATTGACGCTAAGCCGCATCAGAAGTTACGCCTTTCACTGTGGCCACAGCCTTAATCACGCCCAATAGCTGTGAAGTAATGACGTACATTGTCAAGTTTAAAATTAACTCATTCTTTTAAATGGTGTCATAATTATTTGTTGCATATTTAATTATCATTTAAAGATGAACCAATTTGTTAAATATACGCATTTAAAAATGTAAAGAGTTATTGCACTATTGAAAAGATCTGTAATGTAAAAAGTACAACATTTTCCGGTAATTTTAAACATTTTCAATTAAAAAATATTTGTTAAAAATTAAAATTGTTTTGAATATATGTATATAGTGTCGTGCTCTTGATGAAGGTTTGAAATTAAATCCTTGTGTGTAATTTCATAATCGTCTGAGATTTGTGGTTATATTCATACCCGGAAATGCGTATATTTTTACATAAAAAACATTTCAAAATACACATAATTAATTAACGTAAATTCATCAAAGACTAACCCCGTGTCTTAGGTAAGCGACGCGAACCGGCAAGAGAATTTAGGCGAATCCAGTCAATTTAAAACGTAGTTGATCAAAGGTCTTATGTGCCATCGCTCGGCCAGACGCAATTAACGCTCTGGTGAGCTTGGACCGTTTCATATTTTCAAGCGATTCGCGTGCGCCATGAGTGCGCACTTGAGGCGACTTGCGACATATGCCGTCTAATCTATGACACTTGCATGGGCGAGGACCGTTTGATATTTTAAAACTCTGCCGCTTTCAAAGCTGCGCCGGATCGCCTCGCGGAGATTCGCCCAGCTAAGACGACCCGTAAAGGCATTTTTTTAGTGTTGCTTTAGGTCATGAATCACGATGTAATGAAATAAAATAAATTTTAATTTTCTTTTTGCTGTATTTAATATAAAAGTATTTTGGATGGTTTTTATATACAGTACACGGCCAATCGACACGCGTACAAATTATACATATATATATACATATCAGTTAGGTATAAACGATGATGTCAAATTCAAACACACCGTTTATAACATTGAGGTGAAGGTCAGTCTGCTTGCAAGGATTGATTGATTACCATCCTCCATGAGCGTGTGCGCCATAATGGACAGCTCCATGGGTAGCGGCGGCGACGGCTGCGAAGTGAGCGGCCTTAGCGTGAGCTACTTCAGGGGTATCTTGGGGAACTTGGGGAACATGAGCGCCATAAGCGGCAGCTCCATGAGCGTAAGCGGCAACTGGGGCGTAGGCAGCGTAAGCTCCATGTCCGTATCCGGCATAAGCGGCGGCTGGGGCTCCGTGAGAAGCGGCGGCGACGGCGGCGAAATGGGCAGACTTGGCGTGGGCGACTTCAGGTGTGTCTACGACGCGACCGTCATGTCCCAAAGGAGCGGCTCCATGAGCGTAGGCGCCTCCGTAGTGTCCAACGTATCCGGCGTATCCAGCGTATCCAGAGTGATCTCCGTATACTCCATGATCTTGAGATTCGGCCAAACCTTCTCCCTTCCATTGACCATCATCACCATGAACCTGGTTGTAGACTCCTCCGTAGTGGGCTCCTCCCAAGTAATCTCCATGATCCTGGGACTCGGCGAGTCCTTCTCCCTTCCATTGTCCATCTTCATGACCTCCCCAGTGTGCTGACGCGCAAGCGGCCAAGCACAGGAATGCGGCGACGTACTGTTGAAATTAAATAAATTATTAGCAAAACAATTCTTTCAGGTCTGACTGCATTTAATGTATTATTAAGGTGTATTTTACTTTCTAAAAACAAAAAAAAAAGTATGACTGTCGAATACAAGATTTATGTCAAGTTTAGTGTCATAAAATAAATAACTTGTATTAGTACAGCTGCGCTAATTTTGACTAGAAGACATAGAATAAATAAGATAAACTGAAGCTAAAAAAATATATTTCAAATTCAAAAGTGCTGAAATTTAACACTCATATAAAAATTGACAATTATTTTTGACACATGTTCTAAATTTAAATTTGAACATGTAAAAAGTTATCGATATAACACAGTTGAACTTTAATCACATAATTTTATAACAGATAGTGTACTGACCATTGAATTCATTTTTAAGATTGATTTTTTAGCAAAAAGAACTGAAGCCTTTTCGATTGAAAACTGCTTGTGATTAACAACTGATCGAGCCTGCCTTTATATAGAACGGTTCCACCCCATATGAACAAGATTAGAGAAGGGGAAAAGTGAGTGCCGAATTCATATTTCTTATAGCGCATTTTTCAATGTTATCAAGTATTTAATAGTTGTTTTAATATGTTGGCCGCTGGTGTATTATTTGTGAACTTACCATACAGCTATTTAGACAGGTGAAACTTATTAACTTCCTATTCTTGAAAAGAGCTTATAGTAATACTTGTTCGTTTGTGTAGTAATAATAATCGATTTTAACATTAATTAAACTTATGTAAGATAATAGTATACCATAAATAAGAATTTCGACTGAAGGTGCTTGATGCAATTTCACTATCAAATTTGAATCGTTAGAATTTTGTACTTATCCATGAGTTTTGTCGCTAACGACCCGAGCTTCGCCTTTCGATATCTTCGTGCATATCAATTGCACTGTTAATTTTGTATCTAGATTATACTGTTTACTACGCGTCAGTTCAAGAACATGCCGATTTGAGACTTAAGCCCTGGTTTACTTCCCTTTCCAAGGAAGAAGGCAGTAACTCAAATGAAACAAATGAAACTAATCTCTAAATATAATTGTATATACTAATTAACTATATATTACTTAAATAACATTTAGTGATGGCTTTTGTTGGGGTGAAAATGAGTGATAAACAATTCTCTAAAATAAATCTGTAGAAAAATGCTTCATAACACGCTTTTGTGTGGAATATTTAGACTGAAAAGCAAAAAGAAATGTCTGAAAGATGTTTTTCTAAGAGGCCAAAGAGTGTCTCCGTGTCACAAATTACGTTGAATAACAATGCTGTAAAATTTAATTTTATAATGAAAGAACTGTATCTTAACCTTTCTTATGCGATCTTAAAATAAAATTTGAAACGGTGTTGTGTATTTACTACGCAAAGATATATGCAACCAATCACCATAAAACACCATCTTTACACGAATCGTAGTGACTGCACATTACCCAACTTACCATATTTTTTTGTTTGTAAAGGTAGGGTTAATAAAAGGGCTATGGATTCATTAACAAAAGTTCGACTCCGACTCCAACATTGGCCAAAAACACGACTCCGACTCCGAGTAAAAAAAATATATTTCGTCATTTTTTTATCCTAACTTTTTATTTCATTTTAATATCAAACAACCAATCCGGCCAATAGCCAAATTCGACATGTTATATGCAAAAATAAAAAGTTAAAACTTTTGAAAATTTCCGACTCCGAGTACGACTCCGGCCAAAACGCCGCGACGTCTCCGACTCCAGCCAAAAAGCTTCGACTCCACGATTCCGACTCCGTCTCCACAGCCCTGGTTAGTAATGATCTTCAAAGTGACAATTGGAAACATCAGACGAGATTAAGAACTTCATGTAAGAATAGTTCTGACAGCAAATAGATAAAATAATTTATGTAGAATTAAAATACATTGTTATTTTTCTTACCGTATTATAATGGAGTTCTACCAAGTAAATGCCTACTCAATCAATAAAAATAAGTAATACGTTAAACCAAGGGCCCGTAAATTACTCTATTCACTTGATCACACCCATTTTTGAAAACAATAGATTGATTATTTATTCAACATGTTAATAATTATTATTGTTTGTTCAATATTTTGATCGTTATTATAATATTATATAACTAGTTACTAATTCATGGCTCGGTTCATACGCGGAAATGCGTGATTTTTTTGTTGTTTTTAATTTGAAGTACATTTAATACGTATGTTTGCTGAAGGTAATAACAAGATTAGCAGCGATGCTAGTCAGTCACTTGTGAATGTTTAAACTATTTTTTTAAATCATTTGACAAAGTCAGTATTTAAAATATATCAATCTATCTTTGGTTTCAAATATATGGCTCGTTCCTGATATAAAACAGACCATAGGAATTGAGATGTTTTATTGATCTTTTTACCTTTCGAAAAAGTATTTGTTCCAAGTGTTACCAGCTGGCTGTGAAGTCGTTGAAAAAAAACGACTCCGACTCCCACTAAAAAAAGCTTAATTTTGTCACGTTTTTTTCCTTACCTTTTATATTTATGTGTATTGAATCAAATATTAACCAACCATTCCAGTCAATATCCAAATTTTACATGTTATATGCATACATAAAAAGTTTTCACGACTTCATCTCTAGCCAAAGCATCGCAACGAACTCCGACTCCTCAGCTCTGGATACCAAATTGACCTTTCGTCTAATTTAAGCACGAGTTCGAATCCTTGAATAGACAATTTGTATCATTGATATGTCGATCAAGTTATTAAAACCGTTTAACACGTGGATATCTGTGTTTTTTTCAATAATTCCTGCCCATCCGATCCTACAACCCGGTAAAATTTAGAACCTTTACTATTCCATACAATAAGTATATGAAATTACCTACCAGGCTGATTAAAAACAGCCTGGTAGGATAAAATGAGTCCATTGGGATTTCACATGCTTCAGATTGGGAGTTAAAAATGAAGCGTGGAATGGGATGTTTTTTTTTTTTTCAATGATTCAACTTTATTGTCAACCACCCGGGTTCGATTCCCGGTACCGCTTGTCTTTAACAACAGCTGTTTTTTAAAATTGTAACGTCCGTATCCGGTCCATGGTGCAGTGGTCAACGTAGTTGGCTCCCTAGTCCGACCACCCGGGTTCGATTCCAACTGGTAACAAGCAGATTTTAGAAAAAAACAGTCGATAAATCGATTCTGCTCAGAGGCAATGGGTACATGGTGTTGTAAAAAAATCCCTTCCCACCTTTCCGATCTCAAAGAGATACGCATAGTGAGAGCGATTAGCTAACTCATAGTCCTCGTATCCTTAACATCTGTTCTCTCTTCAAAAGGGAGGTTGAGCAACTGAGTAACAAATAGTTCTTTTAGAAAAAAACATGTGTTGAGATAAACTCCGTGAGGAGTCCGTATGCTACAAGTGATAAGCGGACATGGCTTGATAAAATTAAAAATGTTTTTTAACGAAATCATAATATAAGAACGTATCCAAAAAGAAATCATTTACAATGTAAAAAAATAAATAATTTAAAACACTGTTTTTTCAATGGCTTTGTTAAAAGTATAACACTTGTTTCGTCTCTTTCAGAATCATTTTCAGACTTACTCTATAAAGTAATCGAACAAATGCTTCTACAAATGATGAAACGCATGACACTACTTTTTATATCGATTTGAATAAGCTTCAAGTTCTAAGGTGCGTTTGCGTCAAAGTTCATCCCGTCTCCTATGTCTCGAAGTTTAATTTTTATATTAAAGTTGTATTCCTTTCTCATCGCTGCTGGCAGGAAGGCGCAATCGCTACAGCTCAAGACGTTAGCTTAGTTTTTCGTTTTTACCCATGGAGAGTCATCAAGAAGAATGGATTTCGGTCTATAACTATATCCTGATGCCTGCACATTTACGAGGAGAAAAGTAAGTTGGATGACCGGAGTAATAGCAAAGTTATTAATAATAAATGTTTCCCGTGATATAATGACGAGTAGTGCGAAACTTTTTAAAAAATATCACTATCCCAAGTAGAATAAGTAAACCAACAGTGTTTATTGGCTGAAAAAGTACCACAACTATTGTTTGGGGCCGCCCAAACAAAATGGGCCACACTAAGTCGACGGGCCGCAGGTTAGGTATCGCTGCATGAGCCGTATTAATTTTAAATTTACATTTTTTTTAAGCACCGATATGAATTATGGTGCATTGAAATAACAATATATTTTTTTTCAGTATATGGACTATTTACTCAATAAACCGATTAATTAATAAACTTTTATTAGAAGCGGTTTGGTATTTACAATAAGAAATACCAGCATTGAAATAGAAGTGCAAAATTGCAATCACTGTGAGGAAGTACGGTAAAAAGATTTTTTGAAATAAAATGCATAGGTAAGGTTCATTTTGCTTTTATATTAATTTTGAGTAATATTAAGATCTTTGTTTTATATACAGTACACGGCCAATCGGAACGCGTACATACAATATACATATATATTTGCTATAAATAATGATGTCAAATTCAAACACACTATTTATAAGTTCGAAGTGTAGGTCAGTCTGCAGGATTGATTGATTACCATCCTCCATGAGCGTGTGCGCCATAATGGACAGCTCCGTGGGTAGCGGAGGCGACAGCGGCAAAGTGAGCGGCCTTAGCGTGAGCTACTTCGGGGGTATCTTGGGGAACTTGGGGAACATGAGCGCCGTAAGCGGCAGCTCCATGAGCATAAGCGGCGACTGGGGCGTAAGCTCCATGGGCGACGGCGTGTCCACCGTTGGTAGCGGCGGCGACAGCGGCGAAGTGAGCGGCCTTAGCGTGGGCAACTTCGGGGGTATCTTGGGGTACTTGGGGAACGTGAGCGCCATAAGCGGCAGCTGGGGCGTAAACTCCATGAGCGTAAGCGGCAACTGGGGCATAAGCTCCATGAGCGACAGCGTGTCCACCGTTGGAAGCGGTAGCGATGGCGGCGAAGTGGGCGGCTTTAGCGTGAGCGACTTCAGGTGTGTCTACGACGCGACCGTCATGTCCCAAAGGAGCGGCTCCATGAGCGTAGGCGCCTCCGTAGTGTCCAGCGTATCCGGCGTATCCGGCGTATCCAGAGTGATCTCCGTATACTCCATGATCTTGAGATTCGGCCAAACCTTCTCCCTTCCATTGACCATCATCACCATGAACCTGGTTGTAGACTCCTCCGTAGTGGGCTCCTCCCAAGTAATCTCCATGATCCTGGGACTCGGCGAGTCCTTCTCCCTTCCATTGTCCATCTTCATGTCCTCCCCAGTGTGCTGACGCGCAAGCGGCCAAGCACAGGAATGCAGCGACGTACTGTAGACAAAAAATAAACAATTAGCATTGCTTTGCGGTAAACTTCTCAAGATTTTTTTATATTATCCATGCACGCATTGCATAAATCAAATAATAAATATTTCAAATGAACAAACGTATCAATATTTGTTATAATTATCTACCACTGGAACATATATATGTCAAATTTTGCACTCTGATAGTTTATGTTTGTTTTTATAAATTAAAATATAAATTCACACTTGTAAATAAAAACAAATATTGACTTTTATACGAATAGATTACAAGTAAGCTTTTTCTTCCAAATAAAACAATACAAAATCCGATGACACTTATTTTTAAAAAGTCGCGTTAAATAATATTATTGAACTATGGCGAAGGTGAAAGTAGTTGTAATTAAATGGAGAACTGACCATTGAATTCATTTTGGAGATAGATTTTTTAGCAAAAAGAACTGAAGCCTTTTCGATTGAAAACTGCTTGTGATTAACTATTGATCAAGCCTGCTTATATATAGAACGGTTCCACCCCAAATGAACAAGATTAGAGAAGGGGACAAGTGAATGACAAATTCATATTTCTTATAGCATTCTTTTCAATGTTATCAAGTAGGTGCGTGAACATATTTTTACTGGCCGCCGGCATATATGTAATTTGTTAATTCACCATTATACAGTTTAGTGAACTTAAAAAAAACTTTTATAACCTTCTATCTTGGGAACAGATAGTATGATAATTGGATAACTATCAGTTTCTAAGCATTCAAATTTTCAATTTCAATTCGTTGTACAAATTAATAATTTAAAATAAACATTTCATGTTTATACATGAATTTGAATTTCGAAATCTTTGTCTTTTAAGAGCGATACGCAAACAATCTTTCTCTACCGCTTATATTCATAAATCTTTTCCCAAAACGAAGTATGTATTTGGACTCTTAATGAAATATATCACCTAAAATAATTTTGATAATAAAATCAGGCTATTTTTCCGAAGCCTTTTCCTCTATTATTTGAGAGATGAGGTTACGAAAATTCGGTTAGGTTAGGTTTTCGAAGGAGTTTTGGCCAGTACAGACCTCCATGGATCCGACAAGAAATTGGTTATTCGATCAAAAAAATGAATTTTCCCGCGCTGGGATTCGAGCCCGAGCGTTCCGCAACCAAAGCCGACGACATTGACACTCGAACTACATAGTACCAAACATTTATTTAAAGAACATGTTTAAAGATGTTTAAATGACAATTTTTTCATATTTTGTCACACACCTAAGTATTTAATATTATTTCAAAGTTTTGAATATTGCTAAGGGATATTAACCAGTGGTCCCTGTACACGAGCAGGGAATATGCACAGTAATATTGACAATCCGGCAAGCCACGGTGTCTACCTACATGACAATTAACAGATTTTCATTTTTGTTGTAATATAATCACCACCTTTACTTTTTAAATTGTTAGTAATTTAATTGATTGATTGAATTGGAATTTACTTGATAGAGCTCCATTATAATACGGTTAAAAAAAATAACAATGTTCATATATAAGTTGTACATATTCTATACAATTAAAACACATTGTTATTTTTTTCACCGTGTTAATTTAATTGACGTGAGATAAACCACCGATTTTAAAGGTTACTGTATCGGTGGCTAGAATAAAAAATGTCATATCGATAAGTCACCATTGCAAGGCATTAAACACTAGAAAACTAAGGATCTCAGGGGTCTTACTTTAAATATGCATTGCTCAGTTTCGATAGTGTCTTATTATTTATTACAAACAAAAGGGACAATCTCCATATAATTAGACACCACATTAACCCTCCAAAGACAGTCCTTGAAAAAAAACTTATGATCCGAAGGGGGGTCTAAAATTACCCCAGTTTTTTTTATTGGCATAGAATGCATTAAAAAAATGTTATATTATGATTTAACGTATCATTATACATCGTTATTAAAAAAAACAACGTTTTCGTATATTTATTCGTATTTTAAGTCACGCAAGAACGGACAAGCAGTCCGTGTTGATGTTCATGACAGACTAGCGTTATCAAAACTGTAAGCGTGAGCGCTTATCTACGTCTTTTAAAGTAAAAAAAACCCATTTGAATTGAAGCGTACGCTTGAACGAGGCGCGCTTGAGATATGATAACGTTATTTTTACGCGTATGAAGTGAAGTTTGAGCCCTGGAAATTTGTAGCGACGATATACATGGTTTTTGGTCAATAATAATCCGACTTATTTTTATTTAATTGCGAAGAAACTAGTCAATAAAAATCATATTTCAATGATATAATTAAAAAAATGATTTAAGAATACCAAAAATTTACACATTGTATCACTAATATTAAGATGGATATTAAAGATAAAGTGGCAGTGGTAGTAATCTGTCTTACCCACTGGGAAGGCAATGCTAAAGAAAAATGGGACAATCTCCACATAATTCAACACCACATTGAATTAACAATTTTCCATCAATGACACAAATTTCTATTTGAAACAAATCAATTGTCAATTTGTCTCAATGGTAAATGATTATTAATTGTACCTCAACTAAAAGCATTAAAAAAAATAATTTGAGTCCAGTGTGCTAAGTAAGTATCTCAGATTAAAATGCGAATTTTGCATTATTAGCTAACTGCTTGCTAAGTCGTCTAGTCACTGGTTGGTAGCTGTATCAAGAGAAAATAGTAATTCTTTTCAAAGATTACAGTCTCATGATGACAAATGACTTTTGATAACAAACAGCTTTTTTTGATAAATTATTTCTTGTTTTCAGGAATGGTGCCGTTCGAATGAGAAATATCAAATAATAATATATTAAGGTTTAAGGGCAAGACTTTTTGAAATAAAATGCATAGGTAAGGTTCTTTTTGCTTTATATTAATTTTGAGTAATATTAAGATCTTTGTTTTATATACAGTACACGGCCAATCGGCACGCGTACATACAATATACATATATATGCTATAAATAATGGTGTCAAATTCAAACACACTATTTATAAGTTCAAGGTGTAGGTCAGTCTGCAGGATTGATTGATTACCATCCTCCATGAGCGTGTGCGCCATAATGGACAGCTCCGTGGGTAGCGGAGGCGACAGCGGCGAAGTGAGCGGCCTTAGCGTGAGCTACTTCGGGGGTATCTTGGGGAACTTGTGGAACATGAGCGCCGTAAGCGGCAGCTCCATGAGCATAAGCGGCGACTGGGGCGTAAGCTCCATGGGCGACGGCGTGTCCACCGTTGGTAGCGGCGGCGACAGCGGCGAAGTGAGCGGTCTTAGCGTGGGCAACTTCGGGGGTATCTTGGGGTACTTGGGGAACGTGAGCGCCATAAGCGGCAGCTGGGGCGTAAGCTCCATGAGCGTAAGCGGCAACTGGGGCATAAGCGGCGATTGGGGAGTAAGCTCCATGGGCAACGGCGTGTCCACCGTTGGAAGCGGTGGCGATAGCGGCGAAGTGGGCGGCTTTAGCGTGGGCGACCTTAGGTGTGTCTACGACGCGACCGTCATGTCCCAAAGGAGCGGCTCCATGAGCGTAGGCGCCTCCGTAGTGTCCAGCGTATCCGGCGTATCCGGCGCTGCTTCCGTATGCTCCATGATCTTGAGATTCGGCCAAACCTTCTCCCTTCCATTGACCATCATCACCATGAACCTGGTTGTAGACTCCTCCGTAGTGGGCTCCTCCCAAGTAATCTCCATGATCCTGGGACTCGGCGAGTCCTTCTCCCTTCCATTGACCATCTTCATGACTCCTCCCCAGTGTGCTGACGCGCAAGCGGCCAAGCACAGGAATGCAGCGACGTACTGTAGACAAAAAATAAACAATTAGCATTGCTTATGCGGTAAATTTCTCAAGATTTTTTTATATTATCCATGCACGCATTGCATAATCCAAATAATAAATATTTCAAATGAACAAATGTATGAATATTTGTTATAATTATCTACCACTGGAACATATATATGTCAAATTTTGCACTCAGATACTTTATGTTTGTTGTCATAAATTAAAATATAAATTGACACTTGCACATTATAATTATATTGATTTTTATACGAATCGATTACAAGTGCGCTTTTCTTAAAATAAAACAATATGAAATCGGATCACACTTCGATATTCAAAACTGGCAATATTTTTTAAGTCGCGTTTAATGACATAATTGAACTATGGATAAGGTGAAAGTGGTTGTAATTAAATGGAGAACTGACCATTGAATTCATTTTGGAGATTGATTTTTTAGCAAAAAGAACTGAAGCCTTTTCGATTGAAAACTGCTTGTGATTAACTATTGATCGTGCCTGCTTTTATATAGAACGGTTCCACCCCAAATGAAAAAGATTAGAGAAGGGGACAAGTGAGTTACGAATTTATATTTCTTATAGCACTCTTTTCAATGTTATCAAGTTAATGCGTGAAGATATTTTTTTTGGCCGCCGGCATATAATATTTTAATTCACCATTTTACAGTTTAGTGAACTTAAAAAAAACTTTTATAACCTTCTATCATACAACAAGATAGTATGATTATTGGATTACTTTCAGTATCTAGGCACTTACGTTACCATTTAACAGGAGAGATTGAGTTATTTGTCCTAGACTGACTTTCGTAACTTAATAATTTGAAAGAAATATTTCGTGTCAAAAACGCACCATTTTTTTATATAACTCACGTAATATGAACTCTCTTCCCTATTTCAATCTCAACATAAAATTAATTCCTAGTTACCACAGCTGAGTGGAAACACTCGACAGGTATATTAACAAAATTGTTCCAATTTCAAAATAACAATTTTAATTCAAAGGTTTTTTTGATCAATTATTAACTTTGTTTTCTAAATTCAAATTTATTTATCATGTTTAAATTACTACCATATGATTTGAATTTCGAAATCTTTGTTTTATCCGAGCGATACGCTAATAACCATGTTTCTTTAAAGCTTATTTTCATAAATCCCGTCCCAACACTAAACATCCATATGAACTCTTTACGAAATGTTTCACCTGAAATGATTTTGATAATGTCAGGTTTGATAATGGCAATTCAGATGCCTTTTTTCTATTATTAGCGAGATTAGGTGAAGACAATTAGTTGACTACTCAGGCCATCAAAAATGTTTTTAGCTTTGAAATTAATCAATTCTTAGAAATTTTTTCATTATGTCTACTCCTAGCGCGGATGAAATGTATTGTTGTAGATCTCAACAGATGTTCTCCTACGTAAATTTCATTGATTGAAGTGAGTAAGGGATAAAAATATCCTTATTTGAATAATTTATTTTCAAAAATCGAGAATTTTTATAGGGCCAAATAAAAAAAAATGACGGGCCGAACCTTGGTAAACTTTGATCTTAAGTATTTATTTAAATGAGTAAATAAATCTTCATTAATAAATTACGAGTATCGAGTACTTGAAAAATGGACGAGTTTTTTCGATTATCGAGTATCGAGTATGGAGTCTTCAAATTTTGGATAAAATAATTTTAAGGGATTAGTTTTTGGTTTTTGACTTGTTGATGAAATGGCATTTTTCAGCCCCTGTTGAATAGGATCTGGATCTAACGTAATTAATGTGCATTTCTAATTCCAGTGATGCAACTATTTATGTAAAATGAGTAAAAGAATATTCAGTTATAAATAACGAGTATTATTTGAGTATTTGGAAAAATACTCGAGACTCGAAAAGGAGTCTCTAATTGCAGGGCATTAATCACTAGAAAACTAAAGAGCCCAGGTGCCTAATTATAAGCATGCATTTTAAGCTAACTTTCGATAATGCCTTTTTTATTTAGAAAAGACATAAGTGACAATCTCCACATAATTCGAGTCCACATTGGGTTACTATTTTCATCAATGCTACATTATTATAATTGAAAAAATCAATTATCAGTTTGTCTTAATGGTTTATGATTATTAGTTATAGCTCAACTTACAACATTAAAAAATAATTTGAGTCGAGTGTGCTAAGTAGGGTTTCCAATCCCAAGATTCCGGATTCCGAAATCCCGGGATTAGAAAACATAGTGCCGAAATTTTCGGGATTGATTTCTCATCAATAAAAGAGTTATTTACTTCCATTAATGTGTGATCATTTTTACAATGTGAAATATAAAAAAAATTGCATACCCAGACATATTTTTTATTTCAATTATTTATCGCATTCGGACGAGACCGATAATCTCGCACATTATATTTCAATCGAATATTTCGCTCTTCAGTAATGGATAAACAACCTAAATATAATATTTATAAAATGATATTGACGTCAATTATACCTAAGTAATTTTAAAGATACATTAACATGGCTAATATTTAATTAATATGACAATTTTCAGCCATTAAAAAAATATTCGAAATCCTGGGACCAGGATCCCGGGATCGAAATTTTGGCCTGGGATTGGAATCCCTGATGCTAAGTATCTCAGTTTATAATGCGAATTTTGCAACATAAGCTAACTGCTTGCTAATTCGTCTAGTCACTAGTGATCGGATTTACCAAAGAAAATAGTAATTCTAAGCGAAGTTTAAGGTGTCAAATGAAAAATGACTTTTTTTAATAAATTATTTCTGATTAAATTTAAAGATTTTTTGTAGGTTTTCAGGAATTATGCCGATTGAATGAGAAATACCAAAATAAGAATATTATTTTGATGACACTAGAATGCACAAAAAATCAGGCAGACATACGGTGTAGGGGCAAATATAAATAAAATAAAATTCATAAGTAAGGTTCTTTTTGCTTTATATTAATTTTGAGTAATATTAAGATCTTTGTTTTATATACAGTACACGGCCAATCGGCACACGTACATATAATATACATATATATGTTATAAATAATGGTGTCAAATTCAAACACACTATTTATAAGTTCAAGGAGTAGGTCAGTCTGCAGGATTGATTGATTACCATCCTCCATGAGCGTGTGCGCCATAATGGACAGCTCCGTGGGTAGCGGAGGCGACAGCGGCGAAGTGAGCGGCCTTAGCGTGAGCTACTTCGGGGGTATCTTGGGGAACTTGGGGAACATGAGCGCCGTAAGCGGCAGCTCCATGAGCATAAGCGGCGACTGGGGCGTAAGCTCCATGGGCGACGGCGTGTCCACCGTTGGTAGCGGCGGCGACAGCGGCGAAGTGAGCGGCCTTAGCGTGGGCAACTTCGGGGGTATCTTGGGGTACTTGGGGAACGTGAGCGCCATAAGCGGCAGCTGGGGCGTAAGCTCCATGAGCGTAAGCGGCAACTGGGGCATAAGCGGCGATTGGGGAGTAAGCTCCATGGGCAACGGCGTGTCCACCGTTGGAAGCGGTGGCGATAGCGGCGAAGTGGGCGGCTTTAGCGTGGGCGACCTCAGGTGTGTCTACGACGCGACCGTCATGTCCCAAAGGAGCGGCTCCATGAGCGTAGGCGCCTCCGTAGTGTCCAGCGTATCCGGCGTATCCGGCGCTGCTTCCGTATGCTCCATGATCTTGAGATTCGGCCAAACCTTCTCCCTTCCATTGACCATCATCACCATGCACCTGGTTGTAGACTCCTCCGTAGTGGGCTCCTCCCAAGTAATCTCCATGATCCTGGGACTCGGCGAGTCCTTCTCCCTTCCATTGTCCATCTTCATGTCCTCCCCAGTGTGCTGACGCGCAAGCGGCCAAGCACAGGAATGCGGCGACGTACTGTGTACAAAAAAAAAATGAACATCATATTGCTGAGCATTCAATTTCTCAAACTTTTTACTGATAAGGTGCTCGATTTGAAGAATCCATTACAAATATTAGATAGCAACAATAATACTTATAGAATGCACTTGCTATATATAAGGTGACAAAAGAAATATAATATAAATTATCAGAGTGACTATATTTAAACAAATTATATTAGCATATCATTTCAAGATATATAATAATATCTTGAAATGAAACTGTCAAAAAATAATAAGCACACTTAAATGAATAGTATAATATTAATAATTGTTTCTACGTTGTTATAGTTACGATGATAATATCGATTTAAAAGTATTTTTATCGCTAATAAAGTATTTAAATAAAATGGCTTGATATTTGGAATTTAGATTTGTGAACTATGATTGATTGAAGTAGGTATTATTTAATGAGGCACTGACCATTGAATTCATTTTAGAGATTGATTTTTTAGCAAAAAGAACTGAAGCCTTTTCGATTGAAAACTGCTTGTGATTAACTATTGATCGAGCGTGCCTTTATATAGAACGGTTTCACCCCAAATAGAAAAATTTGAAAGAAGGGGAAATGTATGTGCGGAATTTTCGCTTCTCGTACGGGGCTTTTCAATGCTATCTAGTTTTTAGTCGTAGATATAATATTTGGTCCCCCGGTGTATTATTATCAATTCAATGTAATGCAGTTAAGTGAACTTGAATACTTTCATTACATGTTATAATGAAACAAACCACAAAGTGACTGATTAATTAATAGTGGTTATTTATCAATTAGGAGATCTAAATTTATTTTTATTAAATAGCAGAGATTTAGCATTTTACCATTACTCGTTTTATTTAAACGATTTCATAATTTGCAATTAATATTTTGTGTTTCAGATTATAATACACATGATGATTTGTTCAAAAGTAGGTAATGTAAAGAAAAAAGTCACTATGGAAAATTGAAAGGAACCAAATTGTTTTCTATTATTCTCATATCACTTATTTTAAAGATATTCACGCCATAAGAATTCATAATATCGCTTACCCCGTGCCTTAGGTAGGCGAGACCAAGCGCTGCGGTGCGCTGCGGCGACGTGTAAAAACCAATTAATTTTAAACGTAGCGGACTAAAGGTCGTATGTGCCATCGCTCGGCCAGACGCAATTAACGCTCTGGTGAGCTTGGACCGTTTGATATTTTCAAGCGATTCGCGGGCGCCATGAGACAGGCACTTGATGCGACTTACGACATATGCCATCCTGACCGGATCGCGTCGCCCACATATGACACTTGCATGGGCGAGGACCGTTTGATATTTTAAAACTCTGCCGCTTTTAAAGCGCACCGGATCGCTTCGCCCACCTAAGACGACCCTTAAGTGTTAAGAACAAGAACAAGAATACATTTTCGTTACACGAAAGGATCTTTTTTTGATAACCGTTTATTCGTTCCACTATTTAAAATGTTTGAATATAAGTTTTCATTCTACGATTTTTCAATGAATTATCAAAAAATTTTCCAAATTCAAAATTTTATATTATGCTTGAAATTCGACCATATTTGACAGCAAATGTCTTAACCGTATTCTCATTAATTCAACCCTTCCGAAATCCCTCTAATCCCGCAATATAAAATATAATTTGATATTATGATTACGATATACGGTTTTCATTTGGACGCTCATTTCTCTTGTCGTAGCGGGTTATGACATAAGGATGTCTTTTAAGGTGTTCACTGTCAATACTTGGTGGAAACGCATTAGGATGAGCCTGAGAACGGACAACTAGCTTAATACTTGTTTTTCCCACTAGCTTTAAGAATCTTTATTACACAAATGTTTATAGCTTTGAATTAAATTACCTGATAAGCTTTATCATCCTGTATTAATACGAAAATAGAAGTATTGAAAGATAAGAGTCCACGTACAATCATTAATCTACTTGTTTCATTATCATGTATCACGTTTAGTCATGACTTTTTGATCTAACAATGTATAATATACATATCTTAAGTGACCGTGGAGTTGGGTTGTAGATGTAATTGGAGTCCAGTGTTTTTGAATAAGGCCCAGCTTATTTCTACGGGTTTTTAATGACATTTAATAAATTTTAAATAAACTTTATGTGATGAATTTTAAACTTAGTTTTAATTCTATCTGCCAAAGTAAAGCTTTCTAAGTAGTCAAAAATATATTTTTTATGAACCATATACAATTGAATCTTATATATAAAACCGAAACGGCGTATGTATGAATGTGGGTCTGTAATTCCCTTTTGCATTGTTGTTGCAAGTTCAAACAAACGAATTGATTTCGCTCGCGAAAGTTTCGACGGTAAATTTGTTTCGTTATCAATGTGTGTGTAGAGACTCCAATTACTCGAGTATCGAGTAGTACATTTTACAAAATACTCGAGTACTCGAGTAGTTTCATATGAACCAAAATATCTTATATATAAAACCGAAACGGCGTATGTATGTATGTCTGTAATTCCCTTTTGCATTGTTGTTGCAAGTTGCCATAAAAACGAATATGAAAGAAAATATGTTTGAATTTTTATCGGCGAAGAAATTTAGTCAAAATGTAATAAATTAGTCTTCTACTGAATTTTTCCCGGCTATTATTAATATAATAATGTTTATTATTTACGTGAAGGTATTATTTGACATTTCTTTGACAGCAAATTAGATTTTTTCCTTGAATTTGTACATTTTAATGGGCGAGAATGGGGCTGTCATCAAATTAAATAAAGTTTGTGATTTTATTTTAACTCTATTTTGGATGTTAGATTTTGTGATATAATTATGTCGAATGATATAACATTAAATAATTATTGGTCGCTTAGTCGGACTAAGCGACGCCGGGTAGCAATACTAGTAGATTCATAAATACAAAATCAATTATTTTGATATAGAATACCGGTTGTACACAATTTAATCTGCTGGTAACAATTTTTTTTAAATTCAATATTGTAGATATACTTTTTTATCACATCCTGTTATTATACATCAACGAGAGACACTCAGTCCACAGTCTCTAGGGTCTAGACCAACGGAAACCAAACTACGGCCCGCGGGCTGGATCTGGCCCTCCAAAAATCCTCGATCTTTGAAAATAAATTATGCAAATAAGAAAAATATATATTTTTTTAAATATCATAATTTTGTTGTGAATTCACAACAATTTATTTCAATTCTTCAATTGGTACGACAACGTATGAACCCATTAAATATAACACATATTTTCTATATAAATTTCATTAGAAATTACATTTGTTAACATCATATAATTATATTAGAACACATTAATTAATATTCTAATTGGATTCAAACATGAATTTATTTGTCATCCGCCCCGCCAACCTTTTCAAAATTTCAACCCTGCCCGTTTTTAAAAGAGTTTGGTGGCCCCTAGTCTGCTGTTTTTCTCTAGCCTTTTTTATGCACGGATTCTGAATATTCAAATCTTTTTTAAATAAAGCTGTAATTCTTATTGATATTTTTATGTCTAACGACAGTTTTTAAAGATAGAAGTATATATTCTTTAATCCACTATCTACGTGTTATGAAATGTATCTATTTTTTTTTTAATTTTAACCGAAATTTTTGCTTACAAAAACTTGAAAAGGACGTTGAATATCTTCTTCATGTTTACGCTGCTTTAGGTGTTAATATTGAAGCTTTGTTTTGTCAATGAAAATTATTCGTCTTAAATAAGCTTTTTTCTTTTTGTCAGTGTTAGGTTTGCCTCTCAATAAATAAGGACGATTAATGTCACTTTCTGACTTTTATTTCAAAATGATATGCAACTGGTAATTGGATTTGTATTCAATAAAATGCCTCAATCAAAAATAGTGTTGAATATGTTTTATCAATGACGGATAATATATATTTGTAAAATAAATCAAATATTTTTTTTTCCATCAAAAGATAGCAGACGAGGCTAGTACTAAATCAACTACTCATTGAAGAATTATTTGAAACATGTAGGTCAAGGTAATATCGGGTTCGTTGACTCAAATTAAATTTGAAGAACATGATATGTATTTTGCAACTTGAGATGATTGCTTGAACATTTATATTGAGGATATCTCTACTGAAGATGAAAAATAAATGTTCAAATGATAACTTTTTTCAACAGATTACTTCTGATGGATGTTAGAGATTTTTTGTAGGTTTAAAAGAGTGGTAACTATGAAATGAGAATATAACAATGTCAATATAACCCAATATATCTTTGAAGGTAAAGAAAAGGTGTGGAGGCAAGATTGTTTAAATAAAATACATAGGTAAGGTTCTTTTTTGCTTTATATTAATTTTCAGTAATATTAAGATCTTTGTTTTATATACAGTCCACGGCCAATCGGCACGCGTACAATTATATACATAAATAGGTGTTATAAATAATGATGTCAAATTCAAACACACTATTTATAAATTAAAGGAGTAGGTCAGTCTGCAGGATTGATTGATTACCATCCTCCATGAGCGTGTGCGCCATAATGGACAAGCTCCGTGGGTAGCGGAGGCGACAGCGGCGAAGTGAGCGGCCTTTTATATTAATGAGCTACTTTTGGGGCCAATCGGCATCTTGGGGAACTTGGGGAACATGAGCGCCATAAGCGGCAGCTCCATGAGCATAAGCGGCGACTGGAGCGTAAGCTCCATGGGCGACGGCGTGTCCACCGTTGGTAGCGGCGGCGACAGCGGCGAAGTGAGCGGCCTTAGCGTGGGCAACTTCGGGGGTATCTTGGGGTACTTGGGGAACGTGAGCGCCATAAGCGGCAGCTGGGGCGTAAGCTCCATGAGCGTAAGCGGCAACTGGGGCATAAGCGGCGATTGGGGAGTAAGCTCCATGAGCGACGGCGTGTCCACCGTTGGAAGCGGTAGCGATGGCGGCGAAGTGGGCGGCTTTAGCGTGGGCGACTTCAGGTGTGTCTACGACGCGACCGTCATGTCCCAAAGGAGCGGCTCCATGAGCGTAGGCGCCTCCGTAGTGTCCAGCGTATCCGGCGTATCCGGCGTATCCAGAGTGATCTCCGTATACTCCATGATCTTGAGATTCGGCCAAACCTTCTCCCTTCCATTGACCATCATCACCATGAACCTGGTTGTAGACTCCTCCGTAGTGGGCTCCTCCCAAGTAATCTCCATGATCCTGGGACTCGGCGAGTCCTTCTCCCTTCCATTGTCCATCTTCATGTCCTCCCCAGTGTGCTGACGCGCAAGCGGCCAAGCACAAGAATGCAGCGACGTACTGTATACAAAAAATAAACAATTAGCATTCCTATGTGATGAATTTCTCAAGCTATTGTGTTCGATTTGAATAATCATCCATTCAAGTTATTTTATTATATAGAAAATATTTTTGAGAATATGCACCTATTTGTTACTTAATATTAGGCGAAAAAAATTATCAGTGTGTAAGCATAATTGAATAGCAACATTATTAAAATGTTATATCTTACAGATTTAATCACAGTTTGCTTCTAATTAGAAAAATCATCCTTATTATTAAATAAAAAAAAAATGGTTTTAATTTAATAACAAAGATCATATAAAAGAATTAGCTATTTCTATTCTGACGATGGTGTTAGCCGATCAACCATATATCTCATTATTTTTATAGAACTAAAAAATACATTGCCATTTATTTCATCGTACTATATTCCTACCAAGTTAATACAAATTCAATCAAACAATTAAAAATAATCAGATATTATAATCACAATGATAATTAATGAATATTATAATCAAAGCGATAATTTGTTTACGTATCGATGACAAAAAGCATTTTTTTAAATAAAACGATATGAAATTCGATGACACTTGATTGACCTTAAAAACTGACAATAAACTAGGTATGGCGATTGATAAAATTGTTGTTATTTAATGATGCACTGACCATTGAATTCATTTTGGAGATTGTTTTTTAGCAAAAAGAACTGAAGCCTTTTCGATTGAAAACTGCTTGTGATTAACTATTGATCGAGACTGCCTTTATATAGAACGGTTTCACCCCAAATAGAAAGAAGCAGAGAAGGGGAAATGTGTGTGCGGAATTTTCGCTTCTCGTACGGCGCTTTTCAATGTTATCTAGTTTTTAGTCGTAGATATAATATTTTGTCCTCCGGTGTATTATTAGCAAAGTCATTGTAGTGCAGTTTAGTGATCTTGATTACTTTCATAACATGTTGTCATGAAAATAATTCGCTTAGTGACTGGATTGCTATTATTTATGTGTTGTCAGTAATTGGGAGACCTACGTTTACTTTGATTGAATTGGAGAGATTGAGTTTTTACTCCATACAAGCTGTCATTAAACAAACAAATAATTAACAAGGGCTACGACTCTGACTCTGACTCCAACATTGACCAAAAACAAGACTCCGACTCCGACTATTTTTTTTTTAATTTCGTCACTTTTTTTTCCTAATTTTCCTAGTTATGTGTATTTAATAAAATATTAACCAACCAATCCGGCTAAATTTTACATATTACATGGAAAAATAAAAATTTCAAATTTTTCAAAATTTCGGACTCCGACTTCGGCCAAAAATCCCCGACTCCACGACTCCACGAAACCAACTCCACAGCCCTATAATTAAAAATATTACATTTTTTGTAGTGTAAGAACTGAAAACGGAATTCATTACATACAAAGAATTCACGATAGTACATTTGCAGTACACGAAAGGATTTTATATTGATAACCATGGCCGAGTAGCAACACTCAAAATCCTTATTTTTATCTTCGTTCTACGATGCTATTAAGAGTTTTAATGTTGGAATAGAAATTTTCATACAATTATTTTATGACCATAAATCGAATCTTTTCACAGCAATAAAATAAATATTAATATAATATGATTAAATTGTCTTTTATTTTTAATTATTTGCATATTTGTATTAGCAACTGTTTGTCGTACTATTATAAGCCTTGATTAGATTTTGTATAAATAACTCTGAATTTTTGTATTTCTTTTCAGTTGATAATGCTCGCGATGAGCAAAACCGTTCCTGAACTCAATAAATCTAATGTAGAATAAGTAATAAGAATATTTTATTATCAAATAACAGCCCTTGTTTATTTTTGCGGCTATTGTTATAGAGTAAAAACAATTTTGATCACTTAACCATTTTGAAATGAGCATTAATGGATGGAAATTATTGAACATTGTTGATTTTTTCAAATATACCTATGCGAGTAATTGTATGCATATTCAATGCTGTTGAAAAAGCATACCGGTTGTTACTAAATTTTATCTGTTGGTAACTATTTTTTTTCTAATTGAATAATATTAACTATTTTTTTTGCCACATCCTGTTTTTTTGTCATCAAACATCTGCGAGTGTGTCTCAGTTCACGGTCTGCAGTAAACAGTTTTTTTACAGTCTTTTAATCCACTGTTTCTAAAGATCCAACGAAAATTTATATGAAAAAGTATTATTATTGCCCGGTTCGTTGTTCAGTGTTCAACATCATTGGTTTCCGTGACTAGCCCTCCGGCCAAACATTTTTTTTTCATTTGAAAAAATAGATTTTGTTCGAAGGCAATGGGTATTTGTGTTGTGAAAAATTGCCACCTTTCCGATCTCAAAATGCGGCGTATACTGAGAGCAACTAGCTAACTATTAAACCTGTCATAGTCTTCGTATCCTTTTAATCCCTATTCTTTAAAAAAAGAGAGGTTTAGCAACAGAGTAAAAAACAGATATTTTTATGCATAACGAGAGGTTGTTCACGTGTTCAAACCACTACTTACATGTAATGAGGTATTCAATTGGTTTTTTAGTTTAATGCATATTTAAATTCAAATAAAACATTATATTATGAAAATTTTAATGCAAAGATCAGCAAATAATTTTAAGATCCTTGAATTTCTTTTTCATTTTCCAAGGTAATATATTTTTGATGGATCTGTGGTAACTATTTGGAAGCTCATTTTAATTAAAAATTACTTTATTTACTTCACTTATTATGTGACTATTTGTGACACGTGTTTAGTCTCTTTTAGAGATATCAAAGAACCTAGTATCGCAAAATAAATTTAATACAAAGGCAACCTGTGTGCAAGGTAGTCTGAAGATGCCTCTGCTAGCGTCGAAACACGTGTCATATACGTGGAATTATCTAAACTATTTATTCATTTTTTATTTAACGGTTTTATCTTCTTAAAGGTGCTTTATAGAAATTATAATTAATACCGCTATGAAGTGTAGAAAAAGCGTATTATTTTTTTTTTGTCAAAAATAAGCATCTTTTTTAAAAACAATAAGAGTTCACATCACTGGCTCACTTTCCTTTTGACAAAAGATGCAGTATTTTAATTGTATGGTCTACCTCAATTAACTTCATTAAGCTCGCTATTAATTACCAATCTTTCCCAATGATGATTGGCAAATACATATTTATTACACTGAATAAAGTCCCCTTGGTTATATTTGGTTCGTCGAATAAATGAATAAAAAAAGCTCAGACGTATTTTCCAACTTGATTTGACTTACATACTTGCATATGTTTTAGGTGGATAGCTTTACTGCAGGTAAAAAACTATTCACGAATTTCATAGGTTCAAGATGAAAAATAAAAGATATTTTTTTGAAAAGCAATGATTTCAGAGATTATTTGTAGGTTTGAAGAAATGGTGACTATACAATATAAAATAAATAAGGTGTGTAGGCAAAGTTTTTTGAAATAAAATACATAGGTAAGGTTCTTTTTGCTTTATATTAAATTTAAGTAATTTTAGTTAATCTTTGTTTTATATACATACAGTCCACGGCCAATCGGCACGCGTAAAATTATATACATACATAGATGTTATAAATAATGATGTCATCAAACACACTATTTATAAGTTCAAGGTGTAGGTCAGTCTGCAGGATTGATTGATTACCATCCTCCATGTGCGTGTGCGCCATAATGGACAGCTCCGTGGGTAGCGGTGGCGACAGCGGCGAAGTGAGCGGCCTTAGCGTGAGCTACTTCAGGGGTATCTTGGGGAACTTGGGGAACATGAGCGCCATAAGCGGCAGCTCCATGAGCGTAAGCGGCGACTGGGGCGTAAGCTCCATGGGCGACGATGTGTCCACCGTTGGTAGCGGCGGCGACAGCGGCGAAGTGGGCGGCCTTAGCGTGGGCGACTTCAGGGGTATCTTGGGGAACTTGGGGAACGTGAGCTCCATAAGCGGCAGCTGGAGCGTAAACTCCATGAGCGTAAGCGGCAACTGGGGCATAAGCGGCGATTGGGGAGTAAGCTCCATGAGCGACGGCGTGTCCACCGTTGGAAGCGGTAGCGATGGCGGCGAAGTGGGCGGCTTTAGCGTGGGCGACTTCAGGTGTGTCTACGACGCGACCGTCATGTCCCAAAGGAGCGGCTCCATGAGCGTAGGCGCCTCCGTAGTGTCCAGCGTATCCGGCGTATCCGGCGTATCCAGAGTGATCTCCGTATACTCCATGATCTTGAGATTCGGCCAAACCTTCTCCCTTCCATTGACCATCATCACCATGCACCTGGTTGTAGACTCCTCCGTAGTGGGCACCTCCCAAGTAATCTCCATGATCCTGGGACTCGGCGAGTCCTTCTCCCTTCCATTGACCATCTTCATGTCCTCCCCAGTGTGCTGACGCGCAAGCGGCCAAGCACAAGAATGCAGCGACGTACTGTATACAAAAAATAAACAATTAGCATTCCTATGTGATGAATTTCTCAAGCTATTGTGTTCGATTTGAATAATCATCCATTCAAGTTATTTTATTATATAGAAAATATTTTTGAGAATATGCACCTATTTGTTACTTAATATTAGGCGCAAGCGGCCAAGCACAAGAATGCAGCGACGTACAGTAAACAAAAAAAGAACAATAAACATCGATTGCTGAGCAGTATATTTCTCAAAAAATTTAAATAGTATTCGATTGTCAATAAGTACAAGGAAAAAAAACAATATTCTCATGTATGTCATATATGTAAAAATAATAGAAAAACATTATTATGAAGATATTATCTCTGTATTTAAATAGACCGATATGAAATCAGATAACACTTGATTGATTTGAAAAACTGGCAATACTGAAATATGGCGATGGTTAAAATAGTTGTCTTTTATAAATATGCTTAAGTATTCCAAATTCAAATTTAACGTTTTACGTGATGAAATTTAACACTTACATAAAAAATGACAATTATTTTTGACACATGTTCTAAATTTAAATTTTAACATGTAAAAGTAATCGATATAACACAGTTGAACTTTAATCACATAATTTAATAATAGAGAGTGTACTGACCATTGAATTCATTTTGGAGATTGATTTTTTTGCAAAAAGAACTGAAGCCTTTTCGATTGAAAACTGCTTGTGATTAACTTTTGATCGAGCCTGCCTTTATATAGAACGGTTCAACCCCAAATGAAAAAAGCAGAGAGGGGAAATGTGTGTGCGGAATTTTCGCTTCTCGTACGGGGCATTTCAATGTTATCTAGTTTTTAGTCTTAGACATATTAGTTTGTCTACCGGTGTATTATTAGCAAAATCACCATACTGAGGTTTAGTGAACTTGAATACTTACATAACTTTTTATCATGAAAATAATACGCTTAGTTACTGAATCACTTTAAGTGTCTGGGTAGTAAGTGAAATGTTAATTACATAACATTAAATGTAATTTATTTATTGGCAAAAAACTAAATAAAATACATGGCATTACAGCAAGCGCCAATGCACCATGCATTTGACAAATTAATAAAAATTACAAAACATATTACACAAAAATATTAAAGATAAGAAACAGAACAGAAACTTATTATTTACAATAGAAGATAAAAAATTTGAACAAAACATCAAGTTCACGGCCGAAGATGTCCACATCAACAGGCAGCGGATTTATCAGCCGAATAGCCCTTGCAACTGGAGATTCAAAATACCTACGTGAGAAACAAGTTTTGACAAAGAAAATTGATTTGTCTTGGTTACGACCACGTAGGTAAAAGCTGAGAACATGCAAACTTAAATTTTCAAGGATGTCAGGGTTATCAACTTGGCCCCGAAGAAGAAGAAGAGAAAAATGTTTCAATATTGAAATTAATCTTCGATCTTCAAGAGAGTGAAATGAAAGCATTCTTAAAAAAACTTGGTTGGATAATATTCCATTTATGAATTGTCATATGGAAAATAGTTGAATTTTTTGATATAATAACGCAGAATTTTTTTATGAACTCGCTCCAGTTGCGACTTATATTCATATGGATCCCAAATAATAGATCCATATTCTAGCTTGCTTAAAACCGTAATTTGATTGAATATGAGAGATTGATCTTTTTCTGCAAACTAGGTAACTCATTTTTGTTTGCATAAGATCCATAAATAAATATCTTTAAAGGTAGGTACATCGCGATGATTTTCGTCGGCAAAAAAAACACTCAATCGAAAGTGAGTGGATGGTTTTTTGCTAAACAAAACAGAAAATATTTCATAATTTTTCAGTTTGTAATTCTCTTCTCTATGAAAAATACATTATAAATATAATTTATTAGTAGTGAGTTTTGCCATATGAATTTTCCGTCCGTGATGAATACAATGCTTAAATCCGTGGTCGAGTGGTAACACTAGGAATTTTTTTTTAGACTTTCGATGGTTTCGGCGGTAACTTTGTGGTAGTTCATTTAAATATAAAATTTTAAATAACTTTGATTATTCCACGTATTGTGCTACTAACTATGACACGTGTTTCGCCTCTTTCAGAGGCATCTTCAGACTTACTATCGCAAAGTTTGCTTAAGTAATGAAGCAAGATTGATTCTAACATTTTAAATTATGAAATTCCAAATGGATTACGGGTTTTTTTCCTTCTAAAGAAAACAAGAAAGGGGTGATAGAATCGAAATAGTGCAATGAGATAATGATAATAATGAGCTGCAATCAATAAGATTGGGATTTTTCCCTTATAAAGGAAGCAAGAGAGGGGGTTATAGAATCGAAACAAAGAAAACAAATAAACATATTTCTAATGGCGTTAAACATTACAAACTATTAAACTAATGAGCTGCAATCAATCAGACAGGTTAGTGATCACACTATTAATTGGAAACAATGTAAATAATGACGAGCAACCGGCCCTATTAAGAATATTATTTAATAATATTTCTTTTTTATTAAGAGTTTTATTTATTTCTTAAAATTCTAGACTATTAATCTTTAAGCTTTTTTTATTCACTCGGTGGAGTATTTCTAAATTACTAGTCTGATTAAAATTATGATCATTTTCTATTAAATGATTGGCAAAATTAGACATCTCATAAGTTTCATCTTATCTTATTTGTTATTTCATAATTTAAAATGTAAGAATCAATCTTGCTTCATTACTTAAGCAAACTTTGCGATAGTAAGTCTGAAGATGCCTCTGAAAGAGGCGAAACACGTGTCACAGTTAGTAGCACAATACGTGGAATAATCAAAGTTATTTAAAATTTTATATTTAGTTAATTTTAGTTCCGTTCAATTGTAGAGTTAAAATATTTGAAGTATTTTCATTCGAGGATTTTATATTCGATTATATTCTTTTTCCATATTTGAAAATTGATGAGTTCTTGATGGAATCCCAATATCAAATTTTCATCGATTTAATTTGGTACTTTTCAATGAAATTTTTCGCTAGCTATAGAGGGTTTGGCCTTTTGTCATCTACATGCATTTCAAGTACAGAAATATCAAAGCACATAAAAAGCATACAATTTAAACGATTTCAATAAGAAAACTTTTGTCGTAATTTTCATAAAAAGATTTTTTAACTTAATAAGTTTTTCCATATTAAAAGTTTCATTTCATCTTTGAATACAGACCATTAAATCTATATTTTAATACATTGGCTTTAAGAGCGTCTTCCTAATCACTATTTATTTATTTACATACTATTAATCGACGCTAGCATGCGAAATTTTGAATACTATGCCCAGCTATTATTAAAAGCTTATTCTGGAGCGAGAATGGATTGGATGAGAATGCGACTATGGAGGGATATCTGTTGAACAACTTGCTCATCTTAGTTCAATGGGGCTGCCCCCAGGTCAATTCTAAACGACTATTTCCTGCAAGGTTCATTCCTTAACGAGCCCAATATATCAATCAAAACAATCTTCACTACACAAATGAACTCTAGTCAAGGTGTCATCTTTGTGTGAAAAGTTTTGATTAACCTACAACTAATTTTCCTTTTAACACTCAAGTCACCGGTCCCGCGTTCGCGCGGAAATTATCGCAATCGGTTAACAACCGGTCCCGCGTTCGCGCGGATTTACGCCCCGCGCATTGTCTTTGCATCTGTTGGCACATTACATGACACTTTTGCATTTTTTTTTTTTTTTACGACCCATTACTGTCTGGTTAATAGCTCTCCGTGTTTTTTTATTCAATTTCTCACAAGCTTATGGCTCAAAAACGTCCTTGAAATAAAATATATTTGTTGAGTCAAAAAGTTTCCTATAATGAAATATAACGACTGAAACGAACTAAGTATTTTTGTTTATTAGCTCGGCAAAATATGTTTTATTGTCTACTCTGCGTCTAAATATTTAAATTAGGACAATAAAAGTAATTTCGGTAAAAATATGAATGGATTTCTCAATGTCATGATGGGGATGAATGGGGCACATTGCATAATGTTTTTTGAAAGATTTATACTAAACCCTATTTTCAAAATACATGAATCATAAAAATAAAATTACCGGGAATGTTTGAGGTATTGATTTCCATTGTATTTTTAAACATTTAGCGATGTCTTTACACAGTCCATATGATGTGACCATTCCCATGTTATTACATAAGAATTCTATTATAGTTTGAAAATATCGGTCGAAATGAGTACAACCTATGTGATATCTCCGCGAATGCATTTGTAATTATTTCGTATTTCTACGTAAAATCGTTTTACATACGTGCTATTATAGTAATGGTAAAATTTGTGGAAAAAGAGTTTAAATTTACGTGTTTTGTGAAGTAATAGATATTACAATCAAAATAAAACAAAATACAAAAGAAGTTGAAAAGACCCGAAAATGGTTAGTAGTGATAAATATGTGTGTATTTTTTCTTACAATGTTTTTATCTTTCTTCACATTTCAGATGCAATAAATTTAAATATCAGTTTGTTTTTTTACTAACTCACTTATTTACATTACCTATAATAATAATATTTAAGTTTTTATGAAAACTAATAACAATAAATGAACTCATTTTGGCTCGTAAAAGTAATAGTTATAATGTTTTTGTGCCATTGTGATGACACGTAAATGTTCCTAATTTTACGACTGATGGTATAAAATTCTAATTCTCGGAAGTCTCTCAATAAATATTATATTTTGTTGGTTGATTATTATAAACCAACAATATTGTGTAAAAAGATCGCAGAAAACATTTAAAAAGAATTAGACTTTGCTTTATGTGTTTATGTAATAAAATGAGTAAAAGAAATATTTCTTTTGCTTTTCTGGATGGATTTCTCAATCGCATGTTTGAGATGAATGGTGCACATTGTGTTTTTGACAGATTTATTGCTGAACCCTATTTTAAAAAATACGCGTATCATAAAAAATCAAATTACCGGGCATGTGTGAGGTATGTATGGCATTTTGCTTTCTAGCAATTACCATTGTATTTTTTTAAACAATTAGCGAAGTCTTTACACATTTTGATGTTGACCATCCCCATTTTATATACATACATATATATAAGAATTGTAGTTTAGAATTAGTTTGAAAATATCGGTCGAATAGAATACATACATCCTATGTAATTACTCCGCGATTGCATTTATAATTATTGCGTATTTCTATGTGAAATCGTTTGACATACGTGCTATAGTAATGGTATATAATCTTATAATTTGTGGAAAAAGAGTTTAAATTTACGTGTTTTGTGAAATAAATATATTATAAACTAAATCGTAGAACCAAAAATAAAACCCAATTGTTTTTTAGATTATAACAAAATATGAAAGGCGTTGATCGTGCCGATCAAAACTTATCATATTACACGAGAAAATGGACAAAAAAAAGTTGTTTTCTTTTGTTCAATTGCGCAATGTTCAATTCAGCAATGATACCACAATCATCACCATCAACATCAATTGGATTAAAAACTACATCAGGACACTCGATTGTTGATTCACCTGGAAGACTTTCGGGCGATTTGAAAAGATCCATCATTCGGAAAATAATAAGTGATAAAACTAAAAGCTTTGTACGAAGAGCATGTTGAGTTTGTACCGCTAATAAAAAGACGAGGGGACACAATTTACATGTGTTTATTTTGTAATGTTCCATTACACACGGGAAAATGTTTTGAAGATTACCACACAAAAAATAATATTGATAAAATTTTAGTGATTATTGTGACGTATGGTATAGTATAGTTAGTTAGTAATATGTGTGTAATTTTTCTTCTGATGTTTTCATTAAAAAAATAATATTTGAGTGTTTATAAAAACTAATAACAATAAATGAACCCTTTTTGGCTGGTAAAAGCAATAGATATAATGTTATTGTGGCATTGTGATGACAAGTAAATTTTCCTAATTTATAAGACTGATGGATGTATGGTAAGTCTCGCGGCTCTCAATAAATACTCTATTTTTTTCAAATATTTTTATACAATATTGTGTAAAATGATCGGAGACCACATTTCAAAAGAATTTGATTTTGCTTTATGTGTTTATGAATGGAAAAGAAATATTTGTTTCGCTTTTCTTTCAAAAATATAAATAAATCATGTGTTTACAGCTTTAATAATTTTTTTTTTGAACTAATTATTTTTAAATAGATATATTATACTATACAATACACAATACACTTTATTTTATCCAATTTACTCAACTGATTAAAAAGATATAAGCATAATTCTAAATGTCGCGCGAAAAACCAAAATCTTGAAAAATGTGCGGTATTACGTGTAACTTTGGGCCGATAAATGCGGTCGCTAGAGTGTTAATGTGTATTCAATTAAATATCAACCCTACCAATCTGGCCAAAAGCCAAATTTGACATGTAAAATGCAAAAATAAAAAGTTTAATCTTTTCAAAATTTCCCACTCCGAGTACGACTCCGGCCAAATCGCCGCGACAACTCCGACTCCACATCCCTGATTCAAACATTATTTGAACTACATATACCACTTTGCATAAAACATGTTTGACGGCTATTTTAAAGTTTGGGGCAAGACGTTTAAAAATAAAATACAGTAATAGATTTCTTTTTGCTTTATATTAATTTTCAGATGTTTTTCTTAATATACAGTACACGGCCAATCGGCACGCGTACAAATAATATATATATATACATATTCGTCATAAATAATGATGTCAAATTCAAACACACTATTCATAACTACGAAGTGTAGGTCAGTCTGCAGGATTGATTGATTACCATCCTCCATGAGCGTGTGCGCCATAATGGACAGCTCCGTGGGTAGCGGTGGCGACAGCGGCGAAGTGAGCGGCCTTAGCGTGAGCTACTTCAGGGGTATCTTGGGGAACTTGGGGAACATGAGCGCCATAAGCGGCAGCTCCATGAGCATAAGCGGCGACTGGGGCGTAAGCTCCATGGGCGACGGCGTGTCCACCGTTGGTAGCGGCGGCGACAGCAGCGAAGTGAGCGGCCTTAGCGTGGGCAACTTCAGGGGTATCTTGGGGTACTTGGGGAACGTGAGCTCCATAAGCAGCAGCTGGGGCGTAAGCTCCATGAGCGTAAGCGGCAACTGGGGCATAAGCGGCGATTGGGGAGTAAGCTCCATGAGCGACAGCGTGTCCACCGTTGGAAGCGGTAGCGATGGCGGCGAAGTGGGCGGCTTTAGCGTGGGCGACTTCAGGTGTGTCTACGACGCGACCGTCATGTCCCAAAGGAGCGGCTCCATGAGCGTAGGCACCTCCGTAGTGTCCAGCGTATCCGGCGTATCCAGCGCTGCTTCCGTATGAGCCATGGTCTTGAGATTCGGTCAAACCTTCTCCCTTCCATTGACCATCATCACCATGTACTTGGTTGTAGACTCCTCCGTAGTGGGCTCCTCCCAAGTAATCTCCATGATCCTGGGACTCGGCGATTCCTTCTCCCTTCCATTGACCATCTTCATGACCTCCCCAGTGTGCTGACGCGCAAGCGGCCAAGCACAAGAATGCAGCGACGTACTGTATACATAAAAAAATATTTTAGTATGCAAGGCCAAATGATTATTTCAACGAACATATTTTTTAATCAAGCTCTTTTTAACTTCCTTAGTAACGCAACTGCTTGATCGACAATAAACCGTTCGGTTACTTAGCGCTATGACATAACATGATTTGTAATAAGTTAATGATATTTTTGAACGCCAATTAAATAATGCATGTACAAAAAAATAGAGTATTACTGCTTCTAATAAAAATTTTGACCTTAAACTCTCACAATATTAAGAAAGTACCTAGAAATAGCATTTTATTATTCAATAAAAAAATAATCAATGGTATTAAAATATGTTCTCCAAATTCAAATTGGATGAATTCAGTCATGGTAACATTTTTTTCAATTTCATATGAAAGTAATTTTTAAATTCAGAATCTTATCTTAATAAGTAATACAATAAAATAAGTCATGTTGTTCGAAATTCAAAATTTGACAAGACTTCGATGAGTTGTAATTTTATAAAAATCTTGTTCTAAATTCAAATATTGTGGTATTTGATGACACATGTTCGAAATTTAAATTTCACGTCATGATTATTGTTAAAACACTTGACACAATGCTATGGTGAATATGCTTCATTGTATTGTAATAATATTAAAATTATAATAATTGGTTGAGTACTGACCATGGAGTTCATTTTGGAGATTGATTAGTTAGCAAAAAGAACTGAAGCCTTTTCGATTGAAAACTGCTTGTGATTAACAATTGATCGACCCTGCCTTTTATACTGAACACATTATACCACCCTAAATGTAAAATTTAAGAGTAGGGGACATGTGAGTGCATAATTAATATTTCTGACAGTTTAATTTTCAATGTTATCAAGTATTTAATAGAAGTTGTTATATATTAGCGGCCATATTTTTTGTGAAGTCATTTTGCATTGCAAGTGAACTAGAAATTTTGCGTAACTTTCAATAAGAAGTCGTTACATAAAGCAACTGCATGACAACCAGTTGTCAAAATCATGTGTCTACTCTTTTTTTGTTTCAAGAGGCAATCAATCGAAAACTTCCGTATAATTGATTGACTTATTTTCAAAATATTTGTTTTACGATGTCTTCTCCCAGTGAGGAGCATATGGACGCCTAATTGAGTTTATTTCAACCGAAATTTGTCTACGGTCTGGGACGCGAAGTTGTACACGGTTAAAACAAAATTACATTTGTTCAGTTCTAGCGTTTTAGTATGACTACTATGCGGTAGCGAATCATGGCACCTGACGAAGATGTCCTTATACGGAGCATCAAAAATAGATGTATATTGGGGGTGAGGTGGCTTAATTTCGTGAGTAACTTGGAAGTAAGATAACGAACCGGGCAGCGCACCGTTACGTCAGCAGACAAAGAGAGACGTTGGAGCTGATTAGATCACGTGGCTCAAATGCCTTTATAGAATCTCAGCTCTATCTGCAACTTCTCCCATGCAGTTGAATTCCGGCGTCCTGAACGACCGCTTGCTACTTCACATAGAATTTGAGGGATGCTTTTATGTCATGGAAGGAAGCACAGTAATTTACAAGTGACAGATTATCACGGAGGCCTTGCGTGGTGTCCATATGATTCACATAGGTATCGAATATGGTCAATGAATAAAAAGAAGAACCTTTTAATTCAGATACCTTCTTTTTATCGAAGAGAATACGAATAGAAAGACTAGGATAAGTGGTCATCCAATCGTTCTCTTTGCGTTTCGTTTTAATTATCATATGTGTGTTATGACAAATAATAACACACTATTTAGTAGTTATGTTAGATTGGATATATAATATTAATATCAGGACTGGTTTTGATCATCGCGAGCATTATCAACTGAATTTACTGAGTCGGTAAACAGTAATATCTACAGATAGTAACAAAGAATTCGATCGAAATATTAAGCTGCCCGTGCTGGGACTCGAGCCCATGCGCCTATCAACCAAAACCAACGACGCTGATGTCAGTATTAACCCTAATAGATTTTTGACACTGCTTCCTTACAGCGAGCGTTTTGATATCAAGTTCAATATGTTTCATTGCTATTTTGAATACAGTATTATATCTATCATTTTTGAATTTCGAATAATATAATTTCCTTTTAAAAGATACTTGTCCTGGTTAAGTTACATTGTTTGACACACATCATAAAATGGTTTGTCATTCGTTATTTTTGCTATTGATTGACTATTCATTTTGGGTTGTGCATCTCTGCTTTAAAGTGTCATTTCATTGTAATAAACTATTTTTTAAATAAATTGCAATGAGGCCTCATTTTTAAAATCTTTTCCATATTTTACTTTACCTTGAGTTTTGTCGCTAACGGGCTTAGCCTTTCGTCACAATCAGTCATTTCAAGTGCAAGGATGAACTTCAAAAGCCAAGTTTTCTTTAAGTTCAAGTTCATCCGTGCACTTTCAATGCCCGAAATCGGTGAAAGACGAAGTCCGGATCGTCAGTGACTAAAATTGTGGTATATTACAACAATCAAAAGGATTAAAAGAACACTACTTTTGCTGATTTTTTTGTATTTAATATTAAACAGTGGACTGAAAATTTAAGTGATTTTAAGCAATATATGTTTCGCTTAGTCAATCAATATCAGTATAAAAAATATTTGGCATTACAGCTAATGCCAACGCGCCAAATATGTTTAAATATGAAAATCATAAATGATTTATGTTTCAGACGAGAACAACTCGACAAAAAATGTACAAGATCAATTGAAAAAATCTGACCTTGCCGGGACTTGAACCCAGACTCACCTGATAACTAGGACAAAGGTCTTACCACTGGACTGATAGTTGATAATGCTCGTCATGAGCGAAACCGGTCCTGATGAAATAAATCTCATGTGGAAAAGTGCTAAAAATGTGTTATTATTTTTAATATGTCATGACATAATCAGGTCATTTCTACAGCGAAGAAGTTAAATAAAAGCACACTATCCTAGGCAGGCTATGATCATTTTTTGAATTGTTTGTCGATTCAAAGGAGCATTAGAATAAAAGTTCTCCCCGTCTTCTTCGTCCCTGAGCTTTATTGTTCTTTATCATTTGAATCCCATCGTTGCCGAAAGAAGGGCTTAGTCATTGTAGTAGTGGTGAATCCATAGTGAAGGCAGTTCAAGGTAAAAATGAAATTCAACAAAATAAAGAAATCTTTATGTGATGTTATGTGATGGCTTAAATTACAAATATATTTCAATATCTTATATATTAAAATTTGATTAATACGATAAAAATCAATTCCTACTATTGTAAGGTTCGATTTTTATCAGAGTTTTGTCAGTCTAGTATTAACACCTTTGATTATGAGTTGAGATGGGTAGAATTCATTTGTTATTTTTAAATGCAAACCTTTACTACTTTTATATTTTCCTTGGATGATACACCCCTGTCAGTTTTCAGATCATATTTAAAGTAGATACAGGAAGAAACTCACAGTAGTTAGACTTTCAAGTCTTTTTAAGGGCAAAAATGTTTTGAAATAAAATACAGTGTTAAGTTTCTTTTTGCTTTATATTAATTGTCAGTACTATTTAGATTTTTTTTTATATACAGTACGCGGCCAATCGGCACGCGTACAAATAATACATATATATATACATATAAGTAATAAATGATGATGTCAAATTCAAACACACCATTTATAACTTCGAAGTGTAGGTCAGTCTGTAGGATTGATTGATTACCATCCTCCATGAGCGTGTGCGCCATAATGAACAGCTCCGTGGGTAGCGGCGGCGACAGCGGCGAAGTGAGCGGCCTTAGCGTGAGCTACTTCGGGGGTATCTTGAGGAACTTGGGGAACGTGAGCGCCATAAGCGGCAGCTGGGGCGTAAGCTCCATGAGCGTAAGCGGCAACTGGGGCATAAGCAGCGACTGGGGCGTAAGCTCCATGGGCATAAGCGGCGATTGGGGCATAGGCGGCGGCGTGTCCACCGTTGGAAGCGGCGGCGACGGCGGCGAAATGGGCAGACTTGGCGTGGGCGACTTCAGGTGTGTCTACGACGCGACCGTCATGTCCCAAAGGAGCGGCTCCATGAGCGTAGGCGCCTCCGTAGTTTCCAGCGTATCCAGCGTATCCGGCGTATCCAGAGTGATCTCCGTATACTCCATGATCTTGAGATTCGGCCAAACCTTCTCCCTTCCATTGACCATCATCACCATGAACCTGGTTGTAGACTCCTCCGTAGTGGGCTCCTCCCAAGTAATCTCCATGATCCTGGGACTCGGCGAGTCCTTCTCCCTTCCATTGTCCATCTTCATGACCTCCCCAGTGTGCTGACGCGCAAGCGGCCAAGCACAGGAATGCGGCGACGTACTGTTTAAAGAAAATATTTTATTAGCAATGCAATGCAACGATTTTGTCAAGGCTAGTTGATATCAGTGACCGCATTATCAAGGTGTATTTGAATTCCCAAAAAATAGCTGGCTTATTATGTAACTGCTCGATTTATTGTATCAATAAATCGACGCGCCATTCAACGCGACATGACGTTATGAGATTAAAAAATTAAATATTAGATTTATTATTTGAATGAAATATTTCGTTGCACACCAAAAAGCGATTTTGATAGAGCGATTTATATTTATTTTATTAAAAATCAAAGCATTGTTCGTTTCATATAAAAATGTGAACGAAATGATAAAGCATTTGATAGACAATATAACAAAGGTATCAGATTGCCATATTATTGAAATTTCACAATAATAATTGAACTCTTACATTACTATACAAGTAGAAGAAATAGCATTTGTTCAACACAAAAAAACAACTCTGGATTTCCATATTCAAATTGGATGAGTAATGAATAAAATTTATATTGAGTAAGTTTTTTATTCGAATTTCAGAGATACTAAAAATCACGACGTTCGATATTCAAATTTGATGAAAATTCTGTGATGTAATTTTAGAAAAATCTAATGATACCTTTTATTAATCTAAATTCAAATATTATTGTATTTGATGTCACATGTTTAAAAATTTAAATTTCACGGCAAGATGATTTTTTAGGTAATTATATTAATTGACATGGTATGGTGAATATGTTTCAATATATTGAAATAAAATTACATTATAAATAATTGATTGAATACTGACCATTGAATTCATTTTGGAGATTGGTTTGTTTGCAAAAAGAACTGAAGCCTTTTCGATTGAAAACTGCTTGTGATTAACTATTGATCGAGCCTGCCTTTATATAGAACGGTTCCACCCTAAATGAAAAATTCGAGAGAAGGGGACAAGTGAGTGCATAATTAATGTTTCTTATTGAATACTTTTCAATGTTATCAAGTATTGAATTGTAGTTTCAATATGTTGGCCGCCATATTCATGAAGTCATCACAATACAGTCAAGTGAACTGGAGCACTTTCACTCATTTGCCTTCGACTCTAGAAAAAATGATCCCAATCATTATTTAATATTAAGTTCATTATAGATTTGCTAAATTTAGACACATAAGTGCAACGTTTGTCACTTAAGATATATATTTAGTTAACAAGTTTTATTATTACTGCCCGGTCCGTGGTGCAGTGGTCAACAGACTACCCGGTCTCAATTCCCGGTACGAGCAGATTTATCGATCCTGTTTGTGATGCTTAAAGTCCCTTCCCACCTTTTCAAAAAGCGAAGTATAGCGGAGCGTTTAGATAACCACTAGTCCAGTCCTAGTCTTCGTATTTTTCAATCTCTACTCCCTTCGAAAAAGAGAGGGTGAGCAACAAACAGGCAATTCTCGTAGAAAGACATATGTTGAGATAAACTCCGTAAGGAGTCCATATGCTACAAGTTGGAAGCGGACATGGCTAAATCTTATATATAAAACCGAAACGGCGTATGTATGTATGTGGGTCTGTAATTCCCTTTTGCATTGTTGTTGCAAGTTGCCATAAAAACGAATATGAAAGAAAATATGTTTGAATTTTTATCGGCGAAGACATTTAGTCAAAATGTAATAAAATAGTCTTCTACCAACTTTTCCCGGCTTTTATTAATATAATAATGTTTATTATTTACATGAAGGTATTATTTGACATTTCTTTGACAGAAAATTAGATTTTTTCCTTGAATTTGTACATTTTAATGGGCGAGAATGGGGCTGTCATTCAGATTAAATAAAGTTTGTGATTTTATTTTAACTCTATTTTGGATGTTAGATTTTGTGATATAATTATGTCGAATGATATAAAATTAAATAACTATTGGTCGCTTAGTCCGAGCGACGCCGGGTAGCAATACTAGTATATATATATATATTTATCCAGGGCTTTTTTTCCATTTAACGCAGTGGAACGGCGTTCCGGCACCTTTTTTCACGGTATTTTTTATTTCAAAATTTCAAAATCAATTAGACAAAACAATACATTGTCAAATAACTATTGCTATAACATATTATATATTAACATCCCTTTCGTTATGATTATTGTTTGATATTCCACTCATATAGCAGAGTGGTCAACGTTGTTTGCCGTTTGTTCCATTCGGTTGTTGAGTTCGCAGGATTAAATCTTTGAAAGTTCACCTTCATAAATAAATTCACTGTGCTCAAAAGCATGTACGTGTTTTTGTTTTTTGATAGCTAGTCGGTCTGGCCAAAGGAGAGTGCTTCACTAAATTCAAGTCCTTTCAATGCCCTGTTTACGAAAAGAAAGAATTAATTCCCTTTTTTTTTTTATTTAAAATGCTATATTGCACGCTCATATGCTTTCTTTTATCGGGTCCGTTGCGCAGAGGTCAACAAAGTTGGTTTCCGTGATGGACATCAGGGGTTCAAGTCTCACGACGTGCTGCACTTTTTTTTATTCGATTTATCTATCCTTCTAAAAAAATTACTGTTTCTGTTGTTTTTAAAATTCCTTCCCATCTGATCCTATAAGCGGGGGGGGCATAGCGAGAGCGATTAGCTAACCATTACTCCTGTCCTCGTCTCAAACGTTTATCCAGTAATAATCGGTTGACGTATTATTAAAAACTTTGAGATTCCTTATTTATGATTCATGACACGACGGCATGGATACAAATGAAAATATCCAGTTTTTTTTATAAATTCCAGCTTCCCTATTTTGTGGATGTTTTATGTAGGTATTTTTAGAAATATATTGGAGTGCGTGACAGTCCGGGGCTCATTGGTAGATCCAGTGGGGGGCTATGGGGGCTATGCCCCCCCGAGAAGCATTAATTCCATTAAAAATATTATAAAATCATTTTTTAAATGATTTTTATTAAAATAAATATCTTGTAGTTTTTTTTTCACGACCCTTTAGTTAAACAGCTATATATACGACATGTGATAAAATCATAATTATATCCTAATAAGGTTTTGTTACGAATATTATTAAGTTTGACAATCAGCGATGCCTCCGCTGAAAAGAGTTATACCACATTACGACGCATGAAAACCTGGCTAAGGAATCGTATGAGTTCAGAAAGACCATAGGGCCTTGTAACATATCCACTGGAAAATGGATATTTTACCTACATATTTTTGGGCTTATTTGCTACGTCAAAAAAACGAAAATTGGACTGCATTTTATAATATTTTCGATTTTTCTCTGGTTTTATATTATGTTTTTTAATGTTTTCATTTTTTATTGAAATAAAAGAATCGATGATTATGGTCAGAGCCGTCTATTAAATCACATGATTTTTATTACGGGGCATCACTTCTTTAAGCGCAGAGTCATCATTTCTTCTGTAAAAAAACGAAAAAAGTAGCAGTGCCATCGAAAAAAAAAGCGTTAAATCGATATCGCGTAAAAAGGGGACTGGATGCATTTTGGATCATGGATTTGGCATGGCTGGATCTTTATTTTCAAAATGGCCGACCCTGAGACAATTTCTAGATCCACCACTGCCGGAACGAGCAACTAACTGACAAGTAGTTCTCGTGTAAAAAAAGTGAAAATATATCCGTTAGAAGGTGATATGTTCCACATTGGGAGTGATAATGTTTGTATAAAAACTCTTAAGCTTGATAGAGAATTGCACTTGTGTGCGTCTACCAAGAAAGATACGGTCCTTTCACCGCGTGTCCTTCTACTCGACAAGTGAACACTTTTTCAAGATCATCAACGCGGCGTGTCAAAGTGTGACATGATATCATTTACACGCGCTGTGTGAAGGCGTTTCTTTATTGTGAAGTCCAAAACAATAAACTCGCTCGTGATTTTTACAACCCATACGCTCAGTACTTTATCTCCTTACACACATCAACGCTTAGGTGCTATTGATCGAATGACCATAATGTTGACATTGTTATTTAGGCTCACGACAAAAAAAATATTAATCTAGTTCCGCGGATGACTAATGACAATTAAAAGTTTTAACGATGGAGTAACAATTAACTAACTCTTATAAGTCTTGTTATTTTTATAACAGATATTTATAAAACTATACCCATGGAAAATTCCTGGTGAACATTTATGGAAGTAACATTTATAATCCAAAAATAACACGTGTGTTTTTTTGTGTTTTTAAACATCCCTTCTCACTTGAGACACCAATTACTCGACTTCTCAACTACTCAAGTACTCGAGTATACTCGAGTAGTTTCAGATGTACCAAAATATATATTTTTAATTAGAATTTGTGTATATTTATAAATGACAAATAATGAAAGAAACTTATTGAATATTACTAATACATTTATTTCCAGTATGCAACATATATTTCAACAATAATAGAGAATTAAACGACTCAAATTTTAAATTGGTGTAATGTTTTTTTTTAAATTATCGCAGTAGAAAATATTTCGACGACTATTACTAAAACGAGTATTACTCGAGTATTTTTCAAAATACTCGAGTAATACACGAAGCAATTTTTGTGCCCGTTAATACTGTATAAAATAACATAAAAGCATTAATGTTATTTAACGAATAAGTTTCATTTCTAAAAAAAAAATTGCACATATAAATGTAGCTTCCAATTAAAAATAATTTAGTAATAATATAATGAATATAACACTTATTTTAGACTTTCCATGTATTTAATAATGAAAGCGTAAGTAAATATGTACAACTTATTTCACTTTGTTTCTTAAAAATCCGATTTGCACCCGTCAGTATTCTCCGAAATCTCAAATGCGCCCAAAGCCGCAATAAGGTTAAGAACCCCTGCTCTATAAGTAGTCCATACTATCATAAATACAGTTGAAATAATACATACTGAAAGATAAAGAATTAAATGAAAAAGGTATCATTTGCCTAGAATTGGTCACAATTCATAATGAATGTATACATGAAATAACGCAAATTTAAATTCAAATAAAAGGCGTTATCATAAAATTATGAAGCAAATTCAAAAAAAATAGTCAAATTAGCATTAATTCAAATTTTTACACGTCAACTGTCGGTATCATAATATGTTCTGATATATGTATACTTATTATAATTGTCTTCCGATATCACCAGGGCAGTTCACGGTCAGAAATGTCCGCAGGAAACTCGATCTTCGTAAGCGATGTAGACCTAATTTATGGCGCCGTGGCACAGTGGCTAAAAAAACTCGGGTGCTTTGTCTTCGGTACTCTCGCATAACCTTGGTGATAAATCGAATTTTTTCTTGTATAAAAAAATGCCTTAATTCAAAACCGGTTAGGGTTTGCGGAACAAAGCGTGTGGTCAAGAATTTATTCATTTCGACTGCCAAGAAGTGAGCGCATGTCGAATATTTTTATGCCCTTAGCGTGGAGCATGTTGTCACCTCGCCAAGTTTATCTCAAAGTGTGTTTTTTCTGCGAGAACTGCTTGTTACTCATTTGTTCAAGCTATATGAGATCTGAAATGATATGAGGATCACAACAGGACAAGTGATCTCCGGTCAAGGTCCAAGGTCTGTCACGGAAGCTAACGACGCTGACCACTGAACTAGAGACTCCAATTAGTCAACTACTTGAGTATCGAGTAGTAAAATTTGGAAATACTCCGAGTAGCTTCAGGTGTACCAATTTATATATTACTTATTCAAATTTGATTATAGAAATAAATATTAAACAAATATTAGCTTGCCTCTTTAAGAGAGAATTAGATGCCTCTGAAAGAGGCGAAACACGTGTCACAGTTAGTTACACAATACGTGGAATAATCAAAGTTATTTTAAATTTTATATTAAAATGAACATCCACAAAGTTACCGCCGAATCCATCGAAAATATATAAATATTAGCTTATTTAATTTCATTCATTTATTTATTTAAATTTATAAAACAACTTTTAAATATGTTAGAAGTTTTGTTTTTATAATTCCCGCAGAAGAAAAAACTCTTCATTTATTATTTACGAGTATTACTCGAGTATTTTTCAAAAAAATCGAGTAGTTAAAAAATGGATCAGTATTCTCGAGTATGAGTCTTTACATTGAACCACTGGGACTGTCAAACATTTACCTCTTCATTAAGTTGAATGTCTTTGTTAACTATCGTTTTCATCATAAGTTATTTAAAATTTTGTCCAAATCATTTTTTATTATTTTTGAAAGATCGAGGTGTTAATTACAAAAACATATATTGTTTTATGCGTTCATATCTCATTGGATGTATTTTAAATTACTAGTTTGTAACAGACTGCAAACCGGTGCAGCATATTTGTAACTAGTAGAGTATCTATTGTCTGTATTGGTAATGTGGTATCGAAAATTTGTAAGAAGAATAGAAACGAAATACCTGGAAAGCTGCCTTGTGCAGTCGGCGAGTTATTATTTATTGATTTAAAGCCGACAGAAAATATTCTAATATACCTCTTCCCGCTAATATAATTACCTTTCAAATTTTATTTATCAAGATATTTCCAAGGAAAGGTGTGGCCATGCAAATATCAAGATGCATATTCGTTACTAGTATTATTGAGTCTTCAATGGTTGTGTTTATTATATTCGTTCTATTTCTGTGTCGTTTTTTTATTTGAATACTAGTTGTACCCTGCGCGCGTTGCTACGCCAGTAACTAAAATAAATTTGAAGGAAAGACATTACACAAATATTCGATTCAATTTGAGTCAATTTGAGTGTACGCCAGAAAGTTTCGCGGAAGAGTACTCGAGAAATTTGGGTAGGGGGGCTTTTTGGCAGGGTAGGGTTTGGGGGGCGTATGCCAGAAACCTTCGAAGGAGTGAACTCGAAAAATTCGTAAAGTTTAAAAAAAGAAATTGGAGGGTGGAGGTTGGGGGTGGTTGGGGGGTGGTTGGGGGTGGTTGGGGGAAGGGTTGGTAGGCCAGAAACCATTGCGGGAGTGTACTCAATAAATTTGTAAAGTTTCACATCGATCGGTCGAGCGGTTTAGTAGTCCATAGTGGAAATACAGACAGACAAACATTCATTTTTACATATATAGAAAGATTACTTTGTAGAAATTATTAATCAAGGATTATAATAATCGTCGGCCCCTGTGGTCTAGTGGCTAGAGCTTTGTCCTAGCGATCAGGGGGCCCGGGCTCAATCCCCGGCAAGGTCAGATTTTTTCAATTGAAAAAAATGAGATCTTGGGCTGGGTATGTAATTTATCGTTGATTTTGTGCACAATTGATTCATTATTTATCATCGAGTTAATCTCGTATGATTTTCACAAGTAAGAATATTTTGGCGCATTGGCGTAAGCTGTAATGCCAAATATTTTATTTTTTTAAATAAAATATTCAAATAATTTGGCTAGGATCATCGTGCAATGGTCAACGTTGTTGGCTTCCGTGACGGACTGCCCGGGTACAATTTTCAGCACAAGCAGATTCTTTCAGTTGATAAATATATTCTGACTGAAGGCAATGGGTGATCGTGTTGCTAAATCCCCTTCCCACCTTTCCGATCCCAATCAAGCGACGCACAGCAAGAGTGATTAGCTAACCACAAGACCTGTCCGCGTCCTCGTACTCTTTCAATACCTACTATCTTTGAAAATGATAGGTTACGCAACGGAGTTGCAAGCAGTTCTCGTAGAAAAAAAACATTAACAAAAGGCGAAACACGTGTCACAATTCGTAACAAAATATCAAAGTTATTTTAAAATTTATATTAAAATGAACTTCCACAAAGTGACCGCCGAATCCATCGAAAGTATCAAAATAAGTCATCCATAAAGTTTCTCTCATTCCAGTCATGTGTTTAAAAAATAAACTGAACAATACATGGTATTCTTTATTACTTTATTATATTTGTTTCAATTAAGAAAATTAACGAAATGGTTATGTCATAATTATCGTTATTTGAAACCATTCACAGTCTTCAATTAAATCTTATTCGTAGTCTTTTAGAGTAGTCATTTACTTGGTAGAACTCCATAATAATACAGTAAGAATAATAACAATGTATTTTAGTTCTACATAAATTATTTTATATATTTGTTGATAGCTATTTCGGCTTGCTTTTACAGCTTCGTCAGAACTACTATAGTTCTGACGAAGGCGTAAGTCGAAATAGCTATCAACAAATATATAAAATAATTTATGTAGAACTAAAATACATTGTTATTTTTCTTACCGTAGTATCATAATCAATAATAATTCTGCTAAAATTACCTTCATCTTATATTTGTTTGAAATGTTGTGTAGCAACTGCTATAATTAAAATAATAGAACGAAGGTTTAATTACACAAATATTTTTTAATTGTATGGTATCAATTAAAGTGATCATAAAATTAAGTTTTTAATGGTTTATCGATTACTATTGAAGCATTTCCAAGCAATTACCTTTCATTGATGTCATTGATTGATCATACTTACATATTAATCCCACGCGAAAGATAACTTAATATAATTTACGATTTCGACTCAAGGTACTTGATGAAGTTTAAATCGTTTGAGTTTTGTCGTTAATGATCCGAGTTTAGCCTTTCGACATCTTCAGGCATTTCAAGTGTACGAATGAATTTGAATTGATTGGCTGGACTCAGTTCTGGTTCATAAGTGCATTCAAAAACTGGACATGGGAAGTTCAATGGCAACCTATTTGGTTTGGGCAAGTTGGTCGAAAGGCCGGATTGCACTTGTCAACACGACTACCAGGACGCTAATCACATACTGTGGACTGCCCCGAGATGAATGCCGAACGAGCTGAGCTGTTTGCTGCGGTCCGTCCTCATACGGGCCAAATATGCCACGCTGACTTGATCTCAACCAAGGCCAATTTTGAGGTATTCGATAAATTTACAACATCATGTGGGAACGGGATAATCTTGATTCCTCTTCAGATTCCACGCGAAGTAGATTCATCTCCACGGATTCTCAGTATACAGACACGTAGGATACTTAATATCACTCTAACAAAGTGGCTGAGCAAGTCAAATTTTCTTTCTATTTTTATTCTCTTTAAGCACCTTAGTGCATGGTTAAAAGATCAGTCCCGTGCAGCTCTGTCTCGGGCCAAGTAAGTGAGGAGTAAATTCATTTCTTTTCTTGATCGTATAGCGTTATGGAAGGCGGCTGTGAAAAACGGCTGCACACACATAACGGAAGGGTGGTGGGAGAACCAACTTGTTCACCCAAATATATTATATATATATCAACAAAATAGTTGGTATCGGCAATACAACTGTTTCTATTTATCTAGCTATATTTTATCTATTAGAATCCAGCCATTGCAGTTAATTCTTATTTACTTGGCAGGGTTTCAATATAATAAGATAAAATCAGCAAATATTTTTTTGTTCATTTCCGCTCCCAACTTGGAGCATATGGGCTCCTCACGGAGCTTAACTCAACATATGTTTTTTTCTACGAGCACTACTTGCTACTCGGTTGTGCAACTTCTCTTTTTCTACGATTGTGGGGATGGATAGGATACGAGGACTGGGACAGGACTATTTTTTTTTAAGTCACCAGAGTTAGAAAGGTCATTTGAGACTGACTTTTAAAGAACAGACATCGAGAGTACGAGAGCGAGTGTCGAGTATCGAGAATCGTTGAGATCTCAAAAGACTTAAGTTATGAATTGTGTGCATGTGCAGTGCTGTCGGTCAGAGTGTGCAGCCTAATAATGTGTCGGGACATTTACATATTCCAACTTTTGTGTTTATCCACTGTGTGTTTGTGCCGTGTCAACCATCTTTTTTATTACAATGTCAAAGCACATGTCAAAGATCAAAAAAATACACATATTGAAACTTGACATTGACCCTGCCGGGATTTAAATCCGGCCCAGTCTGGTCTCTAGGGTAACGCTCTAATATATAATATAACTAAGCTACATATGTCGACATCATGTCTTTGTTAAAACCACATTATTCTAACTATGGCGTAATATTGAAGTGGTTACTAATTATAGTATTCAATCCGTGTAGAGCTTATTATTTGCTGGGTTGGCTGAATAAACAGGTTTTGTAAAATTATGCGGTAAGAGAATATTTTTTTACTAAAAGACTGTGAATAGTTTCATGTAACGATGATTATGATAAAACCATTTCGTTAGTTTTCTTAATTGAAACAAATATAATATAATAAAATAATAAAGAATAACATGTATTGTTCAGTTTATTTTTTAAGCACACGACTGGAATGAGAGAAACTATATGGATCTAAATGACTTATTTTTATACTTTCGATGCATTCGGCGGTAACTTTTGGGTGTTCATTTTAACATAAAACTTTAAATAACTTCAATTCCACGTATCGTGTTACTAACTGTGACACGTATTTCAACTATTTTCAGAGGCATCTTTGAACCTTACCATCACAAAGTTTGTTTAAGTAATACAGTAAGATTGATTCAAATATTAATTACATAAATACAAAATTGAGTCTGGGATTTTACCTTTGGGGTTCGTTTGTTCATCATCATTCCCTCCTAGCTCCCCGCAAAAATTAAAGAGACGAAACACGTGCCAAAATTAGTAGCACAATACGTGGAATATTCAAAGCTATTTTTAATTTTATATTGAGCTTATTTTGTTGTATTTTTCATTGAACTATTTTCTTATTTATGTTACCAAATGTTTGTCATTCTTTTAATTTGTCTTGCTTAGATTTTGTATACACGCCTTTTTATCAGTTAATAATGCTGGCGATGAGCGAAGCCGGTCTTAATAGATCTAACGTGAAATAATTACAAAGAATGTGTAATTATTTTGTATTATCTTTGAGCATGTTTGGATAATGCACTGTCTGAAATATAACGATTATAAATCGATCGACAAAAAAAAAATATAAATGTTGTTTTCTGTAATATGCTTTGACAGGCTAAATAACCACTGTCAAAATTGTTGGGCAAGCTAAAAAAAAGACCCGGAAAAAACCTACACTGCCATGAACGTACCTTATTATATACATACGGGTACATAACAACAAGATATAAACGAACATACAGTCTTGCGTATGTATTACGGAGGTTTTTAATTCGTTTTTCATGTCATGACGCGTCCAACACGAAGCAGACCTCAAGTTAATATGAATGCGTATGAATTTCGTAACAATAAAATCGATCACTTTTGTTTTTTTTCAACGAGTCATTGATCGTGATTTTTTTTTATTCGAACCGACAAGGTTAATCGCTTCTTTTTCACGCGAGAGGAAATAATCTACTTTATTGAGACATACTTAAACTAATAATATATATGATATTTATAATGTGTGGCACAACTGACTGCTGCCACCGGAAGATTTTTCTGCGGCCACGAACTGATTCATAATAAATATTGCTATTTAAAAAAAATGATTTCTTAACCTTTGTTAAGAATGAGCATCACTGCTATTATATACATGGAATATGTGAAATTAACAGCGAGAAAAGATTAACTCATAGAACTCCAATGTCTAGTCCTGCTCGAAATTCACAACTTGGTTGGAAAAACATTATTTTTTAAGTATTGGATTATGTGTGCCTTACATAAAAATTGTAACATAGCAAAATGTGTCTCAATTCTATTGAGGAGTTGCTGCAAGAAAAATATAATTAATTGAGTGGTGCAAATGATTAAATGCCCAACAAAACCACAAAACAAAAATTTGGTGTAGCAATGAGACATTTCCGTAGGGCCTGATGTTTACGTAAGAACCACTGCTCCAGACACACTATTCAAGTTTATGAAGATATGACTTAAGGTTCGTTTTCGAGTGTCAAAGTTGTTGGCACAGTTCAGTTCCAGAGCTCAAGAGCTCGATACTCTGTCTGAATTGCTTCTGTTTTAAGACATGGACGTATAAAATTGACTATTTATTGGATCGTACACAAACTCTCTCCTAAATACGTACTATAAACTGGTAAGCGAGACGAAAAAGGTAAACTGAATTCTTGAACGATAGCTCTTGTTATCGGCGATTGGAAGGGAATGCAAAAAAAAAATCACTAAGCTTAGAGATGAAGGAGACTAGAAGAATTTTGACGCCAATGCGCCTTAGAACTTGAAGCTTCGTCTGTGATGGAAGAAAGTTCTAACCGCATTTATAGCATTTATAGCTTTAAAAATTTACAACTATACGTTACTTTGTCTAGTCCGTAGTGCAGTGGTTAACGTCGTACTTGATTCCCAATGCGAGCAGATTTTTTTAAATCTGTTTCTGTTTAGGCAATGGGTGTTTGTGATGTTGAAAATCCCATACCACCTTTCCGATCCCAAAGAGCGACGCATAGTGACAGTGCTTAGCTAACCACTAGCCCACGTATCATTTCCATCCTACTATCTTCAAAAAATAGAGATTGAGCAACTAAGTAACAACCAGTTTTCGTAGAAAAACAAATGTTCAGATAACACACAGATAAATCATCACAGATAAACTCCGTGAGGAGTCCATATGCTCCAAGTTGGGAGCGGATATGGTAAAAAAAGAAAATATACGCTACGCAGCGGTGACGGAAAGGATTTCTCATGTTGGCTTTTTACAGGTTAATAGTAGATTTACTACGCATTACAATAATGTATGCCGATTTTTATGCATGCATCAATTAACCCGAGCAATCTACCGACGTTTTCGAAATGATGCGCACAGACTGACACCGTTGTATGTGTAAGCTCACACTATTTACCATCATATTCCATTCATTCATGTCGGCTTCTGTAATCTGACGATACAAAAACTACGCAAAGCGCACGAGGCCTTGCAAGTTCCGGCAAAAACAATATCAAATGTATATTAATCCATCAATTTTAATAAAATCAACTTAATGCAATACTAATTTACGTTTATTATCACTCATTAAAACTCAGATAAGCTTTCACATCGAGAAATACAGAAAATCAATTAGTCACATTTTTTGTCTATATCCGCTCCCTATTCGGAGCATATGGCCGCCATACGGTGTCTCCAAGATTCTCTATCTCTCGCCAACTTTCTCGAATCTTCCCAGGTCATCCCTGCGTCCCGTAGCTCCCCTGAATACATCCTATGGATGATCATCAAAGGCATTGGGATCGATCAAGTTGATAAAAAAGGTAGGCAGTATTCAGGCTCTCCTGGAGCATCCGCAGCACATGTCCAGGCCAGGCCCTATCGTCGCCGTTTTTATTTTGGACGTAATAAGGGACTGGTTCGTCCGCTCTCTTACCTCCGTGTTCCTGACAAAGTAAAAGTAAAAATAATATAAAAAGAATATTTTTATTATGTGCTAATATTAAAAAACTAATTCTTCTTTCAGAACGCATACAATAATCTGTAATATTCTTCAGATTTAATCATTTTGATTCCACAATTTTATAATAATCCACAAGAACTCAAAGAGTAAAGTCAAAACATAAAATTATAAGCCAGTAAGTATATTTTTTTGAGCTTAGCTCGAGAGGATTGGGACTCTGTCCCGTGACCATGTATCCATAATTTACCGATCTATTTTTGCAGCTACAAGTAATTAAACCAGTTGTAATAAATTTTGAAGATTTGTAAAATTCTTTTTAATTTGCTTTTTACGCCATGTTTTCTCTGTATTATAAATAATTGTATTGATTTATTTCATTAAATTCTATTTTTACTTTTTTTAATGAAGAATAAACCGTAATTTTACATTTCATTAAGAAAGTTTTGTAAACTTTTTTAGTCAGATTGGCTTGACCACCTGCACATTATTTTCAAGCTAATATTTCAATAAATATTTTACGTTGACCTATAAACTTGATCATAATCATAATGTATATTATATTAATTTACGATAGACTATAGAAACAGAAACTCTTTTGACTTCAGTTAAACTAAGTGACTAAGTAAGTCCTTTTCTTCATTAAGCACAAGGTTGTACAATAAACTAAAGCAACCAATTTTTTATAATATTTGCTTTTAATTGAAGTGAAATAAGTTGTTACCTCTTAAACATTTAATTCCACTAATCTTATATATATAACCGAAACGGCATATGTATGTATGTGGGTCTGTAATTCTCTTTTGCATTGTTGTTGCAAGTTGCCATAAAAACGAATATGAAAGAAAATATGTTTGAATTTTTATCGGCGAAGACATTTAGTCAAAATGTTATAAATTAGTCTTCTACGAACTTTTTCCCGGCTTTTATTAATATAATAATGTTTATTATTTTATGAAGGTATTATTTGACATTTCTTCAACAGCAAATTAGATTTTTTCCTTGAATTTGGACATTTTAATGGGCGAGAATGGGGGCTGTCATCAACTTAAATAAAGTTTGTGATTTTATTTTAACTCTATTTTGGATGTTAGATTTTGTGATATAATCAGTCGAATGATATAACATTAAATAATTATTGGTTGCTTAGTCCGAGCGACGCCGGGTAGCAATACTAGTACATATATAAGTTGTCATTTCAATGTTTAGGTTTCGTGTCTTGCCCACGCGTTGATTTTGGTGAGGTATTTTGGCAATTTGTATGACGGCAAAAATGGGTTTGATTTGGCCAGAAAATTCGGTTGATTAAAATGAATATTTTTAAATAAAATAAAATAAATCTGCTCTGAGCCAGAACACAGGCGAAAATATTGTAAATGATATAATTCAACCAAATGAATTTTACCCAGTATTGGTTCTAAGTTATGTTGAACCTAACCAAGTGTACATATGAAATTTTGTTTGTACCAATGACTAAAAATATGGGGACCGCATTGCTCACTTAACAGGTCACAGTGTCGTACAACTACAATATAGGCGGTGTGATTGAATAAATAAAACACATTTCTGTAACAATTTTCTAAAGAGCGGAACCGGTATCATTTTGTTAATTCTCACGATTAGCGAAGCAGGCTATGTTTGTTTTATTAAATATGTCAAACTATGTACTACGAAAAAGCTGTGTTTTACTGATAAAAATATAATGCATATTTAGCATGAATTGTAAGTTGACAAATAAATAAAAATAATAACATATTTTTAGATCATATTTGACATCGGATTTCTTGAGATCAGGATCGGTTTCACTCATCGCGAGCATTATAAATCTGTTGATAGTAAGACCGAAGATGCCCCAGAAAAAGGCGTAACACAATACGTGGATTCAAAGCTTTTTTATTTCAAAACGAGAATTAGCCACAAAGTTACCGCCGAATCCATCGAAAGTGTCGAAATAAGCTCGCTTGATAATGCTCGCGATGAGCGAAACCGGTGAAATAAGCGTGTTTTATTTTTATAATAAAGCCATTCCATCAACTATTTTCAGTGAACACCTTAAAAATGACACGGTGAAAAATTTGCAAAGTGTTTTAACTCTACTATTAACTAACTATTTTATTATCTATGCTTGATAGCTATTTTGGTTAACGCCATCAATAGCTCTGACGATCAATTGTGATCTAGAACATTATGTGATTAATGACGGTGTCGTTCTTTGTTACAATTCAAAATTTTACTAACAACACTTTTCACAGAACTTGTAAATAGTTAATAAAAATAATAAAACATTTTTAGTTCTTACTATCAGTCTTACTGATCAGCTTACAATGCTCGCCATGAGCGGTCCGGTCCTGATCCAATAAATTTTATGTGGAATAAGTTAAAAATGTGCTTTTATTCCTATTATAATGCCATTTTACCAAATATTGACATGGAAAGTGATACATAGTGTGTTAGGCCGTGGAAAATTTGTGGATCATTTTAAACTATTGTTTACTATGGCGTTGTTTTGTAAGTTATGACAGTGAACACCTTAAAAATGATTTATAAATAGTTTATTATTTACAATACAGTGTGATACGATTGTTTGTTTCATAAGCCCGCGATATATTTAAATGTGGAAATAATGTATACATGGATATTTAAAACATTGTTCCACCGGTACCGACACCATCCAATACACGAATACCTTACAGGTTGCTTCACATCAAAGCACTGTGGTTAATGAAGGTAATCGCTATTACTGTGTATGCTAACTCTACTCGAGTATTGCTAAGCTCCCTCTCTCTTTTGGTATATGCTCTATGGGGTGGCTCATTTTGGATATAAAGCCAGCCAGAATAGAATTCTAATCACAAGCAGTTTTCTGTCGAAAAGGCTTCACATCTTTTTGCTTCACAGTAATAAATCAAAACAACTCTCAAAATGAACTCCATGGTTAGTATACCGACACCAATTATTTGTTTTTGAGATCACATCAAGTAACTTGTTGTATTTTGTGCAAAAAAAATGTCTTTTTTTAAATTGTATGACTGTAATTTATATAAACTAAATTCACCGATTTTGGATTATTAATAATATAATCATAATAATAATCAGTATAAGCATTGTTCTCTATCGATCAAATCTTTGTAAACATCACATATATATGATAATTTAAAATTTCACTTTAAAAGTGTTTACTGTCAATACTAACACATCTTATTCCACACAAAATGAATTGGATAAGGACCGGTTTCGCCCAAAGCGAGCATTATCAACTAATGTATTTACTAAACAATCGGTTGATAATGATCGCCATGAGCGAAACCGGTCCTGATCCAATAAATTGAATAAGTACTAAAAATGTGTTATTATTTTTATATATGATACTTCTAAATTGAAAAAATAAATTGTTTTTGAATGCTGTTATCGGGATTTATAATCTTCTTATCATTCCTCTATGTTTATGTGCAATTACATACAAAGTTAATGTGCGGTATTTTTTTGTGTGAAATTTACTTGATAAAAAGGCATTATATTGGAAAAAATAAAAAACATTTTTGTTCCACAATTAGTGTGTTAATATCAGGGCCGGTTTCGCTCATCGCGAATCATCAGATGAAAATACTCGCGAAGAGTGATGACGGCCCTGATCATAATAAAATTTTGAAAGAAATACAAACAATTTTGCATCTTTTTTTTTGTGTGAACTTATCGGGTTTTGATTTTAAACGTATGAAAGTTGACGTTTATTTTGAGACATGCCTTTTTTGCTGTAAATTAAATTGCTTTTTTCGTGCGGATTAAATAATTAAAATATCATGATTCATATTTTAAAAAAAAAAGAATATCCGTCGGTCCCTGTGGTCTAGTGGCAAGAGCTTTGTCCTAGCGATCAGGAGGCCCGGGCTCGATTGCCGGGAAGATCAGATTTTTTCAATTGAAAAAAGATATCTTGGGCTGGGTGTATGTTATTTATCCTTGGTTTTGTGCACAACTGATTCATTATTTATCATCGAGTTAATCTCGTATGATTTTCACAATTAAGAATATTTGGCGCATTGGCGTAAGCTGTAATTCCAAATATTCTACTAAATCTAAAAAAAATAAAGATATGTGAGTTTTTAAAGCATAACCTAATATTACCAGCAACATAAACTAACCCTGTAAATAATCATTCAAGGTAGTTCAGTAATAAAAAAAAAAAATTCTCAGTCTAATAACGTTTGCATTTAACAATGAAATTGAATGAAATTATTGTTTCATTAAAAAGTTGTTTGTCTGCTCCAAATTGAAAAAAAAACTTTTCAAGCTAGTTTGTATTAATGAGTTTAATTTCCTTACACAGTACGTCGCTGCATTCTTGTGCTTGGCCGCTTGCGCGTCAGCACACTGGGGAGGTCATGAAGATGGTCAATGGAAGGGAGAAGGACTCGCCGAGTCCCAGGATCATGGAGATTACTTGGGAGGAGCCCACTACGGAGGAGTCTACAACCAGGTTCATGGTGATGATGGTCAATGGAAGGGAGAAGGTTTGGCCGAATCTCAAGATCATGGAGCATACGGAGATCACTCTGGATACGCTGGATACGCTGGATACGCTGGATACGCTGGACACTACGGAGGCGCCTACGCTCATGGAGCCGCTCCTTTGGGACATGACGGTCGCGTCGTAGACACACCTGAAGTCGCCCACGCCAAGTCTGCCCATTTCGCCGCCGTCGCCGCCGCTTCTCACGGTGCCCCAGCCGCCGCTTATGCCGGATACGGACATGGAGCTTATGCTGCCTACGCCCCAGTTGCCGCTTACGCGCATGGAGCTGCCGCTTATGGCGCTCATGTTCCCCAAGTTCCCCAAGATACCCCCGAAGTAGCTCACGCTAAGGCCGCTCACTTCGCCGCTGTCGCCGCCGCTTCTCATGGAGCCGGTCATTATGGCGCACACGCTCATGGAGGCTGGTAATTAATTACTCCAAGCTTCATAGCTCGGCCAAAACGACCATCATTGCCATCTATAATTGAACCCGTTGTGATATAAAACGTTGCTGTAACGTTTTAAAAAATTCATTTGTATATTTTTTGTTCTCATACTATAATTTTATATCAGGTTACCAAAACTTATTTTTATTTTGTTTTAGTTTTTTTACTTTTTTGAATATCACTTAACTGTGATATGACGTTAAGTATATCACACGTTTCCACCGATTGTATGTATGTATATATATGTATGTATTATATTAGAAAGCATTATTGTGAAAGCAAATCGAAATAAATCGAAAAAATATAAATTTCTTTTATTATTTATTACAAAAAGATTTATCTCACAACCTATAATTGTTGATATTTTACTTGGAAATTTCTTTAAAAATCTTTATCTTAATATGACATTGATAGAACATTGTTAATGTTTTCATATTATATCTTCAACATTTCGGTTAGTACATTTTATAAAAGCAAAGAAACATAATAAAATATTTCTCCAAAAACAGAATACCGAAAACAATGGACGGATTTAATTTATTGTTGAGACGTAATTGGAATCATTTAGAATACTGAGAGCTAAGCCCTATCAGCTTAATAGTTTGTCAATTTTAAACGAGCAACTTATTCTTCCAAACTCACTATTGTTCTACACCTTTTTTATCTTTCTACATTTATTATCATTAATCAATAATTCAAGCACTTGAAACTAATCAATACAATAATAATTGGTGGGATAAAACGCTCGATTTATTTATCGGCATTCTTATGTTATTATCTGGTAATTAGTATTTGCGATACTACTAGGGACTCCAATTACTCGACATCTCAACTACTCGAGTATCGAGTAGTAAAATCTTAAAATACTTGAGTATACTCGAGTAGTTTAAGATGCACCAAAATATATATTATTAATTCAAATTTGTGCATATACACATAGATGATAAATAAACCAAAAGGCTGATTTTATTTCATTGATACATTTATTTCAATTTAAGAAACATAAATTTTTAAAATAATAGAGAAATAAACGTCGAAGTTTGGTTTCTTTATTCCCGCAGTAGAAAAAACTCTCTCTATTGCTTTTTTGCTAGCAATCAATTTAATAATTTTTATCTTTTTTTTCTGTCCGCTGTTTAAAACAAAATAAAATTTGGAAACAAATCTTCATTTATAAATAACGAGTATTACTGATTATTTTTCAAATTACTCGTATATTGAGTACTCGAAAAATGGACGAGTTTGCTCGAGTATCGAGTACTCAATACTCGAAATGAAGTCCTTAGATACTACATTCAAAAATCTCGATATTATAAACAAACCCACTTATGTAAGTCATTTGAACTCATTTAAATAAAATTTTCACTAATTCATATAGACTACGTTAAAAGCAGTTTAACTAAGTGGTATACTTTTGTGTTTTTGTAAAAACGATACAAACTACGCGTCAGTTAAAGTACATCAATGTATTTTAAATGCTGGAAGATGCTGAAAAGCCAAACCTGGGTCGTTAGGCACAAAACTCATGGAAAAGTACGAAATTCAAACGATTCAAATCCAAATTTGAATGTCTTTCATATCAAAACTGGATTAAAAATATAATAAATGTACAAAACTTTCATAAAAGTCAACCTTGCACTTGATAAATAAGGATCATTAAAAAGGGACATTTTTGTACACATCTTAATTTATCTTAAGGCAGTTAATTCTTTGTGGAATGGCATCAATTGTCAAAAAGTCAGTATATTTCATCTCATAATTCTTTTTGCTTGCTTAGTATATTTGTATTTTGCTTATCATAATTTTATTTTACACTAAATTCTATAAGCATACATATATGATAATCCAAAAGCAGTCAAATTTCTATATTCTTCTTTTGCCATTATAAAAATGCTATTTTTTGTATTTTTTGCGTATTTAAAAAAAATCTATAGTGAGCCAGCAAGATTCATAGTTCAAAAATTTGGCTCGGCATTCTGAAAACGTTGGCGATGTCTTATCTTGTACATTCAATGTTTCCCAAACTAGGGGCCACACAAAACGTGTTTTTTATTCAGGGAGGCCGCTGAATTAGAAAGTTTGGGAAGCACTGGTCTGTATCATGGGTTCCTATCCCTATGCTAGCGAGATTATATTTTAACGCATCTCTAAACTATTTAAAAAATACACAATACAAATTCATTTGTCTGCATAAATCAAAGTAAAAAGAGCGCCACCATGAAATATTCTACCATAATTATTGTTTATTTACTTACATATTTTTGTATGTAAGATCATATGAAAAAATATCTGTATGTACACATATTTTTTCTTAAGCAATGCAACTTAAATAGGTACTGCATATATATCCTCCATGTGGACAGCTTTCGTTCTGAATTCGGCGGCGGTCAAGTTATCATGGTACATCTATTCCTTAAGCACATGAGCGTTGATCTTGGATCTAGACCAGGCGTCCCCAACCTTAATTGGACCCGAAAGCGCATTTAAAGAAAAATGTGGGGCGGCCGGCGCCACCTAGTTATTTTAAGGATAATTTAAAAAGATAATGATTTTTTCAACCATGTCCGCTTCTAGCACGGAGCATGTGGACTCTTTGCAGCGATTATCTTCAAATATGTTCTTTTCTAAGAGAACTATTTGTAACTCAGTTGGTGTACCTCTCTTTTTTGAATAAAGTGAAAACTCTTTGAAAAGATTATCAGTGTCAATTTTATTTCTTGCTGTGCCTTTTTTGAACACAACCTGCAAAGCATGAAGCTATTCATATTGTTTTTAATTGGCAAATAAAAAGTTTAACAATAAAGAAGACCATTGGCTCGATAGTCGTAAACAGCAGAAATCTCTCTTCAAACTGTTTTTGAAGCACTTGAAAGTGTATAAAAATTAATTCACTGGTATCTACCATTTCCTTCATATTTGGGAAATGCGCGAGAGATTCACCTGTCGATGTGATATCCACGAAACTAATTTTGCAAAAAAAAATCTAGCATACTTTGGTGGGCGTACAGAAATTGGTCGGCGGGTGCAATGGCGCCCGCGGACACGGGGTTGGGAACTCCTGATCTAGACTATATCTTTGAAAGAATAGGTGGTGTCTGCCGGTCAAGCGATATTTTAGAATGAGTTCAAAAGAATTGGGTCTATGATCTATACTTGATCTATACTTAACCCATTATATGTTGTTGGTATAATAACGACCAAGGGCCGCGATTTTCTTTACAAAAAAAAATCGTGACTTATTTTCGTAATACAAGGAAGCTCACTTTAAAATCGATATAACATTGATTATAATACAACAAATGTCAACTGTAAGTATAGGACTGTGATTCTTAGAGATGTCACAAGGTGTATAAAGTGAATTTTGAATTATACAATTGCCGACCTTGTCCAGTGTAAGTGGGTGTAAAGTGGACCATTTTCTATGGTAGGCACGGAATTTTAGACCGTATAATTCTCCCGAGGAATCAAAGCATGCATACCTAATACAGGAATAGGACAAGCATCCGAGATCGTTAAAAAAACTCTTTTTTTATATCTAATTGATGGAGCTTTTAAGTTCTAACGTGCGTTAGCGTCAAAGTTCTTGCAGTCTCCTTTGTCACTAAGTTTGGTGTTTGTTTTTTCAAGTTGTATTCCCTTCCCATCGCTGCTGACATGGTGGTGCAATCGCTACAGTTCAATGAGTAATTTGTTGTCTCTACCTATGGAGGGTCATCGAGAAGAATGGATATGGGTCTATAACGATTCTCTGCTGCCATCTCATAATAATTATGCAGGCAAGAGATCGTTGAGTTACAGTGGTGGGCTACTGACTAATGAAACTTTTTAGAGGTCTCACGAACAAACTCGCGAATTGGTACACTTAATTATCTGTCTTTAACGTGACACCGCCTTATGTGGTAGGTCATCAGAACTCTCTCGAACGATCTATTATTTACCTCAGTCAATGAGTTTAAGTCGTTATCAGGAATTAAATTCATTTTTAATAATACTCTATATTGAAATCTATAGCGATTCAATATAGAGTGATTCAAATTTGTAAAAGAGACATTTATGCGGACGTCTCGCTCTAAATGTCCCTTGACTCTTTCACGCCCTGAGTGCATGGTATTTCATGCAAAGTTCGATTGGTCATAAATAATGGCTTATCGGGCTGGCGTTTAACGGTATTTTGGTACCTAATGGAACCGCTTTCTTTCATACAGTTGGGAGTGAGAGATTGGACAGCATTGAGAATGCACGCGCCTAAACCTCTCCCTAAGGATAAAGTCTAGTAAATTCCTGATATCGCCTTTGCAATTATAATAATCGTGTGTTATGTATTGTAGAACGTAACGTGTATTGTTAATCTATCTGTGTTAAATCCATGTGTAAAGTCTGTGAAAATTCGTAACAATTAAATAATGGGTGCTAGCCGCACCCACATAACGCTTTGAGATCGACTTTTGTTTATAAGAGTACCATGTTTCTCCTACTCCGTTCCCAAAATTCCTCTTCCTGAGTGACGGATAGGAGGCTCCTTCTCGATTTACGAGGGAGCCGAATCTAGGTTCTTCTCAAACGAAACGTGCATTTTAAATAAGGCATGTATTAAAAAGCAGTGATTATTTTTTTAGATCTTTTTCGATTAGCTTTATTTATATCTTTTTACAAATTATATACAGAATGAAAAAATATATAAGAATTGCGATACATTAAAATAAATATAATATATACAACTCATATAAATATTTTAAAAGTCAAGAGAGTTATTAGTTGAAAGATGGAAATGACTTAAAAGTTAAGTGAACACAGAATGCTAATATAAAATGAATATCAGTCATATTTTGGGGAAAAGGCAATGGTCATTATGGGAAGGGTGCAGTTAATTACCATCCTCCATGAGCGTGTGCGCCATAATGGACAGCTCCGTGGGTAGCGGCGGCAACAGCGGCGAAGTGAGCGGCTTTAGCGTGAGCTACTTCAGGGGTATCTTGGGGAACTTGGGGAACATGAGCTCCATAAACGGAAGCTGGGGCGTAGGCGGCGTAAGCTCCATGAGCATATCCTCCGTTGGAAGCGGCGGCTACGGCGGCGAAATGGGCAGACTTGGCGTGGGCGACTTCAGGGGTGTCTACTACGCGACCGTCATGTCCCAAAGGAGCGGCTCCATGAGCGTAAGCTCCGCCATATCCGTATCCAACATGGGCTACTCCAGCATGAGCTAATCCAGCGTGGGCTAATCCAGCATGAGCATAACCAGCATGGGCATAACCTTCATGGGCGTAAGCGCCTCCGTAGTGACCAGCGTATCCGGCATATCCCCATGCACCGTTGTCTTGAGATTCAGCCAAACCTTCTCCTCTCCATTGACCATCATCACCATGTCCGTGACTGTAGACGCCTCCGTAGTGTCCTCCGAGGTAGTCTCCGTTCCAGTTGCCATGATCTTGGGATTCGGCGAGTCCTTCTCCCTTCCATTGTCCATCTTCATGACCTCCCCAGTGTGCTGACGCGCAAGCGGCCAAGCACAGGAATACGGCGACGTACTGTTTAAATAAAATATATAATTAGCATTGCTATGCGGTGAATTATTCAACGATTTTTCATATAATAATGTACCTACGCATTAATGTAAAATTTAAAATAACTTTGATAATTCCACGCATTGTGCTTCTAACTGTGACACGTGTTTCGCCTCTTTCAGAGGCATCTTCAGACTTACTATCGCAAAGTTTGCTTAAGTAATGTAGCAAGATTGATTCTAACATTTTAAATTATGAAATTACAAAATGGATTTCGGGTTTTTTTTTCCTTTTAAAAAGAAGCAAGGAGGGGATGATAGAATCGAAACAAAGCAAATAAAAAATGATTCTAATGAGCTGCAATCAATCAGATTGGCATTTTTTCCCTTTTAAGGGAAAGCAAGGTGGTTATAGAATCGAAACAAAGCAAACAAATAATTTTATTTTTAATGACGTTAAACATTAAAAACTATTAAACTAATGAGCTACAATCAATCAGATAGGTTAGTGGTTACTCTATTAATTGGAAACAATGTAAGTAGTGGCGAGCAACCTGTTGCTCGCATTGTTTAACTTAAATTGTTACTTGTTTATAAGTATCCATATTTAATAAAATTATAAACCTAAGTATCTAATATATAAAAATCAATGCTTGTTTGTTTGTTTGCTCGTATTTTATGCGTTGTTATACCGTTCATTCGATTGCGATAAACTTTGACAACTTATGGTTGCACTGGCGCAAAGATTATAGACATAATACAATTAACTTTCAGCAGGTGGCGCATGTGTCAACCCATAGACAATCGGCAAAAGACAAACAGCAAACTTTAAACGGAAAATGTCATCGATGCCGATCAAAGTTAGTCAAATTTAAATCAAATTATTTATCTAAAATATTGTGCATCTGAAAGCACTTTAATAAACACTGTTATATGTATGAAGAAATCAATTCTCAATAATGAATATAAGCACCAATAGATTTTAGCAAGAAGTGTTCAAATATTTTTCGATGTAACGCAGTATGGCAATTAATAATCAATAATTTTATGCGGTGTTTCTTCCGACTTAAAAAACCAACAATTAAAATCGAGATATTAATGCCAAGTTTATACATATGTCACTATTATTTCACTTGCTAATTTCATTTAGTATACATTTTAACACTGCGATTATAGATTTTAATGAATATAATATATATTTTAACACTTTTAATTAATTCAATGTTCACTAACCATGGAATTCATTTTGATTGATTGTTTGTGGTAGCAAAGCCTTTTCTTAAATCGAAAACTGCTTATGATTTACAGTAGCCAAAGATTGGCTTTATATCCTAAGCGAGCCACCCCAATTAAAACAAAAATGGGAGGGGATATTGGACTTTATCACCTGTTTTTCATTTCAATCGTAAAAAAATATTTCCTTCTTGAGGCGCGTAATAAAACAAACACATCGACAATATGCGTGAATATATTAAACTTGTATGCTAATTGGCATTGAAGTGCGATAATTATTGCAATCGCATGAACGTATTCAGATTCAATCGAGGTTTATAGCTATGGGCTCTTTTCTTTTAGACATATACTTTTCAAACGTATATTCCAATTAACCTTCCAACAGCCCAGGACTTAAAAGGGCACTTACATATGAGCCATCGAGAGGTTAAGTCGGTCCCTGTGGTCTAGTGGCAAGAGCTTTGTCCTAGCGATCTGGAGACCCGGGTTCAATTCCCGGCAAGGTCAGATTTTTTCAATTGAAAAAAAAAGAGATCTTGGGCTGGGTGTATGTTATTTATCGTTGATTTTGTGCACAACTGATTCATTACTTATCATCGAGTTAATCTCGTATGACTTTCACAATTAAGAATATTTGGCGCATTGGCGTAAGCTATAATGCCAAATATTTTTTTTATAAATTAAAAAAAAAAAAAAGTGAGTCAAGACTAAAAATGATGAAATTTTCTATTGGACTTTTAAGTTCAATCACTTCTTTTGGGGATCTATCTTAACATTTTGACATTCATTTGAAATCGTTTGAATTTTTTACTTTTCCATTCGTTTTGTCGCTTACGACCCAGGTTTCACCTTTCGGCATCCTTGCGTAAGTCTCATTTAAAGAACATCCATGCAAAATTCAAAAGCACTTTCAGACAAAAGTCTTAATTTTTAAATTACGTGGGATAACATAAATAAACATGAAATCAAAATTTCAGGGATATAATGATTGGAATAGTGCTAAAAACGGAGTGAGATTAATTCGCCGCGCAAATGAGCGAAAATCTATTACTAAGTAAGGGTTGTGACAACGCCATACCACAATTTATATTCACTCTTTATTGTTTAAAATTCCGTAATGAATAATCTTATTATAATTAAAAATTAATATTTCAAGGAACTTTCAGAGCTTTAAAATGACTAACCTGAAAGGCCTCTGAATGGTTAAAATACAATATAAAGCCAATGGTTCTTTCAGAATCCTGCCTAATTTATTTCTAATATCTATAACTAAGTCAGGGCTTGAATTTGACTACAAATAACCAGCGTAGTGGTCCGGTTAGCGGAATCTATGAAAAGAATAAAACTTTTCGCTGCGAATCAATTTGACTTTTAATGTTGATCAATAAAGATTAACAGAGTACCAGGTATTTTAAGGACTGTCCGGTGCGTTCAGTTTCATGCAAATGAGCCGAATTATGAAGGAATTCACTTCCTCCCACGTGTCCCGGCATGCGTTTTTTCTTTGAAAGCCCTAAAATCTGTATACTGTCACGGTGATGAAGAAAAAGAGTAGTTAAACGTCCGTCAAACTTGAATTTTGAAACCGCTGACCTGTAAACTGATACAATTCTGTCAAATATCATTCCCCAGGCAACCACCGTATCAATTTTTTGCTCAAATGAGTCTGAAAATATAATTTACTAGGGCTATAAATTATTTAAGTCCAAGGGCCGCCAGCAAATTTAGGGGGGATTTGGGGTAATGTTATGAACAAACGTTCTGCAAAAATTCATCTAAAATACTTGTAATAAATCGATATCATTTTGGTGGGAGGGGTTGTTTGGCGCGGGGTGGGGTTTGGAGGGCGTATGGGGGGTATGCCTGAAACCGGCAAAAGGGAACTCGGCGAATTCGTAAAGCTTAAAAAATAAATTGGGGTGGAGGTTGGGGGTGGTTGGGGGAGGGGTTCGGTAGACCAGATACCATTGCGGGAGTGTACTCAGTTTTATAAAGTTTCACATCGATTTGTCGCGCCATGAGTCAGACATACATACAGACATTCATTTATATGTATATAGATAGATGAGGGCTATAAATTATTTTATTCCAAGGGCCTCGCAAATCAACGTCAATTTAGATAATGTTATGAACAAACGTTCTGCAAAAATTCATCTAAAATACTTGATTTCAGACAGGTTTGCTTAGGTAAAAAGTTAACCCTTACGTATTATATTTTTTTTTAATTGTGAATAAATTAATGTAGTTTGATTATCACTATGCGTCGTCATATGATTAAATATGCTATGGGTGGAAGATGTTAAAGTATTGATTGAGTTGGCATTTACTTGGTAGAACTCCATTGTAATACGATGAGAAAAATAGTAATGTATTTTATTTTCACAGAAATTATTTTATATATTTGTTGAAAGCTATTTCGACACACGCCCTCGTCAGAGCTATGATATATGTAGTTCTGACGAGGGTCTATAAAAGAGCCGAAATAGCTATCAACAAATATGTAAAATAATTTCTGTAGAATACATTGCTATTTTTCTCACCGATGTTACAGTACTTTAGAGATCTTCATGTTTGTCTATTTAAAAAAAATAAAAACCTACATATATAAACTTCGTATAAAAGCTTAAATTTATGATTTCCGTCGCTCCGAACAACCAAAAACAATCACGAAGATTTTTATTTAACCATGTCCGCTCCCAACTTGGAGCATATGGACTCGTCACGGAGTTTATTTCGACATATGTTTTTTTCTGCGAGAACTGCTTGTTCGAAAAAAGTAGGGACGGAAACGATATGAGGACTATGACAGGACACATAGCGTCGCTCTTTGGGATCGGTAAGGTGGGAGGAAGCGTTTTTTTGCTACACAAAACACCTATTGTCTAAGCAGAATCGGATTTATCGACTGACTAAATCTGCTCGTACGGGGAATCGAACACGAGTGGTCCAACACGGTAGCCAACGACGTTAACCACTGCACCAGGGACCGGGCTAAAGATTATTAATATATTAAAAACGGACGCACTGATTCAGTTTATTACATTTGTATAGTCATTTGCGTTTTATAGTTGTGGCATTGACATGTAAAATAGTTTTTTTTAATCTATAGGAAATGAAGTCAGTATTATTCCATATCAAATTTAAATGTCAAACGTATTTTTAAATTATTCATGGATAAGTAAAATAATTTCTATTCATGTTTCATAAGAAGAGTATTATTTTCAATGGACCTGATGCATTTATTATTGATCATTAAATAAGGATGGCGTGACAGGGGAAACTGCCATATAATGTGTTATACGACTTTGGTAGAAGATTTTCTTTACCACATTAAAATGAATTAAATAAAGTCAAGAATATTTTACTTGTACAATAATGGATAATAGAGAGCACTGGACATCTCTAAAAATTGTGAATAAAACAATAAAATATTTTTGCGAATTTCTTCGGTTTGCTTTATTTATACGTTTTTACAAATTGGTACACAGGAATTAAAATTAATGATAATTGCGATACATAAAATGCATATAAGTTGAGTATTGAAAATGGGAAGAGGATTTTAATGTTTATTTGATGAAAATGAATTCATATCATTATATATATTAAATGAACACGGTTAGTGCTAAGCTAATATAAAATATACATCAGTCGTGTCTTGGGACAAAAGCAGTGGTCGTTGTAAGCTCGATAAAGCTCTAGAATTCTAAACTTAAAAGCTTAGAAACTTAATGAACGTATCCATGGGCATAATGATGAGCTCCGTGGGTAGCGGCGGCGACAGCTGCGAAGTGAGCGGCCTTAGCGTGAGCTACTTCAGGAGTATCTTGGGGAACGTGAGCGCCATGAGCTCCATGGACACCGTATGCTCCATAAGCGAGTGGGGCATAAGCTCCATGAGCGTAAGCGGCGATTGGGGCGTAAGCTCCATGAGCATAAGCGGCGACTGGGGCATAAGCTCCATGAGCGACGGCGAGTCCTCCGTGGGAAGCGGCGGCAACAGCGGCGAAGTGTGCAGACTTGGCGTGGGCGACTTCAGGGGTGTCTACGACGCGACCGTCATGACCCAAAGGAGCGGCTCCATGAGCGTAAGCTCCTCCGTAACCGTAAGCTCCACCGTGGGCGTAAGCGCCTCCGTAGTGACCGGCGTATCCGTATGCTCCATGATCTTGAGATTCAGCCAAACCTTCTCCTCTCCATTGACCATCATCACCATGTCCATGGCTGTAGACGCCTCCGTAGTGGGCTCCTCCCAAGTAATCTCCATGATCCTGGGACTCGGCGAGTCCTTCTCCTTTCCATTGACCATCTTCATGTCCTCCCCAGTGTGCTGACGCGACAGCGGCCAAGCACAGGAATGCAGCGACGTACTGGAAGATAATATAAATACATGAATATTTAGCAGAATTTATTTTAATTTTTAAAAAATCACTATATTCTTAAACTTTCGATGGACTTGGTGGAAATTTGTGAAAGCGTATTTTAATTAAAAATAATAGTATTTATTCCACAATAATCTTGTGATATAAAGGACCGAAGACGATTCTTTAAGAGATGGAACACATGTCACTACGTGTATGTCTTCATCGAAGCGATATAAACATATTTGAATTGAATCATAATGTTTGGTCATTATGACGCTGTAAGGAACCTAGCAAGACAACATGGTAAAAGCAATGATGGCAAGAAAGGTAATCCACGCACAAACTTAATATTGCTTTGCTCGACTGATTTTATATCAAATATATAATCATAGTTTTTAATTAAATAATTAAATTGCTGGGCCACAAAAATATCTTGGTTATTAAAGCGTTGTTAACATCATTCGTAAAACAGTTAAAATGTCAACAAGAATTATGCTAACTATTTGTTAATTTAATCGTGACAAATCTTTACTATATTATTAAACTTCACACTAGATGATTTATATCTTCAGCTTCAAATAGAATTAATGAAAAGAAAATTGATATTGCCAACAAATCGAAGAATTGGTTTTGATTTTGTTATTTATAAAAATTGTTTAATCAACACATTTTTTTATTGCAGTTGTTAGTATGTGAAGTTATAAGTATATCGCAATAAAAAAGAGATATTTTTCGGGTCAAAAAAGTAGCCATGTTTTATAAGAATGCCAAACAATTTGATCAAATAATTAATATCACTAGCGCACTTAAAAAATTGAAATCCTTGTTATAAAAAATTGAAATGTTCACTAACCATTGAATTCATTTTGATTGAATATTTGTTGCAAAGCCTTTTCTTTGAAACTGAAAACTGCTTATGATTTAAAAAAGCAATGCCAGGCTTTATATATTATCCCAAACGAGCCACCCCAATTGAAACAAAAGAGGGGGAAACGGACACTATCAATTATTGTTGTTTTTCGATCAATAAAAAATGTTCGTTTTCTTACCAAACCACAAGAAGCAAACAACATTTACATGCGTACATATATTACATTTTACTCGTAAGTGTGTTGTGCTCCAATTATTATTTTTCGTATATAATATTTTAACCGCATGAACGCTTCTAAATAAATATTTACACATTGAATTTATTAAATATTTTGGAATAATGTAAACACTGGAAGGCCATTTTTATGCGCAATCAATATATTTGTAACTATATTTTAAGACTTCAACTGAAAATATTTGATTGAATTACAATATCAAATTTGAATCGTTAGTTATTTGAGAACCACTCGCTCGTTACGGATGAAGGTGTTAAATGTTGCATAAAAACACGGGCGATCATAAATTATGTTATCAAGGAAATATTCGAAATAAAAAGGGCTTAGCTTTGTAGTTAACCAATTTTAAATGAGCAACTCAACCTTCAAAACTCATCATTGTTATACCCTTTTACATAAATATCATTAATTAAAAATTAAAGCACTTGAAATAAATCAATTCTTTAATAATATATTGGATAAATCCCACTTATTATATAAGTTGGTATTTCCATGCTTTTATCTGATAATTATAATGTACCCACTCCATTCATTGAGACTTGTTAAAATTAACACTTTCTGGATCTTTCAGCTGGATTACGTGATTAAAAATTAAACTTTGTGTCGTCTTTCAAGTTCATTCACCATCTTCAAATGCTTGCAGATGCTGATAGACGAAACCAGGGTCGTTAGCGACACAAATAATGGATATGTACAAAATTCAACGATTCAAATTTGATATTTGTAACTGTTTGACTCACTATATAACTAACGATTATATTATATTACGGTAAGAAAAATAACAATGTATATGTTCTACATAAATTAATTTATACATTTTTGATAGCTATTTCGGCTTACGCCTTCGTCAGAACTATCGTCGAACGTCGAATCATAGAACGTCGAAGGCGTAAGCCGAAATAACTATCAACAAATATATAAAATAATTTACGTAGAACTAAAATACATTGTTATTTTTCTTACCGTATTATAATGGAGTTCTACCAAGTAAATGCCACTCAATCAATAAATCATATTATATGCCTGATATCCAAGCTATTTGGATTCAATTTGACACAATGCATATATTGATCAAGGGTAAAAATAGCTTTTTAGTTGCATTCCATTAGATAGTAATAATTACTGAAATTCCTTCAAAGTTTTGATTATGTAGTAGAACATTTAGCATTTTAGTAAAATATACATAATACGCCACACCAAATCGGTAAAACAGGATAGTCATTTGCTCAAATTATATGACCAGTTATTTACTGTAACCCCGTGTCTTAGGTAAGCGACGCGAACCGGCAAGCGAATTTAGGCGAATCCAGTCAATTTAAAACGTAGTTGATCAAAGGTCTTATGTGCCATCGCTCGGCCAGACGCAATTAACGCTCTGGTGAGCTTGGACCGTTTCATATTTTCAAGCGATTCGCGTGCGCCACGAGTGCGCACTTGAGGCGACTTGCGACATATGCCGTCCTGACCGGATCGCTTCGCTCACATATGACACTTGCATGGGCGAGGACCGTTTGATATTTTAAAACTCTGCCGCTTTCAAAGCTGCGCCGGATCGCCTCGCCTAGATTCGCCCAGCTAAGACGACCCGTAATTATCAGTTATTTTATTATCATAAAGCCAGGTCTTTGGTGGAGTATTCAATATCGTTGGCTTGTCGTTGCTGGTGGGAGTCGAGCTCCAGTACGAGCAGCATTTCGTCAGTCGATTAAATCGATTCTGTTCAAATGCATGGTTGTCTTTGTTATCTAAAAATATCCTTTAGTCATCCGATCCTCTAAGTGGGGCGTAACGAAAGCGTGTAGTTTACCACTAGTCCTGTTTTAGCCCTTATTCTTCATACTGCTTTCCAAGCAAATAGGCAGTTAGTGAAAAACGATTCGTGCGAAAAATGAACTATTGTTTTTTAAAAAGCTGCATAGAGTTCCATTGACTGCTTCTTTTCTAAGAAAACAAGAGTTGCTGCTTTTTTGCTGAGCAATTCTTATACTGTTAGCAAATTTTCAGTAGCAAAAGAGTTGTTTAGTTATTATACTACTATAAAATTGAGCACCATATATACCAGGGCTGTGAAGACGGTAAAAAAAAGTCCAACTCCGACTCCAGCATTTGGCAAAACCACGACTCCGACACTGACCAAAAACACAGATTCCGACTCCGACTTAAAAGGGTTAATATCGTCACTTTGTTTCCCTAAATTTCCTATTTATGTGTATTCAATTAAATATCAACCCTATCAATGCGGCCAAAGGCCAAATTTGACATATTAAATGCAAAAATAAAATGTTCAAACTTTTTCAAAATTTCCGTCTCCGAGTACGACTCCGGCCAAATCGCCTGATGTATATCTTTCAAAAATATTCAGCAAATGGCATTCATAACTCAATTTGAGAATGTTTGCGAGTTACTGTCCTCTTCTTTGGAACGGCAGTATATCCCGCGACTGTTGAGACTCATAGAAATATTGTTAATCTGTCAAAAAATAATTCAGCGTTCATGCTTGAAAAATCGTTCACTCCGTAACAATTCGAGTCATTGCTCTAACATTAATAATCTTACAAAGTATTTATTTGCTTGTTATGAAAAGCCAATAAGAGACCTTCAAAGACAAATTTTTGCTTAGAATGTTGTTTCGAGTTTTTCTTTGACAGACTAGAAATAAAAATAAATAACAATTTGACCAGCGGTGTAATAAAAACAGTTTTTTCCTACGATTTTTTAATATTTTAATCAAGCGCGTATCGATGCTTGATGCTTGTGCCTTGTTCATGCCGATATCACAAAGAACAGCGATCGTCAACCGGTGGGCAACTTCAATTCCACGAGAAAATAACAGTGGTCCAAAAGCTATTGCAGTTTCTTTATTGAAGCCAAGAATCCATCAAATTATTTCAAGCGCGCAGCAACATACTATATCGCCGTTTTCCAAGTCATAATGGCGTTCGTGACAAATCACGACTTTTCAGGAGAGCAGAAAGAGTGAAAAAATATCGTGTCAATTAAAACACATTCGTTTCTTTACCATTTTTTTTTTCAGAAGATCTTTTTGTACCCTGAGAAAAATAACAATGTATTTAAACTATTTTATATATTTCTGATAGCTTTTTAGTCTTAAGCCCTCGTCAGAACTATGTTTTAATCGTGCATTAGATTACATTTATATCACATTTATACAAGATACACAATACATTTTCTTATCTGTTCCACCATCTTAATCTTATATGGTAATAATAAGTTATTGAATGTGACAAATTGATTTGATGTATTCTTGAAGTGAAAGCTAATTGTGAGAATAAACGCACTAGTATTGTATCAAGTTGATTTATTTAAAATTGCATTAAAATTAATTAACGGCTTAAGAATTGGTGATGCTTTAATGATGATTTGTTCGTTAAGAATGTCATTGGATTGATTATACCTGTTTATTTCTTGTTGTTTCAATGCATTTACATAGCTTAAGGCCCTTATTACAAAAATGTAAGCAAATCGGGATGTCAACAATCTTTTTGGTAGTTGTTGCAATTTTTTTTGAAAATCTTACCTCACGAACGCGTTTTTGGGGTGGAAGGTATAAATAAGTAACACACATTATATAGTACTACTTAGGATCAGGACCGATTTCAGTTGACAATGCTCGCCATGAGAATATTATGTGGAAAGTGTTTTATTTATTTACAAAGTAATGATTTTCTACTAAAACTTGACAGTTAACCTTAAAAGTGATTTTTTGATAATAATTTTGTAGACTCCGTTATAACATTGCAATGTATTTTAATTCTACTAAAATGATATATTTTATATAGATAGGTGATTGCTATTGATTGGATGTCCGACATCCGAGGTGATGTGGTCAACGCCGTTAGAATCTGTGACAGACCTCACGGGTTTCGAGTCCCTGTATGGGCAGACTTCTTCAGTTAATTTATCTTTCCTGCTCGAAGAGTGTTTGTGTTGTTAAAAACTTCTTCCGACCCCCACGATACCAAAACGCGGCGCGTAGCGATGGTTGCTATCTAACCACTATTATAGTTTGAAAAAAACAGTTGAGCAACTGAGGAACAAGCAGTTCTCGCAGAAAAACTATTTTTTAGTTAAAACTCCATGTGCTAGTCATTGTGAGCGGACATAGTTCAAAAAATATATAAAATTTGTGTGGAACTAAAATAATTCACAGTGACTTATTTTATATAAAACAAGCATAAAAAATACAATTACATAATGAAACAATTCAAAAAAAAAAAACCTCTGGCCGACTGAAATTTAAATTGGGAGCCAGTGGTCCGTGTAGCCTGAAAGGTTGGCAGCCGCTGATATAGAACACACCTACACAAATAATAATTGGGGTGTGTCTCATTTATTTTAGACGCATAGTTTCTTCGTTTCTTGCCAAGTAAACAAACATACAACTATTAAACTAAGCTAAAACAAATTTTAATTATATAATCGATTTGTATTTCTTACAAATTAATATTTTAATTACCAACCAAAATAAAAAGTGTGTTGAATGATACGTCTTTTGAGATAACTGCATTGAATTACTATTTCACTTTTCAAGGTGTTCACTGTCAATACTTGGTGGAATGGTATTACAATAAAAATAATATAAAAAAATTTAGTACTTATTCCAAATAAAATTTATTGGATCAGGACCGGTTTAACTGAAACTGGTGAGTTGACAATGCTCGCCATGCGCAAGACCTGTGCTGATCCAATAAATTTTATGTGGAATAAGTACTAAAAATATTTTATTATTTTTATTATGAATTACTATTTGCTGTGGCTCGAAAAGTTCTAACAATATTTTTATTAAAATAAGAATTTTTTCAATCCAACAAAAATTTTCAAGTGATAGAACTAAAAGAACAGATGTGAGAAAAATAATTAAAATTAAATTTTAATCGTTTGAATTCTGGTACTTTGTCATGAGTTTTGTCGTTAACGACACTGATTGAATGATCAAACTGAGTTCAAGTTCATTCGTGTATTTGAAATGCCTGAATAGGCCGAGAGTTCCAGTCATCAAAAGTACAACATTTAAGCGATTCAAATTTGATATTGAAATTCCATCAAGCACCTTCAGTCAAAATCCTTAATTTGACACGTAAAACACACATATTATAATTTTAATGGTTAACTCATTTTGCGAATGCATGCGAATTTAATACCTACTTAACACTCAGTCTTTACCATTCTTTTAATTAGGTAAGAATCACTTTTAAGGTGTTCACTGTCAATACTGGAAAGGCATTATAATAAAAATAATATTACATATTTAGTACTTTTTCCACATAAATTTTATTTGAACAGGACCGGTTTCGCTCATGGCTCAGTTGACAATACTCGCCATTAGCGAAACCGGTCCTGATCAAATAAATTTTATGTGGAAAAAGTACTAAAAATGTATTATTATTTTTATTAGGTAAGAATCGTTTTTTCTGTATTGATAATTTCGGCAAAAAAGGTTATGCATTCTAATATACCTAGATTAAGAATATGAAATGGGAAGAAGATGTCACAATATGAAATATCTTTTGGGTACACACCATTTCCCATGGCTTTACACTCTTCGTACGGGCTATATTCTGCAGCGTAGCAACGTTTTTCTGTTTCACAATCAGATCCACAAAAAGCGGTTAAAGCCTTTTTTACAACGAATAACGTTTTTCTTGGTCAAATAATTATTCAAGTGATTAAAAAAATATTATTGTAGTGAATATATTATGACATTATTACATAACAATATTTTTTCATTGATACTTAACATAAGAATATATAAAATACCGGTATTTTTTATATGTACATAGATTAGGACAAGGATTATTATCATGCATATATTATAGTATTTATATATTTGTATATGATATTAATGTACATTTTATATATGTTTGCATCATAATGATTCGACAAAATCTACTTTAACCCTTTGCACTGATTTATGTATGTATATTTTTTTACTTCCAGCAATTCCTCAATAGATTTGAGACATCCATTAATATCACAGGGTTTGTATGTATTAATTAGCATGGTTAAACGAAATACCGAAAAATATTCGACATTATGACATGTAACAAACTTTTACTAAGTCCAATAAATACGGTTTTGAAATAAGGAAAATTGGTAATTTTCCAATCAAGTTTTAAAAGCATAAGATATGCCAGTTACCTATAGGATTCGAGCTTGACTCGACAAAGGAACTATAGAAATAAGTATGTAAAGGGTATTTCAATAGGGACGCTCAAAATATGTTACTTTGTCCTACTGAGTAGATTATTCATTGTTTAGTGGCCAAATTTGAGTCAACCAGTTTGGTAAATAATCGGCCAACACCTACCTGTACGTCATCAAAATACAATATCTGGTGAAAACATTGCTGCTGTGTGTGAAAGTGTACAGGAAAGCCAACCCAAGGCAGCTTATTTCTCGTTGTTCACAAGAACTTGGCTTTTCTGCGACTTCAACTTGGCGAATTTTGAATCGGGCCTTATGTCTGCACCCGTATAAAATCCAACTAACCAAGGAACTTCAGGTAAATGACCGCAGACAACGCCTGATTGGGTTCTGGAGCAGTTGGAAGTTTACCCAAATTTGCCAAAAAAGTCAACTTTAGCGAAATGGCCCATTTTATAATGAATGGATATTGGCAGACATTTGATGCTATATTCCATATTTAATGCCGTAAAATATACTTACAAATGAAATTAAAATTTAGTCGAAATCTCACAAACAACTTGTTTTATTTACATTTCAAAACTAAGCGTCGTTATAAAAAGACCCTTTATAAAAAAAAAAAATACTTCTCACTTTCACAAAAATCTTAACTTACTCACGTCTACTCGGAATATTATTATATATATTATATCTACTCGCAAAAAACAGAGCTAAACTTCTCATCAGTAGCATCTCCATTAGCAGTTTGGTTCTACATCTTGGAAATATTTCTCTTCGAGCAATTCATAGGCACGATTGTTCAAAAGGTGATAAGGGTCAGTTTGATATTCTCAAGAATGGTGAAATACTTATTTTACGTTCAACTATCAAACTGTCAAACATCAAGCATTCAGATCATCAATGTGTGTAATATCGGCCAGTCTGTTTGCTGTCAAATTTCGCTAAAAGATCAAATGATTTAATTCGCAAGAGAATCTAAACAGCGAAAGAATAACACACGTGACTCTTTTGTAAACGATAAAAGAATGACAATGTATTTTAGTTCTACATAAATTATTTTATATATTTGTTGATAGCTATAGTTCTGACGAAGGCGTAAGGCGAAGTAGCTATCAACAAATATATAAAATAATTTATGTAGAACTAAAATACATTGTTATTTTTCTTTCCGTATTATAATGGAGTTCTACCAAGTAAATGCCTACTCAATCAATAAGATAAAAGAATGCATTATCAATATTGCAATTAAGCTTGTATCACCTTCCACGGAAATCATCCAAGGAGTCATTTTAAAAAAAGCATGGAGAGTTTTTTTTTATATTTACGTTGAAGACCCAATGAATAATACAGTTTTGAATTGTTTGAATTTTGTACTTTTCCATGAGTTTTGTCGCTAACGAACCGGTTTTCGCCTTTCGGCATCTTCAGGCATTTCAAGTGCATGGATGTACTTGAACTGACACCTAATAAACAGTTTGTATCGTTCATATAAAAAATCAGAATTAGATCATTTACTTAAATTGCTATTAAAATGCAAATTAGCGAAAATTATATGCACACAAGTTTTAATGAATTAAGTGGGTTTGCTATAATTATTGGGAATTTTTGAAATACTGATGACCAGATAATAACATAGGAATATAAAAAATAAAATAGGGTTTTATCCGACCTATTTTTAATGAGTTGATTGATTTGAAGTCTTTGAATTAATATTTAATGATAGTAAGTGCTTGAATTATTAACACTTTGTTAACGGGTTTTTTCAATTACTATAGTAATAACGTACAAATTTAAGCACACCGTAAACAATGGGTTAATAAATGATAATTATTTAAAAGGGTACAACAATGGTGAACATGGTAAGTGAAGTTGCTCATTAAAATTGGAATACCGTTGAGCTTGATTAATTTCCAGAATTTCTTTGGTAAAATAATATAAATTCGCCCCTGTTAGTATGTAACAAATCAATGCCTGAGTCAAAATTAAACGTGTGATTTTCACTAGTTAAATGATTCGCGAAGGTGGAGGGGAGGTATCTTTTTTTTAAGCGATACCTCCAAAAAGATATCCAAAAAGCTCATATGCTATGGTTGTATTGTTTTCTGCTTCTAAAACTACTCCCAAAAAGCCTTACAAAACCATCAGACATCCCGATTTGTTTTTCAAATGGATGTCGCAATCATATAAATTCACAATCAAGAAGGCAGTGAAAATATGAAAACTTGGATAGTGGCTATTGAAAAATATTGGACCATAAATTAAACATTCTAATACATTACAACTCAAGGTTTATTTTGATTTTATGGAATGCTTTTTTATTCCGCTAATGTATTGTTATAAAATATTAAATTATAAATCTGACAGAGGAAGCGTATGCGCCTTTTATAAAATTAATTATAATATCATGACTGCTTAAAAAAGAAATATCTACACTTTTCGTGTTTAAAAATTTTGAACCAAGAGTTCTAGCTAGACCTGCTCCCATTGCAAAGCAAGTAGGAAAACAGTTAAGGAGTGTAGGTATTTATTGAAAAGAAGAAGTATTTTTGACGATTTATTTCGCTTTGCTTTCAAAATAATATATATTTACATTTTTACAATTCGCAATAATTATAATATATAACAATGGTTTTTATAACCAAAGTTATAAATTATTTCAAAAGTGACGAGTAAAAATGTAATTGTAAAGAATATAATACATTTGCTTGGTATTAATTTATACCTAACATTTTTATTTCATAAATAAATTAATATCACTTGTCAATATATACATCTGCCGTAGTCTTTTCAGGTCCAAGTTATGATAGTTATTTAGTAATTGATTACCATCCTCCATGATGTCCACCATATCCGGCGTATCCACCATAGGCGGCACCACCATGAGCACCATAAGCACCACCATGACCAGCATAACCTCCATGAGCGCCACCATGTCCTCCGTTGGAGGCAGCAGCGACGGCGGCGAAGTGAGCGGCTTTAGCGTGGGCGACTTCAGGTGTGTCTACGACGCGACCGTCATGTCCCAAAGGAGCGGCTCCATGAGCGTAAGCACCTCCATGACCGTAACCTCCACCGTATGCTCCGCCATATCCGCCTCCGTATCCAGCATGACCTCCGTATGCTCCATGGTCTTGAGATTCAGCCAAACCTTCTCCCTTCCATTGACCGTCATCACCGTGTCCGTAAGCTCCTCCGTAGTTTCCTCCTCCGTAGCCGTTTCCTCCCCAGTTGCCATGGTCTTGGGACTCGGCGAGTCCTTCTCCCTTCCATTGGCCATCTTCATGACCACCACCATAGTGTGCTGACACGAGAGCGGCCAAGCACAGGAATGCGACGACGTACTGTTGAGAAAAACAAAAATATATTTTATTTATTGTCATATCAAATTTTTGCACTTATTCCACATTTAATTTATTAACATCAGGAGCGGTTTTTCAACTGATCAACTGATAAGATATAAAAAAATTACGATGTATGTTCGTATTTTGTATCAGTTGATAATGCTCGCGATGAGTGAAACCGTTCCTGATCCTGATAAATCTAGTGTGGTAGTAGTACATTTTTTTTTCCAAAAATTCCACCTAGTATTGACATTGAACACCTTCAAAGTGATAATAATAAAATGGTCTCTGATTGTATTTTAAGCGTTGGACTATGTTATATTATACATGAATGGCCAATTATTGTTTAACAACAGTTACGTAAAAGCACGGTAATGATTTTTCAGCAAGACATATTTAAATTACACGATGATAATGAATGTATCAATATCTTTCAAATACGCATATTTACGCGAAAATGCAACCGAATGTAATAATTCCTTAGCAAATAAAAACACTGGTATTTTAGAGACATTTTACTCAAAATACTGCATATTTGACATGAATTAGTTAATTCCGTTGAAAGTGCAGAACAAGTTTTATATGGAATGTAAAATTATGAAACAGCTTAGTAAAAACGCACCATGGAGTTCATTTTGGATTATTTGAATTGGACGCGAAGCCTTTTCGAATGAAAACTGCTTATGATTTTTACTGCACTGGCGCAGGCTTTATATTCAAAACAATTCACCCCAATCCAATGTTATTATCAGGTAGAGGGGATTCGATAGCATTCACAGTGCACTTGGAAATCTTTGTACATTGATTTCCTTGTACGCTGCTCCACACGTTAACAATACGTTTTTTTAGTGTGACAATTGAGGCGTTGTGGTATTTTTTTGTGCGACATTTTTTTTGTATTTATACTCTTTGATATAATTTTATTTTATACAGGCAATGTTGTGTAAAATTATGTCAAGTTCATAGAAAATATCACTCGAATCTTCTAAAAGTTTTAATATAAACTTAAAGTCGACCTACACGCCTTAATTGTTTTGCCCTAATAGTAACTGTTTAGTGTTTAAGCTCTTAAATACATGCTTTTTTTAAAAATAATTGAATGAATAACTTTTTGATTTAAAAGCATCTAAAAGCTTAATAAAGGAAAAAACACCTTCTAGCCTTGATGTAATGAAACTTTCCATTACAGAAATCCTTTTCGAATTCTATTTGACTATCTTAAACGAGCATCAAGAGTACATCCAGGCATGACTCCGATTCCAGCATTGACCGAAAACATTACTCCGACTCCAACATTGACAAAAAACACGACTCCGACTAAAAAGGTTTTTTTCCAACCTTTCCAATTTATGAGTATTAAATTAAATGTCAACCAACCAATCTGGCCAATAGCCAAATTTGACATGCTATATGCATTAATAAAAAGTTCCAACTTCGACTACGAATCCGGACAAAACACAGCGACGACTCCAACTCCGACTCCGACTCCAGCCAAAAAACCGTGTCTCCACGACTCCGATTCCACAGCCCTTGTTTTTTCAATACTTATGTTATTCCTAAAAACATTTCATTTGAGATAGTTTCTAATTCAGTTGTTTACCAATTCCGATAATATAACCTTTTATGGTCATTTATGTAAATTCCAAGAAACAGTAAAATGAACGTTTTAATGCAAATCGGTTTGTTGGTATTTAATGTGAAATATTAGAATAGCAATAGTGATTTATTAGTCCGCTATTGCATTCCAAATTGCCCATTACTATTATTATCTATTTGCTCATATCAATCTATTTTTGTAATGCCAGTTTTTATAATAGCAATACCAATGTTTGATATGAAATGCCGGCATTGACTTATTCCTCTGGTATTTTAATTCGTAACAAGTTTACTTGAAGTGTAAGATTGTAAACCAATGAAAACATGTTAACATGAAAACAAGATGCTAGCTCTAGAAATATTGAATATTTGTAAATATACGATAGTGGAATTATTCTTTGGAATAAACAGTGTTATATAAATTCAATATGAGTCTGTTTACTGGAACTATTTGTTACACGGTTTTGCCGAGCTTATTTGGGATATAAAAGATATGATATGGATAGTTCTACGCAGGACTGTGGAGACGGAGTCAGAGTCGTGAAAACTGCATATAACATGTAAACTTGTTTTACTCGGAGTCATGTTTTTGCTCAATGTTTGTTGTCGGAGTCGTGTTTTATTTAACGACTCCACAGCCCTGGTTCTACGACTAGAACTTCATATCGTATTTAAGAATTGGATGAGTGTGCAAAGAGAATATGATAATTCGATTGAAAAATAAAACTACCTGGACAGGTGTGTGTGTGAGCTTCGCGACCGAAGATTACGACATTGACGATCGACCAATGAAACCGGAAAAAAGCTTTAAAATATAATATAAACTGTATTATTTTTTAGCCTGGCTACTTAAATAATTTAACGTACTCGGCATTACATATTTAATCTGAGAATTCTCAAGATTCTCAAATGCTTTATTTATTAATTACTCCAAAGCCGTTAACTTAGATTTCTTGATGGTAAGGCATCGTTTTATATAAATTAAACACATCTTCTGCTGCACTTCCAGATATAATTTTACATACATAGATTGAGACCTGTTTTAAGTAAACTGCATTTTGTTGATGCATCAGTTGACAATGCTCGCCATGATCGAAACCGGTCGTGATCCAATAAATTTTGTGTGTAAGTACTAAAAATGTTTTATTATTTTTATTATAATGCCATTCCACCAAATATTATCAGTGAACACATTGAGAGTGAAACTGCATTTTTTTATAGTTTATATGATAATCTTTTAATTACTTTTCATTATCATATTCCATTTTTTGTATATAAATTTTATGTATTGAATTTTTTGTTTATCGAAAAACTTTTTCAATAAATTCCAGATTTTTTTTTTTTAATCGTTTGAATTTTGTACTTTTCCGTGAGTTGTGTCGCTAACAACCCGGGTTTTGCCTTTTGGCATCTTCAGGCATTTCAGGTGCACTCATGTACTTGAGCTGACGCGCAGTATGACAATGAGTAATGTTAAGTTTCTTTTATCAATGTGACCTCTTCCCACCAATGATGTCATAGAATTGATATTCTCCGTCAGGCTGCAACACACCAATTTAATGGAATATAGTTATTTATTCGACTGTAAATGCATAAAAAAAATCTGTTCGAAGGCATGGGTTTTAGACCCATCCGATTTTTTGAACTGGGGATTAACGAGAGCGACTACCTAACCAATAGTTTGGTCATAGACCTTATCTTTTCTATCTTTAATATCATCGGACTAAAGAGAGGTTGAACGATTGAGTAACATGCAGTTCGTACAGAAATAAAATGTAAGCATTCCTCCATTGGGAGCGGACAAGAATTACAAAAAATGATCTTGATCTTTACCATTTACTTTGCAAAGAAAGACTTAAAAGAATTCTTGAAAAATGTGATATACGTATCAATTATGACGACTTTAAAATATGTTGTGTGCTTTTGTATGTACTATATAAATCAATTCAAAAATCTTAAAGATTCAAACATCCAAACATATACAGTTCTTATTGCTTAGATCATACATGGGCAAACACCGGCCCTCCAAGCTATTTTATCCGGCCCTGATTCATCTCAGCAAAGTAAATAAGAAAGAAATTAATAGTTCCAGAGAGGGATAATAATTTTTTAAAACCATTTTTCTAGTCCATCAGCTCACACAAACATCACATATAATTCTTATGGAGGTAAATAAAAAAATATATAAGTAGTAACATTGTGTTCTATTGAATTAAATATAACTTTTTTATGTTTCATAATTTGGTCCGGCCCTTGACTCGGAGACAAAATGATAATTTGGCCCCAGACCTAAGAAAGGTTGCCCATGCCTGGCTTATATGAACGCCCAAAATCGCTTAAAACTCGATTCTACATGCATAGATAGATATACGACAAAAAATCAGGAAAAAAACATTTTTTTAACTGACATTACTTTTATGTGAGATAGGCATTTTTTCACTCGTACTGCCCAGTATTTATCAATAAACAATTGTGCAAGGATACGAACAAAATAACGCGAAGAGTTAATTATTGTTATACGTGTGTATGTTAACAAAGAAATCGATATACAATTATTGCCAAGTGCAATGTGAATGCTATTGAATCCCCACTACCGCGCAGTTATTTTAGATTGGGGTGAAGTGTTTTGAATATAAAGCCATTTTCAGTGCAGCAAAGACCATAAGCAGTTTTCATTCGAAAAGGCTTCACGTCAAATTCAAATTATCAAAAATGAACTCAATGGTGCGTAACTAATTTTATTATTAACTAAATTTAAATTCCATATTTTACTTGTTCTATTACTATCAATGAATTTCCAGATCGCTACGTTTGTTATATATTAAGTGTTTCTTTAAAAATAGCTGTTTTTAGTAGAAAAAGACTTGTGAAAGAATGCACGAATTCTCGAACCATTTGATAGTGGATAGTTTCGTCTGTAAATGAAAACAAAAATCGTAAATTAAATAATAGTGTGAATTGATATTCATAACTATTTTTAAATGTGTATATCGTTGAAAGTGATTTTTTTATTGTTATAAAAGGAACCTAAATATTGTGCATATTTAATAATTATTAATATTAAATTCTCTCAATTGAGAGTTTCTACTGAATCTTGATGGTATTTCAATATGAAATTTTATTTTTTTGAATATTGTACTTTTCCGTGAGTTTTGTCGCTAACGACACGGGTTTCCACCTTGAACTTGTACTTGAAATGTCTACGACAGAACTCATGGCAAAGTACAGAATTCAAACAATTCAAATTAAATTATCAGTTCAAAATACACACAGGAAAACCTGTTTTAATCACGTCTCAATCACAACTACGTATGTCAAATAATTATGAAATGAAAAACTTAGTTTAATTAACTTTTTTAAACGTATTCTGTTAAAGCATGTGTCACGTTTTTGCTACGCAGTTCGTGAAATAACAATCCATCGAAAGTGATACTAAAATTGTTTTTTTCAACAGTACGTCGTCGCATTCCTGTGCTTGGCCGCTCTCGTGTCAGCACACTATGGTGGTGGACATGAAGATGGCCAATGGAAGGGAGAAGGACTCGCCGAGTCCCAAGACCATGGCAACTGGGGAGGAAACGGCTACGGAGGAGGAAACTACGGAGGAGCTTACGGACACGGTGATGACGGTCAATGGAAGGGAGAAGGTTTGGCCGAATCTCAAGACCATGGAGCATACGGAGGTCATGCCGGATACGGAGGCGGATATGGCGGAGCATACGGTGGAGCATACGGTGGAGGTTACGGTCATGGAGGTGCTTACGCTCATGGAGCCGCTCCTTTGGGACATGACGGTCGCGTCGTAGACACACCTGAAGTCGCCCACGCTAAAGCCGCTCACTTCGCCGCCGTCGCTGCTGCCTCCAACGGAGGACACGGTGGAGCTTATGGTGGTCATGGTGGCGCCGCCTATGGTGGATACGCCGGCTATGGTGGACACGGAGGACACGCTCATGGAGGCTGGTAATTTCTTATTAAAGGTGGCTGTAAAATGATCACAGAGAATGTACATATTGTGATATTATTGTATTTATGAAATAAAACTATTTTGTAAATGAAACACTAATTTTTATTTTGTTACACTCCCCAATTCACGACATTTTTTTTAAGCTTAAACTATTGAGGATTTTGACTGAAGGTGATTGATGGAAATGCAAATTCAAAATTGAATCGTTTGAGCTTTATACCTTTACATGAATTGTGTCGCGAACGACGTGAACTTGAACTAACACATCGATCATGTCTGCACTAGTAATGCCTGAAGATGCCAAAATGCGACACCCACAAAATTACAAAATTCAAACTATCAAAATTTGCTTAAATCATTATTTTGTAAGATTATTCACATAATTATTGTTTTTTAAAATGTTTACGATTTACCTAATCTGTTAATATTTTTTGCAAAAATTTCCCTTCTTCACTTCAATTCATCTATTCTGGAAAATAATAGCCACGATTTTTTAAGAAAATTTAAAATCATCATTACACGTGGATGCCTTTTATGCAACATATTTACTGATAGCTTACATTTTTAATGTCCTTTTTTCTACATTTAGTAAAAGACAAAATTCTATTTACCTCATACTACTTGTAATATAAATATATAGTAAGCATGAAGAAGGTTTCCAATGAGATGAAGCATTTGTCATATCTATTTATATGGCATATTTTTCAAATCTATGTCTGTTTCCAATGTGGATCATACAGCTTTCTGATGAATTGTATAGATACAAGATCTTATTGTCGGTTAACCTTTCTTTATTTCAATTAGAGAAGGGATATAAACGACAAGGCTGCGACAGGACGCTCCCCGAATTTTCAGTGAATCTATTATTTAAAAATATTGTTCTCGAAGCCGTAGTACCTTCTACCGGATTGATAAACAATATTTGTTATTATAGCCCAGTGGTCGGCAAACTTATTCGCCAAAGAGAAAAAAAAATTGGGAGCCAAATTTTTCTATTAATATAATACACGTTTATAATAATTTAAGACCTTCTTTAGTTATGGGTACACTGAATAAAACTCGATTTTATACATAATAAATATTTTATTTATTTATATATAATATTTAAAAAAATAGTATGAAAAAAAGGTATCCTTAAATTTAAATTATACATAATAATTATTGACAAACACTAAATGCGAACAATGTCCTTGCATCTCCTTGGAAAGTTGATTAAGTCACGTTTGTAGGTTGTTGTTTTTAATTTAAGGCACGATTCCAGTTTCTCATCAATAAGACGACTTCTGGGCTTACTCTTGATAAAATTCATGCTTGAAAAAGTTTTTCACATGAATACGTAGAACCGAACAAGGAAAGAACAGCAAACGCGAGTTTTTTTAGCTGATCATAAGAGTCAGGAATACTATTCCAGGCGTTGAAAATTATCATGTCTTCCTTACATGCGTACCTTGCAGTAATTACCCAACTGTCGATTCCCTCGGCAGGACTTGCGCGCGCCCTAAGTGGTTATTTGTATTTTTTTTTATTTTTTTTATCATTTTAGTATTTTATTATTTATGTCTGAACCGCACTTTGCCGACCACTGTTATAGCCTATACTTACTCAAAGCATTGTTTTCATATCATGCGAGAACTCGATGATAATGTTGGAATGTCTGTCACTTAACCAGAAGGCAAAATCATGCTATTTAGATCATTTAGGAAGTTTTTTTATAAATATTATTTTTACTATATTAATGTTAGCTGTAACTATATGTTTTATAGTTTCATTTTTTACAGTTTAAATTATGAATAATCAGACATGATCAAATAGTAAAAAATCGTTTTTAAAATACTTATTGATTTTTTCGATTAATACTGAATTAATTAATAAAAGTTGTTTCCTTTTTCAAATTTTTGAAACGGCTTAATATCACAATAAAAATATGGTTTGACTTCGGAACATTTTGAAATGACCATTGATATATATGTATAAAGAGTTCATACTTGTAAAATCGTTTGTGAGAACTTCTGTGGTAGAGAATTTCAATAAAAGTAGTTTCATATAACTTGTTTAATATAACCAATCGCTCAAACTCACTTATACAGAGATGGCAATGAAATTATTGTAAGATATAACAATATTATTTTAGTTAATTTAGCTGTAATAGAATTCAATATCACTTCATGTCATAATATCAAATAATCAAAGTATCCATTCTGGTATTGGACACCATTAAATGAATCTTATATATAAAACCGAAACGGGGGATGTATGTCTGTAATTCCCTTTTGCATTGTTGTTGCAAGTTCAAACAAACGAATTGATTTCGCTCGCGAAAGTTTCGACGATGTGTGTGTAGAGACTCCAATTACTCGAGTATCGAGTGGTACATTTTACAAAATACTCGAGTACTCGAGTAGTTTCATATGAACCAAAATATCTTATATATAAAACCGAAACGGCGTATGTATGTCTGTGGGTCTGTAATTCCCTATTGCATTGTTGGTCATTAGGCTGCCAGTTGTTTCAACTTGGCCCGTCTGAATTTACGCGCCGAGGTGAACATAACCCCAAACTGGTCCGAGCGAAGCCGAGTTCGAATACTAGTATTCAATAAATATTGAATTAATTATGTTGTGTAGTTACTAAAAAACATACAATGATACATATTTGAGGGGAAATTTAAATAAAATAAGGAGCATTATTTTTCACGATTTATTTCGCTTTGCTTTCCAAATAATACATATATATATATATTAAAGCATTTACACAATGAACAATTCTTATAATATATAACAATTGTTCTAAAAAACAAAAAGATATAAAAGGAGAAGAAAATATGTGAAATTTAAGAGAATAAGGTATAATATTTAACCTTTGTAAAATAAATTAATATCACTTGTCAATATATACATCTGCCGTAGTCTTCTAAGTCCAAGCTTTGAAATTTTTTTGGAAGTAATTACCATCCTCCATGATGTCCACCATATCCAGCGTACCCTCCATAAGCACCACCATGACCAGCATAACCTCCATGAGCGCCACCATGTCCTCCGTTGGATGCAGCAGCGACGGCGGCGAAGTGAGCGGCTTTAGCGTGGGCGACTTCAGGGGTATCTACGACTTGACCGTCATGTCCCAAAGGAGCGGCTCCATGAGCGTAAGCGCCTCCATGACCGTAACCTCCACCGTATCCTCCACCATATCCTCCTCCGAATCCAGCATGACCTCCGTATGCTCCATGGTCTTGAGATTCAGCCAAACCTTCTCCCTTCCATTGACCGTCATCACCGTGTCCGTAAGCTCCTCCGTAGTTTCCTCCTCCGTAACCGTTTCCTCCCCAGTTTCCATGGTCTTGAGACTCGGCGAGTCCTTCTCCCTTCCATTGTCCGTCTTCATGACCACCACCATAGTGTGCTGACGCGAAAGCGGCCAAGCACAGGAATGCAACGACGTACTGTTAAAAAATACGGTGATTTGTATTTATAAAAAATTAATTACACAAAAAACAAAAAGTGAGTTTAACTAAACTGCCGTTCCAAGCAAGAAGACATAAGTGACTATGACAAACTTTCGAGAAAAATTACATAACGTGTTTTTTGAAGTACATGATAATTTATGAAAAGCGGCTGATACGAAAATGATTTTCATTATAAACAGGCAATAAGTAGTTGCATCGAATGCCTCTTTACCAAAAAATTTAGAGTAACTACATTTTTTGTTAAGAAATTCTTATACTTTTAGCAGGTGTCTATTTTTTCACAAAAGATTTTTAGATTATTTTAGTTAATATACAGCTATGAAAATTATCACCTCATATAGCTTTTAAAAACATTACGCAAATGGCATTTATAACTCAATTTCAGAAATTTTGTTAAGAGTTACTGCCTTTTTCCTTGAAAGGTCAGTATATAAATAATCTATTTATTTTATAAAATACGTGATCGAAAACATTAAAGAATTTACAGTTAGACAAGATGTTAGTATGATTATCACATTAAAAAATAAATTAAGATTAGTTTCGATTTAAAAAAACTATTAATCTTATTTTCAGCATGATTTGTCAATATTCAATGGTATTTATAGTGAGAAAAAAACAGCTATATATGTATGATAATTTCTGGAGAACCAAAAACAATTTTTATATCACAATACACTTTTGAAGCAAACTAGAATATAATTTAAAACACAGGCAAAAGGTGAGTAATGTATTACATAAAATTTCAAATTAGGTAAACATAATTAGTTACGCACCATGGAGTTCATTTTTGCTTATTTGAATTTGACGTGAAGCCTATTCGAATGAAAACTGCTTATGATCTTTGGTGCACCGGCACTGCCTTTATATTCAAAATCCATTCACCCTAATTAAAAATAATTATTCGGTAGAAGGGATTCAATAGCATTCACATTGCACTTGGAAATCGTTGCACACTGTATTATTATTGATTTCCTTGTTCGCCGCTAAACACGTTAACGGTACGGTTTTTTTTCAGTTCGAAATTTAAATTGTTGCCCAATTTTTTGTGTACTTATCCTTCCATTGTGTAAATATTTAAAAAAATTTAAATCTAGAACAGAACTTTTTTTCATATTTTTGTACTACTGACCACTCCTAAATATATCTTGTATAGATCTGGGGTTGAAAAAATTTGTGTGGTATATCTAATTTGAATCGTTTGATTTTTGTACTTTTCCATGAGTTTTGTTACAAACGACGATTGTTTCGTCTTTCGTTATCTCCAGGCACTTCAATTGCACGAATGAACTGGAACTGATCATCCGTGCACTTAAAATGCCCGACGATCCTAAAAGGCGAAACTCGTGTCGTTGGCGACGAAACTCAAGTAAAAATTCAAATGATTCAAATGTATTACTGAAATCCCACAAGGACCTTTAGTCAAAATTCTATATTTTAACAAAATTTTAAAAAATATTTTCAATTTCCCTTTGATTTTGTACGGTTGACCTTTTTACATCTTTTTGTATTACTTAATGCTACTTAATATATCTTGTATATATCTGACATTTTTGTAACCATAGCTAACTTCACTGCATTTGAAAACTTTGGGGATTGACATAATCTGCATTCCAAATTTGAGTCAATAAACTCAACTTACACGACGGATATCACTTTTAAGGTGTTCACTGTCAATACTTGCTGGAATGATCATTATCAAGTGATGCTCACCATGAGCGAAACAGGTCCTGATCCAATAAATTTTATTTGAAAAAAGTACTAAAAATGTGTGATTAATTTTATTATAATGCCATTCCACAAAGTATTCACGGTGAACACCTCAAATGTGATCAATGAATTGATTGAGTAGGCATTTACTTGGTAGCACTCCACTATAATACGGTAAGAAAAATAACAATGTCGGTCCCTGTGGTCTAGTGGTAAGAGCTTTGTCCTAGCGATCGGGGGGCCCGGGCTCAATCCCCGACAAGGTCAGATTTTTTCAATTGAAAAAAAAGAGATCTTGGGCTGAGTGTATGTTATTTATCGTTGATTTTGTGCACAACTGATACATTATTTACCATCGAGTTAATCTCGTATGACTTTCACAACTCAGAATATTTGGCGCATTGGCGTAAGCTGTAATGCCAAATATTTAAAAATGTATTTTAGTTCTACATCAATTATTTTATATATTTGTTGATAGCTATTTCGGCTTACGCCTTCGTCAAAACTATTAGCAGAACAGTAGTTCTGACGAAGGCGTAAGCCAAAATAGCTATCAACAAATATATAAAATAATTTATGTAGAACTAAAATACATTGTTATTTTTCTTACCGTGATCAATGAAGCTAGTACGGCTAAACTTACTGTTTTATATTATAAATATAAATAAAAACAGTGTTAAGCTTCCCAAGATAAGTTAATAATGCTCGCCATGAGCGAACCGTTCCGGATACACTTTGATTTATATTTTATTTTCTATTCTTTTGAAGCACACTAGTGCATGGCCATAAATTGAGAGTTTGACGCAATTTTTCAGTCTATAGTGCTATGAATGGCGGCCATGAAACATTGGCTGAATATTATACACAATATTTGGTGGTAGGAAAACCAACTTGTATGTTATTTTAAATTTTTAACTCATCCCATATCCAATCCTGAAAACCTGTCCTGAATTGATAAAGTGTTAAACTTACTTCTAAACCGTTTCTCACGATATCTTTTTGATCAGGTTTTAATGGTAGCAGATAAACCTTATAACGCCTTTAACCTAACTTTATTTATTTTTATTTTTTCATAAAAAATGGCATTACAGCTTACGCCAATACGCCATGCATTTGACAAATTTATTTTCATATACATACAAGATACACAAAGAACAGAGAGAAAAAAATAGTAAAATCACTTTAGCAATTTTAAAGATGTCAACCGAGTGAGTTCCGATAAAATCAACTTTTATTCATAAAATATAGTATTCGTCTGAACTTACTCACGTCAATATGAAATATGTCGTCATCCGAAGCAATGCCGTTTAAAATTGTTAAAGCTCTTCCCAGTGGCATTCCCATTGCTAGACTGGTTCTACCCCTTGGAAGAACAAACAATTCATGTTCACGATTCCTCAAAAAATTATCATGAAGATTCAATTTAACATTTTCAAGAATGGTGGAATTCTCATGTTGGCCTCGGATAAGCCGAAAGAAATATAATGCCAAGTACATTTCTCTTCGAGCATTAAAACTATTAAAAGTGAGAATGCCTAAGAGAAAGTCGGTTGGATAAAGCCATGGGTAGTACCCATATGTCCTCAAATAGAGAATTATCAAAATAAAATCTGAACCCTCTCACCATAAGAACACATATAACATCTGCCTACAATTTATATATCTCTTATAGATAAAGGCATGTATTTAATGGGTCAGTAACTAATTTAAGTTTTGGTCAGCTAAAAATCAAAATGGTCAGTTAATATTATAAGTGGTTAGTTGTCGTTGTATCAGTGTGAATGTGGTCAGTTATTAAATAAAACGATCAGTAATATATTTTAATAGTTATTTTAAGAATGATAAGTTGTATTTTGACAGCTTGTGAATTTTATCAAATACTAGCTGTACCCTGCGCGCGTTGCTACGCCAGCAACTAAAATAAATTTAAAGGAAAGACATTACACAAATATTCAATTCAATTTGCATGTATTCAATAATCGAGAAATTTGTAAAAATTCGATATCAATTTTTGGGGGAGAGGAGGGTTGTTTGGTGGGGTGGGGTTTGGGGGGCGTATGGGAGGGTAAGTCAGAAACCTTCGAAGAAGTGAACTCAAAAAATTCGTAAAGTTTAAAAAAAAAAAAAAAAAAAAAGGTTGGGGGGTTGGTGGTTGGGGGGTTTGGGGAGGGTTGGTAAGCCAAAAACCATTGCGGGAGTGCATTCAATAAATTTGTAAAGTTTCACATCGATCGGTCGAGCGGTTTAGTAGTCCATACCGGAAATACAAAAAGACAAACATTCATACATATTAATATAAGAAGATGGTCGTAAGAGCCAAATTTATGATATGGTCTTTGAAAAATAAGCGCATGACATGAAATAATTTCTTAAGTTCAGGTATTTGAAACCAGATATTGTTATTTTAATAAGTGTAAACTGACCATTTATTATTTTTAACTGACCGTTTTAAGTATTTACTACTGTTCGTTTTAAGTATTTATAGCTAACCATTTATCGAATTATAAACTGACCAAATAATTAGTAGTCATAGATAAATCCTTTAATACAGGAGTGTACAGTGCTTTCAAATAATATCCTGGATTGCAATACACGAAAGCATGTTGTTTTTTTATTAGAAAGCTTCTTCTAGTTGAGATCTAAAATAACTCAATGCAATATATTTTTTGTAAGACACAAGCAGCTGACAAAATACATTGTCAATCCAATTGCTGACAGCCTTCACGCTCGATAGAATCTGTCTTCACTTTTTACGATGCTCGGTCTTCTTACACAAGCTATTTCGGCTTTATGCCATCGTCACAACGATTAATCAACACTGTTTTTTTTATTCGAACATAAATTTACTAGTGGAGAACATAAAATGGATGACAAAACATAACTTCGAACAGTTATTCATATCTCGTTGATTACACTGTCAAACTGGCATCTCGGAGATCATTTGAGGACAATCATAATTATAAAGAATCACTTCCTGTTGAATACGCTCAAAAGTTATCAAATGGTGCATCTGTGATGTCGCCATAACAACTCAAACTATGATATAGTCGCCTAGCAACCAAAGATTTAAAAATCAACAAGGAACAAAAAACCATGTTAAATCGATAGTTTTATTATCACTTATGCTTGAAATATTTTTTACTAAAAATATCATTAAAGTTATATTACATAATATTTTATTTACTTATATATAATTTTTAATGTGGCACTAATTTATGATTCCAGATTAGTCTATTTAAGTCATACATATATTATTTATTACATTTATGTAAATCAATGTTCTTACACTGATCGTGTATTATACCTCGTCTTGTCTTTTTGAATATGACACAAATACCTATACATGATTGGTATTTTTTAGCAGCTAGACATGCAAACGATGAACAAAACCGGTCCTGGTATTTAAAAGAAAAATGTGAAAGAACTTTATTAAAATAAAATACTTTTTCACAATTAAATTATTTTTGTTTATTGAGAAAGGAACTAACAAATGGCATTACAGTTGACGCCAATGCGCCATGCATTTGAGGAGTAAAATAAAGATAGTACATTATTAATGTCAAAGCGTAATAATTATTTATCATAAAATGGTATAAAGGGGATAACATATTATTTATATAAATTATAAGGATACAAACAAAACACCGAGCTAATTGCTGACAAAGTCTAATTCGTTACTTGATCATTATTTTGTAATTAATAAAGTTTAATTTTATACAATGATGTTATTATGTAAGTCAGAAAATAGCGTTGTTATGCAACAGTTCATATTAAAAAAATTACTTCGTTTATTGGAAAGAAATGATACTTCAGATAAAATAAAATCAAACAAAATTGTTATTTTTTTAACGATTTATTTCGATTTGCATTTGGTTGTATATATATGTGTACATAAGATAGATACTTTATAATAATTATTATAATATATGATAACTATTTTTTTATCTTCAGTCGACTCGTCATATACCTTAGAGTTCACTTCGAAAATGCTATATTTTCAAAACCATAATTGCTTATTGACGGGAACATTTATGGTTGTAATTTCATTATATGGAGTAACAAGGAATTACCAACGTCGTTGAGCGTGTGCGTTTCCACCATGAGAAGCTGATGCGATAGCTGCATAGTGAGCGGCCTTAGCTTGTGCTACTTCAGGAGTGTCTTGGGGAACGTAAGCACCATGAGCGGATGGAGCCCAAGCGCCATGAGCGGCTGGGGCCCAGCCACCATGAGAAGCGCCTTGTCCTCCGTTGGCAGCGGCAGCGAACGCGGCAAAGTGTGCGGACTTGGCTTGGGCGACTTCAGGGGTGTCTACGACGCGACCGTCATGTCCCAAAGGTGCTGGTGCATGAGCGTAAGCGCCATTGTGTCGGTAAGCTCCTCCATTTGTAAATGCGCCATTGTTTTGTCCAGAGTGTCCACCGTTGCCTTCATGGTATTGAGATTCAGCCAAACCTTCTCCTTTCCATTGACCATCATCGTTATTACCATGGCTCTGTGCCATTCCGTAGTGGGCGTTATTGTTTTGTTCTGAATGAACATAGGCACCGTTTTGATTGTACGCAACACCATTGGTATAAGCGGCCGTTGTTTTGGCCAGAATGACCTCCGTTACCTTCATGATCTTGAGATTCGGCTAAACCTTCTCCTCTCCATTGACCATCATCGTCATGTCCGTGACTACTTGCTGCTTGTTGATGGTTTCCATCCCATTTACCGTTGTCTTGAGCTTCGGCGAATCCTTCTCCTTTCCACTGACCATCGTCATGCGCTGACCAAGATGCTGATGCGAAAGCGGCCAAGCACAGAAATGCGACAACGTACTGTAAAATAATACAACACAATTAATGGCAAGTATCTACAGTCTTAATATCCTTTCTAATTATGATCAGACAGATTCATTGATCAATATACAGTCTGAATGTCCTTTCTAAAAATGATAAGATAAATGTATTGATCAATTAACAATCTGAATCTCCTTTTTAATAAAGATTAGATATATGTATTGATCAAATAACAGTCTGATATTCTTTTGAATTATGATTAGATAGATGTATTGATCAATTTACAGTCTGATTATTCATTCTAATTATGATAAGATAGATCCATTGATTAATTTAAAGTCTGAATATCCTTTCTTATAATGATTAGATACATGTATTGGCAATATATCTTTGCACACAAATTATTTATGAGACTATTTAAAATAAATTTAATCTCCTTCATTAACATATAAATGGCTAATATATTGAAGGTTTGAATCACACTTTGTTCTTTAACTGACTGTTAAAATATTTAAAAAATACTATATCGCGTTTTTTAAGAAAAAAAATATTATTTGTTTCTTGGAGCAAATAAGCTTTTTTTACTACAGTCAAATAAATTTAATCACTTGCAGGTAAACTAATTTTATATTAAATATTGCAATCAATGATCAGATTGTCCTTGTTCGTAGAAAAGTTTTATTTTACGGTCAAATTAGTGAGGATCTTGTCTTGTGTTTTAGCATCACACCATCGTCAGTAGCGTGATGCTAAGACAAATTTTGAATTTATTAAATTATTCACTGACAATTTACAGGATTCATATTATAGGCACTGATAAAATATATTTGTCACTTTACTGTATCACTGATTAAATTAATAACTCACCATTGAGTTCATGGCTGATGAATTTAATTTGACTTGAAGACTAGTTGAAAGACAAGTGATTATGATTTACCATGCGCTGTCACTGGTCTTATATTTGAAAATAAATCACCCCTTCGCAATCAATATTTCAGTAGAGGGGACATGATATCAATAACTGATAAATTGGCAATACAGATTTCTTTACTCAACCACTGCAATAGAATTTTTTCACTTTTCGATTACAGCAAAGATACTTTTTTCGTGCTGTTACTACCTGACAAAAAGAGAAATTATGAATAACCTCATAAATTCATAACTGATACTTTTTTAGACACAATTTTGAATTCAAAGTCACCGTGGCCGAGTGGTAAGCATTCAATTACGGTGCTCACGGGGTTGAATCCCACAGCTTCATACCCTTCATAGGCTTATATTCGGAGGCTAATTCTGATGTCGGGTCCATAGTGCAGTGGTCAACGTTGCTGGCTTCCGTGGTGGATTCACTGTACAAGCAATGTTTTTCAGTCGATTCTGCTCGAAGGCAATGGGTGTTTGTGTTGTTAAAAATACCTTCCTTCCGATTCCAAAAAAGGTGACGCTAAGTGAGAGCGATTAGCTAACCACTAGTTCTGTCCCATTCCGCGAATCTGGTCAATCCCTATTTATCTGAAAAAATAGTTGAGCAACTGAGTAACAAGCAATTCTCGTAGAAAAAACATATTTAGACTAACTCGATATTCTCCAACTTGGGAACGAACAGGGTAAAAAAAAACCAAAATTCGAAGATTATTACTGATTTCAGGTCCGTGATGCAGTATTAAACGTCGTTGACTTTTATGATAGGCATTACAGGTTCGAATATCAGTACGAGCAGATTTTTTTCAGTTAATTAACTAAGATTCTGCTCGAAGGCATGGTACCTAGTATTGTCTAAAAATCCCTTCCTACCCTCTCGATCCCGAAAGCTTAAAGCTTACCACTAGTCGTCGAATCCTTTCAATTCTTTTTTTCTTCGAAAAAGAAGGGTTGAGCAATTGAGTAACAAGCAGTTCTTTAAAAAAAAAAAAAAATGCTGGGATAAACTCCTTAAGCGACAGCGACAAGCTAACCACTTGTCCAAGTCCTCCTTTACCATCAATCAGTACTCTCTTCGAATGATGTCGAAACAGGTATTAATTTAACCACGTATCGTTTTGGGGTTAGATGAAAACGATCCAGGGATTAAGAAAAAAATGAATTTCAAAAATTTTACAGTCATGATTTAAAAGCGATCAACTATAAAATTCCACGATACACTTTCTAAAACTGATTTCGGCTCAAACATAACTAGAGCAGTAAGTGATGCAATGCTCATGAACTTGGCAGTTATTTTAAATTTAACAAAAATAAACTGTATATTTTTTTCTATTTATAATAAAAGTAACTTTTAAAAAAATCTGACATTGCAAGATGCCTACACAGAAGTCATATATTTCCAAAACAATCCAATGAGAATTTGAATCGTTTAAATTTTGTCCTTTTCCATAAATTTTGTTGCTTACAACTCATTTTTTGCCTTTCGGCATCTTCATGCATTTCAAGTGCACGCATGTACACTCTGATTTCTTTAACAGTTCACTCGAGTGTGCGGCAGTCGTTGAAACTAAATAAATTTTCTCCCCTCTGACATAAAAATCCACCTACCGCACTTTCAGTCTATATCAAATTATGGAATGATATATTTTCAAACTCTGACAATTTTTTTTTGTAGGCGTCATTCTGGACATTCTCCCAGCGCCCCTCATTCGAGTGCATAAGTAGCGTGGTTAGACTGTACTTGAACTGTCGCGTAGTTAACAGTTTTAAAAGTAGATCACAAAGTTAAATTGCTATTAAAATATGAATTAACGAAAGTTTGATGCAAACGAGTTTCAATGAATTAAGTGGGTTTGTTATATATTTACGTATCATTTTTTTGGGATTTTCGAATATAGTATCGCAAATACTAATGACCAGATAAATAACATATGAATATCTAAAATTAATGTAGGGTTTTGCCGACCTATTGAGTTGAAGTGTTAGAATTACTATGAAATGATAATTATTTTAAGGGGTTTAACAATGGTGAGCTTGGAAGATTTAGTTGTTCGTTTAAAATTGGTAACTATTAAGCTGAGCCCTGTTTACCTCCAATATTTCTTGATAAAATAATTTATATTCGCCCTTGTTAATATGTAATAAATCAACGCCTGAATCTTTATTGAACGCGTGATTCTCAAAAAGTAAATGATTGGTTTTTTACTACGGTTCAAGTATATTCGTGCAATTGTACGTCAATCTTGTCTTTTGCCATCATTATTTAGTACATATTCCACATTAAATTATTTTTCAGAATCCTCATGACCGTTGAACTGGAAAATAATGTTTTTCCCACTTTGCGCTTGAATCAACATAATAATTAAAAAAATTTCATTTGTTAAGGCACATACCTGTTAGATTTTATATTGTTCATGGTCATTCTTACTTCATTGGTTTTCATTGTAATAGCTTATATTGCAAAGAGGTCTTCAACATTTTAACTATACTCTGTTTGATATTAATTCTGCTTGTGTTTTAATTGTGTTTATTGAAGTGCTTTTAGATACACATTTTTTTTTCTTTTTTCCGTTAGATGCCTAGGTGAATAAATCAGAAAAGTTTTCAACGCGTGATCAGGCCACACACTTGTAGATAGCTGATAGTGCTAGCGATGAGCGAAACCGTTACTGATCTTCATAAACTTAATGTTGAATAAGTACTAAAAAAAATTTTTTAGTTTACTTGTGTGAAGTAGGGATTCCAATCCCGGGATCCCGGGATCCCGCCGTTTTTAAGTACCTGATGAGTCCCGGGATTAGAAAACACAATCCCGAAATTTCGGGATTAACTGATTTATCAAGCACGATCGAATTATTTAAACATATTTAGTGGAACGTATCACACAAACGCGTATGTTGCATCAGATTACTCCCAACTCTAAGACCAGATGTCTGTAATCCCTTCCATTGCGCGTGCAGTACGACAAATGCTATGCTCTGGAGTGCACGCGTTTCGCTCAAGATTTGTCTTGTTAATAATGAAATGTCTGGAAGATCATCATATATCATTAAATAATGATATAGTTTCTATAGTAACAGACGGGGCAAGCGTTATGGTTCAAATTCTCCATCATTCAATGACAACAAAATAACTCGTAAAACTATAAAAGAAACTATTCAAAAACTTATTGAAAGATTAAATGAAGAAGAAGATCAAGATCTGATCGAAATATCAGAGCCACTAGAAAAGTCATCAATCGAATTTACTTCAACGCAGTCATCCCACCCAATTGAACAAGAAACAATGAAACAACAGTTACAGGATGAAATCGCAAAAGGCTTGATGACATGGGAACCAAAAATTCAAAATTGCACAAGGCTTATGTCCGTTATAAACCAAGAAATGATGTTATTTGATAATGGAGGCTCACGTGGTCATCACCTCGAACTGGCATATCAATATTTGACAAATGTAGAGGCTGAACGTGCTTTTTCAGCAGTAGGCTGTTTGGGAAAAAATTTAGATCTAAGCTAAATGATGAAACGCTTGATGCTTTGTTATTACATACTACGTGCGTTTAATTCAAAATATTTTTTTTCAATGAATTGTGTCACTTTTTTATTTAAGTCTAAAATTATGCGTACATTATATATTGTACAATAAACAAATGTCAAAATTGATTGTATTATTCATTTTAAGCTATTTTTATCGATAAAATAACATAGCTAATATTAGCTAATCTTATACATATATAAAACCGAAACGGCGTATGTATGTATGTATGTCTGTAATTCCCTTTTGGATTGTAGTTGTCATAAAAACGAATATGAAAGAAAATATGTTTGAATTTTTATCGGCGAAGACATTTAGTCAAAGTGTAATAAATTAGTCTTCTACCAACTTTTTCCCGGCTTTTATTAATATAATAATGTTTATTATTTACGTGAAGGTATTATTTGACATTTCTTTGACAGCAAATTAGATTTTTTCCTTGAATTTAAACATTTTAATGGGCGAGAATGGGGCTGTCATGAAATTAAATAAAGTTTGTGATTTTATTTTAACTATATTTTGGATGTTAGATTTTGTGATATAATTATGTCGAATGATATAACATTAAATAATTATTGGTCGCTTAGTCCGAGCGACGCCGGGAAGCAATACTAGTATTAAATAAATAAGAAAAATATCCCAGATCCTGGGACTGGTCCCGGGATCCCGGGATCAACTAATTGCAATCCCGAAATCCCGGGATCAAAATTTTGGCCCGGGATTGGAATCCCTAGTGTGAAGTATGTGCTCAAAATATCTTTCAGTTTATTTAGAGCAGTGGTTCTTAACCTTATTGCAACTCCGGGTGCATTTGAGATTGAGAAGAATAGTGACGGGCGCAGGCGGGATTTGAATAAAACAAATCTTCGTACATATTCATTAATTTTTATCAATGTTTTCTGGGAAGCTGTACACATGTGCTACATTCGTGCACTATTTTTTAATTTCCCTTTACAGATGTTAAAAAAACCGCACAGTTACATTGGAAAGAAAACTTCTTATAACTCTGATGAAATTTGTTTTTTTTATAATTTTTATACTTTGCGGAGGGCGCACGATTATAAATTCGTGGGTGCAATTGTGCTCGCGGACACAGGCTTAAGAACCCCTGATCTAGAGTATAGCTAAACAGTTTATCGTGCAAACGAGCAATAAGCCATATTTCTAAATATATTTTTTTCAATCAAATCTAATCTATTTTATTTCTTATATTTACAAATGAATTTTGAATAAAAATGACTACATATTGCGATACAACGGCCAATGGAATGCGATTGAGGCCAAAATGCGTAACACAATTTTATGCAACCATTTCCGACAGAAAATTTTCAATAATTTTCCACAACTTATTATTTTTAATGATTTACATTTCAATACGAACAAATTCCGAAATTCAATCATTAAATTTTGAATGATTTTTAATTTTATTATATTTTTTTCCATGTCCGCTTCAACTTGAAGCTAATGTGGAGATGAGAAGTTCTATTCTTTTTTTTCATTCATTTCATTCAACACTATGCATTTGTTAATTACCAACTTTTGCCAGCATGGTGACAATATACCTCGATTTAAATTAAATATCCAATTCGATTCTTTTGAATTTAGTAACTATGTCCGCTACCAACTTGCAGCATATGAACCCCTCACGTAGCTTAACTAAGTATATGTTTTTCTATGAGAAATGCTTGTCACTCAGTTACTCATCCTATTTTTTTAAAAGATAGTAAAAATTGAAAGGATACGAAGACTAGTGGTAAGCTATTCACTATCGCTACGCTCCACTTGGGATAGAAAAGGTAGTGATTTTTAACAACACAAACAACCATTGCCTTCGAACAGAATTGATTTATCGACTGAAAAAAATCTGTTCGCTCACGGAAGCCAATGATGTTGACCACTTTATCACGGACCGTGCTAATAATATAAATATTCATCGGCTTTTAAGCTGTGCTGTATCCTAACATTACTGGTATAAACTCTCTTTTGAATCAACATTATATTTCTTAAGCAATCATGAAATTTAAAAACTTTGCTATTCCACAAAAAGACACGTACTTTGACTCTTTAAGAAGCAAATTTGGACCGAATTTGAGGCTGAGCTTACAAGTTATATACAATTAAAGTGATAAACTTATTATCTCACGAATTATGCAATAAACAATGACACCCGTTTCATCTCTTTGAGAAACATCTTCAGGCACGCTATCGCAAGGTTATTTTAGTTAATACGGTGAGAAAAATAACAATTTATTTTAATTCTACAGAAAATATTTTATATATTTGTTGATAGCTGTTACGGCTTACGCCCTCGTCAGAATTAAGTTTTAAGCGACCATTAGATCTAGTATATGTACCTTTTCGAAGGGGTACACAATACATCTTCTTCTCTGTTCCACCATCTTAATTTGGTAATAATAAGATATTGAATGTGACAATCAACAAATAAATAAAAAAATATTTTATTTATGCGATTTATTTCGATCTGCTTTCATAAAAAATATAAAGAGAAAAAGACATAAAATCGTGTTTAAATGAATATAAATTTAATGATATTAAGAAGTGGATAGTGTTGAATAAACTATATATATATTTATATTTAATAATAATATCACTTTTCAATATGAACATTCCCGGTGGTCGTCAAAAGCTTGAGCTTTAAAAAGCTCGGTAATTAATTACCAGCCTCCATGAGCGTGTCCTTGTCCGTAATGATTTCCACCATGAGAAGCGGCGGCTACAGCTGCGAAGTGAGCGGCTTTAGCGTGAGCTACTTCGGGTGTGTCTTGGGGAACGGCAGCACCATGAGCCCCATGGGTGGCGTAAGCACCATGAGCAGCCGGAGCCCAAGCTCCGTGAGCGGCGTAAGCACCATGGGCAGCTGGGGCCCAGGCACCATGAGCGGCGGCATGTCCTCCGTTGTTAGCGGCGGCGACGGCGGCGAAGTGAGCGGACTTGGCGTGGGCGACTTCAGGGGTGTCTACGACGCGACCGTCATGTCCCAAAGGAGCGGCTCCATGAGCGTAAGCACCGGCGTGACCGTATGCTCCAGCGTTGGCATAAGCGCCTCCGTATCCAGCATGACCTCCGTATGCTCCATGATCTTGAGATTCGGCCAAACCTTCCCCCTTCCATTGACCATCATCATTATGTCCGTGGCTGTAAGCTCCTTCGTAGTGTCCTCCGTGGTTGTTTCCTTCCCAGTTTCCATGGTCTTGAGACTCAGCGAGTCCTTCTCCCTTCCATTGGCCATCTTCATGGCCACCATAGTGTGCTGACGCGAAGGCGGCCAAGCACAAGAATGCGACGACGTACTAAAACCAAAAAATATTTAACCGTAAATAACAAGAGCAACAGATGTCACCAACAAGAGGAAGTAAACTATTTCCTATCATTTAAATAGTTTCAAAAATAATAAGATTTGTACGTATTACACATAAAATTTATTTGGATCAGTTGAAATACTCGCGATGAGTGAAACTGGTCCTGATCCAAATAAATTCGTTGTGTAATAAGAATGAATGAAAGACATCTTTTTTTAAATATAAATATTTCCATTCCAATAAGTATTGATAGTGAACACCATAAAGCGCTCTAAAGAAATAATAAAATTATCTCAAAATAAGAAATTATCTCAATATATTATTCAATAATAATAATAATAGTTACATCTTTTAAGGGTCTTTATTTCTGTGATGTGAATTAAATTGTCAAAAAAAAGCTCAATGAAGATCCCTTGTAAGAATGCACCGCCAATGTAAGAATAAATAAATCTTTCATCGAAAGTAACTTACCATGGAGTTCATTTTGCTGAAGTGATATACTTGACACGAAGCCTTTTCGAATGAAAACTGCTTATGATGCGTATAGCACCGACACAGCCTTTATATTCAAAAAAATTAACCCTAGTGCTAATGTAAAATACAGTCAGTAGAGGGGGTTCAATTTCTTTCACGTTGCACTTGGAAATACTGATTTCCTTATCAAGCAACCGTCGCTCGTTTTACCGAAGTTATTTCAATTTGTAAGCATGGCAAGGCCGTCGACGTCGTGCGTTATTGTTTTTTTTTTATTTAGACATGCACTTTTTAATATTTGTCATTTGATTGTATAATTCTGTTACAAATTGTTCAATTTCCTTTTCCTTCCAGAGACAACAAGATGCCAGTATTGATAAATTGTAGATTTATATATTTCAATAATTGTTTATACGTGAAATTATAAAATGTTTTCAACAATTTTTTTTCAAATTTCTAAATTTATTCATTGATGAAAATGTCCATTTGGGGAATTTTAATTTATCATTTTTTTCATATCCGCCCCCTATTTGGAAAATATGAGCACCACACGGTGTCTCCGAAATTCTCTGTTACCCACCAACTTCCTTGTTTCGTCCCAGGTCAGCCACAGCGTCCCGTAACTCCACCGAGTACATCTTATGGTTGGTCATCGGCAACCTTCCTTGGCAACGGAATCCACCAGGTTATATCCATCCATAGAAGATACAGGTTGAATTTAGGCTCCCCTGAGGCATCCGCTGTACATGTACAAGCCAGGTCCCTCGTCGCCTTTATATTTTGTACGTAAATAACGTGGGGCTGGTTTGTCCGATATTCACGGAAAGCATCTGTTTTTAATGTACAGTATACGATTTCAATATGCTTTTGTAATGTGTCAAGACTCGCAACCGTATAGCAGCACAGTTAGTATGCATGTGTTGAAAATTTGTCACTTGGTTATGATCGAATACAACCGTGAATCCCAGACTTTACGCATTGAATTGAAGGTAGCTCTAGCTATCTCTAATCGGATCGCGGATCTCCCGAGTAATTCAGCATATGACACATATAATTTTTTTTAAAAAGCTAATTAGTCCCTACTAGAAATTGGGTTTGAGGTAAGTATTAAAATATCACAAACATCATTGCCTTTGATCCACATCAATGTTGAAATAGCTACTACAGTATTCGAATCAGTGACTGCATCTGATGAGATACTCAACCACGTAGCAAACCAAATTCTACTGTCTCCAAGTAAAAGCCAACTTAAAAAATATTTATTACACCAATCAATATTGAAGTGAAAAAACACTACACGATATAGAAAAATACATAATCACTTGCCGTGTGTTTTTTTTAGCTAGCCTTAAACATCTGTAAAAATAAAAATAATAATACATTTTTAGTACTTTTTCCACATAAAATTTATTTGATCAGGACCGGTTTCGCTCATGGCGAGCATTGTCAACTGATCACGCCATGACCGAAACCGGTCCTGATCAAATAAATTTTATGTGGAAAAAGTACTAAAAATGTATTATTATTTTAAAAATGTTAAATATCTGTTTTATTAATAATTATTGACAAATAAAGCTATCACTCTTAAGGTGTTCACTGTCAATACTTGGTGGAATGGCATTATAATAAAAATAATAAATCATTTTAGGTACTTTTTCCACATAAAATTTATTGAAATATATTCGCTGTTGACAATGCTCGCCATGAGCGAAACCGGTCCTGATCCAATAAATTTCATGTGGGAAAAAGTAGTAAATTTTTTTTTTTATTTTTATTTTAAAATAAAGCTTTATTAATCCCCAAATACAATACGAATGGTAGATTTTGGTTTTATGAATGGTTCTTGCTTACTAAATTATTCGGTGAAAACCGATGTTCATTCAAAGAATTATTACTATATGTCTTTTCTTAGGATTTTACCAATATTTCTAGATTTATCTCTGCCTTATTTGAATTCAGATCCTTAAGTTCACAGATAAGGGATGATAAAACCTCACTCTTTCACGCAAAATTTCTGATATTCTTTGTCATACTATTAATCGAAATATCAACAAAATAACGCGCGATCTTTTACTACTTTAAAACAAAACTAGTCCTGATGATTCAATAAACTTGTACAGTGCGTACAAAAAATAATGTTGTCTTTCAATTATTACTATACCTACCTGAGAATTAATTATCTGTCAGTCGTGATCGAGTTTCAACACCTTGTGGAGCTTACAGGCTTGAGTCCCAATGCAAGCAGCTTTATTTTTCAATCGAATTATCGATTCCTTTTCGGAGACATGAGATGTACATATGTATACATTTACAATAACCTCTCACACTCATCCAAGCCTGAAAACGGGACGTTACGAGAGCGATTAGCTAACCACTAGTCATATTCTAGTTATTTCCTTTCTATCAGCACTCCATTTAAAACAGAAATCTTGAGCAACTGAGTAACAAACACTTCTTCTTGGAAACTTCTGTTGAGTTTAACTCCATTAGATGTCCGTATTATCAAGATTGAGAACGGGCATGGTTAAAAACATATATTTACCTTATGTGGTCTATCCCCAGTATGGAAACTTAAATATGTCAATCTTTGATATAACTAATTCCAAAACGCAAGCTGTATTTCTAACCATAAAGAAAGAGGCATATCACATTAAAGTATTTAGTTGACATGCTGTTAAGAATTTTAATATATTTAAAGAATAATTACTGTCATAAATATGAAAAATAAAAAAGTAAGAATTAAGTTTTTGCGATTTATTTCGATTTGCTTTCATAAACAAATATTTACAGTAATATATTGTAAACATTTTTAAACAGAATTACATCATGATTCAATGGCAATCAAATGATATGGATGAGGTTGATAAACAACATATATATATTTAAAAATAATATCACTTTTCAATATGAACAGTCGCGGTGGTCGTTTTTAGCCCGAGCTCTAAGAAGCTCTTGGTAATTAATTACCAGCCTCCATGAGCGTGTCCGTGTCCATAATGATGTCCACCATGGGAAGCGGCAGCGACAGCTGCGAAGTGAGCGGCTTTAGCGTGAGCTACTTCGGGAGTGTCTTGGGGAACGGCAGCACCATGGGCTCCATGGGCAGCGTAAGCACCATGAGCAGCTGGAGCCCAAGCTCCATGAGCGGCGTAAGCACCATGGGCGGCTGGGGCCCAGGCACCATGAGCGGCGGCATGTCCTCCGTTATTAGCGGCGGCGACGGCGGCGAAGTGAGCGGACTTGGCGTGGGCCACTTCAGGGGTGTCTACGACGCGACCGTCATGTCCCAAAGGAGCGGCTCCATGAGCGTAAGCACCGGCGTGACCGTAAGCTCCAGCGTTGGCATAAGCGCCTCCGTATCCAGCGTGACCTCCGTATGCTCCATGATCTTGAGATTCGGCCAAACCTTCTCCCTTCCATTGACCATCATCATTATGTCCGTGGCTGTAAGCTCCTTCGTAGTGTGCTCCGTGGTGGTTTCCTTCCCAGTTTCCATGGTCTTGGGACTCGGCAAGTCCTTCTCCCTTCCATTGGCCATCTTCATGACCACCATAGTGTGCTGACGCGAATGCGGCCAAGCACAAGAATGCGACGACGTACTAAAAACAAAAAATATGTAACCGTTAATAACAAGAGAAAAAGATGTCACAAACAAGAGCAAGTAAACAATTTCCTGTAAGTTTCATAGTCAAAAAGTATTAAAGCTATTTGTACTTATTCCACGTAAAATATATTTGAATAAGTACAAATAGCTTTACAAAAAAACAGGTCCTGAAAGCAAAACAGGTCCTGATTTAAATTAATTGAATGTGGAATAAGTATGAAAGACGTCTTTTTATTTTTTAATATAATTCCATTCCACTAAGTTTTGACAGTGAACACCTGAAAAATGATCTGCATTCTTAGTTGATTAAATAGTCTCAAAATATCTTGGAACGGTTTTATGCAATTTAAACTTTCATGAAGAAAATAAAACACGTGGCTTTACTAATTTTTACAATACTTTGATAAATACCGAATACTTTCTGTAAAAAAAACCTTTGCCTTTGTCTTCCTTCATGTGAAATTGTCAAAAAAAACTACTCAAAGAATATCCCTTTAAATTTTAATGTATCCACCCATAGACTGTTGTACCGTAAATGTAAGAATAAAATAAAAAAAAAAAATTTGGATCAGTTGCGTTGAAAGCGCTCTAAAGAAATAATAAAATTATCTCAAAATAAGAAATTATCTCAATATATTATTCAATAATAATAATAATAGTTACATCTTTTAAGGGTCTTTATTTCTGTGATGTGAATTAAATTGTCAAAAAAAGCTCAATGAAGATCCCTTGTAAGAATACACCGCCAATGTAAGAATAAATAAATCTTTCATTGAAAGTAACTAACCATGGAGTTCATTTTGCTGAAGTGATATACTTGACACGAAGCCTTTTCGAATGAAAACTGCTTATGATGCGTATAGCACCGACACAGCCTTTATATTCAAAAAAATGTACCCTAGTGTCAATGTAAAATACAGTAGGTAGAGGGGGTTCAATTTCTTTCACGTTGCACTTGGAAATACTGATTTCCTTATCAAGCAACCGTCGCTCGTTTTACCGAAGTTATTTCAATTTGTAAGCATGGCAAGGCCGTCGACGTCGTGCGTTATTGTTTTTTTTTTTTATTTAGACATGCACTTTTTAATATTTGTCATTTGATTGTATAATTCTGTTACAAAATGTTTAATTTGCTTTTCTTTGGGGCGACAACTTAATTTCAGTATCGATTAATCGAGTCGTATAGTATGCAGAGTAAAACTTTCCACTTGTCGACATTTTGAGAAAAATACGAAAAACGTTTTATTAGCTTATCGAGCTTTATTCATATTTTTCTATTTTAAAAACATTCAATAAAAACCTGAAAATTAAAATTTGTATGAGCGGTCACATTGCAACATAACACTTTTAGGGTGTTCACTGAAAATACTTGGTGGAATACTTAAGTTCGATTAGTACTTATTCCACACCAAATTTACTGGATCAGGACCGATTTCGCTCATGGCGAGCATTATCAACTGATTATATGCATTATCAACTTGGGATAACTCTGTAATTGGTCTTAAGTCTAAAGTAAAGGGTCTTTTTATAAGGACGCTTAGTTTTAAATGTAAATAAAACAAGTTGTTTGTGAGATTTCGACTAAATTTTAATATCATTTGTAAGTATATTTTACGGCATTAAATATGGAATATAGCATCAAATGTCTGCCAATATCCATTCATTATAAAATGGGCCATGTCGCTAAAGTTGACTTTTTTGACAAATTTGGGTAAACTTCCAACTGCTCCAGAACCCAATCAGGCGTTTTCTGCGGTCGTTTACCTGAAGTTCCTTGGTTAGTTGGATTTTATACGGGTGCAGACATAAGGCCCGATTCAAAATTCGCCAAGTTGAAGTCGCAGAAAAGCCAAGTTCTTGTGAACAACGAGAAATAAGCTGCCTTGGGTTTTCCTGTACACTTTCACACACAGCAGCAATGTTTTCACCAGATATTGTATTTTGATGACGTGCAGGTAGGTGTTGGCCGATTATTTACCAAACTGGTTAACTCAAATTTGGCCACTAAACAATGAATAATCTACTCAGCAGGACAAAGTAACATATTTTGAGCGTCCCTATTGAAATACACTTTATAATTGACGAAACCATATTACTTATGTTTTAAAGTCGTGAACCATTCTGATTTTAATACGCACCACTATTATTTATTTTATATTTGTATACCCACATGTACATAACTTGTATACAAACATTGCTAGCCATACACAATGACCAGAAGAATAATGTGACAGCATTAGTTCAGTTTCGAAAAATAAAAGAAAGTTCTACTTTTGATACTTTGCGATAATTATTATGCCTTTAAACTATTAGCTGGGTCCTTGGTGCAGTGGTCAACTTTGTTAGCCTCCACGCCGGACCTAACGGGCTCAATTCCTTGTACGGGCAGATTTTTCAGTCGATTTATTCGAAGGCGTGGGTGTTTGTGTTGGTAAAATTCCCTTCACAACCTCCCGATCCCAAAAGCGGCGGGAAGCGAGATTGACTAGCAAGGCACTTGTCCTAGTATCTTTCCAATCATTACTCTTTTCGAAAAAAGGAGTTCAGCAACTGAATGAAAATCAACTACTCGAGGAGTTCAAATGCAACTTTTTAAAAATTGATTTACCTCTTAGAATGACGCATATGGACATGGATTGGTTTATCTTAAAGTAAATGATTGTTGATTGAGTAGGCATTTACTTGGTAGAACTCCATTATAATACGGAAAGAAAAATAACAAATAACAAAAATAGCTATTTCGGCTTACGCCTTTTGCCTAGTTCTGACGAAGGCGTAAGTCGAAATAGCTATCAACAAATATATAAAATAATTTATGTAGAACTAAAATACATTGTTATTTTTCTTTCCATATTAAATGATTGTTATTCACTCACTTAACATGTCTCTATAGAAATAGCATTGAAAGAAGGGTTGAATTGTAAAATGCCTAAAAGTTAGCAAGCTGCTCTTTCTATAACATACTTTCAAGATTAGATAGTGGGTGAAAGAAGGGTCTCAAAACATCACAAAAATCCTTGCCTTTGATCCACATCAATGTTGAAATAATCTTCTACAGTAATCAAACCAGTGACAGTGCAACCGAAGGCATGAATACCCAACTACGTACTTAACAAACCAAATGCTACTTTCTATGAGTAAAAACTTAATTTGGAAAATATATTTTACATCAATCAACATTATCGATTGAAAAAATCGGTTCGTCCCGGGACTAGAACCCGGGTGGTCCGACACAGAAGCCAACAACGTTGACCACTGCGCACCGGACCGGAATGTCATTTTTTACCGCAGTTAAATATTCTATAAAGATTTAGATCTTCTTTGGCATAATAATAAGCGAAATATCAACAAAATAAGGCACAAGGCTTTGTAATACTTTAAACATAATCAGTCAAACATTGTCGCGTTGATCAAAACAAGTCCTGATGATTCAATGAACTTGTACAATGTTATATTTTAATTAATACTGTACCTACCTGTTCATTGAGAATAGTCAGTGTGCACCTAAAAAGTAATTAATTATCTGTCAGTCGTGATCAAGTTTCAACACCTCTAGGAGCTTACAGGCTTGAGTCCCAATGCAAGCAGCTTTATTTTTCAATCGAATTATCAATTTTTTTCGGAGACATGAGTTGTATATATTACATATACAATAACCTATCACACTCATCTAACCCTGAAAACGGGACGTTACGAGAGCGATCAGCTAACCACTATTCATATCCTAGTTACGTCCTTTCTATCTACACTCCTTTCAAAACAGAAATCTTGAGCAACTGATTAACAAACACTTCTTCTTGAAAACTTCTGTTGAGTTTAACTCCATTAGATGTCCGTATTATCAAGATTGAGAACGGGCATGGTAAAAAATATATATTTCCCATATGTGGTCTATCCCAAGTATGGAAACATAAATTTTTCAATCTTTGATATAACTAATTCCAAAACGAAAGCGGTTGTTCTTACCGTATAGAAAGAGGCATGTCACATTAAAGTATTTAGTTGACATATTGTTGATAATTTTAATACATTTAAAGAATAATAACTGTCATCAATATGAAAAGTAAAAATGAGAGAATTAAGTTTTTTGAGATTTATTTCGATTTGCTTTCATAAACAAATATTTACAGTAATATATTGTAAACATTTTTAAACAGAATTACAGGATATAAATATGTATACACATCATGATTCAATGGCAAATCAAATGATTGGATACAATGATATGGATGAGGTTGATAAACAACATATATATATTTAAAAATAATATCACTTTTCAATATGAACAGTCGCGGTGGTCGTTTTAGCCCGAGCTCTAAGAAGCTCTTGGTAATTAATTACCAGCCTCCATGAGCGTGTCCGTGTCCATAATGATGTCCACCATGGGAAGCGGCGGCGACAGCTGCGAAGTGAGCGGCCTTAGCGTGAGCTACTTCGGGGGTGTCTTGGGGAACGGCAGCACCATGGGCTCCATGGGTGGCATAAGCACCATGAGCAGCTGGAGCCCAAGCTCCATGAGCGGCGTAAGCACCATGGGCGGCTGGGGCCCAGGCACCATGAGCGGCGGCATGTCCTCCGTTGGACGCGGCGGCAACGGCGGCGAAGTGAGCGGACTTGGCGTGGGCGACTTCAGGGGTGTCTACGACGCGACCGTCATGTCCCAAAGGAGCGGCTCCATGAGCGTAAGCACCGGCGTGACCGTAAGCTCCGGCGTTGGCATAAGCGCCTCCGTATCCAGCATGACCTCCGTATGCTCCATGATCTTGAGATTCAGCCAAACCTTCTCCCTTCCACTGACCATCATCATTATGTCCGTGACTGTAAGCTCCTTCGTAGTGTGCTCCGTGGTGGTTTCCTTCCCAGTTTCCATGGTCTTGGGACTCGGCGAGTTCTTCTCCCTTCCATTGGCCATCTTCATGACCTCCCCAGTGTGCTGACGCGACAGCGGCCAAGCACAGGAATGCAACGACGTACTGAAAAAAGAAATATTCGATTGTATTTAACAGAAAACTCGTATGCTAGCAAAAGTTTAGATACATTATAATATCTGCGGTGTCTTCAAAAAACATTTTTCTTTCAATTACTCCTTACAAAAAACATTTTAAGAACTATTGAACACGCATAAGTATCAAAGAATAGTCCGTTCCCACTTCACTTTTAAAATATGCACTGCCAATGCCAACAACAATGCGAAAATAACAGTTTAGATAGTAACCCACCATGGAGTTCATTTTTGTTGAAGTGATATACTTGAAGTGAATGAAGCCTTTTCGAATGAAAACTGCTTGTGATAAGCGTAGCACGGACGCAGGCTTTATATCCGAAAATAATTCACCCCAATCTGAAATATTTCTTTTGTAGAGGGGATTGGATTCGTTGCATGGCGCTTGGAAATACTGATTTCCTTATATGCTATTAGTAAAAATAATAAAACTATACACATACATAACTTTTTCAAAACAGGAAGGACTTTCTCGCTTAGTGTATAAATGTAAACTATTGGTTTCACACTCATTATAAAAAAAATAAGATTTTCATTAATACTTGGTGGATAGGCACTATATTAAAAATAATCATATAAATAAAACCGTAACGGCGTGTAAATGTCTGTAGGTCTGTAATTCCCTTTTGCATTGTTGGTCATTAAGTTGCCATAAAAACGAATATGAAAGAAAATATGTTTGAATTTTATCAGCGAAGACATTTAGTCAAAATGTAATAAATTAGTCTTCTACTGAAATTTTCATTTGATTAATATAATTTTGTTTATTATTTATGTGAAGGTATTATTTGACATTTCTTTGACAGCAAATTAGATTTTTTCCTTGAATTTGGACATTTTGATGGGCGAGAATGGGGCTGTCATCAAATTAAATAAAGTTTGTGATTTTATTTTAACTCTATTTTGGATTTTAGATTTTGTGATATAATTATGTCGAATGATGTAACATTAAATAATTATTGGTCGCTTAGTCCGAGCGACGCCGTGTAACAATACTAGTTACACATATTTTGTATTCATGCTACAATTAATTTTATAGCATCAGGACCGGTACAATAATTAAATTGATTTTAATACTAAAATTCTCATTTGATAATATATTTTTTTTAACTTCATTGTTAGTGACCGTTCTTATTTACTTGCTTTATAATGTAGTAACTTCTATTTGTAAGAATTCCGAAACATTTTAATTAAAGTCTTTAATTTCAACTGTGCATATTCTATATCAATGTCCTTAAATTATTTGAATAACCCTATTTGTTAGTTACACCTTTATAAGTAGTGCTTAGTTTTTGTATAAGTTTCTCTGTATTGAGACCAGTTCTGATCTTATAAAATTTATCGTGCAATAAATATACATATATATAATATACATATTTTTTAACATGAGTTAATATAAAATGTATTCCTTCATGACAAATTTTATTGGATGTTTGAATAAATATTTTTTTACAGTTTACGTGCCACTGCTCTGTTGAGAAAATATAGCCTATCTCAGCATACGTTTTTTTCTCAAACTGCTTGTTACTTGAGAAGAAGTATTAAAATTGGGTGAGAACTAGACTTGAGGTTTATAAATCGCTCTCGCTACGCCTCGTTTTCAGGACCGGAAGGGTGGAGGTGAATCTGATACACCCATGCTTGCGAACATAAATTGATAGAACAGTAAATAAATTTAACATTCTGTGTCAAGATTCGCATTCATTCACTGACCTGGCAATGTCGTTGGCTGAGGACGTTGGCGTTGTCACAGATCGAGTTCCAATGAATATTGGTGGAAAATATAATGAAAAGATATACACCGCTTAACTATAATATATTCGCCAACTCTCTCTGATAAAACAAACCTACTCCCACTTAGCCAGTGAGTATACATGTGCATAAGATTGTAATATATAAACACATAAAAATGAGTAAGCCGACCTCTTGAGCTGGCTTCACCATGGATTTATAAACTTTCTGTTGGTTCCATTGCCCAACTTACCCTTTTTAAAGAAAGTAGGGATACAAAGGTTAAAACTAAAACAGAACCAGTTGTAAGGTAATTGCTTTTGCTAAACTAAATTTTTTATGATCAGATGGGTGTGGCAGGTAAAAATTGACAACAGAAATATCCATTTCTTAGTAAGGAAATCAGTAATAGTATTGAAAAATTGAAATGCATGTACTGGTATTCGAAACCGTGAGTTTGGCAACCGGAGCCAACGACGTTGACTGTGTTGTCACTCGACTACGGACCCGACATCAATGCAATCAAAGTCATATAATTTACAATATATAATAATTACTAACAAAGCCAACCAGTTTTGCATTATTTCTTAATTACAAAGTACTCAAAGCCATACAATATGCATGCTTAATTGAAATATTTCCATACTGTTAGGTATTTCGGTAAAATATGGTAATAGGTACACAGGACAGAATCCCAATCCTCTTCTGCTCTTCTTCCTGGTCTTCTGAAAGAAGAATTTATTTTTCAATATTAGCCTATAGTAAAATTATTCTTTTTATTTTAAACAAATAATATACTTATGTGACTGTCTCTATCCATATAATATTATTATTTGTATAGCTTGTGGTTGCAATTTTGCTCCTAAAAATTAAAAAAAACTCGATTTTATACTTATTGCGAAGTATTCTTTAGGATCTTCTATTATAATAAATTTAAAAATTAAAGACGAAACATTTCAAAAAAAATCGTAAGCTTTACATTAATTAAAATAATGTTATCTGCTTTCAAATACCTTCCTACGTTCCTACGTGGAATTATTTATGTATCTATCTATAAACTCACAGTGACATTTGACGAAGCAACACAATAGACAATTTATCTTTCTGAAATGCAAAAGTGGTTCCCTATTGGAGGAGGAGGAGCCTAGAGGGTTAAGGGGCGGACCAAAGCAGGAGAGGATTGGGATTCTGTCCCGTGTACCTATTACCATATTTTACCGGTATTTCTTATTGATTTTAATTAAATTAATAATTATAAATATAAAATTAATTAAGCCGAGCTATTAGGGCATTTAAACTTATTTTACCTAAACTACTTTGCCCTAGAGATCAGGTGGGTCCGGCTTAAATTTCCGGCAAGGTAAGATTTTTCCAATTGAAAAAAAAAATTTGGACTAGGTGTATGTAGTTTTTCGTTGAGATGTTCACGAATGATTCATTATTTATCATCGAGTTTATCTCATATGACTTTCTCAGTTAAAAATATTTGGCGCTCTGGTATTAGCTGCAATGCCAAATATTTATCTATGAAAATATGTGGAAGAAAATAAAACATTGTGTTTTATTTACATAAGTAATTGACAGTCGAATTATAAAAGGATGTAAAACACATATAATAAATAAATTATGATATTGATATGATGCTACGAGCCCTCTTTCAAACTGAAATGCTTAGTAAGAGACTAATTCGGCGCTTGCAGCTTAGAAACATATGAATGTACGTATATTGTGGAGACTGCCAAGCTTCGTATGTTGGGCAGATAGGTAGAAACATTAAGATTAAAATTAAAGAACACACAGTTTTATTTATAATTGCTATTTACAGACTTAAATAGTTTGAGGCTTAAAGAATTAGATGGTACCTAGTTATGACAAATGATTTTTTGCTGTCGAAGCCTTAGTCAAAAAATCTTTATTCAGTAACTAATTTATTATAGAAGAAAAAAACTTTTTAATTTTTGGCGATTTATTTTGATTCGCTTTCATATAATATATACATATATACAATAATATATCAGAAATAATAATTATTTTTACAATCTGTACACTATAATTATTTTACACTAGAAATGTATGTAAAATAGTCAAATAGATGATGATGAAGTATATTATATACAACAACATATGTATATATTTAAAAATAATATCACTTTTCAATATGAACATTCGCGGTGGTCGTTTTAAGCCCGAGCTCTAAGAAGCTCTTGGTAATTAATTACCAGCCTCCATGAGCGTGTCCGTGTCCATAATGATGTCCACCATGAGAAGCGGCGGCGACAGCTGCGAAGTGAGCGGCCTTAGCGTGAGCTACTTCGGGGGTATCTTGGGGAACGGCAGCACCATGAGCTCCATGGGCGGCGTAAGCACCATGAGCAGCTGGAGCCCAAGCTCCGTGAGCGGCGTAAGCGCCATGGGCAGCTGGGGCCCAGGCACCATGAGCGGCGGCATGTCCTCCGTTGTTAGCGGCGGCGACGGCGGCGAAGTGAGCGGACTTGGCGTGGGCGACTTCAGGGGTGTCTACGACGCGACCGTCATGACCCAAAGGAGCGGCTCCATGAGCGTAAGCACCGGCGTGACCGTAAGCTCCGGCGTTGGCATAAGCGCCTCCGTATCCGGCATGACCTCCGTATGCTCCATGATCTTGAGATTCGGCCAAACCTTCTCCCTTCCATTGACCATCATCATTATGTCCGTGACTGTAAGCTCCTTCGTAGTGTCCTCCGTGGTGGTTTCCTGCCCAGTTGCCATGGTCTTGAGACTCGGCGAGTCCTTCTCCCTTCCATTGTCCATCTTCATGACCTCCCCAGTGTGCTGACGCGCAAGCGGCCAAGCACAAGAATGCAACGACGTACTGAAAATTACAAATCAATGAAATTCAATATCAAAAAATAAGCACACTAGTTATTTAGAATCACAAGAAGTGAAATAATAAATAATATACATAGTTTCTTCTTTGCACACATATATTATAACAGTATCAAGAAATAAATAATCCAAGCATTGTGTTGCAGGATTTGGTACTACTTAAATAATACAAAATTTTAACGGGTAAACCGTTCATAAATTTAAAAAACGCGTTAATCTGAGATAGTTCAAACATTAATTTAATTTCTACAATGCTCATATGTTACATTGTTATTGATAAAAATAACACATATTTCTCTCGGATAAAAATGCCTACTATCTGAACGAAGCCGTTTAGTTTATCAAACATAAAGTTTTATTTTATCCCCTTAATAAAGTTTTTTTCGTTTAATATTTCCCCATTTCAAATTACGCACAAATTTCATATATGAATTGATTTAAGCAATATTATTAATTTACTCAACCCACCATGGAGTTCATTTTTGATGAAGTGTTGATTTTGCCTTTTCCGAAAGAAAACTGCTTATGATCCGTATTGCGCCGGTCCAGGCTTTATATTCAAAAACAATTCACCCCGATCGACAGCTATTTTTCAGTAGAGGGGGATATAATATCATTTACTTTGCACTTGGCAATACTGATTTCCTTATCGGTCAGACCTCAAAACAACAAAGTTAATAACAAATTCCACATTACAAACGCAAAAGTTCAAGTCATACATTCGCAAATATTTTTCATAGTTGATCATGGAAAATAATCTATGTGAAAAACTGACAAATGATTTAGTTAATAAAAGATTTCGGCTGAGGGTGCTTGATGAAATTTCAATATTGGTCCCTGTGTCGGTCCCTGTGGTCTAGTGGCAAGAGCTTTGTCCTAGCGATCTTGAGACCCGGGTTTAATTCCCGGCAAGGTCAGATTTTTTTCAATTGAAATAAAGAAATCTTGGGCTGGGTGTATGTTAATATTTTCGATGGTTTCGGCGGTAACTTTGTGGAAGTTCATTTTAATATAAAATTTAAAATAACTTTGATTATTCCATTGTGTAACTAATTGTGACACGTGTTTCGCCTCTTTCAGAGGCATCTTCAGACTTACTATCGCAAAGTTTGCTTAAGTAATGAAAGAGGCGAAACACGTGTCTTGGGCTGGGAATGTTATGTTATTTATCGTTGATTTTGTGCACAACTGATTCATTACTTATCATCGAGTTAATCTCGTATGACTTTCACAATTAAGAATATTTGGCGCATTGGCGTAAGCTGTAATGCCAAATATTTTTTCTTAAATAAAATTTAAAAAAAAATATATTAAATTTGAATTGTTTGAATTTTGACTTTTCCCTGAGTTTTTTCACTAACGATTTTAATAGCATTCTAACTTAGTGATCTACATTTATTTTTGTTTATAAACGATACAAACTGTTTACTACGCATCAGTTCATGTACATCCGGTCGCTGAAATGCCTGAAGATGCCAAAAGGCGAAACCCGGGTGGTTAGCGACAAAACTCATGGAAATGTATAAACTTCAACCAATTCAAATTTGATTAAGTTAATGTTTTACACTGTAATAAAATAATACGTGTATCATTAGTTTTGACATGTGCTTGCCGATGATTAGACGTTCGATAAGCCACGCCCAGTTATATATATTGTTAACTGGCGTGCTTAAACACATTTGCAAAACACTGCCCTTTCTATTGAATATGGAATATTGGAAAGTATTTTCTTAACGTATTTTTTAAAGTCATACAACCTTTGCGAAAAGGTGGAAACAGAACTACGTGAAAAATGTGTTTGTATCAAATTTTTCTGATTACAAAGACATGGTAGTTTTTATTGTTGTGTAAATATACTGGTTCTTCGCCACTGCTTACATTATTTCCAAATAAAGGGTTTAACCCATCCCTACATGATTGATTGCATGTCATTAGTCATTAGAAGTATAATTATTTATTTGCTTTTTTTTGATTCTATAACCCCCTCTTTTCTTCCCGTGAAAAGGAAACATCCCAAACTCCATTTTGTAATTTTATCATTTTAAAATATTAGAATCAATCTTGCTTCATAGCTTAAGCAAACTTTGCAATAGTAAGTCCGAAGATGCCTCTGAAAGAGGTGCAATACGTGTCACAATTTATATTGTATACTTAACATAACTTCTTTCTCTTTCTTAAGATACCTTTATCGATACATAGTATCAATTCTACAGACTAAAACCACTCAAAACATATTACAGTGTATGGTTTGCACTCGCGCAGTTCATTGCGTTTTTTTAAGTGAAAAGTGAGTGAGAGACCTTCATTTAAAAAAACTACATTTAGATTCACTAAACAAAATTTGAAATTGTCCACTGTCATTTCTTTATTTATGCGTGTTTTTGTTGTTGCAAAAAATTAAATTAACGTCCTGTAATCTTGTTTTTATGCACTTAAACAAGTATATGCTTAATAGGAGAGTGTATGTTGTGCACACTTTTATTTATTTGACAAGTAAACAACAAAAAAACTCACTAGATTTACATAATTATTATGTGCACATTTTTTTAATTACTCCTTAATTATATTCTCGTGCGAAGGCTTGTAAAAATTCTTTCTTTTGATTGGACAATGGCGTAAACCTTTTTTTCACCTTTTTACACAGTTTTCCACTATTTTGGTTAATTAATTTTAATTTCATTTAGCAAGTACCCAGCATGCGTTGCAATGACACTCAAGGTAAGAACCTGCTCGTGTTTTAATTCTGTTTCTAAGTGCTTTTGGATACACAATATATATGAAGAAATGAATAAAAACAACTTTTGTAGGCGTCCACACAACAAAGCACCAATGTTTCCTGCAATCGGATGATCATTATAGGAATGCGTACGGGACAACTAAACAAATAAACATTCATTTTCATATATATTTAAAGATGACACGGTGTTTTAATGTCAAGGAACCAATCTTAAATTCTTTTACGGTCCTATTAACGGTCTTTTTCGAGAATATATCTACAATGTAAGAAAACTCCTTGGATTCACGGAAAATCGGTCAGAACCAAGTGCAACTTGTGCAACGCATGCAATTTGACAATGCTGCTTTACGGTTGCGAGTCATGGCACAATACAAAAACACAGGGTAATTGTATACTGTGCTTCAAAAACAGATGCTTGCGTCGAATATTAAGAGTGCGGTGGTTTGACTATGTCACGAACACTAAGGTAAGAGAGCGAACAAACCATCCCCTAATTACGTCCAAAATAAAAAGGGGACGATGGATCTGACGTGGAAATGTGCGGCTCATGCCCTGGTGGAGGCTGAATCCTGCCTGTCTCTTTTATTAACCTGAAGGAAACCGTCGATGCCGACCACCCATAGGATGTACTCAGCCGAGCTACGGGACGCTGCGATGACCTAGGGAGAAGCAAGGAGGTTGGCGGGTGGCAAAGAATTTTGGATGCACCGTGTGACGGCCATAGACTCCGGATAGAGAGCGGATAAAAAAAGAGTGTCAATACAACAAACTGCCAATTCGAAATAGTATTCAAATTGCAGATCACTTGAGTAAAACAAAACAACTCAAAAAGAGAAAAAACATCACAAATATGCAAATAAGCCGGTGCTCTGTATTTATTAAATGGAGCATCTAGAGATTTTAATGGATGCAGTAGTATTCATGAATTTTCCTGTCAAGATTTACTTTTTTATATTTTAAGGTGGGTATGAAAGGTCAAAATCGGCAGGTGTTATTTCTTGTTTCGTTTGTTTCGGATTGAAGGACGAATTGAATTTAAGATCCGCCATTAAATAGAGCATGACTAATTCGATTATTATGCTATAATAATGCATTATTTTATTCAATATTCACCGTATATTGATGAATTGCTTTTCTAATGAATCTCACAGTTCACTGAATCCGTATGCTAATATAATTTGCATCGAAATATTGATGCTATGACGTGTGACGGATAATCTTTTGTTTAACTTTTGCCTGGCTGAGGGTGAAACAGTCGACCACCACTGCTACTTTATCTTAAATATCTATCTTAATATTAGTGATACAATGTTTAAACTTACGGTATTGTTATATCATTATTTTTTACATATTTTGCAGTAAGAAAAAAAATGATTTTGACAGACTAGTTTCGTCGCAGTTAAATAAAAAATAAAATAAATCGGATTATTTTTGGCCGAAAACCATTTATATTGTCGCTACCAATTGCCAGGATAAAAACTTCACTGCGCATACGTGATAAGATAACGTTATCTTATCTCAAACGCGCATCTTTCAACGAACGTTCTAAATCAAATAGATGCTTTTTACATTAAAAGGTGTAGATAAGAAGTCACATTCACGTTTCGCATCGCCAGTTTATAATAAAAAAAATACGTTTAGGTTGTCTCATTCATGCGCGACTTAAAATATGAATAATTATAGGAATATTATCGATTTTCATATATTTTTTTATAGAACGATGTATTAAGATACGTCAAAGCATAATCAATCATTTTTTTATTGCAGTCTATGCCAATAAGGCCATACCACTGGGGTCTTTTTTAGACCCCCACCTTCGGCCTACGAGTTATTTTTCAAGGACAGTCTTTCGAAGGTTTTATTTAAGCATCTAGAGATATCTTGATTTTGTGTTTTGTACTTATTTTTTGTTTGTTTAGTATTTTAATAAATAAAACATTTGTTTTACTGTTATGTCTTTCTACAAAGAATTAATGATTAATATTTTAAAAGTGTAGTAATTAAATGATGGATCTCGTACATTCTTAGCGGCAAAAGAATGACAACTATGAACATTTTCGCAATGTCAAATGTTATAAGGGTATTTATTATTCTCGTTAGTATCTGAAGGTGTCAATAGAAAAACTGATAAATACATATTCAGTTTTCTCAATCTAGATAAATGGGAGCGATATTTGTAGAAACAGTAATAACTTTCTGTTATAAATTAAATTTAAACAAAAGATTTAAACATATTTTTGCGATTTATTTCGATTTGCGTTTGTACAATATGATACAATATATAACACATATTAATTTATATACAACAGAAAAAAGGTGTGCAAAGTTAACAATAAAATAACATATAATATATACACATATTATAGGTGAAGACAAAAAAATTAAAATGAAAAAACAAGAAGAGACCAAGGGGTGTAAAAAATCATAAATATAAAACACAAAGATATAACAACATATAAGAATGTTCAAATATGAAGTTAATTGTGTAACTAAAACTAAATTGAAGCCACGGGTAGTCAAGAGAAGTCTAAAGCGGTGGTCGTTTTAAGTCCGAACTCTAAAAAGCTCTTAGTAATTGATTACCAGCCTCCATGAGCGTATCCGTGTCCATAATGATGTCCACCATGAGAAGCGGCGGCGACAGCTGCGAAGTGAGCGGCCTTGGCGTGAGCTACTTCAGGGGTGTCTTGGGGGACGTAGGCACCGTGACCAGCCCAAGCTCCGTGAGCAGCTGGGGCCCAAGCGCCATGGGCAGCTGAAGCCCAGGCTCCGTGTCCTCCGTGAGATGCGGCAGCGACGGCAGCAAAGTGAGCGGCTTTAGCGTGGGCAACATCGGGGTGTCTACGACGCGACCGTCGTGTCCCAAAGGAGCGGCTCCATGAGAGTAAGCGCCTCCGTAGTGTCCAGCGTATCCGGCGTATCCAGCGTGACCTCCCCACGCTCCATGATCTTGAGATTCGGCCAAACCTTCTCCCTTCCATTGGCCATCATCGTCATGTCCGTGGCTGTAAACTCCTCCATAGTGTCCTCCATCCCAATTGCCATGGTCTTGAGACTCGGCGAGACCTTCTCCCTTCCACTGACCATCTTCATGACCTCCCCAGTGTGCTGACGCGACAGCGGCCAAGCACAAGAATGCTGCGACGTACTATGAAGAATAATAAAGAAAACATGATTTAAAATATGATAGCATAGAAACACTACGTTTACAAAAAGACATTTTTCGTGTTATTTTCGTCTAAGCCGAAAGGTAAACTGCGCGGAATATTTAAAAATAAAATTATGTGCAATCCTTATCTTCAATCTTTTAGCAAACAATTTTTTGCTGATTTGCTTTACACAAATAAAATTATTATCATTGAATAATTTCAACGAAAGGTTGTACAAATTAAAGACTAAAAATAGTATAATTAAACATACACAAATTCATAAAAAAAATAAGCATAATGAACCGATTTCGCAGTCTCAAATGTTGTCAACATGTTCTCTTTATTTTTGCTTCTCTATCTGTGGATCTTTAAAGCAATACATTCAAAAAAAAATATTCGAGTGCGCGCCAATCCGAGACGAGTGCGTGAAGGTTTTCAAACTGCTGCGCTGCTGCCTTGCGCGCTGACTTTATAAAAATAAAACGTTAGATGACTGTTTATTTTGTAAATGTTCTGATTATGAATTGTTGTATAAAATTTAAATAACTTTGATTATTCCACGTATTGTGTAACTAACTGTGACACGTGTTTCGCCTCTTTCAGAGGCATCTTCAGACTTACTATCGCAAAGTTTGCTTAAGTAAAATAATAAAAAAATTATATTAAAATGAACTTCCACAAAGTTACCGCCGAAACCATCGAAAATATGAATTGTTGTATTTAAATATCGTTCGTTCACTGAATCAAACCGTTTATATCTGTGTTTATGTATTAATGCGGTTCACTGTGCTGCAGATGTTTATTTTAGTGAAATTTTGATGAAGAAATGAGCATAATTTTTTTGTTCATAACGAAATGGACAAATTATGGATTATGGATGTGGCTAATCCATAAATTACAGTTATAAAAATTAAATCACAACAAGCGATAAAATTAGTATATTTTCTTCCATACATTTTGAAGATATTCTTCTATTTTCAAAAAACATAATATAAACAATTATGTGTGCTAAAAATGTTACTTTAAGTAATACATTTGAAATAGAAAATGTACAATTGTATCAATTGATTAAAACAAAATAATAATAAAAAAATTACATTCAGTTGTTTACGGGTTAAAATATAAAATTTTCACTGTGCAATTAATTGCATGAATGAAATAATTAAATTGTACGAACCATTGCGTTCATTTTGTCCTTTATGTTTATTTGATTGAAATTGCAAGTAAAGCCTTTTCGAGTGAAAACTGCTTGTGATCAAATGTAGGCTGTTGGAGGCTTTATATATTCAAACGCATCTACCCCTGTTCGAGGACTAGAGAGGGAAAAACAAGGTTTCTATACACGCAGATTTCGCACTATGTACATAGTTATACTGATCACAGATTATGTAAGAAGTACCTGTTAATTGAATAATTACCGTGGATTAATTAACATAAGAAATAGGAGCGCGGCGTTATCCGAGATGCCATGTATTATATTTGTAGTATACGATTTTAGTTTAATCTGTCATTGTAAATAATAATATTAGCTTTTTTTTACTTCACTTACAATTTAGAGTGAAGTTTTGTTTTGTTCTGTTTATTGCTTTTTCCAACATGACAAATAGTGTGTGTCAATCCGTGGATTCACCTTTGTGGATCATTTAAAATTATTGTTTATTATAGTTTACTAGCCGGTACCACCACAAAGACATAAAGTGTTAATTGTACTATGCTTATAACCAGCGATGGCTGGTGTCGGGGTGCTGGGGGGTGCAAAAAGAAGATTCAACTATTTTTCCGTACTACGGAAGAGAAACAGTTGGTATTGCGAACATCTGAATTGAAAGTCCATGGTATAGAAGTGTTTTAGAATCCAATGAATAGGAAAGAACTCTTGCAAAAATGGTTGAATCTTCCATTGCACCCCCCAACACCCCGTCACCAGCCGTCACTGCCTATAACCTTTGCGCAAGAGCAACAATAAGTTATCAAAATGAATGGTTTATGCGAAAAAACCAGGGCTGTGGAGTCGGGGCGTTTTGGTCGGAGTCGTACTCGGAGTCGGAATTTTTAAAAGTTTGAACTTTTGGCTTTTGGCCGCATTGGTAGGGTTGATATTTAATTGAATACACATAAATAGGAAAATTAGGCAAAAAAAGTGACGATATTGAACTTTTTTAGTCGGAGTCGTGTTTTTGGTCAATGTTGGAGTCGGAGTCGTGGTTTTGGTAAATGCTGGAGTCGGACTTTTTTTCACCGACTCCACAGCCCTGGAAAAAACATTCATGTTTATGTATATATATACTAACCAGTACCCAGTGCCCGGCAAGCTTTGCTCAAAAGAAAGAAAATGTTTGTGTTTATTGAAGTGCTTTCAGATGCACAGTATTTTAGATAAATAATTTCGATTTAATTTCACTAACATTGACCGGTATCGATGACATTTGCCATTTGGCTTTTGCTGTTTATCTTGTGCCGATTGTATATGGTACTACACATGCAGCATCTAGTGAAAGTTAATTGTACTATGGCTATAACCTTTGCGCAAGTGCAACAATAAGTTGTCAAAATAACCCAAAATAATAAATAATAAATCGGCACCCTGACGTTACTATGCAGATATTAGCGCGCTTGATGCTACCGCGCAGTATAGAACCCGACATAAGCGCGCGACCGCTACCGCACAGACATTAGCGTGCTGTATATACCTCGACATTTCCGCACCGACATTAGCGCGCTAGACGCTGCCACGCAGTATAGTCGCGCCATTACCACTCCGACATTAGAGCGCCGGATACTGCCGCGCAGTATAGACCCCGACATTACCGCACCATCTTTACCGCGCCGACATAAGCGCGCTGGACGCTATCGCGCAGTATAGATCAAGACATTACCGCGCTGGCGTTACGCTCCGCCGTTACAGTGCTGACGTTACCGCGCCGGCACTACCGCGCAATATAAGATTATTTTGTAGAAAGAAATTTACTTTCCTAAGATAACTTTTTTACTTAAACTGCATCTAATTTCACACTAGTTGATACTTTGAATGATTTGGATAAATATTTAATCTTTAAAATATTATGTTTTAAATACTTCATATTTATTATAACAAATAAAGCTTGCTTTTTGCTTCAAAATAAAATAAATGGATTTTATTTTATTTTGTTTATTAGATTATAAAATATTGCGCGCAAACGTCGGCGCGGTAATGTCCCGTGCTGTAATGTCGCTACACCGTCTAGATATGTAAGTAAGTATTCTAAAACAACAGAGTACAAAACAAAAAAATAATTCGCAACTTTTGAAGTCGAAAGTATAAGACTGTTCATGTTTTATATTTATGATTTACAATTTCACTAGAAAGTCAACGGTGTAAAAAAAACATCATTTATTTTACGCAACCATTCACCTTGGCATTGTTGTAAATTATTTTCATGAACGAGTTCAGCTTATCGAGATGAGTTAAATGAACTTGACCTACTCATGAATTATTAAAATATTTTGCAATACATTCAAGCAACCTGTTATCAACGGTACATTATGCAATGTTTATTATTATTTATTATAATGTTATCGGTCAAGATTTGTAATGTGAGTTTTATTTTAATTGCAAGTGAAAGAAAATAATGAGTTCTTATTATATTGTTATCCATTTGACTGGCATCATTATTAACATTTGTTTACTATATATAATATAATGGTACTATACTTATCATCCAAGGGAGAAGACATCTACTATAAAAAAAAATGGAATTGATATAAAATTTCTAAAGCTATATATAGTGATCGCCGTGGTGCAGTGGTTAACGTAGTAGGCTACCGCGTCGGACCGCCCGGGTTCAATTACCGGTACGAGCAGATTTTTTCAGTCGATAAATCGATACTGCTTAGAAATGGGTGTTTTGTGTTGTTTAAACTCTTCCCACCTTTCCGACCCCTAAGAGCGATGCATAGTGACAGCGATTCGCTAACCAATGGTCCTGTCCTAGTCCTCGTATCTCTTCCATCTCTACTCTCTTTGAAAAAGGTTAAGCAACTGAGTAAAAAGCAGTTCTCGTTAGACAAAATACATATATGTTGAGATAAACTCCGTGAGAAGTCCATATGCATCCAAGTTGGGAGCGGACTCGGAAAAATATAAAAAAAAAGTGATCACTTTTTATAGCAGTTCATGATCACTAAAATACTCTAAAAATCCTTGTGAACAAATGCACATCTGCTACATGTTAAGTTTACAAAGAAATTAGTTCATTTTCGCATCAACTGCTTTTTATACATTTTTAATACTAAAACTTCCCATAATGTCTTTTTTCACAATTTGCTAGTCACTTACGTCACCTATCTTACAAATGGAGTTTGACGATTGCGATATGCACTTACTCGTCCCCTTCGTTTGCCAACTAGTTCTCTTAAAAATAGCTTCGGTTAAGATGATTCATTAGGATTACACATTGGGAGTGGACATGGTTAAAAACATACAAAAAAATAACTTATTATTACCATATGAAACTAAGATGGTGGAACAAAGAAAAAACTGTATTCTGTACCTACCCTGTCTACAACAGTATACAAAGGATAAGTCAATGTAGGTTTAAACACAGTTCTGGCGATGGCGTAAGCCGAAATAGCTCACAAAAATATATAAAATAGGTTCTGTTGCATTAAAATACATTGTAATTTTTTCACCGCATTATAATGGTGTCTACCAAGTAAATCCCAACTTGATCAATAAAACATGTCACATTTTTACTATCAGAATGGTTTACGAAGTTTAGTTGAGTCACCTAATCTAAAAGTAATATTGACAAAAAATATTCATTCTAAATATTTATTATAAATAATGAAATTTGCCACGATCAAGTGTGAACAAACAACATCCTGTCAAATTGAAACTTATGTGCATATTCAGCAAATTTCATTGCCCATTTTCAATAATTCATTTCAATTACTTTTATTATTAAAATAATACACTTTCAAAAATATTCAAAAGGAACCTTGAATTGAAATTGTATTATTACTTAAGAAAATCGATGGCATGTTTTTTGTTGAAACAATCTCACGTAATGTTATTCAAAATGGGCTATTTTGATGCAAAACTTCCAACTTATTATTGAGTTTCGTTTCAAGACTGCGAAATATATTTGATAGTGCTCACCAACGCTTCTGAAAGCGTGGGCCGCTGCGAAGTGACAGTGGGTTGACTGCACTACGAACACCGTTCAGTAATCACTTTTAAGGTGTTTACTATCTTCACTTGAAAATTTCTGGCGATAAGCGAATTCGGCTCTGATCTAATTTGGATTAATTACAACAAAATATGCATTTTTTTTTAACCTTGCAGTAAGTAATTTATCAAAGTTTCCAAGTTTCTTTTATTCTCTACATTTAAATAATATATCAATAATCATTTCGCTCAGTAGGTATTGAGACTACACTATGTAAATTTGTTCTTGACAAAGCACCCATACAAAATTTGAGGTTGGGATTAGAGACTCCAATTACTCGACATCTCAACTACTCGAGTATCGAGTAGTCAAATTTCAAAATACTCGAGTATACTCGAGTAGTTTCAGATGTACCAAAATATATATTTTTAATTCGAATTTGTGTGACAAATAATTAAAGAAACTTATTGAATATTACTAATACATTTATTTACATTATCCAACATATATTTCAACAATAATAGTAAATTAAACGACTCAAATTTTAAATTGGTTTGCTGTTTTTTTTTATAATTCTCGCAGTATCGCAGAAAAATCTTTCGACGATTATTATTAAAACGAGTATTACTCGAGTATTTTTAAAATACTCGAGTATCGAGTACTTGGAAAATGGACGAGTATACTCGAGTATCGAGTACTCGATACTCGATTTGGAGTCTCGAGTTGGGATCTTTCATTTGTAATGGAAGAATTTCCCGAAATGAGCAATTTTTTTTTTTTACATAACTTTTTAGCCTATCACAAAATGTTTCAGAGAACTAAATCATGGGACAAACAGTTATTAAAATGTATTTTTTCTATACACGGATATAAAATATGTAGATATTTTTTATAAATATTGTAATTTGACTCTGAACAATTTGCGCTCTATAAAAAAGCTACGCATAGGGGATAATCGTTATAAAGGGACTGACTGCCACATACGAAAAGGGAATCTTCTCTTTCGAGAGGTTAACTGTGTGCTAAAACATTGAATAAATACAGTGATATCTCGAGATACAAAGAGAGTTTAATTCGTTCCGTAGGTTTGCTCGTATCTCAAAGAAATTAATTGACATGCCCTTAATGCGTTCCAGCCCGCAAAATGTGGCGTTATGGAGCAGTTATAGAGCGCCATCTATGCCTAACGTATGGAATTTATCGGTCGAAATATTTTCATAGCGTTTGACAGTCGAAGTAGAATCCAATACCAACACAGATATACATATACAGATTTGCCACCAATACATTCATATACACCACTTCCACACATACGCAAAGCGCACACAGATACCCGGCCGTTTCTCGTATCTCAAATGTTGATCGTATTTCAAAGCAAAACTTCACTCGCACGACGGCACGTAACTTAAATACCTCGTATGTTACGACACTCGTATCTTGAGGTACCACTGAATATAAACAAAAACAGACCGTTTCTCTCATTTTGATTTAAATAACCCTGCTTTAACGTTTTAAAAATTGAAAATTCTCGCGATGAAAAATAACAGAATTGATCTTTGCATAATATTTGTGGAAGTACAACACAAAATTGTGTTTGGTAAATTTAAATATAATGCTTTTCCACCAAGAATTGACTTACAACCAGGGCTGTGGAGACGTTACAAAAAATGCAAATACAACTCCATCATTTACTTAAAAAACGACTCCGACTAAAAGTTTAATTTCATCATTTTTTTTCCTATTTTTCCTATGTATGTGTATTCAATTAAATATCAACCAACCAATACGGCCAATATCCAAATATCATATGCAAAAATTTCTACTTAAAAACATTTCAAAATTTCCGACTCGATTTCGAAACACCGTGAGGATTCCGACTCCGGCTTAAAAAAACCCGGACTCCAAGACTCGGACTGTGACTCCTCATCCCTGCTTAAAACTGGCTACAAATAATAGTTATACTGAAATGCAGTATTTTTTACCATTATTACACACCAAAAAAACGGCCTATGTACAGGCGGCTTTTACCATTATATAAGTTCATACTAAACGCAGCGCTGGCCTTCGCATAGCAGTCCTAGCGCCACAGTTTGAGGGACACTGCGCCTGTGTATCATTTGACTGCATAATATCTAGAGCATTCTTTAAAACAGGTCTTTGCTAATGCTGGTATTTTATATGGCGATGACCTAATATTGGAAATAACATAATTTTGACGTAATTACGGTCGGCCGAACGCGACCACTCCAATGTAGAAAACAAACCTTTGTTACAAATAATACAGGCGGCCTGGTTGGCCCTCTACCACCCACTAATAATACAAATACACTGGATTAAAATAAGTTATCAAAAAATTCTTTACACCTGCGAAATTAAAAGAATCTTTTATAGATTAATTTGTTGATAGCTATTTCGTCAGAACTATGTTTTGCCTGCATTTGTTCATCTTTATATACAGTTGTAGACAGGGTCAATAATACATCTTCATCTCGGTTCCGCCATCTTAGTTTTATAAGGTAATAATTAGTTATTAAATGTGACAAGTTGATTTGGTGTATTTCTCGAAGTGAAAGCTAATCTGGGTTTTTACTATGTGGGAATCCCACCAAACATATAAAATAATTTCTGTAGACTTTAAATACATTGTTATTTTTCTCACCTTATTAAAAAGGAGTTCTATCAAGTAAATACCAACCCAATCAATAGATTAATTTGTGATGTATTTATTCAAGAAAATACAAATCATGGTATTACAGCTGACGCCAATGCGCCATGCATTTGACAAATATGAATACATTTTTTATATATAAAATTGTTTTTGGAATAGTATTTCTGCTACTTTTTTTTTCGTGATCAATGCAAATTTTGTGGTGGTGTGTTTATTTTTATGTCCATAAATATATAATGCAAGTTTTCTTTTCATTAAAGACAATTTAAGACAGAAATTTCAATAACATACTCATTCTATTTCGGTAGAGATGAGCAATCCATAGTGAAGCCAGTTCACAAGGTCAGACTTTTTATACATCTATTTAATGGAGTTTCAAGCAGAACACATTGTGTGTATGTGTAATGCATATATATAAATTTGAGTACGTATCGGTATTTAATATGGACAATTATTATGCATTTTATACATTGTATATACAAATGCATATAATAACCTCATGAATTGGCTTCACTATGGAGTCGTCACTGTTGTGGTGACGGCGCCCTTCTGTCAACAACCATGGTAAGATAATTGAAATTAACTTTAAAACTACGCTAAGAAACGAGAAGAATTATGCTCCTTCAAATCAATATTCAAATAATAATTAAGGCAATAAGGTTTATTCACATGGCCATGCATTTGACAAATACATAAAACATATACACAAACACTAAAAAACCAGATATTGACATGAAAGAAATATAGAACATGAGAAATTTAAAAAATAAAGCACCAAGTTCTTTCCTGAAAATTTCCACCCCAAAAGAGAGTGCAATGATCAGCCGAACAGCCCTTGCGACTGGTCACGCAAACGTCATACGTGACGAACAAGTTCTGATAAAATATTTAATATACATGCAACAGTTTAAAACATTGATAGTTTTTATTTTGTAATGACAACGTTTAATTTGTTATTTAATAATTTAAGATAAAAAACGTTACTCTCCGAACGATAAAATGACATTTAAAATTGTTAAATATTAGGTTTTATTTTGTCACTAAGCAGATATTATACTATGAGCTGCAATGTGTAATAATAATGAATAGAATTTGTTTTTTGCCATCGTGACATGTCCCGCAAGCCAATTATTATTAGCTTATTCCGGCTTCGTAAAAAAAACAATAAACCACATAACAATAGTCACCATTAGCGACAAAAAGAGGTGCTCGACGCAAAAAAACAAACGATTGAATTAATATAGGTACAAATTGATTTCGATGCATGATTATTTTTTTACAACGTTCTTTTTTGAAGTGCTTTTTTTTGAATTGAGAACAAGAAATTGTATTTAAGTTGATTAGAACTAATTAGGCATATTTGAAAAAAACCATTGAAAATAGATTTCTTATTCCTAAATTCTAAATAAATATTTATAGTAAATATTACGATTCTTGAGACCCTTAAATGTAATGTTCGAACAAGTTTTTGAGGAATAGTAAACACGAGTTGCTTGTTCTTCCAAGGAGTAGTACCAGCATGACAATAGGGATGCTACTTGGTGTTTTAATGATTTTAATTGATTGTGGTATTCCTTCGGTTCGATGTATGGAATGTGGAATGGTTAAAAGTTTATTTGTCAGAACTCACTCAGTTGAATTATTTGCCAATTTCTAATGTATTTTTTTTTCTTGCAATCTTTCCCAATGATTTAAATAACTTTATTTGTCATTCATTTCAAATATCAAATCAAAATTGTAAACTTTGTTTTTCGACTGGTTGTGTAACTATTTGTGAAACGGGTTTCGCCTGTTTGAAAATCATCTTCAGAATAAGTTTTGAATTTGCGAAATAAGTACAAAGTGTTTTGGATAATGCCTATCCACAAAGTATTGACATTGAACACGTTACAAAATTTCCCTGTTCGAAAGAGAAAAATTTAGCAAAATGATCTACAAGCAGTTTTTTGCAGAATAGCTTGGATTAGGGTAAATATGCTACAAATTGAAAGCGGATTTTTTTTTAATATTCTGGTATTTATTTTATTCAAAAAAATGACAGGAACAGGTAACATTTATAAAAAGAACAATTCATAACAAACTTAAAATATACAAAAAAAACTTTAATTTGCCTACATTCGAATACAATTTTTAATCAATAAGAAATTCGCCATTCTTATGCCAAAGTCTTGATAGAATCATTGATTCACCAACGTCTGTGGTGACCATTACGAGCTGCAGCCAAAGCGGCCAAATGCAGAGCCTTAGCCTGGGCTACCTCAGGTGTATCTTGTGGTCCATGAGCGTGACCATGACCGGACCAGGTTTGATGAACAGGAGCCCAACCATGACCTCCATTAGCGGCAGCATTGTGGGCAGCCATATGTGCAGCCTTGGCGTAAGCAACTGCAGCAGTATCAACGACGCGACCGTCATGGCCGATCTGTGCGTATCCGTGGATATGAGCATTGCTTTGAGGATAGGCTCCGTGGTTGTACTGTCCCTGGGCCAAGCCTTGTCCTCTCCATTGTCCGTCATCGTGGCCGCGGTTGTATGATCCGTCTCCGTGGTTGCCACCCGGCGCCCTGTATTGGGATTCCACGAACCCTTCGCCCTTCCACTGCCCGTCGTGGTGACCTGACCATCCGGCCGCAGAGACGGCAGCCACCAGGCACAGGAATGCGGTTAAGTACTGGAAACAACAAGATTGATTGTTGACATAGGTATAATAAGTTAAAAAATAAATACCCAGTTGTACAATGAAGTAATTCTGTGTTAGAATAAAATAACATGATACGGCATCAGGGGAGACCAATTTAGTGTGTGCGAGAGTTTGAAAAATAACATAATTTAAAAAATTATAACGGGAAACACCACAAGAAGAAATTTTATTTCTTATCAGATGATAATACTCGCGATAAGCGAAACCGGTTCTGATCACAACGAATTTAATGTGGAATAAGTACGAAAAAATGTTTTATAATACATATAATGCAATTCCATCAAGTGCTAACAGTGAACACCATAAATGTGAAAGCTAACGTGTAACTTTTTTAATCAATGTGTAGCATATGGACTCGAATGAATTATAAACTATCTAAATATTATAGGGCATCAATAAATTATGAAAAGTGTGTTCTGCAGTTGAAATAAAAAAATATTTTTTACTATATGTAATAAAAATCAAAATATTAAATAAGCATAAATTAATATCAAAATTCATAATAATCAGTTTAAAAATATGCATCTTATGAAAATGTAGTAAACAATTTAAAAAAAATGTTTGGTTGATAAAGTAATTAGTTGTTTGTTTTGCATTCCAAGCTTTATTTGAAAACTAGGTGATTGATTGAGATATTTAAAAAATGTATTTTATGTGTTAAAATGAGTTTTTATTTTGGTTTTAAAATAGTTATGAAATAAAATTCCAATTAATGTACATTTCGTATCGTAATCAATAATTTACTATTAATAAAATATTGTATTCAGTGCATCAAACTTTTTTTATTACTTTAAACTGTTTGAGAAGTGATTTATGTGTATGATATTAAAACTAAATTGACGTTTTTTTTTACTGCATTTTTTCACCTTACTTTGAAAAGGTTCTAACTGTAATTTTGGCAAAAATGACCTTTTGGCGGGAAAAGTTTGTATTAACTGTATTCTTACATACATATATGATAAGTTCACAATCATATATTATTGAAATATGGAGTATGCAGAATTTAGGGGTTCTAAGATTGCCATCATTATTTCCATCATTAGATCATTAAGATCATTATTTCTTAGTAGAATAATTAGTGTTACAATTTGCTTAAAATAAGTAATTTAAAACATTTTTACTTGCTCAATGTTACAAGTGAATGTTTATCTTTTTGAATTTTATATAGTATATAGTACTTTTAAATAGTATGATCAAATCCAAACTTTTAAAGCTTATATCTCAAAACAGGATCAAAAACCGTTAAAAGCTTTTCAAATTAAGGTTTCGATTTGCCGTCAATATTATATTATGATATTATATCAGAAAGACATTGTATACAAACAAACATTCGCATCTGTTGTTCTATTCTAGAAGCTAAGTTCAGTAATTTGAAATTAGAAGACAGCATTTGTTTTCAGCTCAAAATGTATATTGTCTATGGATCGTGAGTTCAAAACCTCTTAGACTATTAGGCTACGTCCAAGGGCAAACAACATAGTATAACAAGCCGAATGAGTTCATCGGAATGTGAACCCTGGAAATGTATTAACCTGTTTAGCGTCATGAATTTATTAGAAAGGTTAAGGGGCGTCTAAAATGGGACTGCAGATAACCGAGTATTGCATCCTTCGGAAATAATTACGAGCATTGTTTTGGCAGTGGAAATTTTCAACAGAAAAAAATCCTGTCGCATTGTTCCAAGGGATCTTAATACTCCTGTATTAAAATATTTGTTTATTTTTTAATAAATTCATAATAATACAGTACTTAGAAGTATACTTTGTGACATTTTAAATTACATATCGATATATAAGATCGGTTATTAACGCAAAAACTTATTGGCAAGTTTCCAATAGAGAGAAAAACTTGTTATTGGACACACATATTCTTTTGTCTGTTTCTATAATAGTTTTTCTAAAGCCATACCTAAACACTCAAATATTATATATCAGTCAAGACGTTGTAGTTTTTAATTACATATAAATAATAAGATAAGTTTCATTATATTTCACGACCAATTGTTATAATAGAGATACGTCTTTTCGTCTTAAATTACAGAACCGTTTATTGTGAATCTATCGTTTTTATGTGCCTATTGAACAGTTTATTTATGAAACTGTCCTTACCTTAACATTTTTTCAGTTACGTTACTATAAAAATGAACCCTTTAACGTTGCCTTACACCGAGTAGGAAGTTTTTGATTGCTTTCAGAAAGGGGAGAAATATCCCTAAGTCAGTCTTCAGGCATTTTGATATCTTTCAAAAAGATTCAGAAGTGTTATCGTTGTATTTATATTTAATTTTTGATAGATTCGCCCGATCGTTTAATAAATCCAAATCTAAGCACTCAAAGTCAACGACGTTGGCCGCTCAACTATCGTAACCCTTTCCTACCCGTGACGTACAATATACGCACTGCCATTTGGAGCGACACTCCTGATGAAATATATTTATTTTTTCAGTTTACATACTAACAATGCCATATCTGTATCAGCTTCAATAATAAAATACATTTATCATCGAATTCCTTAATTCATTGATTTCCATTGAGGCAAAATTAGGGTTTCAATATTTCATTATACTATCTCTAATCCACGATCGTTAGTTCGCGACACATATACTGGGATAACGCATATCAGTTACTCGATCATTTATTAAATAAGATTTTCATTTAATGACATTGAATTTTTATCTGTAAAGAGTGAATATATATATTTTTGACAACGTATGGTGCTAGATAGAAAGCATTATTTTTTATGGCTTTGATTGGTGCATATTATATTTAAATGCTTGTTTAAGATATATTTACTAATGTGATTCTAGGGTGTCTGTAATCTTGGGCTGTTGTAAGGTTAAGTAGATTTACATTTTCGATTCCTTAATCTACCTACAGCTATAATAAATTACTACTGAAGTACAATAGGTATATTTTATTGCTTTATAATAAAACACCCTATATCTAACTGAATCTATATTTAATTATTATGTAATCCTGTCATGCTAATTTATTAAAGATAACAATAAATAATTCAATAAAATAACAGTTATAAAGTAACACCCTTAGATCTAATAAAATACAACACGAGCGTTGATATAGTTAGCTAATATTAAATTGTATTCAACATTCACGATTGATTAACACTATTGTGGGTGAGACGTCAGTGTATTCAAAAGTCCTAAGTGATAATTTTGAAATCCATTCATTCATATGGACAATGAAAAATTAAGCAAGTTTTCACTTAATCATAAAACTGTCACAAAGCAGCTGTGTAAACATGCTTATTGGTCGTAAAAACAACTTGCCGCTTTTCGTACTTGCAAGACCGACGCTACACCCACTGCAATCAATGGGTTTCGTCATATTTTGTACCAATAAATACCTCCGTAATTATTGGTCTGAACTAATCATTGAAATATCCGATTTAACAACCGTAATTTTCTGGATATGCATGCAAAATTTGTATCACTATTGGTATTTTCTCTGCTAATAATCTTGCAACATTGAAATAAGCTGGCCTTTGTGTCAGGCACTTCTTAACACTTTATCAGTCAAGCTTTTAAAATATGAGATATATCACTGAGCACCGAATAAGTAAATAATTTCAAAATGAAGGTTTAAATGTCACATATAACCCACTAAACGCGTATGCACGAAAAAAATGGTTTTCATTCATTTAAAGCTAGGTATGTTTTAAAAACAATTTAAATTTGAAGCCGTAAGAATTTCCTCTAACCTTAATGAAAAATTTACATAGAATATCATTAAAGTTGAAATAATAACTATGTTAGTACTAATTCTAAATTGAATTTATTAAGGTTAGGACCAGTTTTGCTCATCGCGAGGATTTTTAACTCGTGCTATTATTTTTATTATAATGCCATTCCACCAAGTATTGACAGAGATCAACTTAAAAATAAGATATTATTACTAATTTGTGATTGTGTTTTACAGGAACGGCTTTTTTAATGATGCAATAGTGCAATGATCCCCTATTTATATTCAACCAATAATCATGAGCAAAATAAATTTATCAAATTAAAAAAAACGTTGGTGGTGGATACGACTTTGAGTACTTTGAGAGAAAAATTTCGATTATCGTCTTTTTATTTAGAGAATAAACGGTTGAATTAACATTTGATTGTGATTGATATCAAATAAAATATTATCATGAGAATAATTAAAAAAATCATACAATTTTGACAGTTATGTTTTGAACAGCCCCTGAGTTCATGGACACATTACAGATTGCTCTGATAACGATACAATTACTCTATTTCTTTTCAAGTTACAGAATAAACAAACGTGACACGTATATTAGTTGGTTGGCATTCCGATTAATTGTTGCTTTGACTGTTTGTATTTTTAATTGTTCAAAATGATCACGCAATACCGGCTTATAATTTATCAAAATAATACTTACAACTGTTTCCGCACAGAATTATAAATTCCTCAAAACACAAAGCAACACAACAAAGTCACGATGGAATTAAACGGTGATTTAACGCGATACAAATAATTCACGTTTGTCACCCTAAAGAAATGAGCATACCAAAAACAGTTTACACATGCTTCACGATTAACGCGACTCAGTTAAACACTGTCAAATTGTTGCTTCCGTGTTTTAATTGGGTGCATTTTCATGTTTTTCTTGACACATATTGCACTATCAGTAAATTAGTGCTGTAAGTCTAATTTTGTCGAGTTATTGATATGGTTAGATACTTATTTTTTGTCGAAAGCGTCGGAGAAGAAGTGGATAACAATTCATGTTAAAAACTTTTGAATCTATCTTCTCATAAAAGAATTGTTTTTTTTTTCATAAAAACACACAGGTTTTTATGATTTCATTTGTTTTGCCAATGCGATAAATATTTTCAATTGTGAAAGTCGTCCAAGATAAACTCGATGATAAATAATGAATCTGTGTGAATGCCTCAAAGACAAATTACATATACCCAGACCAAGATCTCTTTTTCAATTGAAAAAAAATACTTTTCCGGGAATTGTAGCCTGGCCCATCTGTCACTTGGACAAAGCTCTTGCCACTAGGCCACAGTAACCGACACTTATTACACTATTATAACGACACATAAGTATATTCAAATCGGTTTTCTAAATATTGGTTAAAGCTTTTTTATTATCATATCCAAACCTAGATAAGATAAAGATCATCGCTTTGTTCCGTTTTAAAGATAGATATCAGTGGAAGAATTAATGTAAAAGACATCTATACTTCGAGAGCAAAAATGTGAATTCGCTTTATTCGAAAAAAATTGAGCACTTTACACAGAATCTGGAGCAATGGTTCTCATGTACGGCCACCACCAGTTTCATATAAAATATTCAAATTTAAAAATAATAAACATTTTTAATACTCATTCCACATAAAATTTATTGGATCACTCATGGCGAGCATTGTCAAAAATATTTCGATCGCAATTAATACATTTTGATTCGTTGGGATCAATTAATAGTAAATATACGACGTGAATACATACTTTTTATTAGAAGTGTATTTTTATCAACGTATATGAACCTTATTTATGAGTACAAAAAAAACTGACTTTCTCTTCAATTCTTTAAATGGATATCGATATGTAGGAAATAAAAATTTGTTCACCTTGAATCACCGCTACGCCTCAAAATGTCGCCACAAAAACACAACATAACATTTTTACTAATGTTGTATCCGAAATGAATAACAACACAATTTAATTAATATTATAATGGAATTACTACACATTACAATATATAGATACGTAATCTAGTTTTAAATTACGCTGAGCTTGCTCAACAATATAAAGTTTAGTAGGATTGATAACTGCTTGATTTGAGGAATCGTGAGCATGAGTTGTTTGTTCTTCCAAGGGGTAGAACCAGTCTGCCAATGGGAATGCCTCTGGGAAGAGTTTTAACAATTTTAAACGGCATTGCTTCGGATGTCGACATATTTCATATTGACGTGAGTGAGTTCAGGAGAATCCTATATTTTATGAATAAAAGTTGATTTTGTCAGAACTCACTCGGTTGACATCTTTGAAAATTTCTAATATGATTTTATAAAATTTTTTCTCTCAGTTTGTATGACCACAATGTTTTCATCTTGTTTTTAATTAATTAGTGATTAATATTATGTATTTACATGTATGTATGTATATATATATAAATACATGTATTTATATTTGTCAAATACATGGCGCATTGGCATCAGCTGTAATGCCATGATTTGCTTTTTCTTAAATAAATAAATAAATAAACAATGAAAAAATGTATGCATATTAAGAATGATGAGACTTTTAAAATAACTAATTACATAATCGAGATTAACCTTTTCCTTACGGTGCCAAGAAAAAAAAGTTTGCTCCCGTGATGTGTAGTGATTATACATCATGTAAAGATGGTGTGATTTTAAGCATATACATATATAACGGAAATTATAAACACTCGAAGTGGCTTTTGGTAGTGTAATATAATTGCAGTTCAATTTCCTAAAAACATTAGCGATTATCGAATAATCCAACTAAGTCGAAAGCTCGAGAGTATTTTACTGCGTATGCGAGTGAGTATGTGCGTACTATTGTCACAACGCGACTCTCTTTCTACCGCGTTGTGTGTAAGATAAATCGTACGTCGAGAAAATGTATTGACATTCTTTAATCGTTTACGAATTCATTCAATGAAATTCTGAATAACAAACATGCACATGAGCCCGAATCTAAGCCATACAACTACAGCTATAGACTATCAAAGTATTGATACTTTCTAAATATTATAATAACAGGACCAGTTCCGCTTCACGTATTATAAAAAAGTAGTATTAAAGTTTTGATGACTAATATTGGTAAATTATGGATATATGGTCACGGGACAGAATCCCAATCCTCTCGAGCTAAGCTCAAAAAATTTATACATACTGGCTTATAATTTTATGTTTTGATTTTACTCTTTGAGTTCTTGTGGATTTTTATAAAATGTGGAATCAAAATGATTAAATCTGAAGAATATTACTGATTATTGTATGAGTTCTGAAAGAAGAATTTGTTTTTTAATATTAGCCTTAAATAAAATTATTCTTTTTATTTTAAACAAATAATAAACTTGTGTGACTATCTGTATAATATTATTATTCGTGTAGTTTTTGGTTGCATTTTTGCTCCTGTAAATTAAATCAACTCGATTTCACACTTATTGCGAAGTATTCTTTAGGACTTATATTATAATAAATTTAAAAATTAAAGACAAAACATTTCAAAAAAAATCGTAAGCCTTACATTCATTTAATTTAATGTGCTTATTTTTCATATCCATAATTTACCGTGATATTATTTGTTTTGTCATTTATATAATTTCTACAACTCATTTTTTTGCACACACGCGTCTACAGAAACCTTCATGAGACCACAAGGTTTTAATTATAAATTAGTGCCATGATTTTACGACATTTTGAAATCAAATATATTGTGCTTAACCGCAGTGATTTTGAATTTATTTTTGTTAGTGAAAATAAACAGCAATAAATTGGAATCTTTTGAGTATTTATATGAAATCTTATTTAGAATATTGTGTCAACTCAGATGCTGTCTCAATCCCTATTGATCACAACGGCTTTCAGGTGTTGATCATACTTTGTTGCGCAGTCAATGTAAACATAGAAATGTATTAAAATGAATGAAGGTGTTCATTTATTTAACTCTAAGAACTTCGTATAGGAAACGCGTCACTCCTATGTCTATTCCTGCTCGATATTTTACAACTTTAAGCTATCCTTTTTTTTAAAACCGTATTTATTGGATTGTGTGCTTTTGATAAACATAGTTATATATTAAATATGGTATATTTTTCGATTATTAATTTTATTAATAAATAATATTGTAATATCAATCAATTTATCTCAAATCTATTGAGGAGTTACTGGAAGGAAAAAAATAGTATATTTACGAGTGCAAAAGGTTATTTTAACCATGTAAGAGTTGTTAAACAACTGTTAGTGATTATTTAGCAAATTTTGATTTTCAAAAAAAAGAAAAGCTTAATGAATTTTAAATATTTTTATGTTTACTTACGATTTATAACTATCCTTTAGGAAAACTATTTTTCTATTTGAATGATGAGAACTGTAAAGCTCCTCTTTAATGAATCCAAATTCTATTTATTGCTAGTTGATATCTCATTAGTTGTTAAAAAAATGAATATTGATTAGGTATAAAAATGTATCTTACCATTGCGTTCATTGTTGATTGATTTATATGTTTCAGAGAAAAACTGTTGAACTATTAAACTTCCAAATGAAGCTAAGACTGGAAAACTGATTATGATCTCTTCAAAAATTTTACCGTATTTATATTATCAAAAACGGACTAACAAAATATAAAAGTGCAGTGGGGACTTGTTACAAAAATATTATTTCTTAAAATCTTGAATTTTACAATAATGGCAATATCAAAATCGATGTCGCATTGCATCTTTTGACGATTTCGTGCAATATTATTGACGTGATCGGACGCGGTGCGCATTGGAGCACCGAGATTCGCTTCAGCGGGTACAGTGAAGCCTTTGACGCGTCAACTCAGAAGTGCGTACGCGCTAACAGCAGAACGAGATTCAAGAGTTATAGGCATCATCAGGGAGGAGAACTTAATCCATCTACCATTATATCAGCATTACCTTAACATCTATCTCAACGCATCGCTTACATTAAACATATTGACTACCAACGGATCATTAAGCAAAACAAAATATAAAAACACTAATTGTTCATACACCGTCTTAAAAATTGGATAGATGAGAGTGAATTTAAGTATCATGGGCATCTTCCCTTCAGAATAAAAAATTAATACCGAATATTTATTTTCTCATAAAATAGACACTGCAGTTGAAGAGACTAACGCATATGACGGTTTATAACTCTCCAATGAGTTCTTAAATTTATTTATTAATTACCATGCTCGCTACTGACTTGGAGCATATGGAATCTTCACGGAGTTTATCTCAACAGGTTTTTCTACGAAAACTGCTTAAAGTTACTATTTCAATAACAAATGTTTTCCTCCATAAAAATGGTTGCGATAATATTAGACATTGGTAGGATAGAGCTTTGCTGCACACATCATTCAAGCACAATGAATAATCCTGAAATGGGTAATGGAGTGCAATAATCGAAATTGTATGTCATGCCAATATAGTAACAAAGACAATTGCTGAATTTTTGTCCTCAGTCTAAAATGAGTCCTTTTTTTCAGTTGATTAATTATATTATTCAAGTGTTTTTCTTCCTTCTAATGTATTTGACGCAATTAGGTTCAGTTAAATACAGTAAAATCTTGTATATATTTATTATTTAAAAAAACAAAGATTTGTTTTTTATGGCGTACAAATACTTTAAAAACAGAGACTACTCTTGCCTCAATAAAAATTGTTTTCTACCATTATAATTTATAATATAATACTACCTACCTATTTATAACTATCAGATTTCAAAGGCCTACGAATAAAGCGATTTTTTTATTTTCTTATCGTTTACTGACAGTATTCGTATGGGGTTTTACTCGTCTTTTTCACACACAAACAATCAGCTAAAATAATTGAAATTTATATATTTCCAAGCTCTAAATACAAACAATAAATAATAAACAAAATTGGCATTCACTTGGTAGAACTCCATTATAACACGGTGTAAAAATAGCACAATTTGTTTTATTTTTACAGAAATTATATCATTTATGGTTGATAGCTATTTCGGCGTACGCTATCGTCAGAAAGTTAAGTTAAGTTAAGAAATACAACTACACATATTTCATTCATTTGTAAACAAAAGAATTAGAATAGTAAACACAGCCATTAAGCAATAACGATTTTATATTTGACCTTATAATAATATATAGCCTGCGGCTTCCATTTTTTACAATGGACTTACAAATTATAACTGCATGTGCATGTATATATATTTTCAGGCAACTTTGTTATTCATCGTAATTTATTTACAAATTGACACATTCAAGGTTTTAATTACTTATTTGAAAACCTTCGAAGCATCTAGTCTGTAATCGATTTTGCACTAGACTGACTATTTTCGAAAAAAAAAAATTATAAACATAAAGTATAGTCAGTCACAACCAATATCTCAAGATCTTTACATACAAATAAAGATAAATAATCATGATCATTTTTTTCTTACAGTAAGTAAAAAATCAATTGATAAATGAGAATAAATAAAAATCGCTAGCTATAATAAGATAGTTCATATATTGAGTGTGATTTTCAGTACCAACTTATTCCACATATTTTTTTTTATATTGGGACCGGCTTTCCGCTTATAGAGTGAGTGCATTATGAATTATTAGTTGATAATGTTCGATCATACCGAATAAATTAATAAATTAAATGTGGAATAAGTACTAAAAAACTCTTAAAATGTCTATTATTTTAATGGATTATAAAGGTTAATAAAGATTTTTAAAAATCTCTCATAATAATATAGAAAAACCTGTTTCGTTTTCACAAAGTAATCAATCATTTTTTCTATTCTTAACCCTATCGTCATAAAAGGCAGCGTACGTCAGTGAATGTGAAACTTTTTATGCAGCAATAATACTTATTGCTTATATTACTTGTTTATCAATATTTCTTAAATTTTTCACTTGCATTCGTTAACTTTTCTTGCTTGTGAGATGAAGGTTTATTGTCGTTTTACCGTTACCGGGAAAAAAAATGTTTTTGTTTTTGGTGGCTTGACAATTAAGGTTGTAGACTGTTTAGAAGAATGAAATCGATTAAAATGTAAGTTACATACTTTTTCTAATTCATATTATAGAACAGACAAAGTTACAAGTTGAAAAAAATCCAAAACAAAAGATACCCAAAAAAAAAATGTTTGATAGGTTTATTACTTAAAATCATCTCAAAAAAGTTTTTTTATGATGAATGTGAATTTAATTTGGCAAAGATAACTATATTCATTTTAAAGTCGCAACTTGATAATAAACGTGCCATTTTTCAGAATAAAGTTTTTTTAGTGTACGAAAATAAATGTTCCGGTCCGTGGCGCAGTGTCAACGTTGCTTGCTTGCGTGCCGGACCGCCCGGGTTCGATTCCCGGTACGAGCGGATTTTTTCAGTCGATAAATCTGTTCAAAGGCATGGGTGTTTCTGTTGTTGAAAATCCATTCCCACCGTTCCGATCCCAAAGAGTGACGCATAGTGGCAGCGATTAGCTTATCACTAGTCCTGTCCTTGTCATCTTATCCTTTCCATCCCTACTCTCAAGAAAAAGAGTGGTTGAGCAACTGAGTAACAAGCAGTGCTAGTAGAAAAAAAACATATGTTGAAATTAACTCCGCGAGGAGTCAATATGCTTAAAGTTGGTAGCAGACATGGTTAAAAAAATAGTTATAATAAAAAAAAGTACTTTTTTAAAAACCTTCTTATTTCTAAGCCGTGCAAAAAGAATCGGGTTTACTTATTATACGAGATTGTGCCTTATAAGTCTATGCATTAAACTTAAATGTTTTTTTTACTATATAATGTAAAAAAGCAACTGCGATGAAAATGTATGAAGCGTACAATTTTTCATTCTTTTCCTCTTTAAATACCGAAATAAACAAATAATATCCTCCCAAAACATTGTACGCACGGTCAAGACAGAAACCTAAAATTGTGACGATATTTAAATGAATTTTTAAAGTTTTTTGTCGTTGTACCTACATAAGTCAAATTTACGTTTGTTATTATGACATTCAAAACTTTGAGTCGTTGTCAACAGATGCCAGTGGTTAATTTGAATCACTTTAATTAAAATACGCGAATAAAAACCTTTTTGTTCTATTTATAACCGAATAAAAAAATTCCGATAAAATAATTTAAATTATGCATACTAAAACATAAAAAAGCAACGCATTCGATATTTTTTAATAAATAATTAAATAATGATAAAAAATGTAGAAAAAATTTGAAGCCCTAAAAGAAAGCTTGGTATATTTTTGTTGGATCCGTGGTCGAGTTTCAACATCGTTGGCTTCAGTTATGAAGCGCACTGGCTCAAATCCAGTCCATGCAGTCTAAGTTTCAATCGGATATTTGGTGACTACAATTATTTATTTATTTAAGAAAAAGCAAATCATGGCATTACAGCTGATGCCAATGCGCCATGTATTTGACAAATATAAATACATGTATTTATATATATACATACATGTAAATACATAATATTAATCACTAATTAATAAAAACAAGATGAAAACATTGTAGTCATAAAAACCGAGAGAAAAAATTTATAAAATCATATTAGAAATTTTCAAAGATGTCAACCGAGTGAGTTTTGACAAAATCAACTTTTATTCATAAAATATAGTATTCGTCTGAGCTCACTCACGTCAATATGAAATATGTCCTCAATGACAATGACCTCAAGACTCATCAAATTCTGAAAACGGGTCATTGAAAAAGTAATTAGCTAACCACTAGACTTATTCTAGACCAGTGGTTCTCAAATTCGGCCACGGTGGCCGCATGCGGCCACCAGAGAGTTTTGCTGCGGCCACCAACAGCTTCTTAGTTAATATTGAAATTTATTTAAAATTTGTTTTTACAAGCTAATTTGTCAACAAAGACATTGAAAATTAAATATTTCGTATGTATTTTATTATGTAAACTCAAACACATACATTTTTATGTCTTTTTGACAAAGAAGACTCAACACAAAAATTTGGTGCGGCCACCAGACATTTTCGTAGGACCGCTGATGTTCTTGCGGCCACAGCCAAATTTTACTAGAACCATGTTCTAGACCATTCCTTCCTATCCAAACTCTCTAAAGAATAAAAATAATAAACATTTTCCGCACAGAATTTATTAGATCTGGACCAGATTCGCCCATGGCGATCATTATCATCAATTGATAATTGATTTATTTATTCAAAGCTTTTGTATAAATAACGCTGTATTCCTGTGTCTCAATTAACAATGCAAACTATGAGTAAAACCGGTACTGATCTAATAAATTAAATGTAGAATAAGTATTAAAAGTCTTTTTTTGTTTTTATAATAATGCTATTCCGCCAAGAATTTACAGTGAACACCTTAATAGTTACCAAACTCTTTAAATGTTAATATAAAATTTCAAATAACTTTGATTATTTCAGGCATCTTTGGACTTTATATCGCAAAGTTTGCTAAGAAATAAAGCAAGTTGATTCTAATATTTTCAAATGATAAAATTACAAAATGGAGTTTGGGACTTTTCCTTTTTACGGGAACAAGGAAGGGAGTTATAGAATGAAAGCAAAGCAAACAAATAAGTATACTACTAATGGCGTTAGAAATTACAAAATATTAACTAAGAATATGCAATCAATCAGGAAGAATTAAACCTATCATCGAAAATAATACTAGCAGTGGCGAACAACCTGTATTTTTTATGATTTATAATGATAATTATGAAACGAAACACGTGTCACAATTAGTAACACAACACGTGTAATAATCAAAGTTATTTTATATTAAAATAAACTTTCACAAAGTTACCGCCAAATGCATCGAAAGCAGAGCTGTGGAGTTGAAGTCAGAGTCGTGAAGTCGGGGTTTTTTGGTCGGAGTCGGAAATTTTTAAATGTTTGGCTATTGGCAGGATTGCTATGGTTGATATATAATTGAAACACATACATAAATATGACGGATACAAAAAAAATGTGACGAAATTAAACCATTTTTTTACGGAGTCGGAATCGTAATTTTGTTTACCGACTCCATAGCCCTGATCGAAAGTCTTTAAATGTTAATCTGTTTAGGTGCTCGATAAAAATGTTTAACGAGCGACTCTTTTATTGATGTTGAACAACATGCTATAGCATGTTTCATTTATCTGCCACACCCAATTGGATAACTGAGCGGAGATAAAAAAAAAATGAATGCTCGGCTTAAATTATACAGTCACCGTCCCACCGGAACCGCCAAGGTGACAAAATTGCACTGCCCACTGCTACTCTGATTCAATTCTGTTCACCTCTCGCGGTTTATTGATCGAATCGAATCACTTCACATTGATTCGAAACATTTTTTTAGTCTGATTCGTGATAATTGACAACCTTACTTTTTTAAAATCTACTAACGACCATTTTTATTAATGCTTAACTTTTTTCTATTCCAATATGCATATAATACATATTCGATCACTTTACAGTGGCGGATTACCTCATAAACATAAGCCCAAGTCTTATGGGCCTCAAAAATGAGTTATAAGCAGGGCTGTAGAGTCGTGGCGTCGCGGGGCTTTGACCGGAGTCGTACTCGGAGTCGGAAATTTTTAAAAGTTTAAACTTTATATTTTTGCATCTAATATGACAAATTTGGCTGATGGCTGGATTGGTTGATTGATATTTAATTGAATTCACAAACATCGAAAAGGTAGTAAAAAAACGTGACGAAATTAAGCATTGGAGTCGGAGTCGTGTTTTTTTCAACGACTCCGCAACCCTGGTTATAAGCCAAAAGTTTTATAGTATGTATCCCACATAACATGCTTAGAATATATTTTGATATCACACCGAATATGCACTTTCAATGGCAGGAAGATTGAATGACCGATCGCTCATAAATCATATTCTACGGTATGCGGTTGTAAGGTATGCCCTCTGGATTGTTTCTAGTTTCTAATTGTAGCTGATGGGAATAACGTTTATTTCACATGAGATAGAAAAGAAAATTATAATTTGAGGAATCAACCATAATGGCGATCAACATTATTAACAAAAAGTTTAATCCTAATTAAATTTTACAACGCTTTTTAACATACGAAAAAGGGTGCCCCCTAAACTATACTATATTGTACTTGTGGCCTTGCAAGTACTTAGTCCATCACTGTCACTATGAAACTGATTAGGGAAATAATTTAATATATTATTCAAGTCTTTTTGAACGAACGAATTGAAGTTTATTTGAATCTGAATTTCCGTGAATTATACTTATAGTCTCAATTCATTTTGAAATTTTATAGCACTTCTAGTATGAGGATCTCTTCTAGAAAAAAAATCGCGTAAAAACGAATAAATCGCGTAAAAAAAAGTAGCAGTTCCGTCCAAAAACATCACGTGTAATCGACATCGCGTAAAAAGAGGCTGGGTGTATAAAGATTAAGTTATAGGCTCGTTTCGCATATTTCCAGTTCTTAATAAAAATTATTTTTAAAAGTTTCGAAAAAAAAGTCACGTTAAAACGAGTAAATCGCGTAAAAAACAGTAACGGTGCTATCCAAATCACGTACAATCGACATCTTGTAAAAAGAGGCCTAGGTGTATAAAGATGAAGCTAAGGGCTCGTTCCGCAAAGTTCCACTTAGTTTTAGTTGCTAATAACAACAATATAAAGAAAAAGTATTGTTCTAAAGTCAACGGTTGCCTATCTCTGTTGAAGTTATGCAAAAAAATCGTTTCACGGTCACTTCTCCAGAAGTGCTCCAATATTGCAAAAATGATAGTTGTTTTGTTATGCCTCGGAATGTGGGTACACCAAACCATAATAATAATCATGCTTCGCAAACTAACATAACTTAGAACGTTGACAAAAAATACAGCGTACAAGTATCTCTTGTCCCCGCTTTGTTATTTTTGGGGTTCTTTTCCAAAACTGACTATTTCCAAATTAACACTTCTCATGAATCGATATTTTCTATTACAGACACTTTAATATAAAATATGCCAAGAATAATAGTGGACTATGATATATAGAGTTGATTTTATGTTACCTCAAAAATATCGAGTAATCCATCTAATTAAGTTAGAGTTCAAATTTGAATCGTTTGAATTTTGTACTTTTCTATGAGCTTTGTGGCTACGAGATGGGTTTTTCCATTCCCAGTATCTTCGGGCATTTCAAGTGCACGAATAAACTTGATGAATTAAATAATATATTGAAATTGCATCATGCACTTTCAGTCAAAATACAAAATATGCGGTCCCTGTGGTCTAGACTCTAGAGGAAAGAGCTTTGTCCTAGCAATTAGGGGGCCCGGGCTCAATTCCCGAAAAGGTCAGATTTTTTCAACTGGAAAAAGAGATCTTGGGCTGGGTGTATGTTATTTATCGTTGATTTTGTGCACTACTGATTCATTATTTATCATCGAGTTAATCTCGTATGACTTTCACAATTAAGAATATTTGGCGCATTGGTGTAAGCTTTAATGCCAAATATTTTTTAAATTAAAAAAAAAAAAAATGATTTCAAGAAAAACTAATTCTTGCGATCTTTATCAGCAGATAGCTAGAACATTTGTAATGGAGACGTGAGATATTGACTCCAATGGCATATAAATTTTTTTTTTTTTTTGAATTCCAACGTAGTCAAAGTATACGCCAAAGATTTGGTTTTTTTTTACTTCAAGACTGCAGTAAAACTAATCTTTTAAGATAATGAAGAGTTATGAAATATAAATTTTGACATTCCAAAACTGACTATTTCAACTGGCTATTTCAGTAAAAAAATCTTCATGCAAGAAAAAGATCGTTTTGAAAAAGGCTTGATTTTTAAATGAAAAAATTGAATGAAGTGAATTGGTTTTAGCAAAAAAATACACTTACCAATGACTGACAATCCTTAATCATTTTTAGAAATAGTCATCATTGGAAAAGAGATCCCTAATTGGCAACACAAAATGAAACAAAAACTAGCCTCAAGTGATTATCAGCCAATTATAAATCAATTAATCGATAAAGGTGTCCATGGCATTCCTGCTAAAAAACACATTTTTTTGATAAAAAATTTAAAGTTTCACATAGAAAAACAATTTATACACTATCATTAACGCTTACTTTAGAGTTTTACCTTGCGAAACTTTAGGATAAAAGAAACGAATCTCGATGTTTCTCGGTTTTGAATAATGAATGCCACTAGATACAAAATAATTTGTTACGCTATGTGACAAACAGTTGTCAATAAAATAAATGAATACGAAGATATTTAGATGTATATAATATTAAAAACACTTTCCTTTTCATAGCTTCACTAAACCTGTAAACAACACATCAGAATAAAGTACTTTTTTATACTTATTTAACATACAAATCAAAATCCAAAGCATCGCCTTTCAAGAAAATATGTAAAAAAAATAATTGCTAACTGGTGAATCCTCGTCTTTTGCGCTGCGTAATAGTAAAAAAAATGTGTTAGGTTTCTCTGCTTCTAAGAGGCCAATTGAAAACTTTTTAAAAATATTTAAACGGTAAAAACTTGAAGAAGATTTATTAAAAGTCTTCAGATATCCAAACTGCATCAGGTGCTATTCTGTTGAGAATATATGTAGACAAAGAGCTGAAGGAATGAGTTCGAAGCGTGGAAAACGTGTCACGGCATATTAACGTCTAAGAAAGAATACCAAACTCATTTTACCATATTGAGCTAATATAAACATAGGATTTATTTATTGTAATCGTTTTATTGCAAGACTTTTAAAGCAAGATTACGCTTTCATCGATACTGGAAAATTGGTTCATAAATTCACAATATAATGATTATAGTACATTGCAGATATCTCAAACAATGCTTCAATTAGTTGTTTTTTTAATCTTTTCAAATATTGACAATTTACAATAATTTTCGGCTTGATTGAAGCCGGTGAAAGCATTCACTGTTGGTATTTGGAATTGGTTTGACGTTAATCCATATTAATCAATTGAATTGTGAACTTATTGGTGACAAATATATTATATACGTGAGTTTAGATTTACTTCTGCATATTTATTTCCAAATATTGCGTGATTACTTATTAAAAATAAGTGCGTGATGTCAGCATACAGTGTTGAAAACATCACTAGGGTTGATACTGAAATCTTGTTATAAAATAAAAATAAAGTTTATAGTTGTGTCCGTGGTCAAGTGAACAGACTAACCACGATTCTTATGCACTTGAAAAGTGGCGCTGTGAGAATGTCCTGAATGACGCCCACAAAAAACAATATTGCCAGTGTTCGAAAAATTTTAATTCCCTAATTTAATATAGACTGAACGCGGGGGCTAAGTGCGGTAAGTGGATTCTTATGTCAGAGGGGAGAACAATTATTAAGTATCAACGGCTCCCGTACACTCGAGTGAACTGCTAAAGAAGTCAGAGTGTAGGCACATGGGCTCGAATCCCAGTCTAGTCAGTTTCATCCTCCAATCGTATTGTTAATTTATGTTCGGAGACGTGGATGTATGTCAGTGTTGTCTAAAATCCTCTCTCGCTCCCATCAGATCCTTAAAATGGGACGTGTCGGGTGCTATAAGCTTACCATTATTCATTTCATATGCCTATCTTTAACCCTTTGCTCTCAGCAATTTATTATTTTTTTCTTTCCAGCCACCACTCAATAGATTTTAGAAATCGATTGATACAACGAGGTTTGCATATTTATTTACATGGCTAAAAGAAATACGGAAAAAAACACATTATGATATCTTACAAACTTTAACTAAGGCACGCAATCAAAAACTGTATTGCAGTTGTTGAAATAAGGATATTTTTAAATTAATAAAAATATTTTTCCAACCAAGTTGTAGAATGTCGAGCAAGAGCGAAAACAAATGTTGAAGAACTTAGTAACAAGCAGTTCTCGTAGAAACATCCATTGAGGCAAACTCAAGCGGACGTTGTGTAAAAATAATATCACAAAAATCTCATTAAAATTTTGTTGTTTTAATCATAATGTCATTTAATTGAAAATGTAATCTAGTAAAATAAAACAAATATTTTTTTTATATCATGGTATTAAATAATGATCAATTATGTGACTGTCTGATTATTTAGTTTGAAATTGCAGCTTTATTAAAATTTACAAACCATATTGATTGATTCAAACCGTATCTTTTGGTAACTGCAGAAAAGTTCTGCAGTTACACTTTATGATTTAATGTCAACAACAGATGGCGTTGAAATTGTTATTTTGTAAGTAGGTACAACACAGAATTCTGATAGTATTTTTTTCCCATAGCCAATTTAATATAATATTTATCAAGTACAGTTATTTAGTATATAAATAAAACAGCAGCAGGCTACATTTTAATTAAAAGTAACCTTTTTACGTTACGATAGTGATTTAAATAAATACTTTTTTTTTTTTAAATAATTTAAGACAGGCTGAAAAGGCGGCGGATTATATAACAGTGACATCTAGTTGTGAGATAAATTGTTAAATCAATATTATTGAAAAAAACTTTTCAATTATTGGCTGTGCACTATTCATTGGGGATTATAAATCCATTAGCATAAAAAAACACGATATTTTGAGTTCACAGAATCTTTTTTAAGTCTTAAAACTATACTTAAACCTACTAGTATGGTATTTATCATACACATAAAAAAGTCACATTTAATCTCTGTAAGGCATGATAAGTATGTATGTATTTATATGTAAATAAATTTGTCAAATGCATGGCGTATTGGCGTAAGCTGTAATGCCATGATTTGTTTTTTTTTATGAATAATTCAGGGCTGTAGAGTCAGTTTAAAAAAGTTCGCCTCCGACTCCGACTCCATCATTTACCAAAACCACGACTCCGACTAAAAAAGTTGAATATCGTCACTTTTTTTTTGCCTAATTTTCCTATTGATCTGTATTCAATTAAATATCAACCCTACCAATCCTGCCAACAGCCAAATTTGACATATTATATGTAAAAATAAAAAGTTCAAACTTTTCTAAGTTTTCGACTCCGAGTACGACTCCGGCCAAATCGCCGCGATGACTCCGACTCTAGCCAAAAAGCTCCGACTCCACGACTCCGACTCCGACTCTTATGCCCTGGAATAAATAAATGAATAATAAATAAATGGTGTTAACTATTTTAGCAACAACAATATCATGCTGATGCAGAATACCGACTTAAGCTACATAATATGTTGAAGTAATGAAAAGCAACCCATATTACAAATATAAATTTGTTTTCCTGTCATAATTGCATCGAATTACTATGTGCTACTTTTACGAATTACTTATTTCAGATATCAAGATTTTTAAATGAATATAAAAGATCTCGTCCTCGCTTTAAAACAATCACTTTTAATTTATTCGATCTCAATACTTTGTGGAAAGGATTTTTTTTAAATATTACCTACTGCTAAAAATCTTGAATTAAACCTTTACTCAATTGTTTTTTAATGTGTGAGTAATTCATTACCTAATACACTGACAACTCTATCTATCGTTCCTCGAATAATCGTTCTCCCGTATGTAAAGCTATTTCTTGAAGTCTCGAATTAATTTCATACAGACCACGCAAAAATAGATAACATCGATCGTGTCTCTATGCATCCTTTTACCGCGTTAAATATTTTTTTTCTATTTTCAAGCACACTAGTGCATGGTTCAAAATCAGTCCCGTGCAGATCTGCTCTGGCCATGAATGTCAGAAGTATATTCTATGTTGATAGCGTTGTAAAAGGCGGCCATGAAACATTGGCTACATATCGTGGGTGTAGCGACATACGGGCGAAACTACAAAAATGGCTGTTTTGAATTAAATATGGCAAATACTTTCTCAAATGCAGTTCTATAAGATATAAAATTATGGAACTTGTACGAAGAGCGGTTATCAGATATTGCTCGGCTTTCTTGCAACAACAAAGTATAACATTGAAAACTGTTTTTCCATGTATCTCAGTTCGTTTTTTTTTGTAGTTTCGCCCGTATGTCCCTTTATCCACGATATACACAACGGGTGATGGTGTGAAAAAACAACTTGTGGTACAGAATGCTTTTTTTAGCAGTCGTAGGCATTAGCCATGTATCAATGAGTAATATAGCAGTGAAAACAAAAAATAATGTCGTGTTTTTTATTCAATTTTTTAACTGAGCCATCGCAATCATTGTTGTCATCATAAAACAATATAATTTACTAGTAACAATTAAGCATGAAATAAAGAACAATGATATCATAATTATTATTATTTAATCGTTTTCAAAGAATTCTCAAATAATGATTGCAACCTGAGTAAATATTTCCAATGTTTTTGTTTGCTAGAAAACAAATTTAACTGTTTTCATTCTACTTTTCCGTCTGTGTTTTTCTGTCTTTATCAGTGTACTCCAACCAGTGGTCAGCGGCCCAGTGCTGGGTCACAAAGACTTTCCGACGGACCGCAAAGTATGCCAAAGTTTAATAACACTTTAAATCGATCAATTTAATAATAATAGGTCGGATAAAACTCACGAATTATTTATCGACATTTACATGTTATTATCTGGTTGTTAGTATTTGCGATACTACATTCAAAATACGCAATTATTATAATCTACTCACATAATTCATTGGAACTTATTTACATCAAAATTGTATCTAATTCATATAAATTACGTTCATAATAAATAAACATAGTAATCTATTTTTATTTTTGTATATAAACGATACAAACTGTTTACTACGTGGCAGTTCAAGTACATTTGTGTAGCTGAAATGTATAAAGATGCCAAAATCCGTAAGCCGGGTCGTTAACGGCAAACCTCATGGAAAAGTACAAAATTCAAGCTATTCAAAATTGATATAATTTTATAAGCACCTTCAGTCAAAATAAAAATCATTTCTATTTCAGTATTAGTGGTCCACCAAAAGTTTTTCTCGTTTTTTACCGGTCCGCAGGTGTAAAAAGGTTGGCGAACACTGGTCTATAGAATATATTATTTTGTTTCTTTCGTTGCGTAGTTATCAATTTACATTCTTTAAAATACATTTTAACGAAAGTACACTTTCTTTATTAAGCTCGCATATAATATTATTTTTAATAAATCGAAAAGCCCCGTAGTCAAGTGGTAACTTTCTCGTTTATTTTAATCGGTTGTGCATCCATAGATAAGGTTGATATGTTTACTCTTATTACTCCTATGTTAAATCTAACTCATACAAAGGTACCGTATAGGAAACAAACTCATATGTCGAGTCCTGATCAATATTGTACAACATTAACAACTGTATTTTTAAACTATGTTCTCTCCTTTCAAAACCCGTATATATTGGATTGTGTGCCTAAGTTTATAGCATGTCACAATTCGGTATATTTTTTTAGGTGATTAGTTAACCATGCTAATAAATACGCAAACCCTGCGATATCAATCAATTTTCCAAATCTATTGAGGAGTTGCTGGAAGGAAAAAAAGTATATATTGAGTATTACAAAGGGCTAACGCATAATCTTTTTTGAATACTTTTAATAAATAAAACAGGTATTTTTTGTACTCCTGCCACGCATCATTGTATTATTAAATTCATTAGGACCGGTTTCACTAATCGCGAATATTTTCAACTGACGCTCGCCAGTTGGGGAGATGTTAAAAAATGCGTTTTATTGATTTAAAATAATGCTTTCCACCAGAATTTTATAAGCATTTACATAAATATCAATATAGCTTAAAAAAATCTATACAAACTGTTTACTACGCGTCAGTTCAAGTTAAATAGATTCCTGAAGATGCTGAAAGACGAAACCAGCGTCGTTAGCGACAAAACTCATGAAAAAGTAGAAAATTCAAACGATTCAATTTAGATGTTGAAATTCCATCAAGTTACTACGGTACTCTTTATGATGTTAAATCATTATGCATTTTTATCAAAATTTCTGATGTGACACTGGCATGTGATAATTTCGAGAAATTAGCAATTGTTATCAAAATTTTTGATGTGACACTGACACGTGGTAATTTCAAGGAATTAATAATTAAGATAATAAATACCATTTCGGCATTATGCCATTGTGAAAGCCTAAATATTTCATTTAAAATTTGGAACGGTCAGTAATAATTACTTTCATGAAATTGGCCAATATAAACTACTAAGTTGAAAACAAAATGCAATCCGCAATGCAATTTCAGATGAAATAAGTAGAGTTTTGCCAATTTCAAAACGTTTGAAATCTTTCATCGAGAAAAACGTTTTGAAAATTCATCTCGGCGAATTCATTACTTTATTATTGACTCTCCGCGATCCGGGTCAAACGACGATCCCAGCGTTTCTCAATCGCGGGCACGCCGCTCAATCATGCGTGTCGCCGACTTTAAGCATTTCTGTCGACCACAACGTGCTAATATTTCATATCAGTTTTCTATTTGCAGACAATCGCATAGTCGAACGGATTTTTCGATGGGGCTATTTTTTAGTGTCGCCAATTGTTTATCAGACTTGATCACGGTTTTATGTTCAAAATGTTATGTTTTGCGGTCTGTGGCGCAGTGGTCAACGTCGTTGACTAACGTGCCGGATTCCTTGTAGATATTTTTAGTCGATTTATCGTATTGTATTTGTCCGGTCCGTGGCGCAGTGTCAACGTTGTTGGCTTGCGTGCCGGACCAGATTTTTTCAGTCGATAAATCTTTTCAAATGCGATTGTTTTTGCTGTTGAAAAACCCTTTCCAGCTTTCATATCCCAAAGAGCGAAGCATAGCGAGAGCGATTAGCTTACCACTAGTCCTGTCCGAGTCTTCGTATCCTCTCCATCCCCTACTCTCTTCGAAAAAGAGAGGTTGAGCAACTGAGTAACAAGCAGTTCTCGTAGAAAAATATATGTTGAGATAAACTCCGCGGTTAACAAAAATCCTCATATCCTTTCCATCCCCTGGACTATGGGATGAACAGATTTATCAACTGAAAACATCTGCTCTTACCGGAAATCGAACTGGGGTGGTTCGACACGCAAGCCAACAACGTTGACACTGCGCCACGGACCAGACAGTGTAAAATAAGTCCTAAAAATGTTTAATTAATTAGTTAGTTAGTTTAATCGAAAATCAAAACTTATTCGAACATCGAAGCGTGTTCTAATATCAAAACTTGTTCGAATATCAAAACATATTCGAATATCGATAGTTCGAATATTTTTCGGAATGGCCACTACAGAGAAATATTTGGAGATCGAATTTTTCTCTAAAATACGATAGTGTGTGGCTTTTTGGTGATTATTTGGCTGAAATATTTGTTGCCAAAGTGGTTGCGTTTTGATATTTACCACTCACTTGTTGCCCGATCGATTACTGGTAGGGGCAAATCAATCAATGGTATATAACAGAATATTGACGGCAAAGAAAGCATACCAAAGCAGTTTTCTAACTAGAATAGGCTTTGTAATAATTTTATCAGAAGTTAACTTACTCTTTCAAGTACAAAAAATTCTATTTCAACATCGAAAAAATCTTAGAAAAATGAATCCAATGGTGAGTGTTGTAGCAACATAGTTTTTTTTATTTCATTTAAATCCACATGCAATTTTCAGATCTGGTTTCCGAATATCCAAATGTGACAAGTTTAGCAAAAAAAAATATTCATTTTAGTTAGGAAATATCGGCACTGATCGAAGTATTGAAACACCAATCTACTTATAATAAAAATAGTTTTATTACCTATTCCACATAATATTTATTATTATTCGGTTTCGCTCATCGCGAGCATTATCAACTGATGTTCGATGAATGCTCGTAATGAGCGAAACTAGTCCTGATCTAATAAATTTAAATTGAAATAAGTACTAAAAATGTTTCATTGTTTTTATTTTAATGCACTATTCCACTAAGTATTAACAGTGACTACCTTAAAAATAACTAATTTGCATGTTTACTACAGTATGTAAACTACTCGAAAACTGTCTACGGCCCCGTAATCATAAATTCTTACCGCTTATTGAAATCAGAAATTCTGTATAATAGACTATTTTCAACTTGCTACGTCCGTCCTGAGTAAACTTGCAACACTGTATTAATCGAAACTATTTGCAAAGCTTGGTGATACAACAAGTATATAATAATTAAGTATTTCGACTGAGGGTGCTTGATGGAATTTCAATATCAAATAAATTATTGATAAATAATAAAGATGTTATAGATTATAAAAACATATCTGGGATTTATAGATTGCAGTGTAGTGAGTGTCCCAGATTTTATATTGGTAAAACTGCTAGAACCTTAAATATAAGAGTGGCTGAGCATTTAGCCGCTTTTCGCTTAAAAAAAGATACCTCCACCTTCGCCAACCATTTAATTCTTGAAAACCACACGTTTAATTTTGACTCAGGCATTGATTTGTTACATACTAACAGGGGTGAGTTTAAACTATTTTATCAAGAAATCTTAGAGATTAATCGAGCTCAGCTCAACGGTCTGCCAATTTTGAACGAGCAACTTTATTTGCCTAGTTCGCCATTGTTGTACCCTTTTAAATAATTGTTATTTTTATTTATTGTCATTTATTAATAATTGTCATTTATTTACAATTCAAGCACTTGCTATTATTAAATATCAATTCACTTACTATCATTAATGTAATATAATAATAAAGACTTGAAATCAATCAACTCATTAACGAGAGGTCGGATAGGACCCTAGATTTATTTTAAATATTCTTATGTTATCATCTGGTCATTAATATTTTCAAAAATCCCCGTAATTATAACAAACCCACTTAAATCATTAAAAACTTGTATTCATTCAAATTTCGCTAATTTACATTTTAATAACCTTTTAACTTAGTGATCTACTTATATTTTTGTATATAAACGATACAAACTGTTTACTACGCGTCAGTTCAAGTACATCCGTCCACTTGGAATGCCTGAAGATGCCGAAAGGCGAAACCCGGGTCGTTAGCGACAAAACTCATGGAAAAGTACAAAATTTAAGTATATAATATTCAAACCACAGTCGAAACCGCTTTTAACATGCGTTTGACGTTTCTTTTTAAAAAAAAAATAAGATGAAAATATTCTCTTCGGTAA